>OY776114.1:1717500-3008083 GCA_963675035.1 Allygus modestus | reverse complement strand
AAAATTATCCAGAAACATAATAATATTGATACTATTTAACCCTTTCAGTGCTATGGACCGATATATCGTCTTTTGAATCTGTTATCAATAAACACTGTTACTGCTTCATAAGCGATTGTACCATTAGGCGCTCAGTCTGCAGTCTGAGTCTGACATGTGGTGAAACCTGGTAGACACGAATTGAACTACCTCGTCCAGCGCCTAGTCACTATAATACCAACTGATCCACTGCCTGATCGCTGCTAGCCTGACCAGTGGCTGTGCGGTCTAAGGCGTTACCTTCCCGGCCAGGGGTAACACTTGGATCGAGGGTTCGAATCCCGTCACAGTCGGTGGTTTTTATGTGCAACTCATGGAGAGTTCACCCGTCTGTGGCAGAGTTGAAGGGGAGGGCGGACCTTAAGCAAACGGTGGACGGCTCGGGTCCAAGCTGACGGGATGGGTGGATTCTTTGTGAGTTGCACATCTGATCACGTGTTTTGCTACTTTTTACCTATCCTTTACTGTGTGTGTCCAGCGGATGCACGTTTTTATTAATTTTAACTGTTCAGGCGTCTATTTGCTATTTAAAAAATCAACAAAACATCACGGATTCAACCACTCCTTTCAGAAGCTTAGCACTCAAAGGGTTAAAAGAGGAGATTCTAAACTTTAATTTTCATGTATAAATGAATCTCGTAGCAGTAACAGATTAATATAATTGCTATTATAATTTGAAAAAATTTAGCACACAAAACATTTTGACTCGCGAGCGGTGAAGTCTTGTAAAACACACTCCCCCCCCCTCTCTCTCTCTCTCTCTCTCTCTCTCTCTCTCTCTCTCTCTCTCTCTCTCTCTCTCTCTCTCTCTCTCTCTCTCTCTCTCTCTCTCTCTCTCTCTCTCTCTGTCTCTCTCTCTCTCTCTCCCCTCCTCTCTCCTCTCTCTCTCTCTCTCTCTCTCTCTCTCTCTCTCCTCTCTCTCTCTCTCTCTCTCTCTCTCTCTCTCTCTCTCTCTCTCTCTCTCTCTCTCTCTCTCTCTCTCTCTCTCTCTCTCTCTCTCTCTCTCTCTCTCTCTCTCTCTCTCTCTCTCTCTCTCTCTCTCTCTCTCTCTCTCTCTCTATACTTTTCAGAAATATATTTACTATACTTATATGTACCATTTATTATATTATAATAAAGTACAAAACTTATATAACTTAATTTTGGCTTTCAACGAAATTCAAATTTTGTTTTTCAACTCATATAAAGTCATAAAAACAAAACAATTAGTACTTTGGACAAAAGTGCATTATTTCTAATAATTGTATTGTTACCTTTAGTAATATAACAGTGTTAGTATATTACTTTCATACTTTTTATTTTTCAAATGTACAGCGTAAGTTTGTCGATTTTCTCCGGTTTCCGTATTTCTTTCCGTAGTTCGGGTAAAACATATTTTTCAAATAAATCAACACATTTCCACGAAGAGAAATAAATTGCCACTTTTTTATATCTTAGAAGTATTTCAAAAAATTTGTGTAAAAATGCTAGTATTCTACTTTTGAAAATTATTTCAAAAATATTTATACAATTTTGGTTTTTCAAGTTTTGCAAAAAAAAAACTACCAACATGGATTCGTAATATATTATTTTATTCATAATCTTCTTTTTCTGAAAAAAACGAGTATAAATATGACTAGAATATCAAAAGTAGTTTAGGCACTGTGAATTGTAAAAAACCTCTGCAGAATGGCAAAAATAAATTTCTAGGGCACTGAGCAATTCAGCATTAATCAGGCAAGGGCAGTCCTAGGGTTAAAAACGTAATTTGATGAAAATTTTGGGGGGGGGGGCTGGAGCACCATCAGCACACCCCCTGGCTACGCCCTTGCAGTATACCTTGGATTATCTGGACTCGAATCATCCGAATCCCGGATTAACCGGACGAGGTCGCCTGGAATGAAAATTGTAAATTGCAGCCAAATCGCGATTTTTGTCATCTCAGACGCACCGGCGATACATTAATGTACCAATGAGGGTAAATATATCTAGAGGTGTTGTCTCATGTAAAAAAGTGCAGTCGATCACTATTTGCCCCCTGTCAACACTGCTCCCATGGCAACCAAAATCCTCTCTTCACGAGTTATATGATAGTCAGCTGACAAACATTAACTTGTTAAGGGAGGATTTGATTGGTTACCTCAGGAAAATGGTGGTCGACCATGTAGGCTTCACTTTTTTACCCCAGACGAGACCTCTAGATATATTTAACCTCGTTGGTTGACCGTTCATTAGTAACCACAACTTGTGAGATTATGTTGCATTTGTAGCTATGATTGGATTGTGTGTTACGACAGTCAAACAAACACTGTGTCTGTTTTACAGTCTTTCCACGCAGTTTTCAGCATCAATATTGCAGGCGCTAGTGTCCCCATCATCATTTATGTTATGTTATAGTAGCTTGAGATTATCCAGATTTTTTGCTATCCGGATCAATACACTGCCACATTAGTCCGGATAATCCAAGGTTCCTGTAGTTTGTCCTCTTACTAATTGACAAAACACAATATGGCATGTGAGTTATTGCTTAGACTTGACCTGTTGATATTCTAAGGATCGACTGTATACTGCTTACTTTACAGTTTTACCTCTATGACTCAATCCTCTATGACTGGTTCTAGTACTCGGAAGTGCTGCAGAAAGTGTTCATCGACATGAACAAGACGCTTCTGATCCAGTTCCGCGTGGGCGCAGCGATGGGCGGGCTGCGGGTGCGGGCGCTGCCGGTCTACTCCATGGCCGACTTCCTCAACATCCCCGTCCAGCGATGCGCCCTCCACATGCACAACTGTGATCCCCTGCACCAAGGTGAGTGCAAGACCTCACTACACTCCAGGCCGGAGTCATCCATTGTGACGTCACAGCAGTGGATCCCTCGGAGCAGCGGCAATACACGTGTTTACACGGGGTTTCAGTGGCGCGCTCTCATAAAACCTTTATCTACAGTTTACTACCTTTACTTACAGTTTGAACCTAATATACAAGTATTCTATATCATTCTAATCTGCATGAATCAGCGGTCACAGTCAGGGCCGCCACATCTCAGAGCCGGGCCCAGGGCCAGATTCTGACCACGGGCCTCTAATACTGTATTGAAAAACTACTTTCCTCTTCCCACACAAACCCCATTTATACTTGCTTTCAAGTTTCAGTGGTTGAATAAAATGTCTGAAGTCCTACTGAACTACATTTTTTAATCCTAGATTTTCTCAAATTAATAAATAAAAGGAACTCTAACTGAAAAAATTTAATGTTCTAGTATTCATTTACTCTAGTACAGTAATTAGTTATAGGATTTTGTGAATTTTTTTTCATCTTGGATCAGAATGAATTGTGAATAGATGCCGTATTCAGAGAAGTTCCTAACTCATTAGTTAAGAGTATCTGGCAGAAATTATGATGAACTGATTAAAAATTAAAGTCTCTGTATACAAAATGGCTGAAGAGTTTAATTGAAACATAGAACACGTTTGAAAGAATGTGTGTATTTATTGAAAAAAATGCTATGAAAAATTTAATTGTTTAGTTAAAGTTGATCCATTTGTACTGAAGTTACGTCGTGAATAAGTCGATTACTAACTAAAACACGGAAATAATTTAGTGAAAAGCTAAAAAAACAAATGAATTGTAAAATAAGAACTTTGTTTTGTCGAGTTAACATAATATACTGTAAATAAAAGTAATTGTCTATTATCAACCCGTAAACTCTAGGTTGAATTAGTTTTGGAGTTATTCTACAGTTGTATTCGGAAATAGTGGTGATTTCAAATGTTTTTATAAATGTTTGATGAAGATAAATAGTAAATCTGTTGTGAACTGAAGGATATCCTAGTAACTCTACCCCGTCATTACTAATATAAAGATATAACCGTAACCTCAACATCCAACCTGTGTAAACAAGAGAAGCAGACGCCAGTGTTCCCAGATTTTTAAAACCAACTATCGTACCAACAAACAAAAATTATCGTACTTCTTGGGAAAAATATCGTACTAGCCTATATTTTAGGGTAAAATGAAAAGCAATGCATACTTATAATATACTTACATGTAGTGTAGTTAGTTTAATTAAAATTAAAACCTAACCATTTTATATATTTGGATACAAGAAACAAATTGCACCCACATTAAATGAAATGCGAACACGTGTAATCATGTCTCATATGATACCATGTGGGACCATGTGAACTCACCAAGCCGGACCTTGCGAAACAAATTGCACCCACATTAAATCAAATGCGAACACGTGTAATCATGTCTCATATGATACCATGTGGGACCATGTGGACTCACCAAGCCGGACCTTGCGAAACAAATTGCACCCACATTAAATCAAATGCGAACACGTGTAATCATGTCTCATATGATACCATGTGGGACCATGTGGACTCACCAAGCCGGACCTTGCGAAACAAATTGCACCCACATTAAATCAAATGCGAACACGTGTAATCATGTCTCATATGATACCATGTGGGACCATGTGGACTCACCAAGCCGGACCTTGCGAAACAAATTGCACCCACATTAAATCAAATGCGAACACGTGTAATCATGTCTCATATGATACCATGTGGGACCATGTGGACTCACCAAGCCGGACCTTGCGAAACAAATTGCACCCACATTAAATCAAATGCGAACACGTGTAATCATGTCTCATATGATACCATGTGGGACCATGTGGACTCACCAAGCCGGACCTTGCGAAACAAATTGCACCCACATTAAATCAAATGCGAACACGTGTGATCATGTCTCATATGATACCATGTGGGACCATGTGGACTCACCAAGCCGGACCTTGCGAAACAAATTGCACCCACATTAAATCAAATGCGAACACGTGTAATCATGTCTCATATGATACCATGTGGGACCATGTGGACTCACCAAGCCGGACCGTGCGAAACAAATTGCACCCACATTAAATCAAATGCGAACACGTGTAATCATGTCTCATATGATACCATGTGGGACCATGTGGACTCACCAAGCCGGACCTTGCGAAACAAATTGCACCCACATTAAATGAAATGCGAACGTGTAATCATGTCTCATATGATACCATGTGGGACCATGTGGACTCACCAAGCCGGACCTTGCTTCTGCTCATACAATCGCTAAGGGTTTTACCAGACCTACTGGTAATTTATTACAGGCTCTGTACACTGCAACTTCGCGTCCTCCAACTTGTATCCAGTGAGCTCTATATCATTTGGAGAGACTACTGCCATACAGTTTCTGACAAAAAAGCGTGACGTAGAAAATTAGCCAGAAGCACTAGAAAGCAATATTTACCCTCTTTAGTACCAACATAGCACAACGAACACCACGTACAAGGTGGCATGTTCGTGTTGTATTGTTGATACTGTGAGGGGGAAAATGCTGCCGATGATGGCACGAAAATCCAACCAGCAGTTGTCTCTCCAGTTATACATAGAGCTCACTGCTTGTATCTTAACTTTGCGTAGAGAAACAACTGGTTTGCTGGTTTGGTACTTTTATTCTAATGTGTTCTCAACATGACAGAACAAATGGGAAAATATTATAAACTATAGTTTACTATCGATTTTGAAAAATTTGGTTATATTTCACCATTCAAGAAGGTAAATACCTGTTATGAAAATTATCGTACTTTTATGGTACGATAGTGACTTACTATCGTATATTGTACCGGAACATGAAATTATCATAGTTTTACGATAATTATCGTACCTCTGGGAACACTGGCAGACGCCATCCATAGAGCCGCACTTCGCCCGATTTCATCCACAGCCTTCTCGATCTCGTCGTCTCAAGAATTTTCTTACTGTATGTGATGTTACAGTTTGATATGGATAGTTTTAACTTAAAGGGAGGTGCTTGCTTTGGAGCGGGTCGAGTAGTTCCAAACTGAGTATCTTCCTTAGCATACTGTACAAGATCTGAAGAAATAGTCGTTTCAAAACGTATGATATTGTCAATAAATATTGCCTTGTCAATTCTAATACACCTTTTTTAGTGAATTTCCTTTGGAAAGTGAACTATTAGCATGACCCGCACGGTGAAACTTAAGCCCGGGACCACCATAGAAGTTCCTAACGTGACCCCCTGAACACGTTTTGGGGGGTCGTTTAAAATTTGATATATGTATATATATATATATATATATATATATATATATATATATATATATATATATGTGTGTGTGTGTGTATATACATACATATATATATATATGTGTGTTTGCACTCTAGCGGTCACATTTTTTGTCCGATTTACTTCACATTTGGTAGGGACGTTCCTTTCTTTAATCAGTTGGACAAGTTTGTTGGGAAAAACAATCGGAAAACTCCAAACCCTTTCTTTGGGATTAATCTTTCAAATTTTGAGTTTTTGGGCCCAAAAAAGGTCAGAAAAGCCCTGAAGTAAAATTAGTGCATGAATAAAGATAGGAATTAGTGAGGCGAAAGTTTTATGCCCTCTATCATCATTCTAATAAATATTTACCGAGTTATTAAAGAAAATGTGTTTAGACTAAACACAGTACATTGTCTTATGGGGGTTTTACACTAGAAAAGCCTGCTACTCCTTTGTTAGAGTACTCTTATCATCCCCAGCAACCTCACGCCTACCTTCTCCTAACATTATAACGCGCCAAATTGTATTCCCAGCTTTGCAGGTAAAGAAACCAGGAGCATCAGAACAGCCAAAAAATCAATGTTTTCAGATTTCAATAAAAATAGGAGTACATGTATGTTTTTACACTGATTTTGAGTTTTAAAAGTTTTTATATGGAAATTCACTTCCCTCACGTCAGCGTGCTGCGTGCGAACTTGTTTCATGTTAAAATTCTAAAATATTTTACTAATAGACAGGCCGGGGCCCGGGGCAAAGGTGCCCAACAGGCCCCCCCTTGTGGCGGCCCTGGTCACAATGGTATAAGTATATTATGTTGTTTCATGTTGACCTAGCAATTATTCAACCTTTGAATCCCATGTAGAAAGTAAAATGCTTTGTATTTATGGATACTTTCCACTACAACATATAAACATTACTTTTATTGAAATTAATTTACCGAAAACTTCTTGGTTTATTTGGACACACAGCCATTTAACCATGTAATTATTTGGGTATATAAAAAATCGTTAATGAAATAAATTGTTTAAGAAGTATGTTATAGTAACCAAATTTCTTTAGCTTTGTAAGGGAGGAAATAAACACATGTAAATAGTTTTAATTACTTATTTGAACATCTTACATAAGAACACAAACTCGACTTTATGTTAATGAAATAATACATTATACCAACAATGGTTAAAGTCCTTATATGCAACTAGAATTACTGTACACAAAATTAAATAAAAAAATCCCAAACCTACTGCAGCTTCTAAAGACAAGATTGAGCTAGGCCTACCATGTGTTTTACTGAGTTTCCGGATTTAATTTGGTGGTTTTAATTTGTTTGACGTCTTTACCTTTTGGTGGATCCTTTGATTTTTTTTCAGTTTGTATAGTTACTCAGCAGAATGTTACAAAAGGAAAACAAACACTTTTCAGTTAGTTTGAAATGGTCGGCACAGCAACCTTTACAATTTTCTGAATTTATATCTAAAAACACCATCACGGTTTTTTCAAAACTAACCTATTATTGGGTGACCGTGGAATGAAGCACTACAGGAAGCTTTGAGAGATAACAGAATATTTTAGAGTGTCTGGCATCTTTCAGGTACGGATGCGGAAAACGTTATATTTTTTAGGAGATGCGTTATTGATGTTAATTGTTAAAATAAATTACTAATTATTGACTGCACCTACTACGTAGGATCTGTAGATAATTTGTGCTTCGCAAATAAACACTTCAAACCCAATAATTAAATTTTCAGAACTGCTCGATCAGTAAATAAACTGGTTAACTTCTTTAACGCTCAAATTTAATATTAATTTCTTATTGATGAATGTCTTTAAGGTATTCACACGGACACACTTACATGAAATAAAAATGATACTTTTTATCATATGTGTTGAAAATATCTGTTTTTGAAGCAGTATTACAAAAATACTTTTTGAAACATTTAAAACGGATGCAGGTAGTTTCCCTCTCTTTCTCTCAAGTAAACAAACTTTTGCGGCATCAAGCCACTTAATTGCTCATCATATCTTAGGGGACAGTATTATTTAACTTTACCTGGACTTCAGGTCACAAACTTTCTTAAAGGTATAAATGCAACAGCAGCTAGTTACAACAACGGGGACATTTTGCATGGAATGCGCAGGGGGGAGGGGGGCATGAGGAGGTCGAGGAGCTGTCCAGGGGTGGGTTGTGACACATTCAGTTGCATAAGATTACTAGAATACTTTTTGACTTGCATGGTACTTTTGTTGTTATAACTGTGGGATGTGAATAAATACATATTACGACATGTATTTAACCTTATACTGTTGTCACAAACAGGATTAATATGTGTCATGGTGGTACAAGGCAATTAACAGGTCACACCCAGTCGTCATATCAAACCCATCCTCTATTTGTACCATAACATATTTACTATATTTTAAGTAAATACAATTTAATACTAAAAAAACATTATTAAACATGTTAGTGATGATTTTGGTAACAGGATAAAAACAGTAAAAGAACAGTGACAGTGACGTGACTCTGCTAACTGTTCATAGCTTCTGACAACTTTCAGTGGTTCTTGTATATTTGTTGCAGCATTAGAGTATGTTTTAAGCCAGTAAGATGATTGTGTCCTGACTGCCAGCTTATCAGTGCAATGACTAACCACCCACTCCATGTTCAGCTCACTCAGAAGACAATAAGACGTGCTACTGTCCGAGCTACAACTGGGTACGCCACGTGGTGCAGTCGTCACACGCAGGTGCCATGTACGACTACGACAGCTCCAGCGATCGCCACAGCGTGGTGGTACCCCTGGACCTGCCCCAGCCCGGATCTGACACTGTCGCGGTCGCCTACCAGTTCACCTGCAAGACCAGCTGTCCCCAGGGCATGCAGAGGAGGCCTATCTCCGTTGTCTTCACACTCGAGACGGCTCAGTGAGTATTGATCCTTGGATACTTTTGGTTTACAAGAGGTGTACACTCTTTGTGACTAACTATTTTACAAGCTGGTGGAAAAAGGTTTCAGTGATTGTAAAACTTATTTTTTACTTGTCACAATGATTTATTTATAGGGTTTTATTGTACAGTAGAAACTCGCTAACACGACCCTCAATAGCACGACTGCAGTTTTACAATCACTGTGAGTGCCATTATACTTATGTTAAATGTACCTCTATAGTACGACTATAATGTTTTACAAACCTCAATAGCACAGCTTTTTTCATAACTCAGGTCACAGTTTTAACCCTCAATAGCACGACTTCCTCGAAAACACATGCAGTTTTACAATCCCTGTGAGTGCCATTATACTTATGTTAAATGTACCTCTATAGTACGACTATAATGTTTTACAACCTCAATAGCACAGCTTTTTTCATAACTCAGGTCACAGTTTTAACCCTCAATAGCACGACTTCCTCGAAAACACATGCAGTTTTACAATCCCTGTGAGTGCCATTATACTTATGTTAAATGTACCTCTATAGTACGACTATAATGTTTTACAACCTCAATAGCACAGCTTTTTTCATAACTCAGGTCACAGTTTTAACCCTCAATAGCACGACTTCCTCGAAAACACATGCAGTTTTACAATCCCTGTGAGTGCCATTATACTTATGTTAAATGTACCTCTATAGTACGACTATAATGTTTTACAACCTCAATAGCACAGCTTTTTTCATAACTCAGGTCACAGTTTTAACCCTCAATAGCACGACTTCCTCGAAAACACATGCAGTTTTACAATCCCTGTGAGTGCCATTATACTTATGTTAAATGTACCTCTATAGTACGACTATAATGTTTTACAAACCTCAGTAGCACAGCTTTTTTCATAACTCAGGTCACAGTTTTAACCCTCAATAGCACGACTTCCTCGAAAACACATGCAGTTTTACAATCCCTGTGAGTGCCATTATACTTATGTTAAATGTACCTCTATAGTACGACTATAATGTTTTACAACCTCAATAGCACAGCTTTTTTCATAACTCAGGTCACAGTTTTAACCCTCAATAGCACGACTTCCTCGAAAACACATGCAGTTTTACAATCCCTGTGAGTGCCATTATACTTATGTTAAATGTACCTCTATAGTACGACTATAATGTTTTACAAACCTCAATAGCACAGCTTTTTTCATAACTCAGGTCACAGTTTTAACCCTCAATAGCACGACTTCCTCGAAAACACATGCAGTTTTACAATCCCTGTGAGTGCCATTATACTTATGTTAAATGTACCTCTATAGTACGACTATAATGTTTTACAACCTCAATAGCACAGCTTTTTTCATAACTCAGGTCACAGTTTTAACCCTCAATAGCACGACTTCCTCGAAAACACATGCAGTTTTACAATCCCTGTGAGTGCCATTATACTTGTGTTAAATGTACCTCTATAGTACGACTATAATGTTTTACAAACCTCAATAGCACAGCTTTTTTCATTACTCAGGTCACAGTTTTAACCCTCAATAGCACGACTTCCTCGAAAACACATGCAGTTTTACAATCCCTGTGAGTGCCATTATACTTATGTTAAATGTACCTCTATAGTACGACTATAATGTTTTACAACCTCAATAGCACAGCTTTTTTCATAACTCAGGTCACAGTTTTAACCTTCAATAGCACGACTTCCTCGAAAACACATGCAGTTTTACAATCCCTGTGAGTGCCATTATACTTATGTTAAATGTACCTCTATAGTACGACTATAATGTTTTACAAACCTCAATAGCACAGCTTTTTTCATAACTCAGGTCACAGTTTTAACCCTCAATAGCACGACTTCCTCGAAAACACATGCAGTTTTACAATCCCTGTGAGTGCCATTATACTTATGTTAAATGTACCTCTATAGTACGACTATAATGTTTTACAACCTCAATAGCACAGCTTTTTTCATAACTCAGGTCACAGTTTTAACCCTCAATAGCACGACTTCCTCGAAAACACATGCAGTTTTACAATCCCTGTGAGTGCCATTATACTTATGTTAAATGTACCTCTATAGTACGACTATAATGTTTTACAAACCTCAATAGCACAGCTTTTTTCATTACTCAGGTCACAGTTTTAACCCTCAATAGCACGACTTCCTCGAAAACACATGCAGTTTTACAATCCCTGTGAGTGCCATTATACTTATGTTAAATGTACCTCTATAGTACGACTATAATGTTTTACAACCTCAATAGCACAGCTTTTTTCATAACTCAGGTCACAGTTTTAACCCTCTATAGCACGACTTCCTCGAAAACACATGCAGTTTTACAATCCCTGTGAGTGCCATTATACTTATGTTAAATGTACCTCTATAGTACGACTATAATGTTTTACAACCTCAATAGCACAGCTTTTTTCATAACTCAGGTCACAGTTTTAACCCTCTATAGCACGACTTCCTCGAAAACACATGCAGTTTTACAATCCCTGTGAGTGCCATTATACTTATGTTAAATGTACCTCTATAGTACGACTATAATGTTTTACAACCTCAATAGCACAGCTTTTTTCATAACTCAGGTCACAGTTTTAACCCTCAATAGCACGACTTCCTCGAAAACACATGCAGTTTTACAATCCCTGTGAGTGCCATTATACTTATGTTAAATGTACCTCTATAGTACGACTATAATGTTTTACAACCTCAATAGCACAGCTTTTTTCATAACTCAGGTCACAGTTTTAACCCTCAATAGCACGACTTCCTCAAAAACACATGCAGTTTTACAATCCCTGTGAGTGCCATTATACTTATGTTAAATGTACCTCTATAGTACGACTATAATGTTTTACAACCTCAATAGCACAGCTTTTTTCATAACTCAGGTCACAGTTTTAACCCTCAATAGCACGACTTCCTCGAAAACACATGCAGTTTTACAATCCCTGTGAGTGCCATTATACTTATGTTAAATGTACCTCTATAGTACGACTATAATGTTTTACAACCTCAATAGCACAGCTTTTTTCATAACTCAGGTCACAGTTTTAACCCTCAATAGCACGACTTCCTCGAAAACACATGCAGTTTTACAATCCCTGTGAGTGCCATTATACTTATGTTAAATGTACCTCTATAGTACGACTATAATGTTTTACAACCTCAATAGCACAGCTTTTTTCATAACTCAGGTCACAGTTTTAACCCTCAATAGCACGACTTCCTCGAAAACACATGCAGTTTTACAATCCCTGTGAGTGCCATTATACTTATGTTAAATGTACCTCTATAGTACGACTATAATGTTTTACAACCTCAATAGCACAGCTTTTTTCATAACTCAGGTCACAGTTTTAACCCTCTATAGCACGACTTCCTCGAAAACACATGCAGTTTTACAATCCCTGTGAGTGCCATTATACTTATGTTAAATGTACCTCTATAGTACGACTATAATGTTTTACAACCTCAATAGCACAGCTTTTTTCATAACTCAGGTCACAGTTTTAACCCTCAATAGCACGACTTCCTCGAAAACACATGCAGTTTTACAATCCCTGTGAGTGCCATTATACTTATGTTAAATGTACCTCTATAGTACGACTATAATGTTTTACAACCTCAATAGCACAGCTTTTTTCATAACTCAGGTCACAGTTTTAACCCTCAATAGCACGACTTCCTCAAAAACACATGCAGTTTTACAATCCCTGTGAGTGCCATTATACTTATGTTAAATGTACCTCTATAGTACGACTATAATGTTTTACAACCTCAATAGCACAGCTTTTTTCATAACTCAGGTCACAGTTTTAACCCTCAATAGCACGACTTCCTCGAAAACACATGCAGTTTTACAATCCCTGTGAGTGCCATTATACTTATGTTAAATGTACCTCTATAGTACGACTATAATGTTTTACAACCTCAATAGCACAGCTTTTTTCATAACTCAGGTCACAGTTTTAACCCTCAATAGCACGACTTCCTCAAAAACACATGCAGTTTTACAATCCCTGTGAGTGCCATTATACTTATGTTAAATGTACCTCTATAGTACGACTATAATGTTTTACAACCTCAATAGCACAGCTTTTTTCATAACTCAGGTCACAGTTTTAACCCTCAATAGCACGACTTCCTCGAAAACACATGCAGTTTTACAATCCCTGTGAGTGCCATTATACTTATGTTAAATGTACCTCTATAGTACGACTATAATGTTTTACAACCTCAATAGCACAGCTTTTTTCATAACTCAGGTCACAGTTTTAACCCTCAATAGCACGACTTCCTCGAAAACACATGCAGTTTTACAATCCCTGTGAGTGCCATTATACTTATGTTAAATGTACCTCTATAGTACGACTATAATGTTTTACAACCTCAATAGCACAGCTTTTTTCATAACTCAGGTCACAGTTTTAACCCTCAATAGCACGACTTCCTCAAAAACACATGCAGTTTTACAATCCCTGTGAGTGCCATTATACTTATGTTAAATGTACCTCTATAGTACGACTATAATGTTTTACAACCTCAATAGCACAGCTTTTTTCATAACTCAGGTCACAGTTTTAACCCTCAATAGCACGACTTCCTCAAAAACACATGCAGTTTTACAATCCCTGTGAGTGCCATTATACTTATGTTAAATGTACCTCTATAGTACGACTATAATGTTTTACAACCTCAATAGCACAGCTTTTTTCATAACTCAGGTCACAGTTTTAACCCTCAATAGCACGACTTCCTCGAAAACACATGCAGTTTTACAATCCCTGTGAGTGCCATTATACTTATGTTAAATGTACCTCTATAGTACGACTATAATGTTTTACAACCTCAATAGCACAGCTTTTTTCATAACTCAGGTCACAGTTTTAACCCTCAATAGCACGACTTCCTCAAAAACACATGCAGTTTTACAATCCCTGTGAGTGCCATTATACTTATGTTAAATGTACCTCTATAGTACGACTATAATGTTTTACAACCTCAATAGCACAGCTTTTTTCATAACTCAGGTCACAGTTTTAACCCTCAATAGCACGACTTCCTCAAAAACACATGCAGTTTTACAATCCCTGTGAGTGCCATTATACTTATGTTAAATGTACCTCTATAGTACGACTATAATGTTTTACAACCTCAATAGCACAGCTTTTTTCATAACTCAGGTCACAGTTTTAACCCTCAATAGCACGACTTCCTCGAAAACACATGCAGTTTTACAATCCCTGTGAGTGCCATTATACTTATGTTAAATGTACCTCTATAGTACGACTATAATGTTTTACAACCTCAATAGCACAGCTTTTTTCATAACTCAGGTCACAGTTTTAACCCTCAATAGCACGACTTCCTCAAAAACACATGCAGTTTTACAATCCCTGTGAGTGCCATTATACTTATGTTAAATGTACCTCTATAGTACGACTATAATGTTTTACAACCTCAATAGCACAGCTTTTTTCATAACTCAGGTCACAGTTTTAACCCTCAATAGCACGACTTCCTCGAAAACACATGCAGTTTTACAATCCCTGTGAGTGCCATTATACTTATGTTAAATGTACCTCTATAGTACGACTATAATGTTTTACAACCTCAATAGCACAGCTTTTTTCATAACTCAGGTCACAGTTTTAACCCTCAATAGCACGACTTCCTCAAAAACACATGCAGTTTTACAATCCCTGTGAGTGCCATTATACTTATGTTAAATGTACCTCTATAGTACGACTATAATGTTTTACAACCTCAATAGCACAGCTTTTTTCATAACTCAGGTCACAGTTTTAACCCTCAATAGCACGACTTCCTCAAAAACACATGCAGTTTTACAATCCCTGTGAGTGCCATTATACTTATGTTAAATGTACCTCTATAGTACGACTATAATGTTTTACAACCTCAATAGCACAGCTTTTTTCATAACTCAGGTCACAGTTTTAACCCTCAATAGCACGACTTCCTCGAAAACACATGCAGTTTTACAATCCCTGTGAGTGCCATTATACTTATGTTAAATGTACCTCTATAGTACGACTATAATGTTTTACAACCTCAATAGCACAGCTTTTTTCATAACTCAGGTCACAGTTTTAACCCTCTATAGCACGACTTTTTGTGACACCGATCCTTTATAGCACGAGTTCAACCTTCACTGTGCACAGTTCCCATGGGCAGTGACTCATCAGAACGGATGTTTTGAAGGAAACAATTCCTTGGACTCAGGTCTAAGCAAGAAAACCCCGCTCCACCCAAGCATCGTAACATGAGCAACCCTGTTTCCACCCATGTTACACATCACTGTGAAAACCACAGTTTAGTGTTCAGGAAGCATTAACATGAATATTTAACTAGCAGTTTTAAAAACTTACGAATTAATAGTTGCACCTTACTCTGCATTAAAGGGAGGAAATGAGGAAAAAAGGCTCACTTCTTAAGAGTGCGCCCTACCCAGATTGAATTCATTGTTGTTTAGCGCCGCGCCGGCGCCGCCAACAAGCGGGGCCATGCATATTTACGCTTGAAGACCATTTTGTTCTCCTCGATTGCACTGTTATTTTACAGATTTCTACCAAACTATTTGCAGTTTCACACTTTTCAGATTCCAATCTAGGGATCATACGATTCCTTTTCTCCAAAATAATTTTTCTCCATACGTTAGGAATCTTTAGAAAAACGCTTAATTTGAGAACATTACTAATGGCCTACCACTTATTTTGAATTAAAATCACGATTTTTAAATCGTATGATCTCTAGATGAACATTTATTGAATTAAATAACATCAAATTATTTTTAATTGGTTAACAATTTAGCCTACAATGAGGGAGATGCAAACCCCTTACCTTGAGCGTGCGGAAGGGAGGTACGGCGCACCCTTAATTTTAAAATTGCAGATCTTCAGTTATATTGTGTACTTAATAATTCACGTATGGTTATTTCAGATATATGATTCTGATCTGTGTGCTGTACATAATTTATTGAATAAAGACAATTTTTATTTGGTTTTCTTTGCATAATATAAGACAAATTTAAAATTAATTTTAAAGATAACCATAGAATTTTTACTTTTAAAACTGAAAACAGTTTTTCAAATTGTATGTCCTTGTGCTCAAAAATAGTCTTAAGGGTGTGTAAAAATGTCAATCATATGTGCTACAAATTATTTGGTTCCAGCTATAACTGCAGTATATTTCCAGGGGAGACGTTGTGGGCAGGCAGTGCTTATCAGTGAAGATCTGTAGCTGCCCCAAGCGTGATAAGGAGAGGGAAGAGGCCGACAACCCCCTGTCTGAGGGGTGGTCCTCCTTCGACACCTGCACCAAACCTAAAAAGAGGTCGTCCGAGTACAAAGGCTACTCTAAAAAGGCAAAAATGGAAGCCAGTCTTCAATTGGTACATATCTTAATCGTGTACAGCTGAAAACATTATTTAATTTTAATAATTATAACAATTTTTGAGAATGTTTTAATTGATAGTGAATTAAGGTTGTATGGCTGCATGTGGCTTTAGTAGCAAAAATTAATAAATTAATGAAATTAATCAACTGGGCAAAATGTGTATCCCTCTATTGAATGGTGTTCTTATTTTATTTTGTGCTGATTATTTATTTTTAATTAAATTTGTACTTACTGTACTGTAGTGCGTTTGGGTTTTGTTGAATCTGACTACTCTTGGTTTTGCATAAAAAGTATATTTTACAGATGAAATGGATTGAAATGCTTTATTGTCCGTATAACAAGAATACAAGCATGGACATAGTCAAAACATAACCAAATAAAAATACATTGTCAACTGTTGTAGCTTACATTATAATAACAATGTAAATCCACCCAGCTTAGGGATATGCCTATACAGAAATACAAAATTTAATTTTTCTTAAGTAAAACTAAAACCAAGGCCTTTGTAATTAGAGGTGTTATTTTATATCATTAAAAGAATATGGAACAATTTCTAAAAGCCAATTCTTTAATCCATTTTTAAAACTATTTCCAGTGAGAGATTTATGTTTGGTGGTAGTAAATTACAAAACTTGGTCCTCGTACATATGGGGGGACTATTTACAGTTAGTTGTAATCGTCTTGGAAACATGCGGAAATCATGGCAGAGGCTATCAAGGAAGTTATTTATTGGGACAATGGATGGGATACTTAGCTAACCCATGTGAAGAAAATGGTCCCAGTTGAGCTCAGCACAAAACAATACAAGTTATAATCAGACTAAATAGGGTTGTGCTACATCATCCTAATTTATGATAACTTATGTAGAGCAGTAAATGCTTCCGCTTTTACTGTATGTATATACATTTAGTATCCAGTGATTATCAGGAACAATTCTTCATACGAGTAAGCTGTCCTTATATTTTACAGCCTGGAGAGAATCGGAATTGACTTCAAGTGATTGATCCTCGATACTGATTTAAAGCCTGAGAATCTGTGGAATTGAGAATAGACATTTGGAATCCCTTCTTTTGTTGCATGTATATTTTTGGTGTTAAAAAGCCAAAAATAACCAGATCAGAAGGTGTATGTATACTATATCAATTCCAAAATGTCTACAACAAACTGTTACTCTTACTGAACAAACTTGTTTACTGTGTACTTTTAGGCTACTTTCGTGCATTACAGTTTTGAAATAGTCGTGTCTTAAATGTGTAAATAAATTTTGAAGATTTATTGCATAACTTTATACATTCCACTAATAGTATTGTAAAATGTTTTATGTTTTAGAAGAATGCAAACCAGCTGGAACAGAAAAAATATGATGACTTGTCTGAGCAAATCGCCAAACTGACTGAAATGGTGGCTCGAGTAGAGGATTTACAAGCAAAAATGGTTGAAGCCTTGCTGCAGTCGATGCGGCAAAATGTTTACACCAAGTAGTTTGACAACTGAGTCAATTTTAGTGGTGAGTTTAAATGCAACTTAGCCGACCTTTGAAAGAAAAAAATATTAATGCAACCAAGCTTTAATCGGAAATGATCTTTGTTCTTTAAGCTAATTCGTAAAAATTTTTACTGAGAGGTGAATATTTGAAGGTGGATACCTGACATGTCTCATTCAGACTTCTTAATACATTACTATCTGCAAAAATTATTTTAACTTTAATGGCAGGCAAGAAACCATAAATCCGGCATTAACAAGCATCTCATGTTATGTAACAAACGAGCGTTGTTATGTTTTTTGTTAGGCATTGAATCCTTTTTTGCATGTGTGTTTTGGTCAATAAGCTTAAGACACTCACTGCGTTACGGCAAATTTTAATGTGATTACGGTGGTACGTTACGAGACCTGTGGTTCTTGTTTGTTGTGATTATGGCTGTCCGATTCGAGACCAATGACTATACACCTTTAGCTAAATATTCGTGTTGTGGGCTTATTGCGAGTCTTAAACAGATTTAAGGGATTATTTCCTGAAGATGCTAAGCTGCAAATGGTCAAATCCCTGGTATTCCCTATTATTGAATATGCGTTACTAGTTTTTGGGAACAGTCTTTCTAATGAAAACTGCACGGTTCTCACACGTCTTCAAAATAGCGCATTACGATTTGTGTATAACCTTAAAAAGTTTGACCACATTTCGGATTACAGAAAGAGTGCTAAGGTTCTGTCTATAAGGAGTCTTTGCAAACTGCAAACTGTAACACTTGTACATAGAGTCCTTACCACTGGTCTTCCAGCATATTTAAAAGAAAAACTTAAGAACAGAGTAGACGTACGAGAAAAACACACTCGGCAGGATTATTTACTGGAAGTGCCACGCATCAAGCTAGAAGTAGGAAGAAGGGGATTTGGATACTTTGGGCCAAAGCAGTACAATGCTCTTCCAAAGAAATTAAAATTGTTCAGTATTAAAACTTTAAGAAGAAAAGTTCGGGACAACCTCATTGTTACAGAACTATAGACAATTCTATTATTATAAAACATGTTAGTTATTTTGCAAAACAAACATTATTGTTTGAAAATCGCTAATTAAAGACCTTATTTATTTATTTATTTATTTATTTAGCAGACCTCAAACCTTATGAGCGGTTCTGTTAACAAAAGAGGCGGGATTCTCCATGTAGTTCTGACAGCACTGGATAGAAATCGCCACCATCGCATGCAATGGCGGACGTAACTCTGGCTCATGCCGCTTGGCAAGCTCAGCTCGGCCGTGGAAGGTTTTTAAAATCTTGTTTGGCTAATAAAACAACTGTCTCGCTTTCCTCGCAACTCGGAAGTTTTAATATACGTTTTAACAATGTATAGGCTGTAATAACAAAATCATAGGCTGTAAGGCTGTAATAACAAAGGTTGTGTGAAATAAAAATAAAATTGTAATAACTGTTAAAAACCTGTAATAAAATTTGTATCAACGTTGTAACCGTCTTTCACCAGCGTCAATCAAGCGTACTCTGTCTGTTTGTCTGCCTATGCGATTCCAAGTAGTAGGCGTAACGTCTACTAGGAGGAAGCACATGCGATAGCCCCTGGTGCCGACCACACCCAGTAGATTGTGCTGCTTTCTTTGTTAGCCGATCTTAGAATTGCGTTCACCGTCTACTACAGGGGTATAGTCAATGACGAGACCTTGAGATCTCGTTGGGCAGATGATCTTTTGCGCATCATAACATTGAAACGAATAGAAACAGAGCACACTCTGGTGTATTTTGTGAACTAGCACACTGTTGCCAACCTACAGCCTGCTCATGATTTGAATATGACACAATAATACAAGGCGCCGAGATCTCGTACCGCACACACAAACGAAAACACAGCATAAAACACACCAAAACGCACTTCAAATCACTATATGTTATTGCAATAACAACAAACAACTTTTGGCTCGATGTTGTGAACGGCACGTACTCAAGTGGCACTTTGAGCGAGTAAGCTTTCTTTTGAGGTCCGGGGGTCTCGTATCATAAAAAAGTAGGCATTTATTACTTCAGTGTGTTACGAGATCCATAGATCTTGTTTGTGGTCATGGTTACCAAACGATTCGGCAATCAAAAAGCTTTATGGACATATAAATCTTAATTCTCTATTTCAACTGTACATAGAGTTATCGAAACCGTATCTGAGGGAAGAATACCATATTATGCAAGTGCATCAAATATAGGTTACGGTACGAGACCTCGGAACCTCGTGACGCAGTGAACGTGTTAATGTTAGTGCTTAGTGCTCAAACACATGGAATCTTTAAGAAAAAATGAAGCTTACATGGTGGCCATCGTTTTCCTTCTGTACCATCCGTTATCATGGCAACCGAACTCGTCACAGACAATAAAATGATATAATCTGCAATTCATGTATAACCGCTATCCATACGGAAAATAATAAAAAAGTTTTTATATACATAATACATATTTTAAGTGTATTTAAGATTAAATAATTTAAATCATTTATTAATACAGTACCGAGGGACCGAGCCATGCTCGGTGTTTGATTCCGCAGAAGAGGCATTGAACTTGTTTTATTTGAAATACTCGTTCATTTTCAATATGAGCTCGTTCGCTATGCTCACTCGCCTCTCGAAAAAAGAGTGAGTTGCCATTCAAGTAGTTTTTTATTTCCATTATGAGAGTTGCATTCAACTAGGTTTTTTATTTTCATAATGATAAACAGCTGTTAACAATATTTTAAGTTATAAATAAAATCAAACAGCTGATTTAATGGTTTGTTTTTGTTATTCATAGGAACCGGTGTTATGATTTTAAACCTGGGGGGCCGAGCTTTGTTCTGGGGAAGGTCAGTAAGTTTGTTTAGATGACTAGGACTAATTCTTCACTACTTCCCCTCTACTGATAATCAGATTTGTATACTCATTTACCTCTTTTCTACATTTTTAAGGTCACTCCAGTATGTTTGCTTGCTTGCTACACTGCTCGAAACTCAAAAATAATTGACACTAGTCGACTCTGTCCCAAACAGGCCGATTTCGGGTATTAAAATAATAAAAATGCCGGTTGGGAAACATATTATTATTTATTTAAATCACACAATCAACTTCACAACTTCACAACAATTGATCTAGAACAACTTACACTTCGTTTTACATTAGGTATTTCCGCGGTCAATTACAAAATAAGGTTACATTAAATTTGGAAAAGTATTCATTTAGTTTTACTCTAATGAGGAACGATGAGACGCGTATCACATCCTCGGGGGTCAGCGCGCAACTCTTGCTCTCACGCCTCGGCGTCGCGCTGAGGCGACGGGCCTCAGCCAATCACAGCGCACGGCCCGATGGAGGCTAGTGCTGACGCCCGCATTCTCATCCTGGGGCGAGGCTACAATCTCTCTCTCGAGTTAGAAAACTCTGGACTCAGTTTATAATGCAAATATTTGAATTCGATTTCTGGGCTGTTTGAAGGGATTTTTAAATGGTTGGTGGTCTTCATAATTACTGTACTGATTTATTAATCAGTATACTTTAGATAAATTATCCCAAATGTGGTGTAACTAATATTTAATAAAATGACAAACAAATGTTGCTGAATCCTTAGATTACAGCCGCTGATGTAAATTTGGGAGTGGGTCGTTACACTCCCCCCTCCTCTAGTTCATGCTGGCCTCAGCATGAGGTCTCCTCTTTATGTATGGGGACCTCCTGTCCTCAAGGGCGGAACGGCCCTTCTGTCGATGAATCCTTGCCACCAACCTCAAATTAAAGCGGGCACAATTCACAATGTGACGTGAAACATGACAAGAGTTTACAAGCCGCAGTATAACCGAAGTCAAATTTAAGGGGACAAAAAAAAAAGATAAAGGAAACTTTCCTTTAACTAGACTTCAGCTCCATCAATATGAACGGGACGGTATATACTTTTATGTTCCGCAATTTCTAGTAAACATGCGTCTCATCTCCTCGTACAAATTTGCAAACTTTTCAAAACAAGTATAACAAAAATGTATATACACCTGATGCTCCAATCATAAATCAACAAAATTATTACAACAAAACACTCCAGTTACATACTCTATGTGGTTACAAAATCTCTGACAACTTATTAACATTCCCCTTCTCTTTGAACTTCTTATAATCATATACAATGAATTTCCCCAGTTAACACCAGAAATAAAATATACACATGGTACGTAGACCAACAGCGCACAACGCTCGACAACAAGAGAATGAGAAAGAGAGAACAAAGTGGCTTAGACACTCATCACTGTGCAAAATTGTGAGTCAGTATTTTAGTCAATTGGAATTTGAAAGTAATGCACCGAACTGTGCCTAATTTAATTGACAATTTATAGTTCAAGAATATCAGTTGGTTCGGGAATTTTGGTTTTATTGAGATTTGGAACGCTACTCACTCGATCTGGTGAAGCCGCACGAGCTTTCACTTGGGGCCGGTCATTCACACTGTCACCCCTACGGTATGATGAGTGATCTAGCCTGGTCACCTATTTACCTGTGCTTTCTGCTTCTCGAGTACAAGTATACTAAGTACATCAACAGTTAACTACACAAAGAAAGTCCCTGACTTCACGATTCACATTCCCCAGTTAACAACTACATTAATCAAAATCCTGTAACTCCCAAAATAAAACATATAAAATTCCGCTCATGATATTATCATAGTACACTTAACTTACACATACAGCGAAATATTACGACACTTTAACTTTGGACTGAGGTACCGGCCTACTCTAATAATAACAAAATTCTTATTCTCCAGGGTGCTCCTGAGGTCTTATAGCTAAAAAAAAAATAAAAGGTTAATACTTTAAGGGATAGCCCGCCCACACCTAAGGACTCAGACGCCAAAGGACTGCCCGGGCACCTTAGGGGTGCTTGGGTGCCGTTATGCGGAAAATGCGGTGGGCTCTTGTAGCAATCTGTACTCGGTTCTCTCACTATCCTGAGACTTGCTCTAGAGGCATGGGAAACTTTGATCCTCAACGGAATAAAAAAAGATGAACTTAATGAGTGTTGAGACACTGCAAGTGTCTACTTACAAACTTAAAACTAATCACAACCTTCGTTGCTTTTAACCCACCGCTTGGTATTTAAATGGAGCTGCGTTTAATTCGCCTCACCTGCCTCTGGTTGCGAGACAGGCCCACCGTATATCCCTCCCTTACACAATCCTATTGGTACCTCAGCCAAACCAAAAACAAAAGACGCAGCAAAAAACCTATCTTCATTATACGAGGCCTGGTAGTGTCCCATACGCAGTCTTGCTGGGGGGTCCGGAAAATCCCTCAGCAAGGCATTTACAACAGTAAACCGTACAAACTATCTCTTTAAAATTTGGTTTTGAGTTGGTCTCAGATATTCACAGTCCAGCGGAAGGAGTTGAAGGGATGGGGGTTTTAGGGGTTGTGGATTGCGCGCTTACCTTCCTGTGAACACCAGATACCACTCACCAACCTTACCTTTGCAATGGTATCTCAAATTATAAAATAAATAAAGAAAAGGGTTCACACTACCATCCTCCACGATACTTACACTCTAAACACAAAACCACAGTTGCAACACCTCGTTACAGACAACTTAAAATAAAACACAACCGAAGCTTATTACTAAAGGCCTTACGCATCACTGTCGAAACAAGAAAGGGTCTACTGTTCCCCACGTCGCATCCTGATGAGCACTCTAAGTCCGATCGCTAGTCCGTTCGCGAATATTCTCGTATCCTCACGCGATACCGATCGTCTTGACGCCGCACGGATTCATGGGTCCTTCCACACCGCGGTAACTTTCAATGCTCCAACACGGTTTATGAGTTCTCTTAGGCTAGCCTTACTCACGACGCTTTCCAGCCGAATTCCACTCTACGGTTTACCGGTAGCCGAAGCTCTAGTTGCTGGCTCTGGGGCTGCAGTCCCCTCGTCATCTCCAAGTCTCGGAACAGCTGTTCCCATCTCAACATCAGGATTGGTCACATCACTCAGGTCTGCGAACGTCTGCGGCGCTCTGGTCAAGGTCGCAGTCCTCTGCTCTCTGCGCTGGAGTCTGGAGCTCGGGAACCAGGCGGCAAGCACCTCCCAGTACCTACAACATGCAATAAACAGCATCAGGGTCATCACCACACAGATTCTCATCGTTACTATCAAACTTACTCTCTGTGCCCTATCCCTAAAATCATAGTGGGACCGCAAAAGGAAAAGTGCCTCTCCCAAATGGTATTCCCGCACATTCACGGTGCCCAGCTCATTGTCGAGTCCTTCTAGGACTTCTAGGGTGGCATTCACATCGATATTTATCAACTCGGTCTCTTCGTCGGAGAGCATTGACTTCAAATCAGGAATAAAAACTTTACTTATCTGGCCGACATGAGTGTTGCTGCCGTGTATACGGGCAGGCACCTTAAACTCATCACTAATAACATCACATTTATACGCCTCGGAGATCACTCCCACTCCACTCATCTGCATGGTGGTCACGTTTATCTTTCCGGCATCCTCGTAAAACTTCAGAGTTACCTTGTAGGGCTCGGAAGCACTTCAACAACACGGGGGACCTCAAATCGGTGGTCAATTTTCGCTCACAACTGTAAGAAAGTTTTCCAACAAACAGATCGGACACGCAACTTGGCCTCTTGGCCATGATCATTATGACTTCCTCAAGCGGGCAGATTACAAGTCGACCGCTCAGACAGTCACGATCGAATTTATCACTGCTATACCAAGTATATTGTAATCTATCCTTGCTCACTAGGAGCTTCTGATTTTGCACACCCCATTGGGTCCATTTTTTTTTTAAACGTCCTATCATATATTGGGTATGTGTGCCCGTCATACGCCTGAAAAAAACGTATCGTCTCATTTCAAAGGGAGCTGCAGCACAACCCTGAGGGTTT
The DNA here is from genome assembly GCA_963675035.1 of Allygus modestus. Taxonomy (NCBI): domain Eukaryota; kingdom Metazoa; phylum Arthropoda; class Insecta; order Hemiptera; family Cicadellidae; genus Allygus; species Allygus modestus. The sequence continues at coordinate 2,983,199 of OY776114.1, read as the reverse complement.
GCTCAGTCACGTAACTATGGGCAACCAAAACCAAGTAATACTCATGAATGTTTTCTAACTCAACGCGCAGGTATAATTTGGCTAGAGGGGGCACAACCTCTTTTACTTCTTTTAGAATTCTTAGAAACTCTGAGGGCGAGAGCAAGTCACTACTTACTTTCCCACCACCTAACTGCTTTGTGAAACTGGATTATTTTGCGAATAGTATCTGAGACCGTACTCTAAGTCTCAGACATTGCAGAATTCAATTTTAAATAACTAAACACGTCTCTTAACTGAAGTTGCGTAATTTGGTCCGTCTTAAAAAGTCTACTAAGGGTCTGATACATTACTGAATGATAAGATTTGATTGATAAAATTACTGAATTTAGAGTTTTTGAATAATTTACCAATTGATGCGCCACGTTGGCCAGGATCTTCATTTTCTCTTGACGAACAAGCAAAGACACCAAATTATTTACTTCCTTTACGTATTCATGGACGTCTTGTTTCAAAATGGCAAATTAATACCTAAAACCCTCCTCTAATTGAGGTAGTTTAGAGTGTATACTTACGCTATCACGCAAAAGGTCAGAATAAAATTTTTCAAGATACTGTTTTACCTCTACCGCCAAATTGCTGAGTTTCCGGCTCTGTACTTGCATTTCCGTAAGTTTGTACTTCAGGGTGACCCTCCAGTGGCTGTCAGACAGGAGGACCTCCTGGCCTCCTTCGAAGATGATGCTCTGGTGGAAGCAGCTAACTGCCCCCAATACTAATAAAATGTACCCTATAACAGATTTGAATCATGTTAAATTTTTGTTATATCACTATTACTTATTCCACTCTTTAGTTTTGTTTATTAATCCCCCATGCGTTTCCGATACCTCCCACACTTAACTAGTGTAATCCTGGAGATACGCAGGTCTCCTACGGGCCCTTTTTGAGCTGTCCGGGACAGGCTCCTGTACTTCCTGTGGCTCGTCTATTCCGTCGTCACTCACTTGCGGGTCGTTGACCCATTCTTCCAACCCTACCTCGGGGTCCGCGTTTGTTTCTACCACCGGCGGAGGGGGCACTGGGGCGCGCCTCGGGCATGGTTTTATACGGTTCACGTGTACCGTTACTTCTCGCTTCCTGATCTTCAGCACGACGTTGAGCGGAGAGAGCACCTTTATGACCTTATAGGGACCCTTCCACAGTTTCGAGAGCTTTTTAACCCTGTGTCGCCCTATACTAGGAACGTGCAGCAGGACCAACTGCCCTTCGTGGTACTCTACTTCTTTCACTTTCTTATTGTACTGCCGCTCATACCGGCCGCGGGCAATAGCTTTTCGTTTCGCCGCTACTTCAAAAGTCTCTTTCAGTTTACTCCTCAGGGTCTCCACATGATCGTTGTACAGATCATCACCTTCCGTGATGGTCAGATCTGCTTCCAAGGGTGTTTCCATTTTCCTACCGAAAACCATTTCAAAAGGCGAGAACCCTGTAGCCTCGTGACCTTGTGAATTGTAGGCCATCGTAACGTACGGAAGGTATTCGTCCCAATCGGTTTGATGCCGGTTCACGAAGTGGCTTAGCATGCGCGCGATCGTGGAATGCACTCTTTCCAACCGGCCATTCGATTGCGGGTGGAAACCAGTAGTCTGAATTTTACGTACATGTAAGAATTTACAGAGCTGACTGATAAGGTCGGAAGTGAAGTTCGCGCCTTGGTCCGAAATCAAAGCTTTTGGAACGCCAAATTTTGCGATCACGCGTTGTACGAGCGCTCTTGCGATACTCTCTGCAGTCTGGTCTGGTAGCGGGATGAACTCGCAATACCGAGTGAAATGGTCCATCACACTCAGGATGTACACATTCCTGGAGCAACTAGTGGGCAGAGGGCCCACAATATCCGCTGCGATAACTTCAAAAGGAGCCTTGGGCTCGTTGAAAATAGTCCCTAGGGGAGCTCTAATTTTCCCGTAGTCGGTACGCTGACTACAACTCTTGCATGTGCGAACATAATCATAAACCTCTTTGTCCATCCCTTTCCACCAAAACTTTTCCTTAATGCGTTGAAGTGTCTTAGCTACACCAGCATGCCCAGCTGTAGGCAGGTCGTGGTGAAGGCGCATGACTTCCCTAGTAAGACTGACTGGTACTATGATGCTCCTTTTACCTCCACTTAGTCTATACAAAATCTTTTCCGGGCTGAATTTGAAACTTTTGGCCTTTCCTAACTCCTTACAATGGGGATCATTTTTCTGGTGCTCGCGGAGCGTGGCCAAATCCATCACGGGGAGCTCGTCCCTGCGAAGGGCCGCGCACATGGCTCTGCTGAGACCATCGGCGTTAGTATGCTTCTTGCCGGGCTTGTGTTCTACAGTGTACGTAAACTCAGCCAACCTCAGAGACCACCTCATTAGTCTGCTACTTGGGTCTTTTAAAGACAGCATCCAACGTAAGGCGCTGTGGTCCGTAATGACTTTGAACGGACGACCCAACAGGTAGCACCTGAAGTATTTCGTACTCCAGACCAAACTGAGGAGTTCTAACTCGGTTGTGGCGTAGTTCTTCTCGGCGGGAAAGAGTGTTCGTGAGCAATACGCGACCGGGTGTTCTTGCCCGTCAATTTCTTGGGAGAGCACGGCACCCAAGGCTTGCGTGCTAGCGTCGGTGGACAATACGAACGGTTTGCTAAAGTCAGGGAATATCAATACAGGCGCAGAGGTAAGCAGCTGTTTTAGCTCATCGAAAGCCTCCTGACAATCCGACGTCCATTTGAACTCAGTTCCCTGCTTGGTTAGATCGAACAGTGGTTTTCCGATCGTAGCGAATCCCTCTATGAAACGACGATAATACCCCGCTAATCCCAGGAACGACCGAACGTCTTTGACTGTCTTAGGTACAGGGAAGTCGCGAACAGCTTTGATCTTATTCGGATCTGGCTCGACACCTCTTTTGGTGATGACATGACCGAGGTAGTTCACCTCATCTACCACGAAACTACATTTGCTGAGCTGTACACTAAGGTTGACCCCTTGTAATTTGTCTAGCACCTCTCCTAACGCTATTAAGTGAGATGGCAAATCCTTCGAAAAGAGGATGATGTCATCGAGATACACAAGACACTTCTCACCCTTGAGGCCCATCAGGACTGAGTCCATTAAACGCTGAAATGTGGCAGGTGCGGTGCTTAGGCCAAATGGCATCCTTTGGTACTCGTAGTGTCCACCTGGTACGTTAAAGGCGGTTTTAGGCCTACTTTCCTCGTCAACTTGGATCTGGTGATAGCCAGACCGCAAGTCCAGGGTCGTGAACATGCGACAGCCTTCAAGGCTATCCAACGTCTCCGTGATGTTGGGAAGAGGGTATACATCGGCCGTGGTAATGGCGTTAACGGCACGGTAGTCTACACAAAACCTAAATTTAGGGGTTCCGTCAGGGGATTTCTTAGGGACTATCACTACCGGAGAGGCCCACTCACTTTGGCTAGGGGCTATGATGCCCTTTTCTAGCTGATCTTTGATCAGTTCATCTAGAACAGCCTTTTGGTGGTGCGGCACTCGATAGGCCTTCTTATAGATAGGCGCTGCGTCACCGGTGCGAATGACATGCTTCACAGCAGAAGTGCAACCCAACGGTTGAGTGTTACTATGAGCGAACACGCTCTTATACTTCATAAGCACGGGCCTCACGTGATCTCTCACATCCTGCGGGAGATGAGTTAACTTCGCATCTAAACAAGTTTCGAACTCGGCCTCATCAACCTTTTCGATCCTACCCACTCTAGCTTCGGGCACGGTATACCCTTCCAGAACTATTCCTCGCAAAATGTCAGCCAATCGCACTTTCCCCAATTCATTTAAATGCAACCCATGCTTCGTGTACATCCCCTTTTGAAATTTATCATGAATATTATGAAAGATGATATTCCCCTTAGTTCGTTGCCTTACGTTTTGGACTATTACTTCGACAAGGCGGTTCGCGTCACTTAGTTCTTGGCGGAGGTTTACATCATAGCGATCAAAAATCGATAACATAGCTATTTTTGCTTTCCACGAGGCCGGCAGGGCACTAAAGGCTTGTTGCAGCGTCAACGAATAGGGAGCAAACTTGTCGTCAACATCGTTAGTCCCGCCAATCAAAACGACCAAGTCCCTCTCCGTCAGTTTCTCAAGTTCCCATTTTAAGTTCGACATCACGTGTTTTAATTTCCCATTAGGCATAAACATTACGCTTACTTCAATATCTCGCGGTAATCGTTCAGATAGAATTTCTTGCAGCCCTCGCCCGTGACTATCAGCCAAAATCACTACTTTGCGCCGCGCTTGTCCAAATTCTCTATCATCGACCAGGTCACTATCCAGGAGTCCTAGCTTTAAATTCTTCGCAAAGGCCAATTCTTCCCCACTAACGTTTACAACTTTAACCCAGCATCGATTGTTGACTACTCTCGTTAGGGTCCTGGCAAGGTAAACACCATGAATCGTTAATTCTATTGGTTCGACAACAACGTCCTTTCCTTCTAGTTCCTTAGACTCTATAGCGAATTTACTAATTTTAACCTGAATCCTCTTCTCACTCCGCGGCGGGAGCTTAACGTCCTGATAGCAATATACAAAAGATTCTTTGCAGTTATTACGTTCAGATTTACTCTCGCGGCTGACAGAGGGGAGCTTAGGGGCTGATTCCATCTCGTGATCAGGCACCTTCGCCCCGCGCCTCGGGTCAGGCACGCTTTCGCCCTTAGTTAATCGATTTAACCAAATTTCTTTCCCATACAATTTCAAAACCCCTTTTTGTACATCAATTTTTCCGTTACCCTCTTGCAGGATGTCGCAGCCTATCACGGCTAAGTAGCCCTTTGGTAGGTTACTCACTATATACTCTCCAGGTACCTTCACGCCAGGTTTCAAAGTCAGGGACACTTTTTGTTTACCGTAGACCTTAAGGGTTCGACCCGAGATACCTCGTAACACCACGTCGGGTTTGTTCATCGGTGCGGAGGACACGTCACGTTTTATTAGGGATACTTGAGCTCCGGTATCTACCAACACCTTGCCCTCAGCGGCCTCTATTTTCCCTACAGCCACAAGTTCCTGGGCTAGGTTCCTCACCTCAGGGACTATCCTAATAGTCTTCTCAACCATACGACACTTCTTTTTCGTCGCCCTAGGCACATCTTTGACAGCAGATGGCTTCATTGGCGGGGTCCAGCAGCGGCGAGTCCGCTGCTCCCGGCCTCGTTTCCCGCTCGCGAATTGTTTGGGGCTGAGTCGAACACGACATTCGCGCTGTATATGTCCCGTCTTTCTGCAGCGCCAGCATATTCTTCCGCCTACTGGATTGGAATTCACCACCGTACACTCCCTGGTCACATGTCCTTTCGCGTGACATTTAAAACAAACAATCTCGGGATCATTCGTCGCCTGGAATACTTTGCGCTCGGGTGTCGTGCAAAACGCGTCATGAGTCTGCCTACGTCGTACAGGCGTATAGGCTAGGTCTGGCTCCATCAAGTCGGGATTTCTATTAGCAGTGCGCAGAGTGACAGATCGCAAACGGCCCGCTTCCGCTCTCCTGCCCATCGTACGCAGCTGTTCTACCGACGTAATATCAAACATTGCTAGTCTGTCCTGGAGTTGGGGATTGAGGTTATGGTAGATCTGTTTCAACCTAACCGCCTCTGGGACATTAACGGCCAGCCTACCGTACAGCCCTTCCATCGCCGCAATGAAGAGATCGATCGATTCGGCCTCTCCTTGTACCCTATTAAAGATTTCTTGCTGCAGGCGTATGTCATGATCCAGCGGTTGAAATACCGCTGCCAAGTCAAGGCATAGCTGTTCCCACGTGTTAATCCGGCCTATTGTGGAGCGATACCACATTAGGGCAGGTCCTGAGAACAGGTCAACTGCGGAATCAAAGAGCTCGGCAGAGGTCACGCCCCTGGCTCTACGTAACTCTTCCACTCGTTCGAGGAACGCGCCGACACTTTGTGACTGCCCATCGAACTTAAGGCCCCATTTATAAACCGGCACAGGCCTAGAGCGCAGATAAGATTCCTGAGATGCCTGAGGAACACCAAAACTTGTGTGTGACTCGCGAGGGGTGGATGGAGGGAGGGGCTGGGCGCATTTCGTCACCACCAGTGCCTGTGAAGCGACAGACAAGGATGGCTCTAGCTTATTTTCTACCGGCGGTTGTTGGACGGGCGCCGCAGTAGCAGGCAGCCTAGCAGCTGCTGCCGCTTGGTCACTGCTACTCCCACTAGACTGACTCGTGTCCTTCGAAACTTTAAATTTACCTAACAACGCCCTAAATCTACCAAGCAAATCCTCACGCTGTTGCTCGGTTTCCTCCCCAGTCGTACCATCAACGACTGCGCGCTCGGCCCTCAAAAAACTATGCCAAGTTCTGGCCTGGATCCGCTGACCCTCGGTATCCAAATAATCACCATCATAGTCCCGTATTAATTTTGTCAATTCGTCAAACTTTTCCTCACATTCGCGTAGCTCGTCCTCGATTGCCAGTGAGGCTATTACGGTGTCGTCAACCGGTGTATTCTCTTTTATACACCTCGTCAGCCGCCTCCTCAAATCGTCGGCATTGCCCTCCGTGCATTGCCCTCGAATTTTCAGTTCGTAAATGTTTTCCGACTTCTTCAGATGGTAAGCGTTCATGTTGATCAATGCGACTAGTTTCCACAATGAAAAGGTAAATGGCATTCACCAATACCACCCCTAATGCAAGCAGAACAAAATGTTTTTGTCAAAGTTCAGTAAATTTTTCTCAAAAACGCAATTAAAAGTTTAAATAATTTATTTATTCTTCATCCACAACATTTACTGAAGGTTACTGTCCATTAATTCTCTCAACATTCAAATTACTGGATTCACCGGTGTAGAACCCTCAATTACCCCCTACTCATGAGAGCTTCTGAAATAATTAAAATTCGCCCGGTCCTATTTAGAATTTTCAATACTTAACTGAATTATCAGAGGCTCACACGCCTAAGTCCACACGTTGTTTTGTTTCTAAGAAATTTTTAGAAAAATTCAAAGTCCCAACTTAAAGTTCAATAAAATAAACTTAAACCCCAGAATTTAAAATTTTTTAATTACTTGATTTTAAATTATTGGCCTATTTCCAATGACGCCCAGATTTTTTTCAATGCATTTATAGATTTACCACTTAAATATATAACCCAGAGTTAATCACACATGCAAATAAACTTAGGTTAATTTAGAAAGCATTTATTCTAAGGTTAATATAATAAATAAATCCTACAAACTCCCGTCCTTGGACAAAACAATGTTAAATCAACTAAATCAAATTACGTTAAACAACACACGTGTGGAACTGTTTAGATTAATCTATACAGACATCTGTTTACAAACACGGCAAACCCTACTGCCTTATAAATCACGGCGTCACGGCTATCCTGTGACGTCATAACTCAGTTTCAACAATTGTTGCCTAAGTCTCGCTTCGGACAATTCGGATTAATTACAATATAGTATTTCTTCAATTTAATTCCCAAATAAGTTATAATTTCATTTTAATGTCGTCCTCTCCCTTTTCCACGATAAGTTGCAACAAAACTCGCTTATTTGCACTTCAATCAAACTGAAGTGGCAAATCAAATATGGCGGATTAATCCGAACGCAACAGAGACACAGAGACGCCTTGATTGCAAATGGCGGCTCCAAGCTTCCTTCCACAATTAATATTCCAAGTCACTTTACTTTTAAAATAAACCTCCTTAGTCACAGGTAATACTTAAAATCAACTCTACCTTCATTATTTATCAATATCTATTATCACTAGGCTCAACAACAACTCTGATAGCCTAATAATTTCGATTTAATATGTCTTCACAAACAATGACATTCTCAGACATTCTCATAACACCGCCATGACATCTCGGTCTCGTCACACAATGAATGCAAAGTGACGAAGGAGGGGGAACCGACGCTATCTGTTCCTCTCACAAAGAGGCTAATGGCGACTTGAGGATTTATTCAAATTAATCTAATTACTTTGAAATTCTCTAATAATTCGAAAAATGCATATTTCTTTACGGGAGTTGCGCTAAAATGAGTTTAATTTATTGCTTTACCAGATTAAGCGGTTACCTACCGTTAAAACGACGCATATAAAATTAACAAGATTGCACCAATTAATTCAAATAAATTTAGTTACTTACCAAAATCCATTAAATTATTGGATCGTGGGATTCTTCAAGTGGTGTTTTCTTGCGACACTTACCCACAAACCTGACACCAATTGTCCCAAACAGGCCGATTTCGGGTATTAAAATAATAAAAATGCCGGTTGGGAAACATATTATTATTTATTTAAATCACACAATCAACTTCACAACTTCACAACAATTGATCTAGAACAACTTACACTTCGTTTTACATTAGGTATTTCCGCGGTCAATTACAAAATAAGGTTACATTAAATTTGGAAAAGTATTCATTTAGTTTTACTCTAATGAGGAACGATGAGACGCGTATCACATCCTCGGGGGTCAGCGCGCAACTCTTGCTCTCACGCCTCGGCGTCGCGCTGAGGCGACGGGCCTCAGCCAATCACAGCGCACGGCCCGATGGAGGCTAGTGCTGACGCCCGCATTCTCATCCTGGGGCGAGGCTACAATCTCTCTCTCGAGTTAGAAAACTCTGGACTCAGTTTATAATGCAAATATTTGAATTCGATTTCTGGGCTGTTTGAAGGGATTTTTAAATGGTTGGTGGTCTTCATAATTACTGTACTGATTTATTAATCAGTATACTTTAGATAAATTATCCCAAATGTGGTGTAACTAATATTTAATAAAATGACAAACAAATGTTGCTGAATCCTTAGATTACAGCCGCTGATGTAAATTTGGGAGTGGGTCGTTACAACTCGACTCGACTCGATTAAAAAAATCACTACTCGCACACCCCTAATTATTAATATATACATATATTACATAACCTTTTTACAATACAAACTAACACTGTAGAGTTTACACTTTTTTCGGTTATCCGTTCATTATAATATTATGACCTTAACACTTACAAAAAATTCTTTTCCCAACATGTTAAATATTTCTATGTAGGGAATTAGATTTTATACAAAACGTATATAATGAATTTTACATAACAAATCTGAGGAAAAAAGTACCGAGGCATATTTTTAAATTTCAAGAAAATGTAACTTTTTATTTTTTTTACTTTACCAAAAAATTGACCTTTCAAGATCTTTTTTATTTTACTATTTTCAGATTCTATTGTTCTTGCCGATCAAAATGAATATGAGGTTGGCTGGGTGTACTTCTACGGTTGAATTTATACGAATTTTCAAACAAAGTTTGCAAATTCACCAAATTTGCTCTGCCACTTTCCCACTTACACCATTGGCCACTGCTAGGGTTAATATCGTCAATATTTGTTCATTTATAACGGCTTCATATTATTTCATACAGGTGGTTTAACATGTAAACAAAGCAGAATGTATGTTAACATATCAGAAGTCACTACAGTCATTCAAAATTTATAATTGATTGTACGCAACCGTTCGAGGGGAATAGTGGTGGGAGGTATTCCCTATCTCTCTCACACTACCTCCCCTACATACCAAGCACTGTGAACCGTCCTGTACAAGGTAAAGTATCAACAAATTATTTCTTGAATACAGTGACTAGAACCATTGAATAAAGATTGCATATAGAGTGTACATCTTTTCCATCCACGAAACAAATCAAATATAACTGAGAATGGCTCGTCTCCCCGGTACCAAACACTGATAAGATCAGGTTAGGGGTTGCGAAAAAGTAAACAGTAAACTAACAAAGTAAATCTACCTCGAACAATGGTATCCAGCAAACATATCATCAATATTATGTTGACAAAAATTGTGGATTTTTAAAGTATATTTTATTCTTCCTTGTGATATCCTATACTGTAATACGAGCTATGCCTGTCTGTTTGTTTGTTTGAAAAATTTATCTCGAGGTCCAGCAGTAGGATTTTGTGGAAAGTTTTGGGATTAAGGTCTTTCGGGTCTAAAAATTCAATTGGTGAAAACCACTACCTCAGGAAAACTCGAATTTTTCTAAACAACTCATTTGAAAATTGAAAATTTTAACATCGGGCTTATCCTTTATCCTATCCTATAATATGAGTAAGGTTTGCTTGCTTGCTTGCGACACTGATCTCAAAAACGGCTCCAACGATTTCCTTCAAATGTTCAAAATAACTAATTTCTGGGAAAAAAATAAGTTCTAGACAGGCCTCATCCCCAGAAAAAATCAAATAATGTAAGAAAACTAAAATGAAAAATTAAAAAAATTAACATTGGGCTTATGGAGTTTCAAATCAAAACAAAAGAATTGTAACAGCTGTTCATAATCAACCAGGGAACTGTCAAAGTAATACTCATGTTGTTTATGATTATTAACATGTGGTTTCTTGAGAGCAGAGATTAAAAGATTTGAGTGAAGATTACATATATAGAGTAGTAAAATAAATCAAAGGGACATTGAGCTGTAAATAACAACTGGAGTAACCTTGAAAATTAAGAAAAGAGGCAAATGAGTTATACAAATCTGATTATCAGTAAAGGGAAGTGGTGAAATACTACACCAAGTCATCTAAACACACTGACTGGCCTTTCCCCTAGCAAAGCTTGGCCCCCAGGTACTCATATACAACATGAGTATTACTTTGACAGTTCCCGGGTTAATTATGAACATCTGTTACAATTCTTTTGCTTTGATTATAAACTCGATAAGCCCAATGTTAATTTTTTTAACTTTGTATTTTAGTTTTTTTACATTATTTGATTTTTTCTGGGGATGAGGCCTGTAGACAACTTATTTTTATCCTAGAAATTAGTTATTTCGAACATTTGAAGGGAATCGTTCGAGCCGCTTTTGAGATCAGTGTCGCAAGCAATCATAGAAGCAAACCTTACTCGTATTAGAGTATAATAAGTACCTAGGGGGCCGAGCTTTGCTCGGGGGAAGGCCAGTCAGTTTGTTTAGATGACTCGGAGTAATATTTCCCCACTTCCCCCTACTGAAAATCAGATTTGTATAACTCATTTGCCTCTTTTATACATTTTTAAGGTTCCTCCATTTGTTATTTATAGCTCAATGTCCCTTTGATTTATTTTACTACTCTACATATGTAATCTTCACTCAAATCCTTTAATCTCTGCTCTCAGAAAACCACATGTTAATAATCATAAAAACATGAGTATTATTTTGACAGTTCCCTGGTTGATTATGAACAGCTGTTACAATTCTTTTGTTTTGATTTGAAACTCCATAATCCCAATGTTAAATTTTTAACTTTTCATTTAATTTCATTTCCTTTTTACATTATTTGATTTTTTCTGGGGATGAGGCCTGTCTAGAACTTATTTTTATCTCAGAAATTAGTTGTTTCGTACATTTGAAGGAAATCGTTGGAGCCGTTTTTGAGATCCGTGTCGCAAGCAAGCAAGCAAGCAAACCGTACTCATAATAGAGTATAGGATATAGGATAAGCCCAATGTTAAAATTTTCTATTTTCAAATGAGTTGTTTAGAAAAATTCAAGTTTTCCTGAGGTAGTGGTTTTCACCAATCGATTTTTTAGACCCAAAAGCCCTTAATCCCAAAACTTCAACAAAATCCTACTGCTGGATTTTGAGATAAATTTTTCAAACAGACAAACAGACAGACATAGCTCGTATTACAGTATAGGATATCACAAGGAAGAATAAAATATACTTTAAAAATCTACAATTTTTATGTCAACAATTAAATGTTATGAAAGTATTTCTAATTATGCAAGATTCTGGACAAAGCACCGGTTTGCACTATCCTTGTGATGTGATGTTAAATGTTATGTGCTAATAAATTGATTTGATTTGAAAATTACGCGGTCCGATCGTCATTTTCGGCCGATTTTACGTGATGTGATCACCCTTTGCGGTCGTTACTATGCGTTTTGGCCGATCGCAATCGTTTGCGGTCGTCATTTTCGGCCGATTTTACGTGATCCGATTGTCTTTTATGACCGTTACTACGCATTTTGGCCGGTCGCAATTGTTAGCGATCGTCCGGAAATCGGCGGGAAATACTTGCTCGAACTTTCGAGTAGTTTTCAAAACTTCGAGTCGAGTTCGAGGCTCGAAGTTTTGAGTACTCGCACACCCCTACTTATAATGTTTTTACATATTTGTAAAGCTGATGAAGTAAGGAATATAAAAAAGTCATAAAGTTTATGGTAAACAATTATTAAAACTTATAAATAATGATAAATGGAGGAATGTTTTGAAATTTTTGCATATTTGGAAAAAAATATTCACAGTACTTAGTATACAACTTTTTTCACCAACATTTTTCTCCCCAAAACAATAGAAACGTGTTGTGTAGTACATTCAATTCCGTACATAAAAATGTATAACATAAATTATTATTTTTATATGTGTTATGCAAAAATATATAATGTAGTCACATAAATGGTAATTTTTGGAAATTTTGTTTCCATTGAGAGCTATTTATAAACACTATTTCTCAATATATATCCATAGTATAATGCACAAGGATTACTGTTACATACACACAAACAATTCACTAACTCTAAAACTCCTAAATGATAAAGGACTCGGTAATAATTCATGGATAAGAGATAGCGTGCACACACTGAGTCCTACACACAATGGCTAACACAGACAACTAAATGATAAAGGACTCGGTAATAATTCATGGATAAGAGATAGCGTGCACACACTGAGTCCTACACACAATGGCTAACACAGACAACTAAATGATAAAGGACTCGGTAATAATTCATGGATAAGAGATAGCGTGCACACACTGAGTTCTACACACAATGGCTAACACAGACAACTAAATGATAAAGGACTCGGTAATAATTCATGGATAAGAGATAGCGTGCACACACTGAGTCCTACACACAATGGCTAACACAGACAACTAAATGATAAAGGACTCGGTAATAATTCATGGATAAGAGATAGCGTGCACACACTGAGTCCTACACACAATGGCTAACACAGACAACTAAATGATAAAGGACTCGGTAATAATTCATGGATAAGAGATAGCGTGCACACACTGAGTTCTACACACAATGGCTAACACAGACAACTAAATGATAAAGGACTCGGTAATAATTCATGGATAAGAGATAGCGTGCACACACTGAGTCCTACACACAATGGCTAACACAGACAACTAAATGATAAAGGACTCGGTAATAATTCATGGATAAGAGATAGCGTGCACACACTGAGTCCTACACACAATGGCTAACACAGACAACTAAATGATAAAGGACTCGGTAATAATTCATGGATAAGAGATAGCGTGCACACACTGAGTCCTACACACAATGGCTAACACAGACAACTAAATGATAAAGGACTCGGTAATAATTCATGGATAAGAGATAGCGTGCACACACTGAGTCCTACACACAATGGCTAACACAGACAACTAAATGATAAAGGACTCGGTAATAATTCATGGATAAGAGATAGCGTGCACACACTGAGTTCTACACACAATGGCTAACACAGACAACTAAATGATAAAGGACTCGGTAATAATTCATGGATAAGAGATAGCGTGCACACACTGAGTCCTACACACAATGGCTAACACAGACAACTAAATGATAAAGGACTCGGTAATAATTCATGGATAAGAGATAGCGTGCACACACTGAGTCCTACACACAATGGCTAACACAGACAACTAAATGATAAAGGACTCGGTAATAATTCATGGATAAGAGATAGCGTGCACACACTGAGTCCTACACACAATGGCTAACACAGACAACTAAATGATAAAGGACTCGGTAATAATTCATGGATAAGAGATAGCGTGCACACACTGAGTTCTACACACAATGGCTAACACAGACAACTAAATGATAAAGGACTCGGTAATAATTCATGGATAAGAGATAGCGTGCACACACTGAGTTCTACACACAATGGCTAACACAGACAACTAAATGATAAAGGACTCGGTAATAATTCATGGATAAGAGATAGCGTGCACACACTGAGTTCTACACACAATGGCTAACACAGACAACTAAATGATAAAGGACTCGGTAATAATTCATGGATAAGAGATAGCGTGCACACACTGAGTTCTACACACAATGGCTAACACAGACAACTAAATGATAAGGTGTGACGCAATACTTCTGTCTTCATCAGTGAAGGCTGATGTTAGTGCTGCCAACGGCAAAACTAAATTCCTCTACATTTATTCCTCTTCAAAAATGACATATTATTTGACTAGTAACTATAACTTACACTGCATATAAATCTGATTTTCCAAACCCTCCAATCGCGTCATTTTGCCATTCGATAAAGAAACAAAAAACACCTATTTTCGTAAAATCATATCATCTGTCCAATCAATATTTCTTTCTAAAAGTCAATACCAAAATGAAGCACAACTCTTTATCAGTGCATTGGTACCAACCACAACTTTCCGCGACAAAGATTACCCGAGCTGGGTAATTTCTAAAAAGTTGTGTTTTTACATTTTCGGAGAGATGGCTGAAAAAATTGCGTCATGCCAAAATTTAATTTGATTTCTAATCGTCGTGACATTGTTATGCAGCTGCTACACGGTTCCTTTATGTAATAAGATGAAAGTTCAGAACATGATATTTCAAATGATATATATATTGTTCACTTTTGAGTTGATTATTAGTGTTTTTTTACGTTACAAAATGTTTGGTCCCGAACCGACGCGTTGCGTCGGCTGCCATTCTAAGGCGACAGAGCAAACCGACGTGATGCCTTAGTTGGCCACTGCTAGTGTTGACTGAGATTGGTCATTTGGATTAATTAATGCTATTCACATTTGATGCTGATGCCTATTGCCGAGTCTAGGCGAGCGAAGACAATAACAAGATGTAGATGCGTAGTTCGCTTTCGCTCTTGTTATTCCAGTTGATTATTTAGCCTAGATTAGATTGTTAAATGACTTGCCGCTTTGGGAATATCAACCTCCTGTATCCCGAGCGACCCGACGAATAGCACAAATGGAAATGGTGACCAAAATAGTCAGAACATATGTTTTGTCTGAAATATGCATATTGCTAGGCTGACTGTACTAAGACAGGCCTTGATGCGAATGCGCAAATGAGGTGCCAACCACCGCGAACTGTTATGATTCTTTTATTTTGATGATTTTACCAATCAATTTTTCGGGTCCAAAAATCTCTAATGCCTAAGTTTTAACAAATTTGTTGTAAAATTAAGTTCATAGTGAATCTAGATTAATGTAATTGAAAGATTAAATGATGCTACATTTAATATGTCCTGACTTCCTGTTTCAGGTTTTTGAAGACACAGGTTTATGAAGGATCTCTCTTATTTAGTAATTGTTGTTTATGTTAGAAGTTTATATAGTTTAGTTTCGCTGCAAACATTTTAATTTAAGATAAAGTTTTTAATTTTGATTTGGTTCTCATAATATATTAATTGTATATGAATTTATTGTCCATAATGGATATATTTATTTTATTGTTTTAAATGTATTCCCTTTTTTTGGGTTAGGAATAAATCAGGGTTTTTTTAAATTACCATCTATGTATAAGATGGTGTAGCTTAGGTTATTTTTTTAACTAAAAATACAGTTTTTATTATGTTCTTGAGATCCCTCAGTCCCAGGCAGTATTATTTTGTTATATATCGTAAATAGCCTATGATATACAAATGTGTATTCCTATGATATAAAAATGTAACAGTGTTTTACCAATTTTTGAGTTTGATTTAATTGTTAAAAATACATTATTTTTATTTTATTATTATTTTTATTTTGTTTATCAATCTTTAAGCTGATTAATGTAAGGCATTGTCAGGAGGTAACTCCACAAGTACATACCTACCTGGGGGGGGAGGGGGGGTGGGTGATGCAGGGGGTACCTTGTCATGGCTTTCACTGTTAATACACTGCTGTTGACACGAAAATGTATAGAACTTTCAGAAAAAGCTAAAAAATTATGTTTAACTAAACGACCTGGCAACTGAGCAAAGTTGTTGCACAGTGTTTTTTTTTAAGTAATGGCAATCATAAGCACTATACAGACAGACAGACAGACAGCCTTGAAAACCACTTTTTGGGTTCAAGGAGTGCCAAAAATAATATTTATACCGTTAACTCAAATTCAAAAGTTTTGACAAAAACAATACTTTCTCCATATAATAATGTCTCGTTTGTTGTTCAGGTAAATGCCAGCATGCAACATTTCCTAGAGCACAACATGTCTAAATAGAACTCTCCAATTTATTTTTTATTAGTTTACACCTGTAGTTTGAAGTAAACAAAACAATTTTCAATGATATTTATCCATGGCCCTGTTGTATGCACGATTGCAGCTCTTAAAGCATCAGATGTTAACAATCAGTTGTACACCTTTTCTCTCCAACATTATCACAGTTTGTTGTTCAATTTGTTACTTCTGTCATGTCGGAGGCACTAGTCTAAGAGTGAAGGATGTTGCTAAGCTTGTATAAGTGTGGATTGATACTTGTGCAAACAAGTTCAGTCTGGGGTACAGGGGAGAGTTTCTCTCAGACAGTTTAGTACTCTCAGAATTTTTACACTGAAGGTCATCCGTATACACAACAAGGCTTGACTCGCAAGGTGTGACTCTCGGAGAGCTTCTGCCACTCTCGGACACTGTTGGCGAACTGACTCTCGGCGCTGTTTACATGACACTTACTAGTACAAACTCTCTGAGAGTAAAAAACTCACATGTATCCAGATTAATTGGTGCAGGCAGATCAATTAATGAATTATTAATAACAGAAATTATTTTATCTCTTTTACGGGCTACAAATCAATCCCCTCACACATGTTGTGTGTTAATTGTGGAACTTAGAGCAGATTTGGTTGCTTATTTCCTGAAGATGCTAAACTAGAAATTGTGAACACATTCGCTATGTACCAAATAAAAATTGGACTTATATTCTGACCGACGTCACGTATTTGTGATCTCTGTTTTCACGTGACGCACGGGGCCCAAACCACAGCCCGACGTCACGTATTGTGACTCATGCTTATTGTTATCAAATAGGCTCTGGCCGCCAGTTAGTGTATCAGATTGTCTTTATCACCGCAGTTCGGGCTAGAGGAATGTCTGTCACGTATAGAAGTCACTT
Source organism: Allygus modestus (assembly GCA_963675035.1). NCBI lineage: Eukaryota > Metazoa > Arthropoda > Insecta > Hemiptera > Cicadellidae > Allygus > Allygus modestus. The sequence goes on along the minus strand of OY776114.1, from coordinate 2,966,025 downwards.
GGTCCGAGCGTTGGACTTTTATTTTGACGCCAGAGGAGGGTTGGCCAACCAGTAAAAAATTCACAAATATGTTCAACTTATAAAGTGAGTTAGGCATTTTTATTGGTATTTAGGTATAATTAACCTTAAAACTTCAAACAAATTCTTTGGTTTGAGGGTATGTTTCTTCATATTTGCATTGAATTATACTAATACTATCCGTTTTTCAATTGGTCCACTACCAAAACCCATGTGATACATACGTGATGCTTGGTACCGAACGTAATAAATCTCTTGCAGTCCCTGTAATGAAGTGGGCATTACCAGTTTTTAGAATCAGTGTTACTATACAAATTGTTAATTGATTTGTCTGAAGTGCATTACGATATTTGTATAACCTTAAAAAGTTAGACCACATTTGGAACTATCCCGAGAGTGGTCCAGTCCTTCCTACAAAGAACTCTGCAAACTGCAGTCACCCTTGCCACTAGGCTTCTGGCCAAAATAAAATAAAAATTATAGAACAAGGTGAGAAAAGAGAAAAGCTCATTCTTTATGACTAAACTTACCACAAGTCGTGTCAAGCTGGAAGTAGGAAAGAAGGGAGTTTACATATTTTAGATAAAATTACCCCGTCGCAGCAAACCTGCATACTCAGCAAATTTCCTATGCATATTTATATCATATAAAGCCACTTACCAAGTTTCATAGATACATATTCACGAATGAATAGGTTTTGCAGGTTTGCTACAAAAAGAAAGAGAAGAAATATGTTGTTGTGCAATTATCAATACCAGGGACCGCCCAATGGTCGAAATTCGACCAAATAATTGAACAAATTTGTTTAATATCTAGTGTTTTCTGTTGCGCTCATCTCACACACTCTCTCTCTCTCTCTCTCTCTCCCCCCCCACCCTCACCTCCAGGTAGTTTTTTTAATGTAGAGTTAAAATGGATAGCAGAGGGCGTTACCATTCCAGTAGTCAGTAGTCTTTTTATTTATGCCTGAAACCTCTCTATCTCATCCTTTCCCCGTCATTCATCCTTGCCCCTCACAAACTGGTTTAACCCTCAAAGTGTCTTTAATAATGGTCTTAATTTTTGGCTGCCTATTTTTGGTGATTTTGCAGCGTTTTATTCAAATAAATGTAAACAACTCAAAAACACATTATTGTATAGTTTTAGCAAATTCCCCCTATAAGGAATAAGCTATTTACCGTAGGTCGCATGGTAAGACTTAGCCCGAGACGATGATAAACTTTCGTTTTGAGGTCCCCAGATGCCAAAAACACCATTCATTCAAATTTAAATACAGTCAACTCCTGATTATCCGGGAGCGGGTTAATCGGGTTGCGGTTTAACCGGGGTCACGAAAGGTTTATTTGTATTATTTTTATTTATCCCCTTCTAAACATAAATAGAGCAATAATAACAATTCATTTTGCTAAAATTATCTACAGAATCATAGGCCTATTTAATTTACTTTATCAGAATAAATAATAAACAAAGAATTTAGTAAACGCAACATAATCTGAGAATCTGAGATACATAAATGTATCTTAAATGACATTAAAACACAATATCGTAGTATAAAAACATTGATAAACTTTTATTTTATTCGTAATATTCAATTTATTGAATCCCTTTGTCACAGATAACCCAAAACCACGGTTAAAACAAAGGGATTCAATAAATTGAATATTACGAATACAATAAAAGTTTATCAATGTTTTTATACTACGATATTGTGTTTTAATGTCATTAATACCAAATTTCATCAAAATCAGGTGTTTCTTTCAAACGTTATCGCGATAACGGACACACACACACACACACACACACACACACACACACACACACACACACACATATATATATATATATATATATATATATACATATATATGTGTGTGTGTGTGTGTGTGTGTGAGTCCATTTTCGCGATAACTTTTGAAAGAATCACCTGATTTTGATGAAATTTGGTTCGAAAACCAGATCGATCGGACTATGGGAAGGGGGTTTACAATTTTCCAAAAATAAGTTTTTTGCAAATTTTACCCAAAATGTTAAAACACTCAATTTTGGTTGTAGCTATTTTAAAGAGCTTAATAAAACAAATAATTTAGTATTTTGAATCATTAACTTAGGTTAAGTGCTTGCAGAGAAAATCCAAAAAACGTGTCTCATGTTAATCTTATAGGAAAAAGGATTTTAGATTTTTCTCTGATAATTTTACTAAAGACTTCAAATTTCGTTTTATCAATATGTTTAGCTCAACAAGTTCAGCTCTACAAAACAATCATGTTGGTGTTTTAATTGTTGTTCTACGTCCAACCGTTGCAGAGATATTCAAAGTGCTAAACACAGTACGTTGTCCAATGTTATTCTTATGGAGAATAAATAAAATTTGATATCTCGATTATTTATAAATGTATATTTATGAAACTTGGTATGTGGCTTCAACTAGTTGTGGTATATTGATATAAGCACAACAGTTTTTTGTTGATAGTCCCCGTAGCAGTAAACCTACATACTTGGCCCCCATGTTATTCATATGGAGGATAATTAAAGTTGTATATCTCCCTTAATTATAAACCTAAATTAATAGAACTTGGTATGTAGCTTCACCTGGCTCAGTTATATTTATAACTACAAAAAAAAAACACATTACTTATCTTCCTCGTTGCAGCAAATCTGCGTCCTCAACCCCAATGTTATTCTTATGGAGAATAAATAAAATGTTATATACCGGTATCACTTGTTTATGAATTTATTTTTGTGAAACTTGGTAATTGGCTTTATGTAGTAGTGAGACATATATATATATATATATATATGCATTCAAAATTCGCTAAATACTCAGGTTTGCTGCAACGGGGGTATTTCTTGTTCAGAAAGTCATGGGCTTAAATATTAGATACATAACTTCTCACAAAAATTATAAAAGGAAAATTATGTGATGTTAAAAAAAAAATAAAAGAATTTTAATGTTTGCGCTCCATCAAATTATAAACGTTTCTAGGATATACAATTTTCAAAATGGCCAATTTGTTCTAAATTTTATAAGGATACTAAATATATAAACAAATAATCAGGTTAAGCAGCAAAAAGTTTTAGATAATAATCTTTTGTTGCGTGCTATAGAAAATAGCAAAATGGCCTTGGCGACGATACAGTCGGAAGGATAATTTACCTCGATATCACTGCTGCCTATTTCTCCAGGATCATCAACCAACCCTTCATCGTCAATAAACTTTTCTTCTAAAGCCTTCCAGCTTCCACCTGCTAAAGCTGTCTGCTGCTTTTTTTTGTGCATGCCACTTCTGTCCATTTTTACAAATAAAAACAAACGAAAAACATCTCAACACAACACCATTCCCAAAGTGAGGTTAGCGACGCACAACAAAACTTCACACTTCAGCTGTCTGCTAAAGTACGATTGGCACGAACGTAAAAAGCGTCTGCAGACAGACATCAGGAGAAAGCTTAGAATCTGCCGTAAACGGCGATACCAATTTCGATCCGGTTCATTAATGCGCCCCAGAGCTTATTACGTAAACGCTGTTTGACTTTCGACGCAGCGACAGTTAACGCCATGGTACGTAGAACTTAGACCAGGTGTGCTGAGTCGATCTATTTAAGGTTTTCTACTTAACTGGAAGAGACCTCGTAAAACAGCTGGAAGGTCACGTGATCACCAGTCCAATCTGCAGTGTTGCTGGAAACTCGATATTTATCGTACGAGTACCATATTTTCCTCATCAGTGTAATTAGAATTAACATAGTTTAACTGCTTACATTCTATGATCAGCTGTTATTTTATGAAACTAATATATTGTTTTGATTTATTTGCATTATTAGATTAATGGATTAAGGGTTTAAATTTCATTTCTGCATGTCCAGTGACAATTTAAAAATAGCTTTACCATTATTATACCCTGTAAGGTTGGCAACAATTTATGGTATGTTGTTGATGTATGCACAGCTGGACGCCCTCGTAAGATATGTGTGCTGCGAACATTACTCTTATGTAAATAAGCACACCTGGTCTGAAAGCTCTACGGACCTTGAGTTAACACCCCAGCGGATGTGTTTTATGTCGCTATAGCGACACATAACGCCTAGAGAATTAATTATTTTTAACATGGAGTTAAAACGGATAGTAGAAGGGTGCTACCATTCCAGTATTCAGTAATATTTTTTTAAAATTAGTCCTGAATTATTTATTCTCGCTGTTGTGGAGTAAAAACGGATAAAAGAAGGGTGTTACCATTCCAGTAGTCAGTAACATTTTTTTACGAATCACCTGTTCCTGCTGTTGTGATACATATTTATTTGAATATTGCAGCTGGCTATTCATGAAATAAAAAGTATAAACAACTATGAAAAGCAGAACAGATGTTCCCATAAGGATAGCAAGTAAACTGTGAAAAGCAGAACAGATGTTCCCATAAGGATAGCAAGTAAACTGTGAAAAGCAGAACAGATGTTCCCATAAGGATAGCAAGTAAACTTTGAAAGTCTATAGGGCATAGCCCTACACGCCCAAACACAAAATTATTTATATTTAACACATCTCCTAATAAAATAAGTGTCCCAAGTTTCATAATTCTCCGATGCCGCATATCCAAGAAATCGGTACCACAATAATTTCCTTAGCCGATTAATATATATAGATAACTCAACCAGGTGAAGCTACGTACTAAGTTTTATAAATTTATATACATAATTAAGGGAGATTTAAAACCATACGTATTATTCATCAGAATTACATTAGGGCTGAGTGCAGGTTTGCTGTTTCAGGGAAAATCAACAAAAAACTCTTTTTGTGAAAATATCAATTCACCCCAACTAGTTGAAGCCACATACCAAGTTCCATCAATATACATTCATAAATAATCAAGATATCAAATTTTAGCGAATTTCCCCTATAGGGAAGAAGTTATTACCGTAGGTCTCATGGTAAGAGTTAAGCCCGACACTATAACTTTTTGTTTTGGTCCCCAGATGCCAAAAACACTAAATTCTGTATATATATATATATATATATATAATATACAGTATGTATGTATATATATGGGTCCGTTAACTCGCTAACTTTTGAAAAGATCATCTGATTTCGATGAAATTTGGCACAAACGTGTAAAGCGACATTCATGACTTTATGTTCGAAAACCAGAAAGATCGGACCATGGGAAGGGGGTTTTAAATTTTCCAAAAATCAGTTTTTTGATTTTTTTACCCTAAAATTTTTAAAACACTCAATTTTGGTTTTGACCATTTTATAGAGCTTAAAAAAATATGGTATTTTGAATTATTAACATAGGTTAAGTGGTTGTGGAGAAAATCCAAAAAAAGTGTTCATAAAATCTCCTATGTTAATCTTATGGGAAAAAGGTTTTTAGCATTTCCACAGTTAATTTTACTGTAAACTTGATGTTTGCTATTCCCAATCAGTTCAGCTCTACAAAACAATCATTTTTGTGTTTAAATTGTGATTCTACGTCCATTTGTTGCAGAGATATTCAAAGTGCTAAACACAGTACGTTGTCCAATGTTATCCTTGTGGAGAATAATTAAAATATGATATCTCGATTATTTATGAATGTATATTGATGAAACTTGGTATGTGGCTTCACGTAGTTCTTTAAGTAGGTTAACGTAGTTTTTTTTTTAAGATCTATAAAATGGTTATAACCAAAATTAAGAGTTTTTAAAATTTTAAAGGAAAAATTAAAAAAAACTGAATTTTGGAAAATTTAAAACCCCCTTCCCTTAGTCCGATTGATCTGGTTTTCGGAACTTAAAGTCATAAATGTTACTCTACACATTTGTGCCAAATTTCATAAAAAATCGGGCATTTCTCTCGAAAGTTATCGTGGTACTGGACACATATATACATATAAATTTGAACGAATAGTGTTTTTTGGCATCTGGGGACCTCAAAACAAAAAAGTTATCATGGTCTCGGGCTTAAGTCTTACTATACCACCTACGGTAATAGCTTCTTCCCTCTAGGGAAAATTCGTTAAAACTAAATTAACAATACAGTTTAAACTAAAGCATTGAATACCTTTTTTGGTGTAATGTGCATGCAGGCATAAACAATTTTTCTACATAAAGGGATATTACTAAAGGGATAAAGGGATATTAAAGGGGTATTACTGAGAGCATGTTACCAAGATGACTTGAAACGTGTTAAATAGAGGAAATCAAAAATACATAATTAAGATGATTCCTTTTACAGTAACTTTTGAATTTATTGAAATCCTTCAACAAAATTAAACTTCAGAGTTCTACTACTGATTTAAATTAGGCCCTACTTTACAGTTTATTTAAAACAATATTTACTCTCTTATTTTTATGGAAAGAATACTAAGACTGACTATCGCATTTACACCGGAAATATTCGTGGAGAGCAGAATCATTTGTTTCCACTGCAATCTATTGAGGCACCGTTTAACTTGTACAGCTAACATACACATGTTTATATAATCACCAACACCATCGTCTGACAAAAATAAACATTGAAACTTTTAAGGCCAATAGGCCGAAGTCCTGAGATCAGGAATTTGGAAAATTGTCTGAACTTTAATACATCTAGAAATTCTAATGAATATTTTAATTTACAATATTGATATTGAGATTATGGTACTATACCTAAAAATTTCCATGGCGGATTTCCATTTGAGTAGATGCATTTAAAAGTAATTTTTAAATATAGAGTTTTAAAGAACAATTTAGAGCTATTAAGTTTACTTCTTTAAAGTAGGCCTAATGAATAATATTTCATTAGTTTTTTAACCCGACATTTTTGACGGGCTAACAATAGCTAGTAAGATATATTAGTGGAATATTGATACCATACACGGCGATACACAAGTACGATACCATTCAGCAATATGATATTGATACCATACACGGCGATACACAAGTGCGATACCATTCAGCAATAAGATATTGATACCATACACGGCGATAAACAAGTATGATACCATTCAGCAATATGATATTGATACCATACACTGCGATACACAAGTGCGATACCATTCAGCAATATGATATTGATACCATACACGGCGATACACAAGTGCGATACCATTCAGCAATATGATATTGATACCATACACGGCGATACACAAGTATGATACCATTCAGCAATATGATATTGATACCATACACTGCGATACACAAGTGCGATACCATTCAGCAATATGATATTGATACCATACACGGCGATACACAAGTGCAATACCATTCAGCAATATGATATTTTATCTGATTATGTGTATACTAATTCGATACACAACCATCTATATATTTAGAAAATTCCTGCTTTTTATTCGCTCACTTCATAAAGTTAATACTTAACAGATTTTGATGATTCTTTTTTTATTTGAAAGATAATTTTAAGTTCTAAGTCACTGTGAAGCTAAATATTTGATTTACATTTTTATTTTGGTTACATTCCGAGTTTTAAATAACATTTTCTTGTTGTTTGAGAGATTATTGCGGACATTTAAAGAAAAATTGTATTATATTATCTCTAATTTTTCCAGTCTGATATGGAGTTAATTACTATATTAGTTTCATCTTGAGAATTTATGTGCATAAATAAAATAACTCTACTACCCCTGCAAAGCAATTAAATAATATTACTCAGCAATGAAAAAAATCCCATGGTAAAACATGTAACATATATTAGGGCAAAACATATATACAAAATACATTAAGTCAAAATACAAAATAAACATATCAGAAAAGACCTTACACATTTACAGGAGTGGGTTCATCAGTTATTTAATTTTTCCCTGACTCTGACCCTTCTTCTTCATTGCTGCCACTTTGTTCCAACATTTCTTTTGGTGGATATGCCATTTGTCCAAGGAATTCTATAATTGTTCTTGTTGGTCTACCAGACATTCCTTTTTTAAGGTAAGGAGTTTTTCCATCTTCATACATCGTGCCAAATGAGTCTATGAATGCCCAGTTAGGTTTGCATGTAAACTGATTGAGCAAAGCTGTAGTGGTTGATGGTATTCCTCTTCTAAAGTACTTTGAGAGAATTGACACATCCGCACAGGTAAAGTCCTTCACTTCTCTTTCAAACATATTCCATAGAGGTAGTTTCCAAAGCCGATCCCCAGAATGAATAGAAGCAGTTTTCAGTAGTTGCCACAAATGTTCGTTTTGTGTATAAATAGCGTTAGTCGATAAGTCATAGGCTGTTTGCACTTCCTTCGTCATAGTTGCAAGTGTGACCACATATTTCGGCTTGAACTGTTGAGCATAACAGAGTGTGTCAGCGAGCATCAACGTTCCACTGAAATCTCTTGGAGATATTAGGATTGATTTTCCACTGGCAGATTTGACAATATCTCGAGGTCTGAATGCCGTTCCACCAGGCATGTTTTCTCCAAGCGGTATCAAGCCCCGTACATTTATTGGTAGCCCAAGATTTGCAAGTGCCTTGAATGCTGCAACAACAACCGCTGCTCCTCCCATGTCTCCACGCATGTGCTTCATTTCTTCACAGGTTTTTATACACAGACCTCCGCTGTTGAAAGTGAGTCCTTTACCAATTAAAATTATTGGTGGGACAGCAGGATCACATCCGTTGTATGTCATTTCAAGGAGAAAGGGAGGTTGAGGAGATCCTCTAGTATTGGCTATAAAAGCGTTCATATTGTTTTCTCGTAGCCAAGTTTCACCCCGTAAACAAACATTCACACTTGTTTTACAGAGCGTTTGAACAACATGGTGACCAAAAGCCCTTGGTGTCAGCAGGTTTGCTGGCATCTCCATTAATTTTCGAGCAAAGTTTTGAGCCTCTGCTTTTTCAAGCCCAATACGCCATTTTTTCCAGTCACAGTCCCCATACATCACAACATCAGGGATTTTTACTGCTCTTCTCTCATGATCTCTAAGAAATTGATTTTCCCACAATGCCATATAAGCTCCTTCTGCAGCAGATTCGGGATCTTCAAAACTTTCTACATATACCTTATTAACTTGAAGTGACTGGAAATAACGACAAGCAATTCCAACAGCTTTTCTTATGTTTTCCTTAGAATCGTCCCTCTGTTCCACCTTACTGTACCCTGCATTGTTATCTCCAAGACCAACTACAGCTACAACACTAAACACTGGTTCTACTTTTGGGAAAACTCGCATTTCACCTAATTTGGGAAGTGGCCCAGAAGCTTTCAACAACTCAACAAGTTTTCCATTTACATTATGATTGAATAAAGCGGCTGCTTTAGTCAGACAAACAGTGTTTTCAGAATATTCATCTTCTGGATAAACCCCTAGTATTAGTGCAGACCCATCATTTACAGTTCCTGCACAGGAAAACCCTCCCGCCTGTTCTAAGTCAGGATTCCATGAATTTACTGGACATTCCTCTTGAACTGAAAAATATCTAGGGAGTTGTCTGAAATAACTTTGGAAAGGACCGTTGTTAAGTTTAGTTATCTTGGAAAACATGTTGAAGGTCTGTCCCAATAGTGATATTTTGTAATATAGAAAAGAAATGTTTAGTTTCAAAGTCCTGATTTACAATTTATACTAATCCAAAATAACTTGAAAGACTTACTTTGTTTCTTCCTGTTTGCCCTTAACTAATAATTTTCTTGATAAAACATAAATTTAGATTAAACAAAAGAAAGTAAATTTTGTATGTCTTCCAGTATCAACACATGATTTTAATTGTTGTTGATAATTCAATATGTTTAATGTTTATGTTGGATTACTCTTGAAAAATCATTGACTTAAGAATATAATCTATTCTATTATAAAAATATATTTTTATATGTATAAACATGATATCATTTTTCATCAAACAAATAGTAAATTTTATACAAAATACTATACATTGTTTAAATTTTTATCATGCAAAAGGAGACATCTGCATTTTGTGAAATGTTACAAAAAATAGTCAATTTATGTTATGTAATGTAACTCCATGATACTGTTTAACTGTATTTTAGGGGAAATATAAGTGAATTATCATGAGTGTATAATTTAATTCCTTTATTGAACAGTAGACAATTTCACAATACATCCTTATATTTAAAACACAAATATGGAATTCTTTAGACAGTTTATTTAAGACTTACACTGGACCGAATTACTTGGACTGTGTCGCTGGCTCAACCATGTTGGAATTTACATATCAAAATATATGTCATCATTTAGTAGTACCCCATAGGAAAATTAGTACCTGCAAGGAGTCTATTTTTTTTATTTCGTGGCGACATGCTAGACCACCTATATATATACTACCTATTTTATTAGTATTCATATTCAAAGAGTTTGTATCTTTAAAGGGTTACACGTGATGGCATATAACTGATAACTGATAAATTTCAATGACCTCTCAGACCGGCCTCGTCAAAAAATGTAGTTAAAACATATATACCACCATACAGCAAATAATTTGTACTATTTAGTACAAAAATAAATATATTACTTCTAGGAGTTAATCCCTAAAACTCATTATCATTAAAAAATTAGTACCTGGGGGACGAGCTTTGCTCGGGGAAGGCTAGTCAGTTTGTTTAGATGACTTGGAATAATATTTCACCACTTCCCAACTGATTATCAGATTTGTTGTTTCTTTTTTAAAAATCGCTCATTTGCCTCTTTTCAGTAATTTTAAGGTCACTCCAGTTGTTAATTATAGCTCAATGTCCCTTTGTTTTATTTATGATTTCACCATTCTATATATGCAATCTTCACTCAACAGTTTCAGTCGTTGCTCTAAGGAAACCACATGTTAACAATTATAAACAACAAGGGCCGTATTTCCCTAAGGGCGCATGGGGCGAGCGCCCGGGACCCCGGGCTTGAGGCGGGCCCCCAGGCCATGAAAGTGGGACCCCACGGGCCACTAAGGGGGACTTCGCAAGGCAGTGCTTTAATTTTGTTCTAAAAAAGTTGATTACTCCTCAACTGACAATAATACAAATAATTTTAATTTGTGAAGGGTGTAAGTTCGAACTAAGTCTTGAACCTAAAGTCATTCATTAAAAGCTGCGTTTACACTATGTAACAAAACATTGTTATATAACTTTTTATTAAGGAATGCAGTTTCTCAAAATCGGAATGTTATTTAACAGTGTTTTACAACAATGTTGTACAACACTCTTTAAAGAATGCACTTTACGAATTGAAAAAGTTGTATAACTTTGCTATATAACATCGAAAAAGTGTTTTATAACATTATTACACGTTTCCCATTCAGTGTCGCTAAAGATCAAAAGAAATTATTGATGAACGAAGTGAATCACTGTATTGATGAAGAAGTTTCAGTGGCCGTGTGTGGGTGTGTGGGTGTGTTATCGAAATACTAAATAACTGTAAAACAATACATAATGAAATTTTGAAGGAGTCATTTGGGATACCAAAGGGATGTTTTAACACAGCATTTGTATTTTATTTTGGATTATTAATAATTATTAAAACTAATTTTAATGTTTGATATTCAGTAGTTGAATTGGTTTTCGTAGTAAGCTATTGACTATGGTTGTCTTTAAAATGTCAGCTGGGATTTGTCTGTGTTTCACTTGAGGGATTTTTATCCCCTATATGGGATATTTTGACTGCTTGTGGGATAAAATGGGATTATGGGATAAAGTGGGATTTTTTTGAAATCGGCATTACGTCTGCTAGTTTGCTTACAACTTACGACCAGAGCACCTTAGCAGTAGCACTTCTAGTGGATTTTCTCGCCGTACTGGCAGTTGCGGGGTTTCCCATTTTTTAACCTCGCTGTCCGCACCTATTATGGTTTTATAAACGTCACAGAACGAACACTGAATCATGTCAATTTCGCTGGCCGAGCCATGTTGGAATTAACAAGCAAACTATTTGCCATTATTTAGTACCTACTTCGTACTCTTTAGTACTACCATTACAAATATTAGTACCTCTCACGTAAATAAATTATTTAATTTAGTTAATTCACCGTATCATTTAACCTATTTCGCATTGCTCAAAATCCTTTGAGGTACTAAAATGTAAAATACCTATAGGTAATTAGTAGATCTAAATAAGCTCTATCTAACGGTATAAATATTGTACTAATACATTATTCAATAATCATATAATATTTAACATTAATTGTGTTGCAATGTTTAACAAATCAGTGGGAAAGTGTGGGATATGACGAGGGATACTATAAGGGAGAGTCTGGGATAAAGTGGGATTTTTTGTATCAGTGCGTGGCATATTTTTACTGTAGAGTGGAAACACTGCATATTTGTTTATAAATCACAAAAAATGTAAACACGTTTTCAACTATGAAGTTAGGTTATGTTTTGTTCCATACATTTTGTTATTTTGAAATAATTTAAAATGTGAGTGTTATGTAAATTGATAGTGTTTTGTCGTGTTTAAAACAATACTTAGCCTATATCTATTTAGATTTATTATTAGTTTATTTTTTACTGGAAAACTTCGATGTAAAAGCTAAGTGTTTGGACTAGTGGTGATAAATTAATACAATAGGTTATGGAATTTTTGAATTACTCGGACAGTATAACTCTGTAACACGACTGACTGTGATTGATAATCAAGCGTGTTGTAGACCTATAGTAGTTTCTTTACATTGTGAACAAATTACTTTATGGCAGACTTACTAAACGATCATACGTGCAAACTATCTGTATTACATGTAATGTACCAAATAAGCCTCACTGTCACCTAATGACATGGGATTAAAGTTTTGTAATCTACCGGTCAGTAAAATAGTCTGGTTACAGTTTATATTTGTTTGCATTTTTTGTGGTTAATATTGATTTTCATAAAAAATCAAGATGTCCAAAACTCCTTAGTCCCAACCGTCTACATTGTTCAACTAATTACGATGTAGACAGATTGCCCTCCTGAAAAATTGTCATTAATGTAGATGTTGGATTTTGCTCTTAAATATCTCGTGCTGCGATTTCAGTAGCTTGTGTATTTAAATCCAAACTAACATATATTAATGATGTAACCATTTTTAAATTTAAGGTATGAATTTTATAAGATACTGTTATATAAATAAATCATTGAATACATTTGTTTACATTAAATGGGTTTAAAACAAGTATATTTCTGTATGTTTAACACCCTGATTTTGGAGCTGGAAATTAATAGGTGTAATAATAATTGGCAACTTTTCCCTCAGGTTATATATTTAAAACTCGTCGAAAACCATCCGGTGTCAAAAATATATTAGTCATTGGCCGAGTCATAAAAAAGTGTGAACAGGAGCTAGGACCTGTGACCAAATAAACGCAATCAGTTTAATCTAATTTTCTAGGTACACACAGTGGTTTTAAGAGGTTAATTGCTCCACCTCACCCTCCAGGGTTAGATGGAAACGTATTCCGCATATTCCCTATTCATTGTTGCAAGATTAGGAAACCCCAGCATAGCTGCTATAGGCACGTTTTCCACAAGCGGGAATTTTGCGCAGGTTACCAGAAGGTTAGGATATAGCAGGAAAGGAAAGGGTGGGATGGGACAGGCAGCCAAATTGGCCTTTCAGAGTACCAACTCCCGTCCGTGCCTTGTGACAGCTGTGATCAGGCTCAATGTGGACCCGCTCTGCCCTCCAACTGGCCAACTCAACGGATGGGGTATCCATGTACAACAGCCAGGGACCATACATTCTCAGGTTGGGGACCAACCCCTGAGTTTCCGCCCCGAGCCGCTGCAAGTGGAGGGACCAAAGGTGAAAGGGAAGTTTGTCATAATGGACATCCAAAAAACTTCATATGTAATGACAATTTCATTTGCTGTACCCAATGTCAGCATCCAAACTGGTATAGACCAGTTTTAAGGTTGTCCTAGGACGAATATTCTCTATTGGTCAATGCTAACCCACCAAGTTTTAATAAAATTAATCAGTATACAAGAGATATATGTTTTTGATTTCTTATAAGAATAACATCGGACAATATACTTAGTTTACTGCTGAATGGAAATTGAAATATTCTCCACAACCATTAGCCGAATAGCCTACTAACGAAATACTAATTTAACCGTGTGTGGATTGGAGTACTAATTTTTAATCTTTTAGAGCTTTTTATGGCAATGAGATAAAACTGTTGAAACCTGCTAAAAATATTTAAAGTTTATGGTGCTAAGAAAGGTAAAAAAAACTGAAGTTTGGGATCTCTTAAGCCCTGTAATTTCTGAACCCAAATTTTTCTAAAAAATCAGGTGATATATTTTATTAGAAACCTAATATAAACCACCAAATAAAAAATCCAAAGGTTTCGAAAGCGGCTCCTCAAAACTGCTCCAGACCTATATACTACGTTGTTGGGTACCAAAATATTATGAATACCTCTTTGTTCTTCCCTCAGGGCTCTGCCTTTACTATCACTCCCAACTTTTAATTTTAACGTATGATTCGTTGGATTTATTTTGTTAAAGCAGCATCTCCTGAAAGATGTCCCCACGTTTGATACGCCGCCCTACTCAACCATTGACCTCCACCGCACAGGAAAATTTTCTATGTTATTATTTACGCCTTTTTTAGTAATTTTAGAAAATTTTCAATTATACAAAAAATTGTTGTTATTTTCTTTTAACCCCGACCTTAGAGCTCCGCCTCGCTGGCTTTAAAAGTTGCCTTGTTAAATTTATAGAGGAAAGATGATCCTTGGGTAAGCGTTCGGGAGTTCGCTTAAACATATAAACATTAGCTACGCTCACTTGCTTATGTTTATATAGAGCTTGCTTCGGTATTGAAAATGAGTTGCTATTCAAATAGATTTATTATTTCTATAATAAACATATGTTTATATGCTTTTCAAGTATGTTTAGATATCATCCTTATAACAGCTGTTTGATGAAACTAAATAACTAACATACAATCCCGACTTTGTTTTATGTATTTAAATAATGAAAATCACTTAATAATATCTTGCCATGACAACGTTAATATACACTAGGCAGAAATACGGATTTTAGCAATTCGAAATTTAAGTAATTGCACAACGCCATCTGTAGAGCCTGATATAAGCGTAGGTTATATTATATAAATCAAACAGGAAAGTTGGCCGGGCTGGTAAGGGCCCTCACTTGCATTTAGGGTGTAGACCAGAGCCTGTACAGACCTAAATTCAGCCCTGGCCGTCTGTATGCAGAACTTCAAACATGCTAGAATCCAGAATCATTGTCCCTGTCTCGTGTACATTCTATGTGCCTAAGAGTAAAAATATGTTATAGTCAATCAATACAAATGCTGAATTATTTTGACTCAATCCTATCCTACACTATAATATGAGTAAGGTTTGCATGCTCGCTTGCTTGGTTGATTGCTTGCAACTCTTATCTCAACGATTTTCTTGAAAAATAACTAATGTGTCCTTCCAACTACTTGTGTTGTAAAACCTGATATCTGGGTTAAAAATAAGTTCTAGACATGTCCCATCCCCAAAAAAATCAAATAATGTAAAAAGCCGCTATGAAAAATTGAAAAAATCACATTGGGCTTTTAGAGATTAAAATAAAAGCAAAAGAGTCATAACAGCTGTTCAAAATCTTTCAGCGAACTCTCAAAGTTATACTCATATAGTTTAAGTACTACCTGGGGCTGAGATTTGCTAGGGAAAGGTCAATCTTGTTTATGACTTGGAGTTGTTTTTCACTATGTACCCTACTAACGAGCATTTTTGAGGTCACAACAGTTGTTATTATAATGCACCTTTGAGTCATTCTGGATATGACCACTCTACATGTAATCTTCATTCAAAGGATTTATTATCTGATTTTATGGAACCACATGGAACTCATGTTGTTTATGATTATTAACATGTGGTTTCCTGACAGCAGAGATTAAAAGATTTGAGAGAAGATTACATATATAGAGTAGTAAAATAAATCAAAGGGATATTGAGCTATAAATAACAACTGGAGTGACCTTAAAAATATAGAAAAGAGGTAAATGAGTTATACAAATCTGATTATCAGTAGGGGGAAGTGGTGAAATATGCTCCAAGTCATCTAAACAAACTGACTGGCCTTCCCCCGAGCAAAGTTCGGCCCCCAGGTATCATATACTCTAATATGAGTAAGGTTTGCTTGTATGTTTGCTTGCTTGCGACACTGATCTCAAAAACGGCTCCAACGATTTCCTTCAAATGTTCAAAATAACTAATTTATGGGATAAAAATAAGTTCTAGACAGGCCTCATTCCCAGAAAATATCAAATAATGTAAAAAACTAAAATGATAGGTTAAAAAAATTAACATTGGGCTTATGGAGTTTTAAATCAACACAAAAGAATGTTTATCAGCTGTTCATAATCAACCAGGGAATTGTCAAAGTAATACTCATGTTTTTTATGATTATTAACATGTGGTTTCCTGAGAACAGAGATTAAAAGATTTGAGTGAAGATTATATATATAGAGTAGTAAAATAAATGAAAGGGACATTGAGCTATAAATAACAACTGGAGTAACCTTAAAAATGTAGAAAAGAGGCAAATGAGTTATACAAATCTGATTATCAGTAGGGGAATATGATGAAATATTACTCCAAGTCATCTAAACTGACTGACTGGCCCTCCCCCGAGCAAAGCTGGGCCCCCCAGGTACTGTCGTGTTAAAACGGATATGAGAAGGGTGTTACCACTCCAGTAGTCAGCAGGATTTTTTATTTACATTAGTCCTAAATTATCTGTTCTTGCCGTTGTGGAGTTAAAACGGATATGGGAATGGTGTTACCATTCCATTAGTAAAATGTTTGGCTTATTAATTATCTTTTCTTTCTGTTGTGGAGTTAAAACGGATAACAGAAGAGTGTTACCAATCCAGTACCTGCCTACATATCTTTAAAAATTCAGTCTTCGTTCATCCTCTTACGGGAAGAATGAGCGTACACCTAGTATAACAATGTTTCATAGCTTTGTTTTAGTCTAGTTTTGAACGTCTGAAAACGTTATACAACTTTCAATTTAGCGTCGGTGCTCTTGATGGTTAGACGTGTTTGTTTTTTGCATCAACTTAAATGTTGCCGTGATTTTTGGTGGTTTGTGAAATGGAATGGAACAAAGAACAAGTTTTTCTTATTAGTGACTTGTCTTTTATGTACTGGCTGTCATTAATGTTCTCCTGCAATCTTTCTATGATGGCTTCACATACTTCTACTACAATGTTTAGATGCTCGAATCTGAAAGATTGAAGAGGTAGCTAAGGCCACCTCTTCAACAAAGGGGGGGGGGGGATATGAGTCCCCTGTAGCTAGGAATCTTAAGTGACAGCAAGTCTCTCTTGAACTGTAGGCATCTCCTAAATTATTGTATTTTTAGCGAATTTCCCCTATAGGGAAGAAGCTATTACCGTAGGTCTCATGGTAAGACTTAAGCCCGAGACCATGATAACTTTTTGTTTTGAGGTCCCCAGATGCCAAAAACACGATTCGTTCAAATTTATATATATGTAGTAAAAACCTTTTTCCCATAAGATTAACATGGGAGATTTTATGAGCAGGTTTTTTTGGATTTTCTCCGCAACCACTTAACCTAGGTTAATAATTCAAAATACTAAATTATTTGTTTTTTTAAGCTCTATAACATGGTCAAAACCAAAATTAAGTTTTTTAAAAATTTTAGGGTGAAAAATGCAAAAAACGGTTTTTGGAAAATTTAAAACCCCCATAAACCCCCCTTCCCATGGTTCGATTTTTCTGGTTTTCGAACTTAAAAGTCATGAATGTCATTTTACACATTTGAGCCAAATTTAATCAAAATCGGACGTTTTTTACTCAAGTTATCGTGTTAACGGACACATATATATATATATTTATATATATATATATAAATATATATATATATATATATTTTTATATATATATATATATAAACCCCCCTTCCCATGGTTCGATTTTTCTGGTTTTCGAACTTAAAGTCATGAATGTCATTTTACACATTTGAACCAAATTTAATCAAAATCGGACGTTTTTAGCGAATTTCCCCTATAGGGAAGAAGCTATTACCGTAGTCGGCATGGTAAGACCTAAGCCCGGGACCATGATAACTTTTCGTTTTGAGGTCCCCAGACCCCAAAAACACCATTCGTTCGATACTGTATATATATATATATATATATATATATATATATATATGTGTCCGTGAGCACGATAACTCTCGTAAAAATTATCCGATTTTGACGAAATTTGGTATAAACATGTAAAGCAGCATTTATGACTAAGTTCGAAAACCAGACAGATCGACTTATCCGAAGGGGTATTTTGGGGGGGTTTTGTACCCCAAAAATGGGTTTTTTGAATTTTTTACACATAATTTTTGAAAAAGTCAAATTTTAGTTTTGACCATTCGATTCAGCTTAAAAAAACACACAATTTGGTATTTCGATCATTCCTCTACGTCAATTGGTTACCGAGATATTGAAAGTGCTAAACACAGTACGTTGTCTAATGTTATTCTTATGGAGGAAAAGAAAATTTTTTTATCTCGCTTATTTATGAACGTATACTGACGAAACTTGGTATACAGCTTCATCTCGTTGAGGTCTATTGATATTTGCTCCAATAAATTGTTTTTGCATAATTCTCCCGTAGCAGCAAACCTGCGTACTCAGGCCCCATGTTATTCTTATGGATAATAATTAAATGCTCTGTCTCCCTTAATTATGACTATAAATTAATAAAAACTGGTATACGACTTCACCTAGTTGAGTTATATTGATATTAGCATAAAAACCAATTTTTTGTGTTCCTTATTGCAGCAAACCTGCGTACTCAGCCCCAATGTTATTCTTATGGAGAATAATTAAAACTGTATATATCGCTTATTTGTGAATATATTTTTATGAAACTTGGTAAGTGGCTTTATGTTGTATTAAGACATTTATATCTCCATTGGAAATTCGCTGAGTGTGCAGGTTTGCTGCGACGGGGGTATTTACTCAAGTTATCGTGTTAACGGACACATATATATATATATATATATATATATATATATATATATGTGTCCGTTAACACGATAACTTGAGTAAAAAACGTCCGATTTTGATTAAATTTGGCTAAAATGTGTAAAATGACATTCATGACTTTAAGTTCGAAAACCAGAAAAATCGGACCATGGGAAGGGGGGTTTATGGGGGTTTTAAATTTTCCAAAAACCGTTTTTTGCATTTTTCACCCTAAAATTTTTAAAAAACTTAATTTTGGTTTTGACCATGTTATAGAGCTTAAAAAACAAATAATTTAGTATTTTGAATTATTAACCTAGGTTAAGTGGTTGCGGAGAAAATCCAAAAAAACCTGCTCATAAAATCTCCCATGTTAATCTTATGGGAAAAAGGTTTTTGGCTTTTCCTCAGTTTATTTTAATGTAAACTTCACATTTGCTTTTACCAATCTGTTCAGTTCCACAAAAAAATCATTTTGGTGTTTAAATTGTGATTCTACGCCCAACCGATGCAGAGATATTCGAAGTGATAAACACAGTACGTTGTCCAATGTTATCCTTATGGAGAATAAATAAAATTTGATATCTCGATTATTTATTAATGTATGTTGATGAAACTTGGTATGTGGCTTCAAGTAGTACTGGTATATTGATATTTGCACAAAAAATTGATTATTTGTTGATTATTCCCGTAGCAGCAAACCTGCGTACTCAGCCCCCATGTTATTCTTATGGAGAATAAGTCAAACGTACTGACTCCCTTAATTATGAACATAAATTAATAAAACTTGGTATGTAGCTTCACTTGGTTGAGTTATATTGATAATTATATAAAAACCCATTTTTCTGTTCCTCATTGCAGCAAACCTGCTTTCTCAGCCCCCATGTTATTCTTAAGGAGAATAACTAGATTGTCATATATCGCTTATTTATGATTGAATATCGATGAAACTTAGTATGTGGCTTCGCCTAGTTAAATTCTATTTATATTTGCATAAAAAACAATTGTTTCTGTTCCTTGTTTCAGCAAACCTACATACTCATTACCAATGTTATTCTCATGGAGAATAATTAAAATCGCTCATATGTGAATATATTTTTATGAAACTTGGTTTGCGGCTTTATGTGGAATTCAGACAAATATTATGCATTAGAAATTCGCTGAGTCCGCAGGTTTGCTGTGACGGGGGTATTTAGCAATGTTGTGTCCAATCATTGATATTATTAACTCAAAATCTTTCCAGCACATTCTACAAAAGTTTCTGAAACTTCCTTCTGAACGTATCTCACATTCTAAATGCAGTGTCCTGTCATCTTGCCTTAAGTCGTGCAACAAATCACTACTATTGTGTTCTGGACTATTTTCATTCGCATCTGGTTCAGGTAGATGGCAGTGATAGTGATTGTTATGAACTTTCTCCCTGCTTAGATCACGCCCGACAGATCTTATTTGGTCAATGTGGCAACTGTGTACAGAATTTCCAGAAATTATGTTGTAGTGATACTGGCCTAGTGACTTTTGAATTTGACCAAAATGCCACGTTTGAGGAGTGCCAAACATTCTGAAGGAAACAATATCCCTGTTTGAAGTTCTTAGCACATGGTCCTTGGGAGGATTGGTTTTCCAATTCAGGGGGCCTATTTTTGAAACAAGTGAGTGGTGAGTCAGTCAACTCACCTACCAGCTGATTTTAGCATTGTTTAAATTCACCACGTGAGATATGAATTGGCAATGATTTACCTGTTATAAATCAAAAAGCCAAATGTAAACTTTGTAAACATTGACCAATATACAAATTTATAATGTGTATGAAGACTTAAAAAAACTCAGTAAAGCAATTGAAAGCTAAAATGTTTGACTGGTTAAATTTAGAATCCCAGTCAACACCCAACAACACACTACAGAAAACAAACATTGAATCCTGACTAAAAATCCTCTTAGTTATTGTTTTTTGCAATTTTTATTAGTTTAATGTTGAATTTAACAAAAAATTTAATTTAATTTTATATATGATTCGAACTTTTTATTTAGGTTAGTAAAGAAAACAGCCATAGAACAGTTATCAAAACTAGGGATGCCTGAAAACAGGAGTTGCCAACCAGGTGCCAACAAGGTCGCCTCATGACACTTTGACAGTTGACAAAAATCTCGGACAGTCGGATCTTCACCCCGCTTAAGGCGGTCCCACACTTCTCGCGAACATGCCTGAACATTCAGCCGAACATTCTCCCGAATTTTCACTGAACATTCGGTCCCGTATGTTCCCGTATGTATTTAAAAGTTCGTTCAGTTCCCATACTTCTCGCGAATCCTCCGAACATTTGGAGTTCGGCCGAATGTTCGGGCATGTTCGCCAGAAGTGTGGGACCGCCGTTAGAGGACCGCTTGTGTCGTGGGGAATTGGAAATATTCAGTACCAATGCTTTGGGATTGAAAACATTTCCAACCGTTCCAAGTGAACAATAATTCAGCCATAGACTAACTACAGTGTAGAATATGATTCAGCTAGCTACAACTGTTGTTAGCGCTGCAACGATTTGTCCAAAAACAGCTGCAAGGGATCGTTCCAAATCGGCTGTAGCGTCCTCAGGCCTCAGGGATTGTATAGAGCTCATTGGGTTTAACCAGGACCTACGATGACTAACGGGCCTGCATACATTTTTGGTCACGTGACTCTGCAGCCGACTTGCAGCTGTTAATTCCATTTAACACGTTCACTGCGGCTGCCCCGAAGAAGGTCGTTTGCAAAATGCGGCCCACCAATCGCTGGTCGGGGTCACATGTCTAAATCTTGGCTAACCAATGGCTGTAGCACTCAAAGGCGCTGTACTACATTACAATATAGCTGAACATAGTTCTAAGAAGCACAGATAGCAGTACATGATAGGTCTAGCAAAAAAAGCAGTTTTCCCAGTCCCGTAGTTGCGGGAATTGAGGGAAATTTTAGTGCCAACCTACACCACAAATGTCACATGGTTATATCTAAACTGCAAACAGCGTATAGTCCGTTCTCGTCAAGTGCTGAGCTCACACTGAAGCAATGTTTGGCAGGGGAGCGCGCTACTATTATTATAGTAGGCCGCGTGGCAGGCTAGTGGCGAGGTACTATATTTATAGGAGCCCGCAGTCAACGTTTTAAAAGAATTGCAAAAACCCGACCTACTGCTGGTATTTCCCACCTCTTAAATACAGAAATAGCAAAATATATAAGTTTTGCATATCATTCTAAACTGCATTAAAATACAAATACAGTGATACCATTGATTTTGAATACATAATAGATATCCCAAAACTGGTTAATTTTTGAAGCCAGGAAGAATTTGTAATTGATTTAATGATTTATAATTTGAACTACTCTCCACAAGAAAGTATGTGTTTTTTTTGTGGCTGGGTGGTTGTTACATAAATATAGATAGGTATACCACCTGTCAAAACAACTTAAAAAGATGAGGGATTTGTTATTTCATTAACACATTCGCTGTGGAAAATTGTATGTTAAGACAACACACAGGTGCTAAAGATTTTTATTTCATAAAATCTTTCATTTTATGTTTAAATTCGGGAATAAGTGTTATAATGTATTTTCAAGACTCCTATCGATGGTTTTTGGGCATAAATATTTATTGGTCGCCGGCGGATCCTCAGCACTGCGCACAAAAAACAGCACAAAAACTATCACACACCTTCGCAGCACCGCAGTCCCGCGATGTTGCAAATGACACAGTTTAGTTTTATTTATAATCTATTGACTAAAATTTATCTATTTTCACCATATACATGAACCACATTGAGTACATACTATATACATAAACACGTAATAGCGCGCTGCCCCGCCGGCGACCAAGCCGCACCCGCAAAACGCGAACGAACGGCATTGTACTATGCACACACACTCTAGGAACAATGCGGTAGCAGATCAACCTTCCTCTCCAATTGGCTGAACCACAGTACTGAGTAAACAAACACAAAATGGCACGCTGCCCCGCCAGCGACCAAGCCGCAACCAAGCACCAACTCCTGTAGTCCGCCGGCGGACCAGCCGCAGCGAATGGGTTAAACAGTTAACAACCTAATATTAGATTTTGTTTAGGAAATTAAATCCTTATAACATTTTCCCGTATTTTCAACTGTGTTGGCAAAATATTGCTATTATATGTCCTAGACTAGAAATTATTGATATGGCTGATTTTTATGTTGTTATTGTGGGGTTTTGGGTAAAATCTTAATCCGACTAAACTAGTTATGTAGTAATACTAAACAATAAAATTCCGACAGAAGAAATACTTATAAATGGCTTTAAAGTGGGTTATGTACTCAAAAAGTGGTAGAGTTTGTTACGGACGGGCCGGACAAAAGCAACCACTTTTCAGTTTGGCCAACCGGCGACAAAGTCTACCAGCGACAAACTCTACCAAATTCATGCATGCATTCTTAGGTGGTGGACTTTGTCTTGGCCGGCCCCGAAAAACTCTACCTCAAAAGTGGCAGGGTTTGTCGCTGGTAGACTTTGTCATTGGTAGATTTTGTCGCGTCTCCAAAACAATCCCGTTTTATCCCTTTAAATCACGTTAAAAAATACCTTTTCATCCCGCTTTTAATCTGAGATCATTCATATGTTTTCTGCTAAATTGCAGAATCAAATAGTTTTCTGTTTACTTTTACCAGAAGCTCTCTTTTAATTGTACAGTATATGTTTATATTTTGAATACAGGAAATTTTCTAATCTCTGATGCGGGACGAATGAGGAAGTAATATTGGTGTTTTCATCCCGCATCCCGTTTTAATCCCGTGGAGGGCTCAAATATTCCGAAAACGGGATAAAAATCCCGCAAATTGAAACATTGGTGCCTCCTTTGAGATGGTGTAGCACAAGATTCATGGTTTATTTTTCGGGTTAGAGATGGACCATAAGCTCGGTTCATCTATTCCGTTTTCTAAATCCCTGGTGATACCAACATTTTATTTTATTCTAATAAAGCCTCATTTACCCAGGAACTTTTGAGAAAACCGTAAGTCTGACACCCATCAACCCCATACTTGAATGAAAGGTCTCGGTGAGCGAATTGGAGGAAAAATATTAGTTTTTTGATAAAATTCCCTAAGGGCACAAATATAAAGAAAAGTGATGAGTTTAAACACACTTAAAGGAATTTAATTTCCAACAACTGATGCATTTGTTTTTATTACAGCTGTTACCCGTGCGAAGAACAGGTACACATTCTACTAGTTTTAATAATTTTCAAAATATATAAGAGACCTTTTTGGGTTAACAAAAACATGCCATTCATCATTTACAAAACGCTAAGGTTGTTTTTGTAAGAAGTACTTCTCCGACATTTCTGAACCGATTTTGACGATTGAGGTATCAAAAGAATCCCCTCAATGGATGT
This sequence comes from Allygus modestus, assembly GCA_963675035.1. NCBI lineage: Eukaryota > Metazoa > Arthropoda > Insecta > Hemiptera > Cicadellidae > Allygus > Allygus modestus. The sequence goes on along the minus strand of OY776114.1, from coordinate 2,941,722 downwards.
TAGGCCAGTCATCCAACACATTTAATTCGGAAAAAATGTGGTAAAGCTGGTTTTTTATATGTTTTTAGGATATATAAGAGTAGTGTGTCACCAAGTTTGCAGCTTCGAAAGCCTTGTCCTCTCCACCTGGGGGTCGAAAAATCCTGTTTTTTTTTTACTTTTTTGAGTTTTTTGCAGACATCTAGAAAACCATTAATCCTACAGAAAAGGTTATCATTATAAGATATAAAGAAGATGAAATTCCAAACAGTTTAAGTGTAACTGCAGCTCTGTAGCTTTTTTATAACTGGAGATACGGTCCTTCAAAGTTATGTGATTTTATTTTAAAAAGCTTCAAAGTCCTCCCTTTTCTATTTTATACCAAATGATTGGCTGCAATACTTATTCACGGGTACTGTTTTGAATTTTCATCACTGAATCAATTTTTTACCTTTAATTTAAGCACAAGTTCTAGGCTATAAGCCCAATACTTGTCTCATTATCAAAAATATCCACCCAAATCCCTGTTTAGGAGGCACACATCGATCGCTACACACGTAGTTTTAAGAGGGGAAATACCCCCTATTCCCCCCCTCAGGGTTATTAAGGGGCAACATATTTCAAATTTCCTCTATTGGTCAATGCTAACTTGACAAGCATATCAATTTTGAACGAAATTGATCAATAAAAAAGAGAGAAATATAATTTTTGTATTCCCCATAAGAATAACATTGGAAAACGTACTGCATTTACTGCAAAATGTATATATATATATATATATGTGTGTGTATATAAAATGTATATATATACAGGGTTTCCGAAAAAGAATGACGGGATTTCGAACGGCCATTGCTTGGGGACTATTCAAGATAACTAAACGATTTAAACGTCAAATAGAAGGGAAAAGAACTAAGTTTTTTTTCATACCTTAATATGTTTCGATGTGAGCTTCATTTGTTGCTCAGCATACATCGAAGCGATATTCGATGTCTCGCCAAGTGTTGTGAAGCATCTCTGGTGTCACAGTTGCCATCGCTTCCGAAATTCGCCCACGCAGATGTAGCAAATCACGAATTTTCTCAGCATAAACAATGTTCTTTACGTAACCCCACAAAAAAAAGTCCAAAGGGGTCAAATCAGGACTCCTGGGAGGCCAGGGAATAGGCGCACCCCTGCCTATCCAACCATTTAGAAACTTGTTGTTAAGTGTGTCGCGCACTTCCCGAAGGTAATGAGGCGGGGCGCCGTCCTGCATCAAAATGACTCGTTCACCGGCTTGTTCTTCAATTTCTTCAATTTGAGGAAACAAAAATTTTTCTAGCATATCTAAACAAATTATGCCATTAATTGTTGTTTCGGCGAAAAATAAAGGCCCTATCACCCTACGTGCGTGACACACTTAACAACAAGTTTCCAAATGGTTGGATAGGCAGGGGTGCGCCTATTCCCTGGCCTCCCAGGAGTCCTGATTTGACCCCTTTGGACTTTTTTTGTGGGGTTCCGTAAAGAACATTGTTTATGCTGAGAAAATTGGTGATTTGCCACATCTGCGTGGGCGAATTTCGGAAGCGATCGCAACTGTGACACCAGAGATGCTTCACAACACTTGGCGAGAAATCGAATATCACTTCGATGTACGCAGAACAACAAATGGAGCTCACATCGAAACATATTAAGGTATGAAAAAAAACTTACTTCTTTTCTCTTCTATTTGACGTTTAAATCGTTTAGTTATCTTGAATAGTCCCCAAGCAACGGCCGTTCGAAATCCCGTCATTCTTTTTCGGAGACCCTGTATATACAGTTTCGAACGAATGGTGTTTTTGGGGTCTGGGGACCTCAAAACGAAAAGTTATCATGGTCCCGGGCCTAGGTCTTACCATGCCGACTACGGTAATAGCTTCTTCCCTATAGCGGAAATTCGCTAAAATGAAGAAAAAAAAATGCCTGGAGATATCGTGGATTAGTACCTACATACCAAATTAAATGTTTGTTGTTGTTTGTTTGTTTATTGGGGGATTAGGAGGCCCCAGCAAAGCCGGCTAGGCACGTCTCCCTTGGGATATTGTACAGCCACCGGAAAGAGGGAAAAGATGGATGGGAAAGGTGGTAGGATGGGGTCAATCTGCCTCGCTCCAGAAAGGGAGAGAGATCCTTACCAAGCTCCCGGGCTCTGTGGGTGACAACACCCTAGAACGATTCGCCCTCTAACCCGACGTCCCCCTAAGTCCACCAGACAGGGACCGCCATCGCACAGAGCCTCCAACATCTCAAGTGTCGGGTGGCCCCAGGACGGTTTGTCCCCCAGCCCGGCAGACCGAAGACCGTCGGGTAAGGGCCCTTCCTCCCAGGCACCCGTCCCAGGCTGCAAGGAAGATCCACTACTCCCTCCAAGGACTTGGACTAGACTGGGTATCCAGGCTCAACTGGGAGTCAGGCCCCCAGAAGAGACAATGAGGAACCAAGGAAGGGAAGTTGTCACACTGGATAGCCAAAAGACTTACCAATACTGTGACAGCTTCATTTTGCTGTACCCAATGTCGACCTCTGTACTAGGTATAGACCAGTCAGAGAGCCGTCGAGGGCTTACATACCAAATTAAATCAAAATCGGACCATCGGTTAGGGCTGTAGCTCTGTACACATCAACACAGATAGACAGACAGACACACAGACATCACGTAAAATCACTTTTTTGGGTTCAGGGAGCACCAAAACAAATATTTCCACAAACAACTCAAATTCGAAAGTTTTGACAAAAACAATACTTTCTCCACATACTATGTATAAGGGGGAGAAAGTAAAATAATTGGTATCGCTACACACGTAGTTTTAAGAGGGGGAATACCCCCTATTCCCCCCCTCAGGGTTATTAAGGGGCAACATATTTCAAATTTCCTCTATTGGTCAATGCTAACTTGACAAGCATATCAATTTTGAACGAAATTGATCAATAAAAAAGAGAGAAATATAATTTTTGTATTCCCCATAAGAATAACATTGGAAAACGTACTGCATTTACCGCAAAATGTATATATATATATATGTGTGTATATAAAATGTATATATATATACATATATATACAGTTTCGAACGAATGGTGTTTTTGGGGTCTGGGGACCTCAAAACGAAAAGTTATCATGGTCCCGGGCCTAGGTCTTACCATGCCAACTACGGTAATAGCTTCTTCCCTATAGCGGAAATTCGCTAAAATGAAAAAAAAAAAATGCCTGGAGATATCGTGGATTAGTACCTACATACCAAATTAAATCAAAATCGGACCATTGGTTAGGGCTGTAGCTCTGTACACATCAACACAGATAGACAGACAGACACACAGACATCACGTAAAATCACTTTTTTAGGTTCAGGGAGCACCAAAACAAATATTTCCACAAACAACTCAAATTCGAAAATTTTGACAAAAACAATACTTTCTCCACATACTATGTATAAGGGGGAGAAAGTAAAATAATCGGTATCGCTACACACGTAGTTTTAAGAGGGGAAATGCCCCCTATTCCCCCCCTCAGGGTTATTAAGGGGCAACATATTTCAAATTTCCTCTGTTGGTCAATGCTAACTTGACAAGCACATCAATTTTGAACGAAATTGATCAATAAAAAAAAGAGAAATAGTAATTTTTTGTATTCCCCATAACAATAACAATGGACAACGTACTGCATTTACCACAAAATGAAAATTTAAATTTTCTCCGCAACCAGTAATCGTAGAATAGTAATTCAAAATGCTAAATTATTTAGTTTGTTGAGCTCTTTTTAATGGTGAATAGTAATACTTTTTATATTTATGTTTGTTTTATGAAAAATCCAAAAACTGAAGTATTGATATTTTAAGTCTTGTAATTTCTGAACCCGAATTTTTACAGAAATGCGGGTGGTGTCATTTTATTGGAAAACTAAAGTTCTACAAACGACTAAAGTTTAATCAAAATCGTTAGAGCAGTTTTTGAGAAATATTGATTTTTCATATGTTTTGGGGGGATAATTACCCTTAAAAATAAAATACCCCCGTCGCAGCAAACCTGCATACTCAGCGAATTTCCAATGTAGATATAAATGTCTTAATACTACGTAAAGCCACTTACCAAGATTCATAAAAATATATTCACAAATAAGTGGTATATACAATTTTAATTATTCTCCATAAAAATAACATTGGGGCTGAGTCCGCAGGTTTGCTGCATCAACGAATACAAAAAATGGGTTTTTATGCTATATCAATATAACTCAACCAGGTGAAGTCATAAACCAGTTTTTATTCATTGATGTTCATAATTAAGGGAGACATAGCATTTAATTACAGTATTATCCATAAGAATAACATCGGGCTGAGTACGCAGGTTTGCTGCTACGGGAGCCTTTGGAAAATAAATGTTTTTTTGAGCAAATAACAATAGACCACAACCAAATGAAGCCATATACCAAGTTTCGTCAGTATACGTTCATAAATAAGCGACATATAAAATTTTTCTTTTCATCCATAAGAATAACATTAGACAACGTACTGTGTTTAGCACTTTCAATATCTCGGTAACCAATTGACGTAGATAAATTATCAATATACCAAATTGTGTGTTTTTTTAAGCTAAATCTAATGGTGAAAACTAAAATTTGACTATTTCAAAAATTATATGAAAAAATTCAAAAAACCCATTTTTGGGGTACAAAACCCCCCCAAAATACACCTTCGTATAGAGCGATCTGGCTGGTTTTCGAACTTAGTCATAAATGTTACTTTACACTTTTATAACAAATTTCATCAAAATCGGATCAATTTTACGAGAGTTATCGTGCTCACGGACACATAAATATATGTATATATATATATATTATATTATTTAGTTCACTGCATAGGGCTACTAAAATTTTAAGTTTAAGGTTATTAGCTGCACTGTGATCATGAGGTAAACCTCGAAACACGTGTCAGTGAATTAAAAATGAATTTTGAAGGGTACTCTGGTAATTTTCTTTTAAAAATAATAATATATATATATATATATATATATATATATATATACAGTTTCGAACGAATGGTGTTTTTGGGGTCTGGGGACCTCAAAACGAAAAGTTATCATGGTCCCGGGCCTAGGTCTTGCCATGCCGACTACGGTAATAGCTTCTTCCCTATAGGGGAAATTCGCTAAAATAAAAAAAAAATGCCTGGAGATATCGTGGATTAGTACCTACAAACCAAATTAAATCAAAATCGGACCATTGGTTAGGGCTGTAGCTTTGTACACATCAACACAGATAGACAGACAGACACACAGACATCACGTAAAATCACTTTTTTAGGTTCAGGGAGCACCAAAACGAATATTTCCACGAACAACTCAAATTTGAAAATATTGACGAAAACAATACTTTCTCCGCATACTACTGGAAGGGGAAAAAGGAAATAAAGGAGAAGGATATAAAGGGGAGAAAGTAAAATAAACGGTATCAGGAAACTGACACATACTTTCTCCCTTTTAGCCCAACTTTGATGAATAATGTACTTGTTATTTACTAAATATAGAATACAAAGCACGGTCGAATGTACAGAAAATCTTGTAAACAAGTTGTTTTCAAAAATATCCACCCAAATCCCTGTTTAGGAGGCACTATAGAATCCATCACTACACACGTGTTTTTAAGAGGGGAAATGCCCCCTATTCCCCCCTCAGGGTTATTAAGAGGCATCATATTTCGAATTTCCTCTGTTGGTCAATGCTAACTTGACAAGCATAGCAAGTTTGAACGAAATTTATCAATAAATACGAGAGAAATAGTAATTTTTGTATTCCTCATAAGAATAACATTGGACAACGAACTGCGTTTACAGCAAAATTTAAATTTAAATTTTCTCCGCAACCAGTAATCGTAGAATATTAATTACAAATACCAAATTATTTAGTTTTTGAGCTATTTTTAATGGTGAATAGTAATATTTATAATATTTTTTTTATGAAAAATCCAAAAAACTGAATTTTTAGCGAATTTCCCCTATAGGGAAGAATTAGCGAATTTCCCCTATAGGGAAGAAGCTATTACCGTAGTCGGCATGGTAAGACCTAGGCCCGGGACCATGATAACTTTTCGTTTTGAGGTCCCCAGACCCCAAAAACACCATTCGTTCGATACTGTATATATATATATATATATATTAGCGAATTTCCCCTATAGGGAAGAAGCTATTACCGTAGTCGGCATGGTAAGACCTAGGCCCGGGACCATGATAACTTTTCGTTTTGAGGTCCCCAGACCCCAAAAACACCATTCGTTCAAAACTGTATATATATATATATATATATATATATATATATATATATCTATATATATATATATATATGTGTCCGTGAGCACGATAACTCTCGTAAAAATTATCCGATTTTGATGAAATTTGGTATAAACGTGTAAAGCAGCATTTATGGCTTTAAGTTCGAAAACCAGCCAGATCGCTCTATCCGAAGGGGTATTTTGGGGGGGTTTTGTACCCCAAAAATGGGTTTTTCGACTTTTTTACATATAATTTTGGAAATAGTCAAATTTTAGTTTTTACCATTGAATTCAGCTTAGAAAAACACACAATTTGGTATTTTGATCATTTCTCTACGTCAATTGGTTACCGAGATATTAAAAGTGCTAAACACAGTACGTTGTCTAATGTTATTCTTATGGAGGAAAATAAAAATTTTATATCTCGCTTATTTATGAACGTATACTGACGAAACTTGGTATAGAACTTCATCTGGTTGTGGACCATTGATATTTGCTCAAAAAAACAATTTTTTACCAATGGCTCCCGTAGCAGCAAACCTGCGTACTCAGCCCCATGTTATTCTTATGGAGAATAAGTAACGTGTTATCTCCCTTCATTATGAAAATAAATTAATGAAATTTGGTATATGGCTTTACCTACAAGAGTTATATTGATATTTGTATAAAACCCCATTTGTTGTGCTCCTTGCTTCAGCAAACCTGCATACTCAGCCGCCATGTTATTCTTATGGAGAATAATTAAAATGTCATAAATCGTTTATTTATGAATGTATATTGATGAAACTTGGTATGTGGCTTTATGTGGTATTAATATACATATATTTGCATTGGAAATTCGCTGAGTACGCAGGTTTGCTGCTACGGGGGTATCTATATATATATATATATATATATATATATGTGTCCGTGAGCACGATAACTCTCGTAAAAATTATCCGATTTTGATGAAATTTGGTATAAACGTGTAAAGCAACATTTATGACTTTAAGTTCGAAAACCAGCCAGATCGCTCTATCCGAAGGGGTATTTTGGGGAGGTTTTGTACCCCAAAAATGGGTTTTTTGAATTTTTTATATATAATTTTCGAAATAGCCAAATTTTAGTTTTTACCATTGGATTCAGCTTAAAAAAACACACAATTTGGTATTTTGATCATTTCTCTACGTCAATTGGTTACCGAGATATTGAAAGTGCTAAACACAGTACGTTGTCTAATGTTATTCTTATGGAGGAAAAGAAAAATGTTATATCTCGCTTATTTATGAACGTATACGGACGAAACTTGGTATACGGCTTCATCTGGTTGTGGACCATTGATATTTGCTCAAAAAAACATTTTTTTGCCAAAGGCTCCCTTAGCAGCAAACCTGCGTACTCAGCCCCATGTTATTCTTATGGAGAATAAGTAACGTGTTATCTCCCTTAATTATGAAAATAAATTAATGAAATTTGGTATGTGGCTTTACCTAAATGAGTTATATTGATATTTGTATAAAACCCCATTTTTTTGTGTTCCTTCCTTCAGCAAACCTGCATACTCAGCCGCCATGTTATTCTTATGGAGAATAATTAAAATGTCATAAATCGTTTATTTATGAATGTATATTGATGAAACTTGGTATGTGGCTTTATGTGGTATTAAGATACATATATATGCATTGGAAATTCGCTGAGTACGCAGGTTTGCTGCTACGGGGGTATTGATATTTTATGTCTTGTAATTTCTGAACCCGAATTTTTACAGAAAGCGGGTGGTGTTATTTTGTTGGAAAACTAAAATTCTACAAACGACTAAAGTTTAATCAAAATCTTTAGAGCAGTTTTTGAAAAATCTTGACTTTTCATGTTTTTAGGCGGTTTTTGGGGGATAATTACCCTTAAAAATCAAAAATTTCAAAAAGTGAAAAATGCCTGGAGATATCCTGGATTAGTACCTACATACCAAATTTCATAAATATCGGACTATTGGTTAGGGCTCTAGCTCTGTACACATCCATACAGACAGACAGACAGATAGTCACACAGACATCATGTAAAAATCACTTTTTTGAGTTCAGGGGGCACCAAAACGAATATTTCCACTAACAACTCAAATTCGAAAATTTTGACGAAAACAATACTTTCTCCATATACTAAGGGGGTGGAACTCAATTCCAACTGTGATTTTACCCCTACGCGCATTCACCCACACACTGGAACCTCAGCCTAGCAGATCACAGTATTTGGGATATCACATTTGCTGAGCCATAATCTGATAAATGAAACCAAACGATTCCAGCACTTCAGCAGTGCCAACTTTACACACGGTTTGGTCCGCACGAGGTGGCACCGTGGCATCACTGCAAAGCTGTATAAAGCCCGCACTTCTCTCGGCCGCCGCCGCCTCACCATTCCGTCGACCGACTCCGAGGTCAGGGCGTCTCTATCAGGTTAGTCCATCCCTTATCACTATCACCGGGTCATCTCTCTTATCATTAGGTCAGCAAGTGATAGAGAAACACGTGGTCAGTAAGACGTGCGTGATTTTATTTCATATGATAAGCATCTGGCGTAGTTTTTAAAACTTACTCGATTAATTGTAATTAATTACCTATTAGTTGTTATTCCATGTTATACTTGTACATGGTTATTTTAAATGATAGAGAAATTAAAGATTAATTTTAAAAAGCTCTAAAGAGTAAAAGTAAAAGGCTCTACAGAAGTATGTTACTACGGGGTAATGAAGGCGTTTATCACAAAATAGTTATTACAAGGCGTCCGTCACCTCTACAAATCATTCCCTGGGATCTGCTTGGGTTCATCAAAAATACTTCTTATCAATGAAATTTACTTTTCATCAATTAGCAGTCTAACTTCCCAGGACACTTCACGTGTTTTTTGTTCATTTGGCTCTGGACGATTTTTTGAAATCTAAACAACTTGTTTAGATTTCAAAAATTTGTTATTAGGTAAATTTGTTGTTAGACTTGTTATTAAGTTTGTTGACGAACTATATTAAAATGAGTTTTAAACATGTTTTCCATCCAACTACAAAATAAGTTATGGATTTTTATTTTTACATGAATATAAAAAAGCTCATCCGTAACGGATTATCTCTAAATATGATGTTTCATCTATCTACTCTGTTAAGTTGAAATATTAGACCGTAGTTATCGTAAAGTTATATGAAAACCTATGGCTTAGCATTTTAATTCACAAACTTGGAAGAGTTTGTCTATTTTGCAAAGAGCGGCTACATACCTGTCAAAAACACGAACATTTGCATAAATTTGAAAATTACCAAAAATAATTCTGCGTGTACCACAAGCGGTACATATGAATACTCGTTGTTTGCTTGAATCTTTTACCACATCCTGCTTAAGCAGTCAAACAAAAATATTTAAACCGGTGTCATTATGCTAAACTACCCCCTGTTGCTATCTCTTCTTGCCTCTCTCTCCCTCTGATATACAAACATTATCGTATTATAATATATTCATATACAGGTTCCTATACAGACAAATTCTGTACAGTTATACAAAAAGGACAAATTTTGCTACATAACGAAAGGCCGTTGCCATTCCAGCAGTCAGTAGTCTTATTTTTTACAATACCCTTGAACATCTGTTCTTACTGTTGTGCTAGCATCATGATCATAATCATCATCATCATCATCATGACCTTATCTAAAAAACAAGGCGATTTTTGTGAACGGGCTACCTGCGAAACTACTTGGTTCAAAATCATGGTTGATGTGTTATTTGAAAGCCTTTGGCGTCTAGACGTGCCTTTTGGTGGTTTGGAAGACGCCCACCTTCAGGGATCTACTCTCTGGGCTTTCAAATTTCCAATGTTAATCTTATGGAAGAATAGAAATAAATGTAATTGATAATTTAACCGCAATTGTTGATACTAACAATCAGGACAGAATCAAGATCAGCTGTTAAGAAAGCTTCTGGAATAACATATCAATGTAAATTAATAATAAGACGGTATATGAGCTGGATATTCCTAAAATGAAACATATTTGCTCGAGTTCGAGCAGCTGGATTTGCTAATTTGTTATTAAATCAATGTTTATAAAATATACAATTTAATTGATTACAGTTCTTGCATAAGATTTATATTGAACATTTGAAAGCCTGCGGGGTGTAGCCCTGATCAGTGGCGGATCCAGATTTAGCGTCAGGGGGGGGCGAACTTTAATGGTGGAATAACCCCCTCCCCACCGATTTGTATTGTTACAAATAATAATTCTAATATCAACAAGTAACCAAATATTAAAAATAACAGTTAAACCCAACATGCACTAAAGTGAACTGAACTAAGACAGAAAAGTCAGAACAGCCTGCATGCGCAGTGTAAGGGTATGATGGCAGTGTAAGGATATTACGTGGACACAGTGGATGCGCGGTCAAACTCCCGTTGTCATGGTAACGTCACGTACGCACCACAGGAACACCTCACCGCCCGCTCACGGCGCTCACTCGAGCTACCGCTGTCGCGCTGTCTGAGACCTGATTGACACATTGACACTCACAACATAATGCACAATACACAACGTTAATCTTGACGTTTGCCGGCACCCACATCCACAAACATCCTTAGTAACGCGACGGTGGTTTCGCGGGTAAAATACCCCCGTCGCAGCAAACCTGCGTACTCAGCGAATTTCCGATGAATGAATATATTTCTTACTACCACATAAAGCCACTTACCAAGTTTCATAAAAATACTTAAATAAATAAGTGATATATAGCATTTTATTTATTCTCTATAAGAATAACATTAGGGCTGAGAACGCAGGTTTGCTGCAACAAAGAAAATAAAAATGCGGGTTTTTTGCAATTATCAATATAACTCAACCAGGTGAAGCTATATACCAAGTTTTAATGATTTATGTTCATAATTAAGGGAGATATAAAGCTTTCCGTATTCTCCATAAGAATAACATTAGGGATGAGAATGCAGGTTTGCTGCTAAGAGGATAATCAACAAAAAATCAATTTTTTGTGGAAATATATATATATATACCAGTACTAGGTGAAGCCACCTACCAAGTTTCATCAATATACGTTCATAAATATTCGAGATATCAAATTTTAAATATTCTCCATAAGGATAACATTGGACAACATACTGTGTTTAGAACTTTGAATATCACGGCAACGGTTGGACGTAGAATCACAATTTAAACACCAAAATGATTGTTTTGTAGAGCTAAACTGATTGGTAAAAGCAAATGTGAAGTTTACATAGAAATGAACTGAGGAAAAGCCAAAAACCTTTTTCCCATAAGATTAACATGGGAGATTTTATGAGCAGGTTTTTTTGGATTTTCTCCGCAACCACTTAACCTAGGTTAATAATTCAAAATACCTTATTATTTGTTTTTTTTAAGCTCTATAACATGGTCAAAACCAAAATTAAGTTTTTTAATAATTTTTTGGGTGAAAAATGCAAAAAACTGATTTTTGGAAAATTTAAAACCCCCATAAACCCCCCTTCCCGTGGTCCGATATTTCTGGTTTTCGAACTTAAAGTCATGAATGTCACTTTACACATTTGAGCCAAATTTCATCGAAATCGGACGTTTTTTACTCAAGTTATCGTGGTAACGGACACACACACATATATATATATATAGATATATATATACATATATATATATATATAAATTTGAACGGATAGTGTTTTTGGCATCTGGGGACCTCAAAACAAAAAGTTGTCATGGTCTCGGGCTTAAGTCTTACCATGAGACCTACGGTAATAGCTTCTTCCCTATAGGGGAAATTCGCTAAAAAGAAGCAGGGTAAGGTAAGGGCAGTCGCGTCGTCGCGTCAGTACAGCAAACTGTCAGGTGACACCAGAACGAAATTATCACTCCCACTAACTGTTTATGCTTGATTTCCACAACTTTATTAGTGAATTTCCTTTGGAAAGTGAAATATTAGCATGACCCGCACGGTGAAACTTAAGCCCGGGACCACCATAGAAGTTCCTAACGTGACCCCCTGAACACGTTTTGAGGGGTCGTTCAAAATTTTATATACATATATATATATATATATATATATGTGTGTGTGTGTGTGTGTGTGTGTGTGTGTGTGTGTGTGTGTGTGTGTGTGTGTGTGTGTGTGTGTGTGTGCACTCTAGCGGTCGCATTTTTTGTCCGATTTACTTCAAATTTGGTAGGGACGTTCCTTTCTATAATCAGTTGGACAAGTTCGTTGGGCAAAACAATCGGAAAACTCTAAACCCCTTTTTTGGGGATTATTCTTTCAAATTTCGAGTTTTTGGGCCAAAAAAGGGTCAGAAAAGCCCCGGATGTGAAATAAACGAATGCAAAACAGTGGGAATTATTGTGTCGAAACTTTTAAGCCCTCTCTCGTTATTCTAGCATATGTATTTACCGAGTTATTAAAGAAAATGTGTATTGACCAAATACAGTACGTTGTCTTATGGGGGTTTTACTTTAGAAAAGCCTGTTTTTCATTTGTTGGTGCTCATAAAGTAACACATTTTATCATCCCCAACAACCTCACGCCTACTTTAAAGCCTGACTGGACCTTCTCCTAACCATATAATGCGCAAAATTGTATTCCCAGCAATGCAGGTAAATATAACCAGGAGCATCAGAACAGCCAAAAAATCAATATTTTCAGATTTTAATCAAAATTGGAATAATTGTATGTTTTAACTGATTTTGAGTTTTTATAGTTTTTTATGTGGAAATTCACTTCCCTCACGTCAGCGTGCTGCGTGCGAACTCGTTATGGATACAGACCGTTTAAAATAATAACCTATGGTAGGCAATACATAAATTTGATTGGCGATAAAGAATTAAGTACAACACATTTAACCAGCTGCAAAAATAACTGCACTATTTTATACAGTATATAACTATATACTGTATACAAAATATATCAAAAAATATACAAATTTCTGAGCTTAGGGGGGGGCGATCGCCCCACTCGCCCCCCCTTTGGATCCGCCACTGGCCCTGAGTACCAATGCAAATTATAAGGGATTTCTGCAAATCTACTCGACATTACCTTTCTCACGAGATGCGTGAACCGTTCATACGATGCACTACGCTGAGAAAAGCGCACGCAAATTTTTGTGATTGACTATTAATATAATGATATAAGTACGCAAACTACTGAAGTAGTAACACAATCTGTATAATGCTTATGGTAGCAAGAAGGAATAACTTTGCTCGAATCCGAGCAACACGTCCACAAGTTTGCTATATTGTTTTAACTAATAACCCGTGCTCTTTCATAAACCTCGTTGTGCCGTTGTAGAGGTTATCTACGAACAACGCTTACAAACCTTTATCACCAAACTCATTCTGCATCATTAACAAATGTTATTTCTCATTATATTAGCGGAACAAAACATTTCAGAGTGTAGTAATTATTTTATTGCTTTAGCTGCGTTTTGTCTTGGAGACAAACGACTTGTGTTCATTGATAATCCCGGTTACCCCAAGATTCTTGCCGAAGAGCGAACCAAATTGGACTGTGCCGCATTCTGTGGAGACAGTGAAGACGTTTTACGACTCATTGTCCTCTGGCCGTATTGCTCTGACCCATTAAAATCGTCATCCGCCATGAATAAATATTTAAACTTTTAAGATCAATGGGGTGAAGCCCTGAAGGAATTTTGGAAATTTGATGAATTTTGACACATGACATAACATGCATAACTAACATTTTTATAAGCAATATTTTAGGGGTTTAAATATAGAATAGGATAACCAAAAATGTTGAAGTGACCATGGGGAAATGGTAAGTAAATGGATAATTTTGACTCATAATTTTCCTCGTTTCCGAGGAACATTTTCTCTAAGATAATTCGTCGATCTTCAAGTTAAACTTTATTAAATTTATAAGCAAAACTCATCCTTGAACTCTTGTTTCTTGACATACCTGCTTTTGCATATCTACTAAAGGTAACGAAAAATACCTCTCTGGAATCTTACTGATTCTATAACTAATTTAAAGTAAAAATAATTTGTAACATATATTTTTAGGTCTATAATGAAAGTAAAATTCTAGCGTAAAATTGGAAGTGCGATAATTATTGATTTTGAGCAGACTAAACACCTGGCGGGGAGCAGATTAAGAGAGTGCCGGGGCGACCGAGCCATAATCGTTGAAATTAGATTAGTTTTTGTCGGATAAATGTTGATTTGCTTCGCTCAGTTTTCCACATATTAGAGCCACTCCAGTTGTTATTATAACTCAATCTTCCTAGTGTTTGGATGTACATACATTTTATTAATTTGTATATGTCCAATCTATTTGCAATCTTGATTGAAAACGAATCTAGCAGATGTCCCGTTCTCCGCACGGGGATCCAGCAGGCATAGAGCCAGATGTTTTAAACGTTTATTTACATCATAATCAGCTGACTAACTAAATAAAATATAACTCCATAAGATTAAGATTGAAACTTTTAAAGCCTGTGGGCGAAAATCTGTAGGTGTAGGTTTTTCAAATCCCCAAAAGGCACATCTCGAGAGTACAAGCTTTCCATTGATACCAAACATGTATATAAAATAATAACTTTAGGGGTCTAAAATCGCCGAACAGAAATCAATAAATTCTTTTAATAATATAGATAACTATAGTTGATACTTTTCCATGTGTAGGCCCTAAGTACTACTTTGACAGTTCACTGATTAATTTATTCACAGTTGTATAATTCTTTTGTTTTGATTTGAGACCCCATAACCCTAATGTTAAAATTTCCCATTTTCAAATGAGATTTTTAACAAAATAATAATTTTCTTGGGGATGTGGTTTTTACCAACCAGATTTTTTAGGTCCAAAAGCCCCAATTAAAATTGTTTAACAAGACCTTCCCGTTGAAATAAATGTTCCCAAGATAAATGTTGCAAACAGACAAGCAAAAAGACATAGCTCGTATTAGAGTATACTCTGTAAGACGCGGGTGTATTGTAAGGTGAATATGAATTAATTATGCACAGGATTACGCACCCCGAATAGTGTATTGTTTAAAATACCCGTACTACACTTTTTAATTTAGAACATTCAGGAGTTCAAGCCAGGGAAAAGGACCAATCACTAATATTATAAATACCCCCGTAGCAGCAATCCTGCGTACTCAGCGAATTTCCAATTCATATATATGTATCCTAATACCACATAAAGCCATTGCTTTATGCCATTGTCATTGCATATTGCTTGGTGATGAAACTTACCAAGTTTCATCAATATACATTCATAAATAAACGATTTATGACATATTAATTATTCTCCATAAGAATAACATGGCGGCTGAGTATGCAGGTTTGCTGAAGCAAGGAACACAAAAAATGGGGGTTTATACAAATATCAATATAACTCAACTAGGTAAAGCCACATACCAAGGTTTATTAATTTATTTTCATAATTAACACGTTACTTATTCTCCATAAGAATAACATGGGGTCTGAGTACGCAGGTTTGCTGCTACGGGAACTATCGGCCAAAAAATGTTTTTTAGTGAAAATATCAATATACCACAACGTATAAATGCTGCTTTACACGTTTATACCAAATTTTGTCAAAATCGGATTATTTTTACGAGAGTTATCGTGCTATATATATAGATCTAGGTCCGGACCATGATAACTTTTCGTTTTGAGGTCCCCAGATGCCAAAAACAACATTCGTTCAAACCTGATATCAGTTTTGGACGAATGGTGTTTTTGGCATCTGGGGACCTCAAAACGAAAAGTTATCATGGTCCCGGACCTACCATGCCGACTACGGTATTAACTTCTTTCCTATAGTCTGAAAGCTCTACGAACCTTGGTTGCAAAGCACGCATAGCAGCTAGTTGACGGAATGAAGTGAAGAAATCTATGTATAAGCAGAGACAATGATTCGTTGTCTATCAGTGTGTGGGTGTGTGTGTTCGTAATGCAATATCGTGAAAACAGCTGCACAGATCGTTTTCTGATTTTGCACAAATGTTTTCCAGTACACTTCACGCTTCTTGTTCAAAAATGGAACACATTCGTTAAACCGTTTTTTAGCGAATTTCCCCTATAGGGAAGAAGCTATTATAAATTTCTACTAGCATATTGGCATAATCATAGTAGATCTAAAAACTGTCCGAATTTCGTGAAGTTTGATATCAAATTTATCGGGGTTTTGTCACGATGCTAAATATAACATTCGTTTTCCTTATTTTCTAAAAATAAGACATATTACATATTCCTACTGTACTGTGCACTTATTGAGTCACGCGTTCAGCCAAGCGGCGATAATTTAGGGCCGGTGGCGAGGAGGGGACTGAATAGACCAGATTACCTACGGGCCGATGGCTCTGCCCAGCGTTAGGTTGCGGCGGACTATACCATAGTCGGCATGGTAAGACCTAGGCCCGGGACCATGATAACTTTTCGTTTTGAGGTCCCCAGACCCCAAAAACACCATTCGTTCGAAACTGTATATATATATATATATGTGTGTGTGTGTGTGTGTGTGTGTGTGTGTGTGTGTGTGTGTGTGTGTGTGTGTGTGTGTAGGTATGTGTGTGTGTGTGTGTGTGTGTGTGTGTGTGTGTGTGTGTGTGTGTGTGTGTGTGTGTGTGTGTGTGTGTGTGTGTGTGTAGGTATGTGTGTGTGTGTGTGTGTGTGTGTGTGTGTGTGTGTGTGTCCGTGAGCTCGTGCTCTTATCATTTTAATCTACTCCGTTGAAATAGTTGAAATAATCAATCGTATATGGTTGTTGTTTGTTTGCGTTAGGAAATATATCGTTTAATGCCATACCGCTCAAATAAGGCTAGGAAATGTGAGTTTCTTTCACTCAAAAACTTTCAAGAAATTCATGAAAGCATTTTAAAGTATAGGCCTACTTTACACCCGTATCAAACATATTTAATTACACTTGTTTGATATACTTAAAAGATAAAGGCCTACCAACCAGGGACAACCTACCCAAATTGTGTCATGCGGGTATTTATTTGTATTTTAAATATTTTCAACGGAGTAGATCAGAGGAATAAGAACAGGAAATTGGATTTACTTCAGTTTGAGACTGCGCGTATTTTGTGGCGATAAAACGCTCCACCTAACAGTTTCCGTTTACTGGATTTCCTTTCGATTCCTGAGGTTTCCAGTAATAAACCTGTATGAAATAGTTTGGGCTTGTTTTCCCTGGTTGGTCTTTATAGATATAGAGGTTTTTTATCTTAGATATATAGATGGAATAAGTGTAATTAAATATTTTGGATGCAGGTGAACAGTACTCTCAAATGCACTCTTCAATTTAGTGAAAGTTGTTATGTAAAAGAGTCACATTTCCTAACCTTATTTAAGCGGTA
Source organism: Allygus modestus (assembly GCA_963675035.1). NCBI lineage: Eukaryota > Metazoa > Arthropoda > Insecta > Hemiptera > Cicadellidae > Allygus > Allygus modestus. The sequence continues at coordinate 2,924,138 of OY776114.1, read as the reverse complement.
TGGCATTACATATTTCGTAACACAAACAAACATGTGCCTAATAAACATATCTATGGTTTTGTCACAAGAACGATTTATCATATAGCCTAACGTAAAACGAACTAAATTAAACATATATATTTCCCTATAGAGCTTCCTGGATTAAGACCATTTATTTGATATTTTTTGAGTAAATTTAAATTTTGTGACGTTAGCAGCAGTACTTTCATTTATGAGTTCACCCGTCCACTTAAGCGGATATTTGAGCGTAAACATTAAAGGCAGAGGCTACGTACACGTCTGACGTGAGCCGCTACTGTTCACGTCCGTTCCAAATTATGCACCGTACGTTACTTTTCCTGTGATTTTAAAAACAAATTGAGAGCCATAAAACCTCCTAACCTAACCTAACGTAACCTAACGTAACGTAACCTAACCTAACCTAACCTAAGCGGTAGCGAAGTGAATTTGCCCTTACATTGGACGTGTACGTAGTCACTTCGAACATTAAAATAGCGATTCTAGAGCGCGATACTGTTGTTTCGTTCCATCTTGGGGCTGTCGCTGTCGGTACACGAGTTCGGTCACTGGTCAGACGAGAGGAGACATTTATTGGGCTAATAGGGCTTCCTCGTACGATACTGCGACAGACAGACAGACAGACCGACTGATGGGCAGCAGCACGACTCTAGAGTGCGATACTGCTGTGTCGTTCCAACTTGGGGCTGTCGCTGTCGGTACACGAGTTCGGTCAGACGAGAGGAGACATTGATTGGGCTAATAGGGCTTCCTCGTACGATACTGCGACAGACAGATAGACAGACCGACTGATGGGCAGCAGCACATTTGTTCTTGTTACGTTCCGGTAAAGTTAAAATTTAAATTAAATATTTCATTAAATACTAAAATATTTCAGATATTTTAGTATGCAAAACAAGAAAATATTTATATCTCGCTGTAAATAAATAAAATTACCCTCGACAACTGGATTTTTATTTATTAGATTCAACTTAATTTTGGAATTTCATTCATGATTAAGAATCATTTTTCACATTACTATTTGTCTGAATTGTTATAATCAAAAATCGTATTCAATTCATAATTTGTAATACGAATAAAAACACTTCGCGTTAACAAAAGCTCTGATTATCACAGATCTGATTGTAGAGGGTTGCTGGGATTGCGGGGTTTCGCGTTTTTATGGATAAATTGCGAATTTGGTATGAAATATTCGGGACTTTAATTGAAGTGTGGAAAACTGTTAATTTAAAGACTATTATAACTAACGCATATTATTAATATTAACGATGCGTCTGTTTAATTCTTTACGATGCGTCTGTTGAGAGATGAGAGGCGTTCGTAGAACCTAGATTGAGCCAATTAATACGTACGTATTCATAGGTTGAGCTCTGCTGTCTCCGTGAATACTTGGAATTTTACGCGACGCAGTTGTACAAGAGGAAGCCATCTTGAAACCCGAACTCTTCAGAGCTTGCAAAAGTGCAAGAACGAAAGGTTTGTTACATCCTCCTTATTCCTTGCATTGATGCATAAGGGTGATTTAAGTATTTCAATTGAAGGGGGATAAATTGGCGTGATGTTGATTTTTATGACTTTGCATGTACTCAAACGATAGTTTCTCCGATTGATGCTTTTCCCTTGCAAGTCGGGGCTTCCCTACTTAGCCCATGCAGTTCCCATGTTTCTTATGAAAGAGAGAATTTGTTGGGTTTGTCAGGTGTGTTTTATCTTAGTTCATTCAATGATTGCCTTTACCTCCTACATAATAATTTTGAGAATCCTATATTTTAATACGCTAGGGGGTTTTCTTCACAGTCATAACTCGATAACGGCTGGACGGATTTTAACGTTTGAGGTGTCAAATTAAAGATATTTTTACGTAGATTTGCCAATATGTCTCAGAATTTCAAGAAAGGACATCTCTTAAATACAGTAAAGGGCTGAATTTTCGGAACAGTGGCGCTATCCGACGGCGGAAGTATAAACTGCGTGTTGATTGAAAGTAGCCTACGTTATCCGCATTATTCTCAGATGTTATCATCCGTTTTGTTATCACGCTAGAGAACCCGTGCTGCTCTGGAGCATCAATGTTGCACCTTGAGTTTATGATTAAAGGCTAATCAAGTTAAAATAATGCATGTTTTTATGGTAAAATCTAAAAAATACTTTTTGGTTAGTGGTAATTCTTTCAATCATCATGCTTTCTCCCATCATCCTGAAATTTTCCAAACTTCCACAATTTGGACTTAAAAATCTCGCTTACAGAATTATATATAACTAGCTGTGTACCCGTTCTTTGTACGGGCTGTATGTATAATAGATTAATTAAAGAAAATAACAACCCATATATTTTACAATATTTCAATTAAATTTTACATGTTTAATCCTATCCTATACTCTAATATGAGTAAGGTTTGCTTGCTTGCTTGCTTGCGACACTGATCTCAAAAACGGCTCCAACTATTTCCTTCAAATGTTCGAAATAACTCATTTCTGGGATAAAAATAAGTTCTAGACAGGCCTCATCCCCAGGAAAAATCAAATAATGTAAAAAACTGAAATGAAATGTTAAAAAAATTAACATTGGGCTTATGGAGTTTCAAATCAAAACAAAAGAATTGTAACAGCTGTTCATAATCAACCAGGGAACTGTCCTCATGTTGCATATGATTATTAACATGTGGTTTCCTGAGAGCAGGGATTAAAAGATTAGAGTGAATATTACATATATAGAGTATTAAAATAAATCAAAGGGACATTGAGCTATAAATAACAACTGGAGTGACCTTAAAAATGTAGAAAAGAGGCAAATGAGTTATACAGATCTGATTATCAGTAGGGGAAGTGGTAAAATATTACTCCAAGTCGTCTAAACAAACTGACTGGCCTTCCCCCGAGCAAAGCTCGGCCCCCCAGGTACTGTACAATTAAATAAGAGCTAACGAAATATACGGGCAGATAGTTCGGGTACTGTTGCTAAGTCGAGGAACTCTGTCGGGTAGTGAATGGCGTGTTCATGGCTAAAAGAACTGTGTTAAAAATGTATATGTTCGATCCTCGCTTTGGAACAGATATACCTTTGTGTTGATCTCCGTTGCTTGTTCATTGGTGGACGTGAGGATGGCACAATGACAGAGCCAGACACTTACCAAATTAAACTGTTTATGCAATTTACTCGGTAAAAAACCGTTTTGCAATTTTTTTAAATATATTATGATGATGATGATGATGATGTTTTGTTATGTTTGTTCACAACTGAAGTAACCTTTCGTTCGGTACAAAGCAATGAGGTATATATTTATATACCTTGTTGGTCCAAACTTGCTCAGATTCGAGCAGCAGGACAACTAGTATATAATCAATGATTTATTTAATCTAAATAAACAGCTGTTATAAGACATCTATATAATATAAATCTAACATTTTCTCAAAATTTGAGAATACCCCTCAGTCTGGCCTCCTACACGTAGGCTACTATATACTTGAATTAAAGGTCTTGGCGAGAAAATCGGAGGAAATATATTAGCTTTTAGACGCAACTTCTCCTAAGTAAGGTCATAAATACAATTTAAGTGTCAAGCTTTAAATCTTTTCTTTCCAAAAATCTAAGAGCAAATACGCAGATGAGTTTCGTGTACGGCACAAGAATAGTGCAATTGAGGCAGTTGAGTTGAGAGGCGATGGGCTGGGCTAAGATTAGGCATAGTAAGGTCCCGTTACGTCACGCTGTCACGCCACACGTGTCACGTGATCGGCCCACGTGGTGTCACGCGGCTCACGGTCAATAGGCCACGGTTCATCCGTTCATCGCATCATTCGCGAGCAGTTACGATCAACGACCTTTACATAACAAAAAGACTGTTGGCGATCTGTTGTTTAGTTTATTAAACAATCATTTTCCAATTGAAATAGTTAGTTTCAAATACTATTATTTAAAGAGTAGTTTATAGTTATAGACTAAACTGGCCTCCAATTGCATTGTTCTACTATTATGCTCGGATACGTGAAAAATGAAGAAAGAATGACGAATATAAAAAGACGTTTGGACATTTCAAACTAAGAAACTCTGAATTTTGAAGGCTATTATTATAAAGAGTGTCGTATGTGTATTATGCGACGATAAATAGTTTAGTTTTTTTGTCCGTTGCGAATTTACTAAAATTGTTAACATAAATTTGATTATAAAATCATCAATATTATAATATTGATAATTATATTATATAATATTATTATTATAATATTATAATATTATATATAATATTATATTATATTCTCTAAAAATAGAGAAGATTATGGATAAAATAGGCAAAAGTTTTAAATTGTCTAGTAGAATATATCGAGCCAATGTTTAAATTTATGCTTTCTTATACACATTTTTATTTTGGAAAAGTTTTGAACCGAAAAATATTTCAACATTCCAACCAAATTTGTATAAACCCATCCCCGAAATGTCGTAGTTCTATAAAAATCCAACAGATAACGGTTCTTCAACGCTCCTGAAACCCTCGATGTTTTTCTAGACATCTTGAAGCCATCATGTTTTTAGTGGCCGACACTATAACAAATGATTAGTAACAATAAAACAAATCCTACGAAAAACTTAATACACTACTGATAATGTATTTTCACTTTTTAAAAGTAGGACAAGCTTATAGGCGATGTGAATAAGAGGTATAGTCTTAGTTATTCGATTGAAAATTTCCCTAGGGCACAAATTATGTCAAACTAGCTGACGTACCCGTTCTTCGTACAGGGGTTTTCTTTACCCGTTCTTTATTCAATGCAATTTGGATTATAGTTAGCTTGAAACAGCTGTTATTGCTTCTGCCCTTTAAGCTGTCAAATAGAAGTGTCCTCAGCTGTTCGCATTACAGTTTCTGAATGTTTACTTTCTTCTGAAATGTAAACACTGAAACTTAGGACGTTCATGGGGCGTACCCGAGGGGATTTTAAGGAAGGTAGATCTTGAACCCATGCAACATATAGATGTTGCATGGGTTCAAGATCTACCTTTACGTAAAGTTTCAGCCCAGTCGGTTCAGTAGTTTTTGCGTTCACCCGGAACATCAGACAGACAGACAGATACCATCTCTTCTTTATAATATTACTAGCTGACGTACCCGTTCTTCGCACAGGGGTTTTCTCTACCCCTGCAATTTCCATTTTAGTTAGCTTGAAGCAGCTGTTCTTACTTCTGCTCTTTAAGCTGTCAAGTCGAAGTGTCCACAGCTGTTCGCATTACAGTTTCTGAATGTTTACTTTCTTCTGAAATGTAAACATTGAAACTTAGGACGTTCACGGGGCTTAGCCCGAGGGGATTATAAGGAAGTGAATAGGCCTATATGTTGCATGGGTTCAAGATCTACCTATGTGTAAAGTTTCAGCCCAGTCGATTCAGTAGTTTTTGCGTTCACCCGGAACATCAGACAGACAGACAGACAGACAGACAGACAGACAGACAGACAGACAGAAACCACCTCTTCTTTATAATATTATAGATAGATAGATAACATCATTTAAGAAAGGGATTATTGTAACCTATTTCAGCCTACGTAATCCTGATAGTGAGATAGGCTGAACTTTATAGTCAGCGTTAGCTCGGTATCTGTTTCATTAGTGAATTTCCTATGGAAAAGTGAACTATTAGCATGACCCGCACGGTGAAACTTAAGCCCGGGACCACCATATAAGTTCCTAACGTGACCCTCTGAACACGTTTTGGGGGGTCGTTCAAAATTATATATATAATGTGTTATAATGTGTGTGTGTGTGTGTGTGTGTGTGTGTGTGTGTGCGTGTGTGTGTGCGTGTGTGTGTGTGTGTGTGTGTGTGTGTGTGTGTGTGTGTGTGTGTGTGTGTGTGTGTGTGTGTGTGTGTGTGTGTGTGTGTGTGTGTGTGTGTGTGTGTGTGTGTGTGTGTGTGTGTGTGTGTGTGTGTGTGTGTGTGTGTGCACTCTAGCGGTCGCATTTTTTGTCCGATTTCCTTCAAATTTGATAGGGACGTTCCTTTCTATAATCAGTTGGACAAGTTCGTTGGGCAAAACAATCGGAAAACTCTAAACCCCTTTTATGGGGATTATTCTTTCAAATTTCGAGTTTTTGGGCCCGAAAAGGGTCAGACAAGCCCCGGACGTAAAATTAATGCATGTATTTTAAGATGGGAATTAGTGAAGCAAAAGTTTTAAGCGCTCTCTCGTCATTCTAGCATAAATATTTACCGAGTTATTAAAGAAAATGTATATCAACTAAACACAGTACGTTGTCTCATGGGGTTTTTTACATTAGAAAGCATGTTATTCATTTCTTGGTGTATTTGTATCATCCCCAGCAACGTGGCGCCCACTTTAAAGCCTGGCGGGACGTTCTCCTAACCTTATAATGCGCAAAATTGTATTCCTAGCATTGCAGGTGATAGAAACCAGGAGCATCAGAACAGCCAAAAAATCAATGTTTTCAGATTTCAATAAAATTGGAATAAATGTATGTTTTTAAACTGGTTTTGAGTTTTAAAATTGTTGTATGTGGAAATTCACTTCCCTCACGTCAGCGTGCTGCGTGCAAACTCGTTATTGGTTTTAATGATAATAAGCTGTAAGCATTTGAGTTCTATGGATGTAAGGTAAGTAAACCAAATCTAATCAGCAGTTAGTGATTTTTGCTCTGTATCTTGATAAGCAGGCTTTTGTGAAAAATCCGTCATGAATCGCTTGAAAAATGGTGACAACAAAACTGGTCGGCATGCAACTTCTTTGTTCGTTCTTTATTCCATAAGCCGCCCACCTGGGAATACAACAGTCGTGTATGTCGTATTCTGTAGTTAACAATATTAACTATTTCGAATTCAAATTTGTATTCAATGTAAGTGACATCTGATTATGATATGGTAAAATAAATAGAATGTCCAAAAGAATAACATTGGAATTTTTGACAACCCGTGAGGTTAGATTTAAGGTTAGATTGGCTTGGGATCGGATCAGACCTCTTGACCATTTTTCCTTTTCAGACTTAAAGAATCATTATACCTAATTGTACCTCTCAACATATAGGGAGTTTGGAAAACACTCCAAGGATGAGCTATTTACATGTAACAAGTTACCAGAGTCAAAGTTTAAAAATATGTAAAATCATTGTAACTCTGCTATTCGAATTCATTTTAAAATTAAAACCAAGTGTGGGCAAAATGAGTTCATATAATGTTGTATGCGGTACCTCCCCGAGCGTTTTATCAGCTGACTGAATAAAATAACTCCAAAACATTGGAACTTTGAAAGCCTGTGAGTGAGTTAGGGCCCTTGTTGGTAACCCCAAAAAATGTGCATCTATGTAGAGGAGAAGTTTCTTCTGGTGACTAAAAAATCAGCGGAGTTTTAAAAGGTTTTAGAGTTTTAATTCTCGTATAAAAAAATAAATATTTGATTCAAAATGTATACGAAATTTATTTATATTTTATAAAAATTTAATTGTTGCTCATTGTAACTTTATCTTTTGTTCATCATTGGGATGGATAAAGTTACAATAAGCAAAAATTAAATTTGTCGTAATTACTCCGAGAGTACTCCACGCTAGTGGCTAAGGTTTGAGAATGTATCTCCTTTTTGTTATTGTCCACATTATATGAGGTGAATTTATTCAATTTTTTATCTGTCCTCTATAGAATTAAAATTTGTATATTACTATAGTAAATGTATTGTAATCTCGCAGTACTTCTTAGAGTCGGAATGCAATTGAGAGTGAAGCGCAAAACACAGACGAGGATAACTAGGGTATATTTATAGGCCTCGGTTGGCACGACGCGCGTCGCTCCGTCAGGCAATGCTGATATCAGTTAGTTGGTCTCAGCGCTCAACTCGACCGTTTCGTTCGTCAGCTTTATCAACATACGATCATTTGACGTAAATTATATTTGTTATCTTATTGTGGAATACGTCATATTTATCTGAAGTGTTGCTAATTTGCGTCATTGCAATTTAATTTATTACGTTGCAAATTAAACAAGGTTTAATTAAAGTTCACAAAGTTTTTTCATTAGTTTACGTTTTATATTCTGACTTATTATTCACCAAGAAATGTTTTTCCCCACTAGCCTCAACATTTCTCATGCCATTCTAATGGATGAACATTTTTTGTCACAGGAGTTTTGCTTAATTTCATTCAAATAAACTGCTGTTATGAAACAAACATATTTCTATACTGTCATGGTTTTGTATACAGTTTAACTTGTTTAACTGATTTGCAAGTTATTTTTACGTGGTCCCCGTGGGAGGAACGGGTTATAGCGACGAATACTTCTTAATTCCCTAAGGAATTATTTGTTTGTGTGGTCAAGCATGCTTTTATTTCTTAACAAATTTTGATACCTGAGGTGTCAAATTGAACGTATTTTCCTGTAGATTGTTCGGAAGGAATTAATTTCCCCAAATACCTTAAGACCCCTCCCAACTGGTCCTTTAAGCTCCCATTCCTATACTCTAATACGAGCTATGTCTGTCTGTTTGTTTGTTTGCAAAATTTATCTGGAGATCCAGCGGAAGGATTTTGCTGAAAGTTTGGGATTAGGGGCTTTTGGGACTAAAAAATCGATTGGTGAAAACCACTACCTCCGGAAAACTCGTATATTTCTAAACAACTAATTTGAAAATTGAAAATTTTAACATTGGGCTTATGGAGTTTAAAATCATAATACCATAAGAATAAGTACATTTTTTGTCACAGGAGTTTTACTTAGTTTCATTCAAAGTACCTGGGGGGGGCGAGCTTTGGTTGGAGGAAGGCCAGTCAGTTTGTTTAGATGACTTGGAGTAATATTTCACCACTTCCCCCTACTGATAATCGGATTTGTATAACTCATTTGCCTCTTTTCTACATTTTTAAGGTCACTCCAGTTGTAATTTATAGCTCAATGTCCTTTTGATTTATTTTACTACTCTATATATGTAATCTTCACTCAAATCTTTTAATCTCTGCTGTCAGGAAACCACATGTTAATAATCATATACAACATGAGTATTACTTTGACAGTTCCCAGGTTGATTATGAACAGCTGTTACAATTCTTTTGTTTTGATTTGAAACTCCATAAGCCCAATGTTAATTTTTTTAACTTTTCATTTTAGTTCTTTTACATTATTTGAATTTTCCTGGGGATGAGGCCTGTCTATAACTTATTTTATCCCAGAAATACTTATTTTGAACATTTGAAGGAAATCGTTGGAGCCGTTTTTGAGATCCGTGTCGCAAGCAAGCAAGCAAACCTTACTCATATTAGAGTGTAGGATAAACTGCTGTTATGAAACAAAAATATTTCTAGACTGTCATGGTAGCGAATTGGTTTGTAAAGTTTGTTTACATTCGATCCATTGACGTCATTTCTTTATATTTATGGCCCCTACCGTATTTTTTCTAGTTACCGTGGGGACACCGGCTGGTTAAAAATAATTTCAAACGTAAAAACTCTTATAGAATTTGGGACTTGCAAGTGTCATTTGGAATTTCGCAAACACCACGACACCACGACACCACGACACCACAAACACCACATTTGGACACCACGAGGAACAATGTACATAGAATGTAAATTTAATAATTACAAACAAACGTATGTTGCAAAATAACACCACTAGGCCTAATCCGACTGAATTATAATGCTCTAAAGAATTAATATCACGTTGCCCCATATCCCAATGACATAATCAGTGTGAACATACGACCCCCTCCCCCCCAAACGTCAGGGGGTCACGTTAGGAACTTCTATGGTGGTCCCGGGCTTAAGTTCTACCATGCGGGCCATGCTAATAGTTCACTTTTCCATAGGAAATTCACTAATAATTGCTCCCCATGTTCGGGAGGACCGGACAATCAAACCGGCTATTCTGAGATAAGTTTCTACGGTTTTATCATCTCATTCAGACAAAAATGCCAGATTTGTTCCCAAAAAGGACCTTAACTGACCAGATCGAGAGGAAGCTAGGACTCAGCCTGGTTACATAAACAAATCCCAACATTGGTATATTGCTAACCGTTTTGTTAAATTGCCATACATTTATTTAATAATTTCAGACGCTGATTTATTTAATAAAGTTGTGTATTAATTTATACACTTGTAACATTTCATCAAAGATTTATTCCATTATATACCCACTTCATCCTCTCAAACATTACTATTTTACTTAATCTTTAGTTAAGCCTCCATTTGTCTCTTTTGTAACGTAAGTACAACAAGATAGAGAGTGTACGGAGAGTCACATTGATAAATATCATTGAACCAGCGCCACAGTACACGACACGGCCTGACCCGAGACAAAATGGTGCTGATTAGGCCAACCAGGGCAGGGGTCGTTCTCTGCACATCTGATCACTTTTTGCAAAACCATTGTTGAACGTTATCGTGAAAATTGGGTTCATTTTATGTTTCGTTTCGCAACTACTTCGAAAATTCCGTCTTCATCTGCTTGTGCTCTTATATCAGCGTTTCCATTGCGCAAATTATACTACACATACCATAACTCTAAAATAGTTTTATTTTCTGAGAGTACAGATTACTAACTGGGTATTTCTATTATTTTAAGTTATTTATATGGACATGCCTGCTTGATTTAGCAGATTTGTTCTCAACAATTATGTTTGGCAAATCATCTATTGATTGTATTTGTTTTATTTAAACAAATATTGATTTCTTGATTTTCAGCCGGGAATCCAACTCGCCTATAAAAGTAATTAAATGTAGTTAAAATTAGTCTGCAGTAACACCTAAAACTTGTTTACTCATATGACGTTTGATTCACATACAAAATGAAATTTCCTGAAATGGATGGATACTATTTAGATGTGTCATTATTATAGTTGAATATATATTTAGTGACACTTCATTTTAGAAAAACGGTTTAAGGAAATACACTAAGATTGTTTAAAGTGTTGTTATTATTTTTTTTTAAATTTCAATGGGCAGGAATGTTATACTTTTTACGAATTTTTGAACCCTACTACCCTACTCTATACCTCACAGAGTAACAACCACTGTACAAATCCCAAATCACATTAAAAGATGCCGACTCACACTTTTGCGTATTTTTAGGAAAAAATTGAATTATGAGTATATAAATACTGTAGTGAGATATCAATTAACTTTGGTTTATAACATTTTGTTTTAGTTGAAATGCTGTTAGACAGTGTGAGCAGTCATGTTGCTTCTAATTTCTTACAAATCCAACTTCCCACTGATATGATGTTAAAACATTGGTTGGTTGAATGTTGTTTGTTGCTCTACGTCTTAACATTCAAAAGGCTGCATGACTGGGTATTTTAAACCAGCCAAGCTGTGTTTGTCTATTAGGAATATGTGCTATTATAGAAGGGTTTCCCAAAACGGCCTTTGTGAGCTCATAATACGTCTTAAAAGAACAAAGCTCCTGGTTCATAGAGAGGGCTTGAAAGCTTCATCACAAAATGTCCAGCACAATATTGTTGGAAAATTACTGAGAGTTGAATGGAAAAGCAAATAAAATTACGGTGATGGTGAATGGGCTTGATAGCGAATTAGGTTTCCACAGCAATTGCCAACAAATGTCCCTTGTGTAAACACCTACACCGTAAATGCATCAATGTCCTATTTTATGCCAGGCCACAGCTAATTTAATGCTAAATATTTTTTACTTCCTTAAGGTCGAAAAATATTGCTAATAGTTGAAGTGTGGCCAGTAAATAAAACATTTTTATGTGAGCTATAAAATGGGCCGTACTCAGCTTTCACGGGCCCCAGGGCAAGTTTTGGGCCCTTGTTTTGCCGTCCGGATCCAAGTTGGTGACCTTTTTTGTAGACACCGGGCCCCGGGCCAATACTAAAACGACTTAATTAAAAACATATAAACCCCTATATATAACCCCCCCCAAAAAAAAACAAAAAAACACTTAAAATAGAGCGACCTGTCTGGTTCTCGAACTCATGAAAACAGATGCTGCCTTACATGTTTATACCAAATTTCATTAAGATCAGACCATTTTTACAAAAGTTATCGTGCCTACGGACACATATCTATATATACATATACATGAATTTGAACAAATGGTGTTTTTGGCATCTGGGGGCCTCAAAACGAAAATTTATCATGGTCCTGGGCCTAGGTCTTACCATGCCGACTACGCATAGCTTAGTCTCTATAGGGGAAATTCGCTAAAAGGGGAAAAATAAAAAACGAGTTCGCACGCAGCACGCTGACGTGAGGGAAGTGAATTTCCACAAAAAAAATTTAAAACTCAAAATATGTGTAAAAACATACATGTATTCCAATTTTTATTGAAATCTGAAAACATTGATTTTTGGCTGTTCTGATGCTCCTGGTTTCATTTACCTGCAAAGCTGGTAATACAATTTTGCACATTATAATGTTAGGAGAAGGCCCAGGCAGGCTTGAAAGTAGGCGTGAGTTGCTGGGGATGATAAAAGTACTCTAACAAAGGAATAACAGGCTTTTCTAGTGTAAAACCCCCATAAGACAACGTACTGTGTTTAGTAGAAATACATTTTCTTTAATAACTCGGTAAATATTTATGCTAGAATGACGAGAGAGAGCTTAAAACTTTCGCCTCACTAATTCCCATCTTTTTACATGCATTAATTTTACATCCGGGGCTTTTCTGACCCTTTTTGGGCCCAAAAACTCGAAATTTGAAAGATTAATCCCCAAAAAAGGGGTTTAGAGTTTTCCGATTGTTTTGCCCAATGAACTTGTCCAACTGATTACAGAAAGGAACGTCCCTACCAAATTTGAGGTAAATCGGGCAAATAATGCGAGTGCTAGAGTGCAAACACATATATATATATATATGTCTGTATATATATATATATATATATATATATATATATATATATATATATATATGTATATATATAAAATTTTGAATGACCCCCGAAAACGTGTTCAGGGGGTCACGTTAGGAACTTCTATGGTGGTCCCGGGCTTAAGTTTCACCGTGCGGGTCATGCTAATAGCTCACATTCCAAAGGAAATTCTCGAATAATGAGCAATCCAGTTGCGAAAGTAAGGTAGGATATTAATAACACAGCTGTTCCTAAATAAAGAAAGAATAAAGAATATTCTAACGGATGGAATTATGTATTAAAAATCACTATTTTTACTTGAGAGACCTTTCACGATTTCAAACCCCCTAGCTCTACCAAGAATGACAATATTCTTATAATATATGTTATAATCTTATCAAAATATTTATCCAGAAATCTTGTTCCAGATTCCTGATATTTATTTATTATCATCTGATAAATGTTTACGTGATATCAGCTTTTACCTGTTTATCTCTTAGTCTTTCAACCTACAACCACAAAAATACATATATCATACTTCTATGTTGTTTTTTTAACATGTTTACTTAGTTTTAAAACAAAATACGTGAGTATTAACTAATAAAAATTATAAGTTTAAGCCATAAAAATATAATGTTATTGTATCAGATTTACAAAATATGCATATTAATCTAGATTTTATACATTTCCAGATTGTTGAATTGTATATAAAATACTATCAAACACGCATTAATTTTGTAACATTCCCCAATTTGCAACATATTTCAACTGTCTTCTTAATTCTGTTAAAGTAATTTTCTTCTTTGTTGGGACGTTGGGATGAGGATGTTTACTGTATGCAATTAGGCTACTCTATTATAATGTAACCAGCATAACCAGCAACCAGCCTTTTGACAAAGGAATGTGTTATGACCTTAACAATTTGAGATTGAGATTGCGCCTGTCAAGTTGAAGAGTTCTGTGTTGTAAAACAACCAAGCTTATTTTTTTTAAATTAAAATGATTTATAAATAAAAATATGTACATAGAAATTATAATTCGAGTGTTGTTTCCATCAAAAGTTTTTTATTTCTTTTTGTATTATTGTTAACTGTTGTTATAAGAAGGGTTGCATGGATTTTGTTTAAATTAATATTCTGTCTGTATGATGGAAGTGCTTGGAGATACCTTAATGGCAGTAGGGAGAAAAATTGAATTCTAATTGCTTCAAGTTTCAAGGGATTGAGATAGCTGTGAATTGTGATTAAAGTTCAAAGTAAGAAATGATGGCATGATGCCTACAATATCGCAACCAGCCAGTGGGTGGGTGATGTCTGCAAGATCACATGACTAGTGGGTGGGTCAGGGGTGAGGGAGAGGTTCATTCATTGTACTTTTATCATGACAGTGTTTGTTTGAACTATTTACACCAGTTTGTCAATGGACAATTGACTTCAGTGCTATGGTAGTATGATTATATTGATTGATGGGTATGATTAAGTGATTAAGTGCTATGATTGGTCATGACTACATATGCAACAGTTTAATGATTTCATCCAATCATAAAAATCAACGGTGACCGCTGCCCAAGTTTTTATATAGGTCAAACATCATGCTCTTTTAACACATTCCCAAATAAATCCTTACTGAACCAAATATTAACTCTCGGATACTAATTTAAAAACATTATGAAGAAAATGAATTTGAAAAATTAAAGTGATAGTCTTTGTTAACGAACCTTCTGTTTTAAGAACTCTTAAAAGAAACCCATATAACTAAACCTATCTTTATATATAATACCATAAGCAAAATTTGTAAGTCAAAATTGTGGGAGTTTGGAAAATTGCAGGATGATGGGAGACGGCTCAAATTAAAGGTCTTGACCCCAGGGACTCGGAAAAAATAGCAGTATTTCCAAAAGGTTACCAGCAAACGAGAAATAACGTAAAACATATCCCATAAGAAAAACATGGGGATTTAAAAACGTCTGATTTGTTTACATTAAAACATATGATTAAGTGTATACTTTGTTTATGAACTGACATGTGGTCCTACTTATAGTGTAAAGAGTAAAATAAATGAGATGAGGAAGAGAATTAGAGCAAGGTTAGGGGCTTTGGCTCCTTCAAGCCACTAGTATATATATATATATATATATATATATCAAATTCTGTAAGCAAAATTTTAAACTGGAAATGGTGGGCATTTGACAAATAACAGGATGATGGGAGAGGGCTATGATTAAAGGTCTTGTCCCAGGGACTCATGAAGAATAGAAGTATTTCCAAAAGTTACCAGCAAATGAGATATAACGTAAAAAAATAAGAAATTCAAGGAGATTTAAAAACACCTGCTTTGTTTACACATGACTAAGTGTGTATTTTGTTTACAAACTGAGATGTCTTCATATTGTTCTATTTTCCTCAATATATGTAAAGAGTACACAATAAATCAGATAAAGCAGAGAAATAGAGCAGGGTTAGGGGCTACTAGTATTAATAATATAGCCACTATTATCAATAATATAGGCCTATTTTAATTTAAATAAATAGTTGCTAGGAATATTACTATAAATGTAATATCTTTATATATAATTCACTTATCAAGATTTTAAGTCTAAATTGTGGGAGTTGGCAAAACGCATGATGATGGGAGACGGCTCAAACTAAAGGTCTCGATCCCATAGACTCGGGAAAAATAGCTGTATTTCCAAAAAGTTACCAGCAAATAAGAAATAACATAAAACATCCCTCATAAGAAAAGCTTGGGGATTTAAAAACGTCTACTTTGCCTGTATTAAAATATGTGATTAAGTGCCTGTCCACTTTGTTTACAATCTGACATGTGTTCTTTTAATTGTACATCTTATTCCCTCAGCATGCAAAGAGTTTACAAATTAGATGAGGCATAGCATTGAAACAAGGTTAGGGGATAAGGCCCCTTCAAGTCACTAGCCTGTATGTATTTTCATTAGAATAGCAATGGACAACAAACTATAACTGTCATTTATATTCCTTTGCAACCTATTGAAGTAAATAAACAAACTTAAAATACTATACTATTTTTTTTAAGTTGGTAATAACTAAAATAATTTTATTTACAAATTTTACTGTGATTGTGATTTCATGTTTTATTGTTTTATCAATGTAGGCTGTTGTAGCCGACTTGTGTGAGTGCAGCAGTTAGTCTAGTATAAATTACTTTTCAATCTTAAAAAGTGCCAGTATAAATTCACTTCATATTTTTAAATAACTTGTGAGTGGTTAAAAGCCCTTCCATTCTGAAATTTAATCAAAAAACTAATTTGAAAATTGTAAATTTTAGCATTGAGCATCCTTGTGGCTATTGTTGTTACCACGCTATTATGTGGAGGACATACTCAGTGTTGTGTGATTGGGGTTATGTGACAACACAACCAAATCTGGTAAAAGGTTAAACTTTTATATCAATTCAATTCAAATAATATTGCCCAAAACGTAATTCAAGAAAGAGAACGATTACTGACAATCCAGTCAGAATAATTCAATTCTCAGAAGTCTCTCTTAATCTATAAAAGTTAAAGGCCAAATGATTGCAAAGTATCACTCAATCCAGATTGCAAATTTTGCTCATGATAAAAATATGAAAATCAGAACAATTTGGCTTGATCAGAAATTTAGCAGACCAGAAAGTCAATAACATAAATGAACTTGATAGTGGAGGTCAGGGATTTATAAAAATGTGACTCTGATCACGTTTACCACAGATGCAAAATATTGTTCCAAGTTTATTCATTTTGTTAATGGTATTAATTAATTGTGTATTTTTCAACTATTCTGTACAAGAAAGAAAGAAAGAAAGTATTTATTTCTATTCAAGTACATAACATAACATTGAATTCACTTATTACATAAATAAATAACAAATCAATAAACAACAAAATAATTCAACATAGAGTCTTAACCTAACAAAACAAAAGATAATTAAGTGCTAGTTAATAAGTAAACAAAGTACCTAAACAGAAATTAGGTCCCCCAAAGGCGAACCTGTGTCGGGGTGACCATCATTTTAATAAGAAAGGGATGCAGGCCGGTGCATTACAAAAACTGAATTAACAAAGTACAAGGGATGGTTTTGTTATTTATACATTATATTACTTTTTGCTATGTGTGTTTTAGTAAAAGAAAAGTTATGTGTTTAAACTTAAGGCAATGTAAATTTAGGAAAATCTGATACATATACCCCGAGATATTTGAGATTCAATGACTTAAGTGTTGTTAAATACCAAGGATCTATAGAGAGGACATGCTCCCTCTACCAATCTCATTAGCCCTTTCAGTGCTATGGACCGATATATCGGCTTTTGAATCTGTTATCAATAAACACTGTTACAGCTTCATAAGTGATTGTACCGTTAGGCGCTCAGTTTGCAGTCTCAGTCTGACATCTAGTGAAACTTGGTATACATAAACTGAACTACCTCGTCCAGCGCCTAGGCTCTAATACCGCCTGATCAGACAGCTGCTAGTCTGATCAGTGGCTGTGAGGTCTAAGGCGTTACCTTCCCGGCCGGGGGTAACACTTGGTAAAACTATTACATAATGCCTTATATTAAAAAATACTATATAGTTTAAAGTTATCATTAATAACAAAACAACAATAAATTCTCCATAATTTACATCTCGAATAATGTGGCCGTTTCTACTAAAGGCTATCTCTACAATTTTAATTAAAAATCATAAGATCAACTTTTTTAACCATATAGTATCCAATGTTCGAATCCCGTCACAGTCGGTGGTTTTTATGTGCAACTCATGGAGAGTTCACCTGTCTGTGGCAGAGTTGAAGGGGAGGGCGGACCTTAAGCAATCGGTGGACGGCTCGGGTCCAAGCTGACGGGATGGGTGGATTCTTTGTGAGTTACACATATGATCAGATGTTTTGCTACTTTTTACCTATCCTTTACTGTGTGTGTGTCCAGCAGAAGCACATTTTTATTAATTTTGACTGTTCAGGCGTTCAAGACATTTAAAAAAATTAACAAAACATCACAGGTTCAACTACTCCATTCAAAAGCTAAGCACTCAACCCAACTACTCCATTCAGAAGCTTAGCACTCAACCCAACTACTCCTTTCAGAAGCTTAGCACTCAACCCAACCACTCCTTTCAGAAGCTTAGCACTCAACCCAACTACTCCATTCAGAAGCTTAGCACTCAACCCAACTACTCCTTTCAGAAGCTTAGCACTCAACCCAACTACTCCTTTCAGAAGCTTAGCACTCAACCCAACTACGTAGTTGGGTCTGAAAGGAGTACTCCTTTCAGAAGCTTAGCACTAAACCCAACTACTCCTTTCAGAAGCTTAGCACTCAACCCAACTACTCCTTTCAGAAGCTTAGCACTCAACCCAACTACTCCATTCAGAAGCTTAGCACTCAACCCAACTATTCCTTTCAGAAGCTTAGCACTCAACCCAACTACTCCTTTCAGAAGCTTAGCACTCAACCCAACTACTCCATTCAGAAGCTTAGCACTCAACCCAACTATTCCTTTCAGAAGCTTAGCACTCAACTCAACTACTCCATTCAGAAGCTTAGCACTCAACCCAACTACTCCATTCAGAAGCTTAGCACTCAACCCAACTATTCCTTTCAGAAGCTTAGCACTCAACTCAACTACTCCTTTCAGAAGCTTAGCACTCAACTCAACTACTCCTTTCAGAAGCTTAGCACTCAACCCAACTACTCCTTTCAGAAGCTTAGCACTCAACCCAACTACTCCTTTCAGAAGCTTAGCACTCAACCCAACTACTCCATTCAGAAGCTTAGCACTCAACCCAACCACTCCTTTCAGAAGCTTAGCACTCAACCCAACTACTCCTTTCAGAAGCTTAGCACTCAACTCAACTACTCCTTTCAGAAGCTTAGCACTCAACTCAACTACTCCTTTCAGAAGCTTAGCACTCAACCCAACTACTCCTTTCAGAAGCTTAGCACTCAACCCAACTACTCCTTTCAGAAGCTTAGCACTCAACCCAACTACTCCTTTCAGAAGCTTAGCACTCAACCCAACTACTCCTTTCAGAAGCTTAGCACTCAACCCAACTACTCCTTTCAGAAGCTTAGCACTCAAAGTTAAAACCTATAGTTCATTGTTACTAGCGAGCACTGGCATTAAGTGATTTTAAATTGTGTAAGAAATGCTTCTCTAGAAAATAAATATGTTTGCTATGGTTTCTATTAAAACTCAGAGAGTACTATAAAACTCTGTAGGGTAATAGATAAACTATCAATTATTACTGATCATTATATTTGATATATTATAATATATATACTGTACTCCTAAACCGCTCAACTCAAGTTAATACGACTTTGTATAGTTATTCAAGTTAACTCTAGGAAGTTTAAAGCCATAAATCAAGGTCATAGAACTTTAGGGCTTTCACCCCAATGGCCTTCAAAGTTGCATTGTAAGAAAGTAAGAAAGTTGCATTCATATGAAGTAATTAAAGATTTGTTTTGTTCTAATCAGATTAAAAAATTATTTTTGATTTAAATTATTGTCAACAGCTGTTTATTTATTTACGTAGCGAGTTGAAATGTAAATATTATGAGTGAAGATCTTCCATTGATTTATTCTATTTTTGGGCGTGCCAGGTACCGCTATATTATAGATACAGATGATTATTTAAAGATATGTTTGTTTGCCGTCAAAAATCATTAGCTTCACAACAGAATGCAGCATAAACAAACGATTTTGTTTGAAAAAAGGCAAATGGACAGAAACTCCTGGTGTAAGTGGGGTCATCAGGTCTAGTTGTCTTTAAAATCCTAATATTAATTTGTAAAGGGAAGGTCTTGTGCAAAATAAAATAAAAACTACTGATTGATATATTTTAAATCTAAAATTATTCTACATGTTGAAGGAGGGTTTGCAGTGATCGGAGTCGCAGTACTAGGGGGGGGAAGGTCCTACGTCTTAAGGCGTCAGGATGGCATGTTGGCTTAATATTCTCAAACTTTTATGTGAATTTTAACAAAACTTGTACAGATTTCTGTTAGCGGTGTTTACATTTTTGTAATAATTACTTAGGTTTTTTAATAATTGTTATCTTATCATCAGAGTAATTTAGGATATAGACTTGTACATCTTAAACAACAGTAATGTAAATGTAATGTATAATTTGAACATTGCAACTTTGAAAACCTGTGGGGCAGAGCCAAAAGGTCAGATCGGAAAATTCTTCATGAGTGCTCCTCTACGTTAAATAAGGAACTACTTTACTAAGTGTCATGCTTCAAGACCCATCGGTTGGCTACAAGTTTTCTGTCAGTCGGACAGTGTTACAGTTATGTCGATTTTATTAAGTAGATGGAATAGTTCAAACATTGGTTAAACCCAGTGATTGGAAGGCTAGACTTACTGGAAATCTCAAATTTTGAAGAAAAGAACCTTTGACTAAAGAGGCTTTTCCCCATTCATTTGACCCGTTCCATATTAGTGAATTTCCCCTATAGGGAAGAAGCTATTACCGTAGTCGCAATGGTAAGACCTAGGCCCGGGACCATGATAACTTTTCATTTTTGAGGTCCCCAGACCCCAAAAACACCATTCGTTCGAAACTGTATATATATATATATATGTCCGTGGGTGCGATAACTCCCGTAAAAAAGGTCCAATTTTGATGAAATTTGGTACAAACGTGAAAAGCAGCATTTATGACTTTAAGTTCGAAAACCAGACGGATCGAGCTATTCGAAGGGGTATTTTGGGGGGGTTTTGTACCCCAAAAATGGGTTTTTTGAGTTTTTTACATACAATTTTTGAAAAAGTAAAATTTTATTTTTTCCCATTGGAATCACCTTAAAAAGACGCACAATTTTATGTTTTAATCATTGCTCTACGTCAATTGGTTACTGAGATATTTAAAGTGCTAAACACAGTACGTTGTCCAATGTTATTCTTATGGAGGATAAGAAAAATTGTATATCTCGCTTATTTATCAATTTATCCTGACGAAACTTGGTATATTGGTTCATTTCATTGTGGTCGATTGATATTTGTACAAAAACCCATTTTTTGGCCGATAGTTCCCGTAGCAGCAAAGCTGCATACTCAGCCCCATGTTATTCTTATGGAGAAAATTAACGTGTTATCTCCTTTAATTTTGGACATAAATTAATAGAACTTGGTATGTGGCTTTACCTAGTTGATTTATATTGATATTTGTATAAAAGCCCTTTTTTAGTGTTCCTTATTTCAGCAAACCTGCATACTCAGCTGCCATGTTATTCTTATGGAGAATAATTAAAATGTCATAAATCGTTTATTTATGAATGTATATTGATGAAACTTGGTATGTGGCTTTATGTGGTATTAAGATAAATTGATACGCATTGGAAATTCGCTGAGTATGCAGGTTTGCTGCTACAGGGGTATTTTATACATCATATTTTAAATTATATAACACCAGTATTTATTAATTGCAATATCAGTTTTGACCAAACTACATATAAACTTAAATTAAGTAAACAAAATACTCTTTTAAAGAAAAAACAACAACAAAGCTAAAGTCCTAAGTTTACAAAACGTAACTACAACCATTTTCATTTATTAATATTTATTTGTGTAACGTTGAAAAGTGTACCTGAAAATAATAAAAGCAGAATTAAAATTCTCTGCTACTAATCTTAAAATGGAATATTGTGTATACCTTCCCAGAAAATCCAAAATTCGCAAATAGTCTGGGTGTTACCAAGGTCATTATATAAATCCACTACAAACACCATCCTCCCCATAAACCAAACTCTTTGTCTGGGCCCCTTGGCAAAAACTTATCTCTTGGTGGGGTCCCTGGTGGTATCAGCAGTCCGCGGTCACGTGCTGACTTTGATATCCCCTGCCTCAGCGCCGCAATCGTTCAAAAGTCAGTTGCTCCTCGGTCTTGTACCCGACAACTCGTCTGTCTCTTCCCGGGGGTTTGGACATTGCTTTCGTTCTTGGAATACAGGTAATTAAATATGTTCAAATTTATATTGTACGATAAAATGGTAAAATAATAACTATCCATGTCAGTGTGATTGTGTATGTGAACTGTTAAAATACAAGATTTTAAATAAAATTAAAAATGTTAAATAAACAAAAAAAATACTTCAACTTAAAAAAAAGACAAACTGTAGGAATTTCTTATGGATTGTATGACAGTTTTAGAGCTTTAGAAAATTATGTTCAAATACGTAGCATTATTAACACTAATTTTCTGACAATTAAGTTAAAAAAATATATGTTATACAAGGCAAACAGAATTTCCTTTTAAATGCCTACATGTAATTTCGTTGAGTCTTGAGTACCGGTACACTTACAGTTTTGAATACAGTGCAACTCTAAGAAAAAAATAAACCGTCTGAGAAATACAAAAAATAAAAATATATTCTAAAAAATCCTGAAATGTAAGGCTAAAATTGTTCTCCAGAAAATAATTTTGTGCACATTTTATCAAATTGCTTATCAAATTAAGAGTTTCTTTGTAACTGCTCATAAAATAGAATCATAAAATCTTTAACTTGTTTGTCATTTAGAATTTCTTTTACTTTTATCTACTAACATTTAATTAAAAACAAAAGTAAGATTTACATTTTACTTAAACATATTTTCCAGGTATTAGTTTAGAATAATGCTACAGGTATTCATTCTAATATACAATTTTCAAATGCTTTATTAACATGTTTCATATTCCTGGGAAAAATTTTGAAATATTGTAATTTATTTATTTGTAACAAATAAGTTAATAATTTTTACTTTGCGTTTGATACAATTGACTTGATACAATCATCTTCTTCGAACCGAAGCAACACATCTTCATTAACTCCTCTTCACATCTTATCAATGTGTTTTAATAGTAAGTAAACTCTTTTACAACAACCAAACTTTGATGATTTATTTAGACAATACTTTCAAATTAAGACATCAAGGTTGAAATGTGTCACAACAATTTGGTTGTATTTAAAGATCTCTGTTGAAATAACTTTAAAGCATACCATTGTAAAACTAATTTCTTCTTGTGTGTGAAGTTTTATGTTTGATATAAATGACATTGAAATGTCAATTATGATTTAGATACGGTAACAAGTTCAAACCACTTTAATAAGTTTAGTTTAGTTTTTTATTGTAGTGAAAAAACATATATTTTTGAAAGTCATTTAAAAATATAGGGTGAAACTCATTTTAAATTATGGCTGATTTTAAACTCATTAAAATTTGTCTTGGAAATGACGCTTTCAAAACTGTTCACACTGTTTAATTTAAATTTTACATACAATACTGATATTGTATATTTTGCTGTTAGGCCCATTGACTTTGAGGAAACATTGTTTTTCCAGAGAGGGTTATAGGAATAGGAGGTCGGGAAGGTGTGAGTAAAAGAACAGCATTGTATCCCAGCATTGTGTATTGTACATTGTGTGAATGGCACTACTTCTTTGTTGTCTAAATCTTAGGCACAGTGTCCTTCTATAAGAAGTGTAAGCCTCTAAATAACATGTCACTGCAGTATAACAAAAACTGTTGTATAAAAGGGTAAATGACTGCCTCATTATTCACCACTCATTATCTTTGTCCTCTCTGTATTGACCAATTTATTGAGTAATTAAATCTATGGAAAAAATGTATCCCTGCAAGAGCTTGGTAATTAGCAATAATTCAATTAATTTTATAAGTGTCTTTGTAATCATGATTTATATTTAGGTATATATGTCATATAGCTAACAATTTTTTAATTTGTTAATGGTGTTAGAATGCAGTTAAATGTAATAAATGTAAATGTTGATAAATAAGTTTAAAGTTTTACTATTACCCATGATTGTGTCCATGTAGCCTTTGAAGCCTTGTCTATGTATAAAACCAGAGTTAGTGCATAAAACTTCTTAGTAAAACTTCCGTGTTTCTAAATTTTATTTGATACAATTGTTTTAACCAAAAAACAAGAAGGGATTACATTTAGTTTGGTTATATTTTGGTGCATCCAAAATTCTACGATTAGTTTACAAAATTAAATACTGGTAATTGTTATTTAGGAGTCTCGACATTTTAGAGAATTATTTAAATTAGTGATCGCCCAGTGGTCGAGATCTGACTAAAATTTATTCTACAAATATTGGCTGTTTGGGGTAATGTTTTGCTCATCCTGCATGAGCAGTTAAACTAAAAACATTTGGAACCAGTGTTATAGTGCTGAGCTTCACGATTGACTAAATCAGTTTATCATCTAGTCTTCACTGGTTGCTGACACAACAGTTTGACGATATGTATATGTGTACATGTTTTTGTCCACTAAATGGAGTTATCATTAATACTGTCATTAATTACCTCTTGACTGATAGTTATGAGAACAATTTGTGTAGTTTCAAAGCCAATAAAATCTCAGGTTGAAATTTTTGAATGTGAAATTATAACAAATAGCAGAAGAGTGTTGCAATTCCAGTAGTCTTTTTTCATAAGCCTGAAACTTCTATCCTTGACATTGTGCAGGCTTTTATTTTTATATCAAAAGCTGTCAAATATATAATTCAATTGATTACTGTTCTTCAATAAGATTTACATTGAAACTTTGAAGGCCTTTGGGGCGTAGTCCTTAGGACTGATGTAAATTATAAAGGATTCCTGCAGATCTACACAACAATACCTTAACGGTATGAATGAATTTCACCTATGACACACACGCTGTGGAAAAAACGTACCAAACTTTAATAATTTGAAAAAGGATTACAAATTCTTGTATATGCTTAGTGTATGGTTGTACTTTTTCAATGATCACAGGAAATAACTAATGGAAAATAATAACTGTTTTTGATTTTTTTCAGACTGAAAGAAAATGTCACCAAACTTGGACCAATCAACAGGGCAGCTGTTTGCTGAGGATCCCTGCCCCGCTCCACCACCACCGCCGGAGAAGAAAGTATTCAAACCACACAAATCCAAGATTTACTGGAGAAATGTGTTCACTCTCACATACTTCCACCTTTCCTCCATATTCGGTGTATATCTGTTATTTACCAACACAAAATGGCAAACATACTTATGGGGTGAGTTTCTAAGTCAACTATAAACAGAAGGATAGGCGAATTCAACCATTATTCTTTCAAAGATAAAAACAATGACTTATTTAGCATTCCTAAAATATCATACTTTTTAAAAGTTAAAATCAACATGATCAATTTGGTAGTAAGAAGATTTTGTAATTGTTTCACAATTTTCATTAGCCTCTTTAATCAAGCTTATTTTGCCATTTAGGAAAATATTAAGCCTTAAGCAGATAAAAACACGAAGATGAAGATGCAGGGATTGAAGATTTTAAGTGAAAAAGATAGCAGTATTCCCTTTGTCTGCAGTTCAAATTTAAAATATATTACAGTATTTTATTTTTGTCAAAGAATACTCCTTATTGTGGCATTCTTGTTTTAATGTTAATGTATCAGTAGGTTTTTAATAATCAACTTTTATATAAATGTTATTATTTATTAGTATTTATGTAAAAAACATTTAATTATTTTATAAAATAATTTGTGTTAAGTGTTCATTTGTGTTTTTATATTATTTAACAATTTTACTTTTTAATTTCTCTACATTATATGTTATTTTTGAACAAGGCATGTTTTTGTTTCAGTACTTTTCCTCTAAATGTATCTTTTAGTAGTTCAAATATATATTCAGCTTTAAAGCTCCTCTCCTATAAACTTTCAATGCTAATATCTAGTACAATGTGTTTTTTTTTATTATTCAAATCAGCCAATTACTTAAAGGTGTGTTGAAAAATAGATCCCCAGTTAGTTAATAATCTCCTCAGGAAATCCAGCTTGAATTTGATTTATTATTTACAATCATACTGCAAAACTATTTTTGATGATGTTCGCTTGTACTCCATTATATTGTTTATAACTCATTTTTAACTGTTGAGTTTCTTGGTGGCCATTAACATTAGTTTTAGTTTATTTAAGAAGTGCAGGTTGTGACCTAATTTTTTTGTATTTTCAGTCCTCGGTTTGTACGTAGTCACGAAAATTGGAATCACAGCGGGGGTTCACAGACTATGGACACACAAGTCATACAAGGCTAACTTCCCTCTGAGAGCTTTGCTGATGTTGTTCTTCACAATGGCATTTGAGGGCAAGGTAATATAGTTTCCATTGTATTAATGCCTTTTCTAGCTGTCTGAAGTTTATCAAATCTTGTGAACTTACCATTTTCTGATAAACACAACTTTTTAAGTTTGGACGACTTAAGGGATTTTTTAATATTTGAGTATGTAGGTAAATGTGAAATCTTGATTTATTTTCTTAATGTTGAATAACTTTCTTCAAGTTAAAATTTCAAATAAGGAGTCAAAGGAGCGTTTTATCATGTCTCCTAGAATACTAAGTTACAACTAATGTTTCAGTTATCACATCTATAAGTTTTTACTAACTTTTATAGTAAGCAAATCTTGATTTACATTTAATAAATGTTTGAAATTTATATAAAATCCCAAACACATGAGAGATGATTTTGGGATTGAAGTTTTTAAACATTTTTATAGACAGTTATATCTGCCCAAGAAGGTTCCCAAGGCAGTTTGTCTTTAATATAAAATCTGGTTTTTGAAATGACTATATCTTCTGATTATTTGAGTTGTTCCTTCATTCCATCATCAACGCTTCAGCACTAAGAAATAAAAATATTTGTTTTAAGCTAAAAAAGTGCAGTACTACGATAATAAATAGAGTTTGTTTCTTACATTCAGTTTTGCTGACTCTGTACCTCTTGCCACTCACGTTTGTTAAATGTCGCAGGTTTACGTTTGGGCGAGGGACCACCGAGTGCACCACAAGTACCAAGAGACAGACGCAGACCCGTACAACGCCGGCCGAGGGCTGTGGTTCTCCCACATGGGCTGGCTCATGCAGAGCAAACACCCTGACGTCATCGAGAAGGGCAAGGGCATCGACATGAGCGACCTCAAGGCTGACGGACTCGTCATGTTCCAGAAGAAGTAAGTTTTCGATCATAATAAAGTCGTAACAGAAATCACACCTAAATTCAGAATGATTATATCTTTAAGTTTTGCAAACAAAACACCCATTTGGATCAAATAAGTTTAGTAAGAATGCGAGGTCTTAATAGAGGTGTACATGACATTGCAAAGTGACAGCTGCTTGACATTTAATTTTTTTAGAGCTCTATTTTTATCTGGGAAAATGTTGCATGCAGCTTGGGTTTACTGAAGAGATGACAATGGTTGGAGTGGCAGAGTGGAAGCACTCCAATAACAAATATTAAAAGAGCTATGCAAAGATCCTGAACACTTTCATTATGTTGTATGCAATTTAGAAAAAGTGAACTTGCACTAAAAACTGAACTTTGGAGCCTATATTTTCTGTATAAATATAACTAGGTATTTTCAAGGGTATCAAAATAAAAATACACCAGTGGCTTGAAGGGGCCATTGCCCCAATACCAATACTCTGCCTCAACTTATTTTCTTTTTACGTGTTGAGGAAAGTAAATCAATATAAGTAGGAACACATGTCAGTTCGTAAACAAAGTAGATACTTAATCACATGTTTTAATATAAACAAAGCAGGCGTTTTAAATCCCTATGCTTTTCTTATAGGAAATGTTTTACAATATTGATCGTTTGCTGGTTACATTTTGGAAATATTGCTATTTTTCCCGAGTCCCTGGGATCAACGCCTTTAATTTGAACCCTCTCCCATTATTCTGCAATTTTCCAAACTCTCACAATTTTGACTTAAAAATTTTGCTTACAGAATTATACACAAAGATATTGAGTTTAGTATGAGTATGACTTAAAAAGATCGTCTCCTTCGGAGTGCTGTCAAAACCTATAACTTAAAAATATAGCATTTTTAAACTCATAAAAAGTGTGCTATTAGAAGGTCAAGTGAGCTTAGATATATGCAATAGGGATCCAACCCACAAATGTTACTATGTTGAGGTTTGGTAACTTTTAGATTAATCATGACCTAGTATGACTTAAGTCAAGAGAAGAACTAAATCTAAGCTTATATTCTGAGTAAAAGTTACTCCTTTCAAGTACCCCCTAGCCCTTAACCTCGTTTTAAAAAGATTTCACTGAACTTGTAATATTGTGATCTGTTTCCTGCAGGTACTACTGGCCGCTGGTGTACGTGCTGTGTCTGATCATGCCGACGCTGGTGCCTGTCTACTGCTGGGGTGAGTCGCTGATCACCGCGTGGCATGTCGCCGTGTGTCTCCGGTTCGTCATGTCCTACACATTTCACTGAACTTGTAATATTGTGATCTGTTTCCTGCAGGTACTACTGGCCGCTGGTGTACGTGCTGTGTCTGATCATGCCGACGCTGGTGCCTGTCTACTGCTGGGGTGAGTCGCTGATCACCGCGTGGCATGTCGCCGTGTGTCTCCGGTTCGTCATGTCCTACACATTTCACTGAACTTGTAATATTGTGATCTGTTTCCTGCAGGTACTACTGGCCGCTGGTGTACGTGCTGTGTCTGATCATGCCGACGCTGGTGCCTGTCTACTGCTGGGGTGAGTCGCTGATCACCGCGTGGCATGTCGCCGTGTGTCTCCGGTTCGTCATGTCCTACACATTTCACTGAACTTGTAATATTGTGATCTGTTTCCTGCAGGTACTACTGGCCGCTGGTGTACGTGCTGTGTCTGATCATGCCGACGCTGGTGCCTGTCTACTGCTGGGGTGAGTCGCTGATCACCGCGTGGCATGTCGCCGTGTGTCTCCGGTTCGTCATGTCCTACAACGCCACGTGGCTCGTTAACAGCATCGCTCACAAATACGGCTCCCAACCTTACGACGTGTGAGTATTTATTTTTGATTAGAACCTTTCCGTTGTTGTTGGGTTTGGTTTAATTTATCTTTGACGAATATGGAGTTGAAATGCATATTCTGTGTATCTGCTTTGCTCTAAAAGGATCTTTAAGGTTATAGTTTTTCAGTGATATTCCCTGAATGAATAAACTCTTTCAGCAGATGTGTTATTCCCGTTTAATTACTTTAAATAAGAAGAAATATTTTAGTTGAAAAATAACTATAATTGTAAAGGTATCAAGTAACTTCTGCATGTATAATAATTAAAGTTTGGCAGTAAAATGAGCGATCAAGTTATAAGCTATAAACGGAGCGAGAGTTGTAGACTGATGGTAGCTACTCTAATTAAAGCTTTAAAGTACACAATAGGGTATCCAACAAGTTTGTTGGATATATAACTTGCACAAATTATATAAGAAGGTCGCTTATTCAGTGGGTCACCTAAATCTCAGTTTGTATATTCATCTCAGTTTGTATATTTATCTCAGTTTGTATATTTATCTCAGTTTGCTGATTCTTTTTAGGTTGTTTTGTACGGTGTTAGCAATTTAAAATAACTTGTTAAATTCTACAGTAAAAGCTTTCCAACAATTAGTATTTTCTCAAGTGTCATAAAAAATATATTGCAGCTTTTTGTGTCCCAATGTCTTGTGATTTGGATAACAATTCAATATGTTTTGAAGTGGAATATTCCAATGATGTTATCGTGAAATTTAAAACTGTTTAATACATAAGTATTGGAAGGTTTTAATGGCATCTGTGATCTGATTAGTGTTTAGCATTTAACATAATTCTAGATAAGCAATAAATTAAGTAATCAACCAGAATAAATTATATTATTGAATGAAATTTTGCTTGTAAATAATTATGTCACCTCTTAAAATTTATTTAACAAATATTTTTGCCAGAGGCTATACAAAATTATTGGGCAACATTTGTAATGTTTGTTAAATGCACATATTCAATATTTCAACTTCATCTGTCCCCCTAAACTTGAACAAGCATAAAAATCATGAAATAATAATTATTTACCTCTTAATAATTTGCTATAATGAAGAGTAGTTCTTGTAACAAGTAGAGTAGCTTATGTTCACATTTTGCAGAGGAGCTGTATAGAAATTAAAAGAAAAACATTTTAAAACAAATCTGCCTTTTCTTCAATATTTTATTTTTAAACCCTGTTGATTAAATCCTAATAAATATTTGTTTACAACATACTTTTCAGTCTAAAATTGTGTTAAAGCCAAGATAGTTTAAAAAAATACATCCTGAATTTTGATTATTACTAAACCAATACTGTACATTATTGACAACTCACGATGTGCAAATTTATATTTTATTTATTTATTTCTCATTTTGGCAAATTCAATAGCACTTCAAATATCATAATTTCCACAAAACAAATTGCAATAAATTTTAATTACAATGAATGTTTATAATATCATGTCTAGACACACTCTTCATCTTCACTGTAACCTGAAATTAACTAGGCGACAAAATCATGAATAATCTACTTACAAAATCACAATATTAAAATATATAATACAAACTATTACCTGAAATATTTTAAATGGGCATGCAGGAGGGAGACTATTGAACTGACTGTCCTTCGTTATAGATTGTATTTCTATGAGGGAGACTATTGAACTGACTGCCCTTCATTATATATTGTATTTCTATGAGGGAGACTATTGAACTGAATGTCCTTCATTATAGATTGTATTTCTATGAGGGAGACTATTGAACTGACTGCCCTTCGTTATAGATTGTATTTCTATGAGGGAGACTATTGAACTGACTGTCCTTCGTTATAGATTGTATTTCTATGAGGGAGACTATTGAACTGACTGCCCTTCATTATAGATTGTATTTCTATGAGGGAGACTATTGAACTGACTGCCCTTCATTATAGATTGTATTTCTATGAGGGAGACTATTGAACTGACTGCCCTTCGTTATAGATTGTATTTCTATGAGGGAGACCATTGAACTGACTGTCCTTCGTTATAGATTGTATTTCTATGAGGGAGACTATTGAACTGACTGTCCTTCGTTATAGATTGTATTTCTATGAGGGAGACTATTGAACTGACTGCCCTTCGTTATAGATTGTATTTCTATGAGGGAGACTATTGAACTGACTGTCCTTCGTTATAGATTGTATTTCTATGAGGGAGACTATTGAACTGACTGTCCTTCGTTATAGATTGTATTTCTATGAGGGAGACTATTGAACTGACTGTCCTTCGTTATAGATTGTATTTCTATGAGGGAGACTATTGAACTGACTGTCCTTCGTTATAGATTGTATTTCTATGAGGGAGACTATTGAACTGACTGTCCTTCGTTATAGATTATATTTCTATGAGGGAGACTATTGAACTGACTGTCCTTCGTTATAGATTATATTTCTATGAGGGAGACTATTGAACTGACTGTCCTTCGTTATAGATTGTATTTCTATAATTTTCTCATAAAACTAATTTAGGATATTTGTAATTACAGTGATTTAATTTTATCTGTATGAATGCTCAATGAGTGTAAGCACAATGGAATGATTGTTTCTTTGCAATGCAAGAGTCATCAGTTTAATACTCACTGAACAGTAAAAATCGGGTGTCTTTGTTTTACTGTGATTCAAAACAACATACTGCAGCCAAATAAATGTTCAGATATTATGTTATTGATATTCCATCATCACCTTTGCTACCCACTTTGACATAACCGACACTGTGGAAAGGCAAATAAGAAATGGATTTGATTAACAAGAAAATATTTCTAAATCCATTTTAAATAAATATTAATCTTATTTAGAGTTACGAGACCATGAAACCTGTCCAGTTACTAGCTGAGCGCAAGAGCTTCACTCAATTAACTAATTAAAGTTTATAAATAAATCAAGTACAGTGTGTTTAAATATCATTTCAATTTACCTTTTTGTTTAATTTGTGGGTTTAGATTACGTTTTATAAAGGAAAAATGTTGTCTAAATGTTTTTGTTAAGTTTTACTCTGTAAGTTCAAGTTTATGAGTCAAAGGATTCAGACCTAAGGTTTTCTCCAAAGTTACCGCTACTACCAGACAATAGGCTCTTATTAACTGCCAAGGGATGATTTTCCTAAGGACATTGGACATAAAATCACTACACACTTTTCCTGCTTTTATCTTAAAGACTTAATGCTGAGGTGTATTAAGTTCTCCAGTTGCATTTTCCCTGAGGAATTTTCACTTAATTGATTATGACTTTTCAGTAACTTCTTCGCCCGAGAGAACAAGAGTGTGTCTATCGTGACGTTGGGTGAAGGATGGCACAACTACCACCACACATTCCCCTGGGACTACAAGACTTCGGAGATGGGCACCTACGGATTCAATCTGACCACTGGTAAGGACAATTAATCAGAGAAACACACTTCATTATAGAATGAACACTATTTCTAACTGCCTGTAACTAGGGATGAGTCGATTCTCGATACCACCGATTCTTGGACATTGGTATCGGTATCGAGATTCATTCGTTCAATGTTGATACCGATACCATCGATACCCCCGCCGTTTACCTGCGCTACGAAGTGCACGGGAAGAGATACTCCCGCCGTTTACCCGCTCTACAAAAAGCACGAGGAGTGTTTGGGTCGGCGGCAAAAATCTTACCTTAGAGATAAGGAAGGAAAAGGGATAGGAGGGGTCTGGTTGAAAGTTGAAAGCACTACACCAGTCAACTGACCAACATTATTTCTTTGAGTCATTATCTTACAACCAAGTTTTTCCCTATTATGAATTTATAATAAATAGTTTTTGTTTTTCTACATTACTACAGCATACTAGTGAAATTAATATTAAATTATGTACAAAATTGCATTACAAAATTTCTTTGATAATTAACTACAAAAACTGCTAAATAATTTTAAATGGTATTATAAATTTGTAACTGTTTTTAACAATAGTTTTAACCACTATAGGTACTGAATAATCGTAGGTATCAATGGTATCGGTATCGAGAATCGGGAATCGATTTTTCTGGTATCGGTATTGGTACCGAGAATCGATAAATTTCGGTACCGACTCATCCCTACCAGTAACTTTTAGTTACATTACGTAGATTGTGAGTCATTTCAAATCTCGGAGAGTAGACCCAAATTGTTTTGCGTTCCTCTTCTACATGGTATGCTTCTTGAAGATGGTACCTAATTTATTCCTTTTGTGATATGCATAGCAAATCAAATTTAATTGGATGAAAGAAGTGAGTTATTATATTACTTTCATTAATTCTTGTCAGTTTGTCTTATTTGATCAACTCAAGAACGCTTTGGTCTACTTGAGCCAAATTTAGCATACAAATACATTTCTTTGATTTAAAGATCGAGTTTGTTAACTGGCTTATTCACTTACATCCTTTCTGTGTGGTGGCCCTTTGAAATTGCTGAAAATTGTAATTATATTTTTGTAAGTCTAGAAACACTTAGACATTTCTGTAATATAATTAAACCATCAAATTCCTCACAAAACTTTACAAAAGGAAATATTTCAAACCACCCTTATTCCATGTTACCCCAAATACATCTGTGGTTTTCAATACTGTAATAGCGAATAGTAGGAGAGCAAGGAGCTGAACATGTTTAGAAATAACAACATATTCAAGGCACTTTTTTATATTAGAGAAGGTTGAGGAAATCTGTTATCAATTTGTGTTTTTACATTCGTTTTATCGCCGAGATTACTGTTTCTGTTACTTTAGAAAAAAATTTAATGGGAAAACATTTAATAATTACAAATCTTTGTTCATCCTTACTCGGGAAGAAAGAGCAGTGAGTATACACCTAGTTCTATTTGATTGTATATGTGAGATTTTGATTTGAACCCGGGACCGCACGATCGTGGATCTGCCATCATATCCACTAGGCCACCGAAGCTTATGTATATGCCACAAAAAGGAATAGTTCTACATTTCTTTTAACAAATTTCTAAGGTTATGTAATATTTCTCTTTGAAAATTTTTAATAGTTATATATATTTTTAAGAGTAAAAGAACATAAACAAAACAGTGCATACTATACAGAGTGCAGCACTAATCAGATCCCATTGTAGGCTATAGCGAATAGAATAAACTTACTCCCTTTGGTTAAACTAAAACAGAGTTTATGAAATAGCTGAGATTTGTTTGTTGGACAGCCTTTATCGACTTCTTCGCCAAGATCGGCTGGGCGTACGACCTCAAGACTGTGTCTCCCGAGCATGTTCGCAAGCGAGCCGTAAGGACCGGTGACGGCACACATCCTGCGAGCCACGAGAAGGAGTTGTGGGGCTGGGACGACAAGGACATGCCGAGGGAGGAGAGAAGGGCCGCCAACATTATCAACAGGAAAGACGCGTGAATTACTTAAATTAAAATAGGACGTAATTAATTTTTGTACAATATGTATTTATTTGACTAACAGCTTTATAATTATGACCTAAAACCGCAGGTCTTAAATTGTGGTACTATATAGCCTATAGTGATTTGATTGAAATCAATACTTTGTAAGATGATAAAGTTGCAGGACTCTTGTATATAAAATTATGTTAACTTAAGTAGATTCAAATCAAATTCACTTGTTGTTTGAGAGATGATTTGATTAAATGTCCATTTGAAGAACATTTGCACTATAAATAGTATTAAAGGTGATCGAAGTATATATCAACTGTTATGCATAAGGAATACTTGTTGAAAAATTTGGATTGTACATTAAACGAGCTCACCACATTTTTTTCTGGGAATTTTTTATCCTCTGAATTATTTGAGAGTTTATTTTTGCATGTAATGAATGCCAAGGATGGGAATATTTCTACTTGTGAAAAAAATAAACTGTAGCCTATATGTTGGAGTAAGCTAAAACTTGATAGTAAAAACATTATTGGTACCTCCATAAAAATGCAAAGAGTTGAGACTTGCAATTTAGATTTTGTTAAGATAGAAAGAGTTTATCATAACATAGTTATAATGAGACACACCGTTAAGGCAATTCAATTTAACTATATTATTTTCTCTTATAAATAAAGTTATCAAAAACACAGTTTTATAGCTGATAAAATCACGGTGTGAAGTTATATTTATAAATACAGTTTTGTAAAGATACTAAACATTTCTGAATAACTGCTAGTAATTTAATTCAGATGAATTGTCTTATCTAATGTATCTATACTTATATGTAAGAATCTAAAGCGCTTTAAGTCTCGTCTGTTTAGTGTTGTGTGTGATTAATCTGAATATTTACTATTTAGTCCAAATAAATATTGTGATTTAGTGATAGGTTGTGAATTGTGTTCAATAAACATAATTTTGTTCCGCTAATTTATTATGTGTCTGACTTCAACCCTATCTTAATACAGATAAACAGATTACTGTAGTTTAACAACTTATTCTTCTCTGAGTTGAGCACCACCACAGCAATTGGACATTGACTATAAATAATAAATAAATGTTATTATCATTGCGCTATATAGACAAGCAACAGACAAAGTCATAATTACATCTTCGACTAATGTCAACAATCTGGGGGCAAAACCCATCGGCTGTCCGCCACAACACTTTCTATTTTTTAGACATTTGTCTAAAATAAAATACCCCTGTCGCAGCAAACCTGCATACTCAGCGAATTTATAATGCATATATAATTTTCTCACTAGGTACCACATAAAGTCTCTTACCAAATTTCATAAAAATATATATATATATATATAAATAAGTGATATATAGCATTTTATTTATTCTCCATAATAATAACGCTGAGTACGCAGGTTTGCTGCAACAATAAAGATAAGAAATATGCTTTTGTGCAATTATCAATATAACTTAACCAGGTGAAGCTACATACCAAGTTTTATTACTTTATGTTCATAATTAAGGGAGATATAAAAATTTACATTTTCTCTAAACTAAAACGAGTTTGCACGCAGCACGCTGACGTGAGGGAAGTGAATTTCCATATAAAAACTTTTAAAACTCAAAATCAGTGCAAAAACATACATTTGTCCAATTTTTATTGAAATCTGAAAACATTGATATTTTGGCTGTTCTGATGCTCCTGGTTTCATTTACCTGCAATGCTGGGAATACAATTTTGTGCATTATAAGGTTAGGAGAAGGTCCAGTCAGGCTTTAACGTAGGCGTGAGGTTGCTGGAGATGTTAAAAGTACACCAACAAATGAATAACAGGATTTTCTAATGTAAAACCCCCATAAGACAACGTACTGTGTTTGGTCAATACACATTTTCTTTAATAACTCGGTAAATATGTATGCTAGAATGACGAGAGAGGGCTTAAAACTTTCGCCTCTCTAATTCCCATCTTTTTACATGC
This sequence comes from Allygus modestus, assembly GCA_963675035.1. NCBI lineage: Eukaryota > Metazoa > Arthropoda > Insecta > Hemiptera > Cicadellidae > Allygus > Allygus modestus. The sequence goes on along the minus strand of OY776114.1, from coordinate 2,888,161 downwards.
ATTAATTTTACATCTGGGGCTTTTCTGACCCTTTTTGGGCCCAAAAACTCAAAATTTGAAAGATTATTCCCCAAAAATGGGTTTAGAGTTTTCCGATTGTTTTGCCCAACGAACTTGTCCAACAGATTATAGAAAGGAACGTCCCTACCAAATTTGAAGTAAATCGGACATTAAATGTGACCGCTAGAGTGCATACACATATATATATATATATATATATATACATACATATATATATACATATATATATATATACAATTTTGAACGACCCCCCAAAACGTGTTCAGGGGGTCATGTTAGGAACTTCTATGGTGGTCCCGAGCTTAAGTTTCACCGTGCAGGTCATGCTAATAGTTCACTTTCCAAAGGAAATTCACTAATAATATGTGGTGTCCCTACTTATAGGGGTATACATTGCCAGTTAATTGCAAGAGAAAAGGAGACTTCAGCTGATAATACGTCAAATGAGAGTACTGTTACGGTGCCTTTCGTAAATAAACCATCAGCTGACTCCCTGACCACTCTACCTGTGACGTCACCTAATGGCGAACAGCGGGCTCCCTCTACCCCCTCTCCACGAGGCGCTTGGGTATGCCGGGCCTTCCCCCCTGTCTCTCCTGGTACCGTTACAGCAGCTGGCCACCAGGGAAACACACCACTAGATGCGCCATTGTCTCCCTGTCACCAAGGAGGAGTAATCCGTCGTTACCCTGTCTGGGACAGGAAACTGATGGAACGGATGAATCTTTAACAACTGCAATGTTGTATTGGTTTTATTAGGTTATTGATGTACTGATTTTTGAATCCTGGACAATGTTTCTGAGTGTGAAATTTTTCATTATACTGAGTTATAGGTCCTATTATATTTGTTTGTTTATAGTTGTAACAATTTATTGAGTGATTTTACTGTTATAACATGTTTATTTATCTAAAACTTAACTACAACCAAAAACTCATCGGAATCTATATTTATAAAAAAGGATGTTGGTTTGTTTGTTTGTTTTTCAAGTTTACGGACTCGAACACCATTGGACCGTTTGCCATGAAACTTGGTATATATATGTAAAATTTCACGGAGAATGTCTTTAAGCCATCCTTTTCGTCCTAACTCAATTGGGTTCCTCCCAAAAGGCTCAAAAGAATTCCCATATAAACCTTATAGAAATATATATTGTTGTTTACATAAAAGCTAATGACATGTTTATTGATCAGGTGATCTTGGTGATATTGGTTTTAGTTGGTAATAGTCAAAGGCATGACAATGTCTACCGGGTAACAGCTATTAAGATACAAAGTATTAGAAAAATGTGTTATAAACGTGTTTAACTGATTATTTAAATAACCCTTATTGGAAATTTCTAACCATGTGTTTTACGTTTCCACGAGGTTATGAAGTAGAATGTTCGGTCGCCGCGCGGCTGCTCCGCCAGTCACTTTTATTCGATAATCGAACTATAGTATTTATTTTAGCTAAGGGTATTAAAACGAAAAGTTATTATGGCCTCAGCCCATGCAAGTCTTAACATGTCGACTATACTTTAATAGTGTATTTTCCGAAGAGTAATTCGAAAAAGCCAGAATTTGTAACATTCCAACAGTCAGACATAAAAACCCTTTACAATTTATATTAACGGTGAGTTGATTTCTTTAAAATGACACAGTCAAAATCACAAATTTTCAACCGATACTAAGACGTATTAATGTTAAAAAAAAAACACCGGAACTTTTTTTGTCCGCCATTTTGATGACATCTCAGGGGGCGAGGGATCTCTGGGAGAGTCTTTCAATGGATTATGATCGCTATAATGACAAGACAACGTGCAATATTTTAAGTCAGTTTCATAGTAAAACATTTTTGTGATAACTTCACAGACTATTTTGTATTAAATGATTTTTGGGGAGGGGGGGTGGCGCCTCACAATAGTTTTGCCTAGGGCGCAAAACCTCTTGCACCGGCCTTGGTGCTAGAATGATGAAAGATGGCTTGAAACTTTCGCCTCACTAACATCTTTTTACATGCGGCTTTGCAAATTTTGAGATTTTGGGCCCAAAAAGGGTCGACCCTTTTTGGGCCCAAAATCTCAAAATTTGAAATATAAATTCCCAAAAAAGGAGGTTGGAGTTTTTCGATTGCTTTGTCCAACGAACTTGTCAAATTGATTATTGAAAGAAATGTTCCTACCAAATTAATATCAAGTAAATCGGACAAAAAACGCAACCGCTAGAGTGCAAACATATATAAATATATATATATATATATATATATGTATGTAATTTTGAATGGCCCCCAAAACGTGTTCAGGAGGTCAGGTTAGGAACTTCTATGGTGTTGGGGGTCCCGGGTGGTTGATAGTTAAGTTTCACCGTGCAGATCATGTTAAATTTCCTTAGGAAATTCACTAAAAAGTAGAGGGAAGGGACTTTATCCTGTATAGGCTCTATAGCCTCATTGCGGGCCTTGTGGTTGGTTCACATACTCACTCATAGAAGATGCTTTTATAGGGACTCAATAATCTTGACATTCTTTCCTCAGTTTGTTCAATTTTGAAACCATTTTGAATGCAAGATGTATGGATAACCGGACGTCTGATCCCACACTCATAAATCTTCTTAATATATCAAAATGAATCCCTATTTCCCTTAGTCACGCCATAACTTGAGAATGAGTGCACCAAATTTGATAACTCCTTTTTTGTTGTGTTCGTTAATGTCACAACAAGGTTTTTATAAAAGAAAATGTTTAATCCAACCTAAGGGCTCTGTTCCACACTGGCCTTCAAAGTTCCCATTGATTTGATCAAAGTTCAGTTAGTTACACCAAACAGCTGTTAACAAGGACTATACCTAAAAATACGTGAAAGGCATAAACAGCCATATTGACCTAATTGTTCATTATGGAAATAACAAATTTACTTGAATGCCAACTCAAACTCTTTTTTCGATGCCGAAGTTAGCACTATATAAAAATAGGCGAGTGTGTGAGCGTAGCGAACGAGCTTAACCGAGAGGCGAGTGATCTCATATTGAAAATGAACGAGGATTTGACATAAAACAAATTCAATGACATTAGGACATTAGAAGAATGTTCAGAGTATTCACGAGAAAAGTGGGAGCTGCACGAACTTTTGAATACATACGGGTTGAAATGTTCAGTGAACATTCGGGAGAACGTTTGGTCGAATGTTCAGGTGTGTTCGCGAGAAGTGTGGGACCTCCTTAAGAGTAATGTTCGCATCAAAGAAAGATGTCTTGTGATGTTTGTGAGAATGAAATTAATTACGTACAAGTTTTTTGGGTTTAATTGTAGATCCCGCCTAAATTTTTGTGACCATATTGATAAAGTTTCCCGCAAAATGAATAGTGGCATTTTTATTCTTCAAAGATTGTCTAAGTTTCCTGATTCCAGTGTTCTTTTAACTGCCTACTTTGGGTGCCTGTATCCAAATCTTAGTTATGGCATCTCATTATGGGGAGCAGAGTCCACAAAATCAATACCGATTTTTCACCTGCAAAAGAAAGCAATTAGAATAATTTTTTCAATGAAGAAGACTCTGATTCATAACGAGGCGTGTTTTCCGGAAATAACCTGATGACACTTTTTGCATTTACATTTATGTAAGTCTTTCTTTTAACATAAAAACAAACACCTGTATCATTTTCTTAAGACCAGTCATTATAATCTCAGGCATGCATCAACTACATTATCCACACCTTACCACAACACCACTTTTTTGAGAAACAGTTATGCTTCGCCATAGTAAAACCTTTTAGCGTTACCCTTATAGTTATTAATTAGAGTCAGATGTGAGAAAAGGTCAGAGGCAAATTAAAATAATTTTGAATATCTAAAAAGTACTACAGTGTCCAGGAGTTTTTAACTGACAAAAGTAATATTTATTTAGTTGTTAACTGATGTTAGCGAATTTCCCCTATAGGGAAGAAGCTATTACCGTGGTCGGCATGGCAAGACCTAAGCCCGGGACCATGATAACTTTTCGTTTTGAGGTCCCCAGACCCCAAAAACACCATTCGTACATTTATATATATATGTGTGTGTGTCCGTGGGTGCGATAACTCTCGTAAAAAAAGTTCGATTTTGATGAAATTTGGTACAAACGTGGAAAGCAGCATTTATGACTTTAAGTTCGAAAACCAGACAGATCGCCCTATCCAAAGTGGTATTTTGGGGGGGTTTTGTTTCTTTAAGTTTTTTTATGTAATATTGATTTAAATCAAATTTTAATGTTCACCATTGGATTTAGCTTTAAAAAACACACAATTTGGTGTCTTGATCATTTCTCTACGTCAATTGGTTACAGAGATATTGAAAGTGCTATACACAGTACGTTGTCCAATGTTATTCTTATGGCGAATAATAAAAAAATTATATCTCGCTTAATTATGAAAGTATACTAACGAAACTTGGTTTACAGCTTCATCTGGTTGTGGTCTATTGTTATCTGCACAAAAAAAGCAATTTTTAAGGATTATTCCCATAGCAGCAAACCTGCGTACTCAGCCCCCATGTTATTCTTAAGGAGAATAAGTAAAATGTAACGCCTCCCTTAATTATGAACATAAATTAATAAAACTTGGTATGTGGCTTCACCTAGTTGAGTTATATTGGTGTTCACATAAAAACCCATTTTTTTGTGTGCCTTTTTGCAGCAAACCTGCGTACTCATCCCCCATGTTATTCTTATGGAGAATAATTAAAATTGTATAAATCGCTTATTTATGAATGAATATAACAATAATAATATAATAATATTATAATGAATATTATAATATTATTTATCAAACTTGGTATGTGGCTTCACTTAGTTGAATTATATTTATATTTGAATAAACACAAATCGTTTGTGATCCTTGTTTCAGTAAACCTACGTACTCATCACCAATGTTATTTTTATGGAAAATAATTAAAATTGTATATATCGCTTATTTATGAATATATTTTTATGCAACTTGGTATGTGGCTTTATGTGGTATTAAGACATATATTATGCATTGGAAATTCGTTGAGTATGCAGGTTTGCTGCGATGGGGGTATTTTATTTGTAACAACAGACCATTGTCAATGCTACTTGTATGCGGTATTTCATTTTAGTGATAGATTTTATTGAGTCTAGACTTCACTTCCGCCCGGTACGCGTCGCACCCCCCTTTTGTGTTTTGTGATTTTTTAAATGTTTCTGTCCGTTGTCCGTTCGATGTCTGACTGTGTTTTCGTTCGTGTGATGAAGGTCATGACGACCTTCAAATGAAGAGATCATTTTATACTTCTTGTACCAACGGCCTGATGGATGACTACACGGAGTTGAAACCGGTTGAATGAAGCAACAAATTGGATTATTTAAATGCAGGTATATAAACCACTTTTAACTACTTGTATAGTGTTACATGACAAATAAAAATTCTTGATTCTTGATTTTTGTCGTCCAGCTGATGGAAGATTCATAAATCAACTCAAGGAGTTCTATTGGTATTACTGGAGGTACCACTGTTGAACAAAACTGCGAGCCGTTCTTTCCAAATTTTGGTGAGGCAAAGAACTACTCGCTGAAATCGATCGAGTCAACAAAGTGACTCAAACAAATACCTACTCATGATAACATTAATAAACTTGTATTTGTTTGTTTGCTCATAATTTATCATATTTCACGAGTAGATGCATAAATCAAACGAAAAAATGAATTTTTTCTAACTTTTACTACTTTTATTACAGCGATTTGCATGAGTAGACTCATGGGATTCAATCAATCAGGATAGTTCAAAGAACGAGCTATTTGCCTCGCCAAGTGTAGCAACCTGTCAAAATCACCGGCTCGCGTTTTTGACCAAAATAGTGAAGCAGTGGTACAATAAACCACTCCAGTTATACAATAAACCTCCCTGAATCAACAATATAGTATAACGGTTGCCAACCTTACAGGGGATAATAATGGTACAGCTATTTTTAAATTGTCACTGGACATAGAGAAAGGAAACCCTTAATCCATTTATCTTATAATACAAATAAATCATAACAATAATTAGTTTCATAAAATAACAGCTGATAAAATTATGGAATTACTGTAGTTAAAAAATTTTTATTTTAATTACAGATAAGGCACGCGTACGATAAATATTGTGTTTCCAGCAACACTGCAGATTGGATTTGTGATCACGCGACCTTACAGCTGTTTTTACGATGTCTCTTCCGGTTATATAGAAAACCTTAAATATACCGATTGCACAGACCTTACAAAAAGTACCTATGGACCTTGTGGAAACGCTTCTAACCGAGACAGATGAAAAAAATCCCCATAAAATGCAACTTCTGTTTTCGTTCTTTATTCTATGGCTTTACTTTTTAAAATTATTGTTATAATGTTCATTAATGTGTATTACAAAAAAATCAAATGTCATGATAAATTATTGTTTTCAGATTCAGAATGGCAGTATGGCAGTGTGACCAATGATGGCCGCCTCACTAATGACAGCTGAGGGATACGTCAAATTAGTAGATAGTGACTAGTGATAATTTGTTTGTCAATATTATTAACTAATTTTTTAAAGACAGAGTGATTTTGTATAAACATGACTGATTAGTAAATAAATAAAAAATGTTGTGGACACCTACTAAAACAAAGAAATATGGAGTGGGTGAGTTTCTTGGTTATCTCAATCTCACTTAGGTACCCTATATGCAAATAATTATTACTGAAGCAATGTCAAGTTTGTTTTGTTTTTCATCGTTCTAGCTTATATTTTAGGTCTGCTTGAAAATCTAAGAATCTGATACAAACATTAAAATTAACAATGGATACAATTTATGATGATTATTGCTATAAACTAATTACAAGTAGGGTATGAAGAGCTCTTCTCTAGTAATTAATTGACACTGTTCCATTAACTCATTGACTCTTTGAATGTGTTTATATTATTGTTCTTTAACCAGCCTGATATAAATTTTCCTACAGGATAATTGTCCTAGTGTTAGATCAGCACTGTAGGGTAGCTAGCGACTCCTACTTGTATTAGGCCTAACAAGCTTCAGTGGTAACTTAGTATAATAAATAAATAAATAACTTCATTTTTGAAGTTGTTATGAGTGACATGCAATATCATCACATGTAAACGATTGGTAGTTTATAACCAGGTAGTAGGTAGCCGCTTAAGTTGATTCTATCATTACCAGGAGGTTGTATTCCAAGAATGTTAAAGTTAGCTCAATTTCACTGTACTGGATCTCTTTAAAACTTTCAACATTTTCCCAAACCCCTATCCCCACACTTCATGTCTCAAATTCAAGCAAAACATGGGTACACTGTCATAAGTGGAATTATATCGATTAGGTCGATTGTAAAATATATGTTAGTTATATTGCCAAATTAGTTTTTTCTTTCAATTAAACTTAAAATTAAAGTAAAATAAACGTTACTGATGTATAAAAAACCCATTAATTTTCAAACATAAAACTAAACAATGAAACAAACAAGCCAATTTAAAAGGTTTACAGGATAGGTGTGTATAGCTTTTAGCGAATTTCCCCTATATAGGGAAGAAGCTATTACCGTAGGTCTCATGGTAAGACTTAAGCCCGAGACCATGATAACTTTTCATTTTGAGGTCCCCAGATGCTAAAAACACCATTCGTTCAAATTGTTATATATGTATATATATATATATATATATATATATATATTTATATATATATATATGTGTCCGTAAGCACGATAACTCTTGTAAATAAGGTCCGATCTTAATGAAATTTGGTAGAAATGTGTAAAGCACCATTTATTTGAACGAGTTCGAAAACCAGACAAATCGTACCATCCGAAGGGGGGTTTTTGGGGGGTTTTGTACCCCAAAAATGTGTTTTTTGGGGTTTTCATATGTAATTTTTATTTAAATCAAATTTTAATTTTTACCATTGAATTCAACTTAAAAAAACAAATAATTTGGTATTTTTATCATTGCTCTACCTCAATTGGTTACCGAGATATTGAAAGTGCTAAACACAGTACGTTGTCTAATGTTATTCTTATGGAGAAAAAGAAAAATTGTATATCTGGCTTATTTATGAACATAAACTGACGAAATTTGGTATATGGCTTCATCCGGTTGTGGTTTATTGTTTTTTGCACAAAAAAATTTTTTTCGCCTATGGTTCCTGAAGCAGCAAACCTAGGTAGTCGGTCCCCATGTTATTCTTATGGAAAATACTTAAAATGTTATATATCGCTTATTTGTGAATATATATGGATGAAACTTGGTATGTGAGTTCACATTCATGAGTTCTATTGATATTTGCATAAAAACCCATTATTTTATGTGCATTGTTGCAGCAAACCTGCGTACTCATCCCCAATGTTATTGTTATGGAGATTAATTAATATTTTAAATATCGCTTGTTTGTGAATATATTTATTATGAATCCTGTTAGTGTTTTAATGTGTTATGTTATATATTCATTGGAAATTCGCTGAGTATGCAGGTTTGCTGCGACAGGGGTATTTTGTAGTAAGTATGTAGATAACATAATACCCCCGTCGCAGCAAACCTGCATACTCAGCGAATTTCCAATGAATATATAACATAACACATTAAAAAACTTAACAGGATTCATAAGAAATGTATTCACAAACAAGCGATATTTAAAATATTAATTATTCTCCATAAGAATAACATTGGGGATGAGTACGCAGGTTTGCTGCAACAAGGTACACAAAATAATGGGTTTTTATGCAAATATCAATAGAACTCATCTTAGTGAAGTCACATACCAAGTTTCATCCATATACATTCATAAATAAGCGATATATAACATTTTAAGTATTTTCCATAAGAATAACATGGGGACCAAGTACCTAGGTTTGCTGCTACAGGAACCATAGGCGAAAAATTGTTTTTTTGTGCAAACAACAATAAACCACAACCAGATCAAGCCATATACCAAATTTCGCCAGTTTATGTTCATAAATAAGCGAGATATACAATTTTTCTTTTTCTCCATGACAATAACATTAGACAACGTACTGTGTTTAGCACTTTCAATATCTCGGTAACCAATTGACGTAGAGCAATGATCAAAATACCAAATTGTTTTTTTTTTTAAGCTGAATTCAATGGTATAAATTAAAATTTGATTTAAATTAAAATTACATGTGAAAACCCCAAAAAACCCATTTTTGGGGTACAAAACCCCCCAAAAATCCCCCTTCGGATGGTGCGATTCATCTGGTTTTCGAACTTGTTCAAATAAATGGTACTTTACACATTTGTACCAAATTTCATTAAGATCGGACCTTTTTTACGAGAGTTATCGTGCTTACGGACACATATACATATACATATATATATATATATGTATATATATATATATATATATATATATATATATATATATATATATATGTATATATACATATATCAAAATTTGAACGAATGGTGTTTTTGGCATCTGGGCACCTTAAAATGAAAAGTTATCATGGTCTCGGGCTTAAGTCTTACCATGAGACCTAAGGTAATAGCTTCTTCCCTATAGGGGAAATTCGCTAAAAGGAGTGCATTTCCTTAGATCTGTAATGGTTGTTCCTGGCAATAAGTACATGTCTTAAGTATTAGGGTACCGGTAATGGAATTAACGTCTGTTATCTGGACTAATTTCAAGACGATATCTTCCACCTCTTTGAGACTAAACATTACCAAAACTTAAATAAGTTAATTGGAACCATTTCCGAAAAATCTAAATAATCTATATACCGCATGATATAATTTCATTCGGTTTTTTATATCATTCCGTTTGCGAAAGTGTAGGCCTACCCCAAAACATTTATGACTTTCTGTTTATGTTTTATGTTTTTTTTTTCAAGCCCTCCCTGATCCATGCTTTTCTGATGTAAAAACCCCATAAGACAACGTACTGTGTTTAGCCGATATACATTTTCTTTAATAAATCGGTAAATATTTAAGCTAGAATGACGAGAGAGGGCTTAAAACTTTCGCTTCACTAATTCTCATCTTATTACAAGCATTCATTTTACATCCGGGGCTATTCTGACCCTTTTTGGGCCCAAAAACTCAAAATTTGAAAGAATAATCCCCATAAAAGGGGTTAGAGTTTTCTGATTGTTTTGCCCAACGAATTGGTCCAACTGTTTATAGAAACGAACATCCCTACTAAATTTGATGTAAATCGGACAGAAAATGTGACCTCTAGAGTGCATACACATACATATACATATATATATAATTTTGAACGACCCCCCAAAACGTGTTCAGGGGGTCACGTTAGGAACTTCTATGGTGGTCCCGGGCTTAAGTTTCACCGTGCGGGTCATGCTAATAGTTCACTTTTCCATGGAAATTCACTAATAAATGTTGAAATATAGTAGGCCTAACTAAGGTTTTAACCCTCCGAGTGATGCGAAAATTTTACCAGGTGTGCTGTCGGTGATACTTCGTTTTAACTGAATTTGCAAAGGTCTTTTGAAAAATTCACAGCAAGGCAAGGAATAATGGAATCTCATATTATTTGTATTTGTAAAAGAAAGGAGAATGTTGAAATGATTGAATAAAGATTTTCAGATGGATAATTTTTGAAATAAATGTAATAAGATTGGAAAAAAAGTAAAACAGATTCACACGTCAAAAGTAAAATCGTTCTACATCCATGCTGAATTTTGTATGGTAAAACCAATATATACCCCATGGGTAGAATGTTTTTCCCTACGTAGAAATGTATAACAACCATAAAAACAAAAATTTTAAATATGTATTTCTGTACATCGAATAATTTGAAAATAGTGAAAATCACCATTTTGTATGCAACCAGTTATGGTACATGAGCCAAAAAACCAATAACAATAAACAAATCAAATAAAACCTAATTTGTTTTGAAGGTTCTACAATTATAAATACAAAGATATAAGAATGAACAGCGTACAAAATTATATTCATAAAATTATTAAAAATTTATTGTAGGCATGAACATTTTTTCTAAAAAACAATTTATTACTATTCAAAGTTAGATTACTTTTTTTAAACCTTATAATCCAAAACTAGTCGACCTGTGCGGAATTCCTGCACTGCAAACCAAGTATTGTCAGCTGATTAGATGTTCTTTTGTTTACATTTTCGCTCCTGTCAAAACAAACTATTCCCTTTATTTACCTTTCATATTATTTAAATTTCCGAGAAGTGGTACATTTTTGAAACCGGGGGTCTATTTTTTATCAATAGTCCATATTTTTCAAATATGCTTTAAAATTAGGGGTAAATCATGGAATTTGATAAAGGAATAAGGAAGATCTCGCGGATTGACAGAAAAACAGGCTAGAGAAATAATATATAAGATGAGCTAATTACTATGATCCTTTCTTCATTTCACTACAAGAAAATATACAATTACACTTCACGCAGAATATCTTGAGCTGTGGGATCGGGGAAACTGTTTTCAGTTCAAGCAGTTGGAGTAGAGTGAGGTTTAGTCATTGTTCTAAATCTGTCATCTGTTCAGTCATTTAATTGTAACTAGCTAATGTATCCGTTTTTCACACAGGGGTTTTCTTTACCCATTCTGTAGTCAATGCAATTTGCATTTCAGTTACAGTAGAACTTCAATTATCCGAATTAATTGGGGATCGGGCCAATTCGGATATGCAGAAATTCGGATAATCAGGTATACCTCGGGAATTAAGCAAAAAACATCACCATACATAAAAAATCAGAATTTTATCGACAAAGTTATTATAAATGTAGTGAACAGAAAGTGAGCGAACTGTATCAAGAATATACGTCATAAAAATTAAATTACAGGAGTTAAATTGAATACAGTATATACAGTTGCTCTTTTCAATAGGCCTACATACTGTACGTATTTCACTGTTCAATGTTGGTTATTTCACTTGAACATCTCGAGCAAAGTGAGTTTATCACTTAGCGAAAGGACAACACGTTTACGTTTTGTACTCATTTCGAACGATAATCTCGGTGAAAGAACAGTAGCGACTGACGATGAGCAGGGCGGGAAGGGGGTATGACTCATTGTTCCCTGCGAAAATATCGTCCGGAAGGTAACAGCGCAGGCTTTTATTTTAGCGCTCACGGCGCATTATCGCTACACGCGCTCCCGCTGTTGCTTTCTTGATTTTTATATTTCTATTATTTCACTCAAAATCGATTCGGATAATTGGATATTCGGTTAATTGGGGTTCGGATAATTGGATTTCTACTGTAGCTTGAAATAGCTGTTCTTGCTTCTGCTCTTTAAGCTGTCAAATTGAAGTGCCCAACAGCTGTTCACATTACAGTTTCTGAATATTTACTTTCTTCTTAAATGTAAACATTGAAACTTAGGACGTTCATGGGGCGTAGCCCGAGGGGATTTTAAGGAAGTGAATGGGCCTATGTGTTGCATGGGTTCAAGATCTACCTATGTGTAAAGTTTCAGCCCAGTCGGTTCAGTAGTTTTTGCGTTCACCCGGAACATCAGACAGACAGAAACCACCTCTGCTTTATAATATTATAGATAGATATTATAGATATTGTTGTTATGTAAACAAAACAACTGTTCCTCAGTAATCCATGTTCAGTAGGCCAGCTGGTTATCTCAGTCACTTCGGCAGTGGAGTAAGCCAAAGCTCAAATTATTCTGCGTTTTTTAATGTGTATGTATAAATATATCTAGAAATAAAATTGTTATCGCATGCTTCATAAGAAAGGATGTAATATTTACACAGTTTATAGTAATATTTATGCATAAATAATGCAATAAATATTACCACAGGGGTATACTTACACTACACTACACTAAACATATTTTATAACAAACACCGAAGATTAACTCCAAAAACTCGAATAAAATTTACAAAATAAATTCTCTTACACCACACATATGTCACATAAACATAGAAACATCATCGACACAGTTTCCGGTCAGCTCTCAGAGCTCACTTACATTTTTGCCCAGGGCTACCAACCATATAAATAGTGATACTACTTTTTTAGTGAATTTGCTATAGAAATGTGAACTATTAGCATGACCCGCACGGTGAAACTTAAGCCCGGGACCACCATAGAAGTTCCTAACGTGACCCCATGAACACTTTTTGGGGGGTCGTTCAAAATTGTATATATATATATATATATATATATATATATATATATATATATATATATGTGTGTGTGTGTGTGTATGTGTGTTTGCACTCTAGCGGGCGCAATTTTTGTCCGATTTACTTCAAATTTGGTAGGAGTGTTCCTTTCTATAATCAGTTGGACAAGTTCGTTGGGCAAAACAATCGGAAAACTCTAACCCACTTTTTTGGGGATTATTCTTTCAAATTTAGAGTTTTTGGGCCCGAAAAGGGTCAGAATAGCCCCGAATGTAAAATTAATGCTTTCATTAAGATGGAAATTAGTGAAGCAAAAGTTTTAATTCCTCTCTCGTCATTCTAGCATATATATTTACCGAGCTATTAAAGAAAATGTATATCGGCTAAACACAGTACGTTGTCTTATGGGGATTTTCATTAGAAAAGCATGTTATTCATTTGTTGGTGTATTTGTATCATCCCCAGCAACCTTACGCCTACTTTCAAGCCTGACTGGACCTTCTCTTAACCTTATAATGCGCAAAATTGTTTTCCTAGTATTGCAGGAAACCAGGAGCATCAGAACAGCCAAAAAATCAATGTTTTCAGATTTCAATAAAATTGGAATAAATGTATGTTTTTACACTGGTTTTGAGTTTTAAAAGTTTTGGGTTTGGTTTTTGAAGTTTAAATGTGGAAATTCACTTCCCTCACGTCAGCGTGCTTCGTGCGAACTCGTTCTCTCTTTCCAATGGATATAGAATCAACATATCAAACAAATGTTTCTTGTATATAAATCGAGTTTTGCCGATCCACGGCTGCTGTCGGGGTTAACAATCCCAGCTAACATAAAAAATTACTCTCTTCTCATTTTACCATAAGTCTATCTAAAGGTATTTTGTCGTTATATAGTATACAACGAGAAAGGAAATTTCCTACTGATTCCAGTCCTACCACTCGCTTCCGGATAGAAACAAATTTGATAATTGGCCTCGCTCTGATTTTTGAAATGTCATGGGTTTAGCGATTTCGCAACACAAACGAGGTATGTGGTAGTCGTTTTGCGCGCAAATTGTCATTCAAATGTAACTATCAATTATGTTGATATCCTACTGATAGAAGGTTCATCCTATACTCTTATATGAGCAATGTTTGCTTGGTTGGTCGGTTGCCCAATTATCTCGAAAACGGCTCCGAGGATTTCCTTCAAATTTTGGAAATAACTAAATTCTGGTAAAAATATGTTCTAGATAGGTCTCATCCCCAGTAAAAATCAAATAATGTTAAAACACAAAATTGAAAAGTAAAAAAATTAACATTGAGCTTATGGAGTTTCAAATGAAAACAACAGCTGTTCATAATCAACCAGGAAACAGTTAAAGTAATACTCATGTTGTTTATGATTATTAACATGTAGTTTCCTGAGAGCAGAGATTAAAAGATTTGAGTGAAGATTAAATATATAGGCTAGAGTAGTAAAATAAATCAAAGGGACATTGAGCTATAAATAACAACTGGAGTGACCTTAAAAATGAAGAAAAGAGGCAAATGAGTTATACAGATCTGATTATCAGTAGAGTGAAGTGGTGAAATATTACTCCAAGTCATCCAAACAAACTGGATTTGCCTTTCCCCGAGCGCCCCCAGGTATCATATGATAAAATGAAAGTTTAGAATGTTATCTATCGATTTGTATGAAAATTTTCCGGTTTCAAGCGCTTTTTCTATGTTTTTTATGCATCTGAAAAAAATCAGCCGGATATCGGCGGCTGCCGTCGCTCATCACTCGGAGGGTTAAAATCCGAACCAATAATGTAAAATTTTGACTTAGCCTATAGAGGTTCTCTAGTCAAAACTTCAACTTATAAAGGGTGAATTTTATAGTTTCGAGCTATAGAGGTTTTGCTAATGTATCCATCAGCAACGTATTGTATAGGGCAAGTTGACACTCTAAAACATCAGCACATTTTTCCTGGGAAGAAAACATCGCTGATCGCTATGTTTTATTAAATGCATTAGTCGTGGCAATCTGGGAAAGATCTTTCATGCAGAAATTCTAGAATTATAGAGCAATGATAGTAAAATGTTGATCAGAACCATTAAATTGTTATTTTGTGAATATCGTATATTGATCAACTAACCCTTTAATTAAATTAGGCCTGTCTAATTAGCATTTCTGTTAGATTAGTGGATTAAGAAACCCTGTCAGAGCCACTAGGCACGTATTCCACCAGGAAATTAAACGCAGGTCACCGGAAAGAAAGCAAATAGGCCTAGCAGGAATGGAAGGGGTTGGGCGAGATAGATCAGTCAATTAAATTTGTAGAGAGCAAACTCCCATGTCTTTTGTGACAGCTGCTTGAGAATCCCCAAACAGACGGTCTGCCCCATGGCGTAAGTAAGCCGGGTGTGATATTCAGCCGGACGAGCTTGAGACCGTTCTGCGCATAGGGACATGACGTCACCTCGGGGGTAGACCATCTCGCGCGTAGATAACTCAGTGTGACGCTGCTCGATTAACATCAACATTTGGAACAATTAGAATTGGAAAACAGCTCTAAAACTTAGACATCAAATATAAGTGTTGTGAAAAAATATTTGTTATTTGTACAAAATTAACTGTGAAACTGTGAAATCACTCATTTATACTTTGGCTTTCTTAAAACTAAAAATGATAAAGTTAGTCGGTTACCAAATTACGTACTATTTGGTCAGAAGCACCCGACCAGCGGGAAAGTTCTAGAGAAAGATTAAAATTTAAAATTATTCAAAACTATAATCTGTTAGAGGCGTTATTTCCTGAGATATGCGTAATTATCTGAGCGTGTGATCAGAGCACACACAGCGTGTCGAGTCAGTTGCCATGTATTGATGCATTGCCATCCAACACATAATTTAGTTTTGTGAATATAGTGGTAGTGATATTTTTATTTATGTTTTATGTATGGACATTTTCATGTTATTAACTGCAGTATGTTTTTCCATATTAATTTGTATTAAAATGTACTACACAATGCTTAATTTACTCTATTTAAATTCGGATTGTTTTGTGATAGGTATATATAACATGTACATATGTTATAGGTACATAACATATACCTACATATGTATAGGTATACATAACCAAAGCTCATTTAAAGGGTCGTAAATCGTTATTTGGATAACTGTGAGGCATGTTTTTAAAGTAGGCTAAGTACCATTTTTGAATACCGCCGTTGTAGGACTGCAGTTGGCATTCCTACATGATGTGCTGTGTACCTGCACCTATTGGCAAGTCTGGGACGCAACTACGGCAAACAATGACAGGATTTTCATTTTTTTATGGGCATTTAAATGGCGCTGATGATTGAGGTCCCCGCAACTGTGAAGTCGCGCTGCGATTTAATTACTAAGTGTTAAAGGTGTGCAAGCTGCTGTAATTCATCGGCAGATTATTGAAATGCATGGAAAAAAACAAAATAAGAAGTAGAATATTACACAAATGGGTTTAGAACAGTTCAAGATGGCAAAGAAACGTATAAAATAGTATGTAAGTTACTGCTCTGTTTAAAATAAGTTTCTGATTAAACATTTTTTAATATAAAATAATATAATTCACTGTTTTAATACCATAATTAAAAACGGTGACATTTAAGTATTACTTGACTGCTAAGATCCTATTTCACTGGTTGTGATCAATGACACGTGTCAGAGCGGCAGGGTGTTGACTCGGGTCTGGGGGTGTGGGCGGGGGTATGGTCACATGTTGTTTAGTAAAGAAGGTTTGAGATATCATGCTGGCTACATTGCTTTTGTATTTAAACATAAATATGGAGATGAAAACTCAGAATTTTCCATTTTAAATTAAAATCCATCCTGAATTTATTTTATTAGCAGAGGCCGGTTAATGTCACCATCAAAAATACTTTTTACAGCATAGAGAAGGCTGAGAAATGTTTTTTATACCTTTTAATTGGCGATTCGGAATATTTTAATAAATAACATAGCCCAATTTATTTAATTTAAAATAGTTTAAGTGATTAATTTAGCTTTGTTTACAATTCTAGTTTAAACCTCTTGTGTAGCGGTTTTGTAGCGGCTTTATTAGTAGAACATCTGTAAGTACCGTACGCAGACACCGTCACATCCATGTTTGAATTTGAACTGCTTAAGAAACTAGCTTTTCAAAGTGAGTGAGTAGCTTTCATCGGTTGAAGACTCGGAGCATGGGTGTGTGTTTGACGTTGAGAGAGAGGTTTCTCAGTACACAACGGAGGAAGTTCTGGTCGAGTGGCTGTGGGAAGGTCAGACATGCACAATGGTGAATGTGAGCCACTGGGTCAATATAACCTGTTCCTCACATACATACCTCTCTGGTCATACACTAAACAGTAGCCACTTCCTTTAATCAGTAATATTATTGGGTTTTACATCTATAAACCTGAGGTAACAATGAATAAAAGAGAAATTCTTGAGGAACTGAATTACATAAATTAATTACCTATATTTGTGATAAGATTATTAATCATCTGCACTTGGACTGATTGGTTTTCCTTAACTGATGGATGGAATATGTATTTCCAGGATAACTGTTATACGAGTAATACAGTTTTTCAGGGTTTTAATCACTAAGGCTTTAGATGAAATGTTTTACTTTAAAACTTTTAAGCCTAACTGTAGTTTTATTTTATGTCTCTCTTATAAATTAAAAAACCTATAGCAAAACTACTGTATATTTTTTATTTGTTCCAGTAAATTAGCATAAAGGACTTTAAATTCCTCTATATCAACAGTCAACTTCCCCTTTTAGCGAATTTCCCCTATAGGGAAGAAGCTATTACCGTAGGTCTCATGGTAAGACTTAAGCCCGAGACCATGATAACTTTTTGTTTTGAGGTCCCCAGATGTCCAAAAGACTATTCGTTCAAATTTATATATATGTATATATATGTATATATATATATATATATATATATATATATATATATATATATATATGTGTCCGTGAATGCGATAACTTGAGTAGAAAACATCCGATTTCGATGAAATTTGGCTCAAATGTGTAAACTGACATTTATGACTTTAAGTTCGAAAACCAGAAAAATCGGACTATGGGAAGGGGGGTTTATGGGGGTTTTAAATTTTCCAAAAATCAGTTTTTTGCATTTTTTATCCTAAAATTTTTAAAACACTTAATTTAGGTTTAGACCATGTTATAGAGCTTAAAAAAACAAATAATATGGTATTTTGAATTATTAACCTAGGTTAAGTGGTTGCGGAAAAAATCCAAAAAACATGCTCATAAAATCTCCCATGCTAATCTTATGGGAAAAAGGTTTTTGGCTTTTCCTCAGTTAATTTTACTTTAAACTTCACATTTTCTTTTACCAATCACTTCAGCTCCACAAAACAATCATTTTGGTGTTTAAATTGTGATTCTACGTCAAACCGTTGCAGAGATATTCAAAGTGCTAAACACAGTACGTTGTCCAATGTTATCCTTATGGAGAATAAATAAAATTTGATATCTTGATTATTTATGAATGTATATTGATGAAATTTGGTATGTGGCTTCATGTTGTACTGGTATATTGATAATTCCACAACAAATAAATGTTTTGTTGATTGTCCCCGTAGCAGCTAACCTGCATACTCAGCCCTAATGTTATTCTTATGGAGAATAAGTAAAGTTTTATATCTCCCTTAATTATGAACATAAATTAATAAAACATCGTAAGTAGCTTCACCTGGTTCAGTTACATTGATAATTACATAAAAACTCATTTCTTATCTTCCTCGTTGCAGCAAACCTGCGTACTCAGTCCTAATGTTATTCTTATGGGGAATAAATAAAATGTAATAAATCACTTATTAGCGAATTTCCCCTATAGGGAAGAAGCTATTACCGTAGGTCTCATGGTAAGACTTAAGCCCGAGACCATGATAACATTTCATTTTGAGGTCCCCAGATGCCAAAAACACCATTCGTTCAAATTTTTATATATGTATATATATATATATATTTATATATATATATATATATGTATCCGTAAGCACGATAACTCTCGTAAAAAAGGTCCGATCTTAATGAAATTTGGTACAAATGTGTAAAGTACCATTTATTTGAACGAGTTCGAAAACCAGATGAATCGCACCATCCGAAGGGGGGTTTTTGGGGGGTTTTGTACCCCAAAAATGTGTTTTTTGGGGTTTTCACATGTAATTTTAATTTAAATCAAATTTTAATTTATACCATTAAATTCAGCTTAAAAAAACAAACAATTTGGTATTTTGATCATTGCTCTACGTCAATTGGTTACCGAGATATTGAAAGTGCTAAACACAGTACGTTGTCTAATGTTATTCTTATGGAGAAAAAGAAAAATTGTATATCTCGCTTATTTATGAACGTAAACTGGCAAAATTTGGTATATGGCTTTATTTGGTTGTGGTCTATTGATATTTGCACAAAAATCCATTTTTTGCCCGATAGTTCCCGTAGCAGCAAACCTGCATACTCAGCCCCATGTTATTCTTATGGAGAATAATTAACGTGTTATCTCCTTTAATTATGAACATAAATTAATAGAACTTGGTATGTGGCTTTACCTAGTTGAGTTATAATGATATTTGTATAAAAGCCCATTTTTAGTGTTCCTTATTTCAGCAAACCTGCATACTCAGCCGCCATGTTATTCTTATGGAGAATAATTAAAATGTCATAAATCGTTTATTTATGAATGTATATTGATGAAACTTGGTATGTGGCTTTATGTGGTATTAAGATAAATTAATATGCACTGGAAATTCGCTGAGTATGCAGGTTTGCTGCTACGGGGGTATTTATGAATGTATTTTTGTCAAACTTGGTGAGTGGCTTTATGTACTAGTGATAAACATATCAATGCATTGGAAATTCGCTGAGTACGCAGGTTTGCTGCGACGGGGGGTATTTTATTTAGCCTATATATTCTCACATACTGTGCCACAGAAAACTATCAGGACTTATTTATAACAGAATCAAAATTAAAAGATTCTATCCAAAATTCAGCACACTGTACTCCTGCACACCTATTTCATTCTAAAAACACTTGAAAACAGGCCAGTTTCGTAGTAGTTGGTCCTCCAGATTATGGTCTTCAGGATCGAGTTGTCTTTTGGCCATATATTATATGTTAGTATATTATATGTTTTGGCAACATACATAACCCGTTGTTGAAAAGAAACGATGGTCACCTCTCAGTTTAGAAGAAATGACGCAGCCCGGAACAAAAGCTGTTCTTAATGTTTTACACCAGACTTCGTTCAGTCCCCCACAGCAGTATCACAACAAGCCATGCCCTTGTTCCCGCTCCATGTTCATAACATCAGCAGATCTGCCAATTTCCAGCTTCGAGTCTCTAATTATTAGATTCTTCAAAACTTTCATGTTGTGTATGACAATCAGAATAACCTATCCTAATCTAACTGGCGCAGTGCGCTGTATGAGTTTTTAACTAGGAAGAAATATAATTGTTTCTTTTCATGTAAATTATAATATTTACAGTTTGCACCTCTGGTAATAGGGGAAAAAATCCAAAGGGTAATAAAGGAAACCTTTACAAAAGGCCTAATCTACCTTGGATAACCAAAGGAATAAAAATATCAAGATAACATGTAAAGTCATTATATTCAAGAAGGATATTTGATAATCCACTGAATTCGGTAATTATTTAAAATTATACCAACAATCTATAACAATGTACTGAAAGCAGCTAAAATAAAATAGTACTCAATTTCTATCAAAAAATCCATCAACAAACCAAGAAAAATATGGTCAATTATTAACCAAGAAGTTGGCGACAACAATGAATCTGATAATACAGAGATTTTTACCTTAACCCTTTGAGTGCTAAGCTTCTGAAAGGAGTAGTTGAATCCGTGATGTTTTGTTGGTTTTTTAAATATATTGAACGCCTGAACAGTTAAAATTAATAAAAACGTGCTTCCGCTGGACACACACAGTAAAGGATAGGTAAAAAGTAGCAAAACACCTGATCAGATGTGCAACTCACAAAGAATCCACCCATCCCGTCAGCTTGGACCCGAGCCGTCCACCGTTTGCATAAGGTCCGCCCTCCCCTTCAACTCTGCCACAGACAGGTGAACTCTCCATGAGTTGCACATAAAAACCACTGACTGTGACGGGATTCGAACCCTTGATCCAAGTGTTACCCCCGGCCGGGAAGGTAACACCTTAGACCGCACAGCCACTGTTCAGACTAGCAGCTGCAGTGGATCAGTTGGTATTTAGAGACTAGGCGCTGGACGAGGTAGTTCAATTCGTGTCTACCAGGTTTCACCACATGTCAGACTCAGACTGCAGACTGAGCGCCTAACGGTACAATCGCTTATGAAGCAGTAACAGTGTTTATTGATAACAGATTCAAAAGACGATATATCGGGCCATAGCACTGAAAGGGTTAATAGATGGTAGTAAATTATCTGACCCTCAACTAATTGCAGGAAACATTAACGAATACTTCTACAATATTATTCCAAATACGTTCAAGGAAAAAGGTCTAGACTCCTTCTCCTGTTTATATTTGTGACAACTCTCCTAACCACTCCTTGTCATGTTTCGTTGAGGTTACAGTTTTTGAAGTTGAATCTGTTATAAGGAACCTTAGCAACTCCTTGACCACTGGCCCAGACGTTATTCCTCCTCTTGTTATCAAACATAGTGCCCGGTTCATTGTTCACCCTCTAACATTTATATTGATTAATTCATTTCTATCAGGCATTTTTCTAGAACAATTGAAGCTTTTCTAAAATATTTGAAAAAATTGTTCACAACCAAATGACAAACTATATTATAGAAAACTCAATAATAACCCCAAATCAATTTGGATTTCAAAGAAACAAATCTACAATTGATGCGATATACAAACTAGTAACAAGTGTAATGGCAAACATTGATGCAGATCTTCCATATCTTAGTATATTTCTTGATTTATCCCGTGCTTTTGATAGTGTTAATCATAATAGGCTACTTGATAAAATTTGATTGATGGGATTTAACAGGTCAGCGCTTGGATGGATAAAATCATTTCTAAAAGGACGAAAACATTTCACAGGACTAAAGAATAAAAAACATCCAACAAAATCAAGAACATCATCTCATAAAATTCATGGAGTACCACAAGGTTCTACTTTAGGGCCATTATTTTTCATTATCTACATGAATGATCTACCATCCGTCGTAGATAAAAGAGAAGTAATACTTTTTGCAGATGATACAACTCTCAGTACTACCGAAAGTTCTAACAAACAATTAGAGATATCGTCTTTCGTTCAAATTTCTAAAATGGAACAATGGTTTACAGATAACAGTTTGATAGTAAATGATTTGAAATCCTCAGCTTTACAATATAATAAAAAATTTAATAATGGAACAATTCAACTTGTTCAACTTGCCAACTCTACAATACCACTGGCAACTGAGTATAAATTTCTTCGATTAACATTACATCCAAATCTTTCATGGTTATCTCACATTGATAAAATTTGCAAAAAAAAATCAGTTCAGGAATCTTTTTGATAAAATGTTTTTTCTAAATGCTGCACTCTAGACATAAATAAAATTGTATATTATGCTTATATCCATTCACATATATCATATGGACTAATTATATAAGGTTCAAGCCCAAATGCCAAAATTGTATTTAAAATGCAGAAAAAAGCAATAAGAACACTTTGTCAAGTCTCAAGAAGAACATCGTGCAAACAACTAAACAATTAAATATTCTAACATCGTCAATTTTTATATTACAAGCAGCAAGTTTTGTACATTTGAACCTTGATAAATTTTCCTTCAGAAGACAAATTCATAATTATAACACTAGAAATCTCAACCATTTTGACTTGCCACATCCAAATTCAACATTCCGACAAAGATGCTCAGACAACATATCAATCAAAATTTACAATAAAATTCCTTCAGAAATAAAATCTTTAAATAACATAAGACAATTCAAAAATAAATTAAAGCAATACCTTATCGTTAAATGTCCATACAAAATTGAAGATTTTAAAATGAAAACAACAGAGAAAATATAATATAAATTTAAAATCAAAATGTTGTGGTTTCAAGATTGGCTGAAGATTATTTTGTAAGATTCCAGGATTTAAATAATCAAAATTCTATCAGTTATTATTAGCATTACATACTCTGTCAATTTAGTTTAGTCTTAACCGTAATTTAATTATGGCAATTAAGATATTTATCAATAAAGAAATAAAGAAATAATGCAAAATTAATAGTTATTCATCTTTTATAGCTCTTCTAATAGATTTTTAATTTTAAATTAATACATACATCAATCAGTAACATTTTATTAGCGAATTTACCCTATAAGGAAGAAGCTATTACCATAGTCGGCATGGTAAAACCTAGGCCCGGGACCATGATAACTTTTCGTTTTGAGGTCCCCAGATGCTAAAAACACCATTTGTTCAAAACTGTATATGTATATATATATATATAGCCTATATATGTTTCCGTGGGTGCGATAACTCTCATAAAAATTATCTGATTTTGATGAAATTTGGTACAAACATGTAAAAATTCTATACTTCTATACTGTATTTGTTACCTTCAACAGCTATGAAATGCTCAATTTCAATGATTATTATGTTCTTCCATAAGATTAACATTGCAACTTTGAAGGCCTGTGGGGCGTAGCCCTGAGAGCCGATAACATTGCAACTTTGAAGGCCTGTGGGGCGTAGCCCTGAGAGCCGATGCAAATGTTAATGATTTTCTGCAAGCCTACACATTGAGACCATTCCATAGATACTTCAATCATAAAAATCGGTCAAGTGATTCCTGAGATCTCAGCATGACACAAAATCTGCTTGTGTATTAAATATTAGGATAAAGCTAAGAAATAAGTAAGCTTTTAAAAAATAATATCAATGTTTTTATACTGCACTGAAAAAAAAAACTAGTGGCACTTTTCTGGCAATTAATGAGTAAATGCAATTTAATAAATTAACACAGACATTACATAGTAAAATAATAAATATTTAATAAACATAATATTTAATAAATAAAGGCATAAAGTACTGATAATGTAATGTCTGTGTTAATTTATTAAATTGCATTTACTCATTAATTGCCAGAAAAGTGCCACTAGTTTTTTTTTCAGTGCAGTATAAAAACATTGATATTATTTTTTAAAAGCTTACTTATTTCTCAGCATTATCCTAACATTTAATACACAAGCAGATTTTATGTCATGCTGAGATCTTAGGAATCACTTGACCGATTTTTATGATTGAAGTATCTATGGAATGGTCTTAATGCATAGGCTTGCAGAAAATCATTAACATTTGCATCGGCTCTCAGGGCTACGCCCCACAGGCCTTCAAAGTTGCAATGTTAATCTTATGGAAGAACATAGTAATCATTGAAATTGAGCATTTCACAGCTGTTGAAGGTAACAAAAGACAGTATAGAAGCAAGATCAGCTGTTTAAAGCCAACTTCTGGAATGGCATCACTTGAAACTAACATATTCAATTCAAGCAGTCGGTTGGAAAAGAAGTAGTTATGAGATAGAGAGTGTCTGAAAATCCCGTATTTTACCTAGTCCATAATCTGACTCTTGCATATCTGAGTCAGAATCTGAGTCTGAGTCTAGTATATTTTTCCCACTTTCAGTAATATGCAATAAATAATGGCTTGAAGGGGCCATAGCCCCTAACCTTTCTCCAATACTATGCCTTATCTGTTTATTACTGTCAGTTCGCAAACAAAGTAGACACTTGATCACATGTTTTAATGTAAACAAAGCAGGCTTTTTTAAATTCCCATGCTTTTCTTATGGGGAATGTTTTACGTTATTTCTTGTGTGCTGGTAACTTTTTGGGAATATTGCTATTTTTCCCGAGTCCCTGGGATCGAGACCTTTAATTTGAGCCTCCTCCCATCATCCTGCAATTTGCCAAACTCCTACAATTTTGGCTTAAAAATTTCACTTACAGAATTATATATAAAGATTAGAATGCAATATATTATTTATTCACAGAATAATAAAAAAGTGAATCTATAATTTTATATTTTTTTAAATATTTTAGCACAGTTATAAAAGGAGATTTTATCTTAGTTTAAGAAAGATAAAACTATTTTAGTGCCTTTAGTAATAGCTCGGTGAAGTGCTCTTTTATCTCCAACAAACAAAATCACACTACATCAATTACTCTGCTATAATATTTTGTTCCTTGATGTGCCCCTTGTATTGTATTTATAGGTATAGAAGTTTATCAGGAGTGACATGTCATCTTAAAACTGGATGTATGTCACAATGTTTGCAAGGAATAAAATTAAAAATACTGTATACAAAAATTACCTAACATCATTTTTTGGAATATGCCACACTTGAAAGTAAGCTTTACTATTTTGTTACTTGCAATAATGAATTATCACTATTCATATTTTGTTTTCTGGTGAAACGTATCTATAAGGGAAGTCTCTTATCTTGCCTCATATTCATGACGAGTGTTGATCAGTTTGCAGAATCAGAGTTTTTACAGTATATAGTAGTCCTATCTGTCCAAGCTTTGGTAGTGATGTTTTGCTGTATTTTTAGCGAATTTCCCGTTTAGGGAACTATTTTGAGGTCCCCAGATGCCATAACACCATTCGTTCAAATTTGTATATATGTATATATACTATGCTTATCGCCGTTGAAGGCTTCGCCCCCAAACCCCCTTTTGGATTTTGCTTCATTCACTTGCATTCCTCAGTCAACTCAAGTTTAAATCAAACTCAACTATTGTAGTTCATTAACCAAAGAAAAACTACACAACAATGACCTTTGGTGAGCACATTAACACCTACAAAGGCAGTCCGATATCGGTTCAATATCGAAACATTTTACCAACCGGCTGCTTATTCGTTTTATCGAATGAACTTCCAACTACGATAGTTGTTTCGAGGTGTATAAAAGCAAAACATAAACTGCTCACTCAATTCAAAGCCAATCAGATATATGTTAAATAAAAAGTTGTGTTTACAATGTTAAATTGGAGTTCTACAAATGGATTTACGTGTAGGCCTAAAAAATAACAAAAAATTCAACTGCAGTTCACGACAAAATTATAGTAACCTAGCCTAACCTAACTCCGCAGAGTGCTGTAATGTGGCTGTTCATTGTGCAACATAATTACAAATATATGGATCTGTAAAAACAAAATAAAGTCAAATTAAACATAAATTTCAGACCTCAGAAAGTAAACATAAAAGTAGGATTCAAACCCGAGACCACATGATCGTGAATCTGGCAACTTATCTACTGGGTTACTGGGCTAAATTCATTTGATAGAACAAACAATCGGTTGATGATATTTTCCAATATCGTAACAAACGATATTGAACCTCCCGTGTTGGCGATAATGTGCTCACCATGTTTTGTAGCAGCTGATTTATATAAACCTCATGGTGAGCAAATTATCGCCTACTTGGGCGGTTTATTTAAATCAGCTGATACAAACATGTGGTATTAGCCAAAGATAGTGTGCTTTCATTAAACAGCTTTCCAAAACTGTACACATTTAAATGGGCCAAAATACTCTAAATTACTTCTTCTCCGATGAATAGCGGCTAAACCTCCGGATCTTAAATCTTTAGTTGGAAATTAAATTTTCTATAACTCTTGTATTTAATATTTTTTGCCATCCCTTCCCGTTTCCGTACAGAACGTGTTCAAAGTGTCTCATATTTTCAAAAACATTTACAATATATACAGTTTTCTTCTGTCCAACTTTTGAGGGGGCTTTATCACTATTATCAAGAAATGCACAATTGCAGTTTGTAGGAAATGTGTTCTATACTTTCAGAAAATCACTAACCACTTTGGTCAACTTCCCAATCGTTTTTGAGTTACAGGTAAACTAAAACTACCTAATAAACAACCTCAGAGTTTGCCGGTATATCTTTTAAAAAATCCAATGTGTGTAAGGCATATAGTAACTATCTCTAGCCGGCGATACTATCTCGCCAAATATTTTAAAAATGTATTTACATTTCAATGACCACAAAAATATAAACTTCATAAAATTATCATTGGCAATTTCAAAGCCTATGGGGTGAAACTCTGAAGGTGGAGGTTTTTCAAAACTCCAGAAGGCACATCTAGAGAGTAAGAGCATTTCATTGATACCAAACATGTAGGCCATACAAAATAATAGTTTTAGAGGTCAAAGATCACCGAACATAAATCAAGAAATTCTTTCAATTACACAGATAGGTAATAAATCAATACAACCTCCAAATTTGCAATATACAATGAATGTAAGAGGTATCTTTGTAAAACTAAATCTGGAGTAAACTTTCATTAAAATAAAATAAAAGTTCAAAAGACATTGTTTTGGACTTTTTTTACAATGGGCTTTGCTAGTGAAAAAATAGTGCAGCCTGGTGGTTTGGAACCCACTTAATCTGTAGGTCCACCCATCTAGAAAAAGTGGTTAAGGCTCTGAGGCAAAGAGAACTTCTAGTTTGAAAACTGCCCCCGTGTAAAACCATATGAATCTTTACATTACATCGTATATTATAATATGTCTAATATTAATGTCATAGTCATAGTCATCATTGTTGTCACAAAAACACATTTTTTTACAATATTCCACACTTAAACAGGTGACATTGTCAAGTATAGTTTGCTTGGTTTAAAACTATATCAAGACTAATTAAATTAAAACTAGTAGGTACCCATCTAAATTTGACAGATACAATATTAAGCTTGAGTAGTCCGGTACCCTGTTGGAACATCACCAACAATGAAATACCTGCAGTTTTGAATATGTACTTACTGACAGTATTATAAATTATGAACATGCACCTTTATATGTGGCACGATAAAGCTAAAAAGTCACACAGTCACAAAACAAAAATTAATTCTTAAAAATTAAGATACTTTTTACAGGTAACAATCACCCGCTCATACTGTGGTCACCCTCCTATCTCATCCATTTTTGAGGGGGGAGGTGGGTTTAGTGGGTAGTCTTCTCTTGGAGAAGTCCCACACTTTGGAGGAGTCCCACACTACCCCTGTGGGAGAGGGGGTGTGCAAAAAGCATTCCTACCTTCCAATAAAATACAAACAATTTACGTTGATGTTTACTACTGATGAAAATAAATCAAAAGCTTGATGACCTGATCAGCTGTCTAATGAAACTTACCAAGTTGGGATTATAATCAGCTGTTTGTTGTAAACAATAGCTACTATAAATCCCACCAAAATGGTTTGTAGACACTTACATTTTGTATCATTTAACAAACTTAAAAGGAGAAAATGATAAATCTGACAATTTTGGAGGGTATCGGAATGTTCAAGCTTCAAATCGGTATACATCCCATGACCATACGTTACCTGGTTGCTCAAACTAAGGCCGAGTTCCTGTTTAAAATTTGTCCCGTATGAATAACATTGGGAAATTTGAGGACTTTATACTTTGTATTATTTAACGAACTTAAAGGGAGAATATCAACAATCTGACAATTTTTGGGAGTATCGGAAAGTTTAAACTTCAAATTAGTACAAATTCCATGACTATACGTTGCCTGGTATTCTCAAACTAACGGTACGTCCAGAGTGCACGCCGATTCAGATTCAGATTCAGATTCAGTTTCCCGGTGCATGTTTCATCTGAGTCAGATATCTTGATGGTGGCCACAATGGAGGCAGGAAATACGTTGCCGACTCGGGAAGCAGGGATAGCGTCAGAAAAGTGTTGTGAAGTTATAACCAGCGAAAAAAGGTGTTCATGATATTAATAAGTGTAGGGGTGAATTTGGTGAATACCATACTCTTTTCCCTCAGCTAAGAAATTACAGAGTACGATTCTTTGAATATTGTAGAATGGAACCCGAAACTATTATGTGGTAGCTACATTTTGAGAAAGAAATTACTCATAGAAATGATGTAAAATTGCAATAAAATATAACGTAGCTTATACATTGTATATGTACAGGCCCCACATATAATACATCATGTATTTATTGCATACTCATGGTGTTGTTGCCAGTTTTAGTAGAGCCGAACGAGCACTATCTGAAACCGAATCTGAAACAAAAATGAAGAATTCATTCCGGTAAGCAGGTACCTGCGCGTGGGCTCGCCTTCCGGCGGCCACTATGGCCATGTTCATTAAAATACAAGTGCCATTCCTGGCGCCGAAAATCTGAATCGGAATCGGCATGCACTCTGGACGTACCGTAAGGCCGAGTTCCTTCAAAAATATTCTCCCATTTAAATAACACGGAGCAATTTTTTAAATATCAATATTTTAAAAAGAAAGCGGTATTTTTGAGTTCTACATTTTTCTGTTACTCTAATGTGAACGCTTTAAAATGACACATCGATTGTCCAAATCGGTTGAAAAATAACGAAGTAGCGGGCCGAAAACAAAATTCCTTAGCTAATTAAAATATAAGATAAATACAATTTTTTTTCATAACATTAAAACCCCCTAAAAAGCTTATAAGAAGAAATGTCTGCTAGCCAAAACAGCTGGCTGACGTGGGTAATGTAGAGCAAATTAGGGGAATTTGGGACAGTAAGTTCCCGTGGTGGGAAATCGGATGTTGACTTTCAACCGCACACTAATATCAGACAGATTATAGTTTGTTACTTCATAAGGACACAGTGTATTTATATTAATACAATTTATTCTTTTATAGCTGTATATAACTGGAATGGTGATGTACGATTTGGTCTGCCTTTGGACATCGGGGACACAATTCAAATCCTCGAAGAATGTCAAGGTAAGGCTTTTGGCTTTTGATTAACATTAGCAGTTACTTGATGTTTTTCAAACACAGTATTATCTACCTACTTACTACCTTCCCTCAAACTTGGTTGGTCGTTGGGTTCAGTTTTTAATTTGAATAAAAATATAAAACATACAATTTGAATAGAAACCAACCATACGTGATGTAATTTGAAATTAATGAAAGTTTTGTGAATTTTTTATTGTATATATTAATCATATTTTCGTTGCTTCAGTTGTTCAATGTTAAGTGAACTTTGTGAAAACTGTTTTCTATTTTTATTTAATTTGACTAAATTTATTAAACCAAAGTCAATTAAATAGGAGATATGTTATTGGAAATCAATGTAAGTAGTGTTTTAGTCTGTAAAATATAATTCAAAGTATAATTGCTCATAAAAAATACTAGCCGTTACAGCATTATGCATGTCTTTTCTGGGATTCAGTCTATCGCGTGCCTTTATATTTTTGCATTAAGTAAACTTGAGCCCGGCCGTTAGCCTCGCAGTTTCTATAAGCGAACCGTAAACCCGTTTACTCATTTATTACTCCATATTTTCTCTTCCATTCTGAACAACACATTTTATTTAATTGTATTACCAACTGTATTGCATTTAAATAAACTTATTACCCTTGTTGATCTTTCAAACAAAAGATGAGTTCGCATGATGGAAGCGAATTTCAGCATTCAAATCTTTAAAAACCAATACGGTGTTAAAATTTTCATTTTGTCAATCGTCATTTTCTTTCTGCAATCGACATGGTACAAATTTCTGCTATAATGAGAAAGGGCTATATATCTTTTGGCATTTTCTGTTTATTTGTTTTATGTGCACTAATTTTAAATCAAGGGCTTCTTCACTTTTGCGAGCCAAAAAACTGAATTTTGAATATTCCAAACCCCAAAAAAGGGGGTTTGGGTTTTCTGATTGTTTTTCCCAACTACCTTGTCCAAATGGTTATTGAAAAAAATGTCTCTACCAAATTTAAACAAACTTGACAATAGGTGGGACTGCTAGAGTGGAAATACAGGGTATATATATGTGTGTTTATATATAGGCTATACATATACGACCCCCCAAAAAGTGCTCAGGGGATCAAGTTAGGAACTTATATGGTGGTCCCGAGCTTAAGTCTTAGCAGGTCTTGCTAATAGCGCACTTTTCCATAGGAAGTTCGCTGGTGGTCCTTGCCTCTCAAAATAGAAATGTTTAAAATTTAAATCTTTATTTACGACTCAAATTTCATCATTTGTAAACCTAGGAATTCTCTTGTCAAACTCACCTTACCGTAGTGTTTAAGGATTTGTATTGTTATAAGAATTATTCCTTTCCGTTTCTCTAAGGTCTATGTTCTACAGAAAACAATAATTATTGATGAGATTGTTACATTAACTTAACAATTTTTACAGGATGGTTCCGAGGTTTTGCCACTAAAAACAGGTCTATCAAGGTAAGTTTTAATTTCCTTATTCACCTACAGCGCAATATATGTGTTTGCAAGATCACATTTACAGCGGCTACTTAAACCATATCATTAAAGAAAAAATCTCATATTAAAGGAAAATAAATTATCTACCTTTGCTGTTTTCAACTTTAATTTTATTCTTAAGCCCTTTAAGGAAAAAAAGAGTTATTTTGACAAACAATAACTTAAGACAAAAACATTATTTTGAAATTCTAAAAAATAGCAATAGTAGTATTGAGTTTTCTTTCGAATTCCGTTTAGATTTTTTTACTAACATCATTTTTGTAGCCATAAACCGTAGTGATGCGCACCTCTGCAACGCTGATTTACCTTATGTAAACAATGTATTTTCACCTGGCAATGTAATATCTGTAAGAGAGACTAAAGATTTGCCAAACCTAGAGTCTCACAGACTGTGGTGTGTGTGTATTCCTTAGGGTTCTGTACACAGCTAAAACATTTTTAATTTAGGAGTCTCCAGTGCCCTAACAAGTTTTAGAACTAAGTTCACGTTTAAAATTTGCAACTGGACTATATCCGGGATGAATCATAAACAGTCTGTGAATGTGAATTTACAATATGAATCATCAGCAGTAATGTGTTTGTTCTATCTGTTGCCTGATAAAAGAGACAGTACAACATTAACAAGTTTTGATTTTTACTGATAACAGGCCATTTTTTAAGCCCAGAATATTTTATTGTAGACTAAAAAGTACTAATGATGTTTATAAATAACAGTTACGAAATATCTGAATTAAAATCATTTGAAGCTATTATTATTTACTTTCGTATTATAAGCTTATTTCTGAGTATAATCAATACCCCCGTCGCAGCAAACCTGCGTACTCAGTGAATTTTCAATGTCTTCATACCACATAAAGCCGCATACCAAGTTTCATAAAAATATATTCACAAGTAAGCGATAAATACAATTTTAATTATTCTCCATAACATTAGAGATGAGTACGCAGGTTTGCTGCATCAAGGAACGCAAAATAATGGGTTTTTATGCAAATATCAATAGAACTCATCTAAGTAAAGTCACATACCAAGTTTCATTCATATACATTTATAAATAAGCGATATATAACATTTGAATTATTCTCCATAAGAATAACATGGGGACCGAGTACCTAGGTTTGCTGCTACGGGAACCATAAGTGAAAATTTAGTTTTTTGTGCAAACAACAACAAACCACAACCAAATGAAGCCAACCACAACCAAATGACTTGGTGGGTACCAAGTTTCGTCAGTTTGTATTCATAAATAAGCGAGATGTAAAATTTATTTTTCTCCATAAGAATAGCATTAGACAACTTACTGTGTTTAGCACTTGCAATATCTCAGTAACCAATTGACGTAGAGCAATGATCAAAATACCAAATTGTTTGTTTTTTTAAGCTGAATTCAATGGTATAACTAAATAATTGATTTAAATAAAAATTACATGTGAAACCCCAAAAAAACCCATTTTTGGGGTACAAAACCCCCCAAAAACCCACCTTCGGATGGTGCGATTCGTCTGGTTTTTGAACTCGTTCAAATAAATGGTACGTTACACATTTGTACCAAATTTAATCAAGATCGGACCTTTTTTACGAGAGTTATCGTGCTTACGGAGACATAAATAAATATATACTATATATATATAAATATATATATATATATATATGCATATATAAACAATTTGAATGAATGGTATATTTTGCATCTGGGGGCCTCAAAATGAAAAGTTATCATGGTCTCGGGCTTAAGTGTTACCATGCCACCTACGGTAATAGCTTCTTCCCTATAGGGGAAATTCGCTAAAATGAATCTCGTCTTACATACGGTACTTAAATTTATATGAATTAACAAAGTTACCACATTTCAGTTTAATTTATTTTTTCAAGTGATCCTATTGATGCCTCAATATCACATTATTACAAGTAATTTTCAGTAAACATCTGATAGTTAATTTTTAACTTAATTTGTATGGCACTCAACACATTGAGTGAATAAGCATTGTTAAAGGAAAATGATAATAGTTATGAATGGACATTGATTTGTTTTGTGTTAGCTGGAAAATTAACCCAAAATGCTATGTTACTTTTTGTTGTTTATAAATATAGTCATTTATAGACAAAGATTATATACGATTTTGATTTAATTATATGGAATTAATATTGTTAACTGAGAGAAAACAACCTTAAATTTAAACAAAACTTAATTTCGAAAACAGTTTCTCAAAACTGCTTGCGGACTATATTACTTTACCATCAAATATTGGATACCATTCTTATTGCCCCCAGACCTTAGGGCTCCGCCCTACTGGCTTTCAAAGTTTCCACGTTATACTTGGGGAGAAAAATCAATACGCCTATCTAGGTGGGTCGAAAACGGTTTTTAAAACTACTCCCGAACAATACCATGTTGTTGGAGGGCAACTGTCTTTGGACACTTGAGTTTTAGGAGTCTCATTTTAGGTTTAGGACACTTGGTAATTGTAATCATAATCTATTCTATTTCTATTCCTTGGAAACAGCTCAAAAGCAATCAAGCTCTAGATTCTTAATTCCGACTTTTTTGTTATGATATTACTCTGACTTACCTTCACCTGAAACCAACCCAATCCAAAACTGTGATTTCAATTTTTTCACTCATCTTACCTCTGAATAATCTGTTCTTTTTAGCGAATTTCCCCTATAGGGAAGAAGCTATTACCGTAGGTCTCATGGTAAGACTTAAGCCCGAGACCATGATAACTTTTCATTTTGAGGTCCCCAGATGCCAAAAACACCATTTGTTCAAATTTTTATATATGTGTATATATATATATATATATATATATATATATATATATATATGTGTCCGTAAGCACGATAACTCTCGTAAAAAAGGTCCGATCTTAATTAAATTTGGTACAAATGTGTAAAGTACCATTTATTTGAACGAGTTCGAAAACCAGATGAATCGCACCATCCGAAGGGGGGTTTTTGGGGGGTTTTGTAGCCCAAAAATGTGTTTTTTGGAGTTTTCACATGTAATTTTTATTTAAATCAAATTTTAAGTTATACCACTGCATTCAGCTTAAAAAAACAAACAATTTGGTATTTTGATAATTGCTCTACGTCAATTGGTTACCGAGATATTGAAAGTGCTAAACACAGTACGTTGTCTAATGTTATTCTTATGGAGAAAAAGAAAAATTGTATATCTCGCTTATTTATGAATATAAACTGGCAAAATTTGGTATATGGCTTGATCTGGTTGTGGTTTATTGTTGTTTGCACAAAAAACAATTTTTCGCCAATGTTTCCTGTAGCAGCAAACCTAGGTACTTGGTCCCCATGTTATTCTTATGGGAAATACTTAAAATGTTATATATCGCTTATTTATGAATGTATGTGGATGAAACTTGGTATGTGTCTTCACTAAGATGAGTTCTATTGATATTTGCATAAAACCCATTATTTTGTGTGCCTTGTTTCAGCAAACCTGCGTACTCATCCCCAATGTTATTCTTATGGAGAATAATTAATATTTTAAATATCGCTTGTTTGTGAATACATTTCTTATGAATCCTGTTAAGTGTTTTAATGTGTTATGTTATATATTCATTGGAAATTCGCTGAGTATGCAGGTTTGCTGCAACGGGGGTATTTATTGTTTTAGCGAATTTCCCCTATAGGGAAGAAGCTTTTACTGTAGTCGGCATGGTAAGACCTAGGCCCGGGACCATGATAACTTTTCGTTTTGAGGTCCCCAGACCCCAAAAACACCATTCGTTCGAAGCTCTCTCACTCTATATATATATATATATATATATATGTGTGTGTGTGTGTGTGTGTGTGTGTGTGTGTATGTGTGTGTGTCCGTGAGCACAATAACTCTTGTAAAAATGATCCGATTTTTATGAAATTTGGTATAAACGTGTAAAGCAACATTTATGACTTAAAGTTCGAAAACCAGCCAGATCGCTCCAGCCGAAGGAGTATTTTGGGGGGGTTTTGTACCCCAAAAATGGGTTTTTTGAATTTTTTATTTATAATTTTTGAAAAAATCAAATATTGTTTTTTACCATTGGATTCAGCTTAAAAAAACACACAATTAGGTATTTTGATCATTCCTCTACGTCAATTGGTTACAGAGATATTGAAAGTGCTAAACACAGTACGTTGTCTAATGTTATTCTTTTGGAGGAAAAGACAAATTTTATATCTCGCTTATTTATGAACGTATACTGACGAAACTTGGTATAAGGCTTCATCTGGTTGTGGTCTTTTGATATTTGCTCAAAAAAGCAATTTTTTGCAAAAGGCTCCCGTAGCAGCAAACCTGCATACTCAGCCCCCATGTTATTCTTATGGAGAATAATTAAATGCTATATCTCCCTTAATTATGAACATAAATTAATAAAAACTGGTATAAGACTTCACCTAGTTGAGTTATATTGATATTAGCATAAAAGCCCATTTTTTGTGTTCCTTGTTGCAGCAAACCTGCTTACTCAGCCCCAAAGTTATTCTTATGGAGAATAATTAAAATTGTATATACCGCTTATTTATGAATCTATTTTTATAAAACTTGGTCAGTGGCTTGATCTGGTTGTGGTTTATTGTTGTTTGCACAAAAAACAATTTACAAAGTTTTAACTTTCTACTAACCTTTTTTAACTTCATGTTTCAAAGTGTGTGTCTTATTAAGACATTTATATCTCCATTGGAAATTCGCTGAGTATGCAGGTTTGCTGCGACGGGGTATTTTATTATAATACATGTGAGGTACGTACAGGAAGAAAGTTCCGTTTGGTAATAAAAATAAACCTAAGACAGATACAGGAAAATAATTTACCATAATTTACTGTTTTTTGCTTTTATCTCATCATCGTTGTTGAAGTGTTGATCACCATAGAAACATTTTAGACCATCCTCTGTACAGCCCTAACCTCGATTCTGGTGTTTTCATGGTGATCAACACTTCAACAACGACGATGAACTGGAAGAACATGTTACCACTTGGTTGAAGAAACAGGCGGCAAAGTTTTATGAGAAAGGCATACAAAAACTTGTGCCACGGTACGAAAAATTCCTTGAAAATTACAGGGGTTATGTCAAAAGATAGAGTAAGAGTTGTAGCATTTGGTACAGTAAATTGTTTTCCTGCATCTGCCTTTGTTTTATTTTTGTTACCTAACAGAACTTACTTTCTGAACATACCTCGTATCTAGTTTTAATTCTAGATGAGATATTCTCATGATTTAATGCTGATTGTGTTTTCAGGGAATTTTTCCTTCAAGTTACATACATATCAAGCCGTGCAAGG
The DNA here is from genome assembly GCA_963675035.1 of Allygus modestus. Taxonomy (NCBI): domain Eukaryota; kingdom Metazoa; phylum Arthropoda; class Insecta; order Hemiptera; family Cicadellidae; genus Allygus; species Allygus modestus. Next base: position 2,851,514 of record OY776114.1, on the reverse strand, counting down.
TGGAAAATGAATCGTGAGTTATTTAATTTTATTAAAGTAATATCAGCTACCTTAAGATAATGATTCTTAATCCTTTTTTTCTCAATATTATTCATAATAAAACATTCATTGTTATAGATTCCTCCTAATTCTTATCGGTTTAGGTACCCATACCTGGTTCAGAAAACTTGATGTCACTAAAGAAGGCAAGCTGTGTAGCTTTGTCGCTGTGTCTAGTTGTAAACAACTTCAGTTTCCTCCTCCCCCTAGGGATTTGGGCTTGAAGGGAGGATGGGCGAGGGTGTGCGGTCAACAATGATGGTATAAGGGTAGGCAACTAAGTTTAGTTTACTGCCTAAGGTAGGTCTACATTTCTTGCATATCCCGTTGACATCCCAACAGCCGAGCCAAACATTTCCTACATACCCGCCTACCCAACACCCGTGCTCATCGTCCTCCTGTTCTCTTGATACCTAGGCCTAGGAGTAATCTTAAAAGGATAGTATGAAGGGTGGCACCAGTACATCAGCTAATTTATTGTGACCAGCACAAAAATCACTAAAAATAGGAAGAAGAACCCTCAGGATTTTCTTTGGGCTTGCGTTTGCTCAGGCTGCCTAATTCTTTCACATAACAATAACTTGACTCATTAGTTAAAAATTGTTCAAATTTTGTCTGTAATAATTGACTATGTTTTGCATTTTGTGTTTATAAATTAATATATTAATATATACATTGACATACATCAACGCAAATGACATTTATTAGCATTACAACAAGTAACAAATAAAAGAAAAGACTGTTGAAACCCTGTTCTTGTTACTTAACGACATTAATGTGTCTTTTCATACTGTGTGAAAAGGCTGTCCTTTCACAATGTTCTCTTGTTTTTCAGATCATACGAAACAGTAGTTCCTTTAGAAGACCCAGTTGTGCGAGAAACAACATTGGTTTTGCGAGAATGGAATGGAATTTGGAAAAATCTTTATGTGGTATGAAAAAACATTAAATTAGCGTTCATAGTTTAGTTAATTGATTTGATAGTAAATTACTCAAACTAGTTATATTGCATAGTCACATTTCTAACAGACTAGCAGCTAAACACATGCACAAACCTCGTGAAGTGAGATTTTGTCACCCGAAGGAAGCCGAACTCATCCGATGACGACCGAACTATCTGCGACAAGGTGCTTTATTGTGAGAAAACAAAGTGTGCCTTAACTACCAGAGACCAGTTATAACAAAGTGTGCCTTAACTACCAGAGACCAGTTATAACAAAGTGTGCCTTAACTACCAGAGACCAGTTATAACAAAGTGTGCCTTAACTACCAGAGACCAGTTATAACAAAGTGTGCCTTAACTACCAGAGACCAGTTATAACAAAGTGTGCCTTAACTAGCAGAGACCAGTTATAACAAAGTGTGCCTTAACTACCAGAGACCAGTTATAACAAAGTGTGCCTTAACTAGCAGAGACCAGTTATAACAAAGTGTGCCTTAACTACCAGAGACCAGTTATAACAAAGTGTGCCTTAACTACCAGAGACCAGTTATAACAAAGTGTGCCTTAACTAGCAGAGACCAGTTATAACAAAGTGTGCCTTAACTACCAGAGACCAGTTATAACAAAGTGTGCCTTAACTACCAGAGACCAGTTATAACAAAGTGTGCCTTAACTACCAGAGACCAGTTATAACAAAGTGTGCCTTAACTACCAGAGACCAGTTATAACAAAGTGTGCCTTAACTACCAGAGACCAGTTATAACAAAGTGTGCCTTAACTAGCAGAGACCAGTTATAACAAAGTGTGCCTTAACTAGCAGAGACCAGTTATAACAAAGTGTGCCTTAACTACCAGAGACCAGTTATAACAAAGTGTGCCTTAACTAGCAGAGACCAGTTATAACAAAGTGTGCCTTAACTAGCAGAGACCAGTTATAACAAAGTGTGCCTTAACTACCAGAGACCAGTTATAACAAAGTGTGCCTTAACTAGCAGAGACCAGTTATAACAAAGTGTGCCTTAACTACCAGAGACCAGTTATAACAAAGTGTGCCTTAACTAGCAGAGACCAGTTATAACAAAGTGTGCCTTAACTACCAGAGACCAGTTATAACAAAGTGTGCCTTAACTAGCAGAGACCAGTTATATTTTAGTATGTAAACAGAAGAAACCTACCTATATTCTACAAAATTAGACTGCAGTTATGACAGAATGATAGGAAACTAACCTAATTGTGCTGAGCGCTGTTTGGTGGCTTTTAGATTTGAAACATATTACAAAAATGGCTTAGTGTAAAAAGTATCAAAACATTAGGCTGCAGTTCACCACAAAATTATAGTAACCCAACCCAACATCATCAAAATAAAGTTTAAATATTATTTTAAGACCTCAAAAAGTAAACACAAAAAAGGTAGATCTGAGCCAAGGACCGCATGATCGTGAATTCAGTACCATATCTAGTAGACTACTTTAACATACTTAAGTAAAAGTTACAATTATTTATCAAGCAGTGAACAGTGCTGTGATTTGAAAATTTACTACTGGCAGCATTCCTGTAGGGAACGTCTCCACTTCACAAAGTTCGTGCCTCTGTTTAGCTGCTAATTTTCTAACAGTATTCACCATATTTAGAATTTATGATGCAATATAAGTTTTTGAGTTAATGGAAAATGATAACATGAGGTAAGAGGTTTACACTTACCTCTCCATTGTTTTTTGACTTTGGCAAACATTGGTGTATTGTTAGTTAGGCCCTTTGCTTGTCCTATAATGGCCAGTTGGTTTTACCGTCACATCTGAAGAGAGTGATGCACTGATTGAGGCTGTCTACTGCACCTCTCGTTATATGCTCATCCATTGACTTTTCCTGTCAGGTTGAGTATTTTGATGCAAGCCAAAATTAACTACATATTTGTTTGCCAACTTTGAATTCAAAATCTGTCTGGATAAGTTTACATTAGTCACTGGAACATGGATTCACAATATCTAGATCTTTTTCCTATTACCATGCTGTTAATTTTATCATGTTGTTTCTGGTGATAAGCCTCTTAAACATGATCAAAGATGCTCGATGCCACCGATCTGAGCATGTACATTGTTGGCCATACATGTACCAACAAGTTTGCCAAATCAGCACTTTTTTCAAAAATTTTAAAACTGCAAACACTTTTGATTAGAGAGTGGAGTTAACATAAACGATGTAGAATAATTGGAGGTTCTTGCTTGCGAGCTTGAAGACTTTGAGGGAGGATTACAATTTTTTAATACTGGGTCGTATACATTTCCTTTTAAACTGCCAGGAGTTTTTTTAAATTGGTTTTCTACTATTCTCTCTGAAAATAAATACAAAAGCATATAAGCGACTGCGATTTGGTAAATTTCAGGCGGAAAGAAAAACTCCGTTTAACTTTTTCGGTAGTATCTGATAGTTTTCTTATGATTTGGTTCTGATGCAATAAAACTATTCTTCACAGTGTCTGTTTCTAAACTGATTTAAGAAATAAAGAAAACTAAATCGATAATAAAGATAAAAGGGAGAATTTAAAAAATGGTAATGGTAATGGTTTGCGGTAATGGTATTGTGGCATTAGGGGACTAAGAGAATCCTCTTATTGATTATTAAACTTAAGTAAGTTAAGATTGTGCATCCTGTTTTGAAAAGTGAATAGTAAATAGTAAAAAAAACAATGACAGTCTATAGTTTGATATATAATCCTTATTACAGCTGTTTATATAATTTAATTGAATTAAGAAAAAACACGTGACATAAACCAACTCTCCTCCGTGAATAACATGGGGACTTGGATGTCCCGTGGGGCAGAGCCCTGAGGCCTAAATAAAAAATATAAAGTCAGTTTGCACATCTGCACACCTGTATAGGTTTTTTAAGACGGGCGCGTTATAGTGTATAATATATAATCTATGTCTAAAAATATATGAGAAACCGATCATCGCCAAGGAGAAACCTCTACACCTACAACCATGAAATTTGGCACGTATACTCTTTCCACAAAGTAGGTAACCACTAAGAAAGGATTTTGAGAAATTCCCATAGGGAAATAAATTCATTTATTCTCTTATAATTACAAACAAGTCGGTATTTATTTTTATCAGCTTTAGAAACGAGAAATGCTGGGGCACAGTGCATACTTGTTGATTTCCTAATAACCTTATTATTCAGTAAGTCGTCTGTGATCTGTCTCATCGCCGCTAATCTGTCCGGGGGCAAGGGGTAGGGAGGGGAACAAACTGGTTTGGTTGGTAAACAGCTGATATGATAAGGAGCAACCTTCGCTTGACCGATGCGCTTAGTTATAACAGAGGGAAAATCACTTTTTAATTTCTGTAAAAATTCTTCTGTTTGATGTGAATGTGCTTTATTTGCTTCCGATAACTCCAAAAATAAAGAATTACTGGGTTGTGATTGCTTGACAAAAATATCTTTCATTGGAAGATTGACATTACTATTGAAGTTAAATCTTATGGTATTACTGGAAAAATCTAAGTTCATTTGTGATTTCTGCATGAAGTTAACCCCTAAAATAATCGGGAAAGGTAGCGAATTTACTACAAAAAAATCAAATGTCCAAGAGAAATGACCTATCTTGAAGTGAAGCTTAACTATTTTCCTAACTGTAGCGCTTTGTCCATTTATTGATTTAACTGACATACTTGTTTTAATAATTTCCTTGACACCTGGTGATGACTTGATATTTTGAAAAAAATTCTGGTCTATAAAACAGTTTGTCGATCCTGAATCTATGAGTGCATCTGTCATTAAACATTGTGGAATAAAAAACTTGACTGTCGGTAGCTGCAAGGAGAAATTCAAAGGAGTAGCAGAAATAGAGGTGTTAATCTGCGGCAATTCAACTACCTCCAGGCCAAATTGCCTCTCGCGTTTCCCTGTCTACAATTGCGTGCGATGTGTCCAAGTTCCCCACATGTGAAACATTTGATAGGGGGTTGCTGCGCAAACTGCTGTTGACTTCCTGAAGTGACAGCGGTCGCTTGTTGATTCTCAGGGAAGGTGTGAAAATAAAATCTGTCCGCTTGAATCGACGCATTCACTGAGTTCGCCAAAGATCTCAATTCCCAAATTGTTTGGGGCTTGTTCTGGAATGTGAAGCTACTGCGCATGCGCGGATTCATGTTTGAAAGTATTACCTCTATTAAATAACTATCCTGGAAATTACACTGTAATGCTGTAGCGGAGGAGATAATATCATTAACAAAACTCGAAAAAGATTCCTGAGGTCCCTGTAGTCGCTTTACAAACCTGTTTGTCACTCGTTCTAACTGTAAGCCAGGAAAAAAGGCTGTTAATATTGAAAAGTGCAAATTGTCCCATGTGTAATTTAATTCTAATCCCTGTGACCAAATCTCGAAAAGAAGTGCTTGAGTTTGTGGCAAAATTAACTTCATGACGTCATAGTGCCCAAAACGAACTATTTGAAAAATTGTGTTAACTTGCTTCAAAAAATGTATCAGATGGGCTTCATCCTCTCCCGAACAAGGCTGTAATTTACGAACTAATTCTATTACCACGGTGCGATCAGTTGTTGAAAGTGTGTCCAAGTGTTGGCCTGTAAATTCACGCGTGATAAGAAGATCTGATTCCGGTTCGTTCGACAGAGTTTGCCTTAGATGCGTTGAATTCCCGCGCGGTGCAAATTGGCGAGGCATTAAGTTCGCGCTGTGTAACCTGTCTTCTAAACTACCACGTGGCGCTGCGGGAGATTGTGGTATATCTACATTATTTACGGCCTGCGACTGGGGTTCAATATTAATCACAACTGGGGTGGATCCATCTACATTTGGAATTCTTAGATTACGTGATTGAATTCTCGTTGCCCGATCCCTAGCTGTTGTGATATATTGACGTCCATGAAGCATTATAAATCAAATAGTTCAACTTAAATAAATTAAATTAAATATGTTTAAGAATCACAGAAAAATAGATTAAAACTAAATAACAATAACTTGGTCACGTTTCTGTTTCTGGCAACCCACAATTCAGTTGATAGCTCGCTACCACTTGTTATGAAAAATACCTTGTATATTTCCTCTTTAGCTGACAACTACTAAAATGTAACTCTTTATCTTAATTAACTCACTTACTTAAAATCTAATACAGAGATGTGGAAGGCTGCTGGGCCCGGGAAACCTTCGTGGATCTCTGAATATGTGTGGGTTGCTTTCAATGAGAACAATGGTTGAAGGAAATCAGTTTATTAAGTATAAGTTTGTCACATGTCCTTTGGAGGAACAAAGAGCCATAAAGGGTGATCTTGAATTATAATTACTTTAAGTTAGGTTATTCAATCGTTTGGCGGATTTTAAGGCCTTACTATTTACTTATTATTGAAGAGTTTAATTGCACTTTAGTAAATTACACAATGTGAGTCAGCAGTGAGATATGGACATAACAGGGTATAGAATAATATTTACTGGCACGTGGCACTGCCGCAAGCGAGTTCCTGGGAATTTAATATAATGTACACTATCTCCACCTAACCTCCAGTACTCTAGCCTTCAACAATTGCCACTAATCCATTTGATGTACTCACAGCATTGACTAGATCGAGGATGACATAAGAGTGTCCTACTATCTGCTTATTTGTGCATATTATTTATTTTGTAAAATCAACCAAACTCATGAATCCTTTGATATTCAGATTTGATTTAATTTACTGGCACGATTTACAGCTCTTACAATAATTCTTTACAATATACTCAATTTAAACAATTTTAATTTTAAATACTGAATTTCCTGTATGTTTCAATATGATTCCTAAGGGATGAGTTCACACCAGATTATTTCACAGTGTTTTAAAAATATAACAATAAAATTTCAAGAATTAACAGTGAATAAAGATATGAGAATTAACAATATAACAAATAAGATTTAAATACAATATCCGTCAACAATGATATACTACAATGTTATAGAAACTGTGACCAAGTACTAAAATTACAATATTAAATCTAGTTACTTACGTAAACATTTGAAGTACAATAATAACACACCATAAACTAAATAACGATAAATGATTTTGCACTTCAAATAAATTACTAATCCCCTTTAATTGTTACCTTTGCCCAACTTTTGCCTGACTCGACCTGAATTTTGAAAAGAAATGTGCTCACAAAATTTGTTTAAAGTTACCGAATTGAATTAAATTCAAATCGCGCGTTTATACTTTCCCGTTAATAATTCGCGAAATAGAATTACGTTGGTGGGGTGCACCCGCAAACAAATCGACGAATTTTGAGAGAGTTTAAAGTAGCGATTTAATTTTGAAGAACGAAGTGAAGCACGCGGTCAAGTTACGAGGAATGGGGCGATTTCGCGGTTTCCAGGAGTTTTGTTGGTCGGGCTGTCACGTGACTGCGCCGGTTGCCTGGCTTATTCTCTCGGTCGAGATTACATTGTTGTTTGTTTCTTGCGTTTTCGTGTTTGGCAATGTCTTGCATGTAACAAGAGGTTTACACTTACCTCTCCATTGTTTTTTGACTTTGGCAAACATTGGTGTATTGTTAGTTAGGCCCTTTGCTTGTCCTATAATGGCCAGTTGGTTTTACCGTCACATCTGAAGAGAGTGATGCACTGATTGAGGCTGTCTACTGCACCTCTCGTTATATGCTCATCCATTGACTTTTCCTGTCAGGTTGAGTATTTTGATGCAAGCCAAAATTAACTACATATTTGTTTGCCAACTTTGAATTCAAAATCTGTCTGGATAAGTTTACATTAGTCACTGGAACATGGATTCACAATATCTAGATCTTTTTCCTATTACCATGCTGTTAATTTTATCATGTTGTTTCTGGTGATAAGCCTCTTAAACATGATCAAAGATGCTCGATGCCACCGATCTGAGCATGTACATTGTTGGCCATACATGTACCAACAAGTTTGCCAAATCAGCACTTTTTTCAAAAATTTTAAAACTGCAAACACTTTTGATTAGAGAGTGGAGTTAACATAAACGATGTAGAATAATTGGAGGTTCTTGCTTGCGAGCTTGAAGACTTTGAGGGAGGATTACAATTTTTTAATACTGGGTCGTATACATTTCCTTTTAAACTGCCAGGAGTTTTTTTAAATTGGTTTTCTACTATTCTCTCTGAAAATAAATACAAAAGCATATAAGCGACTGCGATTTGGTAAATTTCAGGCGGAAAGAAAAACTCCGTTTAACTTTTTCGGTAGTATCTGATAGTTTTCTTATGATTTGGTTCTGATGCAATAAAACTATTCTTCACAGTGTCTGTTTCTAAACTGATTTAAGAAATAAAGAAAACTAAATCGATAATAAAGATAAAAGGGAGAATTTAAAAAATGGTAATGGTAATGGTTTGCGGTAATGGTATTGTGGCATTAGGGGACTAAGAGAATCCTCTTATTGATTATTAAACTTAAGTAAGTTAAGATTGTGCATCCTGTTTTGAAAAGTGAATAGTAAATAGTAAAAAAAACAATGACAGTCTATAGTTTGATATATAATCCTTATTACAGCTGTTTATATAATTTAATTGAATTAAGAAAAAACACGTGACATAAACCAACTCTCCTCCGTGAATAACATGGGGACTTGGATGTCCCGTGGGGCAGAGCCCTGAGGCCTAAATAAAAAATATAAAGTCAGTTTGCACATCTGCACACCTGTATAGGTTTTTTAAGACGGGCGCGTTATAGTGTATAATATATAATCTATGTCTAAAAATATATGAGAAACCGATCATCGCCAAGGAGAAACCTCTACACCTACAACCATGAAATTTGGCACGTATACTCTTTCCACAAAGTAGGTAACCACTAAGAAAGGATTTTGAGAAATTCCCATAGGGCTCCACCCCACGGGGCTTCAAAGTTCCAACCCCATGTTATTCTTATGGACAATATATATATACGAAAAACCGATCATCCCCCAGGCCAAACCTCTACACCTACAATCAAGAAATTCCGCACGTATATTCTTTCTACAACGTAGGTAACCACTAAGAAAGTATTTTAAGAAAATCCCATGGGGCTCCACCCCACGGGGCTTTAAAGTTCCAACCTCATGTTATTCTTATGGACTGTTTATACTTACGAAAAACCAATCATTCTCCAGGCCCATACAACCGCAAAATTTGACATGTGTACTCTTTATATAACGTAGGTAACCACTAAGAATGGATTTTAAGAAATTCTCACAGGGCTCCGCCCCATGGGGAGTCAAAGTTCCAATTCTGTGTTATTCTTATGGACAATTAATAAATATGTAAAAACGAACATCCCTCAGGCCAAATCTTTACACCTATAACAAAAAAAGATGGCATGTACCTATACTCTTTCCATAACGTCGGCAACCACTAAGAAAGGATTTTATGAAATTCCCATAGGGCTTCGCTCCTCGGTGAAAATTAAAATTTGATTTGAATAAAAATTACATGTGGAAACCCCAAAAAACCCATTTTTGGGGTACAAAACCCCCGTTCGGATGGTGCGATTTGTCTGGTTTTTGAACTCGTTAACCCTAGCAGTGGCCAGCCAAAAACTGTAGAATGGCCAACCAATTTTGGCGATTTTGCAGACCTTTTTTTGAAAATTCGTATAAAATTAAAATGAGAACTAAACATAGCCAACCACATATTCTTTTTGTTCAGAAAGAACAGGGGTATCTGAAAATAGTAAAATAGAAAAGATCCAAGAGGTAGTTTTTTCAGCAAAGTAAAAAAAATAAAAATATATTGAAATCTTTTTTGGAAATTTCAAAAGCAGCCTCGCTAAAACTTTTTTGTCAGATTTTTTATGGAAAATTCATTATATAAATTTTGTAGACAATTTAATCCCCTACATAGAAATGTATAATATGATGGGGAAAAAATTTTATTTGTAAGTATTATGTAAGTATATACGGAAAACCGCAAAATGTGAAAATTGTACAGTGTTAGTTAGTACTGTAAATAGGTAATGTAAATATGTATATGCTAATAATAATATGTATATATTTGTAAAGATAATGAAATAAGAAATGTAAAAAAGTCATAAAGTTGATGGTAAAAATTTTTATCACTTATGATTAGATGAATTTTGGAAATTTTAGGGTATTCGGAAAAAACAAAATTCTACGGTATTTAGTATATAACTTTTTTTAGAAATTTATTTCTCCAAATACTATATATACATTTAGTAGGACATTCAATGCCCTACATAGAAATGTATAATATGTTGGGGAAAGAATTTTATTTGTAAGTATTATGTAAGTATATACGGAAAACCGCAAAATGTGAAAATTGTACAGTGTTAGTTAGTACTGTAAATAGGTAATGTAAATATGTATATGCTAATAATAATATGTATATATTTGTAAAGATAATGAAATAAGAAATGTAAAAAAGTCATAAAGTTGAAGGTAAAAAGTTGTTATCACTTATGATTAGATGAATTTTGGAAATTTTAGGGTATTCGGAAAAAAAATTCTACGGTATTTAGTATATAACTTTTTTTAGAAATTTATTCCCCCAAATACTATATATACATTTAGTATATTATATCTATATATTATTCCTGCAGGTATTTAGAAACAATAACATATATAAATATACATATACACAGGGTAGTGGCATATTATATAAGAGATAACGTCTGATTGTAGGTCCGGTCACCATATAGGGAAAATTACAAAATTGTTATTTTTTATATTAGGCCTACTCAATAATGAAATATATCCTACCTTACAATTGTAAAAGTAATAAAAATAAATATAATTACTCACCCGCGTCCCATTATTATGTTATCCTGTTGGTTTATATCGCACTAGTATATTCGTGACATTGTAAGAAAAACAATGTTTTTTTTACAAACAATATTTCACACACTTCAGTAATATTTATGCATAGTAAAATGCATAAAGATTACTGTTATATACACACACACACTTCACTAACACTAACACTCCGAAATAATACAGGATTTAGCAATAATTCGCGGATAACAAGCGAGCGCGAACTCACATAGCACGGCGACCAACTCATGTAATGGCGACTTCTCTACGCATTAGATGTCAGAAGAGTGACGTATTTCCTTCTTCTCCCACAGCGCAGGCGGAAAAGATGATGCGCAAGGCTGCCAATGTCAAAAGCTAAATTTCTTCCTCTTCAAAATGAAATATTATATGACTAGTATTTATAACTTGCACTGGATGTAATTCGTATTTTAAAATCTGTCGTATAACATCAGATGGCCAACTGTTAAAAAGTCAGAATACAGCTGTGTTCATAAAATCGTAACTGTTGTGCAATCAATATTTCGTTCTAAAAATCAATACCACAGTGAAACTAAACTCTTTGGCTATGCAGTGGTACCACCCGCAACATCCTAAGACAAAAATTACCCGAGCAGGGTAATTCCAAAGTAGTCGTGTTTTTACATTTTCCGAGCGTCGACTGCAGGAATGGCGTAGCGGCAAAATTTCATTGTAATTATAATCGTCGTGACATTGTTATACAACTTGTAAACGGTTCATTTATGTAATAAAATGAAAGTTCAGAATGTGATCTTTCGAATGGTATAAATATTGTTCACTTCTGAGTTGACTATTAATGTTTTTTTTACCGTTAAAAAAATTTCGACCGGGACTATCGTTTTGCGATAGTGGCCATTTTAAGGCAACACAAAAATCTATCGTTTAACGAAATATGGCCACGGCTAGGGTTAAAATAAATGGTACTTTACACTTTTTTACCAAATTTCATTAAGATCGGACCTCTTTTACGAGAGTTATCGTGCTTATGGACACACATACACACACACACACACATATATATATATATATATATATACACACATATATAATATATGTATACACATATATAAAAATTTGAACGAATGGTGTTTTTGGCATTTGGGGACCTCAAAATGAAAAGTTATCATGGTCTCGGGCTTAAGTCTTACCATGAGACTTACGCTAATAGCTTCCTTCTTCCCTATAGGGGAAATTCGCTAAAAGCCTTATTGTTTACGAAGTTTGCATGTAGCTTATTTAATAATGTAGAAGATATTGATAAAAAATTAAAGGGGATTGTCAACAATCCAACTACAATGACCACCTGGGGACATAATTGTCATGTTACATTTAAACTTGAATTATAAAACTGAACAAAAATAGTTCCATGCGTACAAAATATGAATAAAGGTAATATTTTAGTCATCCTTGACTAAGCTCTAGTCACATAGTACACCGGCACAGACATTGATTGGCGGTTGCAATAATATATATATTGGTGCCTGCCTGTGTACTATTTACCTTATTCAATGGGATAAGAAGTTACATCAGATAAATTTTCTGCTTTTTCATAGTTCTTGTTTGAAAAACGTGCATTGACGAGTTTTTATTCTGCACATTTTAATGATTTTTAAAAAATAACAAGAAGTAAAGTTGTTGATTTTGTGGCATAAATATTGTTTCCATGAGCATATCGTCTTCCAAATATTATATCACTCTCTTTCATATCACGTTATTCCTATACGATACGTATCGCACATCACTTATTGGCAGCGTCATATCATTGCAAGCTCGGGCTTTACGTATGTTGCCAATTTGTGCCAATTTGTTTAGCCTACTTGTGTTTGAGAAGCAATACAAACAGCAGAGATACACCAAACTGCAACATCTAAAGGCAAGGGGAGTGGAAAGGTACTTGGCATCGAAGATTGCAACGATGTGACACTGACTTGAGTAAAATGTTTATTTGATTATTTGGAAGGGCAGAACAAAATATCACAGTGGGCGGTGTGGCAGTCTTCTGTGCAATAAACTTACAAGATATAATTGAGACGGAGTCTAATGATATTAGAAGCAACAAATTCCCTTCAGATTATTCAACATATAAAATCAATTTTGATTTCCTCACATTTTAAACCCAATAGTCCTACTGGATTATTTAGGATAGTTCCATTTATTTCTGGTATTTTCGTAGTTTTCAACAACTCATTGAAATGTTTAAACCAACCAAAATTTACCTCAAATAGCATTTAATGTTGCAGTCATGTAAGCCGGAAAGATTCAATTTATCAAACGTCTTTGTTATAACCGTGGGTTATGTATCATCCATGCCCAAGCAAGCGGTCATCGGCACTAGCGAGTTGGCTGTGCTCCAACCGCAATAACCCAATGTGTTGCATGTTCGCAGGAGCGAGAGACGTACAAGTTCCAGACGGTGCGCAAGGTGATGCGAGACCTTGTGGACTGGCGGAGACAGCTTCTGACCGGGACTCTCACCCAGGACCAGATGAGGGAGCTCAAGCTCAAGATCACCGCCAAGATAGACTGGGGAAACAGGTCAGTATAGAGTGTGATGTTGTTGAGTAAATTGATGAGTTATTTTCGCCGCCGCTTCCAGACCTGGTAAAATACTTTGACACAATTTTCGCCTCCTGTTAGTTTACCGTTTTCTCCACAGGTAACTCCACCATACAGACAAAGCTTTTTACCGACCTCTCGGATGTATTAAAAAACCATTTGTTCTGTTATTTTTGGATTGGTAATAGTTTTGTTTGAACAAAATAAATCTTAAACAGCGGATTTTCGTATGTAGCTGTGTCTTGGTAAACTTCGCAGGACGGTGAATGTTTACAAAACAGTGAAAATGATCGTATTATTGATATTGAATGGGATTTTTACTAAGAGGCTAAGTGACGGTAGTGTGGATTACGACGAGTTTGAAGAAGTTTTTGAGGAAATGGAGCTTGAGAATGATTGGGAGATGGAAGTTGGTGTTGGACCTGTCATTGAAGACGAGGCGTCACGCCTGTTTCAACCTGAATAAATCATGTAAATAACCTAGATATAGACATAAATGTGAACAAATTTGGTACTCTGTGTTCTTGGTTTATTTCCCAAGGAATAAAGGTATTTTTTAATTACAAAAAACAATACTGCTTAAGGGTTTTATATAGCTTTGTTCTGGAAAAAGCCATGATAACTTTGTGCAGTTTTAATTATAAATGTATTTGATTTACTTCAGACCACTTTATTTACCATTATGCACTGTATTTTATTAAAATATTTTATTTACAAATAAAAAAGAAAAAATATACAGTTCACTGTTGATAATCCGAGAGATATGGGACAATACTATTGTCAGATTACCAAGGGTACCATTAAAATAATGCTAAACAGCCTACTTGGACAGGGTTCACACAGAATTAATAGATTAAGAGAACAGTAGGCCTAGATCCAAAAAAACACTTTTATTAATCTACTTAATATAAGAAATACTATGAAATCAGTTTACAATAATGTAATATAAATGAAAATGTGTATTGTATTACACATTTGAAAATATAAACGTTGTTTTGCTGTAAACATTAAGGTGTTTGATTTTAATTTACTGTCCCGTAAATCCTTTCTGTACTTGATTTTTAAAATCATCGATTGAATTTTGTTTCTTCAATTTGGTTCTGAACTCACCTTATGTTGAATGTTTTTTCAACACTCCAGTGTGTTCCGTTCTGATATTCCTCTCCTTAGCCCAACTTAGAAGCGTTGTTGTAACCAGCCCAGCTTCGTTGGAGGTAACGTTTAAGTTAGGCGCCGGCGATGGCAGAACTTTGAGTTCTGAAATGAAATCCTCATCCTGCCGAGCTCATAACTCGCGCTCTCTCTCTCACACTCACAGGAGATATTAGCCTACTGGTACAGCTTTGTCGGATTACCAAACGTGGTCTTGATCTAGAAAATGTTGGACTGTTGAGAATGTTACTGTAATTAATTACCTAAAACTCGTTCTGATTGTTGTAAGGAACAGAGAAACGGCCATTTTCAATGTTACAATGTTGCCAAGATACCAATCAAGAAGTTGAAAACTTTTATGAACATATCACTAATCAGATCTGAATTAGATGAATTTAACTGAAAACCTGCTATTAGGCAAAAATATATTTTCTGGGCACAGCAGCGCTCCTATTAGTTAGGCGAATGGGTTAGTAGCCCAATCTTTGTTTGCTAACCCATTGGCTCACAACCCTGAGTATACTCGTGGCCGCCGTAAGTAGCCCGGACGTGCAACCCCGAGTATACTGGTGATTTTGTAAAAAAATTATACTTTAATTATTCTTTACAAATGTTTAGTCTAATAAGAATAGATTGTGTATAATTGATTTTCAGTATCATGAACTATTTTGAGGAATTTTGTATGCATATGCCCATACTTGGGGAAACGGTCAAATTTAGGAAAAATATGATTTTGGAAAATATGTTATATCTATGTCAAATGTAAATGTATCACTATAATTTTTATTTTCATGTAAAAAAATAAATAATCTACAAGTAAATAATAGTTTTTGGGCTGAAATATTATTTTTTGTTTTTTTACATCTAAGCTCCTTTTAAAATTAAAATTTTGTTATAAACTATATATATATTGCTTTGGCTTGTGTTTAAAGCTGTCTGGTTGTGCTGGATTATTGGAAGTTTTAGTATTTTGTGGGATGATAGGCGGCCCTAGTGTTACTTACTGTTACTTGCGAGTGGGATTCTCAAATCTGTATAATTAGTAACGTTACTAGTTGCAAAGGTTACCTGCGAGAAGGCCTCCCATCACACTCTGTTCTGTTCACTTTTCTACTCATTGTCCTGCTTATAAATTACAGTTTATCTTTAGGTTTCATTTACAAAATGTAATCCAGAATTTGTTTATGTTTGTTCTATACATATACAAAAATAATTAAATGTGACCAGTTGCAAAGTTGTACAGTGGAGCAATGAAATCAAGCTTTTTAAAAACTGATTTGATGGATTGAACTTTCTTCATCAGCATTATTTATATTATCTTTGTTTGTAAGTACAGTATAGTTTGTTTTAATATTAGAAAATATTAGTTTCATGCTCCTACAACAAGTATAAAACTATTTAGCTGTAGACTTGTGTTGTGCATATGGTATTTGAATTAATGCAGGCACCCATCGATCAGCGTTACCAATACATTCAACTTTTTAGGAGTATATCTTTTAGCGAAGTTCCTCTTTATAGGGAAGAAGATATTACCGTAGTCGGCATGGTAAGACCTAGGCCCGGGACCGTGATAACTTTTCGTTTTGAGGTCCCCAGACCCCAAAAACACCATTCGTTCGAAACTGTATATATATAAATATATATATAAATATATATATATATATATAAATATATATATATGTGTGTGTGTGTGTGTGTCCTTAAGGACGATAACTCTCGTAAAAATTATCCAATTTTGATGAAATTTGGTATAAACGTGTAAAGCAACATTTATGACGTTCGAAAACCAGCCAGATCGCTCTATCCGAAGGGATATTTTTGGGGGGTTTTATACCCCAAAAGTGGGGTTTTTGAATTTTTTACATATAATTTTTGAAATAGTCAAATTTTAGTTTTTACCATTGGATTTAGATTTAAAAAAACACACAATATGGTATTTTTATAATTTCTCTACGTCAATTGGTTACCGAGATATTGAAAGTGCAAAACACAGTACGTTGTCTAATGTTATTCTTATGGAGGAAAAGAAACATTTTATATCTCGCTTATTTATGAACGTATACTGACGAAACTTGGTATATCGCTTCATCCAGTTGTGGTCTATTGATATTTGCTCAGACAAAATTGTTTTGCTAAAGGCCCCTGTAGCAGCAAACCTGCGTACTCAGCCCCATGTTATTTTTATCATATCATTATACCAATATCATAAATGTGAATGTATGGATGTTTGTGCATAACTGAAGTTCCATCACATGAAAACTACAGGACCGATTGAGCTAATATTTTGCAGGAATAAAGCCAATATACCACAGATGGACATGGGCCTATTTTTATTTTTTAACTCCACTAGGGCTATGCCCCACGGGGGTTCAAAGTTCCCATGTATTCTTTATGGACATTCATTTTTGTTTGAGCTGATTAAAATACAAACAGCTGATCTTGATTCGTAGTAGTTCCACAGACTAACCACAGAATGCAGCACACAAAACTATCATAGTTTTTGGCGAAGCCTACGGGTAACATCTAGTGGATAGTAATTAAATGCTATGTCTCCCTTAATTATGAACATAAATGAATAAAAACTGGTATATGACTTCATCTACTTGAGTTATATTGATAATAGCATAAAAACCCATTTTTTGTGTTCGTTGATGCAGCAAACCTCCGTACTCAGCCCCAATCTTATTCTTATGGAGAGTAATTAAAATTATATATATCGCTTATTTGTGAATATATTTTTATGAAACTTGGTAAGTGGCTTTATGTAGTATTAAGACTTTTATATCTCCATTGGGTAATTCGCTGAGTATGCAGGTTTGCTGCGACGGGGGATCAAGCCTCACATAGCGCTGTGGCTGTATAAGGCAGTAATAAGGCCTGAAATCACATATTGATCACTAGTCTGGTGGGCAAAGGTGAACCAGACTACAGCCATAGCCAAACTCACTAGTTTACAAAGTCTGGGCACACTTCTAGTCACTGGAGCTTTCAAGAGCAGCCCGTCAGCAACTCTCGAAGTTGCTCTTGGATTACTGCCTTTGGATATCTTCATCAAAGCAGAAGCACGAAAATCTGCCTATCGATTAAAAGTCGCAGGCCAATGGAGGGAAGGCCAGTCTGGAACAGGCCATTGCACCATCACCAAAGGCGTTGCTCACAGCCCTGTGCTTGAAATTACTTCAGATGTCATGAGTATGGAGATGGTTTTCACTAAACCTTTTTCTGTCGAATTGTGCTCTAGAGAAGAGTGGAAATCTGAGGAAGGGCCCTGTTTCAGGAAAGGCAGCCTTGTCTGCTACACGGACGTCTCTCTCATTGAAGGAAAATCTGGCTATGGGGTGTACAGTGAATCACCCAGAAAAGAACTCTGCGCAAGTCTGGGACAACACTGTACTATTTTTCAAGCAGAAAATTGTGGCATCATGGTTTGTGCCAATCTAGACCTTGCCAGACGCTAATGCGACAAGCATATAGTAATCTTCTCAGATTGTCAGGCTACCCTCAAGGCTCTTGACTCCAATGAAATCAAGTCAAAATTAGTGTGGGAGTGTTACAACACACTCAGCGAACCCGCAACACGCAACTCGGTGCACCTTGGTTGGGTACCTGGCCTTGTAGGCATAGGTGGCAATGAGTGTGCAGATAAGCTTGCTAAAAGAGGTTCCGGTATGTCATTCTTTGGTCCAGAGCCAAGTTGTAGCATAAGCAAAACAACTGCTTTTCACACGATCAACAAATGGTCCAGGGACTTACATCGCCAGCAATGGCAGGGTTACTCTGGTCAAGCACTTGGAAAAAGGCTGCTAGCAGACACTAGCTCTTACTGCACTAACTGGTTGGTGAGGTTGGGCAGAGGTCGGGTTAACCCCTTAACCGCCACGCACGAGATATGCCGGGCGTTACGTGTTTTCTGCGCAACCGCCACGGACGAGTTATCTCGTGTTGAACTAATCAGCTGTTGTGTTTTATTTTAGGCAGCTCATTTCCCGCCATTTTCTGATATACGGACGTAAACAAACTGTTGACAATACTGCTTGTCTATTGCTGCATTCTGGCGGATTTTAGTGGTACTATTGGTCACGATTAGTTCAGTTTGTAGTCGCAGTAAAACTCGTGTTTGCGGAAGCCTACGTTTATTACGTAAGCTGGCGGTTTTCGGCTAGGCTCGTTTGACGGCGGTTAAGGGGTTAAGCAGGTGATTGCTTTGATAACTGGACACGGCCAATTCAGGAAACATCTCCACACTCTTGGACTTAGAAATGAAA
The DNA here is from genome assembly GCA_963675035.1 of Allygus modestus. Classification (NCBI taxonomy): domain Eukaryota; kingdom Metazoa; phylum Arthropoda; class Insecta; order Hemiptera; family Cicadellidae; genus Allygus; species Allygus modestus. The sequence goes on along the minus strand of OY776114.1, from coordinate 2,832,763 downwards.
GTCAGGTGTGTAGGCTCTGCAATCAGCCTGAAGAGACTGCCATGCACATCATACTGGATTGCGAGAGACTTGGGGCGAGGAGAAGAGCTCTGTTTGGTTGCAAGCAACCAGGTGATGAATGGGACCTTAGTATTGGGAAAAAACTCCTGGATCTCGTAAAGGGTATGGGCATTGGTTTGCCCAACTAACGTACTAGGGACACACAATAAGCTTCGGTTGACGCGTGAGGATCTTTGAATCTTTGGATCTCTGAATCCGTTCCTTCAACAAAACATAAACATAAACATAAACATTACTAGTTGCAAAGGTTACCTGCGAGAAGGCCTCCCATCACACTCTATTCTGTTCACTTTTCTATTCATTTTCCTGCTTATAAATTACAGTTTATCTTTAGGTTTCATTTACAAAATGTAATCCAGAATTTGTTTATGTTTTTTCTATACATATAACAAAATGATTAAATGTGACCAATTGCAAAGTTGTAAGACAGTAGAGCAATGAAACCAAGCTTTTTACCTTTGTTTGTAATATTACCTTTGTTTGTAAGTATAGTATAGTTGTGTTTTAATATTGGAATCTATTAGTTTCTTGCTCCTGCAAAAAGTATAAAACGATTAGCTGTAGACTTGTGTTGTGCATATGGTATTTGAATTAATGCAGGCACCCATCGATCAACGTTACCAATACATTACAATTTTTAGGAGTATATCTTTTTTAACCCTCCAAGTACTCACTTTATTTCTCTTTACTGCACAGGTATTTTTCACTGTCTTGCATGCGTTTTTGTGAAAATCTATAAAAAATATAAACAATGATTCTACCTATATCACCCATTTTTATCAGCAAGAAAAGTGGAATCTAAAAAAAAAAACTTGTTGATGAATACATAAAACATGCGTACTCAACAGAGGCAAACTATAGAAACTCATATTTAATAAAAGTGTTTTTTCTGTAGGTTCTACAGTGGGACAGTAGGCGTTCACTAATCTGGCACGATCGGGACTTTGGCAGTGCTGGATTACCGAAAATGCCGGATTACTGAGCGTTGTCTAAAAAACTTTGTTATTGCGAGACTAGTGGAAATACCGTTCAAAATAGGGTCAAAAGGAAATCATTGGTTAGCGGGCCATTATTCTGTATTTTATTGTGCTTTCTCTGATTTTGGTAATGATGGAAAATTTTCAATAAAAAATCAACATTTTACGCAGAAAATAGATTTACAATATCATATTTTAATACATCCAGAACAGTTACTTCTGCCGATTACTCGCGAACTCCACCGATCGCGCCCAAAGTCTGGCGAACATGCCCGAAAGGCTTATACAGTGTACAACAAACTCTTTTTGGAACCCTTAGACCGATGCCGGATTATTGAAAGATCAGATGCCGGATTAGCGGGCCTTTACTGTAGTTGAAAAGTAAACCCCTAGTTTACAATTTCAAGATAGCCAAAATGAGCTAAATTGTTCACAAATTGCAAAAAAAAAATGTTTAGTTAAGGTTAAAATAATAATTTTCACAAAAAAACGGCATAAACCACAACTGCGACATTATAAATGGCACCAGCAATGGAAAGACATAATGTATACACACATTCGTGTACAAATTCCATGTTGAATCATGTGGTGCTGATTCGAGTATCAGTGTATTGCTTAATAACGATATATCACACGGATGAAAAGAGTCGCTATTGCGACCTTATCAGTATACGCGTGGTATAATTTGATCGGGATCGCGATCTTGGCCAGTTGGAAGTATAATGTATAAATACTGTTTTTATCTTGATGATGAGATGCCTAGACTTTCTGTTACCTGGACCAGTGCTCTGACCAGTCAGTTTAGTTTAAATAAACTTCCCTGCAGTGATGAAATTAACTACAACAAATCTAGATCATACAACAAAATAACAAAATAAATTGTTCGAGGAGTGTCTGAATGCCTGACGAGTTACCACAAGGATCACAAGAAAATCAACACTCATTAAACCTTATGAAACTCGAGAAAAAGTCATAAAAAGTTTGTGAGCAGAATGCATTGTCAAGCAAGGACAAAAGCACCTAAACAAACTTTGACAATTGATGGCCGTACCTACAGCAAATTTGTTTAAAGAATTAATTGTAATGGTAACCGCCTATCGAAAAAAGAGTTTGAGTTGCCATTCAAGTAGTTTTTTATTTCCATTATGAGAGTTGCCATTCAAGTAGGTTTTTTATTTCCATAATGATAAACAGCTGTATACAATATTTTAATTTATAGAAGCTGATTTAACCCTAGCAGTGGCCTAATGTTGAAGTGGGAAATGGCCAAGCAGATTTGACGATTTTGCAGACCTTTTTTGAAAATTCTTATAAATTTAACTGTAGAAGTAAACCTAGCCAACCTCATATTCATTTTGATCGGAAAGAATAGGAGAATCTAGAAATACTAAAATAAAAAAGATCTAGGAAAATATTTTTTCTGTAAAGTGAACAAAAATAATAAAATAGATTTTTTTTGTAGAAATTTCAAAAACAACCTGGGTAAAATTTTGTATACAGATTTTGTATGGAAAATTCATTATATACATTTTGTAAACAATCTAATTCCCTACATAGAAATATATAACATCTTGTAGAAAGAATTATTTTGTAAGTTTTAGGGGCGTAATATAATAATAAATGGAAACCCGAAATATATGTAAACTTTACAGTGTTAGTTTGTGTTGTAAATAAGTCATGTAATATATGTATATACTAATAATGATATATACATATTTGTAAAGCTAATGAAGTAAGGAATCCAAAAAAGTCATAAAGTAGATGGTAAAAAATTTGTATCACTTATAAATAAATGTAAATAAAAGATTGTTTTGCTATTTTTGCGTATTTGGGGAAAAAAGATTTCACAATAGTTAGTATATAACTTTTTTGCCAAATGTTTTACCTCCAAATAAATATAAACATGTTGTAGTACATTCGATTCCCTACATAGAAATATATAACATTTTATACATAGAATACATGGAAATATACATATAAATATATAACTCACCACTAGGCCTACCAGGTAAATAATCCAATTAGCCTACGACACCTATCACACATCAGGAAAGTCGTTCACCTCAATATCACTGCCTATATCACACTCTAAATTGTCATCAATGTCACTAATACTTTCTTCAAGACCACCGCGAATGTCACTACAATTCATTTTTGCATAAATTCGGCTAAATAAATAACTAAAACACTCTTACACAACTGACAACAGTCAAACAATAACATAGCGCGCCATATTGGACTGGGACTGGACATTGCATATTTCAGATGTCACGTCATATTGTCAACAAAAACACAACACATCGAGACAGACATAGGAATAAAGCCTAGAATCTGCTGTTTACAGTGATACCCAATACAATACAGTTTGGCGCGAGCCAGACAACTGACTGAGACTTCGTAAACAGCTGCGCAGTTGCCGATTAGGCAAAAATGTGACGTAATGAAACAATTCCTTGGTGATGAAGCCAAGGGCAAACAGTGCTGCCAATGGCAAAACTAAATTACTCTACATTTCTTCCTCTTAAAAATAACATATTATTTGACTAGTAACTATAACATACACTGCATATAAACCCGATTTTCTGATCTGACCAATTTGGTTGGTTAGGCCATTATACAAAAAAAAAAAAAACACCTGTTTTCAGAAAATCATATAACCTGTCCAATCAATATTTCATTCTAAAAATCAATAACAAAATAAAGCGCTACTACTTTAGCTATGCGTTGGTACCAACCGCATCTTCCTGCGAGAAAAATTACCCGATCTGGGTAATTTCAAAAATATCGTGTTTTGCCATTGTCAGAGCGTCGGCTGCAGCAATTGCCTTGCGCCAAAACTTCATTCGATTTCTAATCGTCGCAACATTGTTAAACAGCTGCTACATGGTTCATTTATGTAATAAAATGAATGTTCAGAATATGATCTTTCGAATGATATATATATATATTGATCACTTTGAGTTTATTATTATTGGTTTATTAAAGTTACAAAATTTTCATTAAAATCCGACCAATTTGGTCGGTGGCCACAATAGGCCACCAAAAAAAATACCAAAAAATAGGCCATAAAAATCCGACCAAATTGGTCGGAGGGCCACTGCTAGGGTTAATGGTTTGTTTTTGTTATTCATAGTAACCGGTGTTATGATTTTAAACTCCATAAGCCCAATATTAAAATTTTCAATTTTCAAATGAGTTGTTTAGTAAAATACGAGTTTTCCTCAATTGGTTTTCACCAATTGATTTTTTAGACCCAAAAGCCCCTAATCCCAAACTTTCATCAAAATATTTCCGCTGGATCTCAAGATAAATTTTGCGATCAAACAGACATAGCTCGTATTAGAGTATAGGATATGCAAGTATTTACATATGTTAATACATACCCAAAGTAAATAATTGTTTTATCTGTAATCAGATGTTCTATGTATACTTTGAAATATTTGTTTTTGTTTACATTTAGGTTATTTTAAGTTTAAACTGAAATAAAATATTTAAAAAAAGCATTTTATCGAAATAAACTGATTTAATATTGCATTTTCATCCATTTCTGAGCTATGTTTCAAGTTTCAAGTCTCTAACTCATCGGGAAGTTAGTTTAAAATCGATTGCAAAATTTGTACCTAACAGACAAGAAAGCGAGCTAATAAAAACGTTAAAAAGTCTGCTTTGTTTACATTAAAACATGTAATTAAGTGTTTTACTTTGTTTATGAACTGACATATGATCCTACTTAAATTGTTTTATTTTTCTCAGCATGTAAAGAGTAAACAAATCAGATTAGGCTGAGTATTCTAGCAAGATTAGGGGCTATGGCCCCTTAAGCCTTAAGTCTTTATGTACAGTTCTGTAAACAAAATTTTTAAGTCAAAATTGTGAGAGATTGGCAAATTGCAAGATGATGGGAGAAAGCTCAAATTGAAGGTCTTGATCCCAGGGACTCTAAAAATTTACTAGCAAGCGAGCAATAACGTGAAAAATTCCCTATAAGAAAAGCATGGGGATTTAAACATGTCTGCTTTGTTTACATTAAAACGTGATTAAATGTCTACTTTGTTTATGAACTAAGATGTGTTCCTACTTACCAAATGTAAAGAGTAAAGAGTAAGTACTCCGCCATAAGACAGAGTATTGAGCAAGGTTAGGGACTATGGCCCTGTCAAGCCACTCTATATTTGCCCTGTATTTGATATAGCTCTACATTTGTATATCTGTTCTCAGGCTGAACAATGTTAGATAGTAAAGCTCTGTGGGAATTTAGAATTTGTAATGTTCTCATCGATTTTATCAGACACTAGTCCTTTTTTTGTTCTCTAATAAAAGTAATCAACAATAAAACTGTCTAACAAATCGTCTTAATTTGATTCCTAATTTAGGGGACACCTTAGATATTTAAAATTGAATTTCTTAATAAAAGTTTGCGCTTTTCCCAAATTCTCTACCGTTTCAGGCAGAACCGTCCTTGGAAATGAAATACGGATATTTGAGCATGGAAGTGTTTAATTTGTACATGCTGAAGTGTTGTATTGCATTTCTGAACTAGCTAAAGTTTGTGATATTAGGTATGCTTTTGTTGCAAACCAAATGCGACAAGTGTTTGCAGATTGATTCCAAGTAGCTGAAATGCTTCTGGACTAAGAACAAATGTATTCAACAAGTTAGGGCTTGTGAAGTTAAATCCTTTCTCCTTTAGTAAAAACACTTCTGGAACTGGGTATTAATAAGTTAATTGTATCTTTAAAATTCACTTTAATAGCGCTTGTGAATATACAGTTTGATATTATCACTATTCAATATGATCATATTGAGTACAAAAAATATTCTAGTAACAAATAGAGAGTACTTCTTATGCTATAAGTAGAAAAATACACATGTTGAGCCTTTCGTTGTCTTTTTCTGTGGAATGTTTAGATCTGCTATCACACACTTATCCCATAAATGTAGACTCTTAACACTAGCTAACCGAATATAATTTAATTTTTACTCTATAAAGTAAAGACGATCTACATAAAATACTAAAGTGTAAATGAACAAGTGCTTATCAGTCCTTATAACAAACCGAACAAAGGTAAAGCAAAGCAGACCTAACTGATATGTTTGTAATTCTCGCCTTGAACAAAATCAAAAACTTATCGTAAGACTAAAGATACAAATATTCCTCCCAAAGTGATGTCAGAAGAACTTGGAAGACTGGTCGGAAGCTAAAGGCTATACAAGTTATACAGTATATACTCTGTATTGAACTATAATGTACATTTTGATTTGTAAAATAATGCCTTTCTTTATACAAATATTATAATTTATATTTCAACTTGGTAAACAATTTCCCCTTCATTGAAATGCAGCTTTGTAATTTTAATCAGAAATTTACAATGTGAAGACTATTATCAACCTGTTACATTAACTAATGGTGTAAAACCAAAGTATTGGAATGAAAAAAAGAGGAATGTTTTTGACATAAAGGTCCCATACAAATTGATTCTGTCGCCCATCCATAGTTTCTAGAGATCATTCTTTTTCTGCCCCATCAGTCGTAAAAGCTTATCACCTACAAGCGAACTAATATGTATATTATATAGTTGTTCGTTATAATAATTACTTCAAAGCTTTCATTGAAAGTTATGAGATGCTGGCTCCTAAAATTGCTTTAACTTTCCATGCCATTTTAAAAATTTGTGGATAGGCTTATAAAGTATGATAAATAGGAAAATTTTAGCAATCTGAATAATGGTAGGGGCAGCACCTCAGGGCTTTCAAAGAGGAGCTTATTGTAAGGCCTCCATTGATATGATATGACATGGCTGCATCCCACTCTTAATGACCGTAAATTCAGTCGTTCATGAAAAGCACTGGTAAACAATAAGAAGTTTTGTCGTTTCTGAAATTACTAAATTTCAAGTAACTTTTGAGGTTACATAATGTATTTTAGTGATAATAATCTGAAGGTTAGATAAAATGAAAACCTACACACATCATTTGACACTTGAAAGAGTAAACAAAAATAAAGCAGCTTTCATTGACTACCAGTATAGATCATTCTAGACCACGGTTTCATTTGGGGAAGGGCGGCCCAGTCTTGTGATCAAGCTTCAGTCTCCTTGTGCAGTCGCAGTTTGTCCGTGGGGTAGATCGGAGACAGTTCTAGGGTGGACGGTGCCGTGGGAATGTTATTGCCGAGGTGCAGCTTGCGGCTGAGTTCATCCAGGAGTTCCCCGAACATCATCATGTTCAGGTTCTGACCGATGAGATGCAACAGCAGGAAGTCACCGACCTGTTGGAAACGTTCAAGATAAACAGTTTTGTCAAAACTGAACCGCCAGTGTTTGTTTCGCAGTAAAGTACTGTTAGGAAACAGCGATTATTACATCCGTGCAGTTGTTCAAGATTAGTTTTTGTTACTAGACCAGCCTTAACAAATTTGTTGTCATTTACTCTCCTTTCTGCAGATAGCATGTACATAACTGAGCTGGTGTATGTTAAGCAAAATATGAGTGACTGGCAGGTGAATGTTTAACTTAAATATCTCATATGATGATGCACAGCAGGAACAAAACACGTTAATTTACCACTTTTTGGAGGGCAGACGACCCAATCTGTAGACAGGGTTAACTTTATGGCTAATGGAAAGTTATTGACATATACAATAAAGCAATGTTTTTAAGTTTGGTCACTCAGCTTGCCTCTAGATATTGGTTACAAGTTCACAAGTTCAGTAAATTGATCAAATTGGTTTTAGCCACTTTTACCATTGATTGGTACATGTATAAACAAACAGGTAATAATTTCACACAATTTTGCTTATCTTGAGTTTTAGTTTTATCCGACCTCTTTACTTGGTGTTGGTAAACAAATTAAAATAATAATTTGTATCTAAATCACCTGTAAACATTTATTTTTTGACATCCAGACTTTTAGAAGTTCGAAAATCAACAGTATAAGCTTTGGAAATAAAGGCGATTTATATAACATATCACAGGCATACATTATCAGTTCAGTTTAGCACGGTACAAACCTGAGTTTTACGAATGAGAGCGGACACTCCAGCAGGAGTGCCGAAGCGGAAGCGGCGGATGAGAATGGTCTCTCGGATGGAGGGCAGCAGCAGAATGGTGGTGCTGTAGATGAGCGCTGCCCCGGACATGACGGCTAGGAGGATGAACCAGAACCTGCGGCGGGCAAGGAAGAGAGTTTTGAGCTTTATGGGAACATTGCACAGACTGCAGTACTCAAAAGAAGGGTGTGTGTAAAAGTGGGCAATTTTGAAGGGATCAAAACTGTTCTCGTGTGTAATCTGACTGGACAAATAACCACTCAAGCCCCTCCCTAGGACACTATACTTGACGAAAGCTCAGTCGGGTCATGGATATAAAATTACTCCATCTTAACCCCAGAAAAATAGAGATTGTGAAACCTTGACAAAAGACTTACTAACTTGGTGAAAGCTGCTTTCTACCCCAAATTTGCCTTCTGAGCCAATATAAAACAGTCAGAAACCCAACCCAATATCACCAGAAGGATCAGATGTAGTTGATTCTTAAAACTGTATAGCCATTCAGTTTTACTAAAAAAATAAAACAATTTGTGATAGTGTATGTATCATTATGAAAAGATTTTATCTAAAAGATTTTAGTAAAAACAGTGGGAAAAGGATAAGAAATGAATGTCCATGACGTGTATATAGTTATTTAACAAAATATTGCTTTAAAATATATTCTTCCTACTTTCACTAAATTTCTCATCGCTCTCGACTAGAACATAAAATAATTTATGTCTGTACTACGAGTAGAATTGTCCATGTGGTCTTTGTGGTAATGCTATTTGAGTTATTTTTTGGATCCTGAGTTAGGTTTATATGAGGTGAGAAATCAAGAACGCTTTCTTTTCTGTGTTTTATGATTTTCTTACTTATTGCATGTACTTGTTTTGATACATTCAGCAATAAGATCCTGTTTTGTTGGATGGAATTATAAAATTATTATTAAGAAACCTCACATACACAATTAATCTAGGAATACAATAAGATCATGAGCAGAAAACTAAAACCAGAAATCCAAATTTAATTAATTCCAGTGTTTCAGTTTTGTGGTAAGCTTCATAGTAGAAAACAATAGCCTATTTTTCAACAGTATGCATACTTAAAAGATAAAACAATTCTCTCATTGTTCGTTTGAAACTTTATCACCAAACATTATTCAGATGAATATAGAACATAATTAATGTTTATGCTTAAACGTAACATTTATTTTATTCAAGTAGGTAAAAATAACTGAAGAAACCTTGGTGTAGGTTTGAATAACACCATACTGTACATGGTCCTTTTAATCTCTGGTTAAATCTAGTTAGGCATTCACACAGTTAAGAGAGTTTATTTGCGTTGCTGAATAGCCGGTTTGCTCAAGGTTGTATTGGGCTACTCCACCTTTTACAGGAAGTTGACAAACCAAAGTATTGTTCTCATATAACTGTTAGGCCTAACTGTATTTATAAATTGTTGCCTTCTCCATTTTAAAATTCTCACAAAGTAGTTTGAAGAGATCCGGTGTACAGTATTAAATGTTTTTCGGAATTAATCAAATATCTATTATACATAAACTATTTATCGGTGAACTTTTTAAAACAAAATATTTTAAACCAAAAAGAATTTTCAAAGCATCTTGCCTGATTTGTTCAGCTTTTCAAATGGAATGATTTTATACCATTCTGTATTACAGGTTTTAAACTAACCTAACAAAATTTTTGTCTTGAATTTGTGAGAATATAGAAACAAAGTAGATTTATCAAACTAATAAAAAAAAACTCAAAACGTCAGTTGTTGTTTTGTCATTAAACACCATCCGAATAAAGACCTCAATAATCGAAATCAAAGTTAACTGCTGCAACGGTTTTATGTAACCTAATTGTGTTAAAAAATTATTTTAATTCATTGCTATATTTATATTACCATAACTTATGGAGGATTTATCTACTTAATCAAAGATACTAAAGGTTGAAAATGAGTTGTTTTTTGACTTAGAAATAAAACTGTTAGTTGGTGCATAACCACTGAATAAATGGAAACATTTTTCTGGCTTTTAGTGACAGGAGATAAGACAATTTCTATTACTAAGGAATGAATGTTTAAACAGATAAAGGAAAAGGTTATTTCGTCAGAACTGTGCCCATTCACTTTTCTAAGCACTGTGGGTAATGGCGTAACACTTTTGAATCTTAGTCTGACTGTTAGTTCAACCGGTCAAGGTTGTACTAGAGTAAAGTATGGTGTTTGTTTGTTGTTTGTTTGTTTATTGGGGGATTAGGAGGCCCCGGCATAGCCGGCTAGGCACATCTCCCTTGGGATATTGTACAGCCACCGGAAAGATGGAAAAGATGAATGGGTAAGGTGGTAGGATGGGGTCAATCTGCCTCACTCCAGAAAGGGAGAGAGATCCTTACCTAGCTCCCGGGCTCTGTGGGTGACAACACCCCGGGACGATTCACCCTCTAACCCGACGTCCCCCTAAGTCCACCAGACAGGGACCGCCATCACATAGAGCCTCCAACCTCTAAGGGGTCGGGTGCCCCCAGCCCGGCAGACTGAAGACCGTCGGGTAAGGGCCCTTCCTCCCAGGCACCCGTCCCAGGCTGCAAGGAAGATCCACTACTCCCTCCAAGGACTTGGACTAGACTGGGTATCCAGGCTCAACTGGGAGTCAAGCCCCCAGAAGAGACAAGGAGGAACCAAGGAAGGGAAGTTGTCACACTGGATAGCCAAAAGACTTACCATTACTGTGACAGCTTCATTTTGCTGTACCCAATGTCGACCTCTGTACTAGTATAGACCAGTCAAGAGAGCCGTCGAGGGCTAAAGTATGGTGTAAGGTATATTGTTGGAGTTTTCAGGTTGCACTAGAACCACCTATCGATTATGTTTGGGATCTTTAAAAAAATCACATGATGACTGAGAACATAATTTGGGCCATTTGGGTGGTAGGTCGCTATTTTGCCCATCCATAGCAGTTGAAGCAACTCAACACTCATTGAATGAGCTGTCACACCACACAATTGTACAACTGACATGTCGACAGATAAAAGAAACTCAGCACAAGTAAACTTACCACAGGAAGATGTAGATCTTCTCGTTGAGGATGTTGAGAGCCAGAACACACAGTGCGTCATGACGCTGGATGCTGCCTGAAGGACCGAACTTGTGGAAGGTGCACTTGGTCACTCGGGGGAACACGGCTACCATCGGGTCTGTGCGGTTCTCCTGGTCCAGCTGCGAGAACTTGATGACGTCTGTGCCGTACGTGAAGAAAGCACCTCCGAGGAACGCGTCGATCATGAACATGTTGCCAATCTGGGGGGACAATGTGATTAGTAATCAGCATCATTATCTACATTTAGATAATGTTTAGCACAAACATAGGATGGTTTTTTAGATTTTGAAGGTGTTAAAACAATACAGTTAAGTTCATAGACATGATAAAACTGGTACTTAAGAGGGGGCACTAGTAAATCCAGGTAGATTTATAAACCCATAAGAGCAATGTTATCTTTAATGTTCCATCCAGCCTAAACAGGTGTTTGGATATTGTTGATTTATGGCTTGTTTTAAAGAAGAAAAAACAACAGAGCGATTTTAGTTAGCAAAGTGTAGAATTTATTTTTTATTCATTGATAATTTCGCCTCAATATACTACAAATTAATTAACTTGTTTATCAAATGTTAAAACATAAATGTTGTGTTCAAAAATGTGTTTTTTGACTGAAATCGCTAGGTAATCATCAGTGCAACATTTCTACAAAATTTTAAAACTATATATTTACAAATCACTACTGGACGAAACTTAAAAGTTGGCCTTATGGAGGAAGCAGGTGGAAACGCCAAAAGTCTAGTGACTGGTGCACCCTCTTAACCACTGTAAATCGTCCAACTAGGAAGATTTCTAACACCAAGACATTTTATTTTATGGACTATCGACGGAAGGAAAGACCTGTTTTGCCTTTAATATATAGTCAAGGAGCCATTCAAATTTAGTTTAATTTGTAACCAGGATTCTTTAGAATTAAAAGTGGCAAAACAGAGAGCCATTTGTTTGAAACAGGAACTAAAATTAGCATTAGAACATTCGTGAAGTCTAGTATGCCAGATCATAACAATTGCATAGAAATTAAAAAAATTATGGGAAAACCATAACAAATTTAAAAGTGATTTCTGACTAAATTTAAAACTAAATTTTGAGTCTTTTATCTTGAATTAATGCACTAAGCCAGACAATGTTTTAAAACTATAATCCAAGAATTCTTAATCATGGAGATACCTTTGGATAAATTTGTACTTTGTTCCTATAAACATCGAACATGATAAGATATCCTTTGTTCACACCACAACAAATGTATCTTATCATTTGTAAATGCAAGTTTGAACCTAGGCAAATGTTGCATAACAATCTGAAGGACGTTTTCTGATTTCTAACAATGTTTTTAGTTCAAACTGTTATCACACTTAAAATCAGTATTATGTGCATTTAAGAGAGGAAGGGAACAAATACGGTATTATTTACCTACATTCTATCTCGTTACATGAGATAACTCCTAAAGCCAAGAAGTCTCTTATTGTACTAGAAACAGTTCTGTGCACCAATTGGGGGTTTACCTTGAAACACAGGGATTATAACATTTCCTCATTTTTTCAACAGTTTGATGTTTAATTTTCCATAAACTATTTAAAAAAAAATGTTAACTATGCCTGATGTATTTACATGGTAATTTTTAAATTCTAAGACGTACTAAATTTTTAGTTTATTTTCTAATTGTAATTTGAATAAACTAAAAAAGAATTGCCCTCTATACATTTTGTAATTAGGAACTAGAACTACATTGATTGAAGACCCTGGTTTACCCGGTCAAGCGATGCACTGCAGGATTTACAGCCAGCTACATAAACCCTTTAATTGAAGATTACAAACCAACTTCTCTTTTTTACTTTTTTTCAACTTCTTTTTTTAACTTGTTAGTAGTTGCTTGAATTGAGTTGTATTTCAAAGTCCTTCTAAATGCTTTTTGAACTACAAAAACTTATTATTAGGCAGATAAATGGTTATTAAATTCTAAAAACTAGCAAGTGTTAATTTTATTCTATAAAATACTATCTAGAGTATGTTGATAATAACATATTATAGTAGCCGTGAACTGAAATCCTGCAGACCTCTGCGACATTTTTTCCTCTAACCATTTATTTTCCGTGGCAATGTAGGTGTTTCCTTAGGGTAGACCCAGGGCCATATTAAAGCATAGGGTACATAGGCGCCTAGGGGCCCACACCACACAAAAAACCACATAGGCCTACTAAAAAAAGGTCAGTAAAGGGGTCCACACCATAGGTTGGGCCTAGGGGCATAAAGATCCTAAATCCGGCCCTGGGTAGACCAGAGCCTTAGGAAATGTCTGTAGGATGACGGTTGACGGGGAGAAAAGTTCATTTTAAGTATTGTTGAAAATTACAAGAGGGGGTGTCAACTTTTGAAAAGTAATGCTAAAAGAATTCATTATTGTTGGTTTTTAGGAAATACAATTTGTAATTAAGGTAAATAACTGTAGTTACAGACTTTTACTGACTACAAATTTCTGGTTATGCTAGATGCAGCTTATAACGTTTACTTTTAAAAAACAATCAGCATACTTTACAAGATTATATATTTTTATATCAGGACACCTTGAATTATTTCATCGTATATTTTATGGATCTTATATTCTCCTATATACCGTAGTCATAATTTTAGCCTTGATAATAGTTTTGTAAAAATATAAAAATCTCATTCACTAGGCTATTTTAAATAGAGTATTAATAGCTATGAGAATGTTTAAACTAATAACCCTAACTATGTCGTACATGTTCCTGAAAGCGTCAACAATTCCTTCACTTTTGTATCATTTTGAAATACTTTCAGAACAATTTTCTTCCCAATCCTGTCTCTAATGCAATTTATGGATGGCTTCAAAATGCAGTGTGTGGTATTTAGGCTAAATAACAATCTCCAATTTTGATTGCTGGTGGAAGCAGGCTGATCCAGTGAACCATTCTACGCAAAGCTGATTGGTCCAAGGTCATTCGGTCAGCCGAGAAGCAGCTTTCTAAAGCCTTCGACTATATGACAACCTCTGCCCGTTGCATTGGAATTTTGCATTTAAGAGGTTGTGATTATTATAAAAATTGCATTGATTATGATCATATATAGTTTTTTCTATAAATTATTTATAATTGACAATTACATTTTTACAGTTCTGAATTATTCCATTTTACCATTAAAAATGGCTAACAAACCCATAAACATAGTAGACTTTATAATAACTAACGCTATTTTGATAAGTTAACCACGCTTATTTCGTAAAAAAAAATAATAAATGGAAAATTTATTCAAAATTTGATTTACCTTTATGTGTTGCAGTTTACATCACAATTGATAAAAAGTATTTAATCTGAGGAAGTAAAGTCCTTTTTATCAGTTGTGTGATATCTTTTTTTAATGTTATCTGTTGAAGCTTGGCGTATTATTTCTGAAGAAGCAAGTTTGAGTCCCCACACTAAATTGGCTGGGATTAGAGTTCAAAGTCATTACATCATTCCATGGCCTGTTAGATTACTCTTGGTAAATGTTTGTTGCCAAGTGTTATCATTAACCCAAAACTCTATGATAAGAGGCTTGTCACATGCATCACGTTTTTACTTTCTGCTACATTCTTAAGAATAATGAATAAAGAATTATCTTAAGAATAATTATTTTTTCATAATGGTTGACAATATTTAAACACCTTTGCCTAAGGTTTCAGTTTTGAAACACATTAAGAGGTACACATATTTTGAGTATATATTTCTTTGAGCCCTTATGACAAGTTAGTCTAACAATAGGATAAAATAATTAGCCCCAAGTAGTTTATTATCTAACAATGTTTGGATTATATCATTTTTTTGCTTGTACAGCCGTTAACAAACTAGAGCTTTGATTAAATAGTACTTAATCTCAATTTTAAAATGTAAAACTACTTAATTAACTTGAATGCATTATTGAATGGTACTCAGTGGGCAATTATTGCTCTAAAATAAGAAGTATTGTTATTGTTTGGAACCTCCTGTAAACAGGCCGAGCCTTAAAGACACTAATACTCAAGTGTTATAAGTGCAGCATATAGGAAAAGGAAATATTTTAAGTTTGTTTAACTTATCAGCAGCTAATCACCAGAATGTTGGTAGACTGTTATCAATGTTTGGTAAAGGAACTGTTTATTTGATTTGTTATGTTTTGTGATATCAATGTAATGGGTCCTTTATGATTAGGGTACAGTGTTTTATATACACAATTTAAGAAAAGAAAATGATTCTATTCTCTACCGTGTAATGTATCTGTGCAATTAAAAATGTTCATGTTTCTTTAGCTTTCTAAGTACAGTATCTTATAATCAACTGGTTGACATTAGCTTTTTGTACCATTATTCCCTCCTAAAAAAATCTGTTGGAAATAAGTTAATAATCTTTCCTGCATTCGCCCTTCCCAAAAATGAGAAACCATGTTGTTTAGGAGCTATAGGATTTCTTATTCATTTATCTTAGCTTATATATATATATATATATATATATATATATATATATATATATATATATATATATATATATATATGGGTCGATTCCTTTTTTAAACAGTTAATTGCAATTAATTGATTTTTGTTAGTTAGATTTTTAAAATTGAAAGTTGTGTATGAAACAAATTCTTAGAATATACAATTTTAACTTTGATTTTCATCAAAAATGCTCAACAAGGTAGTATAGTAGTTATACTTTCTGTCTTCAGTTATGGTCTGGTCTGGTTTACATCACATTATAATCTCAAGCCTAAGGTTTTGATAATGTGCAGTGTTAACACTGTCGGTATAGTAGGAGCTCATTGACACAATTGATTCCCTTTTTGGTAACTCGACAACTCGGTGTATATGACGTGGAATGCAATTCGATAAAGATACATTTTCATAACAAGATACGACGAATAAATCCAAATGAGCTATGAAGACTGTGATCCATTTTGCCAATTCTTGTCAAAGCTCTGTCCTATACTCTAATACAAGCAATGTCTTATCTGCAAAATTTATCTCGGAATCTAGCGGGATGATTTTGTTAAAACTTTGGGATTAAGTGCTTTTGGACCTAAAAATACGATTGGTAAAAACCTCAGCCCCAGGAAAATTTATATTTGGTTGGAAATCTCATTTGAAAATTTTAATATTTGACTTATGTAGTTTCAAATCAAAACAAAAGAATCATAACATCTGTGAACAGGCTAAATTAACCAGTAAACTGTCAAAGTAGCACTAACACAAGGTAAAGTATCGATACATGATTGCTTGAAAACAGTAACTAAGACCTTTGAATAAAAATTGCATATAGCCATATTTTACACCCACGAAACTAATCAGATAACAAAGAGCATGGCTCGGTACAAACGGTCAGTTGCTTACGACATTGAGGAAATTGAGAGCCTTGCACATGTGCAGTGTTTCACCCACTGATAAAATTGTTATTTCGGGGTTTTTGAACCTAAAAATCCTCAACCCCGGGAAAATTCTTGTTTTGTTGAAAAACAAACTCATTTCAAAGTTAGTCATTTTAAAATTGGACTTACAGAGTTTCAAATCAAAACAAAAGAATCAAGACAGCTATGAGTAAATAACCCGTGAACTGTCAAAGTAGCACTTACGCAAGGTAAAGTATCAACGTGTTTTCTTGAAAACAGGAACTAAGGGAACTAAAACATACCTTGACAGTAACGAGAACCATTAAATAAAGATTGCATATAGACATATTTTTTACCCACGAAACTAATCGAATATCAACGAGCATGGCTCGGCCTCCCCGGTGCTAACAGCAAACTACGGTCGGTTACTTACGACATTGAGGAAGTTGAGAGCCTCGCACATGAAGTACCCGCTGGCGTAGACGTTATGCATGTGAAGCGTGTCGGTGAAGTACTGCACCAGCCGGCTCAGCCTGTCCCGTCGGTCCTCCTTGGGCCCCACGATGGCCCCTCGGATGCCGTCGGTGATCATGCGGACCTTCCCCTCCTCCCAGCTCTTCCACACCCAGTGCGGCACATAGAACAGCACTCCCTGGAACACGACTTATCGGTTCTGTTGCCGTCGGAACTTTGTGAACTGTACACGCTTTTGTGTTTGGGTGTATGAAAGATTTTTGTGGAGTATCTCAAAAGAATGGTTAACTAGTTCATTGAATTGATGTTGTTTCTAAATCTCTACCAGTTGGATAAGGTTAAAAATGTAACAATTTTGCTATTCATGGAAGAAACCCCTCTACAAACATGCTTCAAAAAATAAGTTTAACCTGTTGATTCAAATGGTTGGATTGTATTAGGATACCTTCATAGCAAGTGATTATTGTGATAGAGTTTAACTTGGATAGTTTGAATATCAAGGGACCGAGGGAAAATTTGAACTATCCAAAAATTTCAACTAACCAATTTTGTTTAATGCTGTACATAGTACTAGCGACCAAGCAGAAATTTAAATTAAAGAATATAAACTAGCTGTTACCCACAGCGTTGCTGGCGACAAATTAAAACAAATTATAAATACTAACCTGACCAGCACTGTCAAATCTTTATTTAGTTTTACCATATGACTTCCTTTGTCCTAATTAACAAACAACTACAGCTGGTAATTTTATAAATTATATCCTCCCATAAGATTTTCATTGGACATTACAGGACCCGTGGAGTGGAGCCCTAAGGTTGCATGTAAACATTATCAGGTCTTTATGTTAATGTGATATGTAAGCTATGTTCATGCAAAATTTGAGCTTAACCTAATTGGTCCAGTAGTTTATGCATGATGGAACTACAAATATCCATAGCCTACATGAAAATATACATCTAAATTTCCACATTTATATAATAGTAGGATTATAGAAGTTTGAATTATCCAAGTTCCACTTTATCTTAAATTACAAACCAATTTTTTCAATAGACTTTGAATAATTTTTAATCATGATGGATCCAAAAAGTATGTATAAAATGAAGTTTTCAAGTTATTAAATAGTTATTAGTGTTTGACAAATGAGTTTTTATATATTACCATGCCCCCGTAAGTAATACAAGTCATTGGTGTAATAAATTGGATGGTAAAGTTTTAAAACCCTTTAGAAATCAGGCCACATATTAAGTATTTGTCTAAGACTGTTTGACAAGGAATATAGCACTTTACCTGGAAGAAGAGCATGAAGGGGACCCACTGGTAGTACGAGTGGTATTTGGTCTCGTCCTCGCCCTGTACAAAGTCCCCCACCCCCGGGTGAGCCACATGGGTCCCCACGGGCCTGCCTTGTTGGTGCGGCAGCGTGAACGTGTGCGTGATCCAGCAGTACGTGTTGATGACATGGCCGGGGATGGCCCCGTCTGTGATGCAGGCTATTGGGTCTCCTGAAATGATAAATGAAATGTCAACAAAAGAGAATAGAGAAACACCCAATATTTAAGTACTGTACCATTGAAGCAAGACTGTTTAAGATTACTTGGAATCCGGTGTACAGAGAACATAGGCATACAGCAAAATATACCTTGAGCATGACATTGTGAATTAAGAGAGGTATGTACATTTTTTAAAGCTTGTCGGAATAATAAGAGGATCTAAATTTATAATGTTAATTTTGGAATGCATGTAATCAAATGTGGGTCTCGCTAGCATAATAGTAAGCGTTTTGAATTCTAGGGCAAGAGATCACGCGTTTGATTCCCAGGGTGCCCAGAAGACTGAGAGGTTTGGCCGTTGTCCTCGAACAAAGTTGAATACAAAATGCCATTGGCGTAAACAAGCAATCGATCAATAGAAAATCTACTTAAGGTGACAAAATCCTAACACAAAGCATACCAAACAGTTTATCAAATGTCTACGTTTCCCAGAATTTAGAAAATGTCTAAAATTCCCTTTGAGATTCATTTGCCTTAAAAGTTTCAGTGTGTATCTATCGCAGACTATTTAATTTGGTCAGATGGTCATGTTGTGTTACCCATAACAGTTCATAAGTGCCTCTACAGGATGCAGCATGAGTGAAATATTTTAAAGGTAATTTATGGATGAGCAAGCTAGAAAGGCTTGGACAATAAATAGTTGGTTATTTGTGAGTTTTAACCTAAAGACCTGTTACATGGTTACATGTATGGGGTTGACCTACCTATGAGATTGTTGGCAGTTACGAGGACGCAGGAGACGAAGAGGATCGCACTAGTGACTCGGTAGTGGAACCTGAACACCATGTTGTCTATGACAGCCTTGTCCATCAGGTAGCGGACTTTGACGAAGCCCGCCACCGATGACGCCATCGCGAACACCGACATCTTCTATTAGTTTCTGAAACAAACAAAGATTTATTAATATATTTCAAAGGAAGTGAAATTAAACTGGATTAAAGTATAGACATATATTATATGGATTCAAATGATTGGAAAGTAAAAGCTGTTCATGGTTTTCTGCAGTTTAGTACGTCTCTTAAACCCGAACCAGTATAATCCCTCATGATTTTTATAGACTGTTAGCCAATTGACGCCTGGTGGCCAAAATGAAAATATATTGCTTTTAAAAATTGAATTTCATCAAATAACTATTAAAAGCGACCCTGATCTCTTTGGAGTAATCATTTAATGAATTTTGTGAATTTAATAAGAGGTTTGATAATTTAAGAATGCTTCAACCTTCAAGTAATATATAATCATCAATCAAGGCAGTATCTATTCAACGTAGTTGTCCTGGTATCCGTATCAAGAGTGTACTGTTTTCACACTGAAGATGGACAGAAAAAGTTGGCATAAGTTACCAAGTATCAACGTACTACAATAGAATATATGTAAAACCTGTAAGAACAAAGTTGGACGAATCCTTTATTATTTGGCGATCTTCCTTTCAGAACATTGTGGATTCTGAGCTAAATCCAAGGTCTCACTTTCATAAATTTCATTACTTGAAGATCAGGATATCCCCATCTTTTTACAACTCACAGTACCCCCCCCCATTGGTTGAATTTGTGATTCAAAAAACCAAAAATACTCATTGGCAATCTTACTCAGGCCTACTTATCCTCTTCTTCATAGACCGTCTTGATAGATAGCCTAGATTAGCCTAGGCTTTATTTATTTATTTATTTTTATGAACAGACTTTTTTCACTACCTGATTTAAAAATTATAACTACTACAGTTCTAATCAAACTGTTATTTTATTAATTATATTTATATAACCATTGCTCTCCTCTTTCACACATTATTAAAGTATCGTAGAAGTGTGTGTAACATGGCTGCTGTATAACTGAAGTGAGTGGGCATGATGTTATGATTTTCCAAGATTATGGGATTTTATTGATTAAATGCAATAGCCTTTCTCAATTGTTCTATAATTTTAACCTTCTCCTAAAAATAAAACTGGTTAGCAGAAGACCGATAATTTTTATTTTATATAAACTGTTTTAAGCATGTATTTATTGCAAGTTGAGTTACTAACTAGACATTTAAGAATCACGGATACACATCACGGTTCAATGATTTTGTCACCATTGACTGTATAACCTCGAGGGTCCAGAGGCAATGGTAACAGTTAAAAAGTTTAATTTAGATAGGCATATCTTTATACGTAACTCTATAAGCGAAGTTTGTAATTAGAAGTTGTGCGCGATAAATCGCAGGATGATGGGAGAGGGCTCAAATTAAAGGTCTTGATCCCAAGGACTAGGAAAAAATTGCAGTATTTCCAAAAATTTGCCATCAAAAGAGAAATAACGTCAAACATCCCCCCGAAAAGCGTAGGGATTTAAAAACGTCTGATTTGTTTCCACTAAAACATGCGATGTGTCAACTGTGTGTACACAGTGACATGTTTTCCTATTAAGTCCACACTGTTTTATTGTAATCAGCATATAAAGAGTTAAAACGATCTGTTGAGACAAAGTATTAGGGCAAGATTAGGGGCTATGGTCCCTTCAAGCCACTAGTTTTTAATAATCTTGTACGATATTTTGTTGTTGAGATATGTGAACGTAATGTTTTGAAATAATCTTATTCCCCTTTAGTTGTTGAATCGAGTCATCATCCACCTGCCAATTTCATTAATCGAGCTAATTCGGAAGGTGCATTCGTACAACATTATGTCTTATTCAAACTGATTCCACAAACTAAACTTGTATTACCGGATCCAGTCGACTGGAGGAACTAGAAGATCGAGTACGAAGCACTCGCCGGTCGGTTATTGCAACGATTCCACCACACACTACTACACTGACACTGGCACTGGCACTGGCACTGGTACTGGTACACTGCACCACAGTACTACTGTAGAGTGGCCGGCTCGGCGGCGGACGACACACTGGGGCCGACTGCTAGTGGCCAGGTATGTGTCCTTGGGCCAGCCAGACCGGCTCTGGCCGCACCGCGGTGTTCGACGTGAATCAGACAGAAGCCGAGACAAAGACCCACTCCGAGGGTTATTGACTCGCCACTTTACTCTTCCACTCCGCCTCTACCTGCAGCCTGCAGCATCCCGAGGCGCTCCATCGGAGCGTTATTGAGTAAATTAAAAGTTCTTACCGCATCGCTTATAATCTGGAAATTATAGTTATTACGTAGTTTTATGCAACAGAGGAGTTGAAGTCGGAGTGCCTAAATGACTCACGCTCAGGTGCCAGATTTGCTTTGCCTGTGGTAGCATAGAAGACAATGGTCGAAACCTATAAGTCATGTGGTAGCATAGAAGACAACGGTCGAAACCTATAAGTCATGTGGTAGCATAGAAGACAATGGTCGAAACCTATAAGTCATGTGGTAGCATAGAAGACAATGGTCGAAACCTATAAGTCATGTGGTAGCATAGAGGACAACGGTCGAAACCTATAAGTCATGTGGTAGCATAGAAGACAATGGTCGAAACCTATAAGTCATGTGGTAGCATAGAAGACAACGGTCGAAACCTATAAGTCATGTGGTAGCATAGAAGACAATGGTCGAAACCTATAAGTCATGTGGTAGCATAGAAGACAACGGTCGAAACCTATAAGTCATGTGGTAGCATAGAAGACAATGGTCGAAACCTATAAGTCATGTGGTAGCATAGAGGACAACGGTCGAAACCTATTAGTCATGTGGTAGCATAGACGACAACGGTCGAAACCTATTAGTCATGTGGTAGCATAGAGGACAACGGTCGAAACCTATTAGTCATGTGGTAGCATAGAAGACAACGGTCGAAACCTATTAGTCATGTGGTAGCATAGAGGACAACGGTCGAAACCTATCAGTCATGTGGTAGCATAGAAGACAATGGTCGAAACCTATAAGTCATGTGGTAGCATAGAAGACAACGGTCGAAACCTATAAGTCATGTGGTAGCATAGAAGACAATGGTCGAAACCTATAAGTCATGTGGTAGCATAGAAGACAATGGTCGAAACCTATAAGTCATGTGGTAGCATAGAGGACAACGGTCGAAACCTATAAGTCATGTGGTAGCATAGAAGACAATGGTCGAAACCTATAAGTCATGTGGTAGCATAGAAGACAACGGTCGAAACCTATAAGTCATGTGGTAGCATAGAAGACAATGGTCGAAACCTATAAGTCATGTGGTAGCATAGAAGACAACGGTCGAAACCTATAAGTCATGTGGTAGCATAGAAGACAATGGTCGAAACCTATAAGTCATGTGGTAGCATAGAGGACAACGGTCGAAACCTATTAGTCATGTGGTAGCATAGAAGACAACGGTCGAAACCTATTAGTCATGTGGTAGCATAGAGGACAACGGTCGAAACCTATCAGTCATGTGGTAGCATAGCAGACAATGGTCGAAACCTATTAGTCATGTGGTAGCATAGAAGACAATGGTCGAAACCTATAAGTCATGTGGTAGCATAGAAGACAACGGTCGAAACCTATAAGTCATGTGGTAGCATAGAAGACAACGGTCGAAACCTATAAGTCATGTGGTAGCATAGAAGACAATGGTCGAAACCTATAAGTCATGTGGTAGCATAGAAGACAACGGTCGAAACCTATAAGTCATGTGGTAGCATAGAGGACAACGGTCGAAACCTATTAGTCATGTGGTAGCATAGAAGACAAGGTCGAAACCTATCAGTCATGTGGTAGCTTAGAAGACAACGGTCGAAACCTATTAGTCATGTGGTAGCATAGAGGACAACGGTCGAAACCTATTAGTCATGTGGTAGCATAGGGGACAACGGTCGAAATCTACAAGTCATGTGGTAGCATAGAGGACAACGGTCGAAACCTATTAGTCATGTGGTAGCATAGAGGACAACGGTCGAAACCTATTAGTCATGTGGTAGCATAGAGGACAACGGTCTAAATTTACAAGTCATGTGGTAGCATAGAGGACAACGGTCGAAACCTATTAGTCATGTGGTAGCATAGAGGACAACGGTCGAAATCTACAAGTCATGTGGTAGCATAGAGGACAACGGTCGAAATCTACAAGTCATGTGGTAGCATAGAGGACAACGGTCGAAACCTACAAGTCGTAGTAGCATAGAAGACAACGGTCGAAACCTATAAGTCATGTGAGGTTTTGATCGCTATTTTGTAATACAATTGCTTTACTGAATATGACAATACTTAACCGTTGTCACATGGAGCTGTAAGAAGGGGTTTAGTAGTTTTAGGTTGTCGTACGTTATGGCTCAGTCCCATAATGCCCATTCTCAAAGTTCCAGTGTTATGGTAATAAAATGAATTAATCTGCATCGCTGTCACACCATTTTTGAAACACATAATTTTCTTCTTTAGACGAGGCACCGGGTGGTTTTTAAACTTTAATATTGTGTTTGGAAATGCACGATTGGTGACAGATGAGTTTTTCGCGACAAATGGAAATGAGAAATTAAATCTCTAAATGCGCTGCCTTCTCTATAGACTTTAGGTTGTTTATTATGGACAAAACTGCCTGATTTTGTTTTTAAAATGTTACCCTATACTATTAGAAAGTGAAGGACGTTCTGAATATCTGTAATTATTGCCACTTTGAACTGCCGCAAATAATTAACTTTCCTAACAAAAAGTAATTTCTTTAACTAAGGATTTGTTTGTGTACTTATCACAATGAGAAGGATACAACTGTGTTAAAACTCACTAAGTAAAATTTACTCTTTTTACGCTACTTAAATATTATTAGGACAACTTTTTGTGAGAACTGTCATCTTGATACAAATTTTGATAATCCGTCAGATAATGTGTGAATAACAAAAAAATAATAACAATAATTAACAAATAAATGGGTTGAAGTGCACTACAAACTGCATCACGCTTCCTTCCAATTTCCAATAGTTCTTTTGACCAATCAGTGTGTCGTTGTGTCGCGATGGGGCGTCGGGACGCCATTGAGGGTTTGAAGGTCGGCGACAATCACAATAGACCGAGGTGCACGCCTGTCGTCCCGATTATCCCGTGAACAGAGGCTTTCATTCAGCACAAAGCTGTCGTATATCCTGTAACTAGGGCGCACAATCTGGGTTCACTTTCAGCTCGCAGAGGCGTGCAGGCGAGAGTGGGGTGTGCTCCTGTGCTCCTGTGCTGTTGCGCTGTTGCGCTGTTGTGGTTTGTAAATACGAGATTGGTTTTCGTAAGGGTAACGCGTTAGAGCGGTAAAAGGTTGGTTATAAATCGTTTACGAACTGAATGGGGAGTATATGCTCCGTATGTTCTCCTGGTTTTACATTTAAAACAAAAACGAGTTCTCACGCAGCACGCTGACGTGAGGGAAGTGAATTTCCGGATTAAAAACTTTCAATATTGCGACGTCCCAATTTCATGGAAATTGAAAAACATTTAATTTTTGCTGTTTTTTTGCTCCTGGTTATATTTATGTGCCATGCTGGGATAGCAATGTTGTGCATTATAAGGTCAGGATGCTGGTGATGATAAAACTACACGAAGACATGAAAACCGTCTTTTCTAATGTAAAATCCCCATAAGACAACGTACTGAGTTTATTCAATTTAAATTGTATTTAATAATAACTCGGTAGATATTTCTGCTGTAGTTATGAGAGAGGGCTTTAAACTTTTGGCCGTTTATTTTATCGTTTAATATGCAATCATTTTACATCCGGGGCTTTTTTACCCTTTTTGGGCCCAAAAACACCAAATTTGAAATTCGTCAATAGTAGCACATGGTGGAAGGAAACAAACAGGTGTGCTATTGCGCAGGTTTGTGCAAACGTCATTACGTTATTCGGGATGCAAGAAACACATCAGGTGAGCGCCGACTATCAGCTGATTGTAGAAAAAAATTGTATGTCAGCGAATTGGAGCTTGCATCCCGTGTGGCGTAGATTCTCGGAATTGGCCGATTTTTGGCACTGGAGTAGCACACCTATTTGTTTCCTTCCACCATGACAGTAGCATAACTGGTGTACATTACATGCGTTTATATAGTAATTTTATAACGGATCAAGCGTTTAAGACAGATGTTTCAGGTTTTTAAATGCAGACATTTTCTCAGGTGTATTTTTGGCACTGGAGTAGCACACCTATTTGTTTCCTTCCACCATGATAGTAGCAAAACTGGTGTACATTACATGCGTTTACATAGTAATTTTATAACGGATCAAGCGTTTAAGACAGATGTTTCAGGTTTTTAAATGCAGACATTTTCTCAGGTGTATTTTTGGCACTGGAGTAGCACACCTATTTGTTTCCTTCCACCATGATAGTAGCATAACTGGTGTACATTACATGCGTTTACATAGTAATTTTATAACGGATCAAGCGTTTAAGACAGATGTTTCAGGTTTTTAAATGCAGACGTTTTCTCAGGTGTATTTTTGGCACTGGAGTAGCACACCTATTTGTTTCCTTCCACCATGATAGTAGCAAAACTGGTGTACATTACATGCGTTTACATAGTAATTTTATAACGGATCAAGCGTTTAAGACAGATGTTTCAGGTTTTTAAATGCAGACATTTTCTCAGGTGTATTTTTGGCACTGGAGTAGCACACCTATTTGTTTCCTTCCACCATGATAGTAGCATAACTGGTGTACATTACATGCGTTTACATAGTAATTTTATAACGGATCAAGCGTTTAAGACAGATGTTTCAGGTTTTTAAATGCAGACATTTTCTCAGGTGTATTTTTGGCACTGGAGTAGCACACCTATTTGTTTCCTTCCACCATGATAGTAGCATAACTGGTGTACATTACATGCGTTTACATAGTAATTTTATAACGGATCAAGCGTTTAAGACAGATGTTTCAGGTTTTTAAATGCAGACGTTTTCTCAGGTGTATTTTTGGCACTGGAGTAGCACACCTATTTGTTTCCTTCCACCATGACAGTAGCATAACTGGTGTACATTACATGCGTTTATATAGTAATTTTATAACGGATCAAGCGTTTAAGACAGATGTTTCAGGTTTTTAAATGCAGACGTTTTCTCAGGTGTATTTTTGGCACTGGAGTAGCACACCTATTTGTTTCCTTCCACCATGACAGTAGCATAACTGGTGTACATTACATGCGTTTATATAGTAATTTTATAACGGATCAAGCGTTTAAGACAGATGTTTCAGGTTTTTAAATGCAGACGTTTTCTCAGGTGTATTTTTGGCACTGGAGTAGCACACCTATTTGTTTCCTTCCACCATGACAGTAGCATAACTGGTGTACATTACATGCGTTTATATAGTAATTTTATAACGGATCAAGCGTTTAAGACAGATGTTTCAGGTTTTTAAATGCAGACGTTTTCTCAGGTGTATTTTTGGCACTGGAGTAGCACACCTATTTGTTTCCTTCCACCATGACAGTAGCATAACTGGTGTACATTACATGCGTTTATATAGTAATTTTATAACGGATCAAGCGTTTAAGACAGATATTTCAGGTTTTTAAATGCAGACGTTTTCTCAGGTTTATTTGTAGTTCGCTCGTCAGGTGTTTTTGTTTTCTTATCTTTGATTAGGACATGACGTGACAAATGACTAATGATAGCGTCATTTGATATCTCAGAAGTTCCTGGTATGGTTTATATAATCCGGGTAATACGTAAAGTAACAAGTTTAGTTCTGTACTCCAGCCACTGTGAGCCCCTGGAAGGTTTTAGTTGTTGGATTAGAGTGAAAGTTAGGGATTTTCCCTCTTATTGCTTAGGCGTCCTCCATTCGCCGTTATAACTCGGTACATATGTCTATAGTGTTCAAATGATACAAAGACGGTGGAAATTACATTACGTTTCAGTGCTGAATACGTTCAGACCTTAACTTGGAGTTGCTATTCCACATTGAGGTTTCATGAACGTCAACCAGTGATGGAGTTAGATTCACAAATCGCTATGCAGGCCAGGGCACTCAACTGCGATGGAATTGTAGTTTGGTACCGGCAACTATAATGCTGGATACAAACCTAGTCAGTATCGGCTAATAACTATGCATGTTATTAAAGGAATTTGTCGCCGATTCGTATTTTCTTAAAACTCGCCACATCGAGTGAACACAATGCGCCACGTTCAAATCTCTAGATACTTCAAATTGTGATTTAAAAATGTACACCCTTTCTTCGGAAGTTCGGAATTGATAGAACGCCATTGATTATTTCGGAATCCAATTTGAATTTCACAATATAAAGCGATTGTCAGCTTATTTGAGTGCAGATAATGTCGTTCGATTGTTGGAGTGTAGAGACCTCAATAAACCACTTATCTGTAATACAAGCGTCTTTGGAAACAAAATCAGTACCGATCCTGATAAACAACTGAATTCCGATTTGAAAACTTAAATAATTGAGCAATTTTTTCCGGAAATTGTACCGTTGAACTATTATTACGTGATTTAAAACTTTTCTTCGTTATTAGTTTTTGTATTTTGTTTTAATTAAAGGAGCAGGGAATCAGTAAATAAACTCAATATAAGGAATTAGTTTAGAGTGAAAATAACTCTGCTTTATTTTGTTACCCGTTAACCGGTTTTAGACAATACTTTATGAACAATAATTGCTTATATTCAAATACCATAAAGTGCAAGGTATTTGTGTTGGTGAACTTATATACCGATGACAGACACACGCGACACATTGACACATTTAATGCGGCTTGACGCCACCTGATGACACAGCGATATCGTATATGACGTAAAATGTTGTGTGAGTTGCCAGTAATTGTATTTGATTTGCCTAGTTAGCATCTAATTAGTATTCAAATGTTAGTTTAAATTCAACTAGTCTATGTTTCATTTTGTAACTGTTCCAAAAAAAGTATTTTATTTTACTTTGTGCATGTGGCAGTTGAATTCTTGGTCTTTTAAACATATGTTTAATTTATACGCGCGAGCGTCCCCGAACACACTTTCAGTTCTAGGCCAATAAAATAATTATGTTCTAGATATATAACTAAATTGGATCTGTTCGCTTCTGGATTTGTTTATCACAACCAGGTTTTCAAGAAGATTTTATAATGTACGTTAGTAATTTCTTTATTTATTAGTATAGTTTTCATAGTTATCACATGCCGAAGTTCACTCAATTGTAGAGCCATCAGTGTTGTACTGTGCGATAAACTCCCATTGTAAATTAAGATGAAAATGGAAAAACTAAGAGTCTTGATGGGAAGTTGCCGGACGCCATCTTGGGGGTTGTTCCATTAGACCAATGTTACCTTTGCTTCTCAGTCACCCCTCTCCTGATCGTCATCCTCACACAACATTCGTTTAAGTGCCAATGTAGAGGTTATAATGTTTCTCTAGTGGGTTGTATTTTAGAATTTAGTGAATTCTGGCTTTCAGATTTTAAAAATATTTTTGTAACTTACAATTTTCTTACCAAGCCTTATCTCACTAACTAGCAGACAAAATTTAAAATTTAAAAATGTAAATAACTATACAAAACCTTTCAATCGACACACAAAATAACTTTAATGTCGAACAGGTGAGGAAAAACTGATGCAAAATGTAAGAAGTTAACTTTTGTCTTATGTAATACAACTCAAGCTTCCTTTTATGTACACTTTTGAGATAGTTATCTTAAAATAGTCTGATGCGATTTCTATCCTAGAGAGATTTTCTGACGTATAAACAATAAATATTAAAGCATTAATTAGCCTATTAATCAAGGACGACGAGTGTTTTGATTTTGTCAGGTTTCACAACTTATGGTTACACTTACTGAGTGATAATTCATTTATGACGAATGGGGGTTTATTCGCTGTCAGGTGGGTGCGCATCTTATTTTCGTGAAGCAAAAATGCCAGATATACGTCAAACTTGTCTCGCGAATGGCTACCGAGTGTTGCGAAAGCCTCCCCCCAGCGCAGGTGTTGGGAGTGGTCAGTGCCGCGGTGCCGCGTGCGGACGTGCCGTAAAGCTCAAACGGTTCGTTACCACCCGCACCACGTGCCGCGTGCGGATTGGCAGCCATTGTATCCGCGCAGCTCCTCGCGGCCACTTTGACTACCAAATGGGGCCTATCCTACTTATCAACTAGCAGAAGCGCCATGGTTCCAGAACTGACATTTCCCAGTGAATGTCTTTAGGAGCGGGAGGTATAGTTTTATATTAAACTAGCTGACGTACCCGATCTTCGCACAGGGGTTTTCTTTACCCGTTCTTTAGTCAATGCAATTTGCATTTTAGTTAGCTTGAAACAGCTGTTCTTGCTTCTGCTCTTTAAGCTGTCAAATGGAAGTGTCCTCAGCTGTTCGCATTACAGTTTCTGAATATTTACTTTCTTCTGAAATGTAAACATTGAGACTCAGGACGTTCACGGGGCGTAGCCCTAGGGGATTTTAAGGAAGTGAATAGGCCTATGTGTTGCATGGGTTCAAGATCTACCTTTGTGTAAAGTGTCAGCCCAGTCGGTTCAGTAGTTTTTGCGTTCACCCGGAACATGACAGACAGACAGAAACCACCTCTTCTTTATAATATTACTAGCTGACGTACCCGTTCTTCGCACAGGGGTTTTCCCCACCCGTTCTTTAGTCAATGCAAATTGCAATTTAGTTAGCTTGAAACAGCTGTTCTTGCTTCTGCTCTTTAAGCTGTCAAATGT
Organism: Allygus modestus; assembly: GCA_963675035.1. NCBI lineage: Eukaryota > Metazoa > Arthropoda > Insecta > Hemiptera > Cicadellidae > Allygus > Allygus modestus. Next base: position 2,802,656 of record OY776114.1, on the reverse strand, counting down.
AAGTATCCACAGCTGTTCGCATTACAGTTTCTGAATGTTTACTTTATTCTGAAATGTAAACATTGAACTTAGGACGTTCACGGGGTGAAGCCCGAGGGGATTTTAAGGAAGTGAATAGGCCTATGTGTTGCATGGGTTCAAGATCTACCTATGTGTAAAGTGTCAGCCCAGTCGGTTCGGTAGTGTTTGCGTTCACCCGGAACATCAGACAGACAGACAGAAACCACCTCTTCTTTATAATATTATAGATAGATAAATGAAAATGCCTTTATTAATCCACCGTTTCTCAGTAAATTAACTGTTTTTCAGAACAACTTTCGTTTTAGACTACAAACAGCAAACAAACAGCGCAATATGTCCAAATAAAAAAATATAAAACAACCAACTTGTGTAGGAAAAAACATCTCTTTGGTCGTGTGGCGCAGTATGCATCACAGTTCACTTGACTATGTTGAGTTTTAACCCGTTTGAATCTGACCACCGTAAAATATTTTCTAGGTCAGAAAGGATGACATCAATTGAAGTTCTCGTCAGGGATGGCTCGTAGAACAAGTGCAGTTGTGAGTCATCGGCATACAAATGAACTGTACAATGTTGTATACAGCTTGGCATGTCTGCCGTGTACAAATTGAACATGGAGGCCCGAGACAGCTCATGGTATAACCTCATGTTGTTTTTTGAACAATTCGTGTGGTTTTATTATTTATTGTATCCCCTCACAACACTTTCTGTTAATTATTCGTTGTCATTTTGTTATTGGCGCGACGTTTACTTAATTAGTACGTAATTTATAGCTCAATGATTTCAGATGCACCGGGTAGATTCATAGAGAGCGAAACTCATTTGTTTGTGCCGCATTATGTAGAGAAACTGGTGAACTTAAAACTAATACACACGTGACCAAATATTTATATTCAATCACGTGACCAAATTAATTCACCGTTGGCCGTAGACAAACACTGGAACTTCGAAGGAACCTCATTGGACCATTTTTAAATAATTCGTCTGACATCAAAATCATTGCAGTAGGAAACTCTTTGAACTATTTCAACGATAACACTCATCGCAAACACGAGAATACAAACGAAAACAATTGGCGATTTTCATATTTTAACAAACATTAAACTATCTAGGCCGGCCGAGTAATACTATATGTATACTATATGATCAGTTCACAAAGGAACCGCCGGCCGTATCAGGGTTAGCAACCCTTTATATTTTTATTCTGAATCGATCGTGGAGGGAGAAAACATGAATTTTATTTTTCAACCACGGGTTTTTATTTATAGTGTTAGTCTGGGAAAAGTGTTAAAAACAGTTTTAAACTCCACAAGTTCAGTTGATCTCATTTTCATTGACAAATCCGGGAACAACTTTATAGTTCGGTTGATACTCCGCTCAATTAAAAATCACTTTGTATCTATGCTCTGGGCAACAGAATGCAAAAAATGATAATAAGAAGATTTAAACCTGACGTGTTGTAACAATTCAGACATTATGGTTCGGATTATTTTATTGTATTGATTTAAAAATTTGAATCAATAACTCGTATTGCCAACATCGCGCTTTTCGCAGTCATAACTGTACATCAACCGTGTATGGTGGCATAATAATAAGATTTAAACCTGACGTGTTGTAACAATTCAGACATTATGGTTCGGATTATTTTATTGTATTGATTTAAAAATTTGAATCAATAACTCGTATTGCCAACATCGCGCTTTTCGCAGTCATAACTGTACATCAACCGTGTATGGTGGCATAATAATAAGATTTAAACCTGACGTGTTGTAACAATTCAGACATTATGGTTCGGATTATTTTATTGTATTGATTTAAACATTTGAATCAATAACTCGTATTGCCAACATCGCGCTTTTCGCAGTCATAACTGTACATCAACCGTGTATGGTGGCATAATAATAAGATTTAAACCTGACGTGTTGTAACAATTCAGACATTATGGTTCGGATTATTTTATTGTATTGATTTAAACATTTGAATCAATAACTCGTATTGCCAACATCGCGCTTTTCGCAGTCATAACTGTACATCAACCGTGTATGGTGGCATAATAATAAGATTTAAACCTGACGTGTTGTAACAATTCAGACATTATGGTTCGGATTATTTTATTGTATTGATTTAAAAATTTGAATCAATAACTCGTATTGCCAACATCGCGCTTTTCGCAGTCATAACTGTACATCAACCGTGTATGGTGGCATAATAATAAGATTTAAACCTGACGTGTTGTAACAATTCAGACATTATGGTTCGGATTATTTTATTGTATTGATTTAAAAATTTGAATCAATAACTCGTATTGCCAACATCGCGCTTTTCGCAGTCATAACTGTACATCAACCGTGTATGGTGGCATAATAATAAGATTTAAACCTGACGTGTTGTAACAATTCAGACATTATGGTTCGGATTATTTTATTGTATTGATTTAAAAATTTGAATCAATAACTCGTATTGCCAACATCGCGCTTTTCGCAGTCATAACTGTACATCAACCGTGTATGGTGGCATAATAATAAGATTTAAACCTGACGTGTTGTAACAATTCATACATTATGGTTCGGATTATTTTATTGTATTGATTTAAAAATTTGAATCAATAACTCGTATTGCCAATATTGCGCTTTTCGCAGTCATAACTGTACATCAACCGTGTATGGTGGCAGGATAGACTTGTGTAGGGCTCCGCCAGGCCGGTGTCAATGCCTCGACGGAGTGTTTGATACCCAGGACCGCCGCCGAGTACCGTTGGCTTACCACGACCATGACAGAGCCGGTACGGTGATTCAGCCAGCGTCTTGCGCCATCTGATAGCGCAAGTTACACCTTTGTTCCAGGCCCGTAGCACGTTTACAGTAGGAAACGCTGCTTGCGATTTGATCATTACTGTACTGTACTCTGTTGGTTCATTGGAAGTAGTTACTGGGAGTTTTTTTTAAATTTTGATTAATTTCATCGTGTGATTTTGGATAGTTTACACTTGGAACATTGTACGATGGAAAGTATCTTATTTATCTTAATAATAGATAATCAGATTACTGAAGTGAATGTAAGCATATTTTTTCAACGAAAAAACACACTCTCACACTATATATATGTGTCCGTGGGTGCGATAACTCTCGTAAAAATGGTCCGATCTTGATAAAATTTGGTACAAACGTGTAAAGCATTATTTATGACTTTAAGCTCGAAACCGAGACAGATCGACACATCCGAAGTGGTATTTTGGGGGGGTTTTGTACCCAAAATTTTTTTTAAGTTTTTACATGTAATGTTTTAAAAAGTCAAATTTTAGTTTTCATCATTGGATTCAGCTTAAAAAACACACAATTTGGTGTATTGATCATTTCTCTACGTCAATTGGTTACAGAGATATTGAAAGTGCTAAACACAGTACGTTGTCTAATGTTATTCTTTTGGAGGAAAAGACAAATTTTATATCTCGCTTATTTATGAACGTATACTGACGAAACTTGGTATCCAAGTCGCCAACATCATCCCTCTTCATCTGGTTGTGTGTTCTATTGATATTTGCTCAAAAAAACAATTTTTTGCCAAAGGCTCCCGTAGCAGCAAACCTGCATACTCAGCCCCATGTTATTCTTATGGATAATAATTAAATGCTATTGTCTCCCTTAATTATGAACAAAAATGAATAAAAACTGGTATATGACTTCACCTAGTTAAGTTCTGTTGATAATAGGATAAAAACCCATTTTTTATGTTCGTTGATGCAGCAAACCTGCGTACTCAGCCCCAAAATTCTTATGGAGAATAATTAAAATTGTATATATCTCTTATTTGTGAACATATTTTTATGAAACTTGGTAAGTGGCTTTATGTAGTATTAAGACATTTCTCCATTGGAAATTCGCTGAATATGCAGGTTTGCTGCAACGGGGGTATTTTTAGATTTTAACGAGTGGTTAAAAGAAGGAGCTCTATACAGTAGAATGAAAATTATATATACTTCAATCACTTAATTCAAAATATTTGAAGGTCATAGCCATAGCAGTAATAAATCTGTTGTTTCTGAATAGGCATCTCTACAGATAGATCGATGATGTATTGTATACAAATTAAATTAAAATTTGAGTTGATATTAAATCATCATTGTAATGTGTCCAATTACGTATTTTTATGGGTAAAAAAATGTCAAATGCTATACAAATCTAAAGATTGTTTAGCCGTTAAACAAGAAATACGGACGGTAAATCGCCTTTGCGGTGAATAATTAATAACCGCGCAGTGATTTGCGACCGTTTCCCCAAGTGTTCGCTGGAGGCCTCGCAGCTCGTGTTACCCCGGTGACACCGCCACAACGCCGCGGTGACCGCAGGCCACAGGCTAGGTCCAAGTAGGCCGACTGTAGACCGCGTTGCGCAACCGAGTCGAGGCAACCTCAGCGTTTAGCGAGACAGCGATGGCAAGAATACTAGCCGTCTAAGATTACGCTTCGGGTTCTCGAGCTCGTTTAAATATTTAGTACCTGGGAGTGGGGTCCGAGCTTTGCTCGGGAAGACCAGTCAGTTTGTTTAGATGACTTGGAGTAATAATTCACCACTTCCCCCAACTGATTAGCAGATTTGTCTTGCTCATTTGCCTCCTTTCTGCATTTTTAAGGTTACTCCAGTCGTTATTTACAACTCAATGACCTTATGATTTATTTCGGATGTGACCACTCGAAATATGCAATTTTCCACTCGACAGTTTAGTCACTTCTCTCAGGAAACCGAACTCCATAAGCCCAATGCTAATTTTTATAACTTTGTAGTTTTTAGCGAATTTCCCCTATAGGGAAGAAGCTATTACCGTAGTCGGCATGGTAAGACCTAGGCCCGGGACCATGATAACTTTTCGTTTTGAGGTCCCCAGACCCCAAAAACACCATTCGTTCGAAACTGTATATATATATATATATATCTATATATATATATATATATATCTATATATATATATATATATATATGTGTCCGTGAGCACGATAACTCTCGTAAAAATTATCCGATTTTGATGAAATTTGGTATAAACATGTAAAGCAACATTTATGACTTTAAGTTCGAAAACCAGCCAGATCGCTGTATCCGAAGGGGTATTTTGGGGGGATTTTGTACCCCAAAAATGGGTTTTTCGAATTTTTTACATATAATTTGGGAGATAGTCAAATTTTAGTTTTTACCATTGGATTCGGCTTAAAAAAACACACAATTTGGTATTTTGATCATTTCTCTACGTCAATTGGTTACCGAGATATCGAAAGTGCTAAACACAGTACGTTGTCTAATGTTATTCTTATGGAGGAAAAGAAAAATTTTATATCTCGCTTATTTATGAACGTATACTAACGAAACTTGGGATACGGCTTCATCTGGTTGTGGACCATTGATATTTGCTCAAAAAAACAATTTTTTACCAAAGGCTCCCGTAGCAGCAAACCTGCGTACTTCGCCCCATGTTATTCTTATGGAGAATAAGTAACGTGTTATCTCCCTTCATTATGAAAATAAATTAATGAAATTTGGTACGTGGCTTTACCTACATGAGTTATATTGATATTTGTATAAAACCCCATTTGGTTGTGTTCCTTGCTTCAGCAAACCTGCATACTCAGCCGCCATGTTATTCTTATGGAGAATAATTAAAATGTCATAAATCGTTTATTTATGAATGTATATTGATGAAACTTGATATGTGGCTTTATGTGGTATTAAGATACATATATATGCATTGGAAATTCGCTGAGTACGCAGGTTTGCTGCTACGGGGGTATTTTTTATTATTTGATTTTTCCTGGGGATGAGACCTGTCTATAACTTTTTTATCCCATACATTAGTTATTTCTGAAATTTGAAGGAAATCGTTGGAGCCGTTTCAGAGATCAGAGTTGCAAGCAAACAAGCACGCACGGATGCAAGCAAGCAAACCTTACTCATATTGCAGTATAGTATTAATGGTGTCGTTGCCCCAGTGCGGAGACGCGTTAGTGTGTAATTGTAATCCTGGTGGTATTTTGTTGTTATTTCTAGGGGTCAAAATGAGGCAAAACAATCAAGGATCGTCTCCTTGAAGGTGGCATTCTACAAAGCCAGGAATGGAAAGCTTGTATTCTGATTTTTGCCATCAGGCTTATGAGAACGGGAATATAAAGTAACTATTCCCGGATTGTATTGAGAATTTTGTATTTTCAGGTGGAATTCCACATGATTTTCCTCGTTGTAGGAACGTAATTTGAAACATAATCGTGAAACTCCTGCGCCAGTTAGAAACTTGACCGATTCAAGCTGCCAGCTGTGTGTTGTACCGTGTTGTACTGTCGCGCTCGACTGCAGCACATAGCGTAGTTATCGGATTGAACGATGCCATAACGGTCTCCGAGCGGTCGTTAGGCCTTGTCTGAGATGTACGTTATGTGGGTCCGGTCCATTACTGTCAATGTCACGTGACACTGAGAAAGTAGCTCCCATGCCCTTATGCGGTGTGACACTTTTATGATTCACACATTTAAAGAAATGTTGCAGAATACTTTTTGAACGGAAAATGCAAGTTGGGATATAAACATTATGAAATATGAGCTGAAGAAGTACAAAATGATTTTCATGATGGTAACTTTAAGTATTCTCGTGTACATTAACACTACGTAAAATTAAACACGATCAAAATGGGCGGTTTTCATTTTGCATATGGCAAAATTGTTTTGCATTCGATTTTTTAAACGCTCTCTACACTGAATCTCCCAAGAAATACCTTTTCCGAACCGCTGGATCATCCGAACCCAGGTATCATCCGAACCGCTGGATCATCCGAACCCAGGTATCATCCGAACCGCTGGATCATCCGAACCCAGGTATCATCCGAACCGCTGGATCATCCGAACCCAGGTATCATCCGAACCGCTGGATCATCCGAACCCAGGTATCATCCGAACCGCTGGATCATCCGAACCCAGGTATCATCCGAACCGCTGGATCATCCGAACCCAGGTATCATCCGAACCGCTGGATCATCCGAACCCAGGTATCATCCGAACCGCTGGATCATCCGAACCCAGGTATCATCCGAACCGCTGGATCATCCGAACCCAGGTATCATCCGAACCGCTGGATCATCCGAACCCAGGTATCATCCGAACCGCTGGATCATCCGAACCCAGGTATCATCCGAACCGCTGGATCATCCGAACCCAGGTATCATCCGAACCGCTGGATCATCCGAACCGCTGGATCATCCGAACCCAGGTATCATCCGAACCGCTGGATCATCCGAACCCAGGTATCATCCGAACCGCTGGATCATCCGAACCCAGGTATCATCCGAACCGCTGGATCATCCGAACCCAGGTATCATCCGAACCGCTGGATCATCCGAACCCAGGTATCACCCGAACCGCTGGATCATCCGAACCCAGGTATCATCCGAACCCAGGTATCATCCGAACCGCTGGATCATCCGAACCCAGGTATCATCCGAACCGCTGGATCATCCGAACCCAGGTATCATCCGAACCGCTGGATCATCCGAACCCAGGTATCATCCGAACCGCTGGATCATCCGAACCGCTGGATCATCCGAACCGCTGGATCATCCGAACCCAGGTATCATCCGTAGCATCGGATACGAAGTGTCTAACTCTGCCATTGCTTGAATCATATATTTTCTTAAATATCAACTCACTCATACTCAAGGCTACCTTATTTCTCAACCAAAAAAAGACTCGGTTTGAAATAGTTGGGGTTTTGGTGACTCAAAATACAAAACAATTTGTGTGGTCCTTTTCCCTCTTCCCTAAGATTTAGATACATCCGATACCAACATCCTGGAAGCCTTTCGGTTTGCGGGACATTTTACAGCCACGTGTAAACGTTACCAACGAATCATTTAATCGTAAACTAATATAAGTTGGAAGCAGGTGTGCCAAGGCCACCCGTCATCCAGTGTTATAGCTCTTTGTGTTTCCTCTCCGTGCAGCAATGGCTCAGACGCCGTAGATAATTAGAGAGCGATGTGGCGATCCGTGCAGCCGGCAGATGAGGGGGGAGGTGAGGAGGTGGGGATTATGTAACTACTAGTAGGTATGTGACGGTGATATCCGTGCAGCGAACAATACTCTTGCGCATGCTGCGAATGCCTTATCTATTATGCAATGGACAGGCAGATAATAACCGTCTATTAAGTTTAAGTGGTATACTCAGGATATTTGTAAATACCGTACTGTTATTTTCTTTTATATACTATATCGTATATCGTATATATATTATATTGTACTCGTCGTACTCGGTTTTTATCAAACTACTCAACAGGGGGAATGATGTTTAATTAATGAATAGGAATATTTGTAATCGCACTCTTCTATATCTGTAAGTGGGCTACTACAGTATTTGGTTTAATTAATTCTAAGAGCTACATTTTTACAGATGCATTGATTTAAATACGATACAAAAAGAGTTACAGAGGATGTTGAAAAAAGAATTCCGGATATCCCTTGAAGGAGGGACGGGATTTTAGAGATTACATTGGTGTTTAGGGATAAGCAGGTAGAAACGTGAAACCTTCCGACTCTGAAGGTTGGGTAGAGACGTTCAGCATTATCCTGCTGAAGTTGTGACTGTTGCTGTTTGGTACGGTGGAGCCCCGGATAACGGCTGTATGCGGCTGCGGCGGTGTTGCTGGCGTGGCGGGGTAGGCCGTGACCGGGGCAGGTGAGGTGGACGGCGTGGGTGGCCTCTGAATGCGAACTCCGCTCTCACACATCGCGCATCGCATACTTAACAGACGCCTTCCTCCGTCCAAGCCCTCCCTCATGCAGGCGCTCCGGAGGCCAGGGTCGAGTCTACAAGCGTTCTATGACCGACTTGCGATTGCAATCCTTGTTAAGAGTGGGCTCCAATCACGAAACATTTCGCGTATCTGCCTGCTTCCGCCATAAAGCCAAAATAACTTTCAAAGCCCGTTCATTAGTTCAAGGGATTATACTAAATTGACAATTTATAGTTAATTTTAAAGAGAAAAAAACCCTAGCGATTCAGTCGGCAGAATTTCGATATCACAAACTGCCCCCCCTAAAAATCTTAAATGTTGAATCCTATTTTGTAATTTGTTGAACGTTTATTTGTAACATCGAAATTTTGCTCACTGAAATCGCTATTTAGTTTTTGTTCTCTTTAAAATTAACTCTTAGTATATCTGTTGAGGAGGGACGGGCTTTAAAAAGTTAACATTGGTATTATGGAAAAAGCAGGTAGACACAGAGGACTGGAGCCCCCTCTTAAAAGGTAATGGTGAAGAGTTGCGTTGATGCTGATCAAACTAGCTATCTCCGCAGTGTTGGAATTTCCTATTTTATGACAGGGGTTTAAAGAATTTGCGATTCTTTACCAGTCGTCTCTTTTTTTGCGTTCCCTGTTCCCTAATCAGCTAGATTCGAAATTCAGTTTAATCTGTGATCGAAAGAAGATCGACTTCACCGGAGCGCTTCCGTGGTCTACGGCTACGGGTCGTCGACGGATGTCGATCTCTCTAGGAAAAGTGTCGCCGCTTTGGGGAAAGTTGTCACTCTAGCTTGAAATCTCTCTTTTGTTTTTCTACGAAAAATAATGACTATGCATTTTTCTTTCGCTTGTTTAAATCACAAAGCTAGTAAAACAGTGAAAGAAACAGCTTGTGACAGTGATTTGTTTGTGTTATTTGTAATAATAGTCATCATAGGGAATGGTCGTATATATTATACAAAACTAAGTGCGTGGGGTTTCGCGGTTCGCGTTATCAGAGGGCCTTCCGGTTACCAACGTGGATCCTTGGTTTATTATCAGTTAAGCATTCCTTCACTAACTATTGATAACATGTGTTATACTGTAAATTGTTTTCTCTTGGCAATAATTAAAATGATGCACGGACACTGTTCATGAAGACATTTCATCCTAGTATAAATCTTGGGGTTAAAGTACGCTTAAGCCGACTTAATTTTACACATATTCAGCTGGACATTACTCTCCCTAAAGCTCACAGAAGCTCACTCGGGCGTATTCGCAACTCAATCTGTCTATTTATCAATGTGCGGTCGATATAGGTGATTACAATACAATGTATACATAACATTAGTATTTATTTGTGTTGATAACTACTGATAAATACAAATGTATAGGCCTAAACAAAATGATACCAGTTGCAAAATAAGTAATAAATGGTACGAGGAAGAAATTGGAGAATGGAATAAAGCAGGGGAAAGCAAAACTCGTTTTCATCTGCACTCAAAACACGGGTCGCAGATGATCGGTAACCAGCCGCAGTAGTTTTAGCTGTTAGTCAAGAGTCTTCATCACCGGAAGTTGCCGGACGCCATCTTGGTGTTTTGTTCCATAAGGTCAATGTTAACTTTGTGCCCCCATTACTGCTCACCTGATCGTCACAAACAATTAATTTTGGTGTCAAATTAAAGGTTTCGTCGTCCTCTAGGGAAATACAATAGTCGAATTTGGATTTTGTTACAAATTAATGAGAACATGTACAGTGTTTCAGTTCAAAATTAAACTATTTACTATGCAAATATGCTTCCCAAATTAAAAAATTCGATATTGTATTTCCCTAGAGGACGGCGAAACCTTTAATTTGACACCAAAACGAATTGTATGTGACGATCAGGTGAGGGGTAATGGAGGCACAAAGTTAACATTGGCCTTATGGAGCAAAACTCCAAGATAGCGTCTAGCAACTTCCGGTGATGAAGACTCTTAACGGCGGCATAATAAAGCTATTCTGACCACATCAACTGTTGCTAGTTCTAGCAGAACAAGGGGATCAGATGGTCACACTATGCTAGCTGCCATTATAGAGTAAAAACAATAGAAGCTTCAAGGTCAAGCTTTATCTATGAGACGTGTTCCGTATGAACATATGGTGTACATTATTTCATCATACTTCCTACCTAATATTAATATTATAAAGGTGAAAATTACGATATAGTATTGGATGGATGATTGTTTAGACTTCTATCACGTAAAACATTTGACCGACTAAGCTAAAATTTCCCATGGACATAACTTACACATTACATTAACACATATACCTGAAAATGTTGATATCCAATCTTAGGGATCCTCCCCCGGGACCCCTGTAAATTCCAGTGCAAATCTTATGGGAGAATATAGTTTATACAATTACCAGCTGTATATAGATTTTTGACAGTTACTGCAAAGGAAGTCAACAAAGATTTGACAGTGCTACATATTGAAGTATCGCCGGATAATATTAATATTTAATTCCGTAAGCGAATCGGTGCCCACGAAATATCTTGAGCTAGGAAAAAGTTAAGTTAGGTTATGAAGATTCATTTTAAAGCTTGAGGGCCAAGGACGGTGGGAAAAATATCATAAATGTCAAAAATTACGTGGACGACGCCCCATTGGACTTCAAAGATTCGATGATTTTCTTATGGAAATACCATTACAGTGTTTTTATTAACAAGCAAAATGAACTAATGATCAGCCGTGATTATCCACTTACACAAAAAAACAACATATATTTAGGGGCTTTAGCCCCTGTAAGCCACTAGTATTAATATAAATTACCTGATTTTCATGAAACTGTGTTTCTGAGTGACCTTGAAGCTTGTATCGTTCTTGACTCTACTACAGCATGTCAAACAATTAATCATCAGATGTTTATCTGACATTGCTCAGCAAAATTTAAACAATTTTGTAAACAAATGATAATCGATATCTAATCCGCTTGGTTCGCCAGTGTTTGTATATACTGTCTTGCATTCATTTTCTTGACAGTATGCTCTTGTTTAATGGTAATACAGCAACATGTAAAACCATATTTTTTAGATATGCTGAAGCCAATTTAACACTACTGGCCGTGCATTAATTGTTTGTTGTTATTTTTCACGAAAATTAAAGAAAATGTGCATACAGTAGATAGCTTGTACAGATAGTATAGCTCGAACTATTCAAAAGTGTTCGTTAATTTTGTCTCTATTGGCTCGTTACTAGCGCTGGAAATCAACCTTGCGATTCGTGGTGTTACATTGGCAAACAATAGACGCAGCGTGTGCGTGTGCAATATAGCTTACATACAGGATTTTGTAGTCACATGTTGAGTTAAAGCGCCTGCACCTTATCCACTGGCTGCTAGCGTTTTTCAAACTTGACGTTTATGGCCTCGTGATAAGGATGATTAGTATATATGCGGTAATTTACAAATATAAACACATTTACTAAGTAAACGTGCCAAAAGTAATTCTTAAGTCTCGCTGGTAGAATGAAGATCGTGTACTGTAATCGCGTTTAGGGTTTTGATAGCTGGTTATGTCAACAATATTTCTTACTAATAAGACACGGCTTTGTAATTCGTCTGAAACATAACCGTAGAGAACGAATTAGATTTACGGAAATATATTTACCAGTTTTGAAGTGTAAACTTTTTAAAGGGTTTGTCGCGGGATTCTCGATTCTGGGGAGGTTTTAAAATTTGGCTTGACTGGCCAAAGCAAAAATGCATCACATTCGTTCCATCTCCCGAGAATGATTATGTCCGTGGAATTATGTCGTAACAGTTGTGAAATAGCGGAGGTAGCCCGGCTTACGCACGTGCCTTCCACATGTTTGCAATCCTGTATGCAGCGTCAGCTCCTGTTGCGGCGACGTAGTAAGTGGGGGAGTTGTTATGATCAAGGTCTCGAGGGGAACGCTCATGGTTGCTGTTGCTCAAGAGAGTGTGCTATAGCTATAGCCTTCGGTCGCTGCTTGTCTCAAAACTGATCTCTGGACAAATATTTCCCATACTTTAAATCTTTCAGTTGAGCTTCCAAAGGGAAATGGCGATTCGATTATGTATATAACGAATGCACCTGCTCTGTTGTCTCTGAATGAAAGTCGAATCAGCTGTCGAACTCGTCGCTTGTGCTGGGGAACTCGTGACGGCGGTTTCTCTTCAATTCACCTGTAATGCCTCCATCATGGTTGTTCCTTCACGTCGCGGGCCACTGATTGTCGGGAACCAATCGAAAATAGTCACGGACTATCCGGCCGCCAAATTGGGGGTTTGTCGTTACTAGTCCGGGGGCTCGGTAATGGATAGCTTTGTTACGACGGACTCGCCGACAGCTCCGTCTCCACTACTGCAGCTCCCGCGTGTGCCCGGTTGACGTCGCTCTAGTAGCTGTTACAAACAATGCTATGGGTGAATGTTTAATTCTGTATACTACCACTACAGGTTGAGTGGAAATGCTAACACTAATTGTGTCAAACTATTTCCACTGTCAAATAGTTGCTTTTATTTGGCGAGTTCGAGTTATACACACGCGAGATCACACCTTGCCCCAGTTGTTTACGAAGTCAGCAACTGCGAGTGGATAAACAAGTGTGCTCGTGAATGAATGGCCGGGTAGCGTAGGTCGCGCCGCAGCTGGTAGCGTGGGGCTTGCACATCCTAATTACATACACATGCAGGACCAGTGCCAGGCCCAGACAGCGCCGATGTGCTGCGGCTGCGATGCAACAGATGGTAACCGTGTACCATGTGCCGTATGGACCTGTTACCTGTTGGGCGGCTATCAGCTGTTCAACTGGGTTAAGCCGACTTAACAAATTAGATTAATTAATATAGAGAGCTCATCTGATGAGGTGAATAAGTGAAGCTCGCTGGAGGATATTTTTGTATAAACAAACTACAAAAAACGAGGGTTTCCAGCGAGAATAATATAATAAACAATATGTAAGACATAAAAATTGTGTTTTCAAAGAGAATATTTAATTTTCTACCTTGTGTAACATATTTATATTGTGCAATGATTTAAATTGTTTAGTATTAAAAATACTGCAATATAAGACGTCTATGAAAACTTTGCTTTTATTTTTCGTATGGCTAACGGTTGTACATGAATTGCAGATAACATAATTTTATAGTCTGTGGCAAGTTGGGTTGTCTTGTACACGGGAGGGATTTGTTTATGATAGAAGGAAAATGTAGGCTTTTGTCTTGTACACGGGAGGGATTTGTTTATGATAGAAGGAAAATGTAGGCTTTTGTCTTGTACACGGGAGGGATTTGTTTATGATAGAAGGAAAATGTAGGCTTTTGTCTTGTACACGGGAGGGATTTGTTTATGATAGAAGGAAAATGTAGGCTTAACTTTTTCTTGGAGATTAACATGGGATTGTATCCTCTTATGGATTTAACCAACCGTATTTTGGTCTATATTTACGGTATCTACTAATAATCTAATAAAACCATACATACCAAATTGTTGAATTGATTGATTAAATAGGCATACAAATGTTATACCCGACTCACAAAGTCATTTTAAAGGTATTTTATTTAAAAGTTAAATATTTTTGTTGTCTTCAAGACAGTTCCATTTAATGAAAATCAACGCGATGAGAACTTGATATTTGCTTACAGTGTTGACAATTGAAACAAGAACTTCAAAATAATCTCACAAAGTGGTTCAACAACAATATTCTACTGGTCCTTTTAAAAAGATAATGTTGGTCTTTTTAAAAAGATAATGTTTGTCCCTAGTGAATATTTTCAGTCATCCAATTAATTGCATTGCAGATACTATTGACAGAATGATCTAAACCTTATCTAAATAAGGCTTATTGACGTAATTAGTTTATCTAATATCTTTGTATTGCTTTACACTACAAGGAGTTGATATCAACAAACTTTGATTCGCAAAACACACTTTAAACGAATAAATTGTAGTCGCCACGGAGTTTCTAGACAACACTGCGAACATTCATTGTAGTCGCCACGGAGTTTCTAGACAACACTGCGAACATTCATTGTAGTCGCCACGGAGTTTCTAGACACACTGCGAACATTCATTGTAGTCGCCACGGAGTTTCTAGACAACACTGCGAACATTCATTGTAGTCGCCACGGAGTTTCTAGACAACACTGCGAACATTCATTGTAGTCGCCACGGAGTTTCTAGACAACACTGCGAACATTCATTGTAGTCGCCACGGAGTTTCTAGACAACACTGCGAACATTCATTGTAGTCGCCACGGAGTTTCTATACAACACTGTGGACATTCATTGTAGTCGCCACGGAGTTTCTAGACAACACTGCGAACATTCATTGTAGTCGCCACGGAGTTTCTAGACAACACTGCGAACATTCATTGTAGTCGCCACGGAGTTTCTAGACAACACTGCGAACATTCATTGTAGTCGCCACGGAGTTTCTAGACAACACTGCGAACATTCATTGTAGTCGCCACGGAGTTTCTAGACAACACTGCGAACATTCATTGTAGTCGCCACGGAGTTTCTAGACAACACTGCGAACATTCATTGTAGTCGCCACGGAGTTTCTAGACAACACTGCGAACATTCATTGTAGTCGCCACGGAGTTTCTAGACACCACTGCGAACAATCATTGTAGTCGCCACGGAGTTTCTAGACAACACTGCGAACATTCATTGTAGTCGCCACGGAGTTTCTAGACAACACTGCGAACATTCATTGTAGTTGCCACGGAGTTTCTAGACAACACTGCGAACATTCATTGTAGTCGCCACGGAGTTTCTAGACAACACTGCGAACATTCATTGTAGTCGCCACGGAGTTTCTAGACAACACTGCGAACATTCATTGTAGTCGCCACGGAGTTTCTAGACAACACTGTGAACATTCATTGTAGTCGCCACGGAGTTTCTATACAACACTGTGAACATTCATTGTAGTCGCCACGGAGTTTCTAGACACACTGCGAACATTCATTGTAGTCGCCACGGAGTTTCTAGACAACACTGCGAACATTCATTGTAGTCGCCACGGAGTTTCTAGACAACACTGCGAACATTCATTGTAGTCGCCACGGAGTTTCTAGACAACACTGCGAACATTCATTGTAGTCGCCACGGAGTTTCTAGACAACACTGCGAACATTCATTGTAGTCGCCACGGAGTTTCTAGACAACACTGCGAACATTCATTGTAGTCGCCACGGAGTTTCTAGACAACACTGCGAACATTCATTGTAGTCGCCACGGAGTTTCTAGACAACACTGCGAACATTCATTGTAGTCGCCACGGAGTTTCTAGACAACACTGCGAACATTCATTGTAGTCGCCACGGAGTTTCTAGACAACACTGCGAACATTCATTGTAGTCGCCACGGAGTTTCTAGACAACACTGCGAACATTCATTGTAGTCGCCACGGAGTTTCTAGACAACACTGCGAACATTCATTGTAGTCGCCACGGAGTTTCTAGACAACACTGCGAACATTCATTGTAGTCGCCACGGAGTTTCTAGACAACACTGCGAACATTCATTGTAGTCGCCACGGAGTTTCTAGACAACACTGCGAACATTCATTGTAGTCGCCACGGAGTTTCTAGACAACACTGCGAACATTCATTGTAGTCGCCACGGAGTTTCTAGACAACACTGCGAACATTCATTGTAGTCGCCACGGAGTTTCTAGACACACTGCGAACATTCATTGTAGTCGCCACGGAGTTTCTAGACAACACTGCGAACATTCATTGTAGTCGCCACGGAGTTTCTAGACAACACTGCGAACATTCATTGTAGTCGCCACGGAGTTTCTAGACAACACTGCGAACATTCATTGTAGTCGCCACGGAGTTTCTAGACAACACTGCGAACATTCATTGTAGTCGCCACGGAGTTTCTAGACAACACTGCGAACATTCATTGTAGTCGCCACGGAGTTTCTAGACAACACTGCGAACATTCATTGTAGTCGCCACGGAGTTTCTAGACAACACTGCGAACATTCATTGTAGTCGCCACGGAGTTTCTAGACAACACTGCGAACATTCATTGTAGTCGCCACGGAGTTTCTAGACAACACTGCGAACATTCATTGTAGTCGCCACGGAGTTTCTATACAACACTGCGAACATTCATTGTAGTCGCCACGGAGTTTCTAGACAACACTGCGAACATTCATTGTAGTCGCCACGGAGTTTCTAGACAACACTGCGAACATTCATTGTAGTCGCCACGGAGTTTCTAGACACACTGCGAACATTCATTGTAGTCGCCACGGAGTTTCTAGACAACACTGCGAACATTCATTGTAGTCGCCACGGAGTTTCTAGACAACACTGCGAACATTCATTGTAGTCGCCACGGAGTTTCTAGACAACACTGCGAACATTCATTGTAGTCGCCACGGAGTTTCTAGACAACACTGCGAACATTCATTGTAGTCGCCACGGAGTTTCTAGACACCACTGCGAACATTCATTGTAGTCGCCACGGAGTTTCTAGACAACACTGCGAACATTCATTGTAGTCGCCACGGAGTTTCTAGACAACACTGCGAACATTCATTGTAGTCGCTACGGAGTTTCTAGACAACACTGCGAACATTCATTGTAGTCGCCACGGAGTTTCTAGACAACACTGCGAACATTCATTGTAGTCGCCACGGAGTTTCTAGACAACACTGCGAACATTCATTGTAGTCGCCACGGAGTTTCTAGACAACACTGCGAACATTCATTGTAGTCGCCACGGAGTTTCTAGACAACACTGCGAACATTCATTGTAGTCGCCACGGAGTTTCTAGACAACACTGCGAACATTCATTGTAGTCGCCACGGAGTTTCTAGACAACACTGCGAACATTCATTGTAGTCGCCACGGAGTTTCTAGACAACACTGCGAACATTCATTGTAGTCGCCACGGAGTTTCTAGACAACACTGCGAACATTCATTGTAGTCGCCACGGAGTTTCTAGACAACACTGCGAACATTCATTGTAGTCGCCACGGAGTTTCTAGACAACACTGCGAACATTCATTGTAGTCGCCACGGAGTTTCTAGACAACACTGCGAACATTCATTGTAGTCGCCACGGAGTTTCTAGACAACACTGCGAACATTCATTGTAGTCGCCACGGAGTTTCTAGACAACACTGCGAACATTCATTGTAGTCGCCACGGAGTTTCTAGACAACACTGCGAACATTCATTGTAGTCGCCACGGAGTTTCTAGACAACACTGCGAACATTCATTGTAGTCGCCACGGAGTTTCTAGACAACACTGCGAACATTCATTGTAGTCGCCACGGAGTTTCTAGACAACACTGCGAACATTCATTGTAGTCGCCACGGAGTTTCTATACAACACTGCGAACATTCATTGTAGTCGCCACGGAGTTTCTAGACAACACTGCGAACATTCATTGTAGTCGCCACGGAGTTTCTAGACAACACTGCGAACATTCATTGTAGTCGCCACGGAGTTTCTAGACAACACTGCGAACATTCATTGTAGTCGCCACGGAGTTTCTAGACAACACTGCGAACATTCATTGTAGTCGCCACGGAGTTTCTAGACAACACTGCGAACATTCATTGTAGTCGCCACGGAGTTTCTAGACAACACTGCGAACATTCATTGTAGTCGCCACGGAGTTTCTAGACAACACTGCGAACATTCATTGTAGTCGCCACGGAGTTTCTAGACAACACTGCGAACATTCATTGTAGTCGCCACGGAGTTTCTAGACAACACTGCGAACATTCATTGTAGTCGCCACGGAGTTTCTAGACACACTGCGAACATTCATTGTAGTCGCCACGGAGTTTCTAGACAACACTGCGAACATTCATTGTAGTCGCCACGGAGTTTCTAGACAACACTGCGAACATTCATTGTAGTCGCCACGGAGTTTCTAGACAACACTGCGAACATTCATTGTAGTCGCCACGGAGTTTCTAGACAACACTGCGAACATTCATTGTAGTCGCCACGGAGTTTCTAGACAACACTGCGAACATTCATTGTAGTCGCCACGGAGTTTCTAGACAACACTGCGAACATTCATTGTAGTCGCCACGGAGTTTCTAGACAACACTGCGAACATTCATTGTAGTCGCCACGGAGTTTCTAGACAACACTGCGAACATTCATTGTAGTCGCCACGGAGTTTCTAGACAACACTGCGAACATTCATTGTAGTCGCCACGGAGTTTCTAGACAACACTGCGAACATTCATTGTAGTCGCCACGGAGTTTCTAGACAACACTGCGAACATTCATTGTAGTCGCCACGGAGTTTCTAGACAACACTGCGAACATTCATTGTAGTCGCCACGGAGTTTCTAGACACACTGCGAACATTCATTGTAGTCGCCACGGAGTTTCTAGACAACACTGCGAACATTCATTGTAGTCGCCACGGAGTTTCTAGACAACACTGCGAACATTCATTGTAGTCGCCACGGAGTTTCTAGACAACACTGCGAACATTCATTGTAGTCGCCACGGAGTTTCTAGACAACACTGCGAACATTCATTGTAGTCGCCACGGAGTTTCTAGACAACACTGCGAACATTCATTGTAGTCGCCACGGAGTTTCTAGACAACACTGCGAACATGCATTGTAGTCGCCACGGAGTTTCTAGACAACACTGCGAACATTCATTGTAGTCGCCACGGAGTTTCTAGACAACACTGCGAACATTCATTGTAGTCGCCACGGAGTTTCTAGACAACACTGCGAACATTCATTGTAGTCGCCACGGAGTTTCTAGACAACACTGCGAACATTCATTGTAGTCGCCACGGAGTTTCTAGACAACACTGCGAACATTCATTATGTAAAGAATGAAAAAAAACACTTTTCTGCCCACGAATAAGTAGTTCTATCCGTGTTTTAGTAAATCAATAAATTTGATACTGGTAAAAAGGTAAAATAAGAATCAGCAGGTGCGAAATCAACATGGACTATCTTAAATTAACATTATAGAATTAGGACAACAAATCATTACTTCGCTGCCCACTGGCTAAACAAATATTGAGGCTTTTTCACACGCTATTTACAGTATGTATTTTCTAACATTATGTCTGACATTATAAACCCATAAGAAATTTGTCTTATTACAATTTACCTACGAGCTTAACTCAGAATAAACACCAGTTTTCACATGTTTAAAACAAGCGCTGACACAATAACGAATAATGGCTGTATTGAGTCAATGCTGTCTGCTTAACGAAGTATCTACTGCTCGGTAAGCATCGGTGTGGTGAAGCAAATTGAGGAACAAAAGACTTGTAAAGGGACAAAGCCGGATTGCGTCAGCTGGACGATTAGGGAAGGTCTTGTGCCTGTGTAGCATTGATGAGTGTGTGGATGTGATAAGGCTGGAGCGTTTTAATGTTTATCTCGGCTCATAAATATATTAAAGTTTATTAATATGCATGTTCATAATCAGCAATAGTTAATATGCATGTTCATAATCAGCAATAGACGGTATGGTTATTGCCCTATTGTAAAATGAAAATTATTTCGTTGTAGAAATTAGTTGGACATGGAGTTATTTAAAAATAGAAACAGCACTGCCAGGGTTGCCACCTTTTATGATTTAATATAGTTTTATATCAGTAAAGGTATACTAGCTGTTACCTGCAGCTTCGCTCGCGACAAGTTAAAACCCATTACAAATATTAACCTGACACCAGAACTATCAAATCTTTGTTTAGTTTTACCATATGACTTCTTTTGCCCTAACTGACAAACAACTACAGTTGGTAATTTTATTAATGATATCCTCCCATAAGATTTGCATTATAAGACCCGTGGGGAGGAGCCGTAAGGTTGGATACGGTCATTATCAGGTCTATATGTTAATGTGTTATGTAAGCTATGTTCATGCAACATTTTTAGCTTAATCGGTCCAATAGTTTATCCGTTATGGAACTCAAAATACCCATACATCCAAACAAACATCCAAACTTTCACATTTATAATATTAGTAGGATTTGGAGATTCTGTACCCAGATCGCAAAGTGTAAACTAATAATTAGTTTTCTTCTAAATGTTTCATTTGATGGAGATGGCAAATTGTTTCTTGATTTTTTAAATTGCTTGATTTAATTTATTGTTATAGAATATGAGTTTGCAGATTGAAAATCTATAAGAAATAAATATAACAAATGATAAAAAAAAACTTGTTACATACTTATTATGATTACAATTATTATTTACCGTCACATTACGTATGCTCTACAGTAAATAGGACTCTGGAAATAAGCATGCGCTTAAAGGGCCACATTTCGTAACTTTAATTAATTGGTCTAATGATATTGTTTTGATCCAACTAGTTCATCCAACCATTCTTAAAAACTTTAAAGTATAACACAAGGAGAAAATAGTTTTGTCACGGAATTGACACGCTAACAAA
Source organism: Allygus modestus (assembly GCA_963675035.1). Lineage (NCBI taxonomy): Eukaryota > Metazoa > Arthropoda > Insecta > Hemiptera > Cicadellidae > Allygus > Allygus modestus. The sequence goes on along the minus strand of OY776114.1, from coordinate 2,781,448 downwards.
GCTACAATAATAATATGAATGCGCCTAGCTACGCGGTGCATGGGTGTGTAGACCGCTTCCCTTATCACTGTGACTTCTTATGACGACAGATAGACTAAATGGCTCTGATATCAGTGTCTTCGTGGTATAATGCAACGAAACTTTCCCATTTTCAGTTGAAGTAGCTCGATGTTGGAGTTTAAACTAACATTACATTACAATATTAGCCCTAAGTAATTAAGCTAGTAACTTAGGTTTTGACAATAAGCGAAAGTTTTCATCTTCAGTTCCGTTCCATCCTCAAAAAATAAATTTAGCATTCCAAAAGTATTTTTAGGAGTTACTTACGAATAATTGAATACTGTCCAACTATACAACAGTCTATGAATAATCGTCTTTAATCCCGTCAGAAATGGAACATCCCTTTTTAGAGTATAACATATTCGTTGTAAAGTTTCTCATATTTGAGTATTTGACACTCGTAAAGCAAATAATTTGACCAAATTGAAAAGGATTGATCTTTAATTTTTTATTCGCCCTTAAAAACAACATATTAATGATCCATTCGGTCTATAACAAGGTTAGATTTTTTTCTAAATGAACTTTGTGATTATATTTGTCTATCGGAGAGATTCGCCCATCCTTGGATTATATCTTCATCACGGGCAATTTTAAATGTCAATATTTTTGGGTGACCAAAGATCAAGTCACCCAAATATGCAGCGCGCTAACAAGTAGCCAGGGATCGCGTGGGTGGAGGAGCCACATGGCCACATCCTGCAGTGCTGGTAACCTGACCCTCCCCTGGCCCAGCTCGGGTCACCGACGTGGGCTCTAATGTCTCCTCAAGTGTGACCTTCCTACTTGCGTCAACAGCTTAGTTAATGGCGGTAAATTTGCTTATTTTACAAAAACCTAATTTTATCGTAAGTTTAGTAACTTTCCATCCTTCATGCCTACTTTGTATTTATTTTAAAACTGAATAATTGGGTGTTTTATTTGTTGACGTGTTTGATATTGCATTGGTCAAAGTTCAACTTAAACATTATTAGATCCATTAAGTAAAGTCAAGGTCCACAATAAGTTTTTGGTTTCTCGCTAGGTCCTTCCTCCCTGGTGAGCAACGCTTTGTGGCGGTTCACCAAAGCAATTAAAGGTAAAACTAGTAATAGCATCACTTGCCCTAGTAATATAACAAAAATGTAATAAAATGTATGTTAAATGCCCATGTCGCATACAAATTGAATTGCCACATTGTCCATATTGCAACTCATATTGTATTAGATTTATTAGAGTGTACAATTAGATTGACCAATTAAAATTAAATCTTGAAAGATAACTTTCTTTTTCTCGAGCCTTAGCTTTTAGAGCTGCCGATTACGTTGTGTGTCTGTGTTTCACTTTTATGGCCTAATTATATGAACAAGCTTCACAACAATTCCGAAATAGTGTGACTAATCCTCACTAGAGGGCTAATCGGATGATTCACTGCCCAAGAGGAAATTGCGAGCGCCCCAATAAACCGTTCGAAGAACACGTTCTAGCCCAAGGCGATTCTCAGCGTGCCGAAAATAGCAGCGCGTTTTCCTGCCCTTTCTCACGCCACGGCTTGCTAATTCATTGCCGTAACAAGGGGCTGCAATCACGCTGAGGTGTTGTTGACCAGGAGGGTACAGTGGTCCGAGTAGAGCCGTATGGCCGACTGTGCTCTCAAACCTGCACTGAAGTTGAAGATTTCGCTGAGGTGTTGTTGACCAGGAGGGTACAGTGGTCCGAGTAGAGCCGTATGGCCGACTGTGCTCTCAAACCTGCACTGAAGTTGAAGATTTCGCTGAGGTGTTGTTGACCAGGAGGGTACAGTGGTCCGAGTAGAGCCGTGCTCTCAAACCTGCACTCAAGTTGAAGATTTCGCTGAGGTGTTGTTGACCAGGAGGGTACAGTGGTCCGAGTACGAGCCGTATGGCCGACTGTGCTCTCAAACCTGCACTGAAGTTGAAGATTTCGCTGAGGTGTTGTTGACCAGGAGGGTACAGTGGTCCGAGTAGAGCCGTATGGCCGACTGTGCTCTCAAACCTGCACTGAAGTTGAAGATTTCGCTGAGGTGTTGTTGACCAGGAGGGTACAGTGGTCCGAGTAGAGCCGTATGGCCGACTGTGCTCTCAAACCTGCACTGAAGTTGAAGATTTCGCTGAGGTGTTGTTGACCAGGAGGGTACAGTGGTCCGAGTAGAGCCGTGCTCTCAAACCTGCACTCAAGTTGAAGATTTCGCTGAGGTGTTGTTGACCAGGAGGGTACAGTGGTCCGAGTAGAGCCGTATGGCCGACTGTGCTCTCAAACCTGCACTGAAGTTGAAGATTTCGCTGAGGTGTTGTTGACCAGGAGGGTACAGTGGTCCGAGTAGAGCCGTATGGCCGACTGTGCTCTCAAACCTGCACTGAAGTTGAAGATTTCGCTGAGGTGTTGTTGACCAGGAGGGTACAGTGGTCCGAGTAGAGCCGTATGGCCGACTGTGCTCTCAAACCTGCACTGAAGTTGAAGATTTCGCTGAGGTGTTGTTGACCAGGAGGGTACAGTGGTCCGAGTAGAGCCGTATGGCCGACTGTGCTCTCAAACCTGCACTGAAGTTGATTTCCCCTGCAGCAAGGAGTTTTGAAGTTTCAAAGATAGTGACTGACAGTAGGCTACCTACGATTCGGACTGACAAGAATTATTTTATTTAAAAGGATTCGAATTTTAAGAACTATTCTGATTACAACTTGTCAGCCTCGCACCATCTGTTACGTATGTTACGTGTCTTACGTATGTTTACCGTCTGTTATGGGAATACAGTTTAAGTGGAAATATATTTGTAAGGGTTGTAAGTCGTATTTCACTACTTCGCGTATAGGCCTACTGTTGTCTAGTGTAAGAATGTTTAAAAAAGTAACATAGCCTTAATATTTCATATTAGAAATAAATAAATTATCATTTTGTATAAATATACCTAACATTGTACGTAGGCGATATCAATTATAAGGGCTGTACAAGATGAATGTCAAAATAGTTAAGACAAATAAATAGGGTTGGTTTTAGCGAATTTCCCCTATAGGAAAGAAGCTAAATATTACCGTAGGTCTGTCTCATGGTAAGACTTAAGACCCAGATCATGATAGCTTTTTGTTTTGAGGTCCCCAGATATATATATCATGGTTCCCATATTCTATAACATGGTTCTAACAAAAATTAAGTATTTTAAAAATTGTGGGGTAAAAATACAAAAAACTGATTTTTGGAAAATTTAAAACCCCCATAAACCCCCCATTTTTCGATTTTTCTGGTTTTCGAACTTAAAGTCATAAATGTTACTCTCCACATTTGTGCCAAATTTCATCAAAATCGGGCGCTTCTTTCAAAAGTTATTGCGGTAACGGACACACACACACACACACACACACACACATATAGATATATATATATATATATATATATATATATATATATATAGATATAGAGCTTAAAAAAACAAATAATATGGTATTTTGAATTATTAACCAAGGTTAAGTGGTTGCGGAGAAAATCCAAAAAACGTACTCATAAAATCTCCCATGTTAATCTTATGGGAAAACAGTTTTTGGCTTTTCCTCAGTTTATTTTAATGTAAACTTCACATTTGCTCTTACTAATCTGTTCAATTCCACAAAAAAATCATTTTGGTGTTTAAATTTTCATTCTACGCCCAACCGTTGCTGAGATATTCAAAGTGCTAAACACAGTATGTTGTCCAATGTTATCCTTATGGAGAATAAATAAAATTCTATATCTCGATTATTTATGAATGTATGTTGATGAAATTTGTTATGTGGCTTCATGTTGTACTGGTATATTGATATTTGCACAAAAAATTGAGTTTTTGTTGATTATTCCCTTAGCAGCAAATCTGCGTACTCAGCCCCCATGTTATTCTTATGAAGAATAAGTCAGATGTATTGAGTCCCTTAATTATGAACATAAATTAATACAACTTGGTATGTAGCTTCACTTGGTTAAATTATATTGATAATTGCATAAAAACCCATTTTTTCCTTGTTGCAGCAAACCTGCTTACTCAGCCCCATGTTATTCTTATGGAGAATCACTAAAATGTTACATAGCGCTTATTTATGATTGAATATTGATGAAAGATGGTATGTGGCTTCGCCTAGTTACATTCTATTTATATTTGCATAAAAACCAATTGTTTGTGTTCCTCATTTCAGCAAACCTACGTACTCATTACCAATGTTATTCTTATGGAGAATGATTAAAATCGCTTATATGTGAATATATTTTTATGAAACTTAGTATGCGGCTTCATGTGGTATTAAGACATATATTATGCATTGGAAATTCGCTGAGTATGCAGGTTTGCTGCGACGGGGGTATTTTATACTTACTAAAGAACACGCATCATACTACTGCAAATGTGTTATATCAGTTGTTTATCAGTGAAATGTAAAAATAAAAAAATAAAACTTTAAATGAGTCCATAAACTTGACTTGTATGATTTTGTTATTAACACTCGTGCCAACAAAAGTATTTATATATGGCCAATAACCTAAATGTGTATATTTTTTAATTTTAAGACTTCATCGTCCTGACGGAGCGGATTTGTCAATATTCATAAGAGAAGTGATGACGAAACGGCCGCTAACAAGAGCAGGTCAAGTGTATGATGGCTGGAGGAAGTGCGGCACGCAGCCTGTTAACCACCACTCCGACCATCGCCATCGCGTTATCGCGTGGCCGACCGCGTCCACTCGTACAGAGCCCCTCTGTTGTTGACAACTACCGAACATGCCGCCGTTGGGATGTGTGAGGACGAAGAGAAGCTCAGTGAATTGATACGAGTTTATCCTAAGAATATTCTTTGTTTGAACTTTATTGACGGCGATGAAGAAATTATTGCGAAGATTTTTCACCGATAGGAAAACAAGTTTCACGACGTTTCTGGATCTGGAATCTGAAACCGTCTTCAGGTGAGAAGAATACCTCACAATACATGGACAAGTTAGTTGTACTGGCGCGATGCAGCCAAAGATGGACAAGTTACAACAAAGCTGAAGTTGGTCCCGTCGCTCAGTATTAGTGATGGTAAATGTCCGCGATCATTTTCTAAGCAAATTATGTAAAAGTGTGATTTATTTTGCTGTCCGTGCACGTGCAACAGTTTTAGGAGCTGGTTTATGAATTGTAGTGAGAATTACATAACGTTGTGGGTTACAATACTGTGGTAGATCACACCGTCACAGCGTAGAGAAAAATAATAGAGAAATGCTGTAATGCAGCAATTTAAAACACAAATCAGGAGATAGGGAAAAGGCAAACCAGAGGTGAAAGCCAGGTATATAATCTACGCTTCTTGTGGAGTCAATTCAGTACTTCATAATCATCAGAGTCTACAACACTGGAATTCCAAATTAACGAAGCATCCGACCATACTCACGCCACACAATCAAGTGTCTATTGTTAGCTCGGCCAGTTCGTATCCTCAATCACCACGTAATATCCAATTAGGCGAACGTTGTTACATCGAGTATGAAGACAATGGGGCACGTCACACCAGGGGCGACGGTCTGAGGAGACTAAGCCCGGATAGGCTACATACCCGAGCGTGAGTCAGTGGTCGGCTCTCACTTTCCCACCTCCACGATGCCACATGTCCCGTGTCCCGTAATTAATGGGATTGAAGGTCACTGGCCCGCTCGTAGTTGGGATCCCAGACTAGGCCAGTTATAGCAGCTCACTCGTGCGTAAACGCCTTTCCGCTCCAGGCAACTATTACTCGTCGGCCGCTTATGAATCATTCAGTAGCGTGTAGTATTCTCTATGTGAGCGCCGAGCGCACTTAGTATAATTTACGGAGGCGATTAAGTTTACCATTTCGTTTTCACTCCGGACGTCCTCGGTGACATTTCTGTTGCGTGACTGGAGCCCCCTCCGAACATCGTACACGAAGTGAGATCCTGAGAGGGTTTCCCGAGCCTCAGGTGGCGCGGCTGGCCAGTGGCCACTCCGGGTCCCGGGGTCATCCGGCCGCCTACCCGCCAATTACAGATTCTCCACCGACCGGATGCAGCTCTTCATCAGACTTATTATGTAGGCCCAAAATAAATCTAGGTTTCAGTTTTCTGCTCGAGAATATACTCTTTTACTGTTTAAATACCGAAGTAGTTTGGAATAAGTTTCACTAGGTTGCTAACATTTTAGTTGTCAATGTAGGGTACCGGTACCTCCGTTTAGCTGAATAGTTTTGGATTTTTGGAGTGATGTAAAGTTTGACATAAATGTTAAAAAGAAACTGAAATGACCTGTAAACACAAACTACGCTATTATACGCTATAAAGCTTAAAGAAAACATAGTATCTAGTATTTTGTTTAACCTAGAATTCTTCGCAACAGTTGGTTGCGAAGAATAGGATTCTTCGCAACAGTTGGTTGCGGAGAATAGGATTCTTCGCAACAGTTGGTTGCGGAGAATAGGATTCTTCGCAACAGTTGGTTGCGAAGAATAGGATTCTTCGCAACAGTTGGTTGCGGAGAATAGGATTCTTCCCAACAGTTGGTTGCGGAGAATAGGATTCTTCCCAACAGTTGGTTGCGGAGAATAGGATTCTTCGCAACAGTTGGTTGCGAAGAATAGGATTCTTCGCAACAGTTGGTTGCGGAGAATAGGATTCTTCCCAACAGTTGGTTGCGGAGAATAGGATTCTTCCCAACAGTTGGTTGCGGAGAATAGGATTCTTCGCAACAGTTGGTTGCGAAGAATAGGATTCTTCGCAACAGTTGGTTGCGGAGAATAGGATTCTTCCCAACAGTTGGTTGCGGAGAATAGGATTCTTCGCAACAGTTGGTTGCGGAGAATAGGATTCTTCGCAACAGTTGGTTGCGGAGAATAAGATTCTTCGCAACAGTTGGTTGCGGAGAAACCCCCACAATTATAAAAACCATAAAAACTTACAAAAATGTGTGGTTAATTTGAAGACCATCAATTACTCATTAGTCATTCCAATCCTTATAATCTAAGTACAGTGATACGATGTCTTCGGGCTCCTGTGAAGATTTGAATTTGTAAGAACAATATTTCGTTTTCATTCAAGAAACTTATACAGTAGTCGTTTTATGTTTGACATCATTGGCCTCAATTAACGAGCAGAGCTTTCGCTACATTTTCTTTGTTCGCCATTTTTTATTCGTCAGGCCTTAGATAATTACGAGTAGATGACATATTTTGTTATAAAGTACAATCGAAAGTATGTGTTTCCTGTGATTGACCAACAATTAGTTATTTTCCTAATTGCGAAATGATTGTTTAACGTAATGCTTCATTTCTGAGAAAATTTAAGTTTTCTTTTAAACAAATAAATTATTTATAGCCTATATTAAGGTTTTATTTGTGGTTTGCATTTTATTATCGATTCACAAAACTTTCAACTCAACCATTCCATGCGTTTTCTTACTGTTATAAATCATTGCAATAAAACCGCTGTAATCTTATCAAACTCTGACCTTCGTAATCAGTTCTCATAGTTTATTGTCAAACTCATTCGCCGTTAATCGCGTCTGATTGAATCTCAATAGTATTTTCTTTTGTGGTGTTGTTATTTCTTCTAATTGCTTATTTGGTTATCCCGCAACTTTGCGGGATTTAAGTATAATCCCTACAAAATCCCGTCACATCCGACTGAAAGCGGCGACACAAACAGGATTTGTGTAACCCGACACGCGCCGGTGTAACCCACTCCGACAATGGCGATGCCGACCTCCGCGAGGGTGTTGGATGTCGGCGACGACGAAGGACGATCAGAGTATTGTCAGCAAAGTGATCCTGAGCACAAGGAGGTGAATGAGGAACAGAGCGGGCAACAAAGGGGGACAAGGACTAAAATGATGAGGGTGGAGGGAAAAGGACCCATTTCGTCCGTGATAAACGATCAGTTTTTGTTTTTCGACATCGGCATCGACGCCCACCCCCGCCCCGTCGCATTCCTTGGTCCTAGAAAAAATAGAATACTGAAATAGAGTCACGAGAAGGGCTGTGTACTACGAACAGTTACAATAGGACTACATGGACCCTGGATCTTCGTTTGGGTTGCTGCCGGTCGCGGTTGCGAAATTAACCGGCAAATTGCAAAGCCTGGATTCCACATTTCATGGGAAAGTCGTTATTGGGTTTTCATGTAGCTGTTGTGCAATGCAGTATGCTATACCCTTGGTGTATGGGGGTTTATATCATACTAAGGCACTGCCCTTATCCATGATCTTTTTCATTGTTACCGGCATTGAGATTTATTAGTTCACTTCCTAAGTTTGATCTAACTTATGTAACTTTATTCGTTTTGTCGGGTAGTCAGAACCAGATGCTAGAAACTGCTGACCCTAAATGTCATGGTTTGGTGATAAACACCTCGTCACATTATAGCGATTATAATGTGATAGTAATGTGGCCTATACTCTATACTGTACTGGGTTTTCCCCGCTTGTTCAGCTGATTTGAGTTTTATAGTCAAATTAAATAACACAGCTGATCAAATTCCAATATTTACAAACTTGTTGTTATCATACTTCACGAAAAGCAGCTGTTTTTGGGTATGTAATTAATCCGTAAAATCCAAGGTAAAATCACATTTTTGTGATACCTTAAAATAGCGCACCGAAAAAAAAAACAGCTGTGGATTTTTTAAGTGCGCTAACCTCAAAGATTGTTATTATTCCTTTTTAAGGTTTTGTATTTCAAGGGTAACAAACAGGTGGACAAAATGTAATTAGATTCTATTTGTAAATAAAAAAATGTAAATATTGTAAAGTTAACCTATCTGAACTACCAAAACGTTACAAATGACCTAATTTTTGGTCTAAATTTTCAACTATCAAAGGTTTACTTGGGCACTGGTTTATTTTTCTATGGCAGTATGGTAGAAAAAGTTGTCCATCGCATGGAGCAAAAGTGTGTTTTTGGTGCTTTTAAACCGCTTTTCCGATTAAACACGATTGCGCACCAAAATCAACCACTTTTGCTCCTCGTGATGAAAACTATTATTTAACTTGATTTGTTTTATTTATGAGCTTTTTATATAAAAAAGTGATATTTTTCCTGCAATTGTCTTACCGGCACATTTAATTTGATTTGTGGTGTTTCTCAAAATATACTATCTTGTTTGTGGTGGGATTAATCTATCCTAGGTTAAATTTGTCTTGTGTTGTACTAGTGACAAAAGACAAAACCAATGTCTTAACAGCCTACGGGGTCAGACCAAATTATTTCTCCACGTACATCAATCAGTTTAAGAGACCAACTCGTTTCCTATTCATACTTGATTATGCACGTCCTCTCACCATGTGAAAATGGGCTAGTTCATAATTACGACTATCTTATTTCATACGCTTTTACGGTTTAAGTCATGTAGGCTACCTTTAAAGCCAGCGGAACAGTCGCTTAAAGAAATTGAGAAACTGACCTAGGTTGTCAAGGATAATATATCGTTGAAAACTCTGGAAGCGAGGGATGATTATGGTTTAAGATTAAGACCAAATACAGTGCGTTTCTTTAGTTTTTACTCATTCTGCGTTATTCTATAGTATTTTTAATTTAAGTCGGATTTCTAATATTTTCTAAATACCGTAACTGGTGCATGCATAGCAACACTGTTGTGCCAATTATTCTTGGCAAAATAAACTATATATTTCCAAATTTAACACGACACACCACTTAATATTGTATTAATTCATAACTTTTGACGGCGTACAGCTTAAAATCTAATTAATGTGAACAGCACCAATGGTCAAGGGAGATTTAGGTTCTGGAGAAAAGATTTATTCCCACACTTGCGAGTTGACCCACCTTTCAAAAGCTGAGAAAATCAAGCAAGGAACGTGTAATCCGCACACAAGACACACAGGAAGCACTTCACTAAACAACACCAGCCTTTGAATTTGAACACAGAATGGAACGGATGCACGTGTTGGGGCGTTGGGGCGGAGAGCTAGGAAGACATGTCGACTGGTCTCCCCGCGCGAGTGATCTAGACTGAGCGACAGAGCGACTGACTGAGCACTGAGCTGCTGCCTGCTGTCGCTGTTGCTGGTTGCTGCCGCTAGACGCTAGACTGGTTCTGTGTTCTCAGATAAAAAAAAAAAAACAAAAAACAATCGTACCAACATACAAATTATCGTACTTCAGCGTAAAAATATCGTAGGGAAATGGGGCAATGCACAAGTTAGGAAAGAGTGAAGAGTGATGAATTATGCTGCACGTACCTTTTATTTCACTCTGAATTGAAAATTTACCAATGTCAGTTTCTTTATTTGCAAGACACAAGAAAAAAAAACACCCACGTTAACTCAAATGCTAACACGTGCAATTACAAATTTCATTTACCACTTAAAACATTTCATCTGTAGTCACGTAGATAACTGACGATTGCTACAGACTCACTGAGACTGACTCTGCTTTTGCTCATGAAATCGCTAAAGGAGAATTAATTTCCCGGTGCAGAATTAATCATCCATCGGAAATTTCCCAGATGTGTGCACCGCAACTTCTTTGCCCTTCTCCTGCATGCATTATATCGTTGCATAAAGTAAGAACTGGTTTAGTACGTTTATTCTAATCTGTTCTCAAAACAACACAGAGCAACAGGGAAAATAGTATGAACCTTTTTTATAGAATTACACAAAATTTTTCATATCAGATCATTTTAGAAGGTTTATACTTTGTTTATACCAATTACCATTCTCTCACAGTGCGATTGTAACTATCATACATACTTCATAACAGAACATAAAATTATCGTACTTTACGATAATTATCGTACCACTGGGAACACTGGATTGGTTACGGGGACACCGGTTACTACAGTGGTTGGTTACTGTTGTTACAGGGGTTACCACCACTGCACCACTGCACCAGCATCGCGCCGTCCCTGTGGTGGGGGAAACACTGACTACCTTGTCGCCGTATCTCTAACCTTTATCTCACAGATTTTAATTCTTAACATTCCTTCCACCCGCACTACTAACACGTAACAGACATGGAATACATGGAATGTGAAAGCGGCTGACTCTTAATTCTTAATTTAGGTTGTAGGATTTTTTTAATGTCTTGCTTTATAAAAAATACTAGGTGCACCCGTGCAATTTCGCACGAATGTTAAATTAAAACTTTTGCTTTTATAAGTAATTATATTCAGTTTTAAAACAAATCAATTTAAGATAAGTAAATCTAAAATACCCCCGTCGCAGCAAACCTGCTTACTCAGCGAATTTACAATGCATAATATATGTCTGAATACCACATAAAGCCGCGTACCAAGTTTCATAAAAATATATTCACATGTAAGCGATATATGCAATTTTAATTATTTTCCATAAGCAATATTGGTGATCATAGGCGTAATTCAGGGGGGCATGGGGGGCAGTTGCCCCCCAGTAATTTAGAGGAAGTAAACAAAAAAATTAAAAGTGTATGAAAAATACGATTGCAATTAAGTTTTTTGTAATAAATAAGACATAATCTTAAGCTTTTTTAAAAAATAGCAGTTTTAGTTTTTATTATTTTGTAACGGGAACATTATTCAATGTAACTTAAGTTATTGTAGTAGAGTAGTTAAATAATCAGTGATAATTTGAAACAAATTGACGGAAATCAAAAACTGTACAGTCTGACTTTTTCCCCTGGCGATCAACAGATGTCTTGGTAAACGGGTCGCCGAGGGTTGTATCCCACTTGCGGTTAGTCCTATTTGCGGTGTTGCCGAGTGGTGCGGACAACATAACAATAACCTTCCGGTATCCTCTTGTTTATTGTTAGATGGAGATATTAATCCAAATTTAACTGATATTTTTACTTCTCGATTTACCAGGTAAAATAGATAGGCTACTTCTACTTTCATTTCGATTTCTATCATTCTCGTCCTCGAATTCAAGTCGGTCGTTTCTTTGTTTCTTTACGTTTCAAGAAAACACTTCTAGTTATCGTTTACGTATTTGATTGTGAAATTTATTGTGAGTTCATATAATAAGATTCCAGAGGTAACTAAATAAACATTAATATTTAGTATAATTAAACTACTTTAGATTTTAATATTATTATTTCAAAGGCAATTAGATAAACTTAAAACCTTTTGTATTTCTTATTTTAATATGTCGATGATTATAGTTATTTTTTGTGGAATTGATTGTCGTATGCAAACAACAAGTCTACAAAGAATTAAAACAAAATTCTTAATGAACGGGTTTAAATATTAGTTTGCCATTTAAAACAATAATATAATAAATACTAATTATAGCTTAATTTACTATTTCGTAGGTAAACTTACTTATTTGAAAATTACAAACAAACGCCTACAGTATAATTTGGAATTCACGTTCCATTTTAATTATTAATCCATTCCATCTGAATTATTATTTAACATTTTAATTATTCTCCATAATAATAACATGGGGGCTGAGTAAGCAGGTTTGCTGCAACAATGAACAAAAAATGGGTTTTTATGCAAATATCAATATAAATCAACAAGGTGAAGCCACATACCAAGTTTTATTAAATTATGTTCATAATTAAGGGAGTCATTACATTTGACTTATTCTACATAAGAATAACATGGGGGCTGAGTACGCAGGTTTGCTGCTACGGGGATAGTCTTCAAGAAATCATTTTTTTGTGCAAATATCAATATACCAGTACTATGTGAAACCACATACCAAGTTTCATTAAGATACATTCATAAATAATCGAGATATCAAATGTTATTTATCCTCCATAAGGATAACATTGTACAACGTACAGTGTTTAGCACTTTGAATATCTCTGCAACGGTTGGGTGTAGAATCACAATTTAAACACCAAAATGATTTTTTTGTTGAGCTGAACTGATTGGTAAAAGCAAATGTGAAGTTTATACAAAGGTTTGTATAAACCTTAAAGGTTTGTTATCTTAAAGGTTTATAAGGTATGAGAAGGCATCAAAGGTTTAACACCTTTTGGGCTGTATAGCACGCATATTCCTTTAAATCAGGTCTCTTTTAGCGAATTTCCCCTATAGGGAAGAAGCTATTACCGTAGGTCTCATGGTAAGACTTAAGCCCGAGACCATGATAACTTTTCGTTTTGAGGTCCCCAGATGCCAAAAACACCATTCGTTCAAATTTTTATATATGTATATATATATATATATATATATATATATATATATATATATTTATATATATATGTGTCCGTAAGCACGATAACTCTCGTAAAAGAGGTCCGATCTTAATGAAATTTGGTACAAACGTGTAAAGTACTATTTATTTGAACGAGTTCGAAAACCAGACAAATCGCACCATCCGAAGGGGGGTTTTGGGGGGGTTTTGTACCCCAAAAATGTTTTTTTTTTGGAGTTTTCACATGTAATAATAATTTAAATCAAATTTTAATTTATACCATTGGATTCAGCTTAAAAAAACAAACAATTTGGTATTTTGATCATTGCTCTACGTCAATTGGTTACTGAGATATTGAAAGTGCTAAACACAGTACGTTGTCCAATGTTATTCTTATGGAGAAAAAGAAAAAAATTATATCTCGGTTGTTTATGAACATAAACTGACGAAACTTGGTATATCGCTTCATCTGGTTGTGGTTTGTTGTTGTTTAAACAAAAAACTACTTTTTCGCCTATGGTTCCCGTAGCAGCAAACCTAGGTATTCTCCCCATGTTATTCTTATGGAGAATAATAAATATGTTATATATCGCTTATTTATCAATGTATATGGATGAAACTTGGTATGTGACTTCACTTAGATGAGTTCTATTGATATTTGCATAAAAACCCATTATTTTGTGTTCCTTGTTGCAGCAAACCTGCGTACTCATCCCTAATGTTATTCTAATGGAGAATAATGAATATTTTAAATATGGCTTATTTATGAATATATTTCTTATGAATTCTGGTAAGAGGCATAATGTGTTATTAAGACATATATATTCATTGGAAATTCGCTGAGTACGCAGGTTTGCTGCGACGGGGGTATTTATGTGTCATAACTTTTTTATTTTTTAAGAACTAACGGAAATATTGAAGAACTATTGAGAAATAACAAAGAACTAACGATTGGAATGATTAAAAGTGGATAAGCTAATTTGGGTACGCCAACTTCACAGACCTCTTTAAATCTGCTATTTAGAAGCAATCATTTTATTGAACCTGGATGTAAAATAGTGGATCTCAGTACTCAACTACGATCTATATCCTTACTCTATGTGTTTTCCCTAAACTTAGGGTCAGTAAACGTCAGTGTAGGAGACAGAGGCCCAACCGGACACGGTGCTATCAGCGGGTTTGGGGTGAATGTACCCGGCTCTGCAGCCTTGGTTATATGCAATGCTCTACGATATCTATTAAACTCAGTCAAGTTTTATCAGGTTTCCAGAAATGTCTGCTAATGTTTTGAGTTATGTTTACATACAAACAATCTAGAAAATTTAAATTACCTTTATAAAAAAACAAATATTTTAGTTAATTTGTTTTAGAGAGGTATCCAGAACCAGCGATTGTGGTATTTATATAAAAAAAAAAACAAGAAGAACTGTTATTTATTTGGTACTTTTGTATTTTAAAACCAAATGGATGCAAATTATGAATGAAATCTTACACGAAAATTGCCTTTTAAAGGTCAACATAATTAAGTTTTTCTAATTATTTATGTGTCACTAAGAACTCTATTTGAATTTGCACTGTGCAACTCTCACCCTCAAATCACATTGCATTTGTTTATTAAAACGCATTTATCCTGTTTTGTTTTGTTCCTAGCCCTAGAACTATTCGTATCGTTGCTAATACTTCAGTGAATAGAAATAATATAAATGTGAACAATCCAGAGGCGAAGATGAATTGGTATTTATCGTTTCGCAGCTGCCTGCGTCATCCGTGGTATCTCAAACCCGTCCCTCTCAACCCGTCCCTCTCAACCCGTCCCTCTCAACCCGTCCCTCTCAACCCGTCCCTCTCAACCCGTCCCTCTCAACCCCTCCCTCTCAACCCGTCCCTCTCAACCCGTCCCTCTCAACCCGTCCCTCTCAACCCGTCCCTCTCAACCCGTCCCTCTCAACCCGTCCCTCTCAACCCGTCCCTCTCAACCCGTCCCTCTCAACCCGTCCCTCTCAACCCGTCCCTCTCAACCCGTACCACACCACCCTAACATCGCCCCCTCCGTCCTAATCTTATGATTTCTAAACACTTGTAACGCACTGATAGGTACAATATTATATGCAGTACCGAGAGGGACGAGTTTGAGAGGTGACCGCGCCATCGCCCCCTCCGTCATAATCTTCTGATTTATAAACACATGTAACGCACTGATAGGTACAATATTATATGCAGTACCGAGAGGAACGAGTTTGAGAGGTGACCGCGCCATTGCCTCCTCCGTCCTAATCTTCTGATTTCTAAACACATGTAACGCACTGATAGGTACAATATTATATACAGTACCGAGAGGAACGAGTTTGAGAGGTGACCTCGCCATTGCCTCCTCCGTCCTAATCTTCTGATTTCTAAACACATGTAACGCACTGATAGGTACAATATTATATGCAGTACCGAGAGGGACGAGTTTGAGAGGTGACCGCGCCATCCTAATCTTCTGATTAAACACTTCCAATGTAACGCACTGATAGGTACAATATTATATGCAGTACCGAGAGGAACGAGTTTGAGAGGTGACCGTGCCATTGCCTCCTCCGTCCTAATCTTCTGATTTCTAAACACATGTAACGCACTGATAGGTACAATATTATATGCAGTACCGAGAGGAACGAGTTTGAGAGGTGACCGCGCCATTGCCTCATCCGTCCTAATCTTCTGATTTCTAAACACATGTAACGCACTGATAGGTACAATATTATATGCAGTACCGAGAGGGACGAGTTTGAGAGGTGACCGCGCCATTGCCTCATCCGTCCTAATCTTCTGATTTCTAAACACATGTAACGCACTGATAGGTACAATATTATATGCAGTACCGAGAGGAACGAGTTTGAGAGGTGACCGCGCCATTGCCTCATCCGTCCTAATCTTCTGATTTCTAAACACATGTAACGCACTGATAGGTACAATATTATATGCAGTACCGAGAGGGACGAGTTTGAGAGGTGACCGCGCCATTGCCTCATCCGTCCTAATCTTCTGATTTCTAAACACATGTAACGCACTGATAGGTACAATATTATATGCAGTACCGAGAGGGACGAGTTTGAGAGGTGACCGTGCCATTGCCTCCTCCGTCCTAATCTTCTGATTTCTAAACACATGTAACGCACTGATAGGTACAATATTATATGCAGTACCGAGAGGGACGAGTTTGAGAGGTGACCGCGCCATTGCCTCCTCCGTCCTAATCTTCTGATTTCTAAACACATGTAACGCACTGATAGGTACAATGTTATATACAGTACCGAGAGGAACGAGTTTGAGAGGTGACCGTGCCATTGCCTCCTCCGTCCTAATCTTCTGATTTCTAAACACATGTAACGCACTGATAGGTACAATATTATATGCAGTACCGAGAGGAACGAGTTTGAGAGGTGACCGCGCCATTGCCTCATCCGTCCTAATCTTCTGATTTCTAAACACATGTAACGCACTGATAGGTACAATATTATATGCAGTACCGAGAGGGACGAGTTTGAGAGGTGACCGCGCCATTGCCTCATCCGTCCTAATCTTCTGATTTCTAAACACATGTAACGCACTGATAGGTACAATATTATATGCAGTACCGAGAGGAACGAGTTTGAGAGGTGACCGCGCCATTGCCTCCTCCGTCCTAATCTTCTGATTTCTAAACACATGTAACGCACTGATAGGTACAATATTATATGCAGTACCGAGAGGAACGAGTTTGAGAGGTGACCGCGCCATTGCCTCATCCGTCCTAATCTTCTGATTTCTAAACACATGTAACGCACTGATAGGTACAATATTATATGCAGTACCGAGAGGAACGAGTTTGAGAGGTGACCGCGCCATTGCCTCCTCCGTCCTAATCTTCTGATTTCTAAACACATGTAACGCACTGATAGGTACAATATTATATGCAGTACCGAGAGGAACGAGTTTGAGAGGTGACCGCGCCATTGCCTCATCCGTCCTAATCTTCTGATTTCTAAACACATGTAACGCACTGATAGGTACAATATTATATGCAGTACCGAGAGGGACGAGTTTGAGAGGTGACTGCGCCATTGCCTCCTCCGTCCTAATCTTCTGATTTCTAAACACATGTAACGCACTGATAGGTACAATATTATATGCAGTACCGAGAGGAACGAGTTTGAGAGGTGACCGCGCCATTGCCTCCTCCGTCCTAATCTTCTGATTTCTAAACACATGTAACGCACTGATAGGTACAATATTATATACAGTACCGAGAGGAACGAGTTTGAGAGGTGACCTCGCCATTGCCTCCTCCGTCCTAATCTTATGATGTCTAAACACATGTAACGCACTGATAGGTACAATATTATATGCAGTACCGAGAGGGACGAGTTTGAGAGGTGACCGCGCCATTGCCTCCTCCGTCATAATCTTCTGATTTCTAAACACACGTAACGCACTGATAGGTACAATATTATATGCAGTACCGAGAGGGACGAGTTTGAGAGGTGACCGCGCCATTGCCTCCTCCGTCCTAATCTTCTGATTTCTAAACACATGTAACGCACTGATAGGTAGAATATTATATGCAGTACCGAGAGGGACGAGTTTGAGAGGTGACTGCGCCATCCTAATCTTCTGATTAAACACTTCCAATGTAACGCAATGATAGGTGCAATATTATATCCAGTTCCGCGTGTTTCCAACCTTAATTTGTATTATTCCAGAGTGTTTTAACAACGTTGAAAAGTAGGAAACAGATAAGGCATTTTCGGACAAAAGATTATTTGGTCAGCTAAGTTCTTCCAAGCCGTGTGAGTGTTTGATTTCCCTAGGTAAGCTCCGAACCGTCAGCGGTTCTAATGTTCTAATGCCATTTATCTGAGCTTGCTATTTAGTGCTTAGTAGACGCGCCCGTGTCACACGATATTTCCTAGAAAGGCTGCAAAATTGTGCAGTATTCATGAAAAGAACAAACAGCGCCGGAGCGCATTGTGTTGAGATTTTGTGATTCTGATTGAAATTTATTGTAATTTTCCATATTGAAAAAATGTATACACTCATGCGTTATCTTGTATTTTTTAATTTAATCCAAAGTATACTTTTAAAAACAATGTTAAAGTGTAATTTTGTACTTTACAATATCTTGATTTAATTTTTGACGTTTAAATTCAATTGATTGCATATAATTTGAGGGACCATGCGTTATTGAAAGTGGACGTTAGAAAATAAACATGTTGTGTAAATGCATTTAACAATTCCTAGTATTTAAAAATGTATAATCAAGCTGTTTCACTCTTGATCTGAAGCCCTGTTTTACTTTGCTCTTTTACAACGCCTCTCTTTCTGATTATCTTACTGCCTGTGTGTGCTCATAGGTGAATACATATGCAATTAAAAGCGTTACTGTTATTCCTGACCAAGCTCCCGATTTCCAGTCGTAATAATAACGTTTGAATAATTAATTATGCTCTAAAACATATAAGTGATGTATTATTTTAGTGTATTTTTTTTAGTGTATATTTGTGCAACGGTGTAACGCACAAAGAATAAAATAGTATTGCAACTTATTTTAATAAAATCTCTTAGTAAAGTCCCTGTATTTACGTTTAACTTTTCATGATTGCTGACTTTTATTCTGAGTTTTAGCGAATTTCCCCTATAGGGAAGAAGCTATTACCGTAGGTCTCATGGTAAGACTTAAGCCCGAGACCATGACAAATTTTTTTTTTAAGGTCCCAAGATGACTAAAACACTATTCGTTCAAATTTATATATATGTATATATATCTATATATATATATATATATATATCTATATATATATATATATATATATATATATATATATATATATATATATATATATATATGTGTCCGTGAATGCGATAACTTGAGTAAAAAACGTCCGATTTTGATGAAATTTGGCTCAAATGTGTAAAGTGACATTTATGACTTTAAGTTCGAAAACCAGAAAAATCGGACTATGGGAAGGGGGGTTTATGGGGGTTTTAAATTTTCCAAAAATCAGTTTTTTGCATTTTTCACCCTAAAATTTTTGAAACAGTTAATTTTGGTTTTGACCATGTTATAGAGCTTAAAAAAACAAATAATATGGTATTTTGAATTTTTAACCTAGGTTAAGTGGTTGCGGAAAAAATCCAAAAAAACATGCTCATAAAATCTCCCATGTTAATCTTATGGGAAAAAGGTTTTTGGCTTTTCCTCAGTTAGTTTTACTTTGAACTTCACATTTGCTTTTACCAATCACTTCAGCTCCACAAAACAATCATTTTGGTGTTTAAATTGTGATTCTACGTCCAACCGTTGCAGAGATATTCAAAGTACTAAACACAGTACGTTGTCCAATGTTATCCTTATGGAGAATAAATAAAATTTGATATCTTGATTATTTATGAATGTATATTGATGAAACTTGGTATGTGGCTTCATGTTGTGCTGGTATATTGATATTTGAACAAAAAACAAATATTTTGTTGGTTGTCCCCGTAGCAGCTAACCTGCATACTCAGCCCTAATGTTATTCTTATGGAGAATAAGTAAAGTTTTATATCTCCCTTAATTATTAACATAAATTAATAAAACTTAGTATGTAGCTTCACCTGGTTGAGTTAAATTGATAATTGCATAAAAACACATATTTTGTGCTCCTTGTTGCAGCAAACCTGCATACTCAGTCCTATGTTATTCTTATGGAGAATAAATAAAATGCTATAGATCATTTAGTTATTAATTTATTTTTATAAAACTTGGTAAGTGCCTTTATGTGGTAGTGAAAAACATATATATTCATTGGAAATTCGCTGAGTACGCAGGTTTGCTGCGACGGGGGTATTTAGTTTTATTATCTGTCGAACCTCAAACCACGACCACAGATTCCATTATCGGACTCGGATCTATTCTAGACACGCTGTTGATAATGAGCCTCGCTGCTGCAAGCGAAACAGAACGAGGTCTGCATGCAAATACCCGCTCGAGGATGGTTACATAAAGCGGAGAATCGCATGGACTCGGTGGAGGCAATAACACACTCGGAGCTAAATTGTAGACGCCGGTAATCGGTGAAAATGAGGGAAACGTGCGCGTAATGTATGTAAAACTGGTTGGACTTCACCCCCTGTAATCTCACACTGTTTGTAGAGAACAGAGTCAAACATAGTAGTGTAGTACTGTAGTCTCTTCACAGCTATCGTTGTTTTGTAGTTGTGATATAGGCTACTATTGTACGCCAAATTTACACACCGAATGAATCAAACGTTTCGTGTCTAAGAGGGGGTTCCAGTCACGAAGTGTTTCACGTGTTTACCTGTTTCTCACTTCAGGCCAAAGTTAACTTTCAAACTCCGTCCCTCCTCAACGGATTATGCGGAATCTTGTATTTATGGCTCGTTTTAGAGGGTAAAAATCACCTAGCGATTTTAGTGAGCAGAATTGCTTCACAAAGAGATAACTTGTGAAAAAATAGAAAATACTAAATTTTTAAATTAAATTGAATGGTTATTATTTGTGATATTAAAATTCTGCACACCGAAATCGCTTTGTATATTTTTGCTGTATAGAATGTGGAATGTGGTTTAAATACACAATAATGGGCAACCCGTTGAGGAGAGGGGGATTTTAAAGTTGGCATTGCTCTTATGGGAGAAGTAGGTAGCAGGTGACTGAAGTCTCGTCTGAAGATTCATAGTAAAATTGTTGGTTGCTAATATATTTTTTTGGCGATAATTTCGTTTTCAACACTTTATTACTGTGCCACAAATAAACTGTACAGCATAACTCATTTAGTGAGATTTTCCCAAAGTACTTTTCCAACTTCTTAATTTATATGTGTATATTTCGACCACCCACCCAGTCGTATTGGCGCCTCGGGAACCAAGCCTGTTGACTACTTACATCGAAATTTACTATAATATATATATCGCATTTTTATTTGACAAAATATATCGCTTTCAAAACAATTCCGACAGTGACACACATATACAGTACATACTGATAGCTATTTCGCAAAAACTTGTCAGTTTTATACGCTATCCTTTTCAGTTATTGATTTGTATCTACTCAACAGCTCAATAAAGTTGGATTACTTCTAATTTTGCCGACATAAAAACTAGGTTATTCTTTTTATAAGGAAAGTTTAACTATAAATTAAATAATAAGTAATAAAATCAAACTATGGAAAATATAACTTTGATTTAGTATTTTCCCAAATGAAAGTATGTATGTTATCTCGTAAAATGATATAGTAAATCTGAAATGCTTTTTAATGCTAAATGCATTTAGCCAGACCAAGCCAATTATAAAATAGTGTTTTTGCTTGATGTAAAATCAAGTTGTAATTCTGTTTGCTCAATCAAAGTAGTAGGGTACATTTGCAATTATTTATGATTAGTTTACGTGGCAAAGCCAAAGTATCGACGTGTTATTTCTTCCCAGTTCGAATGACACTAGTGTGTGCGATACATCGATCACAACGATTATGGTCGTTCTCAGGACAGAGCACTGCAGACTGCAATATTCTGCGGCTGGTGTACTCCGCGCTCGTACTCGTGCATCCAAAGCCAGAGGCCCAGAGGCGGATCGTCTGGTTGGACCTTTTACAGAACGGGTTTCCAGTCTGACCACCATCACCTGTGGTGTCTTGGCTTTTGTGAAAACATCGGCATACGCTACTATTCTCTGTGAAAACGTCGCCTGACCAATCATTAACACCAATTTACACGTATGATTACCACTTAGGAAGTTAGGAAGTGGTTTCAGTGGTGAATGGAGTTTAGGAATTAGTGCCTTTCTCTGTTTCCTCAAGTTTTTGTTTCAAGTCGGGCATTTGAAGATAAAGTTTTCTATAACAGAAATAAGAAATAAAAAACCTTATCGTGTATGTTTTTGCAATTTTATTCTTTTAAAAACTTCGACTACATATTTTTTAGATTGTAAAATTAATCAACAAACATTCTTTATTAACAAAAATTACACGAATTGTACAGCAATGACGTCATTAAGCATAATGCAAATTAAAACTAAAAATAAAACAAAACTTGATCTCAGTGTGGGAGGATGTGAAAACGGTGACTGTGCAAAATTAATGACAACAATAATCAGCACAGAAAACCTTGATTTATAATAATTTAACTATATAGGCTACCTACACCAAATCTTTCTTTTCCAGAAGTAAAAGCGTGAACCCAAGGCTCCCAATTTTCTATTAATAAGGTTAAAGAAACTTCAATATTTAACTGTAGTTATTTCTTTTTATATTTTTCATTTTATTCGTAAATATTTTGATTTTAATATTTTATGAATCTTAGTCGTGTTCAATTCATATTGGAAAGAAATCACTTAAAATCAAAATTACTGAAAATAAACAGACTGGTATAACAGACTGATGTGAGGGAGCGAATTTCCAATTGTAAAATTTAAAACATTATAAATAACATCAACAATGGTCGTGTGTCCCGGTGTCTGTTAATATTGGATATTATTTTTCTTGTTTGCCTTTCTGTTGCATCTGGTTGTATTCCTCTGCAGTGATAGGATAGATTATGTTGGATGTGGCATATATTGACATGGTATGGGGGAGCTCTGACCCTCACCTTGCCCTTGTGTAGGACAATTACATTATCTGCCTCCAACACATGGTATAGTTCATAGTCATTTTCGTGATTATGTTTATCAGTGTATATTATATTGGTATTGCATATGGGTGTCCCACTCTAATAATCTTTTAAGGTATTATTCCTGGGCTTAAGAGAAATTAAAATACCATACTACAAAGTTATACAGCTCCCTGGTTGTCCTAACAGCCACCGCCATTTAGTGTATTTTATGAGGTAAATATCTGTGACATTAAATCAATGAGATTGGTTTATCTGTACAGGAAAAATATGGCTTAAAAGTTAACATTATCCTTATTGTGGATACTGCCAAACAAGTAGAAAGGCAAAATATTTTGGGAATGGAGCCACTCAACTAACATAGTATTTTCTAAGATGGTATTTTACGCAGGTATAATATATTTATTTTAGTCGTGGATTTTTGAGTTCTTAAAACTCTGACCAAACCAAAACTTCCACACTAAATTTTTTAATCAGAGGAATTGCACGACTTTACAATAAGTTAATCATACATACCAGTAACAAACTAATTAACACTTTCTACATAACTCCTTTTATCAGTCTTATGATTAATTCAATATGTCTGGAAAATGGCAATCCATCTCTGGCGTACGGTTCCATACATTTAACAAATTGTATGTTATTATTTGTCACCTTTATAGCGAAAGGTAAAAAGTTGTAGTTGTGTAGTTACCAGTATGGGGTTTTACCAGGATTGTTGATGTTACAGAAAGCTCGGGCTGGACCTGGTGCCGAGATGTGGGGCGGAGATGGTGGACCCGAGCGCCATGAGCATCGTGCAGCTCTACCATAGTTGTGTAGTTACCAGTATGGGGTTTTACCAGGATGGTTGATGTTACAGAAAGCTCGGGCTGGACCTGGTGCCGAGATGTGGGGCGGAGATGGTGGACCCGAGCGCCATGAGCATTGTGCAGGTCTACCATAGTTGTGTAGTTACCAGTATGGGGTTTTACCAGGATGGTTGATGTTACAGAAAGCTCGGGCTGGACCTGGTGCCGAGATGTGGGGCGGAGATGGTGGACCCGAGCGCCATGAGCATCGTGCAGCTCTACCATAGTTGTGTAGTTACCAGTATGGGGTTTTACCAGGATGGTTGATGTTACAGAAAGCTCGGGCTGGACCTGGTGCCGAGATGTGGGGCGGAGATGGTGGACCCGAGCGCCATGAGCATCGTGCAACTCTACCATAGTTGTGTAGTTACCAGTATGGGGTTTTACCAGGATGGTTGATGTTACAGAAAGCTCGGGCTGGACCTGGTGCCGAGATGTGGGGCGGAGATGGTGGACCCGAGCGCCATGAGCATCGTGCAACTCTACCATAGTTGTGTAGTTACCAGTATGGGGTTTTACCAGGATGGTTGATGTTACAGAAAGCTCGGGCTGGACCTGGTGCCGAGATGTGGGGCGGAGATGGTGGACCCGAGCGCCATGAGCATCGTGCAGCTCTACCAAGTGGTAAGTGCTTGTGACCAAGTTAACCAAGCGGTAAGCCCAGTGGCCATTTGTTGGGATTTTAAATTCATATTTTTAAGGAACTGCCAGTGTGACTCTTGATTGTTTAAAGAACTCGAGAAAATTACTTGGGGGTTTAAACACGATTTGCTCAACATTTACTTTAGGTTTTTCTTAATGTTTTCCTAGTACTTTAATGGATCTCAATTAATTGGACATCAAATTGAGTTATGCACTGTGCAATGGAGTATTACTCAGTAATCTATCCAAAAATACATCAAGAAAGGGAAGAAATTAGGTAAATCAACTTCTTTGTTTCTTTGTTAGCGAATTTCCCCTATAGGGAAGAAGCTATTACCGTAGTCGGCATGGTAAGATCTAGGCCCGGGACCATGATAACTTTTCGTTTTGAGGTCCCCAGACCCCAAAATCACCATTCTTTCAAAACTGATGTGTCCGTGAGCATGATAACTCTCTTAAAAATAGTCCGATTTTGATGAAATTTGGTACACACGTGTAGAGCAACATTTATGACTTTAAGTTCTAAAACCAGTCAGATCGATCTATCCGAAGGGGTATTTTGAGGGGGTTTGTACCCCAAAATTTTTTTTAATTCTTTACATTTAAGTTAATATTTGAAAATTACAAATTTTCATCATTGGATTCAGCTTAAAAAGCACACAATTTGGTGTTTTGATCATTGCTCTCTGTCAATTGGTTACGGAGATATTAAAAGTGCTAAACACAGTACGTTGTCCAATGTTATTCTTATGGAGAATAATGATAATTTTGTATCTCGCTTATTTATGAACGTAAACCAACCAAACTTGGTATATGGCTTCATCTGGTTGTGGTCTATTGTCATTAGCACAAAAAAAACAATGTTTACCGATGGTTTCCGTAGCAGCAAACTTGCGTACTCAGTCCCCATGCTATTCTTATGGAGAAAGAGTAAAATATTATGTCTGCCTTAATTATGAACATAAATCAATAAAACTTGGTATGTGGCTTCACCTAGTTGCGTTATACTCATATTTGTATAGAAACCAATTTTTTTTGTTCCTTGTTTCAGCAAACCTGCATACTCAGCCGCCATGTTATTCTTATGGAGAATAATTAAAATGTCATAAATCGTTTATCTATGATTGTATATGGATGAAACTTGATTGTGGCTATATGTGGGGTATTAAGATACATATATATGAATTGGAAATTCGCTTACTACGCAGGTTTGCTGCTACGGGGGTATTTGTATTTGCTGAAGCCATGACACCTTTTTAATTATATTAGAAACTTACCATTTATTGGTAGAGGAAGCCTAAAGGTGTCAACTTTTGATTTTTGCGAGATCGGTTTCAGATTAATTACAATCCATCTTCAGTCCCAATCTTCCTAACCTGTAATATAATGTACTAGGTTAGGAAGTTGCGGCTGAAGATGGATTGTAATTAATCTGAAACCGATCTCGCAAAATCAAAAGTTTACACCTAAACGCTACCTCTACCAATAAATGGTAAGTTTCTCATATATATATTTTTTTTGATTTAACTTCTTTGTTGTTAAATCAACTTATTTGATCAATCATATTGAAAGCCAATATTAGTCCCAGGACTATCTTAAGACTGGTCTATACCAGTTTTGAGGCTGACATTGTACAGCAAATGAAGTTGTCATTACATATGGTAAGTCTTTTGGTCGATTTGGCTGCCGTCCCTTCCCACCCTTTCCTTTCCTGCTATATCCTATCTTTCCGGTAACCTTCGCAATATTCCCGCTTGTGGAAGAGGTGACTAGCAGCAAAGCTGGGGTTTCCTAATCCGCCAATAACAACAACAACAAGCCAATATTAAACAAGGTCTGTATTAAATTACAAGTACTCAGTAAATATCTCAAGTGTTTGGTGCTACCCTGTGTATTTATTGGATTATTTATCAATAAATGTAATGATTCAAATTGAATTATTTAGATTTTTAAAGAATTAGGTAATTGCATTTTTATTTTGTAATATTTAAATGTAAGCACTGGATCTGTATTAAACTCTTTCTGTTTGTATACATCTGCTTCTTAACACTCCATTAAAGTGCCACTAGAGGATTGTAAGAAATGATGAGTGCCAACATTTGTACAGAAAATTTTGAACATTTTCTATGAGAGAAATATCTTAAATATCACATTGTAGACTACTTGTTGTTGATCAAGGAAGCAAAGTTCCAAGCTTGCTACTTATTTTTCTATCAAATTTATCTCATTGGAGTTGCTGCTTTATTTTGCTGCAGAGCTTCTAAAAGTCCGGAATGGGGTTTCTGGCACGCCAAATGCATCCTTGATGCACAGGAGTCAGCCCTCCAAAGTAAGCCCAATACCACTCAGATTACATACTGTTAAAAATCTTTACAAGATACTCTCTTGTAACTCTCTTATAAGAGTTGATTTTTCTTTCGTATGAGTTACACAGTATTAGTGAGTTTAATTATTTGGTAATGCAATTAACTTTTCCTAACTTACCTAATTACTTAATTACTTCCCTGGATACCTGCTCAAGGTGGCATTTGGCCTCACCATCCAGCTTCCTTCATCTCTCCCGGTCTGCGACATCTTCCTCCATTCCTGTCAGTTTTCTCAAGTCTCCACTTGGTCCTTCCATCTTTTTTAGGTCTTCCACTTAGTTAATTTACTGCTAGTTAAACTACTTTTGATCTATTTGAGTAATTAATTTTATTTGCACTTTTTCAGCACATGCAGAGCTCAGAAAGCTCAAGTGGAGTGTCTGTAAGTAGCTTTCGTATTACCTACTTATTATTACTTATATAACTTTTAATTATCAAATCAAATTGATCGTCTAACAATTTAAATTGTATGTCAATGAAGTATTTTATAGTATTCGTATACCAGGGGCAAGAAAGATAATATATGGGAGTGCTTTATATTTAAATTTGTTTAAAAATAAAAGTGCTAAACAGCTCAAGTTTCTCAAACTGTAGATTTTCATATTTTAGTATATTGTATTTATAAATAATTTTGATACGACAGTTCTTGGATATCTTTATGACTTTCATCACAAGAATTTTGAAGTTGAATGATGATGTTCATTGATTTTACTAATAACCAAAGGCTTGTAGGGGCTGTTGCCCCTAACCTTTCTCCATCCTAATCAGTTTAATGTTTACATGCTGAGGAAACTGTATCAATATGAAAGAATGGGCAATGGGAAAGAATGAAACTTTTGCAGTCCTCCATGCTTTTATTTTGTTACAATTTGCCTTTATTTCTTCAGTACTTGCAAGTTTTAAAACAACTACTATTTTTCTGGAGTCCCCTTGGTCAATAACTTTAATTTAAGCCATCTCCCATCATCCTGCAATTTACCAAACATCTAAAATTTATCTTTCCAAATTTATAATATACTCGTACAGAATTAATAATATAGGTACAGTATTTGTTAGCTTGCTGGCATATATATATATATATATATATATATATATATATATATATATATATATATATATATATATATACAATTTGTGGGGGCTGCAAGCGGAGGCAGTTGCCCCTCCGAAATTAAGAGGTGGAGGGAATGTTATTGTAGAACGTGATGACTCAATATAACAACATTCACAATCACTTTTGCAACCCCCCTTAGCTGGAAGACTCAAGTTACACTGGGTAAGTGACGTCAGACAGAGACAGAAGCAGTAATTAGCATTAGAGATTAATTACAATTTAACATCGTTTCTGGTCTTTACTTCATATATATATGAATGCTACCAGACTATTCCCCAAATATATAAATCAAAACTGGTAGAATCTTTTACCAAATCTAAGATGAATAAAATTTTTTTGACTTTAAGTAACTATACAGCCTGATGTGTTACTCACTTCCTCACGTATACAAATTCTAGACCACTTCTAGATGAGGTAGAAACGAGAAATTTGACTGCAGGTAGCTTGTACCTAGAAACTTCCGGGAAAATTATAAAGAATTACAATTTCCAATTTTTAAACCTCTAATTTTTACCTTTGAAAACTGGAAATTTTTATATTGGGCTTATGGAATTTCAAATCAAAACAAAAGGATCTTAACAGCTGTAGCAAAATATCCAGTAAACTGTCAATGTAACTTTCACATGGTAGAGTTTAAACAAATTATAGGACCATTGAATAAATATGAAATCTAGAGTGGATATACCGGTATCTCAAGTGAATCAAAATAGTTTAATATAAAAAATACTTGAAGAGACATTGAGTTATAATAACAACAGGAGCGACCCCAAGCAGGGGTCTTGGGATGCTGTCCTCAGTAAGCGAAGCGAGTTTCATATGTAATACTGTAGTTATTCAATTAGAAAACCATTTTGGAAGTCTTTTAACTTGACTCCAATGTGGATATGCAGGCCAGAGGCACCATGAGGAAGAAGGAGACCAGCAAGATTCTCACCCACCACCTGTACCTCTGCATGAGGGACTACGGACAGCACATGTTCGAGGACACTGAGATCTACTTATCCCTGTATGACTCCGTCAAGAATAAATTTATTAGGTAAATACATGACAAATTGATCAGTATTTGTATATCATGCTTTTGCATTTGTTGGTCTATTTTTGCCTTAAAAAGTCATCTTGTGTTTTGTTAATACCTGTCAGTTTATTATATTGAAGTTTAGTTGATCAAGCTAGGACCAATTTGGCTATAACTCAGTTAGCATTGACAACTGGCATAACTCAAATTTTGTGGGGGCACATTGGAAATTTTGTAGATTTGATGCCGTCCTTAAATTTGATTGTTTAGAAATTGCTCTTTCTCAAAGTTGGGTTATTGGTCAAACATCTAAATAAACTGTAAAAGTAATAAAAGCATTTTGGTACTAAAATTCTATGGCTTAAGCAATAAAAACAGTATAAACAAATTGTACTGCAATCTACGAGTACCTACATTCAGTCACATGCAAAACACTCAACATGAGTGTACAACCAGATTGTCGTTTATTTTTTCAGGCATAGCATGTTTTCAGTGGTTGACAGTGGTATTATAACTTAAGAAGTATCATACATTACTGAATGCACAAATATTATGTGGTATAATTGATGCTGCTATATTTATAAGTGGGTATTAGAAAATATCAAATTCACTCAACAAACACAACATACACTACACTACAACTGCAAGGCTTACAATAGACAATACTTGCACAATGTAATGTCATTCAAATAACAAATTTATATGCATAACTATGTTTACATCAGTGATAAAAAAACAACTGGTGTTTGCTCGAAAAAGTGTGAGGATATTTAATCTTATTTAACTCTCCTTAGGGCCAGGAGGAGAACAATGGTGGCAATAGACCTGTAATTACTCTGCCCCTGCAATTCCTGTCCTGCACAGGAACATAGGTGTACTGGGGTTATCACTGAGACTTTGAAGGCACAAGTAGCCCTATTTAAAAAAAATATGTTAACCGCAAAAGTGCTTTAGTACAAAAAAAAAACACATTGTAAAATAGTGGTTTTCTATTCAGTGAGCGAAAGTTATTTTTGTTCGCTCTGGCTTACTTTTCCACTTGCCGAATTAATAATCAGCTGATTGATTGCTGCTTTGGACCAAGCAAATCTCAATCTCCAGTATTCAGCCAAAATGAATGACAGTTAATGTTTGTATGTTGTGTGGTATACACAATTGCAGTTTTAGGATAAATTATTGATGTAGTTCGAGTGTAAAGTGTCTTTATCACTTTCAGAAAATTGAAATGATGGATATAAAGTTCGCACGGTAACAGTACTCTCTAGCAAAATATACCTATTTTTCGCTTTTAATACATAAATAACTATTTTGGCTTATCCTCAGTAATGTACATAAATCTTTTTTACTCCACTGATTGAATAAACTCTAATGATTCTTACTAAACAAATAGTCTATCGTGTAACTGAACAAGGTTAAAGTAGACATCTCACTCATCCTCATAATGCAATCATATGCAACTCAGTATGTATGAGTGTCTTAAATAGTGATATTGGGAGGTAGAGCTTGATGTTTTAAACCAGTTAGTTTGCATCATTTAATTTAAATGGATTTTTAATTGATTTTTTTGTTTAAATTTGGTGTCATGTAAGTTGGTTTATGTTTGTTTCAGTGAAAGATTTCTGGTCCGAATATCAAAAGAGGGATTCGCGAACTACGTTGAGAAGCTTAGTAGTAATTGTACAATTTTTACTGTAAGTATAGTAAAATAATTCATATAATTTTGTTTTATCAGTATCGCTATCCATTAATAAGTGTTGATATGTTGAAAATTATTATGTTGGAGATTTCTGTCTAATATTCGTATAAAATTAATGTTAAAAGTTTACTCAATTTTCTAATATTTCTAACAATAAAAAAGTAATACATGTTTTAATATGTTATTTTTAACAGGGTTAAAAGAAAAGTTTATAATTTCCATCATAAGACATTTTTGGCTTTGCATTATTATTCACAAACAGCCAGCTATGAATTATCAACTACCTAAAATCGAGAAATGTTAAAACTAATTAACATAACATAATTAACGTTATGAAGCATTGCCAAGCGTGTCTAAACAATCTTAGTCTGTACCGTAATTGAAAAAGAGTGACGTTTGATAACTTTTGTTGTTGCAGGACTTGGGAAATGGGGACCTGACAAAAAATGTGTATGTTGTTGCACATGTTCTCAGGATAGGTAAAATGCTCTACTCAGAATCAAGTAAAAAAGGCAAGTATTAACTTTTAAAATATATTAATACGAGGAACATTCATTATTAAAATTTTGATTCTCAATAAGATTTGTTATTAAATTAATATCAAATCGGAAGGTAATTGTTTAGCTTTTTTTACCATTTCTGTTATCAGTTGCCCTTTTGACCATTTGCAAATAATACTTTAAGTGTGTTAGGGAAGCAAACTTACATCGTTCTCTGTCTTACAGGTAGTATATCCCAGAGTGCCAACTTTAGCTTTAAAAGACCACACGGTGTGGCTGTACTGAACATAGAGGAGATGTTGACATCAGCCGGCGAAGAGAAGGAGTTCATGTTCAAAGTGTACCAAGGGGAGGACAAGGACTTTCATCAGCTGCACGATTTTTTAATTAAGAAACAAACCAATAAGTTTAGTCAAATTTCTAGTCATTATGGTAAGTATTTGTACCATTGTGATTATTTGCAACACTACCCCATTTAAAAAATAATGAACCCTTTGTGCTCTGGTAGGGTCTTTTAAAATGTTCCTCTGGGGTCGTATGGCCACTGTCAGTGGCTGCTGCCATTTCCCTATCACCTGGAGTTTGATTCTGCTGCATTATTCCTCACAGCTCGTATGGCCAGTATGAAATTTAAGAACGCTCGCATGGCCACAGTAACATATGACTTAAAATCTATTTCACCTTGTTTGTGAGGAGCTGTAATCTGGTGGCAAACTAAATAAACTTAAGTATGTCCCAGCATGAAATTCTGAACTGTGTTTACGTTTTTTTTTTGCTTCTATCAAAGTATAAATGTGTAAAGCAGCATTTATGACTTTAAGTTCGAAAACCAGTCAGATCGACCTATCCAAATGGGTATTTTGGGGAGGTTTTATAGCCCAAAATGTTTTTTTTTGAGTTTTTTACATATCATTTTTGAAAAAGTCAAATTTTATTTTTTTCTACTGGAATCATCTTAAAACGAAGTTTTTTGATCATTGCTCTACGTAAAATAGTTCCAGAGATATTGAAAGTGCTAAACACAGTACGTTGTCCAATGTTATTCTTATGGAGAATAAGAAAAATTGTATATCTCGCTTATTTATCAACTTATACTGACCAAACTTGGTTTATTGCTTTATATCGTTGGGGCCTATTGATATTTGCACAAACAAATTTTGTGGCCAAAAGTTCCCGTAGCAGCAAACCTGCGTACTAAGCCTCCATGTTATTCTTATGGAGAATAATTAAAATGTCATAAATCGTTTATTTATGAATGTATATTGATGAAACTAGGTATGTGGCTTTATGAGGAATAAAGATACATATATTATATATGCATTGGAAATTCCTGAGTACGCAGGTTTGCTGCTACAGGGGTATTTTTACTAGCCTTGACTTATGGACATTCACTTTTATTTGATTACCTCAATAATAACTTCAAATGTTCATTGTTTGAAACAGCCAGGGAAGTTTATTGTATAACTGGAGGTAACACTGCTTCACTATTTTTGACGAAAAGCGATCCGGTGATTTTGTCAGCTTGGTACACTGGAGAGGCAAATTTCTCGTTCTTTGAACCATCCTGATTGGTTGTTTTATTCCTATAAGTGAATCTACTCATGTAAATCACCGGAATAAAAGTAGTAAAAGTTGAAACAAATTCATTTTTTCATTTGGTTTATGCATCTACTCTTGTGAAATATGATAAATTATGAGCAAACAAACAAATACAAGTTTATTAACGTTAAAATCATGAGCAGGTATTTGTTTGAGTCACTTTGTCGACTCGTTCGATTTCAGCGAGTAGTTCTTTGCCTCACCAAAATTTGGAAGAACGGTTCGCAGTTTTGTTAATCAGTGTTACCTCCAGTAATACCAATAGAACTCCTTGGAAGCAGCTCAACAGTTTAACCACGGAATGCAGCACACAACTGTTGTATTCCTCAGGTCAATAATTACACAAACACTAAGAGGGTAAGGCCTTCAGGGAAAATTCAGCATAGAAGTTTCACCTGCGTGACGTCTGCACTTAAACAAGAACTAGTGTGTGAGAGAGATATCTTGTTTGGTTGCAAAACTTCATCTGTAGTGCTCCAAGTGACAATAATGTGTCTGAAGTTTTAAAATAAGACCTGATCTTAGTGTCTGAGTGATTATCAGACACCAGATGTACCAGATAGCTACCTATATTTTTTTTTTCTTTTTTTTACCAATTCCATCAAGTATGTTACTTTGTGCTGGGATCTGGCAATCTTTTGCTTGTTTTCGTACCTACTCTCAGTGTAATATCTAATATAAAAATTATTTTATTATTTCAGGAATAGCTTTATCAATGAGGATATTGCATGGGGAGCTGAATAAAGTGAGGGAAGAAAACCCACTGCTGTTCAAAAGCATATCATTGACGAGGAAACTGGGGTTTTCAGATGTCATCATGCCAGGTGATGTTAGGTAAGGAGCAAATAACTTATAGTGTTCTTTTGCACTTATAAATACATCATACAAGGCTTCCATTGTTATGATCAAGCCTTTGTTACCTAGACTTTGTCATTTTTACTAAATTAAAAAACTTATTTTCAGTCACAAACAAATCTCAGTTTACTAGAAAAGTAGTGAAATTTTGAATATGCTAAATAAAATTAATGTTTTTTACAGGAATGATCTTTACATGACTTTGGAAAAAGGAGAATTCGAACGAGGGGGAAAAACCACTGGGAAAAACATTGAAGTCAATGTCCTGGTCTTAGACAATGAGGGAAAACTGCTTCAGGTATGTTCAATGTTTGAACTGTGATAATTCAACTATAAGATAATATATTTTGGATTTGTTGAATTATTGTACAGTTTTTTTTTAAGATTGGCTATGTGTTTAATAACCAAATCAACAATTAAAAAAAAAACCTTAAGGGAAATTCAATGTAAGTCAGTCAAAATAGTTCATGCTGTCACATTAAGCTGAATATTGAATATGAATATGGTCACACTGTTGAGTATGGTGTATAACTTTATAGTGAAAGTTTAATGAAATAATAAGTACAAATAGTAAATTATAATGCAACAATTATTTTGTAAGATGTATAGGAAATACCATACTTTCTCTGTAAACATACAAATTTCAGCAAATTTGCCTAAGGATTCTACAATCCTACAGAAATTTCATTGTAATGGGAACAACATTTTGTACAATAGGTTAGAGCAAATCACACCCCTGTAATATGTAGGTAGGCTAATATAGAGCAAATCTTTAATGTTTTAATGATTGTCCTTCTAAATTTAAGAAGTTAAACAAACACAAAAACAACTATACATAATGTTAAACCGGATCAGAAACTTTAAAATAAACTATTAAGCCTGGTACCCATCAACCCCGTATTTGAACAAAAGGAATCTTAGGTATAACAGGTTGTTTAAAGAACATCTCGCCTAAGGGCATTAATGAAATTAAATAGTAAAAGTAACAACCATTCAAAGAAATAGCAAGTTAATCAGCTGTGCAATTGGATTTTATCTAAAAAAATAAGCTATTTGAACAAGTAGACTTCTCGGTTCCAGCAGTTATTCTTATAACCAGTTAATTTATAAACTTATAGCTTTATTTCAATAAAACCTTGTTGCCCAGGAATGTTTGTGGGGAGCATCAGGGATGGAGGGGAGTTCGGACTACCAGTCTATGATCGTCTACCACCACAACGCCCCTTGTTGGGCTGAGACGATCAGACTGACGGTGCCGATAGACAAGTACGCGACGGCTCACGTCAGACTCGAGTATAAACATTGCTCCAGTAAGTATCACGCTGCCATGTGCTAAGTTGTAATACGATTTAGTAATATGTCAAAAGAGCTTCGCAAGTTGTTCACAATAATGAAACGATCTTGATATGTTTTCTTTCAGACATTTATTTACAGCATAATATTTTTGTTTAACACTTTCACTAAAGCTTTACCTTTATTTATATTTAATTAAACACATTTCAGAACTTGATATGCTATCACAACCGTAACACATCTACAATCTAACATTGTTTTAACATGAAAATCTCATATGTTGTGCAATTTTCTGAATCCGAGACACCAACGGCGAATGTGTTAAATGAATTTTATACAAATTTTGGGTAGTGCCACTACTACCAATCATTTTTGAGTGGTATTTGCTTCATTTTAACAAAATTAAAAATTTCGACCGCCATCTTGGATCCGCCATTTTGGGATAAGATTTTTGTTTTTGAATGTAAAGGTAGCGTATAATAATTTCCAACTGTTTTTTCACGCCGAAATCAGTGCCGCAATCTGTTTTCAAATATCACCTTTCGTTCTCATGATATTGTCACTTTTTTAAATGTTAAACAGAAATCTTTCAATATCATGAAAACGAAAGGTGATACAGCGGAACCTCGATAACTTGAACCTCGGGGGAACGGGACAAATTTGAGTTATCGAATATTTTGAAATATCGAGGTTCGACTTATCAAGGTGATTCTCCACAGACTTCGACTTATTGAGGGTCACGGTAACGCAATAGATGGATCATGGAAGGGTAGAAGCCTTGCATCACTTTGTGCTTTTTGTCATAAATAATCATACCGGATAGTAATAATTATTAAATTTAAAAAGGATTTGAACAATTTTAATGTATAAAATAAGCCCAGAAATATTTTGTAAAGCTTCTTTGGTTAACCAAAGAAATTTTGTTAAGCTTCTAGTAGAGGATGAAATTCTTTAAAACACTTCTTCAGTGAAAATATTGTAGAGTAAGAAAGTAAACAAATAATGACTCATAGTTCGGTATTTTGGTGATGTTTCTCCCGTTCAACCACTTCCTGTCTACTTATAGGCATTTTTTGCTCACTTATTATCACATGCCCCAAACAAATCCCTCCCCCTTACGGAAGTCAGTTCTGACAAACTACGCATCAATTTCAATTTAGGCGAACATCAATGTACTGTAGGCTATTAAAATAATTTTCAAAACTAAAAGGGAACAAAACATGATAAAAATTAAAATTGCAGAGCATTGTTGGAATTTTGGTGAAGCAAAACGATGCTTATTTTTGTTTTAAAATTGTCGAAAGAGTTTTCACTGGTGTTCCAAACTGCTTACCGATGTCACTATTTTATTTCCTGTGTCAACAGCCTCAAATAATCTTCAACTTTTCCTCATAGGGTAGAGTTTCGCCAACACGTTTTGCCAAACTGTAAACACTTAGTAAAAACACAACCTGAAAACTACTACTTTGTTTAAAATCCATTGTTGGTGATGGTGAGTTTATGTTGTTTAAGAGATTATTGCGGACATTTTCCATCACTGATTAGTAGTGAAACTTGTTTTTACCAATCAGTGATGGAAAATGTCCGCAATAATCGCTAAAAACTACGTTTCACGCAATACATCCAGAACCTCTAAAACTGGCACTGACTAACGACACACCGGACACAAATCTAATAAAATAAAAACCATTTTTTTAAGAAAAATATATAATTTCCAACAATATTAGCCTGTTCTTATTTATGAAATGAAATCCTCACATAGGTGTAACCCGTGCGTTTGTTTGATATATGCGTTGCTCATCAACATAAATTTGTCAGTTATTTTACCAACACCAGGAGCACCCGGAAAAGAGATGTAGAGAGGAATGTAGAGATGTAGGGTTGGAATTTCTGGCTGAAAAGTCACTGGAGGTTTGTTGAATGAACAACTTCAACTTAGAGAGGTTCTCTAGTCAATAATTTGACTTATAGAGGTATGGCGATTGTACATATTTGAATTATGGAGGTTCTACAACTAAAACTTTGACTTAGAGAAGTACGGTGACGGGCTAAGAATACTGAAAAAATTTGAGTTATCGAGGATTTTCCTGCTAACCCTTCGACTTATAGAGGTAAAATAATATAACATTAGGTAGGCAAGTTCAAGGGTAATAACAAAAATTCTAGTTATCAAGGAATTTGACTTATTGAGGTTCGAGTTATCGAGGTTCCACTGTATTTGGAAACAGATTGCGACATTGATTTCAGCATGAAAAAACAGTTGTAAATAATGTGTCACAACCCTACCTTTACATTCGAAAAAAAATTATCTTGGTCAAAAATGGCGGATCCAAGATGGCGGCCGAAAATTTTAATTTTGTCAAAATGAAGAAAATGCCACTCAACAGTGATTGGTAGTAGTTCTTGGTCATTGTTTGATGTGATGATGAGAATATGGGCCTGTTTTAAGGTTTGGACCTTTAAAACTCTCTCCAAAATTA
The DNA here is from genome assembly GCA_963675035.1 of Allygus modestus. NCBI lineage: Eukaryota > Metazoa > Arthropoda > Insecta > Hemiptera > Cicadellidae > Allygus > Allygus modestus. The sequence goes on along the minus strand of OY776114.1, from coordinate 2,744,275 downwards.
ATTTGTTTAATTCGCATTCGTTCTTGAGAACGAGTAATGATTTTCAAAAACGGATTGCGCCATTGTGTTCTCCATAACAAAGTACTTTCATATGATGGGTCACAACCCCACCTTTACATTTAAAAATAAAAAGTTGTCCAATATGGCGGATCCAAGATAGCGGCCAAAAATATTAACTAAGTCAAAATGAAGTGTAAGTTGGTCAACAATGATCGGGTGTGGTCCGGAGTCGATATCTTAAGAAATGTGGAAAACATTAGGGAGGGAATCATTTAAAACTCACCCTGTATATTAAAATTTGTCCTATTATATGAATTAAAATGTATTCTGTTATAGTAGAGTCTCACAAACTTGACAAGATGTCGACTTGGACACTGTCTAGTTTGGTGACTGTTGAGTTTCCCAGAATTATATTATGGAGAAAGAAAACTAAAGCTTTACCTCACAATTGTATTTTAGATCATTGTTATTTAAACACATTTCAGAACTGTACTTGCTATTACAACCATAAACCTTACATCGATGTACTTAAAACCACCAGACAGGCAGGAAATGCCAAATTTTCCTAATACGACCAATGCAACTTTTTGAAAGTGCTTGAGGTATGGTCAAGAGCCAGGCCAGTCTTGATAAAGCTATGTGTTTTTTTAATTCGCAGAACACTAACAATAAAAAAACATTGTGTTTGATCCAGTACTATTTGTGTTGTGTTTGTGTTTGCTTTAACTCTTGACGATTAGATACATCACTGATAATTGTGGTGAGTGTTGCCCAAAATAATTCTGGAATGCTTATCATTGTTGGAGCTTTACACAAAATTGCCCTTTATCACCATAATTTTGGAACAATTTCTGTTATTGCATTATGAGCCAACTTAATGTGTCGCTTTTAATTTTCAGCGAGAGATAAGCCAGATAACAAGAAATTGTTTGGTTTCTCATTTGCTCGTCTGATGGAACCAAGTGGGGCTACACTGCAGGTAATGATTGTGTCATAAATAATTGAACGTTATTTAAAAATTATTCTTTTCGGTTTTATTCTTCATTCTAATAATGTTCTATTATATTTATTCTGTGTAGTTTAAATTTGTGTGATAAGTTTTTAATAGTGGGATACATTTTACCTAAGACCCAACATCTGACTTTTAATCATATTTTTTTAATCCTTATATTTTATGTATTGTGAGAAATATTTTTGGAGAACTCTTCCCTTATTTTAAGATTATTTTCAGTGATTTAAATCAAAATCATGCTGATTTTTATTCTGTGCGCATAGGTTCACTATTTTCAATATCTTCATACTGTAAGGCATCGGATGCCCACAAACTTTGTTTTCTATCCATAAAGTTAACAATAAAGGATTAAAGTTAATACATAATTTTTTAGCTGAATTTCATTGTGAATCAGCGGCTACAAATTAAATCCAGTTTAGTAGCAATAACAGAAGTCACTTGTAAACAAAATAAAAGATAAATCAATGAAACGGTAACATAATCTTTATGGTTCGGAGACCATAGATAGCTTGAGGTCAAGCTCCTAAGTGTGAAATCAGACCTTGTATTGAAAACAATATTTAGGATGAAGGCAAAATTTAAATAGGATTGAATAGTACAGTATTTATAGAAATATCACATAGTGGATAACCATTAGTCCAGTCAAGTTAGACATAAAAAAGGGTCCTTGCATGCAAAAGGTCATGTAGTTATAATTTTAGCGAATTTCCCCTATAGGGAAGAAGCTGTTTCCGTAGGTGGCATGGTAAGAGTTAAGCCCGAGACCATGATACATTTTTGTTTTGAGGTCCCCAGATGCCAAAAACACTGCTCATTCAAATTTATATACATGTATATGTATATCTATAATATGGGTCTGTTAACACGATAACTTTAGAAAAAACATCCAATTTCGATGAAATTTGGCACAAACGTGTAAAGCATCATGACTTTAAGTTCAAAATCCAGAAAAATCAGACCATGGGAAGGGGGTTTTATGGGGGTTTAAAATTTTCCAAAAATACTTTTGTTTTTTTCATTTTTTAGCCTCAAAATTTTAAAATACTTAATTTCAATTTAGACCATTTAATAGAGCTTAACAAAAATAATATAGTATTTTGAATCATTAACCTAAGTTAAGTGGTTGCGGAGAAAATACAAAAAACATTTTCATAAAATCTCCCATGTTAATCTTATGGGAAAAGTTTTTAGCTTGTCTTCAGTTCATTTTAATGGAAACTTAACATTTGCTTTTACCAATCAGTTCAGCTCTAAAAAACAATCATTATGGTGTTTAAATTGTGACTCTACGTCCAACCGTTGCTGAGAAATTCAAAGTTCTAAACACAGTATGTTATTCAATGTTATCCTTATGGAATATAATTAAAATTTGATATCTCGATTATCTATGAATGTATATTGAAGAAACTTGGCATGTGGCTTCACCTAGTAAAAATAGACCATAACAAAAATGTTTAATTTGTTTGAAATTTTTTCAAGTTTTTAAAGTATACATCTCAGTAAATAATGGACGTAAATAGTGATATTTGCATAACATTTTTTTTATATTTTCCCCGTATTAGCAAACCTGTATATTCAGCCCTAATGTTATTCTTTTGGAGAAAAAGTAGAGTTTTATTATCTCCCTTAATTATGAACATAAATTAATAAAACTTGGCACGTAGCTTCAGCTTGGTTAAGTTATATTAATAATTGCATAAAAACACATTTCTTATCTTCCTCGTTGCATCAAACCTGCATACTCAGCTTTCAGTGTTATTCTTATAGAGAATAAATAAAATGATATACCTATATCACTTATTTATTCGTGTATTTTTATGAAACTTGGTGAGTGGCTTTATGTGGTAGTGAGAAACATATACATTCATTGGAAATTTGCTTAGCTGCGACGGGGGTATTTTAGTATGTTGTTAGAACCTATACCACAAGTAAGAAACCAAGTTTGCAGCTTCGAAAGACCTGTGCTACTGGCGTAGTAGTCAAAAAACAGTCAAACTTTTGTACTTTTTTCAGGTTTTACTTAATATCGCCGAAAGTATGCCTTTGACAGAATATGTTATCCAATCCGTTCTTAAACTGGATACAATTTTCTAAAGTTTGAGACGATAACGACTTCCGTACGTCCATTATTTGCTGAAATATATACCTACTTTAAAAACTTGAAAAAATTCCAAACAAATATAAACATATTTGTTATGGTCTATTTTTTGTGACATATTGTAAAAAAATCAAAATTGTATATATTGCTTATTTATAAACATATACTGATGAAACTTGGGGCATGGCTTCATCTGGTTGTAGTTTATCGATTTTTGCACAACAAATTTTTGCCAATGGTTCCTGTTGCAGCAAAACCTGGGCACCCCATGGTATTCTTCTAGACAGTATTCACATGTTATGTCTCCCTTAATTATGATGAAAAATTGATAAAACTTGGTATGTAGCTTCACCTAGTTCAGTTTTATTGATATTTGTATATCGATACTACTGGTTGCAGCAAACCTGTGTACTCAGCCCCAATGTTATTCTTATGGAGAATAATTAATGAGGGTTTAGTTTTTAAAGTATTGTATCTTAATAAATAATAGATGTACTGAAGTCGTTATCGTCTCAAATTTTAGCAAATTTTATCCAGTTTAAGAAAGGATTCGACAACACATTCGTCAGAGACATTTCGGAGATATTTACCAACGACTGAAAAATGTGCAAAATTTGACTGTTTTTTGACTACTACGCCAGTAGCACAGGTCTTTCCAAGCTGCAAACTAGGTTTCTTACTTGCGGCATAGGTCCTAACAACATACCAACAAATTAGAACTACATGACCTTTTGCACACACGGGTGTTTATTTTGACTGGACTACATATTCAGTTTTGATGAATTTAATTATTTCTAGATTTTGTTATCCACAGTATTTTCCTCATGATTAAAATGTATTAAAGAGAGATCGGAACAACTGTTTTTCAGGATGGCTTGCATGAGATGATAGTGTACAGATGTGGAGAAACTGCAAAGCTACATCCGGACCAGTATCTGAGTCTGCCAGCAACCACCAAGGACTTGAACGAAAACAACTCCACCTCCACAGTCTACCCTCGTAGCAACAAGGAGAGTGTGGCGATACGGACCTTACTCTGCTCCACCAAACTCACCCAGAATGGTATGTTGGTTGTAGTGGTTTGTACCTATTGAAAAACAGTGTAATATTTTGTTTATGAATTTGTTGCAGCATAATTTGTAAACATTTTTGACTATTATATACACATCAGATTTACTAACAAAACATTTCAACAATTTAAAAAAAATTGGAATTGTAATGTACATGTTTAGTGAACTGCTATGAACAGTGTTCAACTTGATTATTATCATCAACTTGTTGAAAAGACTCGTCAACAATTAAAACAATAAAAACAACTGTAAGCATAACCTCAAACTAATAACATGTTTTGAAGCACACCTTCATGTGGCATTGGTAACATTTTATTTTATTCTCAAGATTTATTATTAAAATTAATAAAATAAAATGTTCTTAACAATATGGACAGTCATATAATAGAACTTGAAGATACAGTACACCTCGGATTATTCAAACCCGAATCATCTGGATTCCGGATTAACCGGACGAGGTTGTACGAAAATAATTAAATTACAGTAAAAACGGGATTTTTCTCCCTTGTTAACGCCTTATAAGTCTCAGACGTAACTGCAATCCATTGATATGTGCGTGAAGTATCGTATAAACTGCAATATAGAATGAGCCATCGTACAGTCAGTGGTAGTGCATGCGCAAGCGACCAGCATTTTGTGCCTCTTTCTACTGTTGACCATTCATTTTTAACTACAACTGGTAAGGTTAGCTGTGAGTGTATTGTGTGTTACGATATTGTGTTAACTTGTAATAAAATATATTACAAGTTAAATGCCTGTGAAATTCGCACATCTATTCTCTTTTACAGCCTTTACACAAATTTTGCAGCATAAATATTGCATTCTTCGAAATAAATGTTTTAGGTGGTTTTTTTTCTAGTCATGGTTAGGCGCTCGGCTCTACTACAATAAAAATTTATATTACAGTTTTTTTTTCTCAAGTACCCCTAGTTAACGGAAAACGTTTTTAAGGTTTTCCGAAACGTTGAGTATTTTATACGTGGTGTTCGTTGTGTTTGTCTCCATTTCGTAGTAGTGTTTTGTGTGTTTTTTTATAAGTGTATGACAAGAGGTTTTTTTCTTCAAAATCCTCATCAATATGGGCTAACGCCCCATAACCTGAAGGTAGGTAGTGCCATGGTGTAAGTAATAAGGTGTGCTATTCATGCAGATGATTTAGGAGCGTTGTGCGCATGACGTCATCTTGGGGGCAGAATGTGGCGCGCATTCAAATTACAGTTAGACACAGCGTCAATCAACCCATGATTTAAGTAACTTAGGCATGACAAATATTTCTGGAATTTTGTACAGTTGTTAAGCATTAACAAAGGCAGGTCATGATGAAAAAACATCTCCGTTGTATTAATTTTTGAGTGAGATATAATATAATTAAAACTGTGTTATTTGTTTCCAAACATGAAAAAGTTAGTCGGCTACCAAATCACATATTTTTTGGTCAGAGATTTTCGACCTGTGAGAAAGTTTTAGAAGAAGGATCAAATTTTACAACAACAAAACCCAGATGTTGATAGAGCAATTCCTTTTTGAACAGGAAGGTGTAATGTATTGAGTAATTTCAGACTGCGCACCCTCAGCCCCAGTCCCCGCGAGGCAGCGAGGCAATGGATCGCATTAGTTGTGTCGCACACGATGGCTATACCTTAGTATATTTCAACAGCAACAAAATAGTTTGTTCATATCTTCAAAAAAAAAAAAGTAAAACTTCAAACTAAAAAACATGTAGGTCGAATGTATTAATTGAAATTTAGCTTTTCTTGAGAGAAAATACCACAATAGTGGTAAATTTCCTGTGTCTTCGTGAATCATTATTATGTATATAGATTTACTGTTTGAAATATGCTTGAAATTTGGAAAAAAATTCTTTTTTGCATAAAATGCATTTGAAAAATGTGTTTTAGTATAATAAACCCCGAAATATTATGTAAAAATGTTAAACTTTGTTAACACTTAATCGTCTTAGACAGGAGGAATACGTAATTTAATAACTATTGTTGGACCGGCCAGGACAGTACCGGAAAAGCATCCGGTGTTGTTACATTACTTAAATAAAAGATCCTCTAGAGTATTAAAAATGAAGCAAAAGGATAAAGGAACGAAAAATTATGTTATACTATCTCTTTACATCTGTCACGTCGTCATCTTGACCTGTCTGTCGCCTACCGCTGCGGTGTGGCGAGACACGGAATCGCGATATATTGATGAAAAGTTATTCAGTTAGTGATGGCATACTAGAGGAAGTTATAAGGAGATTCATATCCGTCCAAAAGCTTATCAAAATCAAACAAATAAAAAAAAAACTAAGACAATCAAATGCTGTCACTCGCGAAAAACGCAAACTCGTAAAAAAATTTAAAAGGTGACCTAAGGAGTTAAAAAAGTAAACTTTAAAATCAGTAAATTAAGAGTTGTTATGGTATTCTGTAATATTAAGGATATCATAGATTTAAAAGGATATATGTTTATAATTGTAGTTAATTGTTCTATTTTATAAGTCTGCTTTATATTTTTAAGTAGTGTTTTCTTTTTATAACATTAAATTATATGTATAACGTTTTAGCTAGTGTCTTATTTGTTTACCTGAACTAAATAATATGTTTGAAATTGTTTAATCGCAGGTAATATATTTGTTGATTTATGATTGAACATCTTTTCTCTTTCGATGCTAGAAAAAGTTTGATAAATAGATTTAGTAAATCAATATTTTGTATTACTAATTTATAAATTTTCGTGTTTAGATAGCACGTAAAATTACAAAATTCTATCAATTGTTTTATTACAGTCATATCATTAAGACATTTCAAACTCAAAAGATATATCTCAAAAGACAAATGCTCAAATCACCATTTACAATATGATTTTCAACCGAACTATATAAAGTGAACGTCGTATTTTTATTTTTAAATCAAATATCTGAAATGCATAACAAATATAATAACTGTATACACACAAAAATATGCGAGTAAAGCAATAATATGCAGTGTGTTGCATGGCGCATGCCATGGCGGGCGTCGCGGTTGTTAACGCGGTCCGGCTTTACTAAATACATTACACCTTCCTGTTCGGAAAGGAAATGCTCTAGCAAAATCTGGTTTTCGTTGTTGTAAAATTTGATCCTTCTTCTAAAGCTTTCTCACAGGTCGGAAACCTCTGACCAAACAATACGTGATTTGGTAGCCGACTAACTTTTTCATGTTCGGAAACTAATAATAAAATTTTCATTTAATTATATCTCACTGAAAAAATAATAAAACAGAATTATTTTTTTATCATGACCTGCCTTTTTTAATGTATAACAATTGTACGAAATTCCAGAAATATTCATCATGCCTTAGTTACTGAAATCACTAGTTATTTGACGTTGCGTCAATCTGATGAATGTATGCACGCCGTATTCTGCCCCCAAGATGACGTAATGCCCGGCCGCTTGCTGTGTGACATGCGCAATAGCACACCTTATTACTTACACCATGGGTAGTGCCCAGTAAAATTAGGATTTTTGAAAAAAAAATCACAGGCACAATTGTCCTGATTGTTATTTATGTTATGTTATAGTAGCTTCAAATAATTGGGATTTTTCATGATCTGGATCAATTTTTCTTCAGGTGCCATAGTGGAAACAAAAAACTGTAGTTTACAATAAATTTAAAGATAAGCCAAAATGAGCTAAATTATTCATACATTGCAGAAATAATTTGTTAGGATTCAAATAATTATTTTCATGAAAAAACTGAATAAAGCCATGACTGTGACCCTAAAATGACGCCAACAATGGCTGGACGTTAAATTATATAATCGGTTACAAAAAGAGTAAAAAACACCGAAAGACTACTCCCAATACATTATTCTATTACAATTTCTATGTAGAATTAGAAGGCGCTGATTTCAGTATAATGTATCGCACCTGAAGAGAAGGGTCGCGATCGCGACCTTACAGCATATGTGTAGCATAATTGGACTGTGATCGCAACCTTTAGCAGTTGGAGCGTTAACAGTTAAAAGTATTGATACGTCTCTTGAAATCTCATATCAGTGTTATTGGCAGTAATTGTTTGTTTTTGTTTTTTCAGTTGATTTACTTTCACTGCTGCAGTGGAAGACTCATCCAGAACGGATCAAAGTGGCCTTAGAAAGAGTTTTGATTTTGAATGGTGAAGAGCTTGTTAAATTTTTACAGGACGTTTTGGATGCTTTATTTTCAATATTTTCCACCGAAGATGGAAACTCAAATGATCATTCTGGTCCTGTGTTTCACGTGCTGGTCAGTATTATTTTTCAACAGTTGTGTTAACATTTTAAATTTTCCAAATGAGTTTTCCAGAAAAATGTGGGTTTTTCTGGGGTTAAGGATATTTTGAATTGATTTTTGATGCCCAGAAACCCCTGTTTTCAAAGTTTGAGCAAAAGTCTTCTATGGGATTCCAAGATTAATTTTGCATACATATATAAAATATATTAAAATGTGCGAGTACTCGAAACGTTGAGTTTTCGGCTGAGTATTTTAATACTCAAACTCGACTAGAAGTTTTGAAAAATACTCGAAAGTTTGAGCGAGGATTTCCCGCCGATTTCCGGACGATCGCTAACGATTGCGACCGGCCAAAACGCATAGTAACGGCCACAAAAGGCGATCGCATCACGTAAAATTGGCCGAAAATGATGATCGCTAACGATTGCAACCGCCCAAAACGCATAGTAATGGCCGCAAAAGAAGATCGCATTATGAAAAATCGGCCGAAAATGACGATCGGGCCACCTCATTTTGGCCGTAAATGATGACGGTATACATAATATCGGCAAAAGTGGCAACTGGGCCACTTAATATCAGCCGTAACTAACGATTTTGTCATCTAATATTGATTATAAGCAATGTCTGGACCAGGTGATATTGGCCAAATGACAACTGGACCGTGTTTTATCGGGTGGAAACTAATGTCAACCGGTGTTATGTTTGTCAATACAAAATCCAGTTTGATTGTTCTGGCCAAAACTTGGTATTGCTACTCATGTATTAGTTAGAAACTATGTTTAGATTATCGAATCTAGAGTGGTATCCACCATCTGATGGCAAATACTCACTCGAAAATACTCGAAACCCAAAAATAATTGGCACTACTCGACTCGAATAAAAAAATCACTACTCGCACACCCCTATAATATATACATACATTGCTCATTTAAGAGTATAGGATATACATTTGACTGTAAAAAGTTGATTAGAAAATGGGTAAATAAATTGAAAAATTGATAAAAACAGCCTTAAATAAATGTTTTATAATTATTTTAAAGTTTATCAATATTTTAGTACTGTGCTTGGGTTATGTAAATATAGATTTGCTTTATATATATCCTACTAATATTATAAATGTGAAAGTTTGGATGATTGTTTGGATGTATGTATGGATATTCGGAGTTCCATCTCGGATAAACTACTGGACCGATTAAGCTAAAATTGTGCATGGTCATAGCTTACATATGACCTTAAAATCTAGGCCTGATAATGACAACATCCAACCTTAGGGCTCCTTCCCACAGGTCCTGTAAGTTCTAATGCAAATCTTATGGGAGGATATTATTAATAAAATTACCAGCTGTAGTTGTTTATTGATTAGGGCAAAAGAATAAGTCATATGGTAAAACTAAACAAAAATTTGATAGTGCTGGTCAGGTTAATATTTTTAATAGGTTTTAATTTGTCGCGAGCGAAGCTGTGGATAACTGCCAATAAAAAATAAAGTAGCAAATCACAAAAGTTACTTTATTAGGTTTGATTATGTGTGTGTTATATAAAAAGGCAAATTCACAGAAATTAAAAATACACCCGTCGCAGCAAACCTGCATACTCAGCGAATTTCCAATGAATTATAACATAACACATTGAGCCACTTAACAAGATTCATAAGAAATATATTCACAAACAAGCGATATTTAAAATATTAATTATTCTCCATAAGAATAGCATTGGAGATGAGTACGCAGGTTTGCTGCAACAAGGAACACAAAATAATGGGTTTTTATGCAAATATCAATAGAACTCAGCTAAGTGAAGTCACAAACCAAGTTTCATCCAAATACACTCATAATTAAGCGATATATAACATTTTAATTATTTTCCATAAGAATAACATGGGGACCGAGTACCTAGGTTTGCTGCTACGGGAACCATAGGCGAAAAAGTGTTTTTTTGTGCAAACAACAATAAAACACAACCAGATGAAGCCATATACCAAATTTCGTCACTTTATATTCATGAATAAGCGAGATATACAATTTTTCTTTTTCTCCATAAGAATAACATTAGACAACGTACGGTGTTTAGCACTTTCAATATCTCAGTAACCAATTGCCGTAGAGCAATGATCAAGATACCAAATTGTTTGTTTTTTTATGCTGAATTCAATGGTGAAAATTAAAATTTGATTTTAATAAAAGTTGCATGTGGAAACCCAAAAAAAACCATTTTTGGGGTACAAAACCCCCCTTTGGATGGTGCGATTCGTCTGGTTTTCGAACTCGTTCAAATAAATGGTACTTTACATCTTTGTACCAAATTTCATTAAGATCGGACCTTTTTTACGAGAGTTATCGTGCTTACGGACACATATATATATATATAAATATATATATATATATATATATATACATATATAAAAATTTGAACGAATGGTGTTTTTGGCATCTGGGGACCTCAAAATGAAAAGTTATCATGGTCTCGCGCTTAAGTCTTACCATGAGACCTACGGTAATAGCTTCTTCCCTATAGGGGAAATTCGCTAAAAATAACAACAAATGTAACTTAGTTATTGTTGGTTAGTAATATTATTTCTCTTTAAACAACAATATTTTTATTTAAAAGTTTGGAATTGTTTTGTAGGAAAAGTGTTTCTTACATTCTAATGACAAAGTGATACTAGTAAAGGTATTGTTGGTGGTTTAGGTCAGTATCCTGAGCCTGCTAGATGACCCCAAGTTCGAGCACTTCAAGCCGGTCATGGATGCTTATATTGAAGGGCATTTTGCCGCTGCTCTGGTCTACAAGTGAGTTTTAATTTTCTTTGCATAGTAAAGAAATCTTTAAGATAATTCTAATGTAAAAGTCTAGTAAGGGTTTCAGTGCTTTAGAATCACTCAAGGATTGCAATGTGACAATTACAGCTAAGTACAGAACGGTTAGGCTGATTGCCTACTCCTGATACCAGAAAACTAATATTTAATTCCACTTACGAGACCTCACATCATTGGAAACTCCCATAACTAGACATATAATACTGATGCAAAACACAAGATCACTACATTAGCCAGAATTGCTTTGGGGTTGGGGCTAAAAATGCCATTGGCCAGAAAAATGTTACTAATTTAAGCTTAGACGGGAAGGATTTCGTTTTTTATGATACCATCAGAAAAATACACCCTCTCTGAGATTTGGAAACCCGTATTTTGTTCACGAAGAGGGCTGTGGACCCAACCTATGTATGGTGAGGCTGAGTCACCCCCATGGAGTCCTGACTCCCCCGTGAAGACCCACTGGCTAGTTACAGGAACTGCGGTGTCCAGCGAGTTACTGGAGTCCAGCAATCTTGCAGAATAAGTTACATCAGAGATTTTTAATAACACTCATGTATGAATGAGCCTTGTAATCTGTGGGCTCTCTGTCTTATGTGCGGTTTGTAGCACAGATTGATACAGACTAATTAGTTATTATTTTACTTACGTTGTCAATCCAATTTTACTTATGTTGTAGCTACAATTTTGTTCTTGATGAACGCGTTTTGGCTCTAGGCCATCATTTCCATTTATAAATTTTTGTTTAATCGTGTGTATCTTCGTAATGTGTAATAATATTCATTTTTTAAAGAACAAGACGCAGTTTGCTACTAGACCTACACAATGCTGATTGTATGAGTAATATGGTGTATGGGTGCTGATGATGGCCTAGTGCCGAAACGCGTTCATCAAGAACAAAATTGTATCTACAACATAAGTAAAATAAGAGAAATTGTAATTTCTTTAATTCCATCAAACTGAGGTACATGATAGTCAGATGTAATATCAATAATTACATAAAACATTGTTTTATATCCCAAAGTGGCTTATTTATTTGTATCCTTTGTCTTTCCTACGAATACCCATTAGTCAAAATATTTAAAAATGTACTGGTTTGATTTTACAATCGCGCTGTAACCTAGTGTCACACACAAACCCTCTCGATGTTACAGAGGCCTGCTGACCAGTGTGAAGCACTGTGCCACCTGGGTGCGAGCCACCCACGAGCAGGAGGCCATCCAGAAGTGTTTCCGCTCGCTCGAGTACATGTTCAAGTTCATCATCGAGTCGCGGTTCCTGTTCGCTCGGGCCATGGGCAACCAGTTTGAAGACAGCTTCAAACGGGACTTGCTCGGAGTCATGGCGGCTCTGAACGGCATGCTGGTCCGCACCTATGATGTCATCTTGCCCACCCAGGTACAGCGGCTGGATTTATTTTTGAAATTGTAAAGTTTTTAAATTTTAAATTTGCAGAGTTTTATCGTTCTTATAAGTTTTTACTTTTTTTTGCCTTTGAAAATATTTATCATGTAACAAAACGATTTTGTGTTTTGTAGTTTCTTCTTAGTTCCACAGTTATGTGTCAATAATATGCCCGTGGTTATGTCTTGAAAGTCAGTATATTAATAAAAGTTATATCAAGACAAAGTAAACATTTGATTCAATCTCAAGATTAGTATGTTATTTGTTTGAAAGTACAGTAATTTTGACTGAGAAAATGTGATTTTAAGTTTATTGAGGATTTTTTCTGGCATTTAGGTTAGAGATCTGATGGGAAGGTAAAATTCATTCTTATTGTAAAAAAAAACTGACTTAAAACAAACTTGGCCAAAAGATACTCTACTAAAATATTTACAAAAATAATTCTCCTTTTTCAAAACTGTACACTGAGTTTGTGTGAAGTCCTCCTAACCTGCCCATATCCTGCGATCCTTGAGGAGATTGTAAGCCGATTTAAGTATCTCATAGCTTTAACCAAAAATCTTACTATCAAGATATGTCCAACCAAACTAAAAGAAACTAACAAATTCCTCAAAAATTGATTCGTGGGTGCAGATAGCCCTGCTGCACAGTATATCAGCGGTGTACGACCAGCTGACCAGAGTGTTGGCATTGACTGATGTCGCCAAACTGGCCGCCGAGATGCTGGACAGTCTGCCCACCCGCACATCGGAACTGCCTGCCCAACTGACCCAGGCCAAACTGGTGGCCATTCGCAACCTGGTCACCAGCCAGCTGTTCAAACAGGACGACGGTACGTGTTTCTCGTGCAAGGCGAACTTGTTGTTTCGGTTTACTGATTGTTAAGAGGTTCAGAATCTATATTGGAAACACTTTGTTTGAAATAAATGAGAACTACTGTCGGCGAGAGGAGAGAAGACCCCTCGTCGGCGTTCCATGTTTATAGTTCTATGGTTCTTATGTGTTGTAACACAATACAGGTAAGTATTGTTAAGATATCATGGTCTCTGCAGGCACTTATCAAATGGTACAATGAATGCCGCATAAAGCAATAGTGTAGTGACCATATGGTAGCATCTACAATTTTTGTGTTGGCCAGATTTCAGGGGTCTTCCTTCCTCTCGCCGACAGAAGGGGCCACAGCCCCTAAACCTTGCTTGAATACTAGGGGTGTGCGAGAAGTGATTTTATTAATCTAGTCAAGTCGAGTCGAGTAGTGCCAATTACTTTCGAGTTTCGAGTATTTTCGAGCGAGTATTTGCTATCAGTTGGTAGTTTCAAATAGTGTAATGGGATTTGGATACCACTCCAGATTCAATAAACTAAACATGGTTTCTAACTAATAAATGAGTAGCAATACAAAGTTTTGGCCAGTACAATCAAACTGGATTGCATATTGACAGACAAAACACTGTTGACATTCGTTTCCTGCCAATAAAACACGGTCCGGTTGTCATTTAGCCAATATCTCCTGGTCCAGACATCAATAATAGATGATGAAATCGTTATTTATGGCCGATATTATGTTTTCCATCATCATTTATGGCCGAAATTACATAGTCTGGTCGACATTTTCGGCCGATTGTACGTAATGCGATTGCATTTTGCGGATGTTACTACGCGATTTGGTCGGTCGCAATTGTTAGCGATCGTCCAGAAATGGGCAAGAAATACTCTTGCTCGAACTTACGAGTATTTTTCAAAACTTTGAGTCGAGTTCGAGTATTAAAATACTCGGTCGAAAACTCAAAGTTTCGAGTACTCGCACACCCCTATTGAATACTCTTCCTCATCCGATTTGTTTACTCTTTACATGCTGAGGAAAATAAAACAATGTATAAATGGGAACACATGTCAGTTCGTAAACAATCAAGAAATTTAATCGAATGTTTTAATATAAACAAGGCAGACGTTTTTAAATCCCCATGCTTTTCTTATGGGGGGTATTTTACGTTATTTCTTGTTAGCTGGTAACTTTTTAGAAATACTGCTATTTTTCCCGAGTCCCTGGGATCAATGACTTTAATTTTAGTTGTCTCCCACGATCCTGCAGTTTGCCAAACTCCCACAGCTTTGACTTAAAAATTTTAGTTACAGAATTATATATAAAGATAAGTGTATATACATTTTGAAATGCTTTTGCAACAGAACTTTTAATAATCAAAATTATTAGTAGATTATTAGTCGGAAATCGTTTTGAGTTTTGTCCCTCTGGCCTTCAAAGCCTTAATACGAACAATCTTCCTGGTGTAGCGGCTTCATTCGGTTAAATTTTTAAAAATGTGCTCATTAAATAATTAAGTTCATTACGTTTACCACAGAATGCATTAAAATTGTGGACTTCAGAATGAGCAAAGAACGAGCTATCACAATAAAAGATTAATGAAGAATTATCTTTTTTCATTAGAGAAAAAGTTTAAACAAATCAGGAAACGAGGTTAGAAATTTTCACTATCCAGCCAGAATCAATATTAGACCTAGTTCCAATAAAAAAGTTATGTTAAAAAAGAAAACTTGATTAATCTTTAGCAGAACAATTGTAAAATATTAAAAATAAACATTTTGCGATTGATTGTTTTCGTAAGTTTGATGTCAAGACTCAGAGAGTGGAAGGAAAACGTTCTCTGGGGGATATAAGTTACCATTTTCTCCGCTGTGTTTCTTTGCTTTCTTTATCACTGACAGCTGTTTCAAATTCCTATGGAAGGAGAATATATCAAATGTTTTCATTGTCTATGTAATCTGTTTCAGAGTCGAGATATCTGCTGCTCAAGACGTGCTGTAAACACCTGAGGATGCACCTGGCGCACCGCGACGAGTTGAGGTTGTGCTCCGAGATACTGTCCGAGATACTCTCCTACATCTTCCAGCAGCAGAGGCTGGAGCAGGTCAATGGCAAGGTTAGCGATATACTCAACATTTTATTATTAGAACGTAATAATACAATTTTATCTTACTAATATGAAATAATGCAATCTTGTGTATTTCCATCAAAAACATTACATTATACATTTTAAACTTGAAATGCATAGCCATCTTTATCAAGTAATGATGACTAGCAATATATAATTCTATGTTTACTTGTCTACCTAAATAAAACTTTAACTAAGCGGAGCATTATGCAGCTATTTAATGTTACAAATACATATATACATTCATACAATACACACGCACATACATAAACATGTATAAACAAAGCACATACACATAAAATACAAACAAATATACTGTATACACACAACCATTTAAATATTTGCATACTGTAACACGCATATACCCTATCTAATTACCATTGCTAGCTGAAAAATATCTTTGAAATTTAATAACTAAATTTTGATTTTATTTTTGAATGTATGAAGAGCTTTAATTTGCCTAATATTTATAGGAATTTCATTAATAAGTTTTGGTCCAAGAAAATGAAAGATCTAGGTATAATACTTTTTTAAACTTTCGGTCTGACAATTTTGTTTTCAACTCTAATTCTCGTACTGTACTTATGGCTTAGTTGTTCTGTTGAGTTATTACCACTGCGAATAAAAAAATCTGTAACACTTTATAAAAGAACAGATGTTGAACAGGTAATATTTTAAGCTGTAAATATAAAGGGGAATGGCGAATCAAACTTATTTTTTAATAATATAATTCTCACAAAATGATTCTGTATTGTCATTTAGTGCCTATATGTGTATGTGTTTGCACTCTAGCGGTCACACTTTTTGTTTGATTTACTTCAAATTTGGTAGGGATGTTCCTTTCTATAATCAGTTAGACAAGTTCGTTGGGCAAAACAATGGGAAAACTCTAACCCCCTTTTTTTGGGATTATTCTTTCAAATTTTGAGTTTTTGGGCCTAAAAAGGGTCAGAAAAGCCCCGGACGTAAAATTAATGCTTATATTAAGATGGGAATTTTTGAAGCAAAAGTTGTAAGCCCTCTCTCGTCATTCTAGCATAAATATTTACTGAGTTATTAAAGAAAATGTATATCGGCTAAACACAGTACATTGTCTTAGTTAGTTAGTACATTGGGGTTTTTATATTAGAAAAGCATGTTATTCATTTGTTGGTGTATTTGTATCATCCCCAGCAACCTCGCGCCTACTTTAAAGCCTGACTGGACCTTCTCTTAACCTTATAATGCGCAAAATTATATTCCTAGCATTGGAGTTAAATAAAACCAGGAGCATCAGAACAGCCAACAAATCAATGTTTTCAGATTTAAATAAAATTGGAATAATGTATGTTTTTACAATGGTTTTGAGTTTTAAAAGTTTTGTATGCGAAAATTCACTTCCCTCATGTCAGCGTGCTGCGTGCGAACTCGTTCTTATTTGTATTCCCTTCAAGCGATGACCTTGACACTGCTTTAGACACTGTACCTGGCTAGGCAGGGCGACGGACGGACAGACGGTCGGTCGCGGACGTCTAAAAATAGAAACATTTCATAACAATCACCCTTCCCAACACTGTTCACCCTCACGGGGTTTTCCCCCAGTGTGGAATTAATTAGCATACTGTTCGGTGTAGTTTAGAGGGTTCGGTGTTAAGAGATCTTTAACCTACTAAATATCATTCGGCATTTTGGATAGTATTTACTGCTATCTCCATTGCTAGTATTTACTATTATTATTGTGATTGTTTGTAGATTTTATCACAATTTAAAGATTTTCAAAAGTATTTAATTTACATAAATATATCTTAAATGACAGTAAAACACAATATTGTAGTATACAAATGTTAATAAACCTTCATTATTATGTTTGTAATACTCAATTTATTGGATCCCTTTGTTTTAACACGTTCGCTACCGCAATTATATGAATTTGTCATTCACATAGACCAGCGACGCAGCTCTGCGTCAAAAGGTTTCTCCCGATAGACCACCGACGCAAATTTGCGTTGGCAGGTCACATTGAAATAGACTGACGTCGTGAATTTGCGTCAGTGTCCCATTGTTATTCAAACGTGTATTTCTTAGCAACGGTCTATTTTAAAGCCCTGATCTCTTTGTATCAGTCTGTAGGGATATCTGACGCACATGCGCGTTGCTTGGTCTTGGGGTTTGACGATTGGTGACGTCACATAACAATTGGCAGAACTGTTGTTTACATTTTCATTTTTGATGCATCACTGTACAACTGTACACGTGGCTAACCTTATAGTTTTTTGACGTGCTTTAGTGGTGTTTGTTTGATTATTGTGCAGAACATTAACAATGAAACGGAATAGGCCTACAAATTATCAAATTTACATTGACGCAAATATGCATTGCTCTGTCTATTGAACAAAAAAAAATCTTTTACTACATATTTTTCATCTTTTCCATTGTATAGACTGACCGACGCATATATGCAACGTTTTAAAATTGCTCAAAGTAAAATAAAAAATAATTGTTATTGTTGACAAATGCATTTTAGGTTATTAGAAAGTGAATTAGTCCATTTAAACCCAATTTCTCTTGTGGTCTGTTGTTAATGTTACTCCTGTACCTCATGGTCTGTTTGCACTGTTCAGATTATTTCTTTTGGTCTGTGGGAGTGACCGGACCAACGCAAATATGCGTCGCTCGGTAGCGAACGTGTCACTCGTGGTTTTGGGTTATCCGTGACCCTCCAACCGGTCGTTACCCCGGATAATCAGGAGTTGACTGTACATTAATTGTCACAGATATAACATTTTTTCAAAGAACACTGACTGGGAAATGAGAGTGGAAACATAACTAACCTTCCCTATTGCTTAATGCTGTATTGCTTAATGCTTATGAACTGAGCATATTATGAAACTGAAGATTTGCAACCTCTCATTCAATTAAATTCAGATTTTCAGTTAAATTTTTGTCTTGTCAAAGTTAAAAAAAGGCAATCTCTCCTTTTTATGATATTGATTCGTTTAAAAATTGGCAAAAAAGCACAGTCAATGGCAGTGGTTTATGAAATAAATTAGGGATGAGTCGATTCTCAATACCGATTCTCGATACCACCGATTCTTGGACATTGGTATCGGGATCGAGATTCATTCGTTCAATGTCGATACCGATACCACCGATACCCCCGCCGTTTACCTGCGCTACGAAGTGCACGGTAAGCGATGCTCCCGCCGTTTACCCGCGCTACGAAGTGCACGGTAAGCGATGCTCCCGCCGTTTACCCGCGCTACGAAGTGCACGGTAAGCGATGCTCCCGCCGTTTACCCGCGCTACGAAGTGCACGGTAAGCGATGCTCCCGCCGTTTACCCGCGCTACGAAGTGCATGGTAAGCGATGCTCTCGCCGTTTACCCGCGCTACGAAGTGCACGGTAAGCGATGCTCCCGCCGTTTACCCGCGCTACGAAGTGCACGGTAAGCGATGCTCCCGCCGTTTACCCGCGCTACGAAGTGCACGGTAAGCGATGCTCCCGCCGTTTACCCGCGCTACGAAGTGCATGGTAAGCGATGCTCCCGCCGTTTACCCGCGCTACGAAGTGCATGGTAAGCGATGCTCCCGCCGTTTACCCGCGCTACGAAGTGCACGGTAAGCGATGCTCTCGCCGTTTACCCGCGCTACGAAGTGCACGGTAAGCGATGCTCCCGCCGTTTACCCGCGCTACGAAGTGCACGGTAAGCGATGCTCCCGCCGTTTACCCGCGCTACGAAGTGCATGGTAAGCGATGCTCCCGCCGTTTACCCGCGCTACGAAGTGCATGGTAAGCGATGCTCCCGCCGTTTACCCGCGCTACGAAGTGCACGGTAAGCGATGCTCCCGCCATTTACCCACGCTACGAAGTGCACGGTAAGCGATGCTCCCGCCGTTTACCCGCGCTCCAAAAGGCACGGGGAGTGTTTGAGTCGACGGCAAGATAACTACGTTTTCCCCATTATGAATTTATAATACATTTTTCTATATTACTATAGCATAATAGTGAAATTAACATTAAATTATGTACAAAATTGCATTAAGCAATTTGTTTGATAATTAACTACAAAATACTACTAAATAATTTTAAATGGTAACATACATTTGTAACAGTTCTTAACAATAGTTTTAACAACTATAGGTACTGACAGATCGTAGGTATCGATGGTATCGGTATCGAGAATCGAGAATCGATTTTTCTGGTATCGGTATCGGTATCGAGAATCGATAAATTTTGGTATTGACTCATCCCTAAAATAAATAATAATAAACCAGTAATGTCAGAAAAATCTGAATTAAATTCTTATTCTACAAAAGAAAGCAAAAAGAACACTTTAACAAATATTTCAGCATGTCACTAAACAAAGAAAAACTGTAAAGCAACGTAGAGAACTATAATTTATTTGTAGTTTGGCGCCATTACATTTCTTAATGAAATTGTAAATTAAGAATTTTGATTGATTGATTGGTTAATGTTGTAGGTGAACAACAGCTTGCATCTAGACCTGGAGATCCTCTGCAGAGATACGCTGGACATGTTGATACAGACTGTTCTCATCATTATAGACCGGTCTCCTCCTGTCTTGGTAAGTGAAAGTTAAACAATAGTGTTTACTGTTGTTGAGGTGCAGGAAACCTACTAGTGCAGCTCAGATGTCAACTTTTTGTGTTAAAAATTACAAAGTATTAATTTCTGTTTGGTAAATGTAGTAACAAGTTTTTTGAAATATTTGAAGTTGATAAGCTTAAAAAGATTGATTTACCAGTTGTTAGAGACATAAATGTTAAAGTGTAACTCACATAAATAGAAATAGATAAGTATCTGCATTGCATCTAAAAGCTTATGATATTCTTTTTAGATAATTCTACAGATAGAGCACTAACTAGATACAAGATACAAGAGCTTTATTAATGCAAAACATATTACATACAGGCATTTCGTCAGAAATAATTGAATAATATATATTTTACACGATGCTGATAATAATAAGAAATTAAGCAATAAAGGTGTACTACATTAACGTGCCACATGCCTATATTTATATTAATAAGCAATCAATACTTAAAGATGACAGTAAAAAATTTGATTTTAAACAAGACAAATTAAAAAATTAACTTAAATATAATGCTGCCACATCAGGGTCTGCAAAAAATTCTGCCACTGAATAGTAACTTTTATCTGAGAGAAATTGTTTCAATTTGTTCTTGAAGGTAGAGTCACTCCCCACTGCCCATGAGGCGGACGGAAGTTTATTGAATACCTTCACTCCTATATAATGGGGACTTTTCTCATACACAAACTTAACTAACCCACAGTAGACCTTGGGATGAGTGATGATATATATCACTATCCTTCTTGTCTATACTGACAATAAATATCACATTTTTTCTTATTTACTTGTAGTTTGGTTTTCAAAATTAGGTTAAAAAGTGTAAATTTGCAGACTTTTTTTGGAATTTTTAAATGCAGATTTGGTATTCTTAAGTCCAGTAAAGATCAAATTCGTTCCATATGTAACATAAAAGAAAACCAAACTGTAAAAAAAGAGCTACAAGTTTTGGAATTTATTTTTTGTTTCCCGTCATCAACATTTCATAAAATATGATAGCAAATATGCATAAGGATTATAAGGATTTATTATCACAAAAGCTATTTTTCAAAATATGATTTAATTTGAAATTGTATCATCCTGTTGCATTGCCATTCTACCTACCTTTGTGACTGATCCCACCATCATGTTATTACACAACAAATAAAACCAAGTGTTTCAGAACAGCAGAATTTGATCGTTTTTATGATACTTACAAAAACGAAATGAATTCAAAATGTTGTGTTATAGTGCTTACTTTATAATCTGCTGCCCTAGATCTTTCCTGAGCAAAACCCGAACATTTTGTGAAGGTTTGATACTGCACCCAGCTGCCTTTTGTTACTGGTAAGGGGTGTGTGAGTACTCGAAACTTTGAGTTTTCGGCCGAGTGCTCAAACTCAAACTAATTATACTCAAACTCGACTCGAAATTTTGAAAAATACTTGAAAGTTAGAGCGAGTATTTCCCGCCACTTGCTAATGATGGCAACCAGCCAAAATGCTTAGTAACGGCCACAAAAGGCAATCACATCACGTAAAATTGGCTAAAAATGACGACCGCGAACAATTGCGACTGGCTAAAACGCGTAGTAACGGCCGCAAAAGGCGATCGCATCACGTAAAATCAACCGAAAATCGTATGCTTAATTTTGGCCTTAAATGATGACAGAAAACATAATATCGGCCAAAAATTAGACTGGATCATGTATTAAAGGCCGAAAATGGCGACGGTATACATAATAACGGCAAAGGTGGCGACTGGGCCACTTAATATCGGCCGTAACTAACGATTTTGTCATCTAATATTGATTATAAGCCATATCTGGACCAGGTTATATTGGCCAAATGACAGCCGGACCCTGTTTTATCGGTCAGAAACAAATGTCAAACGGTGTTTTGATTTGATTTGATTTGTTTGTCAATACGTAATCCAGTTTGATTGTACTGGCCAAAACTTTGTATTGCTACTCATGTATTAGTTAGCAACCATGTTTAGATTATCAAATCTAGGGTGGTATCCAAATCCCATTGCACTATTTTAAACTACCAACCGATGGCAAATACTTGCTCGAAAATACTCGAAACTCAAAAATAATTGGCACTACTCGACTCGATTAAAAAAAATCACTACTCACACTCCCCTAGTTACTGGGTTATTGATCAGTGATAATTTCTAAGGAAATGATTACCTTTAATAATAACAAGGTTTGGACCATTCCCTTACCAAATTTAAAATGCATGTAAAATTACATGTCACATTTTAACTCTGTATGGATTTTTATTTGGAGACTTGTCTCCTACATCTAATTATGTGGCAAACTTATAATGAATTTCCTATTAAAAATTAACTATTATCATGACCCGTACGGTGAAACTAAGCCCAAGACCACCATAGAAGTTCCTAACTCGACCCCCTGAACATGTTTTAGGGGGTCTTTAAAAATTATATATATATGTGTGTGTTAGCTCTCTCTAGCCGTTGCTTTTTTTGTCTGATTTACTTCAAATCTGGTAGGGGCTTTCTTTTCTATAAATAGTTGGACAAATTCGTTGGGCAAAACAATCGGAAAACTCTAGCACCCCTTTTTGTGGATTATAATTTTTTCAAGTTTTCGAGTGTTTGGGCTCAAAAGGGGCCAGAAAGGCCCTGGATGTAAAGTTAATGCATGTAAAAAGATGGGAGATTAGTGAGGCAAAAGTTTTAAGCCCTCTTTCATGATTTTAGCACAAATATTTACCGAGAATACCGAGTTATTAAAAAAAATGCATATTGGCTAAACAGAGTACTATACGTTGTCTTATGGGGATTTTACATTAGAAAGAGCTGTTATTCATATGTTTGTGTAGTTTTATCATCCCTAGTATCCCCACGCCTACTTTCAATCCTGACTCGACTTTCTCCTAACCTTACAGTATGCAACATTGTTTTCTCAGCATGGCAGGTAAGTAGAACAACGAGCTTCAGAACAGCTAAATAATTCAGTGTTTTCAGATTTCCATAACAATTTTAATAAGTCTATGTTTTAACACGGTTTTTGATTTTTTAAAGTTTTTAAGTGGAAATTCACTTCCCTTACGTCAGCGTGCTGCGTGCTAAGTCGTTAAATCTTCAACATTCCGTGGTTGCAGGGCGGCCTGGTGGCGTGTCTCATTGGGCTGCTGCAGCTGCTGGACGAGTACCACTACAAGAAGGTGTGGGAGGAGCTGCGGGAGCGCAAGCCGCTCAAGGACTTCCTGCTGCGGGCGTTCCTGGTGCTGCGGATGCTGGTGCGGCAGGACGTGTTCCCGCCGGACTGGCTGGTCATGAAGATGGCGGCCAACCACGTGATACTGGGCGCGCTGCAGGAGCTGGCCCACCCGCTGGTGCTGCGGTTCCTCGACTCCCGCTGTCACTTCGACTGTCAGGTCCGTGCGAGGGTGCGATCGTGGTAGACAAATATGAAACGAGTAGCAGATTGAAACTGTCTTGAGGTTGATGTAATGTATGAGACCAAGGTAAAGATTGTTGTTGTTGTTTATCTGTATTAGGAAACTCCAGCTGAGCTGCTAGGCACGTCTCCACAAGCGGGAATTTTGCACAGGTTACCAGAAGGATAGGATGTATCAGGAAAGAAAGAAGGGTGGGATGGGACAGGCTGCCAAATTGACCCGCTCTGCCCTCCAACTGACCAAAACTCAACTGACAGGGTATCCATGTCAACAGCCAGGGCCACATTCTCAGGTCGGGGAACGAACCCGGACGTTCCGTTCCCAGCTGCTACAAGTGAAGGGACCAAAGATGAAAGGGAAGCTTGTCATAATGATCAGCCAAAAGACTTACCATATGTAATAATAAATTAATTTTTTGTACCCAGTGTCAGCCTCGAAACTGGTATAGGCCAATTTAAAAACAGCATTGTTAGACCTTTAGAAACAGCAAAGCTTTCCAACAATTTAGCATGTGAATAAATCTTGCAAATTAGACTAATAGTTAGAATCAAGATTTTTATAATTATTTATTGTATTTCAAAGCTGTATATCAGACCAAGTCCAATTTTGTATTATAATACATTATGAATATTTGTGAGGGAAAGTGGTTAAATCCATTCTTTTTGAGAGTACTCTAGAAATGGGAACTATGAATTTTTGACCAAACACCACAAAGCTAACCTTTTAAATAGCAGATGTTTTCAGAAAACTTCAAAAATTACAACCATAAAATGTTTAACCTTTTTATATACAACTTGTCTCATAATTATGTGCTCAGCGATTTAATAATATTAAAATGCAAAACCTATCATTAATATTACTTATTTATAAATGTGAATTTTTGTGCAGAGAGTTTACTGTTGTGAATATTGTAAAAACTCTCTCCCATTAGTTTTCATGACCTTTATTGTTAGTTTTAAATATTTTGATTGTGGGCTTTATTCTCACACTACTCACTAAAGAATGTAAAAATATAAATTTTTAAATAATTATAAAAACACTTTTACCATAGCAGTTGTTGAATAAATAACTTGATAAACTGGAAATAATCTGGTTTGGAATCATTATTCAGGCTATCAAAACAATGGTATTAACAATTTATTACATGTGTCACACTTTATTATAACATACCTGAAATCCCTAATAACGTTATTCTAATCTTATTTCAGGTTTGGTCAGACTACTTCAACCTAACTGTGGCTTTCCTCACACAACCGTCATTGCAGTTAGAGAAGTTCAGTGAGGTGAAAAGGGGAAAAATAGTGACCAAGTACGGGGATATGAGGGTCCAGATGGGTTTCCAGATACTCTCCGTGTGGTCCCAGTTAGGTAAGTTGGGACTATAGTGTTCTGACTGTAACGTGGAGTATGGGGGATATGAGGGTCCAGATGGGTTTCCAGATACTCTCCGTGTGGTCCCAGTTAGGTAAGTTGGGACTATAGTGTTCTGACTGTAACGTGGAGTATGGGGGATATGAGGGTCCAGATGGGTTTCCAGATACTCTCCGTGTGGTCCCAGTTAAGTAAGTTGGGACTATAGTGTTCTGACTGTAACGTGGAGTATGGGGGATATGAGGGTCCAGATGGGTTTCCAGACACTCTCCGTGTGGTCCCAGTTAGGTAAGTTGGGACTATAGTGTTCTGACTGTAACGTGGAGTATGGGGGATATGAGGGTCCAGATTGGTTTCCAGATACTCTCCGTGTGGTCCCAGTTAGGTAAGTTGGGACCATAGTGTTCTGACTATAACGTGGAGTATGGGGGATATGAGGGTCCAGATGGGTTTCCAGACACTCTCCGTGTGGTCCCAGTTAGGTAAGTTGGGACTATAGTGTTCTGACTGTAACGTGGAGTATGGGGGATATGAGGGTCCAGATGGGTTTCCAAATACTCTCCGTGTGGTCCCAGTTAGGTAAGTTGGGACTATAGTGTTCTGACTGTAACGTGGAGTATGGGGGATATGAGGGTCCAGATGGGTTTCCAGATACTCTCCGTGTGGTCCCAGTTAGGTAAGTTGGGACTATAGTGTTCTGACTGTAACGTGGAGTATGGGGGATATGAGGGTCCAGATGGGTTTCCAGATACTCTCCGTGTGGTCCCAGTTAGGTAAGTTGGGACTATAGTGTTCTAACTGTAACGTGGAGTATGGGGGATATGAGGGTCCAGATGGGTTTCCAGATACTCTCCGTGTGGTCCCAATTAGGTAAGTTGGGACTATAGTGTTCTGACTGTAACGTGGACTATGGGGGATATGAGGGTCCAGATGGGTTTCCAGATACTCTCCGTGTGGTCCCAGTTAGGTAAGTTGGGACTATAGTGTTCTGACTGTAACGTGGAGTATGGGGGATATGAGGGTCCAGATGGGTTTCCAGATACTCTCCGTGTGGTCCCAGTTAGGTAAGTTGGGACTATAGTGTTCTGACT
The DNA here is from genome assembly GCA_963675035.1 of Allygus modestus. NCBI lineage: Eukaryota > Metazoa > Arthropoda > Insecta > Hemiptera > Cicadellidae > Allygus > Allygus modestus. The sequence continues at coordinate 2,718,221 of OY776114.1, read as the reverse complement.
GTAACGTGGAGTATGGGGGATATGAGGGTCCAGATGGGTTTCCAGATACTCTCCGTGTGGTCCCAGTTAGGTAAGTTGGGACTATAGTGTTCTGACTGTAACGTGGAGTATGTACTTCATGTGCTAAACCAATGATTTTAAACACAAATGTATATAAAAACTAAGTTTTAGTTGTAAATAAGTGTTCTTTCTGAAAATAACTGAATGGGCTAGCTTACTGGAGATTTATAAAACAAATTCTGAATAAAATATAATAGAAGCTGGAAGATTTCTTACCAACCAAGTCAAACACTATGAGTAATAGAATGGATATCAGATGATTGTTCTCAGCAGGATATTACGCTTATGTTGTATATAGTGGTGAATCAAACAACAGTGTGTGTATGAAATTGGACCAGTTCATCATCTAGCATGATGGGTGGCGTGAGTAAAATATAGCAATTGCTTTTACTATTTTAATATTGAGTAAAAGCTTTATCTGGGCTTTAATTGCACCACTCGACGTGTTGGTTGAAAGGTAGAGTAATAAAGCAATACCAGGACTTAAACCATGTTTGTAAATAATTCTAGGTAGTTTGTGTCACTTGGATATGCAAAGCAAAATTTAAGAACTGCTTTCAATTGATATTACAATAGGAGGTAGCAAGCATTTTTCATTAATTATACAAATGTAGGGATTTGTCGGTTGTCGTTTTTACCGGTTTTTTACAAAAAAAACTAAACCGAGAACCGATGGTCTTATGTCAGTTTCGGTTTTTCCCTGTCAGTAAGAGCTCATATTGGAAGTAAATATTATATTGTTATACATAAATATCAAATAACAAGCTAAACAACATTTAACAAAATAAGTGGTTGAAATAAGACTCCTCCCGACAACTAATCACTTCTTTTCCAGTCCCAAAATAACTCTCAACTAACACAAAAGTAGAATTAACAGGAGTTCTATTTATGGATGTACGAGAATGAGGAAAACAGATAAGTAAATAAAGCTAGTGGCCCGAGTCGCCGAGCGACCCTATATTTTGTTCACATTCTAAAATGCTGGTCTATTGTTCGGTTTCTGGCCGAGGGTCCCGGTAATTTATTCAAGAGATAACAGTTCCTAGTCCAAAATGCTAAAACCGAAACTATTTATTGTCGTACAAAGACAAATGACTGCTCATTTTTTTCGTCTGATTACCACAAATAAAATAAAATGTCAATCAAAGTTGTGTGACTTTCAGTTTGAGTGATATGGATTATGCAATCGCTGTTTATCAGTTTTATTATTTTACCAACTATTCAAACGTTTCTATGTTGATTTCCTTCTTTCCCGACATTTTATTTCTTTATTCTTTCTATTCAAATTCTCTACTTTCCCAACTTTTTCGACTGCTAGACATCTTAAAATGTAATGTTGTTCAATTTATTTAAAGTAGGAATTTAAAATTACAGAATATTTAAAAACGTTGATCTACAATCATTAAACATTTTTTTTTACAAATTTTGCTTTCTAATTTGTATACAAAATTTAAAATCCTAAATTTAACATTAAAAATTAATTTTTATCGGTCAAGAATAGTATACATCCAAAGTAGGGGTGTGCGAGTACTCGAAACTTCGAGTTTTCGGCCGAGTATTTTAGTACAAAGTATTTTAGTATAAAGCATGGTTCACACTTTCTGGAAAGTCAGGGAATTTTAAAAAGGTCAGGGCAAGTCAGGAAAAAAGTTGGAAAATCCCTAAAAGTCAGGGAAAATGCTCATTATTTTATACAAGTCTGGGAAAAGTTTTGATTTTAAACGTAAACGCAATGCACTACTGTGCGAAATTCAAAACTTATGAGAAAACAAGTGCGCATTCCGAGTAGCGAGTCAGGAAAAATTAACTTTTTTGGTTGGAAAAAGTCAGGGAAATTCAACTTTTTTGGTCAGGGAAAGTCAGGGAAATCATTAACCAAATAACAGAGTGAACCCATGTAATGGTATTTTCTCACAGAATGCCAATGATATAATGATGTAATGATATCTGGATAATTTGATGAAGTACAATTTAAAGTCTTAATTCAAGAATTCAACCACAGTGTGTTGCATGTTTTACTGGCCTTGCAGTGGTTAACATCTAACAGACTTTTTTCAGTGGAGTATTTCTCAAATATTACACAATTCATCCACTTTCCAGAAGGAAATTTGGAGGTGTAAGTTAGATTGGAAAATGAGGCTGCGGAAGGGAGTGCTGCCTAACCTAAGATCTTAGTCAAACAAAAAAATCACAAAAATTAATTTAACATCCTCCTGCTTCAGACCATTTTTCTTTTATCAAAACCCAACACTATTTTGAAAGCATCTTGTAGAAGAAAGTAGTAATTTTTTTTAGCAGTCAGGGATTGTTTTACTTGTATGATAAACCAAGTAAGTAAATACATCAATCAAGGGATTTATTTTTGTTTCAGGAGAGCATAAAATAAATTTCATCCCCTCGATGGTTGGACCTTTCCTAGAAGTGACATTAGTGCCTGAGCCAGAGCTTAGGAAGGCAACTCTTCACATATTCTTCGACATGATGGACTGTGAACAGAGGGTCCACGGGAACTTTAAACAGGTATTTAAACCCATTCTCATCAATACTTGCTCTCGATTTAACAGTTTGTGGTTTGAAAAGCTTGTTTAATAGTCACGTATTTTGTTAACTACATTACAATTTTATTTAATAACTATCTGTTCTCGCAGGCTCCGCCCTGCAAATAATAATTTAAACAACTTTTGATTATCATATTATGTGTTGTTATTATTTACAGGCAGGGTCGGATTTAGGCATGTGTAGGGATGGGTCGGTTGCATTTTTTATTGGTTCAGCTTTTTACAAAAAACGGTTGTCGGTTTCGGTTATTTTTCAAAGAACTTACCTAATAACTGTCTCTTCCAATCTTTAAATTTGTTTCTACCTAGATTCTGAAATTCTGCCTAAAAAAAACCGGTACCTATTGATTATATACCGGTACCTATAAATCCCTATTTCATACTTTATTTCACTGGTTTAAATAAATACTGCTGTAGAGACACTATGCGGGAGAGTAGGTTAAAAAGTCACAAGTAATCAACCATAGTAATCATAAAAATTCTATCAAAGACAAATCAAATTAATTTAAATTAAATATTATGGGCCATTACAAAATTAATTAATCACCTAGGCTTAAAACCTTGTTTATCCAAAAAATAACAAGTTAGCCCAGGGCAGTAACAAAGTCTAAACAATCTTTAACTTAAACTTTGTTAAGATGTTTAAGTTTAGCCTACTGTAGGCCTAACCTTAAAAACAAAATAAGTTTACCTGTTTTACTGTTTTGCTGATATTTTAGTTTTGCAGACTTTGGAAACCCAAAATCTAATCGGAAACAAACCAGAACATTTTAACAAGGAGGTGATCACAAATAATCCTCCTAGACAGACAGATAGACCAGCATTTTGTTGTGTCTAGGGTCCAGGTAGTTATTTGCTCACTTTCAGACTTCTTCCATTAGTACCTTTCATGAATAGAGAGCAATAAATCACTTTGTACCTGCCATTCAATGCCTCTGGGAGAGTTTTTGAAAACAATGAATCCTGTTGAAGCAGAAGAAAAATAAATTCCTAATTGGCTCTATCGTGTACAGTTTTAAGAGATTTTATTTTAAATACCGGTAACGTAGTATACAATTTTAAATCATATGCAGCCATTTTACAATTATTTAGTAGGTATTTTACAGTTAATTTTTAACCTAATTTACAACCTTGTCAATTGCAATTTAATATTGATTTCACCAGTATGCTACAATAATATAAAATAAACAAAATCAGTTTAATTTAAATTTATAATAGGAAAAGAGCACGATTGTAAAATAATATATATTTCATTTCCTATTCAGAGAGAAAGATGTTTAAAAGTGACTGATAATTGTGCTGAGACCTGTCAAACTGTCAAGGTCAAATTTTTTTGTCACTACCAAACCCTCCCCACCCCCCTTGCCTTGCTTCCTTATTTGTTGTCTTTATTCCCGTACATCACTAAATAGAACTAACTCCTGTCAATTCTCCTTTCATGTTAGCTGAGAGTTATTTTGGGACTGGAAAGGAAGTAATTATTTGCGAGGAGTCTTATTTGGACCACCTATTTTGTTAAATGTTGTTTAGCTTGTCATTCAATATTTGTACAACATTGTAATGCTTAGTTCCAATACGAGCATTGACTGACAGTGAAAAACCGAAACTGACCATCGGTTCTCGGTTTCGGTTGTTTTGTAAAAAACCGACTTTAAGAACCGACACATCCCTAGGCACGTGCAATAGGTTCAGCTGCATAGGGCGTCACATTCTGGGGGGCGGCAAATTAAAAATATACTTAGTGATACAACCAGTGGTGATATTTCGATATTGCTATGAGTGAAAATAAATAGGCGGAGTCTTTGTTCAGAAAGTGAAAAAGGGCACAGTGTTTCTGTGCTAATCTCCACTGTCCGCTTATAACAGTGCAAACAAAAGTACAAGTCGAGCTTAGCAATCGAATCTCTGCTCTGCCGTTCCATCAGTCCATTGCTGTCGTTGCGATGAGTCATTGCAGATCATGCGCAAGCCTCAGTCCACAGTCTACTACTTATGTCTTGGCCCTGACGGGCACCGTGCTTCGAAAAGAGACAGAAATACACAAGTGGCCACAAAGTCTGACTCGTTTCTCTTCGGCTATCTCCGAGAACGTTCGTACGGAATGGTAGTGCGGTCTTCGGAATCATTCGTTTATCTCCGGCTATTCGTAAGCGCAGTGCCTGGCAGGGCTGAGACATAGGCCTAGGGTACGATACGAGCGGTGGACGGCAAGCAGCGTGAGCGGCACCGCTCTGTTTTCTGGTTATATTAGTTAGCGTGAAAATCTGAAGACAGTGGCTACGATAACTATCTGCCACCACCGCCGTCTAGTCAGATTAGAAAACGTTTTCACTGCCGCTCGCTGCTCACATTTCAATACTATTCTGCCCCATTTGTTTGACTTAAAAACGCCCATAAACTTAATAGAAAACAGTTTTTATATACATGAATGACACTCTTGACAACAAGGGCCCTTATAAAAACTTGTAATGTTAACATTAAAGAACTGTTAATTTCAGGCTACCGACCTTTTTTTTGAGGTTAAGCCTAATGAAGGGGTCTTTTATGAAAATAAAAACAAAATAAACCAAAAACTAAAGTTTAGCCTGTACATGACAGAACTCATTGTACTCTCAGCCATAGTAAACTATTAAAACCATCGTCTTCAGTTCTATTCTAAACCCCCTATGACATGAAAATCGCAATTTCGCTTCTACATGCAAAACCAACATGCACCAGCAATTCTGACTTTCCCTGCTCCCCTTTTGGTCATGAATTCTATTTTATGAAATTATTTTTAGATCAAAATAGTATTTTATAAATTATCGTGTTTTATCAGCGATTAAACCCCTTTAACATAAGACAATTATAACATTTTATAATACTTTTACAATTATTACTCAGGGTTATTAACTATTAAACAAATATGTTTCCTGAGCAAAACTTACAACCAATAGTTTTTATGATTGCATTTGATGTCGTAGACCGAGCATTTCCTTCTCGTGTGCATTATTACAAATGCAGCAGCAAATTTTTACCCCGTTTTATCGTAGCCACCTGCGTCGCTCAAGAGTTGCCCAATGTACTGCTCGCCCCTCGTATCGTACCCAAGGTCTAATGTACTCGCTCTCACTGTCCATCAGTTTGTCGAGTTAGTTACCTTGCCTACTAGCTGTGGCTGTGCAAATATTGGTTTGCTCGCGCATCTGTTTGCCGCTATAGAAGTTGTTATTGTCGACTACCGTGAATGTTAGTGTTTGTTATAACATTATCTAGTGTGAAACGTGAAACAAGTGTGTGTGTGGGGGGGGGCAGTGTTAATTTTGCAGAGGGGCGGCAAACATCTAAATCCAGCCCTACTTACAGGATGTAATAAAATACGTCTTACAACACTCAAGAATATATTTACACTTATACTGATTCACATACAGACGGTAAACATATATAACAGATGGTACAAGGCTATCGATTTCGACCAGTCACTCATTGAATGAGAAAGGGTCAGTTCTCTCAATGGCCTGATGATGACCAGTTGATCTGCACAAAGACAAACATAAAAACAAACAAAAACATAAGTTGGGCAGCCAATTGACCTTTTATGTTCAAAGATAACCCTCTAGATTTGCCTACAGAACATGACATGTAATATGTGTTCTTTTCCGCAGACATGGAACAGGTAATCGAGCTCAGACAGGGATTAAGTAGGGTAATTCCCAGGAGAACCAAGGAGAAACTCAATTGACGGAAAATCTTGTCACAAAGGATAAGTTTACTGATTCTGTGACAGATACTTATTTGTCGTACCCATTGCCAACCTTGGAGTAAATAAAAACCTGAAGAGGGGCTAATCTAAAGCTAGGTTATGACATTAATTCTCGACGGCTGAATACAGCGCTCCCATGTGGCTGAACAGTGTTCATGTACGAGTGGTCAAAGTGCAGCTAAATAGGGCCATGAGAGTGATCAGTTGTACACTGATGGCAACCCCTCTCCCCTGGCTCCCAATCTTGTGCAATATCGCTCCACCTGAGATCAGATGGAAGGATGTCCTGCTGAGGGAATACAATAAGATCTTATCCGACCCACAGCTACCCATTCATGACTACCTCCCTCAAGAAGTAGGTCGATTGAAGTCCCGAAAACCACCCATGGAACAGCCTCCCAGTCGACGACAACAAACTTTTGTCTGCAAGCTGACTGGATTTCCTCCGGGGAATCTTTTAACGGTTGGAATAGCTTCCTGATATACGACCCTACTTCAGCGGTAGGTGGAATGAACCTCCCTTGGAAGAGTGGGCATTTTACTCAAATCGATTTCGCACTGGGATAGGAAAGTGCAGTTATTAGAAATTTAAATAGGCTATGACACATGATCAGTCTTGTGACTGGGGGTGGATCGTCAAACTATGGACCACAGTTAATGACTGTCCCCTGAGCGCTTTCCCTGAAGGGTTGGCTGGCCTGCATGGAGCAAGTGAGGCTGGATTCCAGTGGCTTGGCACCCTGAATTTAGCTCTGTGATGGGAGATCATTTATTTATTTTCTGAAATTAATTAACGCAGGTCGATTATACCGAATATTTGTTTTTGTTGTTGTAAACTCCGAAATAGATGGCAGCTGTATAAGCCATACGATATATATTAATCCTAACTATTCTTCCTAGGTGGAGTCAGAACTTATAGACAAGCTTGACATCCTGATCAGCGACAACAAGGGTGATGACGAATATAGACAACTTTTCAACACAATGTAAGTGATTTGTCTATATCAAATGTATTGCTACAACTGAATAGTGATACATTGACATCAGAGATTATTTATGTATATGAATTAGAATTAAAGAGTTAAACATACCACCTTAGAAAAAACTTTGAGAAATTTGCTTGAAAATTGTTTAAGAACTCATCCATTATAATCCGTTATCCATTAAAATGCTCTTCAAGGCTTCTAATTTGGTTGTCTGAAACCTTGAGGTGTCCTAATAACTATTTCAGGTACCATGGTCATGAAATGGATCTTATCCATCCTGAATGTTTACATGACAATTAAATCTAGACTGACATTTAGAAAAATATCACAGAATCCTATATCTCATGTAACTTTTATGTGTAAGAAACAGTTTTTGTGTCTAATATGTTTATTTTATATGCCTGACACTTGTGCAGTGAGCAGAGCTTTCGACCTTGTTCCTTGGTTGGATTTCAAAATTTGATGATTCAGAATTTGTAATGTTTTTCAGAGGTTATTAGCAAACGTACTTAAAATTTACGTCCAATACCCATAGAGAGTAAAGATGATATTCAGTGGGCTTCTATAAGTCTGAGTGCCTAATGGTTTGTGCAATAGTATTCAATAAACTTGATAACAGAGATATTGAAATTTGCTCATGGTTGGTAATCATTTATTTTCATTGTAGTAGAACCCCTTATATCCGTCGTCTAAGGTACCAGGCCATGGTCTGAACATGAAAAAGTTCAGACAATCAAAGGAGCTAAAAACTAGAATCATAAGAGCAACCAATGAAACTTTACAGCGGTATAATACGCAAATTACACACTTAACATTGTCAATACACACTAATAAACATCATACAAATCACGGTTTGAAGCTCACTGGTTGTTTTGATGGAATACAATTTGTCAGTGGTTTTCAAGTAGAATCAGGCTCGTCTCGTCTACATGTTCATTATCCCATGGTCGGGTATGGGGGGTTCTGCTGAATGATTATATGTGAGGTGTTATTGTTATTTTTACTCTCTGTAAAATTTACATTGGGATATATTTGATTTATTGACAAATGAATGGCTCCCACCAGTAACGTTGTAAGCGACAAAATGTAAACTTTTCAGGAAATGAAAAAAAAATCAAATAACTTGAAAAATAACAATAGAATATATGCTTTTTTGTCACATATATATTAAATAGTACAAGTCATCATTAAATTAAATATCAAAATAATATATCATGTAGTAATTAAGTTATGACCAAATACGTGATTTCAGAATTGCAAAAACGACTTTGTAGGTGAAATGGCGGTTGCAACGTTATTGTGTGAAAAAAGATAAGAGCTGCTATGAGTAGAAAAGTTTATCATTACACTAAGAAATACATATTGTACAAGTCCTAAAATGGGAAAGTGAAATATTTGCCTTAAAGTTACAATATAAAACCTGTTATAATCAATACAAAAGTTACAGTAGTAAGTCCTTGAAACTAAATTTATTTGATGGGAAAAATAAACTAAACAAAAGACTTAATATATATAACATAAAATTAAATGAAAAACATTTCTTGTAAACAGCCTTAAGTCCTTTAATTTTCAACCTTAAGACTTGTAAAACTGGTAATGTTTAGTTTTATGATAAACAAGAGTTTTGGGCACTTGGCGGTTATAACGTTACAGCACGCACCTCACGTGGTGGCAGTTTATTGGGTTACAGGTATTTTATTTTCACTGATGTAGGGTTCCCCGGCATTCCTGTTTAATTTTCAAACATTCCTGGACCACTTTTGAATATTAATTGAATGTTTTTTACTGCGGTTTAAGCCCATTTATATCCAAAGGCGAAAGCCTCAGCCGCGGTGGTGTTGCCATCCCGAACACATTAATGCACGGTGGGACCAAAAACTCGTGGTTTTCCACCGGTCCTGGTACTGCCATCTTAAAAGGTATCAACAAATAAATACCCTGGGTTTCCAACCTTACTGCATAGATTTCTCGATTTTGTAAAATTTGTCGCTTACAACGTTACTGGAGGGAGCCATTCAAATACCAGTAACTATCTAGGATTTATAACAAGTTAATTATTTTATGATTGTTAGCGAAATATTTTTTACTTACTACTACAGTTTTAATGAACACCGGAAATCACATACTTACAACTACAGGGCAAGTAAAGATGTTGTTTGTAAATAAGTTTTATGATTTTGTTTTAATTTATCCTAAATAAGTTTTCTCAAGTCCATAAAATGCATCAATGATATAATAAATTTCAAATTTACAGTTAGTTATTTTTGTCTAACAACTTTAAAAAAGGTATTTTTATGTTAATTATTATCATGATTTACACGCTTCCAATGATCCAGGGAACATCTCAGTTCAGTGTAAGTATTTCTTTAACTTATATTCCAGAACTCATTTATCAAAATTCCAGTCATCTAAATTCTCAACTAAGTGGATGCTTGTTTAACCAGTACATTTGGGATGGCGGTCATACTGGATAACTGATTTTGCCATAAAATAAAATGTATATAGTTTTTAAAGCAGACACTGAAGATAATTTACTCCTTACAAAACCCAAATGTTTTGCATGAAAAGGTTATTTAGAAAAACATAGAGTACAAAATACTTCAAAGTTTAACAATTGAATATTCCAGCGAGTGTTGGTTAAGGTTTATAAGTGCCTAAACATAACTATAAGTAGCCGATTGTGAGTGGTTCGGCTGATGCTGATTAGTAGAGTGTGCTGTTTGTTAGAATGCTGGATAAAAAAAGCATACACTTCAGTATCAGGGAGAAAGATGTGTGTATGGCCAGAATACACATTTAATTGGTTTTATAGATAGTTTAAGTAGAAATTTAAGTGTGTGATTTATAATACAAATAAAAAGTATAGATTTGTGTATCTCTGATGTTTTTCTTTTCTGTTTCATAGCCAAATCTGATAACACAAATTTAGCATATAATTCATTTAGTATATGTCAGACCCCCATTTAATTTGGATGGTTGGAGTTCTTTGTAGTTGATGTTACATAAAATTGTGCTTGTGAATGTCAGTGGTGTATTTTCCTACCTTTTCAAGAAGGAGTTATTCATACTTTAAATTTCTTGTAAGTAAAATGTAGTTTTTCTATAATGTATATTATTTCTGAATAATGTTGTTTTCTAGTACATTTGTTTGATTTTATATTTGTGATTTTTTTTTTCAGAAAATCTGTCCACAAAATGTGGTGGAATTTAAAAAATTTTTTATAAAATTGAAAGTGTCTTTACTTTAGTAGTTGTTTAAGATTATCATAATATTTACAAATATCACAGAGATAACACGCTATTTTTTCTATGGGCCAATGAACCTGTGTGGCGATCTTAACAAACCAAGGTACAGTAACAGCATTAGTACAGGCAAGCCAGCGGTGACTGTTAGTGAAAATTACTATAGCAGTCAGTCAGAATTAAACCTATGCTCGAACGAGTCTTACTTACTAGGCTAGTGATCTACCTTTGAGCTTGCGGATCCAGTAGTTCCCTTCCTTTAAACAACTGCCTTCCAAAACCTGTATTAACAACTAACTATTCCCCACAGTTTACTAGAGAGGGTCCAGAAGGAGGACCCGGCGTGGAAAGAGAATGGCTCGGCGTTCATCACATCGGTGACTCGACTGCTGGAGCGACTGCTCGACTACCGCAGCGTCATACAGGGTGACGAGAACCGGGACAAGCGCATGAGCTGCACGGTCAACTTGCTGGTCAGTCTCTCTCCTGCCTGGTACAGTATATGACGAATAAGCAAAGTAGGAGGCCAATTTGTTACAGTTTTGGTGGGATTTGTGGCTTATGTTTGTCTATTTTGAAGCAAGAAAGAGAAACTCTCTGTGTAGTTTTAAATAAAAATATAGTAAAATAACTACTTTTTAAACCTGGAAATCACTTTATTTTGTTTTAAGAAATATATTTTTGGACCCACATGTGATAGCCTAAGTCTTTATATATAATTATGTAAGTGAAATTGTTAAGTCGATATAGTGGGAGTTTGGCAAATCGCAGGATGGTGGAAAACGATTCAAATTAAAGCTCTTGATTCCAGGGACTCTTGAAAAATAGCAGTATTTCCATAAAGTTACCAGCAAAAGAGAAATAATGTAAAACATCCCCCTTAAGAAAATCATGGGGATTTAAAAACGTCTGCTTTGTTTATATTAAAACATGTGATTACGTGACTACTTTATTTATGAATTGACATTTGTTTCTATTGATATTGTTTTATTTTCCTCAGTATGTAAAGAGTAAAACAAAAACAGACGGGACAGAATATTGGAGCAAGGTTAGGGGCTTTGGCCCCTTCAAGCCACTAGTTGTTGACAGTCTGTTCTGTTTTGAATATTGGGCTTATCATCAGGTGGTCAAGTGTTAGTGCTCCTGATTCCGGAATGAGTTTTTAGGAGTGTAGGCCTATAAGGTTCCTAAATAAAACCTGTATAAAACTTTGAGAGATAATTTTCATTATGACTTTCAACTTTTTCAAACTAAAAGTTAATTATGGATTACTCTGTTCCTATAAGAACTTCTACAAGAACGAGATCAACAGGAAGGAGATGTACCTGAGGTATATATACAAGCTGCACGCTCTGCACGTGCCCGCGGACAACTTCACCGAGGCGGGCTTCACGCTGAAGCTGTACGCAGACTCGCTGCAGTGGAGCAACAGAGCAGTCACCTCGGACCCGCTGGCACAGCCTGAGCAGCCGGAGTGGCATCGCAAGGAGCAGCTGTACCACCAGATCATTCAGTACTTCGACAAGGGCAAGGTAACTGGAGGGGAGTTAAGGTGTAATTTGTCTATCAAACATCAACCTCATCCTGGATGGTTAGGTTCTACCAGTTTAGATAAAAATAGTTTGGGTAAATAATACTAATGTTTTCACAATGGAAGCTCTTTAGACCCTCAATACCAAGGGGTTACCGCACCAAGGGAGCATTACAGCCCTCTGGGGTGGTGTAAGGAAAGCCTACTCTCTTATCTGGTATCTAGCACAACATTACTAAAAACGAGCTGTAGTACCCTCGTAGCATCACAATATGCCCCACCAGAATTTTTTTGTTATGTAATTCTCTTACAAAAACCATGAATCAACTACAATTGACTCCTCCATGTGATCTATCCATTACTAAGTCTGACTGGAGGAAAATCTTAGTGAAATAAACTTACCCACATACTACCATTTTGGGGAGACAAAATATCCTAACGATTTGGAAGTAAATGACATCTCAGGGAGGCCATGTGTACAAAGTAGTTTTTGAACATCCTTGTACATTTTATATATGTTGATTAAGTAGACCAAAATGGCAAGAAATCATATTTTTGCATCAAACATAGTTGACACCAATCTGCTGGACTCAACCTACATGTCAATTATAGTTGATGCGGTCTCCAGTGGAAGTTGGTGAGTCACTTATGTTTGGCGCTGGTTTTTAAAATGTTAGCAAACATGTTTATATTGATAATAGTGGGTTATTTATTTTTGCTAGAAATACTTAAAAAACTCATATATCAGGGAAGAGTTTCAAGAACCTATGAAACTGGCTGTTTGTGTGGTCATGAAAACCTTTCAAGGATCAGACTTATACCAACAAATAAATTAGGAGGTGAAAATTTGTTGGTAGAACATTTATAATAGATTCTTAATACCTGTTACTATGTTGGATGATATATTTTGATTTTGTTGTTCTGTTCGGGTTTGCACTTTAAAAAAATTTATTTTAAGAACCTTTTTCTCTTTTAAAATCAAAACTATTTTTTGTTTTGAATCATTTTATTTTTATTTACGTTTGGCTTGTTGATGGAAGTTTGACCACTGATTGTTGCAGTGCTGGGAGCAGGGTGTCCCGCTCTGCAAGGAGCTCGCCCAGCTCTACGAGAAGAAGCTGTTTGACTACGCCAAGCTGAGCCACATCCTGCAGACCCAGGCCAGATTCTGCGACAACATCCTCACACTGCTGAGGCCAGAACCTGAGTACTTCCGGGTCGGCTTTTACGGGCTCAGCTTCCCTCTGTTTCTTAGGGTAAGCCTCAGAAATCAGTTTACTACACTCTGTTCCATGTTCACCATGCAGTATGATGATTTTTAGGATTTAATTTGTTTTAAGATTGTCGCTTCATACAGTTTTTTTTTTCTGGAAAGGTTTGACTGGTTTCCACGATATCGGTCGCGGGATTTTTGTAGGTAAGCGCTCATAAGCAATGTTCTTCAAACGGGAATTCAGATTTTAAATAAATAAATAAATAAATCTTTATTGTCACATCAACGTTACAATCATAGCATAGCTACAATACAGGTGACATTGTCAAAATACTATTCTAATTTAAACTTATTAAAATACCTTAAATCGAGATTACAAGTTCTTAAAATAAAAGGAAATAAAATGTATTACATCAAAATAATTCTTGGATTTGATTTTTCAACTTCATTGTCAGTTAAATATTCATTTAAGCTATAGTGTCTTGCTCAGCAGAAAATCAGCAAGGCCGCTTTTGAAAGAACTGGTATTGATCAACTTTTGAAACCTTGGCAGTAATTTTTTAAAAAGTTTTTTCCTCATATATTTTGGTGTTTTTTGTATTAACAGTTTTCTATCAGTAGGTGTCTAGGATATTGAAAATCGTTTTTAAATCTTGTGTTATATATGTGCTCAAAGTTTTCATTACATAAATTATTAAAATTTGACTGCACCATTAACAATGTTTTAATAATGGTTAAATTTGGATCGGTCATTATTTGTAACTCCCTGTAAATTGGTTTTCATGACGCCTTCCACGGTGAAAATGTCATAATTCTTAAAAACTTTTTAAAAAAAAAACTATCTACCTCTGATGCAAAGCCCCAGAACTCAATTCCATATTGTATTGAGGAAAAGTATGCTTAGTATATCATTTCACGGGTTTTTAAGTCTATTGTGTTTCTTAAACATAACATTTGGAAACAAGCTGAATTTAATTTATTTAATATGGTTTCAATGCATTTACTCCAGTTTAAATGCTTGTCAACGTACAGACCCAAAAATTTTGCATTTTCAGCCACTGATAATGATTGGTTGATAATTGCCCTAGACTGGAGTGTATAAAACTTAACCAATTTGGTTTTATCCTGGTTCATTTTCAATCCGTTCATTTCAATCCATTTCTCCAGCTCAGTTAGACCTTCAGTAACTTTTAGCCTTAATTCCTCTGCGTTTTTGGATTTAACAACTGCAGTTGTATAATCCGCATATAAAATTAGATTACTAGAAATATTTTTGGATAGGTCATTAATATATTTAAGGAAAAGGAGGGGCCCCAAAATCGTAGCCGTCCTGAAAGCATTTTCTTCTTCACTGGGTCACGGGGCCAGTTGATGCAACCCGCATAACAACACCAACAATGTACTCAGCTTAGGTACAGTTGGGTATCTTCTGTAATACCTGTACTGCACAGTGAATGCCTGTACTGCACAGTGAATGTAGACCTCAGTATAAACAATTATTGTGTGTGTTTCATGTGTATTGGGCATAAAAGTGCCTTGAGTATAACTTGAGAATAATATAGTATTTTTTAATAACTTAAAAAAGTGTCTTTATATTTTGTAGGAACATTTTAAGTTGTTGGAGAACTGATCTACAAAAAATAGGACTTGAATTGATTTTGCAATAATGGTAATTTTTTGCTTTATTTTTTAAGACCTTTCAGTTGTCTAGCGAAAGGAAAATTTGTGATTGCTGGGAAAACTCAGAAAGTCCAGTTTAATAAAAGTTAAGGAATTTTTCCAACAAAGTTGGGATAACAATAAAAAATAAGATGCTATTATATTTATGTAATTTTTTCCTGTTACTGTGCACTAAGTGGGTTATTTGCGTAATCTCCACTTTCAGGATTGTTGAAGTTCAGTCTCAGTTCAGGGTCTGAAAAATAGATATGCTGTTGTCTTGGCATTTATTTTTAAGGTTTGAACATACCTATTTTTCAGAACCTAAACTGACACTGGATTTCAACTATCCTTCAAAAAAACCTTCTACATTTAAAAACAAGAACAAATGAAGATTCGTTACCAGTGCTACATCACTGTCTCCAAGCTGAGCAATTGATCAAGTTAATGCCAGTAAGGACGTCCACACACCACAACATCACGCACTAGATTCAATATTGATGCATTAACAATAGTGTTGCCATTCATGTACACACTCAATGTATGTACTTTTGAATAAAGTAATTTGAATCTGAATCTGAATCTGAATAGGCAAATACCTGGGTTCTCATACAAAATTATAGGAATATTTCTGCATTAAAACCCATTATTACATTTGAGTGGTTGTTGTTTTGCAGAACAAGGTGTTCATCTACAGAGGCCTGGAGTACGAGCGGATAGAAGCCTTCACTCAGAGGCTCCTCACGGAGTTCCCCTCAGCTCAGATCATGTCCAAGAACAGCCCTCCCTCTCACGCCATACTCAACTCCGACGTCCAGTGTATCCTTTTAACACTCTGGCCCTTCACTGTAAACACTTAAACTATGTGAATCTTTATGATTACAATGAACCAATCTTTATTTGATAAAATAATGGTGAGGTGTAGTTACTTTGTCACTGGATTATTTGTTGTTATGCCAAGGGACAAATTACAATTATTTTGTTTTGTTTTGGAACTGACTATTCACTATGCAAAATCATGGCAAAAGAAAGATTTGAATACTCCAAACAATACATCTTTTTAACCTTGACTGTGTGATTCATGATAAATACAGTAGTATTTATTTAGTTTTTTAGGCTTTGTAAAATAATACTAGATATTTGTTAAAAATGAAATGAATCCTTTTTAACAATACTGTGGCGGCAACGTGTAACCCCTTTCACAGTCACAACTACTGAATGTAATGGTACTTTTGGAGTCACACACAAGATGATGAAAACAAACCTACTCACTACAATTAAACCAATTATAAATGTTTAAATTGAAAAGCAAATGTTTCCCCATTAATCCATTAATTTTGTTTACTTCTCTGATTTCAAACAAAATGTTGTTTAATGGAAGTTTAGTTTACAATACTGTAATGTTGTAACATTTATCAAATTAAGATAAGTCTATTCGATGTTCCAATTGTTTCCTTCAGGGTTAGGGTGTAGCCACCCAATGTAACTTTGACAAAAAGTCTGTTAAATTCAGGTTACTATAGCTGGATTTTGTTGACAGTGTCCTAATTAGAAATATTGTGGGAGAGCGATAGAAATAGTGGCGAGGGGAAATGCTGCCCCCTCTCCAGCTTTACCTGAAGTGGAAGTTAACCAATCACAGTCCTTGCACACTCACCTTTGGCTAAAGCAGTTGTTTTTTTGTTGCTTTTCTTTCAGTAAAACTTTTTCATCACAGCTGTTATTGATAAATCAATACGTTAGTTTTTTTACAGTGTTGCAACTCGTTTTTCCTAAACCTATTACTTTGTGCCTGTGATGCATAATAAATGCTTATACCTAAACCAATTTAAAAGCGAACTGATGCAAGAATATGGAGTGATTTAAACACAATTTGATGACATAACAGCTGTTAGTTACACTGGGAAACATATTTTTTCAGCCAGAATAAGCTGTATATAAATACAAACTTCAATCTCTAAACCATCTCTAAATTTGACACAGAAAAAACAAATAACATGTATAAACTTAAACAATTAAGAAAGCTAAATATAAATATATCAATACAAAAATAGCTGAAAACTCAAAACTTTGAAGAATCAATGCTTTGAGACAGTAAGAAATATAATATTTTAACGTTTATAAAGTTAAAATGTTTTCCAGCTGATATAAGAATCAAATTAAATTAATTTTTTAAAGCTACAAAACAGTTAAATAATACCTAATTGAAAAGCGAGTTTGTAGCAGTTGCAACTGCTAACGAAAAACAAGTTAGTCGTCACTAAGTTCCTTACCAGCCGTTGTTTATGAACAGTGGATGGGTAACACTTCCCATTACTCCACTCGTGGGTTGATTGCGACGTAGTGGGAGGTTGATTTTTCCTTCCCTACATGCGCGAAACATTCTCGCGCAGGTCACTGTCTTAATAATTGACCTGTAGTTTTATGAAGCACTCGACAATTTGTAAAACTAAAAATATTAAATTTTATGATTTTTTTTAAATTATGAATCTTTAAGTTGGTAAATACATTCCGTTTATCAACTAGAACCAAGTCCTATAAAGCCTAACATTTATAAACTTCTTCAGTAATGCACATTTTCTCCTTGACGCCAATCAGATATCCAAATCTGTAACGTGAAGCCGCTGCCGGACAGTGGGCCGCCGCAGGACGACCCTCCCCTGGCCGCCGTGCCATTCAAGGTGGCGAGGTTCTACCAGGTCAACCAGGTGTCCCGCTTCCAGCTGGACCGACCCATACACAAGCCACCCATCGATAAGGACAACGAGTTCAAGGTGAATTGGAAAACCTGCGTTTTGAACCACCATGACTTTTCATACGTAGAATAAAAAACAAACAGATACTGTAATGATCATGATTTTGTAATTAATGAGTTTATAATGCCAATTGATCATTTTATTGAATCATAGTTATTAAATGTATCTTCATGACTGGTAATTTGCTGATAACCAGATAGGTACAGCTTATATAGGTACTTAACTTGTACTTTTTTGTGTGTATGTACAACAGTAGAATTTGTTAACGTTTTGATAGGGAAGGGTTCAAACCCTGGTCTTGTTACTATCTAGGTTGACCAGTTCTTAGAAAGCATCATTAATTAATATCCCAATGATAAATGACAGCTAGGACCATTTTGAACATTCTCAAAATTTTGCAATTAGGATCGATCTGGCAAACCTCGGATTATGAGGTGAGCACGATAACCACTACGCTACTCAGCCAGTATTACTATTATTAAGTTACAAAAAACACATTTCTGGAATGTGTTCAATAAATCGATGGATAAAAATGTTTTGTCACAATTCTTTATGTTTACCAAAAATAAACATGACAACATTGTTCTTGATACTGTTGATGATACTGTGGCAGTTATTTATAGAACAAAACAGGTTCTGCTGTGGTAAATTCTTGAGGGAATTTATATATTTTATTATTAAAAGAATTTCTTGATTTTTGTTTGGTGATTTTTTTACCTCTAAAACAATTATTTCTTATGCATGTTTTGTATCAATGAAAGCTCTTCCTCTCTAGATGTGCCTTTTGAGGTTTATAAAAACTTCCACCTTCAGAGCTATGTCGTGAATCAATTTTTAAAACATTTACATATATATATATATATATATATATATATATATATATATATATATCCGTGGGTGCGATAACTCTCGTAAAAAGGTCCGATTCTGATGAAATTTGGTACAAACGTGTAAAGCAGCATTTATGACTTTAAGTTCGAAAACCGGACAGATCAACCTATCCGAAGGGGGGGGTTTGTACTCCAAAAATGGGTTTTTTGAATTTTTGTACATATAACTTTGAAAAAGTAAAATTTGTTTTCATTGGAATCAACTTAAAAAGACGCACAATTTGGTGATTTAATCTTTTTTTTTTTTTTAGTCAATTGGTTACTGAGATATTGAAAGTGCTAAACACAGTACGTTGTCCAATGCTATTCTTATGGAGGATAAGAAAAGTTGTATATCTCGCTTACTTATCAACTTATCCTGACGAAACTTGATATATTGCTTCATTTCATTGTGGTCTATTGATATTTGCACAAAAACCCATTTTTTAGCTGATAGTTCCCGTAGCAGCCAACCTGCATTCTCAGCCCCATGTTATTCTTATGGAGAATAAGTAACGTGTTATCTCCTTTAATTATGAACATAAATTAATAGAACTTGGTATGTGGCTTTACCTTGTTGAGTTATAATGATATTTGTATAAAAACCCACTTTTAGTGTTCCCTATTTCATCAAACCTGCATACTCAGCCTCCATGTTATTCTTAAAGGAGAATAATTAAAATGTCATAAATCGTTTATTACGAATGTATATTGATGAAACTTGGTATGTGGCTTTATGAGGTATTAATATCAATTTATATGCATTGGAAATGCACTGAGTATGCAGGTTTGCTGCTACGGGGGTATTTTTTTTTTATTGTCTTAATGTATGTTTTTTTTTGGAGTTTTTGGAGCAAAAATTTACAGTTACAGTAAAGTTAGAATTGAGAATGTGTTGTAACGTTGCAGAGCCTGTGGCTGGAGCGCACTCTGCTGGTGATCAGTTCGCCGCTGCCGGGTATCCTGCGGTGGTTCGAGGTTGTGCAGTCGTCCACGGAGGAGGTTCCGCCGGTGCAGTTCGCGTGTGAGACGGTACAGAACGCCAATAGCAAGCTCAACCAGCTGGTCACCACCTACGTGCAGGACCCCAAGCGCAACATCAACCCGCTCAGTATGAGGCTCCAGGTATGTGCCCTGATGGGTGTTTTAGTTGCAAATCGACTTGTGGTTATCTTCAGTTCTAGAGGTCATTTGACCTTTACTGCCTTTTCTTCCATAGTTGAGTAAGTGTGTTTTGCCCTTAACACAGTTTTTATAAAAGTAGAAGTGTTCTGTAGCCAGGGTACAGTCATACTCGCACCAGGGGCGGATCCAAGGGGGGGGCGGTAGGGGCGGTCGCCCCCCCCAAACCTGAGAATTTTTGTGTTTTATTTTATTATTCAGGCATACGATGAATGTTTGAATAAATCCGAATGAAAATGTAAGCATTAAAAGCCTCCCGAAACCCCGTTTTTCGGTTCCGAGAGTCAAATTTTGCTTCTCCCGTCTACAAGGTTACATTAAAATTCAATCTAACGAACCTAAACGTTTCTTTAAATAATGAAATAAAATGCACACCATTAGACAGGTGAAATTTTAAACTTCCAGTTTAGAATATAACACATTACTTAGATCCATGTATTTAACCTAAAAGCGTCTTATAAAAACATGGACATTCCCGAGTACCGCGAAGTTGCTGCAGTTTTGCCAGTTGACAGACCGAAAATGCAGTGTTTTCAACATGGTCTTGGAGGTAAATTTTAGCAGCAAAGGTTGCTACAATTGTATTCGGTGATTATTTTTTACTGGATTTCGCCCGCCTACCGTCGTTTGCTGTAAGCGGTGTTTTGTTTACAGGTTAGGTTTGATTTTTTTTTTAAACTGCGTAATCCAGTGGCTAGGCTAGAAGCAAAAAGTGCCTCGAATTATATGTAATAAAATAATAGGAAATAAAGATTAAATTGCGTGCAAACAGAAACTCATACACCAAGTATTTTATTTTGTAAAAATGTGGTATGACATTTTCATTTCTCAAGTGGTTGACCTTGGCTGTCAGCCTCATTCCTAATTGTATCTTCGCGTAGTATATAGTTCAGTATTGCAGATTTCAATTACGTTATTAAATAGTTTTTCGCGTGGGTAAATACTAAAATAAATTGTTTATTTAGGCATCTTACTTGTTCTTAGACGCCTACAGATGACGTAGAAAAACGTGTAATGCCTAAATATTTTATTTTTATTTACGGTCGGGCGCAGTAGAACTAAAGTTAATTTTTGTTTAGATTGTTGTTTTCTTGGGTACGAGGTTATTGATATATTATGTTAACTTACTTTAATTCGTTGCATAATTTCATATAGTTAAAAACAATAATGGGGGTGCCAGGGACGTGCTACCGGGAAGGGGGAGGGCTAACTTTCGGTGACCGCCCCCCCCCCAAACATGACCTCTGGATCCGCCCTTGACTCGCACAGTGCAGTATCACGTATATGAAAGGTGGCCTGATACTCATTGGTCAGTTGACCTTGTGCTGTGTGAGTTACATGGTTTGTTAACTTCAGTATCATCTCCAAACTCAAAGAACTCCAAACATTATAAACATGACAGGTTTGTTTGGCATCGAGTGGTCATGTATATTGTATCTTAATATTGTTTGTATTTGTTCCCAATACAAGTCATAGGCTAGTGCATTGTTGTTATATTGCAGAAAATAACTAACTATAGTCAGCGTCACATCATTAGCTTAGTACCTTTCCACTCCCCTCCACCTTACTAAGTTGCCGTTGTTTTTATCCCTGCTGTGCATATTAAAATGTTTTTTTATGGGTTATGCTTCTCAACATAAGTGTAAAACCCAAGCTTGCAATGAAATGACGCTGACTATAGTCGTTGTTTTTTAATCTGATTAAATAATCATGAGATTATGATGGTTATTTTTAAATATGACTTAGGAAATAGGTAGAAAAATCTAACAATTAGAAAATTAGAAAATGTAAATCTAGAATTACCATTAAGTAGTCAGATGGAAACTGTTTACATTTTTCATTACAATTTCCTCGCCTACCTTTGCAGGGCATGATTGATGCCAATGTGATGGGAGGCATTGCCAAGTACCAGGAGGCGTTCTTCACCCCGGAGTTCATCAGGAGTTGTCCCACCGCGGCCGCTCACGTGCAGAGGCTCTACGCTCTCATTGTCGAACAGGTTAGCGTCCGAGCAAAATCCACAGTGTTAGTTCAGCTAAACAATTAGCCTCTTTTGACCAGCTCCCTGGTAATCAGCCACTGCAGCCACTGACTGTTGCAAAATACTTGTGTTTATCCCTCAGTTTAATTTAAAAATGATTAAATTTCATTCAAATTCGGTTGTAGGTTTTTCTTTACGTTTATACCACCTCCATACACTGACCAAGGCTAGGGAAGCAAAGACGAGCGTGACAGTGTGTAAATGCGTAGTAGTTTGTTATTAACCTCTGTTATTCTCAAAGTTTATGTAGATTATAAAATTACTCGCCGAGTCGTACGACTCGACGAAACATTTGGCCAGTGTTTGGAGGCGGCTTTATCAATGCTGTAAAGGCATCTCGTCATCATTCGTAATCGTGAACCCATAAACTCGCAAATGCCAGTCGAAGTTAAAAGTTTCTGTTGGGCAAAGTAACGTCACGTTGTGTAAATAGAATGTCTATGGACGAAAAAGATTTTAAGAATAAAACTGAAGGAAAAATGTGGTTAATAAACGCTGAATATTGATTTGTTATAGTTGTAGGCTGTACCGTACCGACTTAGTACAGGCACCGTTAGTGGTACCGAACCGAATACGGTAATTTGTTTTGTACCGTAACAGAACCGATTTCGGTGCACCGCAGACCCCTACAAAACATTATTAAAATCAACAGAAAATCACAGAACCTTGGAACTAGCAGGGCTAAATAAAAAAAAATAAATAACACTGCAAATTTATACCTGTAGGTGATATATTTTTTGAATTCTGCATAATTATGGATGTTTAAGAAATTTTAAGATAAGTCATACTATTTAAAATTGTTGGTTTTTAGTAAGTGGGGTTACGATCCATTTCAAAAATATTTTTAAGAAATTACTGTGAAAGTAAAGTTATTTGAAGACTGCTAGCTGGGCAAAAATAATAGGAATTCCATCTCTCTCTATACATAAATCAATGTTTGTCTGTCTGTCTTGTCATTTATGTGCTCCTATACCACTCATCTGATTGCGATGAAACTTTGCATGGTCATTCAGGTTAACCCTAGAAATGTTTCTAGCCACTAATCAAAGTCCTAGGAATTTAGGGCTTCGCCCCACTGATCTTTGAAATGATTAATGTTAACCTTACGGAGTAATGATTAAATTAGTTTTGTTTTACTTTTAAAAAAACCTCAACTACCCATCGCCATAGGTTGAAGTGAAGCCTGTGAGGCGATATAAACTCAGCGAGGTGCCATTAGCAAAAATAGTCATATGAGTGGACAAAGTATCACAGCAGTCAGGCGGGATCGAACCTACGCTTGACCACGGCTGACTTCCGAAGCCAGCACTCTACCTCTGAGCTACCGCGTTCAGTAAACAATATTCCATGGAAACACTATTTTTAACAATGGGAAAAGAAACGGGAATCAATGGTAGTCAACGAAGTCGCACCGGGTACCAGCTAGTGTATAGAGATACTAGGTGGCACCGGTAGAGAGATATTAGGCTTTATGATCGCGGTCGACCAGTGGGTATACCAGATATCGTTGGCTGTAATCTCCAGCCTATATCGTTGAGTTTCTGTACCAGGTGGACATCCTGGCCAGTGGGCTGGTGGTGCACGGACAGTTAGCGCCGTCCGAGGTGCAGCCGCTGCATCGCAGACTGCAGGAGCGACTGGACCAGCTCAGAGTCAGCATCAAGAGGCCCATGGACAGCATCGTCAAGTCAGTACTTATTACTTACTATTGTTTGTCTTGGTGTACAACTTGGTGTCTTGGTAACATAAATATAAAAGTTACAATGATAAAGTAAGAGAAAACTTATTTAATGAGTAGATACATAAGAAATATATTCAAAAATAAGCGATATTTAAAAAAAATAATTATTCTCCATAAGAATAACATTGGGGATGAGTACGCAGGTTTGCTGCAACAAGGAACACACAATTTATGACAAATATCAATAGCACTCATCTAAGTGAAGCCACATACCAAGTTTCATCCATATACATTCAAAAACAAGCAATATATAACATTTTAATTATTTTCATAAGAATAACATGGGGACCGAGTACCTAGGTTTGCTGCTACGGGAACCATAGGCGAAAAATTGGTTTTTTTTGTGCAAAAAGCAACAATAAACCACAACCAGATAAAGCCATTACCAAGTTTCGTCAATTTATGTCCATAAATAAGCGAGAAATATTATTTTAATTTTTCTCCATAAGAATAACATTAGAAAACTTACTGTGTTTACTGTTTAGCATTTTCAATATCTCAGTAACCAATTGAGTAGAGCAATGATTTGTTTTTTTTTTTAGCTGAATTCAATGGTAAAAATTAAAATTTGATTAAAACAAAAATTACATGTGATAACCCCAAAAAAAACATATTTGGGTTACAAAACCCCCCTTTGGATAGAGCGATTTGTCTGGTTTTCTAACTCATTCAAATAAATGGTACTTTACACATTTGTACCAAATTTCATTAAGATCGGACCTTTTTTACGAGAGTTATCGTTCTTCTGGATATATATATATATATATATAATTTTTGTTCCCTTGTCTGCGAAAATATATTTATTTATTTTATCAACAAATTATATTTTTTACAGAATTTAATTTACCAGCTGCAAAAGCCAAACATGGCTTGTCTGAAGCTCACTGTTAAGCAGTAAAATAGACTACAAAGATTCTTATCTTCAGCCAGTAATATCCTCCTTATTTCTCAAGCCCAATGGATCACCATCACCACACTTGTTTCACCCAACTCGTGCTGCTTTGTACATAGGTCAAATGTGATCAGTCAAGAGCAAATTTACCTTACGGAAAACAAGATACAGAAACAAGTTTTTAAAAAATTTCAAGATTTATTTTAGCGAATTTCCTCTATAGGGAAGAAGCTATTACCTTAGGTCTCATGGTAAGACCTAAGCCCGAAATCATGATAACTTTTTGTTTTGAGGTCCCCAGATACCAAACACACCATTCATTAAAATTGTTTTATGAGTATATATATATACAATTAATCTCTTATGTTGTACAGCACGCCGCTACCACCAGTGCCGTGTGAGCAGTATTGCAACACTGTGGGATACAACCACTTCAGTGCTCAGGAGGACGACATATACAGCAAGCCCCTCGTAAGTTGACCTGCTAAATATTTTACATATATTAGTTTCGTATCTGAGTTCCACAATAAATCCAAAAATCAAGATGGGAAAATTTTAGAAAGATATAAGAATGTTGTGGTAGTCCTATAAATTTTAAGTTTTGGAATTTTAATATATCAGAAGAATCCATTAAACAAATGTATTAATTAATTAATTGTATAATCATTTCTTTTCTTAGTTTTAATCCTCTGATTGCCTCATATTCAATACATTATGGATTGCTGGCATCGCAACAGTTTAGCAGTCAGTATATCAATAAAATTTCTTAGTTACTTAGTTCTTAATTACTCTATATTTTAGAACACTACAACATATATTTACAATTATACTGTACTTGCATATAAGATAGTACAAGGCGCCATCTATAAAGTTGCATAAATGAAATTTTGTACCATATTCATTGTAGCTTTAACTTAAAATCTTTTCTCTAATATCAATATGTTATAACTTTTTGGAAACCTTTTTTTGCCATTCTTTGGAAAATTATCACCAAAGAACGTAGAAGTGTAGGCCTTGAGAAATAAAACTTCAACAGTAAGCAACTCAGACCAGTTTATTGATTGCTCAATTTACTTTGATGATTAAGTTGCTGAGGTTTTAGAAATTGTCAAATAAGCTATTGCACAACTCATGTTTGTCATGTATTGTCTCAGGAGTTGGCTGATGCCCTTGATGGAAGAGACTCCCCGCCCCCAGCCATCCCTGTCCGGCCACGGTCCACGGGGAATAGCTCCACGGCCAGGTAATGGATGGTGGACGGGTGAATGGAGTTGACAAAATGAATTTACCTTAACTTGGTGGACACGTTTTGCCTTTAGTTCTCAACTGAGAACAGGAGTTTGCAGAGTTAATCAGATTCAAACAAAAATAGCAGATTCAAATTTGAAACAAAAATCGTTTTCCAGTGCAGAGGTTGAATTAATGTTTGGAGGAATGAAAGTCCAATTCAGACTGAATTAGAGTAATACAAATTAATTTAAATATTACAACCTTGTCATATTGTATTTAGTATCCGTGATGAGCAACAAAAGAAAGAGTTGTATTCAGGGTGGCAATTTTGTTACGGAGCAGCTTGGTATTTATTTGGTTGTAACAGTTAAAAACACTAAAATCAAACACACCAATATTGGCATTTAAGTAGTTGTTGCAGCTATTTTTTGCCATTACGGATTCAGAAAAACAAATTTCACAACAAATACTGAGATATTTCAGAGTCAGATTCCGGATCCCAAAATGTAAAACTTGTTACTATCATTCAGTAATGTGCAAATGTCAGTAATTATTTATTAAATAACAAACTAATCATCCCTAACAATGAGTTTAATAAAAGAACACTAATAGTGTACGTTATCAAAAAATATACCATTTAAAGCATCCGAGAATTTCCTATCACCTAAGAGGACCGACCTTGTGCAAGGAACAACATACAATTTAAAGTAAAGCAGAGGTCAAGGTTTAATTCAAATCAAAGTCTCGGGAGGGTAAAAGTGCTCAAAACTCCAACCTCAGCAGGAGAACTGAGTCGGAAATGGCATCCGGTCATAATTTGCACTGAAATGAATATAAAACCTCATTACTCCTTGCGTAATTTTCCTTGAATGGTGAGGTTTTCCACAACATACAGCATTAATTACTTGCTTGGAGTTATAGAATTGTATTCTATAAAAAACTTACTATTGTATCAATAATTTTATCTATTCTTTGGTGAAAGATTTGCTTCTTATTCCATGTATTGGTTTCTTGATAGGCAGTAAAATGTGTCAAATACCTCAGAAAGTGCATTGTTCCGTACAAATATTGGAACTTGGATGCAAAGTAGAAGAGAAGTTATGGATTCCCTTCTAATGGACTAAACAGACTAATTTTCTTTGATACAAATACAAATATTAAATATATATTACTGTAGTTATTTTTAATTGAATAGAATGTATTATTCTAATCGGACACCATGACTCACTGTAACGTTGTGTGTGCCGCAGTGGTGGAGACGCGGGGATGAAGCGCCACCAGAGGTCGCTGAGCAGAGTGCAGGCGCAGCGGCTCTCGGACGGGGGGGAGACGGCGGGGGGCATGGACGAAGCCCCACCACTGCCCCCACGCACCAGTGAGTACTGCTGCTCAACCTGATGTAACACTGACTTGTCGGATAGTGACAGAGAGACGCAGTGATACAGCTGTGGACAGTAAAAGTTGATGTTAAAGTTTTAAG
Organism: Allygus modestus; assembly: GCA_963675035.1. Classification (NCBI taxonomy): domain Eukaryota; kingdom Metazoa; phylum Arthropoda; class Insecta; order Hemiptera; family Cicadellidae; genus Allygus; species Allygus modestus. The sequence continues at coordinate 2,691,038 of OY776114.1, read as the reverse complement.
TTCTGAATCAAAATCTTATTTACTTTCAGAAGATAAAAATTAATAAAACAATTCAAAGCAATCTTAACTTGAATGCTACAAAATAAAGAGGAATTTTATTTTGACGTAGTGTTCTTTGGTTGCATGTAAATTAAATACTTTCAGTCAATTGACTGCTTCTTTCGCTGATTTATTTACAACATCCTCTCAAGTTTCTTCCTTAATGCTTTGATTACATAAACAAAGTCGTGCTTCATCCATACCTTAGCTTTAGTGGCACTGAGCATGGCACTGGGTTCAAAGTTTTCTTTTCCCAAGAAAAATAATAAAATAATTTAACACATTCGCTACTGATCGGCTCACATATTAAAATAGAACGGCCTAAAATAAAGAACATACAGGACAGACCGAAAGCAGCGAGTTATCAATCTCCCTGCCAAATACAAATGTCAACGTCACAACTCTCGGTGAACAGTGAACACACTGATTGTCAAATCCAAAGACCAAGCATTTCACATATGCGGAAAATATCCCCACAGACTGATAACAAATAATAAGACTTATAAATAGACCGTTACGATGTACCAGGCTTTTAATAGTCTGGTTCCTTGGCGCATATGTGGGATGTCAATCTGTTTTAGTTGCCCAAGATGCTCAAATATGGGATGGGGGGCTGAGGCGAAATTCCAGTGGTGGCCATAGGTTGGTCTATAATTAAGATTGACATGCTAAGGCCAATGGTGAAACAGTTCAAGGGGTACCTACAGAAAAACCCCAACGAACTGGTATATTGGTTAATTTAAAAATTGGCAGACCATTTGCTTAAAACTTCTTATGTATCAATGTTCTTCTTCAATACCAGTGAACAAATCACAAACAAGTAACAAATCATATAAAATTGTAATCCACCCTTTATTAACATTTGCTTGTTTATATTTGTAATCAAAGGATCTTATAAAACAAATTGAATGAATAAACTGGTAGATACCTAGACCTAGATAGACATTACAGATTTTTTAACCAAATTTTCTTACAGCTCCAGACAAGAGGAACAGTGGTGAAGTTCCCCCCGCTCCTCCTAAAAGACTCGCTTGCCGCAAGGTCTGTATCACGCTTAATGCTGTAACTATATATTTTAGTCTCTACTAACCTTGTTGCCCACACATTCACACACCATATCAAAACCCAATTCGAAAAAAATACCTTTTCGTTTATTAAAATAACTGTTTGAATGATATTTTGTTAATCGATTTTGTTTTGTTTTGTGCACTTAATTATGAAAGGTTTTTCAATGGATTTAGATTCATAGTCAGTGTTGCCAGACTGGGTTTGCTATTTAACCCGCAAACTACCTTTAAAATTCCCACTTTTACCCGGTCATTCTGTAGTAATCCCCACATAATCCCCGTGCGAGCTCAAATACCCGAAAACCGGGTAATTTCTTGGAAATTTCCAAATTATTACCTGGAAATTAACTAGTAAACCCGGAATAATGCCAATTCTAGTAATCTTAGCAGTCAGGGCCGGATTTAGGAGCCGTGGGCCCCTAGGCTTGACCAGTGGCGCGGGCCCTTGTTGTGTCAACGTCCAAGTTGGTGACCTTTTCTTTTTGCTTGTAACAGGCTTTTGAATGGGGTTCTGTGTGGTGCAGGCTCAGTCTGATATACTGAGTATACTAAGTTAACTGGCATATAATTATGTTTAATTCATGCGTTTAATTATGCTTAGTTTTAACAAAGGCCACTTGGTGTTACTGGAGACGACACTCTTCAACAATAATGCGCTAGATTTCCTAAGTTCAGAAGTTGGTAGGGGCCTACACTGGTCAGAGTATGACAAACTCAAAGCTTAAGTAAACCAAAATAATTATATGCTTAAACTATTTTGTTGCAGTTAACTGGCATTTTTTAAACAACATAAAATTACTATTACCAACAATAAATTTAAGACAAAGAGGTGTGACCTCTATCTTTTGCATGGGGGATCTCAACCTCATTTCATAGCTTGATTACTAATATAAACTGCATGACAATATTGACATTGCCCGGCTCACTAAAAATATGCACCAATTACTTTATAATTGTAAATGTTATAATTGTGAATTGACATAAGTTCATTTTGTATGTTTCCCAGGACTCTGAAGGCGCAGGGGATTGTTCAAGCTTGTTGCGGGACTCTGGATACTCGGAGAACTGCAACAATCTGTCGGGTTACGAGGAGTGGGTGCTGCCCCCCGCCGTGTCCCCCCGTGCCCAGGGCCCCCCGCTGCCACCGCCTATCCCGCCCAAAGCCCCCGTGCATGCCGATGACTCTAGCCATGGTAAGTTATGCAATTGATTCGTCTGCTATTGGTAGAGTAAGGGGCGACCTCGCCTGTAAACGTCACCACTCTTTCCTTCGTATTAGACATTCGACATAAGGCAGTTCTTATTAAAGTTAGTAATAAGTCTCAATACAGTTCATCTCTTTGATTGCTGGCACAAAGAGTTTAGATGAATGTGGTCCCTAAAGATGTGTGGTTCTAATTTTCTTCGGTTCAGCTGAGGGTTGGATTTTTGTAGAAATCAATTCACATTTTGCAACTCTTAGGTTCTGAATATTAAAATCTGTTTTCGTTAAGACTGTCTTCATATACTATATAATGGTTAATTAAAATCAACAGTATTGATAATATTAAACACAAAACCACAAAAAAATATGTGGTTCGGTTGTAATTTTGGCCGATGTTACATGGTCTGTTGGTTACCTCGGTTTATGGAATATAATATACAAGATATCTCAGCTGATATTGTACGATGTGATTGTAATTTTTATTGTAATTTATTATATAGCGCGAAATCAGTTCTCATATTTGGTTTTTCACCAAAAGCCAATAAATATGAGAATTGAGAATCAGAATGATATATCCCTGATTTAGCTTCATTGTTTTTTAGACTTATAAAATCTGTTTGGCCAATGAAATTCTAGATTTTTTCTCTTTTAAGGATTTTTTAAACCTCAACTGCCCGTCACCACAGGCTATTGACCTGTTCGGTGAACTAAAGACAGTGAGATACTGTAACGGCATTAGTCAAATGGGCAAGCCAGAGGTGACCGCTCTCTTGATCTTACAGGAGTCGGCCAGGACCGGGATCGAACCGGCCACCTCTGACATATTAGTCAGGCACTTTACCTCGTCGCTTCCGCGTCCGGTAATTTATCAATTACATTTTGGTAATGCATGACAACCTTATAACAAACTCCATTTAAAATTTGAAATAAGTCAAAACTGTTGTTGCCAGTGCCCCCAGTCAGTCGAGGAGCTAGTGTAGAGAACTACTCCGTACCCAGGCTGCAAAGCAACATAACGGACCCTGATGAAGACTCGTAAGCAAACAACGGCAACATCAACCTAGAATATTATTTGGTGATATTTGTTTTTAGAGCTTCTATATATTTTAACTTAGAGCTTAGCGGGAATTTCTACTTCTTTTTTTAACATTTTATATACCTTGTACTTGTCAGCATTATTTGCACAGACATTTTTCAGTTTTATTCAAACTCAACTCAGTATCTTGGCAGATAATGTATTATATTTATTACTTGTATACCATTTTTCAGTTTTATTCAAACTCAACTCAGTATCTTGGCAGATAATGTATTATATTTATTACTTGTATACCATTTAGCAGTATTTCAGTTGCTAGGTTGTAATATGAAAAATATCTTAAAAAAAAAAACTTGAAATGAGCTAACGTAATTTTTATTATAACAAAAATGAAAAAAGAGGCCAAGTGTGTACAAAGTAAAACTTTGATTTTATCTAATCTGCTAACCATCCATCCAAATAACTCAGACAATACAATGAATTTACTTTTTCTATCCTTATATTCATGTAGAAATTTAATATAACTTAGCTATATAACTTAATAACTCATATTCTTGCTGCTTTGTTTATAGTTAGTATTTTAGTATTAAATCAGCCTTGTGGATAAACATACAATCATTAAATTTAATCAAGTGTAATGAACTTAAATTACTTAAACTATTAGAGAAAACAATAATTATTAACAGCAATTATTAAAGAACTATCATAACAATTATTAGTTAATTTAAAAATTAGACTAAACAGTTTTATCAGGGGTATTTTTCCTGTATTTTAAAGACTTTTCAAAGATAAAATTAACTTTTTGTACCGTATGAACTACAAATTAGCAACTGAGGTTTGTACATTTATTTGTACATCTACATGTACATTTATTTGTAGTTTAGAAAACTCGCTTCGCTCGCTGGGGGCTCCGCCCCCAGACCCCTGTGGGGGGCTTCGCTCCCAGGTCCCTTCGTAGTTCCTGTGGCACATGGTTAAAACTGTAATGTAATGTAATGTAGACTTGATGAGTGCAAAGAATTAGGCCTAGCAGTACAAAATATTAGAACAGAAAACAATTTAATACCTAGGCTACTAAATAATCGTTAAAAGTTTTCTAAATTGGGTCAAAACGTATCCTAGAATTCATGTTCAATACGTGGAAATCAAACCTAAAACCGGTAAAAATGTTATAATATTCTAGAAAACCTGGTAAATAATTCTGTGGGAGGCTTCGCCCCCAGGTCGCTGTTTGGCCTCATGTCAAATCTCATGTTTCGAGCTTAAATAAAAGTGGTGTCATATCAAGTGGCCCAGAACCGACATTACTACTACTCATGCTAAGAAAACAGACAAATGAGCAGATATTTAAATTTGAGATCATTCACATCTGAAAGTGTAAGTTTTGGGAATATTTAAGGAGATTTCTCAACAAAATAAAGCTTGTACATGTTCTGTGCACAAGGTATTTGTGTACTAAATCTCACGTTTCTAGCTTAAGTAGAAGTAAGATAATTCAGGACACGTTTAATGTTTTTATTTTCTGATGGGTTTAAATTATGAAAACTGGCCATGTGATACCTGCTACATACCAAATGTGATGTAAGCATATTGCATGCCAAATATTAGACAAAATATAGCCACTAAAATCAACAAATTGACAACATTTCAAGGACTTTGATTTTTTTGGATGTTAAACTGAAATAATATGGGCGTATAACTCGTGCCAAAAAATTGTTAGGTCATGTACAACTAATTAAAACAAATTGGTACTGGGTTTTACCCACTATGTAAGTCTGAGATATCAAAATGCCAATGAAAACACCGGAAAATTAAAAAAACAGGAGAGTTTTAAATTTGTTTAACCCTTTCAGTGCTATGGACCGATATATCGGCTTTTGAATCTGTTATCAATAAACACTGTTACGGCTTCATAAGCGATTGCACTGTTAGGCGCTCAGTCTGCAGTCTGAGTCTGTCATGTAGTGAAACCTGGTATACACAAACTGAACTACCTCGTCCAGCGCCTAGGCTCTAATAACGCCTGGTCCACTACAGCTGCTAGAATGATCAGTGGCTGTGCGGTCTAAGGCGGTACTTTTAAGCTGACGGGATGGGTGAATTCTTTGTGAGTTGCACATCTGATCAGGTGTTTTGCTTTTACCTATCCTTTACTGTGTGTGTGTCCAGCGGAAGCACATTTTCATATTTTGACTGTTCAGGTGTTCAAGACATTAAAAAAATTAACAAAACATCACAGATTCAACTACTCCTTTCAGAAGCTAAGCACTGAAAGGGTTAAGGGTTCAAACTATTGAAATTGGTCCTATGGCTTCTGCCACATACTTCCTGTATGGTAGAGATAATATATGCCAAATATTAGGGCTCTAAGTAATATATTAAAGTGCCAAACAATTAAAAACCACAAAATTGTAGTTTAAAATTGCTAAAAATTTATAAATCTAGCGCTACCATCGGTGAAGGAGATGAGATTCGGCAAAAAGTCACATGACCAAAGTTGTAGATCGTCTCAAATCCGTACCACGTGGTGATCTCCGTATTTCAAAAGAACCATTGGTTTAGCTGCTAGAGCTAAAACGAACAGTCATCACCTCAATAAGTCGGTAAAGCATTTTGTTAATTATAAAACAATCACTTTTTTAATTTTTTTTAGGGATTTAAACAGTAAATAAGTTAGTTTAACCACTGGGTCATAAAGATAAATGTGTAAACATATTGTGTGCCAAAGATCGAGCCCCTAAATAATAAATTAAAGTGATATTATATTAAAAACCACGAAAAAAACCGTTGGAATTGCCTAATATTTAAAAAATCTAGCGCTATCTAAGGGTGAAGGGAAGGGTGAAGGGAGCGAGATACAAAAAAATTCATAGGACCAACGTTGTAGATCGTCTCAAATCAGCGGGTCATGGTGGTGTCCGTTTTTTTAACCTTTTGCGCTCGTATGTCCACACTCAGTGGACAGTATGGAGTCTGCGTCAGCTGGGAATTAGTTTCTGACGCTCAGCGCCCAGAGCTCGCATGTCCACACTCAGTGGCCGCACTAGATTTCGTCGCCAGCTCGGCAGCCATTGTCGGTCGTCTACTTCTGCCAGCTCGGAATTATTTTCTTCACTCTAGACTGAATCGTCAAGTTGAAGCGTACATTCAAGGTCTAAGGAAAACTCGTTGTATACTTTGAAACTTATTTATTTACCATCGAAAATCACATAATTTACTTATTGTTAATTATATTTAAGACAATTTTAAGAAATAAGTTAAGAAAACTGCTTATAACATAAATACAGTCGATGTCACTTTCATGGTCCGAATCACTGCCACACTCACTTTCACCTTCAAGCACGTTACGAATTTCGTCGGAACGTAATGTTTCCTCCATATTAAAAAAAAAGAAAACTTGAAATATTACGTATAATAATAATTATCAAGCATAGAAGCCGAAGACTACACAGCGTAAGACAAAAGCGCTTGACTAACTGTTGTTATTTACTGTTTACATTAGAATGCAACAGCCGACATTTATGCCCGTTGCATTCTGGGATTGATCTAGTTTCGAAATCCACCATCAGATTTCAGAACAATGCAGTAGAAAGAATATTAAATGTTGTAAAAGTATGCGTTGTCACTGTCTACACACAGTGGACATGCGAGCGTTCGCGATCGCATGCGCCATTTAACTCTGTCCACTGGGTGTGGACATGTGAGCGCTGAGCATAAGTGTGACAGGAAAAAATCCTGGCTGGCGGGAAAATGGCTGCGGCCACAGAGTGTGGGCAGACGACCCCAGGGGACCATTTCTAAAGAACCTATCCGAGTGCAAAGGGTTAATAGGATCATCTGTTTGTCCGCAAGGGTTATAAAATTATAATTATAAGCCATTTTGGAGGAATATTGGTTCAACCGAGGGTGTGGCTAAAACAGGTAATTTTCTTACTAGCGAGAACCTCCCCCAAAAAATGTGTTGATATAAGGAATGTGTAATCAATTGTCAAGCAAAAACAAATCATGTATGTAGTGTTAGTGTAACCAAAAGAATTATGAGCAGTGATTGATAAAAAGTAATTATATAATTATAAATAAGAAACATTGAAACTTGATACCGCCAAATTTCTGTCATACTGCGTTGCCGACATTCTCACGAGGTCTATTCAACAAAGCATGTCGATAACGTAGTTTAAGAATGTTATATAATTTAAACTATTTATTAAAAGGTTTAATAATTAAAAATTGTGAGTTTTGGCAATTTTTCTGGGGGTTGCAAGGTTAAATCTACCTGCATGCAAAATTTCACGTCGATAGCTTTTCTAGAAGTGGTCTAGAATTCGTATACCTCAGTGAGTCAGTCAGTTACACAAGCGGCTGTATATATGTTAGATACCATATAAAATAAGTGCACAAAACTGAATGTATAATCTATTATACTGAAAGGGATTGTGTCTCATTCAAGACTTCAATGCGTACTCTGTTTCATACAAATTTGCAGTAATTTTCCCATATTATTTACTCATTTCGTAACTTTTTCTAAAAGTATTGTTGTTTTTATAAAAAACCTATTAGCTTAGCTGAAAATAGTAATGAAAGAAACCACCGTCTTATATTTATAACTTTTAGTCTGTTTTATTCATTAATAAATATGTTTTTATTTTAGAACATTAACTCATTTAATGTAAAAAAAAATTCTACTAATTTTCTTGAAATATCCAATGTTATCCCTCGCCAAATCAAATTTGGGCACAGCTTCTAAGATCAGAGCTGTAGTACGAGGCTTTTCTGTATGAGTTGCTGTCACTTAAAAAATGGAGTTTTATGTGCTTTGTGAGTCGAGATCTGCTGAAAACCAAGGTTTGTGGGTTTCAGGTTTCAGGTGACTATCAAGTGTTTTTTGAGTGGCCTTAGTGGATTTAGCCTCCTTCCCACCTTCCCCACTATATAGTTTTGAGTTTCTATTCAAGCAACATTTGTTTGTTTGTAGTTAAAATATATATTCGTTTTGTTGTTACCTAACAGTCTAATTTTTTTAGGTGATTAGCCTAGCCTTTAATCACTAAACAGAAGAAAAGTCTATCAAATTTTGTCAACTATCTGATTTTATAATTTTGTTGTAGTAATGAAATTTACTGATCATTTTAAAAGTAATACAACATTGTGTTATCTAACTTTTCATAGCAGGAGATGATTTACTAATGTGCTCATATTTTAATGGCTACATACAGTGCAATAACAGTACAAATATTACTAATGTATTATGTTTTGTAAATGTATATGGCATTCCAAATAATTTAGCCGTTTAACAATAGCAACCCCTGAGTAGAATCAATTTATGAAGTTGAGAATCCAGAATGTAGTTTTAGGTTTTGGTCATCTTCTTCCCACAGAGATTTCGCAGTCACAAAAACATAAATGATTAGAAAATTAATATACCTGTCAAAAGCAATCCTATACGTTCCAAATGTGGAACGTTGTTTGTCCCTGGGACGAATTAATTGTTGATATTTGGATAATGTGGGATTTGTTTACGTTGAGTCTTTTGCCACATTTGTATAGACATTTCTGATTCACCAGTAAGCTACAGTAATTTTTCTGTCTTAATCGTTAATATTCTTATTAATACCCAGGAGAACAACATTGTAACAGTAGAACAAGAGAGAGTCAGTCCGAAGGGAATTTTAAAATGTGATTAGGCCTATGTGCCATTTATATATTAGCTAACTAACTAAGTAAAGTACCATCTGAATTGGTTTACATGGTTTTGCTTTGTAATAGCACACAAATGGTGTCACACAGACAGACATCCCTGCCTTTTATGGATTGGACGATACACCCTGATTTGTAAACAGTGTTTATCACTTTAAAATTTCACTGCTCAGTTATTAGATACATGGATTCTCAGCTACATGAGACTTATCTCAACTGGGCTGTTCTCTCTAATCATAGTAATACTGCCACTTCCAAGGTTCTGTGCTTTGTATTGTTTTGTAATGTTTTTGACTATGATGGAACCTGTAGTTCTATGTTAACAGTATACATCGAATACAAATATTATTATTGGGCCCTCTTGTGGCTATGGTAAAGATCACTAGTCACGGTAGGTTTAGTCTAGCATTAGTTGAATTGTATCATATATTGTTGCCAATGTATCAGATTTTATTTCGCTTATCATTACTTTATAGACTGAGTTTTATTGTTAGCTATAATTCGCACATATATTTGTTATTGCATGACACATTTTATTTTTGTTGGTTTGTTTTCATGTATTAGCAAAATTATCATGTTCAAATGATTTTTGTAGTTTTGTATATTTTTATACATGCTAAAGACACAATGTAAATTTCTTCCATGGGTGTACATGTATCATAATTTTGTAGATGATAAATTTATATTTTTTATGGAATCGACAGATATATCTCTTATTGATCCCATTTGAAGGAAATATTTTCTTTTTCTTGAAGATTTTATCTTATATATGAAAGTATACCTGATGTAAAAATTGTATACTTTTCTATTATTAAATGTACAAATACCTTGTGTTTGATATTAACTAATATTCATAAATCTCTTTGTAGAATATTGAATTGTAGTTTTTGAGTTGATATGTTGAAGATTTATAATTAGTTCCTGTAACATTTCATTCCTGTGAGTATTATGTGTGTTATTTTAATAACTGTACAACCAGTATTATAAAATGGTAATGCCAACATTTATTATTGTCATTAAATGCTCAATTAAAGCCATTGATAAAAATGTCGGAAGCTTTATTTTTGAACCCTTGTCTACTGCAATGTGCACAATCTAGCTTAGGTATTTTTTTGTGGATCCCAGCACCAAGATTTCTTATATATGTTAATACTTATTTGATTACACCGACAGTGGCACTTTTGGTACCTCATGGTACTTATTTCAAATGATGTTTTTCAGTCGTGAGGTCGTGAGGTGATGACCCATAGGCTGAATTCGGGGATGGCAAGAGGGGCACCCCCCACCCAATAAGTTGGAGAAAATATTATTGTAATATATGAAAAGTCGCAGTAATCACGATCACGACCTTGTTTGCCCCTCCAATCAAAAAACAGAAATTACGTGTATGCTTTTGTCTTCTATATAACTGTATTTGGCTATATGAATGGTAAGTGAAGTTCACAAAATCCATATTTGAACTACCATTAGTCAAAATTCTGTACTATTTTTAAGTTTGCAATTGAAAAGTTTACCAATAACGAGAATTAGTTATTTTCATGTATGTTAACACTTTAAGTACCAATGATTACATATTTTAACACGTTCTGTGTATGTGGGGCAGGTAGCGGGTCATACGCACATGGAGGTTGTCTCTGTGTATGTGGGGCAGGTAGCGGGTCATACGCACATGGAGGTTGTCTCTGTGTATGTGGGGCAGGTAGCGGGTCATACGCACATGGAGGTTGTCTCTGTGTATGTGGGGCAGGTAGCGGGTCATACGCACATGGAGGTTGTCTCTGTGTATGTGGGGCAGGTAGCGGGTCATACGCACATGGAGGTTGTCTCTGTGTATGTGGGGCAGGTAGCGGGTCATACGCACATGGAGGTTGTCTCTGTGTATGTGGGGCAGGTAGCGGGTCATACGCACATGGAGGTTGTCTCTGTGAATGTGGGGCAGGTAGCGGGTCATACGCACATGGAGGTTGTCTCTGTGTATGTGGGGCAGGTAGCGGGTCATACGCACATGGAGGTTGTCTCTGTGTATGTGGGGCAGGTAGCGGGTCATACGCACATGGAGGTTGTCTCTGTGTATGTGGGGCAGGTAGCGGGTCATACGCACATGGAGGTTGTCTCTGTGTATGTGGGGCAGGTAGCGGGTCATACGCACATGGAGGTTGTCTCTGTGTATGTGGGGCAGGTAGCGGGTCATACGCACATGGAGGTTGTCTCTGTGTATGTGGGGCAGGTAGCGGGTCATACGCACATGGAGGTTGTCTCTGTGTATGTGGGGCAGGTAGCGGGTCATACGCACATGGAGGTTGTCTCTGTGTATGTGGGGCAGGTAGCGGGTCATACGCACATGGAGGTTGTCTCTGTGTATGTGGGGCAGGTAGCGGGTCATACGCACATGGAGGTTGTCTCTGTGTATGTGGGGCAGGTAGCGGGTCATACGCACATGGAGGTTGTCTCTGTGTATGTGGGGCAGGTAGCGGGTCATACGCACATGGAGGTTGTCTCTGTGTATGTGGGGCAGGTAGCGGGTCATACGCACATGGAGGTTGTCTCTGTGTATGTGGGGCAGGTAGCGGGTCATACGCACATGGAGGTTGTCTCTGTGTATGTGGGGCAGGTAGCGGGTCATACGCACATGGAGGTTGTCTCTGTGTATGTGGGGCAGGTAGCAGGTCATACGCACATGGAGGTTGTCTCCAGCTTAACCGTACGTCACCGGCGCTCACTGAGCTTTCCTCCAGGGAAAGTTATATAACTGGCTGTGGAATACGAAAACCGTATTGACTATAATGGTTTTAAATTATCATCAGCAGTTCAGTCCTGTTGTAATCTGCTACACACAGGCGGCCCTACATAAAGGCGAACAAGGCGGCGCCTGGGACCGCGCGCTTTTCAGGGGCCCCACGCAGCCGTGAACCACGGCTTGGGAAATGTAATAACGCCAGTTTAGCAATCGGAAAATATGTATATTAAATCATAAATAATCGGTAAAACTTCGATCCTGAACAACTAATTCACAGTTTTTGTTTATTCGATCGCGGTTGGCGGGCATAAATATTAGCTTGGGGATAATTGTTGCATCGGTATTGGTAACACAGTCGACCGCAGCGTCCATCGTGTCGCGTCGTCTGTCTTCTGCCACATCGTCATCGTCAGCGTCCATCGTGTCGCGTCGTCTGTCTTCTGCCACATCGTCATCGTCAGCGTCCATCGTGTCGCGTCGTCTGTCTTCTGCCACATCGTCATCGTCAGCGTCCATCGTGTCGCGTCGTCTGTCTTCTGCCACATCGTCATCGTCAGCGTCCATCGTGTCGCGTCGTCTGTCTTCTGCCACATCGTCATCGTCACATGCTGCAGTTGCAGTCTGCTGGTTATTTGTTTCCCTCACAATAGGTTATGTTAATGTTTGTGCTTTGGTTTGTTCTGAGTGTTTTACTGTTTTATAATAGCGGACAATTAAATTGACAGTTAACGCGGTCCCACACTTCTCGCGAACAGACCTGAACATTCGGCCGAACATTCTCCCAAATGTTTACTGAACATTCTGCTCCGTATGCATTCAAACGTTCGTGCAGCTCCCACACTTGTCGCGAATACTCCGAACACTCGGAGTTCGGCCGAATGTTCAGGCCTGTTCGTGAGAAGTGTTGGACCGCCTTTAGGCTGTAGCCAATAGCATGCTTGTACACTGTCACTGTTGCCATGGAAAAATATTACCCGAATGTTATTCCGATCAGCTGGTGTGGAGTTTTGGCAATACAGCACGTCTCCTATTGGCTGATCTTCGTTGATAGCCCAGATACCCAACGCCCTCAACTGGCAGATTATTTGTTTGCTATTATAGTGGATTAATCTTACAAACTTTACCTTGTTGAGTAGTTAACTTTAACTGAAATATCAGAACATAGTAGTGGTAAAAGGGAAAGAGAAAGGGAAACATTGGACGAAAATATAAGCGGAAAGTGCTAAAAGAAAAATAAAGCTTCATGGGAAAGCTACAAAACAAAGATGAGCAGTTCAATGGATCGATTTTTAAATATTTCCAATGGACAGAAAGCAATATCGAGGAAGGAACTGAACCGAAAGCAACTAATTCATCTAACACTTCTAGCCTAGGGTGACCAAATCATAAACTTGAAAAAACGGGACACACCCAAGGGGGGTTTGGGGGCGATACCCTCCAGCCAAAGGGTTAGCTACAGGGAAGGGGCCTCCCTCTGGATGTAGTCATTGCAATCTGCTCTTTTGAGACCTATAAATTGTTTCCAATGTACCTTTGCTTTTTTAATTTAATTTAAATTCTGAGGCATATAATAAATTAAAAAATAATTCTGCAGTGAGTACTTAAAAAATATAATTAAACAAGATAACTGAAATCGTTAGTCAAACTTATGTTAAAACTCTCTAGGATTTGAATTAGGAGTAGGGACATTTTGCTTTTGTTCCAGCCATTTTTAAAACCTCATTCTTATTCAATATAGCGATAGGCAGAATAGGGGATGGGAGGGGGAACAGTGCAGCCACCATGCGAGTCAACGTCACTATAAAACTACTGCTATGCTCGCTTCTGGCTACTCGGTTACTGGCGCTGGCTATACCTACAACACACGACTATACAACTAGCAAAAAATAAATAAATACCCCTGTCGCAGCAAACCTGCATGCTCAGCGAATTTCCAATGGAGGTATAAATGCCTTAAAAATTGGCTTTTATGCTAATATCAATATAACTCAACTAGGTAAAGTTGTATACCAGTTGTTATTAATTTATGTTCATAATTAAGGGAGACATAGCATTTAATTATTCTCCATAAGAATAACATGGGGGCTGAGTACGCAGGTTTGCTGCTACGGGAGCCTTTTGCAAAAAATTTTTTTTAGCAAATATCAATGGACCACCCCCAGATGAAGCCTTATACCAAGTTTCGTCAGTATATGTTCATAAATTCATATGTTCATAAAGCGAGATATAAAATTGTTCCTTTCCTCCATAAGAATAACATTAAACAACATACTGTGTTTAGCACTAGTTTATGGTACAATGTACTGTTTTTAGCACTTTTAATATCTCGGTAACCAATTGACGTTGAGGAATGATCAAAATACCAAATTGTGTGTTTTTTTAAGCTGAATCCAATGGTAAAAAACAATATTTGACTTTTTCAAAAATTACGTGTAAAAAATTCAAAAACCCATTTTTGGGGTACAAAACCCCCTCAAAATACCCCTTCGGATGGAGCGATATGGCTGGTTTTCGAAATTAAAGTCATAAATGTTGGTTTACACGTTTATACCAAATTTCATCAAAATCGGATCATTTTTACGAGAGTTATCATGCTCACGGACACACACACACACACACACACACACACACATATATATATATATATATATTTATTTATATATACAGTTTCGAAAAAATGGTGTTTTTGGCGTCTGGGGACCTCAAAACGAAAAGTTATCATGGTCCCGGGCCTAGGTCTTACCATGCCGACTACGGTAATAGCTTCTTCCCTATAGGGGAAATTCGCTAAAAGAGAGTCCCGCTATTGAACTTCGCCTTGGGCCCCGAAATTTCTAGAGCCGCCACTGTTGCTACAACCTAGTTTCGGCGCTTTGATACGTCATCCATGTTTACGTACTTATCAATCCAACTTTACAACTTTACACTTGTAGCAATTTACAACAGGATTGGTCGTTAAGGTGATTTAAAACCATTATAAATAGTCACTTCAGTTCAGAGAACAATTCAAAAATGAATAAGTGAAATGTATTGTTAACTGCAATGGGTTATCAAATATGACATATAAAAAGGTACTAATTAAAAAGTCATCACCATTGGGGATTACTGGAATATATATATATGTAAAAACAAATCAACCTGGAGGAAACTTTAATGACTGCTGGAAGGTTAAGTCAGGGTTTCTGCCATACCCTTTAATTGGTGAGAAGTCTAATAATTTTGGAACTTTAATATTAAAAATCTTGTTGAATTGCAATAATCAGGGCATTTCAGAAGAAACTTTCATTGACTTTAGTATATCATGCTGAGGTGGCATGATTGTCTCAACCAGATTTAATTGGATGAAGCGAAGGAAGCGAGTTGAATCCTTCATACTCGTGTTTAGTCACTCTCTTGTTACGCTAACTCCTTTTTAACGGTTTAATGAATTGCTTTGAAATTTTCAGGGTAGCTCTTAATTGTAAAAAGGGTGGTAATAAACTATAATTGAATTATTATTTTGGTATATTTCTATTTTTTATTTTCCGGAAATATTCAGATGTGTCTTGGGTTGGGTAGTCGGTGGTAAGCAAACAGTCGTTCAACTGATTTTGCAGTCAAACAAACTACGGCCGGATGTTGACAATAGCAGCTAGCCAAAACAACTGATTATGTCGTCTGTGTGTGTAGTCTGTGCCCTATGTTCTCCTGGCCGGTCATAAGAAACTTGTCCTGACATTAACGAACACAACAAAATAATAATTATTCAATTTGGTGCACTCATTCTCAAGTTATATGGAATGACAAAGGGAAATAGGGATTCATTTATATACTAAGACTAGCTGTTATCCGGTAGACATTGTCATGCCTTTGACTATTACCAACTAAAACCAATATCACCAAGATCACCTGTTCAAGTAAACATGTCATTAGCTTTTGTGTAAACAACAATATCTTTCCATGAGGTTTATATGGGAACCCTTTTGGGCCTCTTGGGAGGAACCCAATTGAGACAGGACAAAATGGATGGCTTAAAAACCTTCTACGTGAAATTTTACATATATATATATATACCAAGTTTCATGGCAAACGGTCCAACGGTGTCCGAGTCCATAAACTTCAAGTATATATATATACAAACAAACAAACCAACATCCATTTTTATAAATATAGATTACATAGTAATAGTAATTTATGAACCAATCATTATGGGATTGAGACATAAAAATATTTGTCTGATTAAATATTTTAAACTGTTGATATTTTTATTTTGAAGGACGTAAACGTTTTAAAATTGACAAATTTATTTCTTTTACTATGAGATTGTTATTGATGATACGTACATTTTTGTTCTCTCGCTTATTAAAACAACTAACAATGCTTGTTACACGCAGAATAGAATACTAATAAAAACCTCTGAATTTGTAACACAATCACTCTCCAGTGTTTGTGAGGATGAAAGTACAGTATAGTGTTTATTATAGAGTGTAACTAGGGACTTTAGATTCCAAGAGCAAAGCCCAAGGTTGTAAACAAGCGAAGTGACTTTATTCCCCTTAATTAAAATACTTTGCAAAGCCAAAGACCAAGTCTTGCTTAAGAAATCTATGACTATAATAATGGTCATGGTCATACACCAAAAAAATTACAAAATTACAAAATTGTTCAAAGTAAGACGTAGGTTATACACCTTTTCATACAAATTCCTTCCTTTTTTGGCAATAGTCTTTACAACCTAATTTTGATTGGTACCAAGCATCAGTCATTCCAGTTACATATTAATTAAAGTTAATTAAAGAATCACCATTAACCATTAATAATATAAACGTAATTCAAAAAAGTTAATTTTCCTATGTAGTTTGACAGTTTATTTTTAACGTCAATACTGTTGACAGTTATACCAATAATCAAGAAGACTTGACAAATTAACTCATTACTATGCAATTTAAAGGTAAGTATTGTTTTCTTTTGTTAACGTTTGTTTTGCACATTACGCCATTTGACGCCAAGAGAGCGGAAATAGTCCTCGTCCGCCGATGAAAGTTTGGCTCCGCTTTAATTTCCGGCATGCGCGCGCAAACCGTCGGCCTATCTCCCTATCGCACCTCTTTCGTAGCAGGCTCGTTACTTTTTGAAACTTTTATTATTTCATCTTTATAGAAGGGTTAACTCTATGTTAGTTAATACATCCTAGTTTTGTTAAATATTTTCATTTGTAGTACACGTAACACTATTTAGTTCAATTCGGATTAACGTCTTTTCAACGTGCCAACCATTCATTAAAATAGTTCACAAACATATCTAGAGAAGCGATAACATTACTGGTAAGCCTAAACTTTAAAACTCAGAGCCTATGGGACAGGGTATCGAAGGCCACTATTCGCTACACAGGGATTCCGCTAGAGTAATATACAGAATGCGTAATAATACACGACTCATGTTTTATTTCCTTGTGGGATCTTTTACCTTAATATTATAATTTAGTAGTTTTAGATAATAAATCGGAAGATAAATATTAGTACAATTTAGTGAACTTTGGTCAAAAGTATAACTATAAGAAATCTGACTATTGAATTAGCTTTATATATAATTCTGTAAGCGAAATTTTTAATTCAAAATTTTGGGAGTTTGGAAAATCACAGGATGATGGGAGACGGCTCAAATTAAAGGTCTTGATCCCAGGGACTCGGGAAAAATAGTATTTACAAACAAATACCAGCAAACTATAAATAACATAAATCAACCCCATGAGAGAATCATCGGGATTTTAAAACATCGGCTTTCTTTACATTTAAACGTGTTCCTACTTATAGGCACAAAGAAAGCGGCCAATAAGATGAACATTTGTGCAAAATCTCAACGCTGTAGCTCAAACCGTTAAGGAGTTAAGACTTTTTTTGTAAAAAACACATACAGACAGACAGACGCTAAACGAAAGGAGATAGGCCATATGTTTTTATAAAGTTTTTTGCTTATTTTGACCCAAGGAATCACTACGTAAATTATGTCCCCACCTTTTTTGAACACCCTGTATTGTTTTCTGTAGCATGTTAAGAGTAAACAAATCAGATGATACAGAGTATTGGAGCAAGGTTAGGGCTATGGCCCTTCAAGATACTAGTTTTATTTTAAAGTTCTAAATAAATTGAGAAAACTAATAAAACTAGTATTCATTACATAAGGTTTTGAATTTCCCTATGTATCCCCACTTGAGTGTATAAGCTGTCTGCTGTGCACGGTTAGTTCAATCATGGAATACATGTTGTATTCTCTACGTGTTTTCAGTTCAGTTAGTTTTGGTTACTTCTTTCAAAGAAAAAGAATGATGACTAATGATTTTACCCGACAATTTGTCTTAATGTAGCAACGTGAAACGTGAAATAACACAGAGTACAAATTAAGGATATTTTACGGGAGTTTTCTTGGGCAATTTTAAAGCCCTTTTATCTGGCCAATAAATAACTCAGTGATTGCGATAAGCGGTGGCGTGAGCGCGTTGTGGCCGATAGTTACAACGTAGCCGCTGTGACGTCACCATCGCGGGAAAACGTTGGCGTACAATACACTACTTGTAGAAAGTATTAGTTAGGTAAATACTGGTTGGCCCAATAGAACCTGATAGTAACAAACTGGCATGTGGACAGCTGTTTCTAGCAACCGAGGTGCCACGAGGTCATTCCACGAGTGTGCATGTGGACAGCTGTTTCTAGCAACCAAGGTGCCACGAGGTCATTCCACGAGTGTGCATGTGGACAGCTGTTTCTAGCAACCGAGGTGCCACGAGGTCATTCCACGAGTGTGCATGTGGACAGCTGTTTCAAGGAACCGAGGTGCCACGAGGTCATTCCACGAGTGTGCATGTGGACAGCTGTTTCTAGCAACCGAGGTGCCACGAGGTCATTCCACGAGTGTGCATGTGGACAGCTGTTTCTAGCAACCGAGGTGCCACGAGGTCATTCCACGAGTGTGCATGTGGACAGCTGTTTCTAGCAACCGAGGTGCCACGAGGTCATTCCACGAGTGTGCATGTGGACAGCTGTTTCTAGCAACCGAGGTGCCACGAGGTCATTCCACGAGTGTGCATGTGGACAGCTGTTTCTAGCAACCGAGGTGCCACGAGGTCATTCCACGAGTGTGCATGTGGACAGCTGTTTCTAGCAACCGAGGTGCCACGAGGTCATTCCACGAGTGTGCATGTGGACAGCTGTTTCTAGCAACCGAGGTGCCACGAGGTCATTCCACGAGTGTGCATATGGACAGCTGTTTCTAGCAACCGAGGTGCCACGAGGTCATTCCACGAGTGTGCATGTGGACAGCTGTTTCTAGCAACCGAGGTGCCACGAGGGTGCATGTGGACAGCTGTTTCTAGCAACCGAGGTGCCACGAGGTCATTCCACGAGTGTGCATGTGGACAGCTGTTTCTAGCAACCGAGGTGCCACGAGGTCATTCCACGAGTGTGCATGTGGACAGCTGTTTCTAGCAACCGAGGTGCCACGAGGTCATTCCACGAGTGTGCATGTGGACAGCTGTTTCTAGCAACCGAGGTGCCACGAGGTCATTCCACGAGTGTGCATGTGGACAGCTGTTTCTAGCAACCGAGGTGCCACGAGGTCATTCCACGAGTGTGCATGTGGACAGCTGTTTCTAGCAACCGAGGTGCCACGAGTGTGCATGTGGACAGCTGTTTCTAGCAACCGAGGTGCCACGAGGTCATTCCACGAGTGTGCATGTGGACAGCTGTTTCTAGCAACCGAGGTGCCACGAGGTCATTCCACGAGTGTGCATGTGGACAGCTGTTTCTAGCAACCGAGGTGCCACGAGGTCATTCCACGAGTGTGCATGTGGACAGCTGTTTCTAGCAACCGAGGTGCCACGAGGGTGCATGTGGACAGCTGTTTCTAGCAACCGAGGTGCCACGAGGGTGCATGTGGACAGCTGTTTCTAGCAACCGAGGTGCCACGAGGTCATTCCACGAGTGTGCATGTGGACAGCTGTTTCTAGCAACCGAGGTGCCACGAGGTCATTCCACGAGGGTGCATGTGGACAGCTGTTTCTAGCAACCGAGGTGCCACGAGGTCATTCCACGAGTGTGCATGTGGACAGCTGTTTCTAGCAACCGAGGTGCCACGAGGTCATTCCACGAGTGTGCATGTGGACAGCTGTTTCTAGCAACCGAGGTGCCACGAGGGTGCATGTGGACAGCTGTTTCTAGCAACCGAGGTGCCACGAGGGTGCATGTGGACAGCTGTTTCTAGCAACCGAGGTGCCACGAGGTCATTCCACGAGTGTGCATGTGGACAGCTCTTTCTAGCAACCGAGGTGCCACGAGGGTGCATGTGGATAGCTGTTTCTAGCAACCGAGGTGCCACGAGGTCATTCCACGAGTGTGCATGTGGACAGCTGTTTCTAGCAACCGAGGTGCCACGAGTGTGCATGTGGACAGCTGTTTCTAGCAACCGAGGTGCCACGAGGTCATTCCACGAGTGTGCATGTGGACAGCTGTTTCTAGCAACCGAGGTGCCACGAGTGTGCATGTGGACAGCTGTTTCTAGCAACCGAGGTGCCACGAGGTCATTCCACGAGTGTGCATGTGGACAGCTGTTTCTAGCAACCGAGGTGCCACGAGGGTGCATGTGGACAGCTGTTTCTAGCAACCGAGGTGCCACGAGGTCATTCCACGAGTGTGCATGTGGACAGCTGTTTCTAGCAACCGAGGTGCCACGAGTGTGCATGTGGACAGCTGTTTCTAGCAACCGAGGTGCCACGAGGTCATTCCACGAGTGTGCATGTGGACAGCTGTTTCTAGCAACCGAGGTGCCACGAGGTCATTCCACGAGTGTGCATGTGGACAGCTGTTTCTAGCAACCGAGGTGCCACGAGGTCATTCCACGAGTGTGCATGTGGACAGCTGTTTCTAGCAACCGAGGTGCCACGAGGGTGCATGTGGACAGCTGTTTCTAGCAACCGAGGTGCCACGAGGGTGCATGTGGACAGCTGTTTCTAGCAACCGAGGTGCCACGAGGTCATTCCACGAGTGTGCATGTGGACAGCTGTTTCTAGCAACCGAGGTGCCACGAGGTCATTCCACGAGGGTGCATGTGGACAGCTGTTTCTAGCAACCGAGGTGCCACGAGGTCATTCCACGAGTGTGCATGTGGACAGCTGTTTCTAGCAACCGAGGTGCCACGAGGTCATTCCACGAGTGTGCATGTGGACAGCTGTTTCTAGCAACCGAGGTGCCACGAGGGTGCATGTGGACAGCTGTTTCTAGCAACCGAGGTGCCACGAGGGTGCATGTGGACAGCTGTTTCTAGCAACCGAGGTGCCACGAGGTCATTCCACGAGTGTGCATGTGGACAGCTCTTTCTAGCAACCGAGGTGCCACGAGGGTGCATGTGGATAGCTGTTTCTAGCAACCGAGGTGCCACGAGGTCATTCCACGAGTGTGCATGTGGACAGCTGTTTCTAGCAACCGAGGTGCCACGAGTGTGCATGTGGACAGCTGTTTCTAGCAACCGAGGTGCCACGAGGTCATTCCACGAGTGTGCATGTGGACAGCTGTTTCTAGCAACCGAGGTGCCACGAGTGTGCATGTGGACAGCTGTTTCTAGCAACCGAGGTGCCACGAGGTCATTCCACGAGTGTGCATGTGGACAGCTGTTTCTAGCAACCGAGGTGCCACGAGGGTGCATGTGGACAGCTGTTTCTAGCAACCGAGGTGCCACGAGGTCATTCCACGAGTGTGCATGTGGACAGCTGTTTCTAGCAACCGAGGTGCCACGAGTGTGCATGTGGACAGCTGTTTCTAGCAACCGAGGTGCCACGAGGTCATTCCACGAGTGTGCATGTGGACAGCTGTTTCTAGCAACCGAGGTGCCACGAGGGTGCATGTGGACAGCTGTTTCTAGCAACCGAGGTGCCACGAGGTCATTCCACGAGTGTGCATGTGGACAGCTGTTTCTAGCAACCGAGGTGCCACGAGTGTGCATGTGGACAGCTGTTTCTAGCAACTGAGGTGCCACGAGGTCATTCCACGAGTGTGCATGTGGACAGCTGTTTCTAGCAACCGAGGTGCCACGAGGTCATTCCACGAGTGTCCTTTAAATACGTTCCAAACAATTTTCATAAGGTTTTATGTTATGGGTCAAAATAAGAAACAAAAGTCCTAAAAACATAACTATTAGCAGTAGAAACGACTTTTTGCAAAGCTCTCGAAGTGTGCCAAACTATATGGGAAAGGAAGCAAGAGTTGTGTAAACATTTATGCAAATTTGTCAAACAAATGTAAGCCAACATTTCTTTTAGTAAAACAAACTGAAAACAAAATATATTAACTTTGCAAATATAAAATTGTAGGAAGCTCGAAGTGGTAAAATAAAAATTCTACTAACACTAACAAGGGTCCTCCATAACAAAAGTCGCCACAATGAGATCAGCTTAATCAAAATTAGTTGTTGAGATGACAAAAAACATGACGTCTGCAATACGCCGCTGAGAGGGCGAGGGGGGGGGGGCGCCGCCGCTAACTGGGGCACTCAAAAAACTAAAACAGCAAAGTGTCAATCAATCACAGTTGACTCGCGATGAGATTAGCGGGGGAAGTTTTGGAGGGAAGCTTATCGGCGGGTCCAGCGCGAAGGTCGCGTGGCGGCCGCGTGGCGCAAAGCGGATATCAACCCCTGGGGGCGACGCCGGTTAAATCGACTCCAGGGTGTTTCATGAAATGTAGTTTAATGTTTTATGTATTCATGGGAGTGGAGGGGGAGGGGGAGGGGCAGTTTAGTGGATCTTTAAGGGTGTTATTGCGGAGGCCGAGCGGCGTGATAGCTTCCGGCCCTTAAACGGATGGAAAATTAGTAGTTAGCTTGCAAGCGGAGGCGAATTACTGGAACTGAATCAGCGAATTATAGTATTAGGACACTTTGAAACTAGCGAATTTTAACGTGTGTACAGAATAACTTGTTGCTGTATTTAATTGGATGAACGAAGTGAGTCATTGTCCTAAACAAAATTCACTCTCGTCTGTTTGGGTCTTGGTCGTTTAACTCAAGAACGCTCCAATCTTTTAAGTCAAATTTGCCACTAATTATTCATTTCATTGATTTAAATATCAAATTCGTTGACTATTCACTCATTCTCTTTTCGTGGGGTGGCTCTTTGAAATCGCTAAAATATTTAACTCCGTTACCGTAGTTCCGATTTGAATTGTGATTAAATCATTATTTTCCTTGCACAGTTCAGACTACATAATACTGTTTTACTATTTTAAACCACCCTCATGTCAGGCTTCGATACTGCATAAATAATAGTATAAAATAAAGTACATCAGCCCTTCAAGAGAAACTCGATACTGCATAAATAATAGTATAAAATAAAGTACATCAGCCCTTCAAGAGAAACGGTGCACTCTTAATGCTAAACAATATTGACTCCGATGCCAGTGGGATGCTTGTCCAATAAAATGTACAACATTAATTGTATAAAATGTACACTTAAATTGGTTGTAGATATACAGTTGGATGAACGAAGAATACGAAGTAGTAAACTTAACAAATTCATTCATGTTATCGTGTCTTCGTCAATTAACTCAAGAACGATTTAGTCTAATTTCCTCAAATTTGGCACACGAATTAATTTCTTAGATTTAAATATCACGTTTTTCAACTGACCTGTTCACTTTCCTTGTGGTGGTCATCTGGTATCGCTAAAATATACAACTCCGTTACCAGAGTCCGATTGAATATCTGATTTAAGTACTGAAAAATTATAGTTTTTGTAAAATGTTGTATACCGCTCTGCACACGGTGTATATAAAAATGTGACTGATGTAGATGGGACTGGTATAAAGTATACTTTGAAATAAATGTAATATCGTTTAATATGTTTTCTTTTAAATGTAAATCATTGTCCCATACTTGAAGGGTTTATCAGAAAGCAGTGATTACAAATTGTGAACGTAACCTCCACTTCCTTCGTTGGAAAACACGAATTTTTACACATTTAACTAAATCAAATTTTTAGGAATAAATAAATAATGGAAAAAGTTCGCGTTTTTTCTCAACATGTGCCTTTAGAGAGGAACAAAATATGAACCTTCTTTGATTTGTAGAAGGGTTCTATTGATCAACTAAATCAGGATTTAACAAACTATCTGACTTCCTTCTAGTAATGTATATTAACTCCGCCCTTCGGCAAGAGTAATCCATCAAGCTTTCTACCATCCGTGGGCGAATATTTCCCTCCTTTCACACTACGGGACTGCGGTGCACTTACCCTCGAACATATATATACCACACAGTTGTATTTCGGTTTGTGAGAGTAGGTATAGTCGCGGGAGCGGGAGCGGGGTCAGAGGTTGTGTCGTGCTGTTTGTCGGCATCTCGGCTGTCGCTGCCGTCTCTGCTAATGACTGATGCGATGTAGATGTAGTGATGTAGATGTTCAAGATGGCGGGCGGCGATGGTCGCCTAGCAACCATGTTATTTCCGCATCGCGCGATACCTTATCGCCGCCTTGCAGATCGCTCCCCATCAATCCTCAACCCCCCCTCTCCCCCCCCGAGTGTCTTCACCCCCGCAATTTGCCTCCCCCAGCTTTTTGCCCTTGACGGCAAAAATACTTTCTTTCGCTTGACCTGATGCAATTTTCTTATCCTCTTACCTTTTCAAAGCCATCAGAAACTTAAAAGCGCCCGTTTTTAACAAAGTCTAGCGTCTGCATTTCTGGAAACTAAATTTGATTTTAAGAAAACGATTTAATTTATAAAAGTGACTTATTGTATTAAAAAAATGGCAAATCTATCTTTAATGTATGGCGAAAGGTTTATCTTGTTTGATGTAACGGATGAAACTCGGAATTCTATTTTTAAAATGACTTCAATTCCTTTTAAAATTGTTGAATAATAAAGTGATTAGTCCAGAAGAAATTTACTGCTCCTAAAAGTTCCTTAAACTAAAAACTAAATAGGCCTACTTGCCAAATTTTGGTCTTATTTGCTTTGGCGAAATGTTAGCTAATGTATGAATAAGTTTGCTGTGGTAAATTTATGTATTTAATGCCATTAATATAATGTATATATAATTTGTTCTCAACATATACATCCCTTGTTTCTTTTTATTTAAGTTTAATTTTGTATTTTTAAAACCAGTGAAAATGAAAGTGGAATCTGAAAATCGAAATAAGAAATGAGGTGATAACCGTATTTTATTTTGTTTAAAAGGCCAATGAAAGCTCATTTTTAACTGATTCTAGTGCACCAGACAGCACGGCAACACATATTGATCTCCCACGGATTGCAGCTACCGCCTTCGCTTCTTATAAAATACTAGCTGTTACCCGGCAGACGTCATGCATTTGACTATTACCAACTAAAACCAATATTAACAAGATCACCTGATCAAGTAAACATGTCATTAGCTTTTATGTTAACAAGAATATCTTTCCATAAGGTTTATATGGAACCCTTTTGGGCTTCTTGGGTTAGGACGAAATTGATGGCTTAAAAACATTCTCCGTGAAATTTTACATTTATATATACCAAATTTAATGGCAAACGGTCCAACGGTGTCCGAGTCCATAAACTTCAAATATATATACAAACAATCAAACCAACATCTTCTTTTATAAATATAGATAAGGCTAATATTATTAACGAAATTCCTGGACAATCATAGTCGAAATAAACTCCTAAAACTTTCAAAGTTTTAATAAACACCCTTGACGAAGCGTATGCAAGGTATGAAGGTATGCAAGGTATGCAAGGTATGCAAGGTATGAAGGTATGCAAGGTATGCAAGGTATGAAGGTATGCAAGGTATGCAAGGTATGAAGGTATACAAGGTATGCAAGGTACGAAGGTATGAAGGTATGCAAGGTATGAAGGTATGCAAGGTATGAAGGTATGCAAGGTATGCAAGGTATGAAGGTATGCAAGGTATGCAAGGTATGCAAGGTATGCAAGGTATGCAAGGTATGAAGGTATGCAAGGTATTTTTTCACTATGTTGAGGAGATTTCTGTTTAAAATGGTAGTCGTTCTTTTCTTAATGCTGTAGATCAAATTCTCTTGATTGAAGCTTATCAAGCCCCAATAAGCTAACCGATTGCTTCCGGATAGAAAAGATAAATCTATAATTTAATACTATATGTGCACTTTTACTTTTGTTGTATAAATTTTCATGGATTGCCGTTTGCAGTTAAACAATTTTGATTTTGAACGTATGGCGATATCGTTCCTATGAGTCTTGTTCGTTAGACAATTCATTATGATTCATTACACAACTATGGAAATCTGCAAAAATAATGTTTATTTATTTTCACCAACGGATTACACCATTTTACAATACTTTCAAATATTATTAAGAGACAGTTCCAAGATGGTAGCAATAGCAAGCATACATTCACTAGAGATCAGAACATATTAACAAAGTAAACCACAACTAATTAAGCAAAATGGTAGCAATATATCAGCAACAAGTGGTAATAGATCTATCATGCAGTAATGCTAACAATTAATAAATTAATAAATACAGACTAATTAAAACTAATAAATAATAACTTAATAATAGGTGACATGAATAAATAAGATTTAACAGTTGAAATAAAAAAATGAAAACACAATCACTGCTTTATCATTGCAGCCATTTTTCCATAATATGTCAAATTATATCATTGTTTATCTTAATTACTCAGTTATTTTTACATACAGTATCAGTAACTTAATTGTCCATAGTAGAAACGTGTTTCCGGTTTTCGTACTGTGATGAAGTGATTATAACATTTGTAATGTTCCGTAATGGAGTAATGATTCTTCACAAGGTAGTTTGTATGATTTTCCCCATGAAGACACGACGTCCAACAGTACTTATTTTAGAATAACTTTTAGGAGTACTTATTTTGTCAGTTTTGCGTTCTTTCTAAGTATGTTCTATACACGCTGTCAACAGCAATCACCTGCTATGGGGAATATGTGCGTGTTGCATTGCGTCGTTGTCGGGCGCTGGTCTCACATAAGACACTTTATTCAAACAAAACCGATCTTTCAAAGCCAATTTAATCATTGCATCACAAATAATAATCGTTCAAATACTGTAATTGCAAAACATTCAATAAATGTGAAATTTGGATAACCGTTGTGATATAAAAACTCACTGACATCGCTGGACAATTTCATGTTCTTTAACATGAGCCAAATAATAACGATTTCAGCTAACGGAAGCCATTAGAAACGCGAGCGTTTGGGGTTCGAGCTCCCTCTTAAAGCCAAGTTCATTATAGGTTCACTCTGTGTGGTTAATTAATAAATCTGCTAACTAATAAACAATAAGAATAAGAATCTTTATTTCCTTTAAACACTTACATGCAATAGGATCGTCAGTTGGGTGAGGCAGTATTATAAAATAAACAAAGATCCATACAAATTCACCAATTTACAATACAATTATTCAAAAACATATCATAGACTATCAGCTTACATCTAATCAATGGTATCACTTAAACCTAAAAAATCACACACTTTTGTAAAGAAAAATGTCAAAAATAGGTACTTATATACGGATGCTGCTGGGATTTCAAGGAACTCATTCCATGAGTATAAAGGATAGGCCAATAATAATCTCCGGATATAGATTTTGAATTTTGAAAATTCCTGCTCCCAGAGCCTCACATGGAAGTCTGTTAAACAATCTCAAACTTAAAATACTGTTCTGCTCCGAGATTTTCTTAGTCTAACAAATGGTATATCGAATGTTCATTAGACAATACATTATGATTAATTATACAACTATGGAATTCTGAAAAAATAATATGTCAAATTATAGCATTGTTTATCTTAATTACTCAACTATTTTTACATACAGTTGTATACAGAATATACATGTGAACTTTTCGAAACTACTAGAATTAAATTATTTCGATGTAAGTTCATAGGGAATAATACTTAAAAGACGCTGTGATAAACCATAAACACTAATCATTGAGCCATTGCAGCCAATGAGGTACTTAGAAAAATAATCTCGATTTGAATAAATTCCCTCCAAGGTCCCAGGCCCAGGCATTTGTTGATCAATTTGAATAAATTTTTGGCACAGCATTAGGATGCATTCATCTTCAATGAAATAATAGGGTATAAATTGTAAGATTTAAAACTGTTCATTCTACGTTTGCTTTTCCCCAAATCAACACACGACTCACGACAGGTCATACAGTCGACGTGATCAGAGAGTTCAAGGGCGTCAGTCTCACCCCCGTAGGTGGAGTCAGTTAGTTATGATCGCGGGTGTTTAAGGGTGGAATCGGATCGTGAGAGAGGGAGGATAAGCGGATTGCAATAGCGGATTAACGCGCGCCACGCGGCTCCCACCGCGCTATTGTAGCGGCGCCGCCTCCACCGGTCATACAATAGCACGAGCTACGACTTCCGCCCCCGGTGACGTGGCGGCGATGGTGATGCGAGGTGTCGCAAAGGGTTGGGCCGACGGGAAGCTGAGGAGAAGTGCAGTAGTCCTACGGATAACATTCCGGAGTAGAAACTAAAGAATTGACATCAAATTATATCTGAAGTCCATTTTAATAGACAGATCATGCTACAGTTTCCGAGATTTCCTTACTGGCTAATATTTTACTTAGCTAATGCAAATTGTAATTGTTTATCTGGCAATAATCGACGAATGACGTATATACTTAAGGAAAAATGTAAGGAGAGGAATAAATTTATTAATGAACCAACTTTAACTCTGGGGCGGTACTTTTCGCAACTTTTGTTTCTGGAACTTCCGCTAGCCAATAAGCTGTACGCCATCTTGTTTCTGACATTCGCTGATTGGGCCTGTTGATGACCGGTGTGACTGGTTGAAATCAGCCTTGTACCACCTTTTTGTATATTTACCGTCTTGTATGTAAGAACAGTATAAGTGTAAATATATTGTGTAGTGTTGTGAGACGTAGTTTTATTTGATCCCGTATAAACTTCAACTTGTCTACATGAATTTAAACATAATTGCATTGGTAAAATGTCAATAAAATCTGCAACTAAGTAAGTAAGTAAGTATGCAAGTAACTGCATGGAGCATATTTTTTCGAGGGGAAATTCTTCTAGTGCACCGTCAATGAAGAAACGGATATTCCGTGGTGTATATGAACAGTGCTTAAAAGGATGTTTTAATCATAGCAATGCATTCCGCATTATTACTTTCTTCCATGCCTGACAAGACTTAGGTTTGGAACTATATCAATTTCAGAGCTACAATCGGTACTTCCTATCCAGAAAATGCTGCCAGTCTCTTATTTATCGTCTAGTGTCGGCTATTGTCCGTACTCAATCGATAATCTCGGTGCAGGCGATAATCTCACGGTCCGGTGTAGCCGCCTAAATATTACACACCCTCTTTGACTCATGTTGTAGGAAAACAGTGAACGTAATTCAAGTGTAAAGTGTCTTTGTCGCTTTCGTAAAATTAACAGTTTTTTTCCCAAGTGATAAAAACCTAATTTACGCTCTTAATAAATAACAATAGCGTTTCGTCCTTCGATAATAATATGGAAGACGCTATTTAAGCGTTCGTTCAATGTTACGTTTCTATAGTGTGAAAGTGCCTCAGAACATACTCAAAACATACATTGCAGTCAAAACCTCAACATAACAAAGTGACTGTTTGACAGGTCATTAAAATATCTGGAGGGTCAAGGGTTGCTCGGAGAAGGTCAGTCAGTATTTTAAATAGGCCTGGAGTACATTTTTCACTACGCCCCACATACAATGACGAGCAGATTTAGTGGAGTGGGGAACACTTCCTCTTCTTTGCTTCCAGCCGTACGTGCGCAAAATACTCTCAGCCAGGACGCTTATTCCTCGGCCTAACATCAACTGTTTTATTAGTGAATTTCCTTTGGAAAGTGAACTATTAGCATGACCCGCACGGTGAAACTTAAGCCCGGGACCACCATAGAAGTTCCTAACGTGACCCCCTGAACACGTTTTGGGGGGTCGTTCAAAATTGTATATATATATATATATAAGGAGACAGACATAACACATATATAGATATATATATAAAATATATGTCTATATTTTATATATATAGACATATATATATATATGTGTGTGTGTGTGTGTGTGTGTGTGTGTGTGTGTGTGCACTCTAGCGGTCGCATTTTTTGTTCGATTTACTTCAAATTCGGTAGGGACGTTCCTTTCTGTAATCAGTTGGACAAGTTCGTTGGGCAAAACAATCAGAAAACTCTAAACACCTTTTTTTGGGGATTGATCTTTCAAATTTCGAGTTTTGGGCCCAAAAAGGGTCATAAAAGCCCAAGATGTAAAATCAATGCATGTAAAAAGATGGAAATTAGAGAGGCAAATGTTTTAAGCCCTCTCTCGTCATTATAGCATAGATATATTTACCGAGTTATTAAAGAAAATGTGTATCGACTAAACACAGTACTGTACGTTGTCTTATGGGGGTTTTACACTAGAAAAGCCTGTTATTCCTTTATTAGAGTACTTTTAACATCCCCAGCAACCTCACGCCTACTTTCAAGCCTGTCTGGACCTTCTCCTAACCTTATAATGCGCAAAATTGTATTCCCAGCTTTGCAAGTAAGTGAAACCAGGAGTATCAGAACAGCCAAAAAAATCAATGTTTTCAGATTTCAATAAAAATTGGACAAATGTATGTTTTTACACTTATTTTGTGTTTTAAAAGTTTTTATGTGGAAATTCACTTCCCTCACGTCAGCGTGCTGCGTGCGAACTCGTTTATAAATTCGATGTTCGACCCAAAACATTACAGAAACCTTTGCGATTTTTATCGTTTGTTACCGTTTTTAAATGAGTTATTGAGTATTGTAAACATATGATACAAAACTATAAATGCATTAAAAGTTTTTTTTTTAACTAAGGGGCAACCTAAATTGATAATATAAGTTAAAATTTCCTGTAATCAATTAAAATTAAAGATCAATGGGACATCTTGCACCGTGTTATCGTGCCACGAACTACCGAGGTTTAATTTAACAGAGTTGCACAAACGTGGAGATGATGTCAGGGGCGCTTTGAAGCTCTGAAGCTCTGACGCAGATGTGGTGATATGATCTGTGATTAAATTAGAACCTTTTGTAGTGAGTCGCGATAACGTCAACAGATCATTGACGAGTCGAGGAGTCGAGGCTATATCCGACCTCGTGGGGACTGCGGACCACCGGAATGGCGACGGTATCACCGATGCCCCTTGACAACCTAATCTTCTATTCGTTACGCTATGCAACTCCGCAAAGACAAAGTGAGGGACAATTTTCGGAACAAATTGTCTCAGCGATCTCGTCTACGATCCGTTTGGGTAGCGCGGTCCCATTAGTGAACCTGCTAATGGTTTATTTATTAGCATCCAATGTAAGAGTTTCGTTACAAAAGGTCAGTATTTGAGGACGTCTTCTATTGAAAATAGTATCCCAGCAAATATTATTTTAAAATAGTGTTATACCTAAAATACTAAAAACCTATTATTAAATATATAACACTTTTTTATTTGGATATCCCTCATCTTTTATATTATTCAAAACGTCACCAATCTAGCCGAAATGTTATTTATCTGGTACACGAGTTTTGGACAGAATAAAAGTATAAAGGAAAGACTTCAAAATAGTTCTTCGACTATATATAAAAATATATATAAAAAATAGGTTTAAGACTTTTTGAAAAAAATCCCTTTCAAAAATAACACTCTGAAGATTTATTACAGTTTCATCCAAAAACCAGTAATTTAAGTAAATAATTAAATTTAAGGTTTTTTTGAGCTTGGCATGTTTGGGTTGTAGGCTACTATTGCAGACGCAGAAGCCACAAGAAAATTCATCCCTGTCAAAGGTTGTTTCCTCCCAAAATAGAAAATGAAAACAATTGAAATTTTTAAAACTTGCGAAAATCTGCACTTGAATAAAATCAAAAACATTACTGAACAAAACTTAGCAATTACAAATCAAATTGTCTTTATTACCATCAAACAGTGTACACAGCATTGGCATGAGTCAGTGTTACAAACTACAATGAAAAATGCAATACCCTTATAACAAGACATAGTACAAATAAAAAAAACATATTTTACTGGTTAAGGAAATTATAGATACGATAGTATATTTCATCAGGTACACCCCTTTAGACGTTTTCCAAATTTTTAGACGGGAGGTCAAATTTAAGGCCTGCAGGCAAAGAATTAAAAAGCTTAATGCAGTGAAAAGAGATGTTACGTTGAAAAAGGTTGTCTTGTGCTTTGGAATTGGAATTTTTAACCGTGGGCGGAGTGCATATTTGGAAGAAAAACTATTGAAGAAAATTGTAGAAGAATGTTTTTTTGTAATACATTAAGGTTTCAAATACAAATACAAACAAGGAAAAGTAAGAATCTTATTCTGCCGAGTTACTTACTTACTGATAATAAAGACAATTTGTCACATATACTAATTAAATACATAAAGTGAGGTGAACCTTCAACTAGGGTCAAATAGTGCTTCAAAAACAACTACACCTTTATAAATAAAAGCAAATAGAACTCAGTGTGTAAAATTCAATGATAAGCGTCGTTCCTTTTTATCCCTAAGTGCGGGAGTTCTCAGGGCTCTGTTCTTGGGCCAATTATGTTCTTAGTTTATGTTAATAATTTGAGTAATGGGGATTTTAAGGGGAAACTCACATGCTTTGCTGACGATACTGCTCTCTGTTATTCAGCACAAGATGTGCCAGCTCTGAAGATAATGATGCAGGATGATCTTGATAAGATGACATTCTGGTGTTCTACTAGCAAACTATCTTTGAGTTCTAAAACAAAATTTATCAGGTTTAGTTTGAGGTCTATGACTGATTTAATTGAACTTATCTTTTTTAGATGTATTATTTGTCTTTCAGCTGTTAGTGATACATGCATTAATTGCTTAAACATTGAGCAAGTAAGTCACATAACATATTTTGATTTGTCTATTGATGAAAACTGTAATTAAAAAGTTCATCTAACAAATTTGCAGTAGTAAATGCTTTAAGAGTTTTTTATTTATTAAAATACATTTGTCCTATAGTCGTCTTAAAATATTATTCTCTTGTAAATTCCAAAATACGTATGGTATTTCTTGCTGTGGTGGAACATATTCTTCAAACCTTAAAACTATTATTACATCGCAAAAAAAGATTATAAGAATTATGTTGCAAGTCAGAATGGATGAAAAATCTTTTCCTTTGTTTAAGTTGTTGGGCATTTTACCTCTTAAATATTTATAAATTTATCCAGTGTTACGTATTTTCTTTATTAGAGGAGGAAATGTAACCAGTAACACGAACATTGTTTCTACTACCTTTCAACTGAGGAGGCGCATTGCGGTTCCTCAGCCAAACAATGAGGCCTTTAGACGATATTTTTCTGTATTGTGTTCCTAAAATTATTTGGAAAGTTGCCTATTAACATTGCTTCTTGTGGGCAGATTAAAACCTTTCTTAAATTATTAAAGATATGGTTATTTGAAAACAATGAAGTTGAAGTTTTCTTTTAATTAACAACTAAACAAGATGTTATAGTATATATTTAATGTGCACATCAGTGTGCTCGTATGTGCAATATTGACCTTCATAGTAATTGCATTAGTAAGCAGGGTGCAAACATGTATATTCTTATATATTTTACTTATTGGTTTATACTAAGCAATTGTCAAAAACATTTAATTTTAAATTTATAATAACAGGAGCGTCTGCAAGTAGCATTATCTTCATGTAATGTATATTAAACGTAGCCTCAGTACAGCTTTTGTGCTCAGATGCTACGTATCCATATTTCCCTTAATTACGTTTTATGTATGGGATGTTTATTTACATGTAAAATGTTAAGTTGTTAATTTATATGTTGTTAGCGAATTTACCCTATAGTGAAGAAGCTATTACCGTAGTCGGCATGGTAAGACCTAGGCCCGGGACCATGATAACTTTTCGTTTTGAGGTCCCCAGACCCCAAAAACACCATTCGTTCGAAACTGTATATATATGTGTATGTGTGTCCGCACGATAATTCTCGTAAAAAAGGTTCAATTTTGATGAAATTTGGGACAAACGTGTAAAGCAGCATTTATGACTTTAAGTTCGAAAACCAGACAGATCGACCCATCCAAAGTGGTATTTTTTTTTTGGGGGGGGGGTTGTACCCCAAAAATGGGTTTTTGAGTTTTCTACATATAATGTTTTAAGAAATATAATTTTACTTTTCACCATTGGATTCGGCTTAAAAAAACGAACAATTGGTTGTTTTGATAATTTCTCTACGTCAATTCTTTACAGAGATATTCAAAGTGCTTATCACAGTACGTTGTCCAATGTTACTCTTATGGAGAATTAGAACAATTTTATATATCGCTTATTTATGAACGTATCCGGAATAAACTTGGTATATGGCTTCATATTATTGTGGTCTATTGATAATTTTCAAAAAAAACAGTATTTTGCCGATGGTTCCCGTAGCAGCAAAACTGCGTACTCAGCACCATGTTATTCTTATGGAGAATAAGAAAAATGTTATTTCTCACTAATTATGAACAAAAATTAATATAACTTGGTTTGTAGCTTTACCTAGTTGAGTTGCATTGATATTTGTATAAAAAACTATCATTTGTGTTCCTTTTTGCAGCAAACCTGCGTACTCTGTCCCTCATGTTATTCTTATGGAGAATAAATAAAATTGTATAAATTGCCTATTTGTTAATGGATACGGATGAAACTTGGTATGTGGCTTCACCTGATTGTGGTTTGTCAATATTTACATTAAAACCTAATATTTTCTGTTCCTTGTTGCAGCAAACCTAAGTACTCAATACCCATGTTATTCTTATGGAGAAAAATAAAAATGTTATGTACGGCTCATTTGTGAATATGTATCTATGAAACTTGGTAAGTGGCTTTATATAGTATATATATATATATATATACATATATACATATATATATATATATATATATATATATATATATATATATATATATATATATATATGTATGTATTGGAAATTCGCTGAGTGTGCAGGTTTGCTGCGACGGGGGTATGTTTATACTTCTCTCATGTTACCTGTTGTTTAATAATGTTGTAAACTTACTTGTTGTTACAATTTCATTGTAATGGAAATATGGATATAAAGAATTTCAATTTCAAATTAGTTATTTATGCATTAAGAGCATAAAGCAGGTCTACGCGGAGCGCGGTCATTTTCCGAAAGCGATAAAGACATTTTACACTCGAAGTACATGCGTAACTGTTCCTACAACTAAAATTTAGGATACCATACAACAAAAAGTCAGTTTATTAGAAAAAGACTTTTTCGGTCGCTAAATATAAAATAGCTGTTTTTAATGTATTTTAGAACGTAAAGAAGGCCTTTAG
This sequence comes from Allygus modestus, assembly GCA_963675035.1. NCBI lineage: Eukaryota > Metazoa > Arthropoda > Insecta > Hemiptera > Cicadellidae > Allygus > Allygus modestus. Next base: position 2,655,883 of record OY776114.1, on the reverse strand, counting down.
GCGTGGTTATAGAAAAATATGAATCCTCGTATTAATACAGGCGCAGAGGATAAGCCGAGGCCGCTATGCGAGGACGCCGCGCCGAGGCCGCGTGCCCGAGCCATTAGCCGTGTTAACACCCCGGTCCCACGCGGATCCGACCGCTAATTCTGCCTAAGAAATGCGATGTGGGGCTTTGTATAAGGATTACGGAGTCAATGAGGGGTGGCCGGGGTGTTAGGAATACTTGCTACTTAACTATTCGAAAACTGGTTGAATGATTACTGTTCGATTGCTAAATGATTTTTTCGATTCATAAAAAATATGTATATAAGTAAAATAGATCAATGTTAAATAAAATATGTTTTGTATCATAATATATACTGTTCATATATAAAATAGATTAGTTTATGTTGGTGTGCCCATTTATGAAAGTGAGATTATACAGATTTTTTTTTATATTTGACAATTATAGAACATGTTCTTAAAATTATACTACAACTCCTCTGCGTATTAATGCTTAGACAAACTATAACATCCAAAGCGATAACTTGTGGTGTAAAATTAGTGGTGTTTGTTTCAATCTTAGATAGTAAATTCTCTTTTGAGAGGTTTAACGATGTACAATCTATAGTACTGTTCGTATAATGCTTGCTTGGACTCAAATTTATTGTTGTTTCTTTATTAAAACGATGTATCACTTTATACTTTTTTTAAATGTATTTAAATTTTTGAAATTTTTCTCCTGCTAGACGTTTCCTTGTTTTTTTATAATGTTATGCCGTATTCATCAGTCATCACTTAGTTTCATGGTTTTCATTAGTTGTATAGAAATATAAAATCACATTTTTATACTAAAATAATGTATTGACATAAAATCATTAATTTTGCATTAACAAAAATCATACAGTTAATTTTAGTATTTTATTGATTAGTGTTGTATAACTTTGGTATTGAGTATATTTATACAGCTCTATTGATGGAACGCTACTCAGCAGCATCTTAGCTTGTCCCCTTCAGAGTTGTATGCAGTAACGAGCAAGTGTAGTTATTGTTTGTGGGGCGGATCAATAGCAGCAGATGGATGTGACGTCACAACGCCATCTTGATCCCCCCTTATCACCCCCCCTCCACCTTATCAGATAACACCAAGACGGAGGCTAACATACGAGCTGATCCTTGAGCCGGCTCTCAGATATATGTCTGTCACATTCACAAACAATGCCGTACATAAGCTGATCGATATGTTCCTAGTATATTATTTCAATTACTGCTGTGAACATTGTCAGGTTTCTTTTATAGTAAAAAGTTATTTTTATGCGTTGATCTTAATTTGTATTCTAACATTTGTGGTCCAGATATCCTTTCTTACTAATTGTTTAGAATTATTTTCAAATACATACCTGTATTTGGGAAATATTTTAACTTAGGGGCTTTCTCTATGTAACCAAATGTTCAGTACTTTGAAAAGTTGTTAAAAATTAAGTAATTTTCCGTATCTTGTATTTTATCGCAGTCTTTCTTTGGTAAACAATTAAACCTAAGTAAATTATGGAAATATTTTAGTGGCTTATTCCACTTTTATAATACGTCTGAGAGTATAAATAATTAATTTAACCAAAATCACATTCAAACTATCGATGCATAAAGAATTATTGTCAAAAGCAAAATATACAGGATAAAGCGGTCTTATACAGTGAGACGCTATACAGGATAAAGCGGTCTTATACAGTGAGACGCGGTGCAATTAGTTAGGATTGGTGTCATCTTCTCAGTTATAAACAGTCAAATCGTTGCCTGGTCAACATATGTTGTATGTTTATTAACGTTACATTTAACCAAATACGTCACTAACTGAATTATTTAATCGTGCACTGCGAGAAAAATACTTGCGCCAGTTTGCGTGGAAAATACAGACCCCATCTCGTCTTCCAGCGACGCGATATAAAAAGAAGGGCGAGTGGAAGGGCGAGTGGACTTATTCCACTGTTCATCCACAAACTCGAATCAATGCTCGACCTATTGGCGAGACAATGTTAGTGATGACATAATATGTTATTTTTCGACAACAGTTAATAATCGTTATGCAACTTAAATTAATCCATATCCCTGCACCAATTCTTGTTTGATTGGTTGAGATTTGATGAACTATTTTTCAGTATCTGTTACGATTAACAGATATAGAAAACAAAAACCTTTAAGTAATAATCACATCAATCACCTCCACTATCTTCATGGATTTCCAACATTATCTCAAACAAGACGTCGTAAACATAATTCATCTATATGACATTAATCTATAATCTAGTGTAAAGAATGCAATGTAAAAATTACTACAAATCATAAACAAAACTTAACACAAACGACAAATTAAAAAAAATTACGTCACAGATAATAAGATATTTTTTACCTTCAAAATTAATTATTTACTTTTTTTCTATATACTTCAAAACCATCAAGGTGATTTCCATATCACTCATATGATTATTGTACAAGATGCGTAAAAAAGAGGTGAGTGCGTGATCAGCTGATGTGACGTAGATGGGCTCGCCAATGACATAGCTATGCAAACCTTACTGCTGAACTGTCAGTTTTGTATCATATGATCCAAAAATTAAAGACATTTTTTGTTTACTATTATTGCGAGCCCATCCACGTCAATCAGCTGATGATCCACACACCTCTTTTTTAAACATCCTGATTATTGAAAAAATATATATTTTATAATCGTGGCCTTAATTTTATTATACAAAGTATCTGCTTCACCTGGCAGGACGATTTATAGTAGCATTATTCGCTTATAATCCAATGACATATACATAACCTCGAAACTCATCAGTATTCTGATAGGACTGTCAGAAAAATCGTAACGCTGCGGTAACGAAGTATAGATTTAGGAACTAAGCTCACCAACACAAGGTGTATACAACAAATAATCAATATAACTTTGTACATAAGGGGGAAGCAACCACAAACCAGTGCGCAGGTGGGATACTGATTTAGGAACTAAGCTCACCAACACAAGGTGTATACAACAAATAATCAATATCACTTTGTACATAAGGGGGAAGCAACCACAAACCAGTGCGCAGGTGGGATACTGATTTAGGAACTAAGCTCACCAACACAAGGTGTATACAACAAATAATCAATATAACTTTGTACATAAGGGGGAAGCAACCACAAACCAGTGCGCAGGTGGGATACTGATTTGGAAATTACCTTCACTTGCTCATAATATCAAAGAGAATCAAATTATTTATTGTGCTTGAGATTTAATATTTGTGATTTAAAGATCCAGGAAATTAAATGGATGTATATAGTTCCGAAATTTTTATATTAAAAACCGGTGTAATAACTCTCTTATTTGATTGTTTACTGGTTTATACATTTGAATAAGAGCGATAAAATATATTCAAACCTAGTAGTGCTTGTAGATTTAGAGATAAACTGAATATAGTGTAACCTATTTGGGAGTAAATTGCTGTTCCTTGCGTTTCTCCCGGCTCAATGTACACTATACAGTATTTTGAAATGGATGTTGAACAATGTCTTAGAATGTAAACCAAATACATTTTGGCACCTGAGTGGAAAAATAAACCCTATTATATGTTTTACGCACCAAAACAATTTCAACAAAATTGTATTTACATATAATATATGTAAATAATACAAATTGTACATAATATACGTAGGAAATAAAACAATTCTTATATCCTTTCCTTTCTCAGCTATTTATCTGTAGATGTCAACGCCAACTAAGTGCGATTATGGAAAGAAAATTACTTGCGGAGCGGCCGCGCGGTGACCGAACATTCTATTCCACAACTTCGTGTAAACGTAAAATACCCCCTACGCAGCAAACCTGCGTCCTCAGCGAATTTCCAATGCATAATAATATCTTAATACGTACCACATAAATCTGGATAGTAAGTTTCATAAACATATATTCACAAATAAGCGATATATACAATTTTAATTATTCTCCATAAGCATAACATTGGGGATGAGTTCATAAGTTTTCTGCAACAGGGAAAACAAAATAGGGGTTTTCACGCAAATATCAATATAAATCACCTAGGTGAAACCACATCCCAAGTTTCATCAATATACAATCATAAATAAGTGATATAATTTTGATCTTTCTCCATAAGAATAACATGGGGGATGAGTACGCAGGTTTGCTGCAACAAGGAACACAAAACATGGTTGTTTTTATAAATATTAATATAACTCAACAAGGTGAAGCTACATACCAAGTTTCATTAAATTATGTTCATAACTAAGGGAGACATTACATTTTACTTATTCTCCATAAGAAAAAACATGGGGGCTGAGTACGCAGGTTTGCTGCTACGGGAAAAATCGGTAAAAATTGCTGTTTTGTGTAAATAACAATAAACCACAACCAGATGAAGCCGTATACCAAGTTTCATCAGTATCCGTTCATAAATAAGCGAGATATAAAATTGTTCTTATTCTCCATAAGAATAACATTGGACAACGTACAGTGTTTAGCACTTTCAATATCTCTGTAACCATTTGACGTATAGAGAAATGATCAAAACACCAAATTGTGTTTTTTTTAAGCTGAAACTAATGGTGAAAACTAAAATTATACTTTTTAAAATATTACATATAAAAACTTCAAAAAACCCATTTTTGGGGTACAACCCCCCCCCCCAAATTACCACTTTGGATAGGGCGATCTGTCTGGTTTTCGAACTTAAAGTCATAAATGATGCTTTACACGTTTGTACCAAATTTCATCCAAATCGGACCATTTTTACGAGAGTTATCGCACCCACGGACACACACACACACACACACACACACACACACACACACACACACACACACACACACACACACACACACACACACACACACACACATATTTATAAATATATCTATATATATTATATACAGTTTCGAACGAATGGTGTTTTTGGGATCTAGAGACCTCAAAACGAAAAGTTATCATGGTCCCGGGCCTAGGTCTTAACATGCCGACTACGGTACAGTAATAGCTTCTTCCCTATAGGGAAAATTCCCTAAATAAAATCAAAGAAAACTGGCATTTAATTCAAACTGAATAGAATGAAATTAAAGAGAACGGATAAATTATTAAATTCCTGGAAAATAGAATGAATGGTGCGATAAAATAGAGATAACGCCAGTCCAGGCGCCAGGGGGAAGGGTGGCAAGGTCGGCCTCAAGGTCATCACGCTCGTTCAATGACCAGCGCCTACAATCTTGAACAAAAACCTGCAATACACGCGTGTATTGCCGTCAACCTCAACTGAAATAGAAGGCGCTGTCAAACTAACGCGACCCGCTGAACAAGTGAAGTGATTTCTGTTTGGTTTTAAGCTGAATTCAATGGTGCAAACTAAAATTTGGGTTTAGCAAGAACTACATGTCAAAAGTACAACAAAAAAACATGTTTGGGGTAGGAAACCCCTTCAAAACCTCTCTGCGGATGGATCAATCGGTCTAGTTATTGATGTAGCTTTACATTTATGTATCAAGTTTCATAACGGACCTTTTTTGCCAGAGTTATCACAGCTGTGGACAAATTTGTAGATACAATTTTTTGCTTAGATTTTACTTGGAGTTATTCTACTACAACTGTTACATTCCTAGATATGAACATTTTGTTAATAATAGCAAAGTTAAAACTAAACTCCATGTAAGAAACTAATCAAATGCAGTATTTGCTTACCAGGGCTGCCATCCCACTAATATTATAAATGTGAAAGTTTGTATAGATATTTGTGGCTCAATCACGCTCTAACCACTGAGCTTAAATTTGGCAGAGAGGTACTTGATAGTCCTGAGTAACATATTGGAGTTGCGAAAATCATATAGGGCTTTGCCCCATGGGGTTCAAAATTCCCATGTATTCCTTATGGACATTCATTTTTGTTTAAGCTGATAAAAATACCCCCGTCGCAGCAAACCTGCATTCTCAGTGAATTTCCAATGGATATATAACATAAAACATTAACACTTAACGGGATTCATAAGAAATATATTCACAAACAAGCAATATTAAAAATATTAATTATTCTCCATAAGAATAACATTGGGTATGAGTACGCAGGTTTGCTGCAACAAGGAACACAAAATAATGGGTTTTTATGCAAATATCATTAGAACTCATCTAAGTAAAGTCACATACCAAGTTTCATCCATATACATTCATAAATAAGCGATATATAACATTTTAAGTATTTTCCATAAGAATAACATGGGGACCAAGTACCTAGGTTTGCTGCTACAGGATCCATAGGCAAAACTTTTTTCTGTGCAAACAACAATAAACCCCAACCATATCAAGCCATATACCAAATTTCGCCAGTTTATGTTCATAAATAAGCGAGATAAGTTGATGTCATGTCAGACGCCACGGAGAGCGGCAAGATGTGTTTGTGCATAGGACTGGACTCAGTTGTTAATGTAAATTTTATTTTGTTTGTTTTTTTCAACGTTGTCACAATAACTGGTTGATGTGACAACGTAATTCCAAGAAAATTAATGTGTTTGAGTGTTGTAAGTTTGGGTGGAATAAATCATTATTTCATTATTTCATATTTCATAGATATACAATTTTTCTTTTTCTCCATAAGAATAACATTAGACAACGTACTGTGTTTAGCACTTTCAATATCTCGGTAACCAATTGACGTAGAGCAATGATCAAAATACCAAATTGTTTGTTTTTTTAAGCTGAGTTTAATGGTATAAATTAAAATTTGATTTTAATTAAAATTACATATGAAAACCTCAAAAAACACATTTTTGGGGTACAAAACCCCCCAAAAACCCCCCTTCGGATAGTGCGATTCATCTGGTTTTCGAACTCGTTCAAATAAATGGTACTTTACACATTTGTACCAAATTTCATTAAAATCGGACCTTTTTTACGAGTGTTATCGTGCTTACGGACACACATATATATATATACATATATAAAAATTTGAACGAATGGTGTTTTTGGCATCTGGGGACCTCAAAATGAAAAGTTATCATGGTCTCGGGCTTAAGTCTTACCATGAGACCTACAGTAATAGCTTCTTCCCTATAGGGGAAATTCGCTAAAACGTGGTTAGTAATTTTCAAATACCCCCGTAGCAGCAAACCTGCATACTTAGCGAATTTCCAATGCATATATATTTATCTTAATGCCACATAAAGCTACATACCAAGTTTCATCAATATACATTCATAAATAAACAATTTATGACATTTTAATTATTCTCCATAAGAATAACATGGCGGCTGAGTATGCGGGTTTGCTGAAGCAAGGAACACAAAAAAATGGGGTTTTATGCTTATATCAATATAACTCAACTAGGTGAAGTCACTTACCAAATTTCATTAATTTATTTTCATAATTAAGGGAGATAACACGTTACTTATTCTCCATAAGGATAACATGGGGCTGAGTACGCAGGTTTGCTGCTATGGGAGCCTTTGTCAAAAAATTGTTTTTTTGAGCAAATATCAATGGTCCACAACCAGATGAAGGCGTATACCAAGTTTCGTCAGTATATGTTCATAAATAAGCGAGATATAAAATTTGTATTTTTCTCCATATGAATAACATTAGACAACGTACTGTGTTTAGCACTTTCAATATCTCGGTAACCAATTGACGTAGAGAAATGATCAAAATACCAAATTGTGTGTTTTTTTAAGCTGAATCCAATGGGAAAAAATAAAATCTGACTATTTCCAAAACTATATGTAAAAAATTCAAAAAACCCATTTTTGGGGTACAAAACCCCCCAAAAATACCCCTTCGGATGGAGCAATCTGGCTGGTTTTCGAACTTAAAGTCATAAATGTTGCTTTACACGTTTATACCAAATTTCATCAAAATCGGATAATTTTTACGAGAGTTATCGTGCTCACGGACACATATATATATATATATATACAGTTTCGAACGAATGGTGTTTTTGGGGTCTGGGGACCTCAAAACGAAAAGTTATCATGGTCCCGGGCCTAGGTCTTACCATGCCGACTACGGTAATAGCTTCTTCCCTATAGGGGAAATTCGCTAAAACCACTGTTAAAACAATTTTTTAAACACGTTTCAGCCATTTTTTCAAATATTTTGTGTCTTATTCCGATGAGTTTATATTGATATAAAAATAATAAAATACCCCCGTAGCAGCAAACCTGCGTACTCAGCGAATTTCCAATGCATATATATGTATCTTAATGCCACATAAAGCCACATACCAAGTTTCATCAATATACATTCATAAATAAACGATTTATGACATTTTAGCGAATTTCCCCTATAGGGAAGAAGCTATTACCGTAGTCGGCATGGTAAGACCTAGGCCCGGGACCATGATAACTTTTCGTTTTGAGGTCCCCAGACCCCAAAAACACCATTCGTTCGATACTGTATATATATATGTGTGTCCGTGAGCACGATAACTCTCGTAAAAATGATCCGATTTTGACGAAATTTGGTATAAATATGTAAAGCAGCATTTATGACTTTAAGTTCGAAAACCAGACAGATCGACTTATCCGAAGGGGTATTTTGGGGGGGTTTTGTACCCCAAAAATGGGTTTTTTGAATTTTTTACATATAATTTTTGAAAAAGTCAAATTTTAGTTTTGACCATTCGATTCAGCTTAAAAAAACACACAATTTGGTATTTCGATCATTCCTCTACGTCAATTGGTTACCGAGATATTGAAAGTGCTAAACACAGTACGTTGTCTAATGTTATTCTTATGGAGGAAAAGAAATTTTTTTTATCTCGCTTATTTATGAACGTATACTGACGAAACTTGGTATACAGCTTCATCTCGTTGTGGTCTATTGATATTTGCTCCAAAAAATTGTTTTTGCATAATTCTCCCGTAGCAGCAAACCTGCGTACTCAGCTCCCATGTTATTCTTATGGATAATAATTAAATGCTCTGTCTCCCTTAATTATGAACATAAATGAATAAAAACTGGTATACGACTTCACCTAGTTGAGTTATATTGACATTAGCATAAAAACCCATTTTTTGTGTTCCTTGTTGCAGCAAACCTGCGTACTCAGCCCCAATGTTATTCTTATGGAGATTAATTAAAATTGTATATATCGCTTATTTGTGAATATATTTTTATGAAACTTGGTAAGTGGCTTTATGTAGTATTAAGACATTTATATCTTCATTGGAAATTTGCTGAGTATGCAGGTTTGCTGCGACGGGGGTATTAATTATTCTCCATAAGAATAACATGGCAGCTGAGTATGCAGGTTTGCTGAAGCAAGGAACACAAAAAATGGAGTTTTATACAAATATCAATATAACTCATGTAGGTAAAGCCACATACCAAATTTCATTAATTTATTTTCATAATGAAGGCAGATAACCCGTTACTTATTCTCCATAAGAATAACATGGGGCTGAGTACGCAGGTTTGCTGCTATGGGAGCCTTGGGTAAAAAAGTGTCTTTTTGAGCAAATATCAATGGTCCACAACCAGATGAAGCCGTATACCAAGTTTCGTCAGTATAGGTTCATAAATAAGCGAGATATAAAATTTTTATTTTTCTCCATAAGAATAACATTAGACAACGTACTGTGTTTAGCACTTTCAATATCTCGGTAACCAATTGACGTAGAGAAATGATCAAAATACCAAATTGTGTGTTTTTTTAAGCTGAATCCAATGGGAAAAAATAAAATTTGACTATTTCCAAAACTATATGTAAAAAATTCAAAAAACCCATTTTTGGGGTACAAAACCCCCCAAAAATACCCCTTCGGATGGAGCAATCTGGCTGGTTTTCGAACTTAAAGTCATAAATGTTGCTTTACACGTTTATACCAAATTTCATCAAAATCGGATAATTTTTACGAGAGTTATCGTGCTCACGGACACATATATATATATATATATATATATATATATATATATATACAGTTTCGAACGAATGGTGTTTTTGGGGTCTGGGGACCTCAAAACGAAAAGTTATCATGGTCCCGGGCCTAGGTCTTACCATGCCGACTACGGTAATAGCTTCTTCCCTATAGGGGAAATTCGCTAAAACACGAAATGTAACATTTTAAATTGTAATTCGTGTTTATATATTTTATTTTAATTTTTAATATAACTATGAACATAAACTCATCGGAATACGATAAATAATATTTCAAACATGCACTGAAACGAGTTAACTGACAATTTAAATACAGTATCGTTTATTGCCATGTGTTTTACGTTTCCACGAGATTATGAAATAGAATGTTCGGTCGCCGCGCGACCGCTCCGCCAGTCATGTTATTTCGATAATCACACATTTGTATAAGGTGTCCAAATAATCAAATGTAAAGCAATATCAATTCCCCATTCTCAACCCACGTTGCATGTTCCCCGCCATCCCTTGATTACAGGATCCTCGGATGGCAGAGGAAGCTGTCCTCGGTGGTCCATCACATCAGATACGCGGCCACCCCGGCGAGCGGTGAAGAGGCGACGTGATACTCTGCATGGTCCATTGTTCCAGCAGATCCCGCGTCCGCCACACGCGCGCCACCGTCGAGTGCCAACAGCAGTACATTGTCACCCCTGACTGTTGGCATGTATGACCCTCCTTGAGCCCCTCTTTACTCGAGAGCCCGGATTCAGCCCACCCCGCTCGCTACATAGCTTCACTCATCACCTTACTTACCTTTATTAACGGCACAAAGCCCTCTTGTTTCATACAGCCGCGTACCGCTGGCCAACTTGCGTCGCCTCTCGTGTTTTGTTTGCTGAATTGCCATCAAGTGACAAAGCTCGGGCACACGCCGCACCCCAATGATGTTAGCTGAACAAGCTATAGAAGTACAAATAAAAAGTGTTATAGGTTTTGTTATATTGCACTTGAAACACATGACCAGACAATTTTGACTTGTCATGGTATAGTTCGAGTTAATGAAAATCAACTTTTTGAAAGGTCGCCAACAACTGGAAAAGTGTTTTACCGATACACGTTGACCTTTCCCCTTATGTTATAGTTTAAAACGTCCCTTGACAAAATACCTTTACAGGTTGTGTCCTCGCGGTCCTTACAGGCATGAGTCCTGAGGCATGTTATGGTGAGTTACACCATTATAACATAAGAATATGCAGATCCATGCATGCGTGGTTTCCTCACCACTCCCTAAAATGATTCAGTTGGATTTCAATAAATAAACCAAACACATTTCGTATTGATTTCATTGAAGTTACTCTATTGAAATAAATTCCTCCAATCCTCAGAAACTTCTATGTTTTTTTCTAGACGTGTGGGTTTTCTGCAATTGGGATCCGAACAATCAAGTTGCAAATTACATAGGCCTAAGCCCTAGAAAAAAAATCACTAGTGGTTGGGGATCGAACCAACGAACGTACAATTATGAGCTTTAATCAATACACCAGATCACGTGTCCTTGTTGTTTAAAGCTAAAACAACAACATATCAAAAAATACATAAAGTATTCTGTTTTAAAAATGACGGCGTTATTCACTTGCGTTTAGCTTACAAATTATCATATTTTCATACAACCTATAAAACTAAAACCTGAGCCTTCACAGGCCTTGAAATGAAACTGAAGAAATTACGAAATTGGTGGCTTCATTTGCCCTTACTTTGCCCGTGCACAAACCTCAGACCTGTGCAACGGAACTATCCAATAACGCAAGGCATGAGCTTGTCCAGTTATAGTTGAACTGTACTGATCCAATTTACAGTATTAACTTATTTTGCCATGACTAGGATTTGAAACCTCAACAGAACATTTTTGTGGGCCCTCAAACCTGATTAATATATGTTAACCGCTCACATAAATAAAGGTTAATAACAATAGGAATGCGACTGCAACACTAAATTCAATGTGTGACACTGGAAAAAGTATTTCAAATTTTAAAAGTAAAACGTAATACAAAAATAAATAATAACAATTATTACTCATTCAAAAATATAATTAAATTACTTTTGAAAATAATGGTATTTAGTTCTGAAACTTTGACTTTTTATAGTGTTTAACAATAATAAATACTGTACACAGTTGAAATATGCACTACTATAATATAGTACTTATAACATAGTTATAACACTGCTGCAGAGAGACAAGACACTTTTCTTTAAATAGTCGTTGTTTATTTGGTAGTTGTTTAGAACCTAAATGCAATAACACTTTGCAAGGCTGCCGACACCATACATTGAAAACCTAGTGTTTTATTTATTTTTTTATGTTGTAATATTTTAAAACAGACTAAACCATTAGTTATTTCCTCAATACAAACTTTACCATAAAATATTATTAAAATAAAAACACACCCACGAAAAACCTATTGGCAACCCAAAGCTGAAAAAAAATTTTGGGTCGTAAAATCCAGGAAGAGCGAGGAATTTTATTTATGTAAAGTTGATGCAGAAGTTGGACAGGTTTAGATTCAATAAAGCCGTGGGGCACAGGCGCTATAGTTGGTGTGAATGCCACAGGGGGCGCCGCTGTGGAGCCCCGGGGCGCCGCGCCCCCGCCGCGATCTGGGCCGTGCTGTCTTTATACCTCTGCTCAAACAGATATTTATGCTTATTTAAACGTTCTGTCTCATTCTGAACTCATCAAAACAGATAGATAAAAATGACATGGCACCAAACTTATGTGAATGTTTTGATGGGTTGTAGGTTGTCGTTGAAAACCCCTACAGGTTGGATTGTTATGGTGTTGTAAACGATTGAGTGGGCTGTGTAACTTAGATTTGTGGTTCCAACATTTTAATTTTATTATCAAGCTGCGCATTAAATGATACTACTTTCCATCAGTTCAAAGCAACTTGAATGTTAACAATTCTTTAATACAGTGTTTTATTACAGTGTGCCTTGCAAACGTCACAGAAATAAATATATTAATCGAATATGATCAAAGGGCCGTACTCAGTTGGGGGGGGGCAGAAAACTCACATTGTTCTACTATCTGCTGGTCTCCAAAACTGGTTGGTTGTGATATACCCACATTATTTGTTTATATGAACAACAAAAATGGTAATTGTTATGCGATTAGTATATAGAGGGAGGTCAGACGAATTTGCTCGTTTCATTTGAAAACGTTTTCCTTTGGTTTTCGTTTACTATTATGCGATTTTTAGTTCTAAATGATATGGTAGTTAAAATTGAATATTTACTTTAGTAATATTTTAATTATTCACTCTTTATAAACAAAGTAAAGTATTCATTTTCTGCAGATGGTAGAAAGAAAACAAAATTTAAAAACTATACTTATTGTTCGCATTCCATAGTTACAGAGAGCAAAATGCAATCTACAATCCGAAATAAAACCTGATCAGAGATTTCCGAGAACATTCAAGCGAAGTTTATATTTCGGATACAGTGTTCAAACACACCTCGTTACAGACAAGAGGGGTATAAAACCGACCTCAATCTCATTAATTAAAACCAAATGTGACCCAGAGCTTCTGTCAATGCCCCGAAGGGCAATCTCGACCGCAGGATGAAGGACAACAGATGTCGGAAGACAATAGAGAAGCGATGGCAGAGTTGACGGCGATCAAACACCCGCGTATAAACGCAGGACTGAAGTTTTCCCTTAGGACTCCCGAGTCCCCGAGGACTCCCCCCCCTCTATCATCCCCCGAGGGAAGCAGTAAACACAGTTTCATTACCCCGCCAAACGGGTCATCTCATGTTGATGGTCGGTGCGTACATTGCTCCGCGCATTTACGGGGCTGCGGGGTTATAACGTGTGTTGACTGTTGAGATTGGGTGCAAGTTAAACTGGAACTAACTCTATTGTGGCCTGGAGGGAAGTTCTTTACGAATGTAGGTATTCGCCAAGGAAGATATAACGTGTGATAAATGCTTTTAATTATGTATACATCTTGTAGTAGTTTTTATAGGGAAAACATGACGTTTAATCCCAAACTTGACTGCCCTATTTAAGTATTTTTCCACAGCTGTTTAATTTATATAATTCTTTGTTATTTCGTGAAAATTGCATTTTTAAGGCAACCTTAATTAATAGCGTGTTACTAAATGAACAGATGATTTTAGAGCAATGATTACAATTGTTCATGTTAGCATGTCTCTCATGAAACATCTACTGTATTAGGAAGCTTATAATCTTAAAGCTATGTATTTTGAAGCTTATAATTCAACTTAGAAAAATGTACATGAGACGGTTAAAAAGGAAACAACCCTTTATTAAATCTTTGAATGTAAATCCTACCTCCTCTAGACTGTCTAGGTCAGACGACTGGCTGGCTAATTGCAGTAAATATTATTCTTATAGGCCTAAATACCATAGACTAAACACAGGTATACAAAGATTAAAAATACTCCCATGTAAACTTTATACTTCCCTTCAATTTACACCATGCTTATAAGTCTTAAGAAGAAAGAAGACATATTATATATAACATAATTATAAACATATAATTAGGTCAAGTTATAATTAGTCGACATAGCCATTATTAAAATAAATACAATTGAACATCAATGCTTGGTGTTTCTCGCGAGACATCATCGGCACAATAGCAAATCATGAAGGAGAAGTTTACATGAAGCGCTTACTACCTCATAAACATAACTGAGTACGCCGTATTGTTGGTAGAAAACTATTTTTGAAACACCTTACAAAACACTCAACACAGGTAGGAGGATGACGGATTGAGTGGAGAATGTGGCAGGAAGCGCCAGGTCCACGGGGGGCGAGTACCCAGAGGGGCGTCCTGCCACACACCTCGTGGTCACATGTACACCGGTAGTAAATACAGAAGAAGTTCGAATAGAAATTAATTCCTCTCTGCTGTAATTCTCTACGAACAACTCCTCTACTGCCCCAAACATTTAAGGGAGTATCTCATATTGTAATTTAAAATCGCAGAAGTAAACACTGGCTGTATAGCGATTTAGGGGCTCTGACTATTCCATAGGACATTTGTGTATAGAAAATGTATTTTATAGGTCAAATTAATATATTTTTAAAGGAAAACTCGCTCTTCTGTTTCGCTTGTGGCATCGCTCTTCTGTTTCGCTTGTGGCATCGCTCTTCTGTTTCGCTTGTGGCATCGCTCTTCTGTTTCGCTTGTGGCATCGCTCTTCTGTTTCGCTTGTGGCATCGCTCTTCTGTTTCGCTTGTGGCATCGCTCTTCTGTTTCGCTTGTGGAATCGCTCTTCTGTTTCGCTTGTGGCATCGCTCTTCTGTTTCGCTTGTGGCATCGCTCTTCTGTTTCGCTTGTGGCATCGCTCTTCTGTTTCGACTGTGGCTTGGAAATGTTATTTAAGTAAGACAAATATATTAATAGTAAAATATTTACTCTATAAAAATAAAATGCAGTAATGTTATCAGATCACATTATTGTTAATTTTTGTTCTCATTTCTCTGCCTACATTGCAACTTAAAAGGCCGATATATTTATTTATATTTTTAATCTACTCTATTACTTTATAAATTGCTTGATTTAACAAGTTTGCCTTTTGCTAATAACTAATAACTATTGTCTTAGACAATGATTTAATGATGATTTTAAGACTAAGTGGTAAAACTGTTATTTTAAAAACGATTGTCGTATACTAAACAAAACTAGGCCGACGTCGCGGGCTGAAGTCGGTCAGTCAGAGCCAGTATTTGTGATTGGACTCCATATACAATCAGTTATAAAAGTGTTCTTATTGTCATTGAAATAAATAGTTGGGTTAATATCATACAACAAAGAACAATAATATAAGTTGCACGCCAGCCAGTTTGTTGCCTCCACTTTTCATGCAAGATCTAAGGGTTTTTATCAATGGCTTAGCAAATCTCAGTTTAAAATCACTAATACCTGATCAAATTTCGTTTACAGCCATAACAGCCAATTATAAAACCGCTAAGCAGTCTATCTAGCTTGCCTAACTACTGTCAGGATTAGGTAGGACGAGACAGGTGACAATAATACACAGAAGGTGCAAGTTATTTTTTCGTTTTCTCTATGTTAATATTATTCACGTGCTATGAATTGCAGCGTATAAGGAAATATTATATCGGCTACCAGCAATCAATATGATTTTTTGGGGGTGGTATTTTTTGGGGGGGGGGTTTGTACCCAAAAACGGGTTTTTTGAAGTTTTTACATGAAATACTTTTAAAAGTAAAATTTAAGTTTTCACCATTGGATAGAGCTTAAAAAACACACAATTTGGTATGTTGATCATTTCTCTACGTCAATTGGTTACAGAGATATTGAAAGTGATAAACACAGTATGTTGTCCAATGTTACTATTATGGAGAATAAGAAAATATTTATATCTCGCTTATTTATGAACGTATACTAACGAAACTTGGTATATGGCTTGATCTGGTTGTGGTCTATTGTTATTTGCACAACAAAATCAATTTTTAAGGATTATTCCCGTAACAGCAAACCTGCGTACTCAACCCCCATGTTATTCTTATGGAGAATAAGTAAAATATAATGTCTCCCTTAATTATAAACATAAATTAATAAAACTTGGTATGTGGCCTTCACTTAGTTGAGTTATATTGATGTTCAATAAAAACCCATTTTTGTGTGCCTTTTTGCAGCAAACCTACGTACTCATCCCCCATGTTATTATTATGGAGAAAAATTAAAATAGTGTATATCGTTTATTTTTGAATGTATATTGATGAAACTTGGTATTGGCTTCACCTAGTTGAGTTATATTGATATTTGCAATAAAAACAATATTTTGCGTTCCTTGCTGAAGCAAACCTACTCATCCCCAATGTTATTCTTATGGATAATAATTAAAATTGTATATATCACTTATTTAAGAATATACTTGTATCCAACTTGGTATGCTACTTTATGTGGTATTAAGACATATATTATACATTGGAAATTCGCTGAGTACGCAGGTTTGCTGCGACGGGGGTATTATATTACAATATCACCCCTCCCCACGGCAGATTCACTCCGGTTTCACGCGCGTTATCTTGTCCCGAGCTCGTGCCGGTTTTATAGTCCACTTTACAACCGAGGCTAATCAAACGGCCAATAACATCGGTCATGCTTTTGTCCCGACCGCCACTCGCCTTCGAATAAATATGCCTGCAATTACACGATGTCACAGTCTATACGAAACTCGTCCGTATCCATTTAAAGTCTTGGGAACCCGCGTGCGCGATTTTGTCCGTGCCGATTTGTCCGAGTATTTATGGGATGGTGAATTCGATACGGGGATAAAATCGGTGGGGTAATTTTAATATCGGGTGATGGTGTTAGAAGTATACATGGTTTAGATGAAATTAAGTAATACATGTGAATCCTCCACTTCTGAATATTTTCTGTATAAATAAATGGTGACTTTTGAAGTTCGGGAAACTACTATAGCAAATGAAACTAGGCTTGATAAAACTGTTTGGACCGCTACAGTTGTGCTTAGGCTTGATAAAACTGTTTGGACCGCTACAGTTGTGCTTAGGCTTGATAAAACTGTTTGGACCGCTACAGTTGTGCTTAGGCTTGATAAAACTGTTTGGACCGCTACAGTTGTGCTTAGGCTTGATAAAACTGTTTGGACCGCTACAGTTGTGCTTAGGCTTGATAAAACTGTTTGGACCGCTACAGTTGTGCTTAGGCTTGATAAAACTGTTTGGACCGCTACAGTTGTGCTTATTCAATGTTCGTATAAAGTATATAACAAAACTAAAATCTGTGCTGCATTCGGTGAAGAAACCAAACTTCCCTGGTTATTTGGCTTGTGATAAAACAATCATGTGAAGGTAGAAGCCTGACATGTTTGGCCAATAGAACAAAGCAGGAAGGAATTTTCAAATTACGTGTAAAGTCATAAGCTATATGGAAATACATTTTTAGAATAACACCATACTTATATTTTGTATTGGGTTATTTTAATATGAATTAATAAATATAAAATAACGTTTTAAAATTTAGAAACAGCTTTAAAAAATACAAAAATTGTTTTTCGGATGATTGTTTTATGAAGCAGGTTGGTCTTCGATTTCATTTACCGCCTTCAGGCATTTATTTCAATATTTGTAACAAAATATATTTATGAAATGTTTACATATATAGAGTTTAAAGGTAATTCATTAAAACCTAAATGCAACACCAAACGATTACCCTTGACCCTTTTCTAGCTTTATTTTATTAATTTGTACATCAAATAATACATTACTAGCTGGTACCCGCGACTTCGTTCACGTGGTGTCTCTTGATTCCCGCTTCTTTCCCAGTTGGTTAAAATAATGTCAACGTGGGAACATAAATAAAATCATTACTTCACAAGGTGATAGGTTATAGATAATTTCGAAATCCAGGAGAACGGGGCCCTATAAAAGGTTTAAAGGACTTCGATTAATGTTTTGAAACTTCATATGATTAACCTAAAATACAATGCAAAGTTTCACCACCAATGTAAAGTCGGATGAATTCTACTGGAACGCATGAGCATAAAAACAAATATTATATTCAGAGATAAAAAATAATTTAGTGTAATACTTCTCTGCTTTAAATTTATAAAATGAAGCGGAGTACATAGCATGTTTAGTTATTCAGTATTAAGCTTATTCCTTAGCCAATTTAATTAATAATATTAACAAATCAGATAGAAAACCGAGATTGGAACCGGAAAAATCCATTTCCTTTTTTCCAACATATGATCCACGTTTCCTGAAATAAATTTTGCCCGCAACCCCAAGAGGCGCGTGTCGAAAACCTTTGTCATGATCGGATTTCATTTAACGACCTTCTGTCTGCGACTACGGACTGGCAACCGGAGCCGAGCTTCGCCGTGATTTGTATGTGACCGCACCAGCATATGCCCTCCATTGTCTCCCGGCCAGGCGGAGTCAACCCCTAGCTGCCAGTTAATTCCCAGGCTATCGCTTTCGCTTCACTACCGCCCCCACCCCTCCACATCATTACGCCACAATATCACACTTGCCTTACATCATCCGAGCTCCATAAAGACCATTGTGGGACGTGTGAATGATTTTGTATTATTCACTGTTGGACAGATGCATTATGGGGGCATTATGTGTTAAAAACTAGTGCGGTTTCCAAGTCAGGAAGTATATATTTTAGGTGGGAATAATGATATTTAGGATAATTTATGTTCGGATCACTTTTGAGTAAAGGTTTGGATGTATTGGTTATATTTGTGGTGTTATAATCGATTGAGTGAGTAAACTCCCGGTTGAAAATATAAAGAAATTAAATTATAGTTCCATTTTTAAAATTTCGTAGTGCTCTCTCCTTGTTAATTTTCAAAATTATAAAAATATTATTAAATTAAATGATTTTTAATCTGCCATTAACTTAGCAAAATCCAGCGACTATTTTTACATTAAATAACAAAATGCCTACAAGTATAAGTGGTTAGTATGAGTTTTTAGACCAAGGCAAACATAATTAAAAAAAAAATAGCAATGGGAAACTCAGTCAAAAATATCTAGTAAAAAAATGCTTGTGATTTCATATATACAGCAGTAATATTATTTAGCTTTTTGAGTAAATAGTCAGCTATAAAAGTGCTTAGGGTAGCTGATTGAGTAAAATAAGATGATCTATTATAAAATCCAATAGTATTAAAATTAAATGATGAAATTTAAAAATCAAATACCATTGACAAATATGATGTGTAAAAATACTGGGTGTTGAGAAATAAAACATAAATAAATACAGGTGCTGATTTTCATTATTACTTTGAATTAATTAATTAATCAGAGGTTTTTATTTCCTGAATATGTGACGTGGGAATTTCATGTGACAAAGAAAAAATATGTTCTTGGTTAAAAATTAATCTAGTATCTTTAATCATCGATATATGTTGCAGGATAGTGGTTGATGTCAAATGTTTTCCGAATAATTTCTTGAGTAGCACAATACGTGTTGTTACAACACATACCTCTGTAGTATTATTATTACATTTATTATTTATCCTGTTTAAATGTGTTTTCTAAAAAGAAAAATATATTAAAATATATTTTTCTTGATTATTTGAATAAAAAACTGTACATTTATATCAAGGCATGGTTTGAACTGCCCTGTGTTATTGAGAAAATATGCAATAATTAAAACGTGACATATAGTAGAATTAATATTATGTTTTTATCAATCCCTCTATAAATCCCGAGTACAAAGGGATATGCTACGACATAGGTATTATTTATATATGAGAACTCCCGAAAATAAGTGATACAACAAATAATAAATAAGATACTTATTACCAATGATCACATAGGCATAATGAAATAGGCAATGTCAACAAAATGCAATACAATGCAGACAAATATCTTAAACTAGCTTAACAATATTTACAAAGTTGAAGATCAGCTTATGTATAGATCAAAGAAATTAACAATTAATTTTTATTATCAAAAACTGCATTTAAACTATTGCCAGGTACATCTAAACATTCATGAATTGTATAAAATGGATTCTCTAAAAGCCAATTATTTAGAGAGTTCTTAAATTTTGAAAATGTGATATATTTTGCTGAATTAGTTTGTTAAAAAATCGAATGGATTTTATTTCAAAAGAGTTCCTGTTAAATCAAGTCGGTGCTGTGGGACATCTAATTTTGTTCTCTGTCTGGTGTTTTGACTATATATATTTTGCCTGGATTTATATTGATTTACATTGAATGTTGTATGTAAAAGAGTAAGAAAAATGTAAAGATTGACTATTGTAAGAATTTTTAGATCTTTGAAAAGGGGTTTGCAGTGTCGTTCGTGGCTGGCACCAGCAATGGATTTTATAACCTTTTTCTGAATCAAAAGTAACTTCTGGATGTGATGAGGTAAGTGTCCCCAGAATATAAGACCATAGGCAATGCGCGACTGAAAAAGGCCAAATGTTTTCGTCTCAAAAAGTTATTTTCCAGAGAGTCTTTAAGTTTCTAAAAAAATATAAGAGACCCTTCTGACTTTCCTACAAACACCTTCTACATGAACATCCTCATTTAAGTTCGCTGTTAATCTGGAAACCCAGCAATCTAACAGATTTTATTTCACTTTCATGCACCAAACTCAAAAGAATGTGCTGAATTTTTTCTTGATTGCAAAGCAATCTGTTTGTAGAAAACCAATTGAGGGCTGTGTGCTGAGCTATTTGCATATTATCCTTTAACCTGTTAATATCTTTATCAGATGCAAAAAGAGTTGTATCATCGACATAAATAACGGAGTTTATGTTTAAATTAGATGGTAGTAATTGATAGTTACAATAAAAAAGAAAGGACCTAGGACAGAACCTTGAGAAACACCCATCTTTATTATCCCAGTTGAAGACTGTTTACCCTTGATTGCAACATATTGTTGTCGATTCGTTAAATAAGATTCAATTAATCTGATAGACTGTGCTGTAAGCCAGTAAAAAACAAGTTTTTGATTGAGAATATCAAAAAGTACACAATCGAAAGCTTTACTTAAATCACACAAGACAAGAGAAACAGAATCTTTATTTACAAACGCATTAATAGAGTCATGAATAAGCTCACCAACTGCAGATGTTGTGGACCTTCCTGCTCAAAAACCAAACTGACGATCAGACGAAAAATGATTACTTTCAAGATAGTGATTCAATTGTAAATAAATTAAAGATTCAGAAAGTTTAAAAAAGATGGGAACTATTAAAACTGACGTTAGTTTTGAGGTAGTCTTCCTTTTTTTAAAAAATGGGCACTACCTTAGATACCTTAAGAGAATGAAGAAAATACCCTACCTATTACCTATTACCCTATCTATTAAGGGTGTGCCCTACCTGCCTTCCGCACGAAAGTAAGGGTTTTGCATCTCCTACATTGTAGGCTCAATTGTTAACCAGTTAAAAACCATTTGTTGTTATTTCATTCACTAAATGTTCATCTATGATTCTGACGTTTTAAAATTTGTGATTTTAATTCAAACCAAGTGTGAATTAATATGCCATTAATACAGTTTTCAAATTAAGCGTTTTTCTAAAGCTTCCTAACGTAAGAAAAAAACATATTTTGAAAAAAAGGAACTGCAAGAATCCTAGGTTGGAATCTGAAAGGTCTGTGTAAATTGTTTGGGGATTAATTAATATAAAATAAAATAATTGAGAGATTGATAAAATTGAGTGACTAATTAGCTGCCGGAAATATTGGGTTCACCGTTTGAAATTGAAAGTTTATAGAGTATTAGAGTTCACTGATTATCACACAAGTGAATAAAAAGCTATGCATTGTTCACTCACCAAATCGCCTTAGTCCACTTAACACCTTGGGAGGTGTTACTCGAGGAAGATGGTGCGGCGGCGTCGGCGTTTTCCCAGGGGTGACCAGAGTCGCGGAAGACGATTCTTTGCGCGGAAGCCCGATCAGCGATCGCAACACTCGCACTCACAGTTCACAATTCTGTTCACAGTTCACAGTTTATGAGGTTTTGAGGAGGTACGCGGTAGCCGCGGTTGCCCTTTATGTTGCCCGGAATCTTGAGGCACAAACACTGACTCTTAGCACTATCACAAAACAGTAAATAAAAAGACGTTTACAATTAACAAATTAATGAGAGAGAGACAACCCAACCATGGGAAAAATATATAGAGAGTTAAAACTTTGAGAGCAATTAAGAGAATCTACAGAACAAGGACGCAATGTCCGATGTCCAAGGAGGCTTACAAGAGACAGTCATCTTTTTTACTTAAAAAAATAACGCTTTTTCGAGAGGAGAGGGAAACACTGTCACGTGGTAAAGTGTCCTCCAATAGGGGAAGGCGTCATACCTGTCAGCTGATTGAGCAGGTTGATTGAGGAGAACAAAAAGGTCTTCCAAGCGTAAATATGCAAGGCCCTGCTTGGTAGCGGTGCGGCGTTTT
Source organism: Allygus modestus (assembly GCA_963675035.1). Classification (NCBI taxonomy): domain Eukaryota; kingdom Metazoa; phylum Arthropoda; class Insecta; order Hemiptera; family Cicadellidae; genus Allygus; species Allygus modestus. The sequence continues at coordinate 2,633,064 of OY776114.1, read as the reverse complement.
GGCGTTAAACAACATCGTGCGGATCATTCATTCTGGGGTAGGGCGCACCCAACAGTGTCGTCTTGAGCCAGTTATGAATTATATTAGAGAATTTTACCAAATATTGTTTTGCAATTTGGTCTGGCCCACTTGCCGTTCCGAACGAGCTTCTACTTTGCTTTTGATCTTATAAGGAGCATAAAGACATCATCGACGACTACCTCGCTTAAGTAAAATGATCATCCACATATCATCTGACGACATTAATTCAGGTAAAACATTTTTCTCTCTTTAAAATTAAAACTTGAAGCCTATAACAAATTTATAAATAAACTTATAAATCATTGTTTAACTTTTGGATTGTAATTAACAAATTATACCTGTAATACTCTTTTATCTTTTGTAACGGTTGTTAAATTTGTACGTTTTCAAAGATAGTTTAAGTATAATTGGTGCCAGTGAGAACCAAAATGAGGACTTGAAAACTTAAAATTGAGATAAAGTGAATAAAACACGTTTTGACCACGCACCATCTTCCAAGTCAGTGAGCACGGTGAGGGTGGCGCGATCTACCGACAGCGGCGGGAACAATATTGACGGCCATATCAAGAGGACGATTTCTATTCAGCTAAACTCAACTAATTTAAAAGTATTTGCGCTCGGTTGCGAGGGTGCCCCCTCCCTCCCCCATGGCAATCAACCACTGTTCCGACCCCTCTAGGTTCCCTCGCTCGCAATTTACCGACGTTTTGTTTACGTCCTGTTTTAATCTTTAATTTTAACTACTTTTCATTCCGAAATTGGATACCAATTTAGGGTCGAAAATGGTTGATAAAGAATATTAAAAGAAAGACAATTTTAAATGTACATAATTTATTGTTTGTACCTACAGTTTCAGTTTGTATTATAGTAGGTGAAATTGGTGATGGGAGCTATCTAAACTGTAATGTTAAACTATAGTTTTTTATAGGGTGAACGAACTTTGATCAGAACGGACATACGAAGGTAAGCAACATGAATAAAGATGTAACATTGCGAAGCGTTGGACCGAAGTAGCGCTTTGCATACAATATAATCATAATATTTGCCAACAGTATTAAATAAGTTACACGTTGTAATTTTTGCACAGTTGGTTATACATTTAATAACATATTTAAATATCAATAACCATAGGTTAACATTATTAGTGAAATATGATGATACTGTTATAGGCAAAGCCCGTACTTAAGTGTCAATTAATTACAAATGCTTAGTATAAAACGAAACAAAAAAGGGATAAAGTTGAAAAAGGTAAAAAAAATATTATAAAACTTTGTTAAATGTTTAATGGTTTAAAATAAACAGAAACTCGTCAATAGAAAAATGTTTGCTGTATTATATTTTAAATAAATATTAATGCATTTTTGTTACTTATTATACATTAATAATTAAGTTAACATAACTCGATTTTTGAATAAATTACATGAAGATACAGCAGTCTAATTTTAGTTTCTATATTTTTATGAAGTGTCTAATTTTCTATTATCAAATAAAGTTTAAATAATTGTTCAAACAAAATGTATGTTTTAAGTTTTTGGGTAAATTGTTTATGTATGCTGAATATTCAAGCCTTGCAGTTAAGAAACAAAAGAGTCGAGGTCATCAAAAGCTTATATTTGTCTACAAAATTAAAAGATGCGTCGGGGCATTGGGTGTAGCAATAATTTAGTTATTTGGCATAAATTGGAAATATTTGTACCTCCCCAACAATTTACATTATATCCAAGTCTAAAACCTAGTAATTTTTCAACTTTGATAAATTATCGAAATAATATTTTGTGGGGTTTCATTTTACAGCATGCAGCATTTACTAATTGTATTGCATTAAACAAAATATTAATATGATTACTTTAGGACAAATTAAAATGAACCTTAATGAATTAAAATTCCTAATAGTTTTATTGCTTCAATTTGTTTTGTCACTAAACAATTACAACTTACACTGTTTTAGAATTAAAACAATGTTGTTTTAATTTTCTAATAAAATGACAAAAAGGTGTTTTATTCCTTTAAAACTGAATATTATATTATTTGTATTTCTTCATGCGTTTTTCATGTATTTTGAATCAAATCAATAGTTTTGTAGCTTAATTTTATGTAGCAAATAATTATTTATATAGTTGTTTTAATAGACAAGAACAGTATGATCTGTAAAAGCTGTACATTTTACTATAAAAAATACCATCATATAAATCAGTAACACGTGTCAAAACAATAAAGACCCGAATGATTATCCTTGTTTAACACACCATTTTATATCACAGTTACTTGAACTTTCTCCTACTCTGACTTTCAGATAAATAGCTATATAGCCTCTAGTAGGAATACTACTTATACCACAAAAGCAAATTTTGCATAAGAAGCTACTGTATTATGATCGACAGTGTAAAATTCATTTTTTATATCACTGGGCAATGCTGCGTACATATTTTCTCTACATAAATCATCGTTATTTCTCATACACGTTTTAAAGTTAAAGTAAATTTTCAGTTTATAGATTTTCTCCAAAGCCAAAATAGATTTATCTATTTCTTTTAGTTTATAGCATTTAACAAGTTTACAATAATTATTTGTTTTGAACGTGTTTTTAATTGTTTTTATGAAAACTGACTGTAGTGATGTTGGTCTATTTGGTGATATTTGGTCTAACTAAGTATAGATCTCGCACTTTTTTAATATTGAAATTACTGCAAAATCGTTTGGGGATGGTGGAATTCACTATAATAGACGCAAGGCTAAAATTGAAAAGGCGAGTTACTATATTCACAGTATGTTGGGATAATTTCTTTAATTATATAATGTCTCATATCTGGACCAATTGCCTTATTCATTTTAACTTCTGAAATTATATTTAGAATATCGTGTTGTATAACGGAAGACATAAAATATTAGTTATTCAGTTGTTATTGTTTCTTCGTTTGTTAAGTGTTATGTGGTGTTATTGTTACATCACAAAGATGCTAAAAGATGTACTGTCAATAACGAATAAGTCGGAAATCAATACACAGCTAGTTTTTTTCCATTTACGAGTGTAAACCACGACAATGCAATTTTGTAAACAGTTTGAGTTCATACTTATTTTGATGATTCCACCCCTTAAACAATCTTAATTTTTTTTAATTGTATACATAATTTAATGATAAAATTAAACGTTATGAAAAAACTTCGTAAACATCAATTATAATATAAAATAAAGAAGTAAGATAAATGAGAAACAACTAATAATCTTGGAAAAGGGGCAAAACTATATTTACTGGTAGTAAAAATAAATCATAAACAAGAATTCAACTTACCCGAATTTAAAAAATTGCTATCGTAAAAACATGGTCAATCTTGTTATAATACTCAGTATTAAAAATTGTTTAAGAATGCGATTTTGAAAGAGCCTTCTCAAGAAGTACACCTGCGTTAACATCTACACGATAAGTCGGAAGAACGCTCTAGCCACAGCGTTGCGATGTTGCCGATACCATTTATACTCTTAACTCAAGATATCCCAAGTGAAAATACCCCCGTCGCAGCAAACCTGCGTACTCAGCGAATTTCCAATGCATATATATGTGACTCAATACTACATAGAGCTATTTACCAAGTTTCACAAAAATACATCCTTAATAAGTGATATATATTATTTTATTTATTCTCCATAAGAATAATATTAGGGTTAAGGACGCAGGTTTGCTGCAACGAGGAAGATAAGTAATGTTTTTTTTTGCAATTATCAATACAACTGAACGAGGTGAAGCTACATACCAAGTTCTCTTAATGTAGGTTCATAATTAAGGGAGATATACAACTTTACTTATTCTCCATATGAATAACATGGGGGCCGAGTATAGCTTCTACGGGGACTATCAACAAAAAATTTGTTTTTTGTGCTAATATCAATATACCACAACTAGTTGAATCCACATACCAAGTTTCATCAATATACATTCATAAATAATCGAGATATAGAATTTTATTTATTCTCCTTAAGGATAACATTGGACAACATACTGTGTTTAGCACTTTGAATATCTCTGCAACGGTTGGACGTAGAACAACGATTAAAACACCAAAATGTTTGTTTTGTTGAGCTAAACACATTAATAAACATAAATGTGAAGTTTTTAGTAAAACTATCTGAGAAAAATCTAAAAACCTTTTTTCCATAAGATTAACATGGGACACGGTTTTTTTTATTTTCTCCGCAACCACTTAACTTAGGTTAATGATTCAAAATACTAAATTATTTGTTTTTTTGAGCTCTATAAAATGGCTATAACCAAAATTGAGTGTTTTTAACATTTTGGGTTAAAATGTTCAAAAAACCGATTTTTGGAAAATTGTAAACCCCCATAAAACCCCCTTCCCATAGTGCGATCGATCTGGTTTTCGAACTTAAAGTCATAAATGCTACTCTCCATATTTGTGCCAAATTTCATAAAAATCGGGTGTTTCTTTCAAAAGGTATCGCGGTAACGGACACACACACACACACACACACACACACACACACATATATATATATATATGTGTGTGTCCGTTACCACGTTACATTATACCGCGACACATTATATCTATATATATATATATATAAATTTGAACGAATAGTGTTTTTAGCATCTGGGGACCTCAAATACATATATATACAGTTTCGAACGAATGGTGTTTTTGGGGTCTGGGGACCTCAAAACGAAAAATTATCATGGTCTCGGGATTAAGTCTTACCATGCCACCTACGGTAATAGCTTCTTCCCTATAGGGGAAATTCGCTAAAAGAGCGCGCGTGCCCAGGGCGATTGCAAACTCTACTCAAACTGTGTGTCTATCCGTATGCATTTTACAACAAATATGTAATGTCTTAAAGAATCATTAAACATATTAACTTTATACTTGGCACATGCGTTATTATTGTATGTGGCCAACTTGGGATTGCATTTGACGTTTCAAACTTTTACCGTTTGAAAATACGGTCATTTAAATGTTTTAAAGGTTAATATGTTAAACATGCAAACGAATATTTGAGTTACTTAAAGGATGTACCATTTTTTGCTAACAATTCTGGTATGAAGATTTTTAATAATACTCATTTTATATCTGAATAATTAAAATTTAAGGTGTAGAATTATTCTAATTGTGTGTAAACTACCAAAAATAATCCTGTTTTATATATAACAATCCAAATTACTTATTCATCATGTACCTCCTACATCGAGATTATGAAATATAAGTAACCTAAATCCGTCGTCGATTCTTAGACACACGCGATGGTGACTCTATATTCAACCTTAAGCTGGGTTTTCCTAGGCGCGCACTTATCGTCCTCGGAGAGCGGAACGCGAAGAGCGAAGAACGTTCCCTCCTCATCATGTAATCAATTGTTGCTGTTTTCCTAGACAGCGGAATTGTTCCGCGCCGCGCCGCGGATTAACTTTGTCCGCTCCCGGAGCAGAGGGAGTCCGCTCTCCGCCGCGGAATAGTGTTGAGGTTAGACTGGTGTGCTGTGATTTAGTATGTTACAAAATGAGTTCGGGTTAATTTAGGGCATCAGATGACGAGAAACTTGTTGAATGAATACAAGGCCATCAGGCCATCCAATTATCTGGAGTTCGGCAGGTATTCCAACAGACCAACAGATAATTAAGTCATTAAAGAAATAATCGTACTTTTAAAATAACATACAATTTGTGTGCACTGTTGTTTTAGCTTAAATAATAAGCAGTTTTATTGTGTTTTAGAAGTAAAATCTCAATTGTTTAAAACTGAAAAACAAATTGTAACCTTTTTTATGTTCTTTTACATATTATTGCTATACGACAATTGGTTGAGGAGATATTGAAAATACTAAACACAGTATATTGTGTGTTGGTATAGTCCTACGTTTAAGAACATATCATTTAATTTTATTGCCCTTTGTATTATCCCCTAAAGGTGCTAGGTTATTCCGTAGTCGGTCGCCAAAAAAATCCGCGTCTAGGAAAATAGAATTCCGCTAAACTGATACTACGAGAGGAGAATCTCCGCGTTCCACGCTGCGCTGCCGAAAGGTTCCGTGCATAGGAAAACCCAGCTACAAAAGGTCATTCATTATCCAAACCTTGATGTAAAATAGTTTGAGTGAAATAGTTTGACATCAAGGGTTTGATAATGAATTTCACTCAAACCTTTAAGGTTAAAATTCGAGTCGCCATCGTGTGAATCTAACAATTGACGGCGGATTTAGGTTAGTAACCTGTTATATTTAAAATTATTTAGCTGTTAGTGAAGTAATATACAAACTAGTTATGCCATAATTTTGGCCACACAATAGTACCTACATCTTTTATCTACCTAAAATATTCCATCTCTAATTTTTCTTTTTAAATAAATAATGGTTTTTACAAAACGCAAATTGAACTTGCTTTACTCTTCCTAAGATCGGACGTCGGTCTCGGATCCGACAAACCTTTAACGTACCCCATTCGTTTACTGTAACATATAAGTACGTACCGAATTTAATCTAGATATAGTCGTAAGTATGGCAACTCTATTATTTATGTGTCATGTAGAATTTTACATAGTTTTAGATTAATTTACAAGTAAAAGCAAACTTGTTACTCTTAATTGTATATTAATCCGAGCAAACTATCAATTCAGGCCTTAATTTAAGGTTCATCTGAAACATTGACTTAAATTAAACATTTATTTATGACAAACATAACCAATACAACTTTTTGAATGGAAACTATAAGTATAAGTGCTGGTTATAAAAGGCTTCTAACTCAACCTAACTAACTAGATTAGTTATCCTAGTTTATAATCATTGATCATATGTGTATAATATATCAAGTCGACCAGTGAATGAATGGATGATAATCATTACAAATGAATTAATTGTAATTTCTTAAATGTTTCTAATGAAGGTCTTTATAAAATGCATCCTACTCGTTTTCCTCCTGAACGAATTATATAAATCCTATATGAATCATAATCCTATTCCTGTGGTCATTTGGTCCAAGTCCTTGGAGGGAGTAGTGGATCTTCCTTGTAGCCTGGGACGGGTGCCTGGGAGGAAGGGCCCTTACCCGACGGTCTCCGGGCTGCCGGGCTGGGGGATGAACCGTCCTGGGGCCACCCGGCCCCTGAGAGGTTGGAGGCTCTGTGCGATGGCGGTCCCTGTCTGGTGGACTTAGGGGGACGTCGCATCGGGTTAGAGGGCGAATCATCCTGGGGTTATGTCACCCACAGAGCCCGGGAGCTAGGTAAGGTTCTCCCTCCCTTTCTGGAGCGAGGCAGACTGACCCCGTCCTACCACCTGTCCCATCCCTCTTTTCCCTCTTTCTGGTGGCTGCACAATATCCCAAGGGAGACGTGCCCCCCAAAACGCCCCCCCCCCAAAAAAAAAACAAAAAAAAAAACAAATCATACATAGCTCAGGTCTGTGGACTTTGGGAACATCATACTACAATACCTAGCTAGCTAGTTTGATACAAACTTAACAAACCTACAACTTTCCCTAAATAAAGCTCGGTCACTCAGGTACTTCTTTCATGTCCACAACCTAAAGCAAAAATCAACGATCTCGTATTGTATTTATAAAATATCAATTTATCCAGCGACAAGTTCCATACATCAAAACGAAGTTGCTGACGTCCTCAACCCGGTCAAATCATAGAACGTGGAAATAAATGATCCACTCAGAAACGCCAGAAGAGTCTATTAGCTGACAGTTGGCTTCCAAAGCTTGTCGGGGAGCCGCGGAGCGTAGCTGTTTATAGGGACAGGGTGGCGGCAAATGAAGTATATAGCGGCGTTATCAGGGAGGACCAGCGCGATAGAGGGACCCTTATCTGATAAAGGGCCCCTCCCCACTAATCCCTGGGTGTACAGTTTTAATTGATAGCCTATAAAATGAATATTCCCACTGCTAATATGAGGGGATTCTGCTGAGATGACCCGATGGGCGGAGTGGGTGTCTTTGGTCCAGACGAAGTGGTGTGGGCTTTGGGATATATACTTTAAATTAACTGGTTCGCTTTTGGTTTCGTGTTAGTAGTTTACCCTCATTCGGTTTGCGATTTTTCAACAGATATTTTGACAATCTCAATTAGTTTGTGATAAAAGTTGAATAACACTTCTAAACATAAAGTTAAATTAAAGATTATCGCATTTAACTAACACAGTCGTAGTGGAGGCTAGGACAAGTCTTAATTGATTTGCAAATCTGTGCATAATTTCATCCAGAGAAAAGCATCTGTTAACTTGTAATTTGTATACGGCTTGCTATAAGTGTAGCGAAACTTGTATTATTCATATATTAGTATGATTAATTATTGTCTAAGGATGTATTCGCAAACTAAATCTAGAGTTCCATTAGATAGGTTTTAATGATTGACACGTCATTGGGGTCAAATACTTTTGATTTTCGAATGTTTTTATTATTTGTGTTATTATTTAGCTTTAATATTTGCAATCTCCCAAAATAAAATTACTGAGTAACGGTTTTATTTGTAAACAAAATCTAAAGTTTCACTGAACCGATTTTTATATTAATACATCTCTGGAAACCTTTGTTAAGACGGTAAAAGTATTACGAAAGTCAGACATTTCAGAAATATCAATAAATAATAAATAAACTGTTTATTTCCAGTAAACTTTAGGCCCAGTTTTATCACTCTGAAAACAAATACATGGAAAAATATGACATGTATTTGTCCATACATACCATATGTACAAATCACATGTAATTTATTGCGTGGTATGTGCTTTTGGTGCATGTGATAGGGAATGATGTGACCTTTAAGAATATAACCACCCACCTTCCAAAACCACCCACCTAATCTATTTTTTAAACCATAAATAACTTATTACGGGACGATTAAATCCCACATCTACAAACTAGAAACTGAATCACGCTAATACTAACATTCGTATGACTCAAACCTCTGAACCGGTTGGGCTTAAATTACATAGGAAAACACACAGGCAAACTTGTTTTCCTGGTCCAAAAATCCTCTGCGTCCATACTTCCCATGTGGATCTTATGGAAATTTTAAGTACGTATTAAATGGAGCTATCAAGCTGAAACATGGTTACGAGATAAGTAATGTATCAGAATTAAAATTTGCCATAAATAACATTTTTAAACTGCAACTATCCTAGCATCAATTAGTGTATATCTTTCCGGTATTATCCAGAGTTTTTTCCCCACTACCTTAAATACAAAACCTAAACAGGATCTTTGCCGCAACGAGCAACGAATAGTTTTGTTTAAGCTCAAAATATGATTTGCTGTAAGAGTTAACCTGCTTAGTATGTAGGAAGTTGATTCCACGATTACTATCTATGATATTATATATGCTCATTGGAGAATGTTTTGTTCTTTCAAATCATATCAGTCGAAAACGAACGAATTCGGATAATCTGGTGGGAAAGAGTATCTTGTATTCATAGTAATCCCAAATATAACAGTTGGTATTGTAGGGGAATTAGACAGAAACTTCAAATCTTCCGTGACTGGAGTTCCCTCTTAAATAGTTTTATACCTAATAATTATAATTGCGAAAATATGATCGTATATTAAAATCATGATCTATTGGGCGGTGTTACACCGAAGTAACAGGACAAGTGTAAAATTAGGTCAGCGTATAAGCCATGTCAAGGCTCTTTGCCTGTTTAAAATATGATAAATAATTGTGTTAACTACTAGCAAACAAAATTCATTATACAAAATAAATTATGATGTAGAAGATGTGTTCAGTTCAGTAGTAGGGTCTACAGGTACGTTAATTTGGCAAAACCGTGTAACAGTAGTTTTGATTTTACGTGATTTATAAATACGTATTAAAAATACAATTTATTCCATTAAATCTTCGTTATCGTTTCTAAAACAGTGTGCGGACGTTTTCCATCACTGACTGGTAAAAACAAGTTTCACGTGGTTTCGGGATCTGGAATCTGATCCAGTCTTAATGTTAGAAAAATACCTTAATCACAAAAATTACACAACATAAATTTTGTATTTTATTTTGTCTGTTTTTACAGTTCTCTGTTTTAGCTTTTGTGTGTTTTTCAGCTTTGCCACTAATATTTTGTTATATTTTAGATATTTTTCTCTCCTGAAGACGGGATCAGAATCCGTGTCCCGAAACGTCGTGAGATTTGTGTTTACTAACCAGTGTTAGAAAAATCGTGTACATTTCTTAACACAAACTCACTGTTACCAATACATTTTAACAAAGAATCTTCGACCAAGTTTTGGAAATTGCACTAATAAAACCTTGAAAACGAGGGAATTTTGTTTTTCAGACATGAGCGCATAGTTTTCAATCAAGATGCGACATGGGGCGGGGAGTAGGTGGCTGGAGGGTGGGAGGGGATGTTGGTGTCAGTGATGGTGTTATTCTAAAGCGTGTAATCCTTGCGATAAGGTGGAATCCATGTCGAAACCATTGACAGTCCGCGCGACGGACAGCGCTCGTACTTTATCCAGGACAGCTGATAACCGAAGACCGCTCTCTTATCAGCGGCTACCCGCGCTGCCGCAAAAACTAATTCCGAGCACAACAGATATTGCGCCGCCCATTGTAGTATTTCGCCGGCCACAGAGAAAACAAAACCGGACATTTTACCGACCGGTGTTTAATGATAAAAATATTTACAATAATAAAGAATACAACGTTAGGCCGGGGTCGCACTCTGCGAGCTTTTTTACAGAGGGTCGGAAATATAAATCTGGCTTATCAGAGGGAATTCAGGGGGGTGGGAGAAAGCATACCGCACAAAGTCATTCTTTATTCCGACATGAAATCTCGTCCCCGTGTAGGGTTGTTTTTTCGGAGGGCCGAAAAAATACATCGCGATTTTCGCAAGGTCCCTATCTCGGGGCAATAAATTCGACTAAAAACTTTTGATCTATGGGCACCGGAACGCTCTGTCGTTCCGGGAGGGAAAAATCGCGCCGAGAAAAACGCGGGAAGAGGACCCGCGCCAAACTACCCCTCTCCGCGCTTTTATTCATTTGTTTTTATCTCCGAACCAATCGCATTCTTCTTGTCTATTCGTCGCCATGACGACGGTTCTCCCTCTCTCTTCCTCTCCCGTCGAGACGATTCACCCTCTCGCTCTCTCCCCCGTGCCTAGTTTCATTTTTCTCTCCCCGGAGAACGGTTTATCTGCCAGAATTTCAAAACGCCACATCTATTATCCCCTGGCCCGGACCCCGCTATCGCTCCCTCGTATTCAAATCGTACGAGGATATTGAACATCCATTATGATTGAGCCTACCTGGTCTGACGGCGAACTGTGGACGAATCCGCACCACCGCGTCCCGCACCACCCCTCTCCCCTGTCCCTCACCCTCCGAACTGACATACTGGCGACGTTACACGCCTGAACTGACGGTGAGGGGATCGTCATCATCCGAGGGAAAGGTTAGAAATGTACTACTAATGTGACGAGCGTTGGACACTTAGAATATGGTAATAATACCACGGCCTCAGCACCTGCGGATTTATGATTCAGTATGAAGTATTGTATTTAATTTATCATAATTTCAAAAGTCTCCTTATGAGAGCGTAAAAGAACAAGTAAGTAAACTATGCTATAAAAAGCCAACACTACTACAGGTAAATACAGACATCAGTAGGGAAAATGAAATAGAAATTAATTTTGTTAAGACGTAATTGAAAGAAACAAATACATAATAGCGCACCATTATGTACATGGGACATACGAAATCTATATCTGAATTAATGAGGTTGATTGAAGAGGAACTGTTGTTGAAACCTCGGCAATTTTTCAAAAACGCTTATGACTCAATTTTGTTTCGTTGCCATCAGTTCATAGCGATTGATGGACATCAGTTTAAATGACGGGTTATGAATCAAATTAGTTTAATTTATGATTTACCACTTTCCTTTCTCTTTAATTTACTTTATTTTATTTAGTACTTAATAACATTGTAAAAAATCAAGAATTAATTTGAAATGGTTTTGCAAATAAAACTACTTTAACGAAAACGCACCATTATTTTGATGTTCCACCATTTTGTTCTGATTAATCAGAATCAAATGAGACTCGGGGGTATTTTTTTACATATGTATTTATTATAACTGTAGAGTTTCAAGTTTGTAGCGTGTTCGATACGTCTGGTATATTAATTCAAAAATAGCGACCTCTTCGTGGGACACCCGGTACATAAATAATATTATTTCCAATAACATATTCAACTGCGCAACATTTTTCAAAATTACCTCTCAAATACTTTGATAAAAATCAAACACGTTTTTGGATTTTTTGCCATCGCGACACCTTTCACTTATAAATCATGGTAAAGTTCTGTCCTCCGCTCTGCATAATCATCATTCTACAAACACCCAGGAATGAAACAAGTTATGTTGAAAACGTCACATTCTGATTTCTGTTGTATTGGTTATCATCAGTTAAGATCAAGGGGAAGTTTGAAGAGCGATTATTCCTTAAGTCCTGAGGAAAAATGCAAGTTACATTTTATTTTTACAAATTTAGACACTAATACCACAATGAAGAAAGGAGAATGGACAAAATCGGCCGCATGGGGCTAGAGGAACGGTTCTATAAGATTTAATTTTTGTAAACGCACATCCCTTAACTCCTCAGGGTCATCTTTATCTTAAAAAAAAACACACACAAGCCAAAACCCATACTGTAAAAAAATTTAATGAACGATTTGTTATACACCCATTAATACAACAATAACATATGTACAGACAGATACATATTTGAATTCATAGAAATATTAAACACACATGTATGCACATATTTCATGTATTTTAATATTATTTTTCGGTATTATGTGTACCTAGTTGACATTTCAAAATGTTTCATCAAATATGATTATAAATTATAATATTGTAATATGTGATGTGTGTTTTTTTTAATATATCATTGGCTATAGTTAAATTTAAAAAAAAAAACTTCCCATTCTAATAGTGTTTTTTTTTTCAATGATATTTTGTATGTTCTATCAATGTATGTCACTAACAAAAATCTAGATTTTATGTCTTGGTAATAGGAACTCAGTCATAGCTATAGCTAACAAATATATATTAATACAAATTTATTTATATTATATTTTAAATTTCACTGTTTATTGTATACCTCCACTAAATTTACGTTTAATGTACCACTGACTTTATTAAAAATGTTTAAAAAAGTCCCCAACAGATATAATTAATGGGAAATGCTCAAAGGTAGAACGATAAGTCCCAGCCATCCCTAACTTGTTTCATCTATTTTTATTTTGACAGTTATCAAACCGTGATTTAGTACAATGTAAAATTAGAACTTGTCAATATTATTCTTGGAAGCCAAGCTGTTTCAAGTGAGATCATTTCGTCACTCCTATACTCCCTCACCTCTGATGGTATTTGAGGTATAGTCTAAGCAGGATTGGGGAATGCCCGACAAATATAGTATAATATATCGAGGTAGTGAAAGTCTTTGCAACTTTTCCCACCAAAAATATTTATTTTGTCATAATATTAACTGTAAATCAGTAAAAGGATTACGTGATTCATAAATCTTCTTTTAAGTTGTATTAGACCTATTAAACGCTAACCCACTGAATACTTGAATACGAAAACATTTATTTTCTAAATCTGTTATGTCAATAAAATATATATTTTTGTTATTAATAATAACGTTGTAGGTAACAATAAATGTCTTTGCTTTTTGGTTGTGATGTATTAAAAACATATGAAGCTTTAAGAAATGTGTGTCGAGATTTTCATTTTAGAATAGCAGAGGGAAAATAAAATAAAATAAAGATTTTTAACTGAATTTGTACATCAATCAATTTTATAACGTTTAATGTAAATCCCTTTGTATTTCTTTATACGCTGATTTGTGATTTTTGAATCTTTCATTGAAATGTAATCATCACCTTCCTTAATAGGCGGAAAATCTCTTTTGTATGAATATAAATAATTAACCAGTCATCAAGATGTAAAACCGAATTATTGGTAATTATTTTTCAAACAGATATAGATAGTTAATCTATATAATATTTTGTTGCTGCAGTAGTTTATTTTTAGTCTATGCTAAAACAGTTTTCGTATTTAGTTAAAGTTATTCTATAAACATAAAGTACTTTATATGTTTTTACACCAGATATCGTTATGGAAAAGTGTGAGAGATATATGGAAACCGAAGGAAACTGCTATGGAGAGTAAATATAAGTAAAATAGCGTGCGTTTCAATATTTCTATATTTTGTACTAACCATTGATAAATAATTGAGAGACTGAGGGGTTTCAAGGATGTTTTATATAACACCTCCACTACCAGCAGCTGCACAAACAACGAAACAAACCATCAAACAACGATCGAACTATTCAAGCATTTTCTTTGTAACTACGTAAAAACAAATTTCTTGGTCTTATAATGATTGTTCACTTCATTGGCACTAGACTATAGGCACAATAAGATTTAATATCAAATCGTGTATTTCGGAGCAAAAGGCGTTTACATTTTAAAATACTTACAAAATACAGTACAAAATATTACCTAAACTGTATGAATGCATAATACATTCTTGAAATCACATAGTTTGATAAAACCTCTTCAAAATCGATTACATTAAAACTAATTTAGTAGATTTGTTTCTAATCATGTTACTGTCAAAACTCCTAAAGAAATATTGAAATCAAGAAAACATTAAAATTGCATTTTTTGTTTGCAATAATTCTATTAGATAATTATCAAAACCAGATAAAAAAACAGCTTTGATGAGTGCTATCTATACCATCGCCGCGGTTCTCTATTTTATTAACATAACAAACAAAATCAAAACCTAGAATTGAACAACCTGGAGTAAAATACGAGCAGGTCTCGTGTACGATTAAGTTTAATTTGCCTTCTTATACAACTTCAGCTCTTAGCTAAGAATAAGAGAGTAGCTGTGGGTGTCATCAGTGGACTCGCCTACCTAGTGAAACACGTTCATGAAGTGTATTAATTTTGTAACAAATTTCTTTTTTTTATAAATTTATTTCTAGGTTTACATTCCAATGATTTGTTATAACTTAGACGCCGTTTCACACCTCACAAATCAAATGTTGTTATGGCTCTTCCCTGACTAATACTATCCATTCGGCGGATAACATATCAACTTACGTACGTTACATTTTCTTGCTTGGTTTCTCCTTTCTTGGTCTTTGACCTGATTGTTAGTTCTTCGAGCAGTAGAGGACATTATTTTAGAGCGTCACAAACTGTAGTAAACAAACTTTTTAACCTGAACCTTTCGATGGTTCTATACTAATTACACAATCTCAATAGGCTGATAATTCCCGCAGGATGTTTGGATTTGTAAGCAGCCAACCCCCACCTCAGTTTCAGCTGCTCACTATATTTCCTAGACTAGCTCCACTGGCTGCTACCGCTACCACCGCTTATCATTCCATCCTAGCCGTGCTCTGATGGCTGCTACCGGCACCACCGCTTATCACTCAATCCAAGCCGTGCTCTGCTGGCTGCGACCGCCACCACAGCTTATCATTCAATCCTAGCCGTGCTCTGCTGGCTGCTACCGTCACCACCGCTTATCACTCAATCCAAGCCGTGCTCTTCCAGCTCCTACCGCCATCACCGTTTATCACTCCATCCTACCCGTGTCTTGCCGGCTGCTACCGCCACCACCGCTTATCACTCAATCCAAGCCGTGCTGTGCTGGCTGCGACCGCCACCACAGCTTATCATTCAATCCTAGCCGTGCTCTGCTGGCTGCTACCGTCACCACCGCTTATCACTCAATCCAAGCCGTGCTCTTCCAGCTCCTACCGCCATCACCGTTTATCACTCCATCCTACCCGTGTCTTGCCGGCTGCTACCGCCACCACCGCTTATCATTCCATCCTAGCCGTGCTCTGATGGCTGCTACCGCCAGCACCGCTTATCACTCAATCCAAGCCGTGCTCTGCTGGCTGCGACCGCCACCACAGCTTATCATTCAATCCTAGCCGTGCTCTGCTGGCTGCTACCGTCACCACCGCTTATCACTCAATCCAAGCCGTGCTCTTCCAGCTCCTACCAACATCACCGTTTATCACTCCATCCTACCCGTGTCTTGCCGGCTGCTACCGCCACCACCGCTTATCACTCCATCCTAGTCGTGTACTGCCAGCTGCTACCGCCACCACCGCTTATCACTCAATCCAAGCCGTGCTCTTCCAGCTCCTACCGCCATCACCGTTTATCACTCAATCCTACCCGTGTCTTGCCGGCTGCTACCGCCACCACCGTTTATCACTCCATCCTACCCGTGTCTTGCCGGCTGCTACCGCCACCACCGCTTATCACTCAATCCAAGCCGTGCTCTTCCAGATCCTACCGCCACCACCGTTTATCACTCCATCCTACCCGTGTCTTGCCGGCTGCTACCGCCACCACCGCTTATCACTCCATCCTAGCCGTGTACTGCCAGCTGCTAATCCCACCACCGCTTATCACTCCATCCTAGCCGTGTACTGCCAGCTGCTACTGCCACCACCGCTTATCACTCCATCCTAGCCGTGTACTGCCAGCTGCTACTGCCACCACCGCTTATCACTCCATCCTAGCCGTGTACTGCCAGCTGCTACTACCACCACCGCTTATCACTCCATCCAAGCCGTGCTCTGCCGGCTGCTACTGCCACCAACGCAACGCAACGCTCCAGGCCGCTTCCCCAATGACCAACAGTATTGTCCGCGCAGCTATTAGTTTATAGCGCTTTTAGATTATCAATGATCGGATAACGACTACTTACCGGTCAGACATTCCGAGAGGGATTAAAAACAAATGGGGCTAGTTAAGATAAATCGGGACAGCGCCAGCGCTGCAGTAGGCTTCACCGGGAGCACGATTGCGCGA
Source organism: Allygus modestus (assembly GCA_963675035.1). Classification (NCBI taxonomy): domain Eukaryota; kingdom Metazoa; phylum Arthropoda; class Insecta; order Hemiptera; family Cicadellidae; genus Allygus; species Allygus modestus. The sequence continues at coordinate 2,616,190 of OY776114.1, read as the reverse complement.
TAGGCCTCAGGCAACTTCCGTGGCTATTGTATTTAAATACGCTCCATACAGTAATTATATCTCGCCCTACTCTCCCTTCTCTTCGTTTGGTGTTTTTTTTACACCTTGAGCTATATTTTGGGTGGAGCCTGGTTCCTATAGAGGTAGTTGTGCGTACTCTGCAATTACGGTTTTATATTTTTTGGCGATTGAGAAAGCTCCTGGCTGGCCAATTTACCTGAAGCAAAAATGCCTTGCTATAATGCAATGTATGTCGATAATATTAGCGTTTAAAGTAAAAGTAATTAAAGTACAAGCCACTGCAATAATTTTAACGATCCGTTATTGGGTTATCTATCTATAATATTATAAAGAAGAGGTGGTTTCTGTCTGTCCGTCTGTCTGACTGTCTGTCTGATGTTCCGGGTGAACACAAAAACTACTTAACCGACTGGGCTGAAACTTTACACAAAGGTAGATCTTGAACCCATGCAACACATAGGCCTATTCACTTCATTAAAATCCCCTCGGGCTACGCCCCGTGAACGTTCTAAGTTTCAGTGTTTACATTTCATAAGAAAGTAAACATTCAGAAACTGTAATGCGAACAGCTGAGGGCACTTACATTTGACAGCTTAAAGAGCAGAAGCAAGAACAACAGCTGTTTCAAGCTAACTAAAATGCAATTTGCATTGACTATAGCACGGCTAAGGAAAACTCCTATGCGAAGAACGTGTACATCAAGTATATATATATTTATTTCAATATACCGTATAATTAATCTATCTAAATGAAATTAGAGTTTTGTCTGTACATTGCTTGGAATTATGAAATTTTTGCATATTTTCACGTTTTACACCCTAGGGAAACCAAAACAAATCTTATCTCAATTTATGTCTGTCTGACTATCCGTCTGCCGGTAACGCTCAAGGACGGGTTTTTGTTCGCTTTTCACTGGAAAACGGGTGCACTGACATTAATGAAAATTTGTTTTTTCTTTGTTCTATATATGCGTGAGAAGGTTTTAGGCCACTATAAACTGGCATACGCCTTTTAAAAAAATAGTGGCGGCCGCTCAAAAACGTGATTTTGTGCGGTTTTGGTCATGTTTTCTTCGCTTTTTACAGGAAAACGGGTGCACCGATGTTTATGCAACTTTTTTCCTATGTTCTATATGTGCGTTAGAAGGTTTTGGGCTAATTGGATTGTTTTAAATTACCTTAGGACACTGCTCCATAGGGTTTTAAAGATCCTATGCTATTCTTATGGACAAAGAATTTATTTATATTGAACCAGATGATGGCATAGTTATTCTACAAATAGGTGTTGTAGTTCTTTTTTAAAAAGTTGAATGAAGATTGGTAATAAATAACATAAGTGGATATATGATCTAAATCTATATTTGTCAGACTCATGCACTCACTAAAATAGTGATCACTTTAACTAAGAAACGACAATGTCTATTGAAGATAAAATTGTGGATGGTGGTTCCCCTTATGCTGAAGATTCACAATAAGAATACGTTTAAAAAAGTCCTATTGGTCTCTTCGCTAATTTACTTTGATGGCAATTTTATGAGTATTAGTATTTACTGGACCTTTGTAAGTTACATTTCGGTAGGAGCATAACTAACTGATCAGAACAAAACGCAAGCCTATTCCTGTTACGAAAATGTTAAAGGGCTTCGCCCCCCGGAATTTCAAAATACAATATTTTAACAATCTTGCACATACTCTTGGACTGATGGATCTGAAATTCGGTAGGAATGTAGCTGATAGCTCAGTGCAGACATTTACCTACTCCAGACACAAGGACTCTGGCCCAGTGGCCTTTAATATAAGCGTGTTAGTCATAACACACCAACTACTCAACCAGTAGAGCTGAAATTTGATGTCTTAAAGGAAATAAGAAAAAACATCATGGGGAGTCACGGTGTTGTTCTCTGGAGATTTCACACATACCCTTCGTCTTAAGTGAGACATGAGTGGACGAGTCTACGCCTCTCTAAAAATGTATTTTATGTAGCCGACCACTGAGCGTCTGAACCTAACAGTAAATATGAAAATGTATTTTTGAGAAGATTAAGGGGTTGAGCAGTTTTCTTATGCGCTTTTAAAAGTTGAGATTGGGACATTGAAAAACAAATTAAGTCTCAGAAACATCTATCCTTCACTCGGCACTATCGATGAATCACAGGATTTATTGATTGACAGTTTGTTACACCGAGGTTCATAAACAGTTTAATCTGGAAAGTGCCTGGCTCTGTGATTGTGCCATCCTCACGTCCACCAATGAACAAGCAACGGAGATCAACACAAATGTACGTCTATTCCAAAGGGAGGAACGAAAATATACAATATTTAATACCGTTCATTTAACCATGATCACTGTTAGAACAGTTCATATATATTGATTTACATTTATTTAAATAAAATGAAGTAGTCATATGTTTTTAAAACATATGATTTTTCCAAGTTTAAATTGTTTATTTACAATTATAATGAAAACAGGACCTGGCAAGAATGGTGATTTTAAAAGAAGTTTGTCAATGTTTTTCAAGTTGAATGTTTCGTTACATTACTATTAATTTATTGCAATGTAAAGATTAATGTATCAAAGTATTTAAAATGTTAAATTAAACAGGGTTAATATGTTGTTGTACTTGAGTTCTTTTATTTCTAAAATCGAATCCAAAGTGTTACGTGTACCGATTTGGAGTTGCAAAAACCACACCGTTCACTACCCGACAGAGTACCTGGACTTGTCAACAGTACCCGAACTATCTGCCATAGTATATTTCGTTAACTTTAATTTAATTCTACTTTAAAAGTGTAAAATGTAATTTTAATATTGTATAATTATGTGGGTTGTTAATTTTGTTTAGTTAATCTACGATTTATATACAACCCGTACGAAGGACGGGTACACAGCTAGTATTTTATAAAGTTTTCAGAGAGAATCCAGATACATATTAGACACTTAAAAGATAATACCATTTTGTAGAAAGGTTCATTAAGGAACGTAATGAATTGGGTGATCATGCATGTTTTAGTGAATTTCCTCTATAGGGAAAAAGCTATTACCGTAGGTGTCTTGGTAAGACTTAAGCCCGAGACCATGATAAATTTTCGTTTTGAGGCCCCCAGATGCCAAAAACACCATTCGTTCAAATATATATATATATATATATATATATATATATATATATAGGTATATATATGTGTCCGAAGGCACGATAACTTTCGTAAAGATGGTCCGATCTTGATGAAATTTGGTAGAGGATCTATTTTCATGAGTTCGAGAACCAGACAGGTTGTTCTATTTTAAAGGGGGTTTTGGGGGGTTTTGTACCCCAAAAATTGGTTTTTTGAACATTTTTATATGTAATTATTTCCAAACCCAAACTTTTGTTTATACCATTAAATTTAGCGTAAAAAACAAACAATTTGGTATATTGATCATCGCTCTACGTCAATTGGTTATCGAGATATTAAAATGCTAAACAAAGTACGTTGTCCAATGTTAATCTTATGGAGGATAAGTACAATTTTATATCTTGCTTATTAATGAAACTTGGTATGCGGCTTCATCTGGTTGTGGTCTATTCGTATTTGCACAAAAAAATTTTTACCGATACTTCCTGTACCCCCCCCCCCCGATTTTATATTTTGCTCCCCCTCCGATTTTATGTTTATTATTTTAAGTCAAGTCTTATGACTCCCTTAATTATGACATAAATTAATAAAATTTCGTATGTAGTTTCACCTCTTGTTGAGTTATACTGATGATTGCATAAACACCCTTTGTTGTGCTCCTTGTTGCAGCAAACCTGTGTACTCATCCCCCATGTTATTCTTATGGTGAATAATTGAAATATGGTAAACATCGCTTATTTATGAATGTAGATTGATGAAACTTGGTATGTGGCTTCACCTAGTTGAGTTTTATTGATATTTGAATGAAAACCCATAATTTGCGTTCCTTTTGCAGCAAACCTGCTTCCTCAGCCCCAATGTTATTTTTATGGAGAATGATTCAAATGTTATATATCGCTTATTCATGAATGAATATTTATAAAATTTGGTATGTGGCTTCACCTAGTTGAACTGTGATATGTGCATAAAAATTGTGTCAGCAAAGCTATATAGTCATCCCCAATGTTATTATTTTGTAGAGTAATTAAAATATCGCTTATTTGTTAATATATTTTTATGAAACTTGGTAAGCGGTTTTATGTAGTATTAAGACAAAAACGTGCATCGGAAATTCGCTGAGTACGCAGGTTTGCTGCGACGGGGGTATTTTTAAGAAAGCTTTATACTTCAATCGGTTAGAAATTGTTGAAAGAGCCCTAAATTTAATAGAAAAACCTCAAAACGTAACATGTTCCTTCAAACAAATTTCCTCAACATATTATTGCACACTAATAACTGGATTGCCACACCATTATCATATACAGAGTGTCTCAAAAGTTGACGACCAAACTTCACAGGCTTGTTATATGGACTATTTCTAAAAAAAAATACATATATATATATATATATATATATATATATATATTTCATATTCTTCATAGTATTCGAGCAATTGAAGCTTTAAATAGTTTTTAATCTACGTACTGCAATCTCATTAAATCACTTTTAGACAAGAAAATATACACGTAGGATAAAACGTTTACAGCGTATAAAAATAAACAGTAATTATAAATGACTTATTTTTATAATTGCATTTGTATGTAGTGTACAAATTTGATGTTCCTAAGTGTATATTTTCTTGCCTAAAAATAATTTATAAGATTGAAATTCACAGATTTAAAAAAATAATTAAAACATCAATAGCCCGTAAATTATGAAGAATATGATAACAAATTATGTAAAATTTTTTGTTGGAAATAGTCCATATAACAAGCCTGTGAAGTGTAGTCGTCAACTTTTGAGACACTCTGTATATGATAATGGTGTGTTTCCTTAATCCACATTCATTTTACTATGTTAAACTGCATGATTATCATAGGCATGATTATTCTGTCTGTAACACCTTCTCTCTGATCTGTAAGTTTTTTTTTTGTTCTCACACAAATTTGATCTCTGATCAAATTAAAACTAAGAACGGTCTCTTAGTTTCTTCGAACTCTTTGATAAAACCATTTCAAAAGTAGAATCTTTAAAATTTTCGTATCGATTATTTTGAGTTTAACATGTCGTTTTTTTTTAAAAAACGGGTGTACACCACACATCATGAATAACACGTTTTATTTATTTACTCAAGAATAATTTAAATACAAATGCATAAGGAGAGTGCAGTTTTGATTTTACATTGTTCCGCTAGGACCGACAATCAGACAAGCAAACTGTCATCGGGTATAATGACAATATTGTAACTGGCAGAGGTTAACACATTATTACGTTCGTTGTTATTTATGGGTGTAATCAAACCTACGTTATTTCTGTTCAGAATTGTGTCATTATACTCATATTACTGTTTCATAACTACTGTAACTAGTAAACAATTTTGTATTAATATAATGGAAACGAATTGCTATAAACTAATTAACTCCTTGAAAGTATACTTTTTTGCAAAAGTCCGCCGCTTTTAATTTGCATTACAACTATTACTACAAGTGGAGGTACCAAGTATAGATAACCTTCAGGTAGTTAGTTAAATAAGGTACTGGAACACGCATACACTTGCAGAAGTATCACAAGCAATTGACCCCTCCCCTTTAATGAGTTGAGTATGAGTTCGTATGACAAACTTTGTATATTATTTCCTCACATTTGAATGCTGTTCGGGATCATATTCGAATCAAAAGAAAGGTTAACATGAGTTGAATACTACCTTTATAAACTTTACAGTTATAAACTTATAAGTTTGTAGTTTGAAGTTTGAGAGAGAAATACAAATTTGCGTGATATAAAGTAGATACGGCATAAAGTATCTTAGATCGGTTATTATACACTGTATAAACGTAATTGTGAGTAATTTCGACCATGTGTGATTTATTTATCAGAAAAACATATTTTTGCAAGACTGTTCCGCCTCGTTGAGCGTAAAATATCTAAACCCCGAAAAGTTAACAGTGATGTAGAGGTCTCATTTAGGGAGGGTCGTGAAGCTATGACAAGAAGTCACAACAAAAAGTCAACAAGGTATTCATCTTCCAAATCAAAATTATTCGCCATTCATAAGTCCGTTCCTCCTCGCCTGGTAACCTCTATAGCTCTCTCCGGCCGCGGCCCGACCCAACATCTTTATTCGGTTTCTATTGATGCCGTGAAATATACAGTGTGCCCACCTAAACAAACACAGTTTAGGTTTGGTTTCGGGGGTGTGAGGTTATTGTAGACTTGTCCGCAATAACTCAATGATATTAGCGTGTATTATAGGGTGTTTAGGGTGAAAGCCGCCCCGCTGTGCCGCGCCCCCGACCTGGACCCATGCTGTGCGGTCATCCACTAACCGCGCCTAGGGGCGACAGGCCGATCTGAGGGCTTGTTATATCATTTTGACTGTTGTATGGTGGATCGAATATTATTGTTGTGGAGATTTGATTACTATTATCGTGATTTAGACAGTACACTTATCTTTATTAAAAGGAAGAACGAGTAAAATATTAAAGGTGTAAGATAGAACTAGTTATTAAGAGTTGATACTTGTCTAGCATTGTCAGCTACTGACAGAGCGGAAGCCATGGTAAGCCGTATGAAATCAGATTCTACTTATATGTTTTGACGTAAATAATATAACAGCTATGACTCTCAAATAATTGACTTTCGCATCAACAACACAACAAAAAACGACCCTGTAATTTCCGAAATCAGTGCTTCCTTTTAAACAATATTTCTTGGCATTCAAAGAGATCACAATCTTCGGTGTGAGATTTTCATTAGTAATTTGTGGAAGCGTCTGAGCTCTGGTAATTATATTCTTAGAAAATCTTCTCTTACCAAGATGAAAGTGTTGTGTTTGTGTAATATGTTGACAGTGTAATATTTCCATTTTTGAACTATGCAGACGAGGGCGCGGGGTTATGAAAACTGCAGAAACAAGTTCGTCTTCAGACTTAATCAGGGCAGAAAAATAAAGCAATCAGGGCAGTTTTCAAAAAGCCTTACAGATTTTCATGCAAAAATATATTTGTTGGGGTAGTCATATTCTAACCTGTCCCAATCTTTACAAATTTAAATCAATCATGTTTTTTTGCAACAACCTAGATATTGTTTCGGTTTTGTATCGATCCAACTCATTCTTACAGTGTTCGTACAAATCACAATAAAAGAATCCCACACCAAAAAATCAGCTTCTACAAAATCAGCTCACTTGTGAAAGGGCCGTGTGTAACATACTAGTGTCGCAGAACAATTAGTTATCTATACAGTCTAAGAGTCTAAACCGATTTTACAGCCTGGCATACCAGGAAACTTTAATAAAATTCTCAATCTAATCAGGTGTGCATACGATTGTGCAATTATAAAACTCTGTATACAAGTAAACTAAAGTGGAAATGATAAAAATAATCGTTCCATGAACACAATAAAGAAGTTTTATTTCCACGACTCCCTGGGCGCAATGTAAAGTGAAAGCGGGCATTTAGGGAAGTAATATTGTACGTGCAGATAAGCGCGCCCGCAGTAAAAACATGACGTTAAAATGTCCCCGAATAAATTGTAAAAAAGTGTAATCTTATTAATTTTATCACAATCCGAGTTAAGATTGTAATTTATTATTCGGGGTTGTAAAAAGTGGGTAGAATTGTGACCGATAAGGGTGACTAATGCGGCGGCCGCTCTGGTGTTAAACTATTACATTCCATCCTTATGTTTCTTGCTGCTCTTCAGTTTAACGTGCCATCTACGACCACTTCGATCCGAAAGTTGTTTAACCTATGGTAATATACAAGTAGGTTGGTTTGGAAAAGTGATCAAAGGTTCTGCTGGACCGATTTGTATGCTTAACATGTCAATTTAAAGAGGTCGATGGGTAGATTAACCAATTTCCTTGGCTCTGCCCCACAGGACTTTAAAAATTTAATGTGAATCTAGAGAATATAAATCAATTGAATTTAATATTTGACAGCACAGCTGCAAGAACAGATGTTATATCTTAATATACAAAATTTAATCCCTATTTCCCTTGGTCACGCTCAGCTTAAGAATGAGTGAACCAAATTAAATAATTCTTTTTTGTCGTGTTCGTTAATGTCCCGACAAGGTTTTTATAAAAGAAAGTTTTGAATCCGAAATAAGGGCTCTGCCCCACTGGCCTTCAAAGTTCCTATAGATTTGATCAAAGTTCAGTTAGTTACAGCTAATAACAAGTATTATATCTAAACATACTTGAAAGGCCATATGTTCATTATGGAAATAACAAATCTACTTGAATGGCAACTCAAACTCTTTTTTCGATAGCTCATCTTAAAAATGAACGAGTATTTGACATGGAACAAATTCAATGGCATTAGAACAGGACAACGTCTATCGGAAGATCTGTGATATCAGACTCTCACAATAGTAATACAATGCTCAAGGGCCTGACTAGCGTCAAATAGTATGACGAACCAGACATGTTTTACCATCTCTCTATAATATTAAATATTTGAAAACCGCGGCAAGCGTCGCACGTTAGTACTGCGGTTGCTGGACATTGCCACGTTTAGCTCAAAATGCAATACATAAGCAAGCGTCAAAGCTGCAGGGGGCAAAACTGTGTTGTTTTGCTTTGGTTGGTGAGTGAAGCTAGAAGGGGGAATGAAGTTTCTAATAGTTTTATAACAAATATGAAAATCGTAATTATCTGCCTAACTGCCTGCTTAAATTGATTTTCTTGGAAATTCAATAGAGTTAGGTATATTAGATTTGTATTCGGTATTGTGTCCCAATTAATCCTAAGAAAACTTTAGAAATAATAATTCATTCACGCTTAAACTTAGGAACTTGTCCAACTTTAATGTCTATGACAAAACGTAAAATCAATGTATAGAAACTTAACGATTTTTTATAAATGCTAGTATATTATTTTGCAAATCCAAATATAAACGTGAAATAGGAAATCCCCAAGAAAGTGCAAGGTAGAGGTAAAATAAACATTATTATAATATCACTATCATATTTATTTATTATCATATACAAGATTCAAAATGTACATCAAAACAAAATTAGCTCCAAGGATGAAAAGTTAAAAAGCCCAAGCACTGAGTAAAGATAACGTTAAAAAGCCGTCGTCAGCTCACCCCTCATCAGCTACCACCCTATACAGACCTCACAGTTACAATTTCATCCCCAATCGTCCGCCAGGCTGGGACGGTAGCGGTGGGAAGCGGGGCTTATCACATCTACTATCAGCTTTAGCGCTTAATTGAGCACATGTCTGTTCAACGTGCAGGTACAACCCTACAACATAAACACGCCGGGTCGAGAGGCGCGCTCAGAACGCTGGAAAATGTGCTCAATAGAAAACAAACACTGGAGCCCGGAGGGAGGGGATGGGGCAAGGGTTGAGATGTTATCAGCACAGCTGTAGGATACGCTTTGTCTGTTATCACTGGACATCTCAATAACACCTCCATCTGCTGGCTGCTTGCTGCTTGCTGTGTGTACGCCGCCCATCGTTGAACCGTAGTCGGTATTGATTGGAGTCTAGTTTTTACTGATTTTAACCATTTTAATAATTTTATTAGACTAACGAGACGTAAATGTGTAAAATCAAGGAAACATGAAATAAAGCACAATAGGTTTAAAAGCACAATAGGAACATTTTGAGAAACAAATAATCTATTTAAAAAACGGAGTGTTGACGCATTAACAATTTAAGACTAACTTCCCCTCTCAAAATATAACATGGTAAAACAATACTGGTGTCTTTACCCATTTAACATTTAGATTAATCCATTTGCTGTCTAGTTTTGGATTAAGTGGGTCTCAAATGGACTAATTGTTAAAGTTTTCGCCACGTCATCGTCGTTCACCCTGTAGACGAGGGGGTCGTTTGAATATATATTTTTTTACAATTTCAATTTCGTTAAATGTTTAATATAACTTTTGTGAGACAGGTAATATTGACTTTATGCAAGAAAAGGCTTGCTTTCATATTCAGTTATAGTAAATTTACTAGGTGCAAATTTGGTTATTGATTTCTGATTTTCTTCTATACTGTTTTTCCATCGTGTAAAATGCATAGAGTGTATACATTGAGAAGAAATATATTAGGAATTGACAGAACTTTTGTCAAATTGGGTTGTACAGTTTAGTAAACGCATAAGGTTTAAGTTCCCATGTTCCTTAGCGCTGCTTGGTGTGACTTTCTCTTACTTTATTTAGCCAAATATACTTGTTTATATATAATTATTTTGTCAATTAACACTCATCTTAGCGCAACGGTTAAAATCCCAAAATAACTGAATCGTTACTCGATGCTACAATAAGTAGTTTAATTTATAACTTCTTCAAAATGAGAAGTAAAAGATTATCAAAATAAAACGAGCCCATCTTAATCCTTTGTATTTAAAGGTTTTAACTGTCAAGCAGGGTTAAATCGTTGATGGCTTGACAAAGTCAACATCAATTACATCACTCGCAGTGTGGAGATGAGATGGAGGACAGCGCAGATACGTTATCTGCTATCGCCAGGAGGGTGGAGGTAGGGGTAGGGGTAGGTGCTGTGTGCTGTAGGGTAGGACCATCGGAACGTCGCTGACAGACACAATTAGACATGACAGCCGTATTGAGGCGATCAAAGGTGTGTCACCAACATGGAGTTTGGGCCTGGCAGCTCTCATCTGATACGGGCCGCCAATATTTCGGCAACTCTGGGTCTCACATGCCCCCCCCCCCTAACAGCTGTGAGATTGGTGTAATATAACATTTGCTGATTGGTTTTGTGAGTGAATGAGTTGTGATGTTTGTTAATTTAGTTTCATGATATAGTTTTTATTTGATATATCCTTTTAAAGGGTGCTATTATCTTTTCCACGATTTAATTTGGTTTAGAACTCAGATAATTTGCCACCTAAGTAAAGCCTCACAATAAAGTGAACTCTTTGTCATGAAGTTTTAAAAACAGTAATTTTTTAAACTAAATCTCTTACTCCAGACTAATTTACCGACCCCCTACAACATGATCGATTTTGCATATAAATAAAGTTGTTTGTCAAAGGTGTCTGTACATCCATTTGATTACAATCTCTGACGAACAAACTTGTTTGTTAATACTCAAGATTAACAAAACAGACATTTCAATAATTCAGCAACTCAATTTTGGATAAATCATAAAAGTTAAAAGTTCTAAACATCTCTCTTAAATAAGTTAACACGACATTTTTCCTTATAAATTCGTCCAATAGATCATTACACGTTCATATAGTAGAAGACGGCCTGAACTACTTCCCATATTGTTCTTGTGCGTTGTAGTAGTATATATTCGGAAGGGTGCGGGGGGCGATGGTGAAGACTTTTCTCGGGCCAGGATTTTTTCTCACCAGGACAATTTGTAGAGGTATATTTCGGTTTTAGGATTTTATATTTTACATAAAGTATAAAATAATTTTATATACATATAAAATAATTTTATATAAAATCATTTTATATAAATATAAAATAATTCTTATATATATATAAAATAATTTTATATGTAAAATGTAAAATAATTTTGCATTTTAAAACCATTTTAAACCAAATTAAAAATACATATTTAAAAAATACTATAGCGCTAAAAGTCAACTTCTTTATTTACTGTCCGATTTGGCCGATTTTCGGATATGTTATGGCCCTCGACTATTATAATATGTATAATTAAGATATATTATTAAACAAAATTCAATAATTTTTGAACCATATTAACTTTGGTGTTTATGTTCGATGTATCTGCAATTTGTATATGTTGTTCTCCTAGGCCAACACACAAGCAAATACCCCATATAATTTTAAAATTAAATATTTCAGTCAAATAAAATAAAATTTAGTAAATGACTATAGCACCAATTGCCAAATTCTTTATTTACTGTTCGATTTAACCAATTTCGGGTGTGTTATAGCCCCCAACTATTGTATGTATAATTACCATATATTATTTCCAAATTCGATACTTTGTATAATGTATACACCATAAAATATTAACCTTGGTGTTTATGGCCCGATTCAACTGTAACTCGGATATGTTTTTGTCCTAAGCCATTGTAAATACCCCGCACCATTCCCAAATTTAGTTTAAACAATACAGTGCCAAATGAACCTTATTTATTTTCTGAAATGCATCTTCTTTGTTTACCGTCAGTTGTAATAGAGTTAGAGCAGTTATCCTCCCCGGTATTACGTATAATGTGTCTCTATAGTTTGTACAGTTAATAAATACAAATCTAGTTTTGTGTTTGTGCATCGATAAGGACGGTTATCTTCTTAGACTAATATACACATAACTGTCTATTATTTTTCCCAAATAATTACAGTTTTGCAACAAGTAAACAACGCCAACTATACAATTTAAACATTAATATTTATAAATTATTAAATTTTGTTATATTTGGATATGACACCCAAAACAGAAAAAAATGCGTCAATTGACAGAACCTGTAACATTTGTGTAAAATGTCTGTAAAATCCCTTCATATAATTTGACAGAAAAATTGTGTCAATTGACAGAACCTGTAACATTTGTGGTGAAACTGCTGTAAAAGCTACTCTAGAAGACATTCAAGTTTTTACAGCAATTTTACACAAATGTTACAGGTTCTGTCAATTGTCACAATTATTCTGTCAAATTATATGTGTGGCTTTTACAGAAATTTTACACAAATATTACAGGTTCTGTCAATTGACGCATTTTTTCTGTTTGTGGGTGGCATATCCAAATATAACAACATTTAATAATTTATGAAAATTAATGTTTAAATTATATTTGGGGTTGTTTCCTTGTTGAAAAATTGTAATTATTTGGAAAGAAATAATAGACAGTTATGTGTATATTAGTCTAAGAAGATAACCGACCATATCGATGCACAAACACAAAACTAGATTTGTATTTATTAACTGTACAAACTATAGAGACACATGTATACGTAATACCGGGGAGGATAACTGCTCTAAACTCTATTACAACTGACGGTAAACAAAGAAGTTTCGATTGTGACATAAGTCCGATTATTACATAGTATCGCATCGGAGATAATACTTGGCAAATAACACTAGCGTTAAATCAACAAAATAAATAAGCTGGTATTTGCAAAGTTATAAATTTAAGGTAAGAATTGAGATGTAATTCCACATCCGTTGGCATAGTACAACAATATATCCAATAACCAATTAAATCTACTAATTTACACTCAATTTAGTGGTGTTTTGCAAAACTTGATATATACAGTTTATATAGTATTGAATTTGGAGATAATACGTGGTAATTATACATACAATAGAGAAAATAAATAAGTTGCATTTGGCACTGTGTTGTTTAAACTAAATTTGGGAATGGTGCGGGGTATTTACAATGGCTTAGGACAAAAACATATCCGAGTTACAGTTGAATCGGGCCATAAACACCAAGGTTAGTATTTTTTGGTGTATACATTATACAAAGTATCGAATTTGGGAATAATGTATGATAATCATACATACAATAGTTGGGGGCTATAACACACCCGAAATCGGTTAAATCGAACAGTAAATAAGGAAGTTGGTAATTGGCGCTATAGTAATTTACTACATATTGTTTAAACTGAAGTTGTGAATAGTGCGGAATATTTACTTATGCAGTAGCCTAGGAGAGTAATATAACCAAGTTACAAACAAATCGGACCATAAATACCAAAGTTAATAATTACAGAGTATCGATTTTGGAAATAATGTATGTTAATTTTACATATAATAGTTGGGGGTATAACATATCCACAAATAAATTGAACAATAAATAAAAGTTGGAATTTGGTGCTATAGCAATTTACAAAATATTGTTTAAAATTAAATTTTGGAAATTATAGGTTGTATTTACTTATGCAAAAGCCTAGGACATATCTAAGTTCCAAAAAAATCGAACAGTAAATAAAGAAGTTGGCATTTGGCACTACAGTAATTTGCTAAATATTGTTTTGGTTGACTGTAATATTTAATTTTAAAACTATATGGGGTATTTGCTTGTGTGTTGGCCTAGGACAAAAACATATACAAATTGCAGATAAATCGAACATAAACACCAAAGTTAGTATACACAAATTAAAAAAATTATTGAATTTAAAAATAATACATCTTAATTATACACATAATAGTCCAGGGCTATAAGATATCCGAAAATCGGCCAAAATGGACAGTTAATAAATAACTTGACTTTTAGCACTATAGTATTTTTGAAATATGTATTTTTAATTAGATTTAAAATAGTTTCAAAATGCAAAATTATTTTACATTTTTTATAACATTATTTTATAATTTATGTATAATGTAAAATATAAAATTCTAAAACCGAATATATACCTCTACAAATTTTACTGGTGAGAAAAAATCCTGGTCCGAGAAAAGTCTTCATCATCGCCCCCGGCACCCTCCTGATTATATACCACTTATTATTTGCGTCTCATTTAGCTAAAATTGGGTTAAGTTTGTCTCTGAAAATAAGTTATACTTATGGCGTTAAATTTCACACTTCAACATTCACCCTTTACTCTGGGTCTTACAAAAGGTATTTCAGGCTCGAATTCCTCATTTTACACCTGCAAAGGGTGTAAAATGATACCGAGTTTGCGCTCATAATGGGTTGAAAGGAAAAGCAACAGGAGCGATTGTCAGCGCGAAACCTGTCACTCAGACGCGGTCTCCTCGGTCGGGACCAACAAATTGAGTTAAAGGGGTAAAGATTTGGGCTGACAGGTGACGGGTGGCGCCAGGTCTGTCTGTCCGCCACCTAACACCCCCCCTCAAAACACGACCCAAAGTGACGCCCATTAGCCACCATTAGCGGTTTTTTGAAATCCGAATTCCAGGGATTCACGTAATACCGAGGCGATCTCGGCGTAGTTTTATTTTGGCTGGTCAATCCTCTCCAGCGCTATTTAAGGGTCATTTGCATATCGGCCCGATCTTGATTAAACTTGTGTTTCTTGTCACAGGGAAAACAACACAATTAGGAAGGTTGATCGTCGTGAGAAAATTTATAAAGTATCCAACAGAGCATCGTACATTCTTCGTATTATCAGAAATTATTAAATTTACAATAGGTATCAGACAAATATGAAAATATATTCTTTAACAAATATTGTACAACAACTTATTTTAATCGGTAATCCATTAGTGTGTAATCAATTTTCTTATAACTATTTATTTCAAATCATATATTATTTATAACATATTGAAGTGAATAGACATAAACAGCTATTGCAAATAGTACTTTCTGCTGAAATCATGAGTAAGTTATTGTAAAATGCATTGTTACAAAACTTTGTTTTTTAATAATTATATGACGTTAATTCAGTTTTAGTGTTAAACAAGCAGTGGAAGTAAATGGAATAGTGAAGTCGAAACAACTTATTGATAGGTATTCAAGAACTTGAGGCTTTAGTATACGCAAGCCAATGACTCTCAGATTCCTACAAAGAAAATATTAAAAAGTAAGTATTCAAATGCATTGGAGAAAATAATCGTTTGGTTTTGAAATATCTAAGACATTTGAACGAAAATTTACCCTATTTTAGAACTATTTTAATAAACATATAAATAAAAAGATCCATCAGGAATAAAATGTCTTACGTTTCCATGCACGATAAGTCAAACTTTTCATGATATTGTATTAACTGCTTTTTAGCGAATTTCCCCTAAAGGGAAGAAGCTATTACCGTAGGTATCATGGCCTGAAACCATGAGAACGTTTTGTTTTGAGGTCCCCAGATGCCAAAAACACTATTCGTTCAAATTTATATGTGTATATATACTTTATACCGGAACTAGCTGTTCTCCAGGCTTCGCCCCGCAAATAATAATTTATAAAAACTATGACAGTTGTGTGTGCTGCATTCTGTGGTTATCCCGTGGAGCTACTACGAATCAAGATCAGCTGTTTGTATTTTCATCAGCTCAAACTTAAAGTGAATGTCCATAAGAATAACACAGAATTGGAACTTTGACCCCCGTGAGGCGAAGCCCTATGGGAATATCTTAAAACCCTTACTTAGTGAGCACCTAAGGCCCTAGAGGAAGGTATGTTCCAAATTTAATTGCAATCCGTTCTGTAGTTTTTGAGATTTCGTGATGAGTGCGTAAGTCATTCAATGGTATTCGTATTTATATATTAAGATTTACTAGCAAATATTGAGGTAGAAGAACGCAACCTCGCCGTTTACAAGAGGAAGGTAAATGAATGTCTTCTCGCTATCGATACTGATAACGCCGAAGCTCTTACCCAATCCAACTATGCACGATGGAAACTCAGTCTCCAAGAGGATACTTTATAATATCAGCAATTTTCCTCTATTGAATCAAACCAAGTAACACAATCGCATTTGTAAGGGTCGTATAATATAGTTTTTAAATGTTCGATATCTCCAAAAATCTTTTGTTGAATAATTTTGTAACTTTTTTTATTTATAAAAAGTGTATGCCAATAAAAGTTTTGTTTTCAAATTGTTCAGATGAACTGCTAGACCCACATATGCATAGTCGACGATCTATTGTACTTATTGTAAAATTGCATGTACTGTAGGGAGATGACTTAATGCCAGCTAGTAAAAACAAAGGGTTTGAGGGAAAATCACCCCATCACCATTAGTACACTGATAATTGACAAAATCGAGGACCTATCAATAAAATGTAATAAAAAGTACGATCAGCTGTGATAAAATCTTGCAGTCAAAAGCAAATGTTATCGCTTTGTCCAATGGAATGATTATAGCAGATTGTGACTGTTGTAACTTGTCCCTTACACCCTTGTTTAATAACTGGCCATCAAGTCATATCGGTACAGTATGTATTATTTTATGGCATAAATGAAATTGAAGGTGATGGTTTGGAGGTCGCACAAAACTTCACCAGTCTACATATAAACACGAGTTTGCACGCAGCACGCTGGCGTGAGGGAAGTGAATTTTCACATTTAAAAAACTTTAAAAAAATCAAAAACTGTGTTTAAAAATAGACTTTTTCCAATTTTTATAAAAATCTGAAAACATTGAACTTTTGGGCTATTCTCATGTTCCTAGTCCTATTTACCTGAAACACTGGGAAAACAATGTTGTGCATAATAAGGTTAGGAGGAGGTCCCATCAGGATCTAAAGTTGGTATGGGGGTATAAAACTACTTCAAGATATGAAAAACAGCCTTTTCCCATGTTAAATCTCCATGAGACAACGTACTGTCCACCACTGACACCTAAGTGAGCAAAACTGGCCATCAAGTCATATTGGTACAGTATGTAATATTTTATGGCATAAATGAAATCGAAGGTGATGGTTTGGAGGTCGCACAAAACTTCACCAGTCTACATATAAACACGAGTTTGCACGCAGCACGCTGGCCAACAGGAATTTAGCAATATTGTTTTTGTATTGCTAAATATTGTTTTAGTTGACTGTAATATTTAATTTTAAAACTATATGGGGTATTTGCTTGTGTGTATTTATAAAAACTATGACAGTTGTGTGTGCTGCATTCTGTGGTTATCCCGTGGAGCTACTACGAATCAAGATCAGCTGTTTGTATTTTCATCAGCTCAGACTTAAAGTGAATGTCCATAAGAATAACACAGAATTGGACCCCCGTGAGGCGAAGCCCTATGGGAATATCTTAAAACCCTTACTTAGTGAGCACCTAAGGCCCTAGAGGAAGGTATGTTCCACATTTCATTGCAATCCGTTCTGTAGTTTTTGAGATTTCGTGATGAGTGCGTGAGTCAGTCAGTGGTATTCGGACCCGTTTGCTTCTTAACGGGTTTCTGTCTAAACAGTCAATTTACATTTTCTTTGATAACTTGGTAAATATGTGCTAGAATGATGAGAGAGGGCATACACTTTTCGACTTTTTACGTCCTAGTTTAATATACGTTAACTCAACGTTCGGGGCTTTTCTGAACCTTTTTGGTGGTCCCGGGCTTAAGATTCACCGTTCGGGTCATGCTAATAGTTCAATTTTTCAAATGAATTTCACTAATAATCGTCACCTGTCGATTTCATGTTCAACTGGAATTCAAAGTAAAACTTGTCTCAACGAATGATCTTCCAGCCGGAACCGGCTGTCTTCGTATAGCGCCGGTCTCTAGAATGGTCCACGAAGTAATATGTAGGAGGGCAAACGCGGTGCAGAAATGTGGGCTAGGAGGGACCACCGGGCGGGGAGCCTCGCTGCAGGCACCGCCACTGGTAGATACCATCACCATTGTTGCAAGGGCGTGGACGACAAATCATGCGTAATTATTGTCATACCCGTGATATCTGCACGCATCACATCCGCACATATACAGACGCCGACTGCTGCTACTTGAAAATTGCTGTTTTTATTGCCGATCTGGTAATAGTTTCTGGTCTCGTTCCTGGTAATAGTCGGATGGTTTGGGAATAAGAGAAAATGATGTCAATGAGTTTCGCCGTTCGATTCTGTCCGTCAAAGTCTGGTGGTCCTAAGAAGCCGTGTGTTTTAATCACGTAAGGGAACTCTTGAAGGATAGTAGCAAGAGTGTGATAAAATAACTATCAAAGTTGTCAAATATAAATCCTCCGAGGGGGTTGACCTTTAAAGATTGCATCCGAATTACACCCCTGCTCACATCGAGAATTCAAATTTAACTACCATACGCAATACAAATATATCCGTTTGTGAGTGGGAAATACAAACCACGCCTACTTACAGCCGGGCGCGCCGCCCCTGGACATAGGTCAAACTTAATGAATTTAAACCATTTGCAATTTACAATCTTGAATCGTGAACATATTTTAAAGAAGGGTTAATTACCCCCCCCCCTTCACCGCCCTCTTTCACAGCAACTTTGGGTAATCAACGAATTTCCAATCCATATATTCTTGCCGTAATACCACGTAAAGCTATTTACCAAGTTTCGTAAAAATATTCTCACAAATAAACACTATATAAAATTGTAATTATTCCCCATACATGGTGGCTGAGTTCGCAGGTTTGCTGCAACAAGGAACGCAATAAAATTGGTGTTTTATAAAATATAAATTTAAATCATCTAGATGCAGCCAAATACCAAATTGTAATTATTCATGTTCATAATTAGGGCTAAATAATATTTCACTTATTTTCTATAAGAATAGGAGATGAGTACGTAGGTTTGCTGCTATGGGAACCATCGGAAAAAATTGTTTATTTTGTGAAAATAAAAACAGACTACAACCAGATTAAGCTTTGCACTAAGTATCGTCAGTATACGTTCATAACTAAGCAAAATATAACATTTTTCTTATTTTCCAAAGGAAACAGATAACATACCGTGTTTAGCACTTTCAATATCTCTGTAAACAATTGACGTAAATAAATTACAGCTGAATCCGATGGTGAAAAGTAAAATTAATATTTTTGAAAGGTTTTAAGTAAAAACTCAAAAACTTATTTTGGGGTAAAACCCACCCCCACTTCAAAATTACACTTTGGATGGGTTAATCTGTCTGGTTTTCGAACTTAAAGACATCAATGTTGCATTACTTTACACGTTTATATAAAATGTCATCAAAATCGGACCATTTTCTGAAAGTTAACACATCCTCGAGTGGTGTTTTTGGCATCTGGGGACCTCAAAACAAAAAGTTATCATGGTTTCGGGCATAGATCTTACCATGCCAACTACAGTAATAGCTTCTTCCCTCTAGGGGAAATTTTCTTAAAATAAAAATATTTTAACATACAGGAAAAATAAAGGATTGTTTCAATGTTTAATAAAAATCAGAGTTTAATTGCCTGTTGAGCCTTGACAACTTAATATTTTAGCGGATATAGGGGATACAAAAAAAGAGTTATTTTTTTATAATATATGTTAATTACTGTGTGTATAAAATTTCAAGATATTGAGGAAAAATGATTTTTTTTTATATTGTACGTCAGTCAATGTGTATTTAACATTTCAGGTATCGCATAGTGATAAACAGTCCATTAATGTATTTGTTAAGTAGTTAAATTTGTCAGTCACTAATCTATAATATTATAAAGAAGAGGTGGTTTCTGTCTGTCTGTCTGTCTGTCTGTCTGATGATCCGGGTGAACGCAAAAATTACTGAACCAACTGGGCTGAAACTTTACACATAGGTAGATCTTGAACCCATGCAACACATAGGCTTATTCACTTCCTTAGAATCCCCTCGGGCCACACCCCGTGAACGTCCTAAGTTTCAATGTTTACATTTCAGAATAAAGTGAACATTCAGAAACTGTAATGCGAACATCTGTGGATACTTCCATTTAACAGCTTAAAGAGCAGAAGCAAGAACAGCTGTTTCAAGCTAACTAAAATGCAAATTGCATTGACTAAAGAACGGGTAGAGAAAACCCCTGTGCGAAGAACGGGTACGTCAGCTAGCTAATCTATAATATTAATGAACAAATATTAATGTGGCTTCATCTGGTTGTGGTCTATTCTTATTTGCACAAAAAACAATATGTAACAATACTTCCTGTACCCCCTCACCGATTTTATATTTTTGTTCCCCCCCCGATTTTTATTTTTGCACCAACACCGATTTTAATTATTTTAATTTTATGCCCCCCCGTTTTATATTTTTGCCCCCCATTTTTTTATTTTTGCCCACCCAATTTTATATTTTTTTGCCCCCCCCGATTTTATATTTATGTTCCCCCTCCGATTTTTATTTTTGCCCCCTCCCGATTTTATATTTTGCTCCCCTCCCGATTTATTACGTTTGCCCCCTCTCTTCGATTTTATATTTTTATTTTATGCCCCCTCATTTTATATTTTTGACCCCCCACTTTTTATTTTTGCCCCCCGATTTTATATTTTTATTCCCCCCTCCGATTTTTATTTTCGCCCGCTCCCGATTTTATATTTTGCTCCCCCCCAAATTTTTATTTTTGACCCCCCTCTTCGATTTTATATTTTTATTTTATGTCCCCCCATTTTATATTTTGGCCCCCCCGAATTAATATTTTTTGCCCCCTCCCCGATTTTATATATTCGCTCCCCCAATTTTTATTTTTGCCCCACCCCCAATTTTATATTTTGCTCCCCCCTTCTTCGATTTTATATTTTATTTTATGTTGTCCCCCTCCATTTTATATTTTTGCCCCTCCCCCCGATTTTATATTTTTAACCTCCTTCAATTTTATATTTTTGTCCCAGCCGATTTTATATTTTTTTCCTCCCCCCGATTTCATATATTTGCTCCCCCCTTTTTTATTTTCCCACCCCCAATTTTATATTTTGCTCCCCCCCTCTTCGTTTTTATATTTTTTATTTTATGTCCCCCTCCATTTTATATTTTTGCCTCCCCCCGATTTTATATTTTGCTCCTCCCCGCCGATTTTAAATTTATGCCCCCCTCCCCTCCTCACCGATATTTTTTTTATTTTTTGGTGTACTTGAGTTCTTTTATTTATAAAAGCGAATCCAAAGTGTTACGTGTACCGATTTGGAGTCGCAAACCACACGCCGTTTACTACCCGACAGAGTTCCTCGACTTAGCAACAGTACCCGAACTATCTGCCAGTATATTTCGTTAAATTTGATTTAATTGTACATTAAACGTGTAAAATGTAATTTTAATATTGTAAAATAATGTGGATTGTTATTTGCTTCAGTTAATCTACCATTTATATACAACTCGTACGAAGGACGGGTACACAGCTAGTTACTAATAACCAAACCTGGATATGGATGGGAGTCTCATTGAGTAAGCTCTCACTGAACTCTTGTTACAGCGCAAACCTGAAACTGAGCTACCGTGTTTTAAAATCCAACCTTCGAATTCAGATTATATCAAAGAAATTGTGAACTCGATTCTTAAACAGAGAATTTATAATACAAATTTGTAATATCTCGACTATTTGTCTATTTGTAATAAATATACTTCAATATTCTTGTCAGCTTACTCTTTATTAAGGGTGCGCCATATACCAGATTGAATGATCCGCACGATGTTGTTTAGCGCCGCGCCGCCACCAAGCAGGGTCATGCATATTTAAGCTTGAAGACCTTTTTGTTCTCCTCAATCGCTCTGTTATTTTACAGATTTCTCCCAAACTATTTGCAGTTTCACAATTTTCAGATCCTAATCTAGGATTCATACGGTTCCTTTTTTCAAAAATAATTGTTTTCCTTACGTTAGAAAGCTTTAGAAAAACGCTTAAATTTAAAACTTTACTAATTGCCTATCAATTAGTTTGAATTAAAATCACGATTTTTAAAACGTCAGAATCATAGATGAACATTTAGTGAATAAAATAACAACAAATTATTTTTAATTAGTCAACAATTGAGCCTACAATGTGGGAGATGCAAAACCCTTACTTTAGCGTGCGGAAGGCAGGTAGGTACTTTAAGAAATAGATACTAAAATAGTTGAAAAAAACATGAAACTGGGTAGTTTGGAAGGATTGTATTAAAACTGGTCGTTACCTAGATCCGACATATAAACGGCAGAGAACATTTTCTAAAAATACGTCAACCGAGACATTAAAAAGTATGTTTAATTTTAGGATTTCTTTCAAAAAGTGCTATTAGACATAAAATTCTTAGGTACTTACATGCATCGAGGTTTAGTTTGTTTAACCATTCAGTTCTGGGTACGTTCGGGTAACACTTTTATTTTAATACACAACACCTTATAACTAGGAAACGTTTCATTGTCGGGATGTAAGGCCAGTACTCGCTTCGCAACTACGTAGGTTAATCAGCCAAATCTGCCAATTTCCGAAGGGATTTTATCAAAACATTAAGAGATTGAATATTTTTTTCCGAAACATGTTTCTTAAGTAGGGAATATTCCATCTTAAATATATTAGGTAAAAACCACTCCAAGAACTTTCTCCAAGTCTGAGAACTAAAGAGTGTTCTCTGGAAACTTAATTTACACAGCCAAAAGGTGAATGCTTCAACGCCAATGTCCTCTTTTCAAAATAGCCAGTTTCAAAATCAGCCAGCTCGAGCTTCAAATAGAGCAGAAGTGCAAAACACAGACAAAAGTTCTAGGAAGAACCAGGAAGGCTAATGGGTCGACTATTACACAAACACCGCTTTGTTCTGGGGCTTCGGCCATTGTTGGACGGAGTTAGGCAGTGACGGTGTCTCCAAGGGTAGGATTAGGCCTTCGCCCTTCACCAGTGACACCTCTCAGAATGCTGGACTTACACCCATTGTGGCTAAGCTAAGTTTAGAAGGTCTCTGGTTTGGAATCGTCATTAAAAGGTTTGCTGTCACCTTCTTCCACTACAGTAACTCGTGACAATAGCTGCTGTCAAAAGTTACATAGTTTTGTACAGCTCGTGTTTTGCGTGTACATGTAAAAACACATATGAAGATGTTTGGGAATATAAATTTCCTTTCGCCTTCCATGCAGTAACTGGGTGCACTAATCAATGTTAGAGTGACCTGGGTAGTAGATATTGTTGGTTTTTGGTCAGTTCTGTTTACAATGTGATAATGCTATGACCGGTTTCACCTATTATTAATACGTAAATGGGGAGGTTAGAAAAGACTTTGTGTAATACAGACCTTTTTGAACAAACGTCAGTGCGACATTTGATTATTTACATCATGACACCAAACCATGGATCCGTCTGCAATGCCTTCAACTCAAATCGCAGCATAATTTAGAGAAAATCTGAATTTATTCATGAAACAAACTGTTTATGATACAAATAAAATATTTAAGAAGAGGTTTAAGCAATATTCTTTCTGTGACAAAACAGTTACATATTTTTTAAACCTCTGCATATTTAAGCAGTTTGAATACAATATATTTATTTATGTTATGCATAATATGAATAAGTAAGTATAAGGGCCTCAATACGGTGCATAGTTCTTTCCTGTGGATACATTGCAGAGATTTAAAGGTTCCTCTCAACTCAGTTATTTGTCAAAATAATACGTTTATATAACACAATGTTAAGTATTTTATACGTTCAAAGTTTCATTTGTAGACGATCAATTTTATTGTTTTATATAACATTTGATTTCAACTAAGAAAATAGTTGATTTCAGCTTCCTCATCATAGCATAACGAGTTTTTTTATGATGCTTTAAAACGTTATTTTGGGCTATATAAAAAAAACTAGCTGTGTACCCGACCTTCGTACGGGTTGTATGACTAAATAATAGATGAATTTGAAAAGAATAACAACCGAATTAATTTTATAATATTTAAATTACATTTTTCCTTTTTAAAGTACAATTAAATAAAAATTAACGGAAGATACTGGCAGATAGTTCAGGTACTGTTACTGAGTTGAGGAACACTGTCGGGTAGTGAATGGCGAGATCCTGGTTAAAAGGACGGTGTTATCAAATTGACACACCCGTTCCTCGCTTTGGAAGAGATACATCACCTTTATCCTGATCTCTGTTGCTTGTTCATTGGTGGACGTGAGGATGGCACAAGGCACCTTCGAAATTAATCGGCTTATGAACCTCAGGGAACAAACCCTGACAAACCCTAACAGTTCCTGTTATTCGTCGATTGTACAGAGTGAAGGAGGGATGTTTATTAGACCACCTGTTTTCTAATGTCCTGTTCCCAACTTTTAAAATGACCTAATCAAACTCCTCAACCCCTTAATCTTATCCAACAATAATTTTCAAATTTACTTTAAAGTTGAGACACTCAGTAGTTGGCTACATAAAAAATCTATTTAGAGATGTATAGATCTCACCCCATGTCTCAAGCACACAAAGTGCCTGTATGAAATCTCTAGAGAACAACAACATGACTCCCCATTATGGGCCATGTTGTTGTTGCTGATGTCCGTCAAAGTACCAAATTTCAGATCTATTGGTTGAGTAGTTTGTGATGCTTATATTAAAGGTCAGTGGGGCAGAGCCCTTAAGTATTTTTTTCTGTTTTTTTTGCTACCGAATTTCATCTCCATCAGTCCAGTAGCAGGTGCTAGATTGTTAAAATAAGTCTTCTGAAGGTTCGGGGGTGGGGCCCTAAAACACGTTCTTAATGGGAATGGGCTTGTGTTTGTTCTGATATATTAGGTATATTCATATTCCTACCGAATTTCAACTTAAAATGTCCGAACTAATGCTCATAACATTGCCAGTAATAAAAGTAAATTAGGTCAGAGCCTGGTACGACCTAGCCTTATTGTACATTTGCAGAATAAGGGGAACCACACGTTGTAAGAATTCTTACATCATGGGGGAACCACTTTGCAAAAATTCACCTTCTTAGACATTGTCGATTTTTAGTTAAAGTGATCACAATGTGAGCGAGTGAATGTGTCTGAAAATATAGATTTAGATAGTATGTTAACTCTGTATTCTTCTGTTATTTATTACCAATCTTAACTAAAAATTTTAAATGAGAACCACAACAGCTGATTTTGGAATAAATATTCTTAAGTTAACACCTGGTTGAGTATGAATAAATGCTTTGTCCATAACAGTAAGATGGTATCTTGAAGCCCTGTGGTAAATTCAAAATGCTGAAGTATCTTATAATCTTCTAATGAACGTATTGAACATATAAACAATTTTTATCTAAATCAGATCACCCGTTTTCCTAGGAAAAGCGAACAAACACGATCAAAACCGCGCGAAAACACGTTTTTGAGCAGCCGCCATTATTTTTCCAAAAGGCGTGTGACAGTTTAAAGTAGCATAAAACCTTCTCACAAATGTATAGAACAAAGAATTTGATTTAATTTTTTTTCAAATTTTATTTATATAGATAAATGTTTATTAAGTGTGATATCTCTTCAGGACAGGGAACACTGTTCTAATTGTCCCATTGAAACTGTGACATTGTAGAATTGGTTTGCAACTTTGCGTTTATCAGGGCTAACACGGTTTCCCTTGGGGAATACCACTATCACCTCCACAACCAACGAGATCAAATGTTGCATGATGGTAAGTAATGTCAATTAGATGAGCTATGTTTAGGCCTATTCGTGTTTCAAAAGGGCCAGTGGCGTAACTCATTTTTTTGGGGTCCCCACAAAATTATTTTTTCATTATTTTTTTTGGGGGAAGGCCCCCATTTATCATAATCGTACAGTTTCACCCTATCCCTATTCTCCATTATTCTAGATTCTGAGATAAGGTTGTATGACCCAGACGTTTCCCAACCTCCAAATACATAACTTAGTCCCAACCTCCAACATTGTATAATTTTAGTGATTTAATAATGTCCAAAGGTTCCTATTTAGGCCAGCTATATGTTTATAATAGTTTCATCGCGTCCATGTAGCATATAATACCTAAGAATTAAGTCAACAAGTGTCGAGTCAAAACGTGAAGCCTCATGGCTAGCTATATGTTTATAATAGTTTCATCGCGCCCATGTAGCATATAATACCTAAGAATTAAGTCAACAAGTGTCGAGTCAAAACGTGAAGCCTCATGGCTAGCTATATGTTTATAATAGTTTCATCGCGTCCATGTAGCATATAATACCTAAGAATTAAGTCAACAAGTGTCGAGTCAAAACGTGAAGCCTCATGGCTAGCTATATGTTTATAATAGTTTCATCGCGTCCATGTAGCATATAATACCTAAGAATTAAGTCAACAAGTGTCGAGTCAAAACGTGAAGCCTCGTGGCTAGCTATATGTTTATAATAGTTTCATCGCGTCCATGTAGCATATAATACCTAAGAATTAAGTCAACAAGTGTCGAGTCAAAACGTGAAGCCTCATGGCTAGCTATATGTTTATAATAGTTTCATCGCGTCCATGTAGCATATAATACCTAAGAATTAAGTCAACAAGTGTCGAGTCAAAACGTGAAGCCTCATGGCTAGCTATATGTTTATAATAGTTTCATCGCGTCCATGTAGCATATAATACCTAAGAATTAAGTCAACAAGTGTCGAGTCAAAACGTGAAGCCTCATGGCTAGCTATATGTTTATAATAGTTTCATCGCGTCCATGTAGCATATAATACCTAAGAATTAAGTCAAC
Source organism: Allygus modestus (assembly GCA_963675035.1). Taxonomy (NCBI): domain Eukaryota; kingdom Metazoa; phylum Arthropoda; class Insecta; order Hemiptera; family Cicadellidae; genus Allygus; species Allygus modestus. The sequence goes on along the minus strand of OY776114.1, from coordinate 2,589,162 downwards.
AAGTGTCGAGTCAAAACGTGAAGCCTCGTGGCTAGCTATATGTTTATAATAGTTTCATCGCGTCCATGTAGCATATAATACCTAAGAATTAAGTCAACAAGTGTCGAGTCAAAACGTGAAGCCTCATGGCTAGCTATATGTTTATAATAGTTTCATCGCGTCCATGTAGCATATAATACCTAAGAATTAAGTCAACAAGTGTCGAGTCAAAACGTGAAGCCTCATGGCTAGCTATATGTTTATAATAGTTTCATCGCGTCCATGTAGCATATAATACCTAAGAATTAAGTCAACAAGTGTCGAGTCAAAACGTGAAGCCTCATGGCTAGCTATATGTTTATAATAGTTTCATCGCGTCCATGTAGCATATAATACCTAAGAATTAAGTCAACAAGTGTCGAGTAAAAACGTGAAGCCTCATGGCTAGCTATATGTTTATAATAGTTTCATCGCGTCCATGTAGCGTATAATACCTAAGAATTAAGTCAACAAGTGTCGAGTCAAAACGTGAAGCCTCATGGCTAGCTATATGTTTATAATAGTTTCATCGCGTCCATGTAGCATATAATACCTAAGAATTAAGTCAACAAGTGTCGAGTCAAAACGTGAAGCCTCATTCATAACGTCCAGATCCCAGGTCAGCAAATCGTTCTGTTCCTGATCAAATGTGGAAAAGGTATTTGCAGTGGATTCAGATTGTTTGAAGTGAAAAGCCGCTAAAGCGTTTACGGTTGTACCTTTACATTTTGAAAAGGATCTTATCATTAGCTCTCAATTTTTAATTTATCACTATCCTAATGCCAATTCACCCTCAACAACTTTACTGACACTACTAACGACTGTTTTAAATTTGTTATGCAAAATTTTGAAATATTTGTTAAAATAGTTCACTTTAATTTTTATTTTTAAAGTAATAAGAATTGAGGAAAATTAAAATAATACAACTTATTGCAGTTTTAAAGTGTGTCATTTATTAAACACTAAGCACAACGAATGATAGATCTATTACTAGGCTAAAAATAAATAAATTCCTAAAGTTTTACTAACAACACTATTGCTATTTTTAAATGTTTTGAAATTTGAATATAATAATTTCATCCCATTATGCTGGCCCGCCAGAGCTTTTACCTCGGCCCGCGGGCCCCGCCGCCTCGGTTTTCGGGCCCCTTAGGCCCGTGAGCCCCCTGCACCGTGGGCCCTGCAGTTACGTCACTGAAAAGGGTCTTCAAAGTTCCCTTATGTTATTCTTATAGATACAATTATTTATTTATTTATCGCCATGGTAAAACAAAGTAGTGTAACAATCTGTTTTTTTTTTTGTCACTGTGAGATACTGGTGTGAAGAATTGCGACCCCATCAACTATATATAGGTTACTATATAATAACCACTTTTGTCTCTGGCCATTAATTATTGTTTGCCAACATCAGTATAAGAGCGACCAAAGTATTCAACTTGTAAAAGATAATTATTGTTAATCTGTACATTTTTTTTAGTTTCTGTTGCACAAATAATCATTGGTATACTAAGCCTAGGCCTCGTTTCAACCTATCCCAAAATAATACCACCAGCAAACCTAGTTAGTATAGCATGAGGAGTGAATCTTTACGATTCTTGTCTAGTTTTATAAGTCATTATGGGTTTTCAAGTAAACCAGAAGTTTTTATTTTAGTTTGTTTCTTTTGTTATATAGTTTTTTTCATACCAGGCCATACATGAAGATAATAGCTGTTAATACTAGAATTCGAATATAAAATAAACTGTTTAAAAGAGAATAATAAAATATAAAATTTAAAGGCAATATTTCATTTGAAACATTGCAAATTACATTAAGAGGGTTCGAATTTTTGGCTTTAAGGGTTTTACGATTTTTAAGGTAAGATATTGCACCAGCGTAAATATACCTGTAAAGCATAAATATATCTTGTACTTCCTGTACAAGCTAATAGAACAAAACCAAGATTCATTGAGAATCTAACATTTTATGAAAACATAATGCAATTATTAATACAATGGTGCGCAGACTAGTTAAGGTTACCACCCTTTCGATTGCTAGAGCCCTCTTCACTACTAATACCTCTTTGACAAGTTGAACCTTTTTTAATTATCGGAAGATAACTATTCCAAATAATCACTTAAGCTGGCGGTTTCGTACAGCGAACGCTGTAAGTTTGACACTCGGAGGCTTAATTGAGCGTGTGGCTAAGCCAGTGTCAGTGGACAGGTTATATTTATTGGGCTAATGAAGGAGTGAAGATGTCAACACTAATGGGCCTTGTCAGCCCAGCCCCAGTCCGCCCTTCTCAGCACTTCCCTCCACACTTCCCTCGCGTCTCTGGCCATCCTCATACAAGATATTGGTATAATATGGAAAACAATTGACAACAGCTCGTCTGTTGTAAGTCCTCTGGGCATCTTTATCGTAGGTATTGGTGCAATATGGAAAACAATTGATAACAGCTCGTCTGCTTTAAGTACAACCAGTACTTATAAAATCACAGTTAATTTGTCATTGAAATCTATAATAATAAGCTTGTACATTTTCTTAAATTTGGGCTTAACTTTCATAGTCCACCAGCTTGGGCGTGCTGAGTAATTAAGATAAACAATTTGACATAATTTAATAGAAAACAATTTCCGTCTCTTTCAAATCATTGGTGCAAAGGACATTTTTCATTTTCACAATAGTATGTGGATTGACCTAATTTATACTTTCTTATTTCATGTATTAGTTAAAATGAGAAGAGAACTTTCCTCGCCTTAAGGACCCACTCATTTGTGTCTATATAGGTGTACTTACAGCTAAGGTTGGTTCGAACCACTTACAGGTCGCGGCATTATCACATATCTAAACCCTCTGTTGGTGAAAGACAGGAATTGAACCAAAGTCACGTCCCGGCTAACACTAAGCCAGATTACGCCCTTTAATAATAGTTTAGAATAACATCAATATTTATTACAAACAAATAAGAATTGATCTTCTAAAGGAACCCTTTCATTAGGAGAAAATGCTGAATTTAAGCATTCCTCCATACCATTAAAAATAAAATAAAACTATTACCCGCCAAACAATGCAAGTTGTGGTATAGTGTTGTACTGAGGGCAGCCAATTCCTCTATCCAAACATTGTCCGTCTTACAATTGTAAACGAAAAATCGAAGGAAAAGATCCTTGAACAAGCAAACTACAAGACACTCGAACCTCCTTGCACAAAGGACAGCGGTAGCCGTGTAGCTGTAAAGGGCGTAGGGCCGCGGCTCGTAGGGCAGCTGACGTCAAACACGCGTATCTAGGTACGCATCTCGTGGCGATCAGAGATAAGGGCACGCTTCTGATCCTCCCACCAATGATAAGATCGCGGCTGGCTCTCCTACTACTGTTCTGGCCCAGTGTATGAACCGATGCAAAAACAGTTGATATGACAGTCGAGAGGGAAGTGTCAGGAGATTTTGGGGTGTAAGACACTGGGAAGCCCTTTGTAGGTCCGTTCTAGATGTGGATTGGAGAACGAAATTGTGTGAAGGAAGCTGATGAGTTTGGATTAGAATAGGTATTGTATGAATAATGAATTTGTTCGTTGCGTAAACTTTCTGTTACAGTGCAAATTAAATAGTAAGGCTTGTATAGGATGTATGGTATGTGTCAGGCCCATCGGTGTGACTTAATAAAACACGTATTATAAAGTTAAACCTCGTGTCTTTCCCGTCATAATTATTTGTATTATACAATCAAAATATATAAAAAAAACTATTATTTACCCTTGTCTCGAGGGCCAAGACCTTTTCGAGGAGTTCTTTTCCAAATCACTGCATTTCCAAGACACCCAAAACCTTGGGGCCTAGACCTAGAGTCTTCTCAAACTTGTGGCTTTTATCACTCTATTTGGGATTTCAACAAATTGAACTGCAAAAGATTAACAGCTATCTTTACCGAGGATTTTTAAAATTTTAAATCTAGACGGATCTTTTTTCAACTATCAAAAACGATTATCAAGTATCCTATACTCTAATATGAGTAAGGTTTGCTTGCTTGCTTGCTTGCGTGCTTGCTTGCTTGCTTGTTTGCGACACGGATCTCAAAAACGGCTCCAACGATCTCCTTCAAATGTTCGAAATAACTAATTTCTGGGATAAAAATAAGTTCTAGACAGGCCTCATCCCTAGGAAAAATCAAATAATGTAAAAAAACTAAAATGAAAAGTTAAAAAAATTAACATTGGGCTTATGGAGTTTCAAATAAAAACAAAAGAATTGTAACAGCTGTTCATAATCAACCAGGGAACTGTCAAAGTAATACTCATGTTGTTTATGATTATTAACATGTGGTTTCCTGAGAACAGAGATTAAAAGATTTGAGTTAAGATTACATATATAGAGTAGTAAAATAAATCAAAGGGACATTGAGCTATAAATAACAACTGGAGGGACTTTAAAAATATAGAAAAGAGGCAAATGAATAATACAAATCTGATTATCAGTAGGGGGAAGTGGTGAGATATTACTCCGAGTCATCTAAACAAACTGACTGGTCTTCCCCTGAGCAAAGCTCGGCCCCCAGGTACTTTAAAGAAATTCTTGAAAACTAATTTAAATTAATTGAAATGTATTTGTAATAAATTACGTAAAATCTATGTCTGTATAACACGTTTTTGTAGTGTTAAAATGTTTTGTGAGTGGTCTTACTTCCATTTTCCACCACAGGCGCGCTAACTGCACTGACGACCTACCTATTTAACTATTACCTGGCACTATATACAATATAAGAAATTCATCCTTCTCTTCTGCATAGTTTATAAGCTACTTGAGGTTGTGTTATCCACGTTACAAAACAGGTCAACATTTAAGAATACCGCTGATAACAAAAGTACGCATACCAAAAGAAATAAACTTATTGCAAAAGTCAATACGTCAATACTTTTGCTTTCTAGGGAACTTTTATTTTGACTAGTAACTCTGTTCAAACTTTACCCAGAAGGATCCACCCTGGCGCCACAGAGTCTAGATGAAAATGATACGACCCAATTTAAGGATTACGTCAAAGTTGGACAATATTGGACCGCAAAAAGTAACCGGTGACAGAGCTTAAAGAAGACGAGAGCTGTTGGTATTGTTCCCAAGAAGAGTCTTCGGGCTAGATAGTGTTACTGATGCTGATAGCCATCGGCGCACGCGCGATAACATCGGAGGGTAGCATCTGCCCACAAATACGAGATCTGCGGTGGGGAGCGGGTCAGGCAAGGGGTCCTCCCGTGGACGCCGCACCGGTTGGCAGGTCGTAGGGATCCTCATGGGCTAGAAGCCTTGATTAAGGGGCTCCCGTGTATAACTAGTAAGCTATCGAACAACTGTTTGGTTCTTAGAAGTTCTAGTTGTCGTTTTTATATATTTGAATTTATAAACAAGAGTTTGTTTAGTTAAATATTTTGTAAGTGCAATTAAGTGGATGATAATTGTAATTGATTGTCATTGTTACAATCCTAAAGGTATCCTAAAGAATGTGTCATTCATATGTGATCCTGTTCTTGCTTACACAACAAGTTTAAAAACAGCTTAAATATAGTTTTATAAATAAGCTAATTTTATAGATACCGGTACAAATATTTACAGGTATGTAGATAAAGGTAAAAATAAGTTTAGCTTTTAGATAACATTTAATTGATTTAGCCTACTTGTTGAATTGAATTGGTAATTTAAAATTTAACATTTGGTTTGTCCTAAGGAGTTTCAAACCAAACTACAAAATATATGCACTCATCGAAACTCTTGGCGCTTCGACCTCCTTCTCCTATAAAGCCAATGCTAACTTTTAAAGTCCGTCCCTCCTCAACAGATCATCCTACATTGTTGATTTATGGCCATTTTAAAGAGAGAAAAAACCTGCAATTTTAGTGAACAAAATTGTGCTATCAAAAATTATGTTTGTTCAATATAATTCCAAAATATTCAATATTTACATTTTTCTATGAGTGAGCTATTTCTGAAATCTGAATTCAGCTCATTGAAATCACTAGTTTCTTTCGTTCATCTAAATTAACTATAAACGAGATCGCACGCAGCACGCTGACGTGAGGGAAGTGAATTTCCACATAACAACTTTTAAAACTCAAAATCAGTGTAAAAACATACATTTGTCCAATTTTTATTGAAATCTGAAAACATTGATTTTTTGGCTGTTCTGATACTCCTGGTTTCATTTACTTGCAAAGCTGGGAATACAATTTTGCGCATTAAAAGGTTAGGAGAAGGTCCAGACAGGCTTGAAAGTAGGCGTGAGGTTGCTGGGGATAATAAAAGTACTTTAACAAAGGAATAACAGGCTTTTCTAGTGTAAAACCCCCATAAGACAACGTACTGTGTTTAGCCGATACACATTTTCTTTAATAACTCGGTAAATACTTATGCTAGAATGACAAGAGAGGGCTTAAGACTTTCGCCTCTCTAATTCCCATCTTTTTACATGCATTAATTTTACATCAGGGGCTTTTCTGACCCTTTTTGGGCCCAAAAACTCGAAATTTGAAAGATTAATCCCCAAAAAATGGGTTTAGAGTTTTCCGATTGTTTTGCCCAACTATCTTGTCCAACAGATTATAGAAAGGAACGTCCCTACCAAATTTGAAGTAAATCGGACAAAAAATGCGACCGCTAGAGTGCATACACATATATATATATATATGTCTATATATATATGTATAGACATATATATATATGCATATATATTTTGGGGGGTCGTTCAAAATTTTATATATATATATGTATAGACATATATATATATATATAACATTTTGAACGACCCCCCAAAACGTGTTCAGGGGGTCACGTTAGGAACTTCTATGGTGGTCTCGGGCTTAAGTTTCACCGTGTGGGTCATGCTAATAGTTCACTTTCCAAAGGAAATTCACTAATAATTGATTAAGGATAATCCGTTGAGGAGTGGCGGGCTTTGAAAGTTAACATTTGCCTTTTGGGAGATGCCAGGTATACGACGGTGTTCGGAGCTCCTCTTAAGGTTGCAGCGGTAAACACATGTTTCTGAAATAAACGTCTAATGCATTTGCAGTGTTAAAGCACACGTAAAAGTTTATACAGAAGTGACTGGTGATTATTACAGCCTAGGTTGACTACTGAGTAATGATGAAACTGGCTTCAGACATGGAAACTACCCAGCAAGGTTTAATGTGCGAGGTGAGTCACCGCGTCATGAAAGCAACCCCTTGTAGACGAAGGGGAACCGTTCACTATTTTTATCGCAATGATGTCCTGCTGGACAAACATAATTGGTAAAAAAATTAAAGTTCGCGTAACCAAGGACTGATGTGATGTCAGAGCTTTCAGATCATACTAGTACCGCGCTCCCATAACCTAACGACCGTATGGAACCGGAAACAAAGGCTTAACATACTAGGTGCCATCCACATACTGAATCAAGTACCTAACTCATTTGATTGTAATTTCATCTTCCTCCCCAAAGTAATGTAACATAACGTCGAAGCATACCCACTCCCTTACTTAAAAAAAAATGCAGAATTCCTCTGTAATAAGGATAAAATCATAAAAAAAACTGTTTGCGTGGCATTTGACAAAGAACAGTAAACCTTCACTAATAAACACACATAAACCATAGTAAACTTGTTCATTCTTATAAATTTAAAACCCAAAGTGGATTATTTGGGGAAATGATCTGAGATTTCAGTGAACACGAACATGCGGGATGCAACCTATACAAGGATATGAACCCTTTATTTGTAAATGTTATGTATATTTTGACTGATAATATGGTAACAAATTTTAAAATGGTTAAAATGACATTGAATAAAGGAAGCATTCCCGCAAAAGCCGTTCTATAAGAACTGTTTGTCTGAAACTTCTACTGGATCGATCTAAGCGGGATTTTATACTAAATTTCCCTTTATACGCCAAGTTTTCAGTCTTAGATGACATTTTTCCAATACAAATTTAAAGAATCTTATATATTAATACGCTAAACCGATTTTTGTTAAGAGAGCTCCTCCGTTAGTTCTGAACCGATTTTAACGATTGAGGTACCAACATATTTGTCCTGATACTGAAATATATAGAAAAATGAATACCTTTATGCACAACTACTAAGTTGTGCATAAAAGTATTCATTTTTCTATATATTTTCAATCTGAAGGGCACTGGTCGCCCTCAAAGTTCGTTTTTCACCCATAAGATTAACATGGGGGAAATCTTTATTTGATTTGCAGCTGTTAACACATTATGGACAGATTATTAGCAAAACCAGATGAGGTAAGGAATTTATTTATCTATATAAAATAAAATAAGTTTATTTTCTACATCGCTTTGAGCAGTGAAATGTTGTGAGCAGCAGAGATATTTAAATTTGTGTTAAAATTGGTTCATCCGTCTGTCTATTTATAAGCCAGGCAGTTCACAAAAAAAACCTGCACTCAATGAAATAAAACACTTTGCACATTTTCGTGTGGAGGAGGAAACTTTGACTGTTTAAATCATGGTACGTCATTAGGGTTATGCCCCTTTGTCTGGCACTGCTGCAAAGTCGATCTTAAGGGTCTAGGTTACTTAATCTTTCACTACAGAATGCAATATATTTGTTCTAATGATCATTTAGCAGCTAACTATCTTTTGTCACAGAACAGAGGGATCACTTTGCTTTACTACTGATGAAAGGTGTACTAACCCATATAAAATAACGGCACGGATACACTGGATTCGGAACACATAATCCCTTCCAACATGGTAATCTTAGTTTATCTAGGTAGTCATTGTGATTATAATATAACATATTTTATGAGTTTTTAAGTCCACCATCAATAAATACAACAAATTACAAGAGTTATTGATCAGATATTTGGAAGGAGATGGGTTCATCAAAGTTGTGGACTTATTTCCGTTCCAATGGGGCTCGTCCCTAACGACCGTCAACATTTCCATGTTAAACATATACTTACTATATAGACCGATTGAGCAAAGATTTGGTAGAAAGACAGCATGCAATGCACAATAATCAGAAAACAGGCCAATCAGACAGAAAAAGACTTATCTGCTCTATCGGACTCTAACATTTTAATTTAATCATCACTGATGTTAGTAGTAATAATCTGTCTAATAAATTTAGGCGGTTCAAGGGGAGGTTAAATTGTTTCCCCCACTCTTCCGTCTCAGCTTGATACCCTATCCAGCTGATCGCACTTTGTTGCAAAATGTCAAAATAGTATTTATGTTTATATTTACGGTTTGAGTCATTTGGTGCTTATACATTATCCATTTAAATTATTCAGTGTTGTTTGAAATTGAAACAAATATTCCTGATATTAGAAAATAGACTAGATAAACAATTTGTGTTCATTGTATACAAATACCTCAAATATCTCACCAAAAATTGGCATAACGTATTTCCTGCCACAAAAAAAAAAACTTTACTGTTACTGTAGAAAGTTGGATCAATTATGATCAATTATTATATTACGAGTATAACGAGTATATAACTATGAAGTGAAACCACTGCCAGATAGGGCCCAGGCACCATAGAAAGAGTTTAAACCACAAATCTATGCTGTTGTGAATAGGCCTGGTGTAAAATAGGGCTACTACCCATGTGCTGCTGTTCAAGTCTTGAATAAAGATTGCTATTATTTTTATTTTATCGTATTGCTTAAAGTTTACCTTATATGTGAAACTATACTATAGTATTTAATCCGAATAATAAAGATCCTCTTCTCATTTCCATTTTCTTTTAATTTATTATTTGTTATCAAAACTACATTATGAAACATTAAAGCATATCCTGGTTTGTAAATGATTTTATAAATCTTAAAAGCATCTGTGCAAAACACGAATAATCGGATATTTAATTGGGTAGTGGGAATTTAAAAATAACAGTTGATTTTGCCATTTACTTAGGAATGAGGGAAAGCTTTATTTGCTTTATTTATATCTTCCAAGGCTAATATAGTATTGTATGAAACGATATTAAAACCATTGACTATATTAGTCAAAGTTAAAACGTAATATTCCTATATACTCGTGATTTTAGGTTATGTTATGATCGTTTTATATACAGGTAAGCAGACGATTGATAGTCCACCGATCCTTTGATGAGCTTATTTGTCTTTCACCTACACCTACACTGATTAGATTAAAAAAAACAGCTGTGATATCATTGAACGATCTGATCCAGTGGAGGGGTGTTATTCAGGTTAACTACTTACAACTGAGGTACAGAACCAATGACTGCTACTAACTCAACCTCGCTCGGCTAATGAAAGGGTACGGAATCAAAGTCGGGAAATTCAGTAAACAAACTTCTATTGAACAAAATTAAAATTAACAAAATTAACCCTCGTTAACAAACAGAATCTCTAGAAACTTAATATGAGCACTATCCAGCAACGAAATATAAAGAGTTAAATGAATCACATGATTTAGTGAATTAAAGATTCCCAGTTGCCAGACTCATTGGAGTAAGGTTTCTTTGTTTAATCAAATATGAAATTCACATAATGAATGGATAAGTTACATAAGGTGTTATTCCCAAAAGAGGAATTGCAGAAGGCATAAATTGAATTTAAGATGTTGATAAAAACTAATACCAAATTAATTTATAGCAAACATGGATAATAAGGGATAAAAGAGCAGACATACTTTGGACAATAATTACAAATTGAAAATCAGATAATCTTACTTTAAATTTTATGTAGGTGTATATCAAATGAAAATAGTGGCACAAACACTTCACTGAATTCGGCAAATTTTGTCACAGGCCATATTCACAAACTCTGATATATTTCACTTTTGTACACTTGACAAGGATCGGACTTCCTCCCTCGGGACGATTTATATCACGCCAATTCTAACTCCGGACTCCTCGTCGTTCCTCTCAATCGAAAAGTTCCCTCTTCCTCTCTCTCACTATTGTTTCTATTGTTAACCAATCAAGTAGAAATTCGTCACGTGTAGGGTCGTTACCAATCTTTTTATTGGTCGAGATCGGCAACGTGAGTTCCTATCACGTGTCGCTGAGTAAATAGCTTTTGGGTCAGTAACGCTAGGCGTCTGCAAAGAGTTTGCTGGTTGAGGGTGTCATATTACTTTGGGTTCAATGTAACTGTGAAATGCTCTGGAGGATTCGTAACTGGAGGTTACAGGGGATACTAATGCTTCTCCTCAAACCGCCTAAATATATCAGACAGATGCGCATACATTTTGTTAGGAGGATACGTCAGAATAAAACCTTTGCCTACTCCTGCTCCAAACATGCTTTACTTTAGGGCTCTCCTAATGTTGGAATTGTAGAATTTATGGTTTAATAAATGTTTTCTTATCAGGTTTCATCCCGGGAAAAATTTAGTTTTGTATGGAAATTTATTCTGAAACCTAACATTGGGGTTATGGTTAAGATTTGTAAATAAAAACAAAATAATCGCACCAGCTGTTCAAAAGCAACATTCAATTGCAAAAATTACACTCAGTTGGTAAAGTATCATATGATTTTTGTGAGAATAGTGATTAGAACCAATATACATAACTTTAAATATACACTAGTAAAACTGTTGCCCGAAATCGAGCAATTGAATGAAATCCGTATAAATATTGTGTTACCGTTCCAAAGCCAACATGGCCTGCTGAGTAACTGTGTTTACTCTATCCAGCTGATTGCTTAAAACTTATAGTTATTACCCAATGTTAAACTTATGGAAAAAAACTCAACTTTAAGGGGCCCCAGGGCCTCACTCCCAAATTATTTCTCTATAAAAAAAGTTTTCTGCACAACTTCACGTTAGGCTCTTTCCAATGACACCAAAAATATGAAAATCGGTTCAGTAGTTTAGGAGGAGTGATTATCACAAAAAACCTTCTCGCCTATTAAATAAGTATAGATGATTACGTTATATATACATTGCGAGACCCATTAAAACTGAAGATTGGATATAAAGTGGACATGTTCAAAATTAAAAGAAACTTGCAAATAAGCGAAGCAAATATGCTTGCCTTGGAGAGGAACCGTAAATATAAGTACTCTAGGCATTTTTAACAAACTTGCTTCTCGAGCAAAGTTCGGTTTCCAAGGTGCTTTAACAATAATTGTAACTAAATTTCAAAAATAATATTGTACTGTGATCGCGAGCGAAGCCGCGACTGGCTACTAGTATGTTTTAATTATTTACTAAACCAGTCTCTTTGCTACTCCCGTAATCAGCTTGCAACACATAACAAATGTCTAGGAACGCGGAAAGTTATTCTAAACTGTATGGTCCAAGAGAACCATTTGCAAATCAGTTTTGTAATAATAATTGTTATATATTATAATTTGAATGAACTGTATGAGGTATTGAGCTAAATTAATATGCTTAGAATCTCAAACTATAATTTACTTTCAACAAAATTAGTTGTTTAGATTAAGCAAAACGTTTCTGTTTCACAAAGATGTCTACGGATTTCGAGAGATTAATAACTGATATAAGCGCCAAAGCTTGACCCAATAGTTTGTCATCTCCTATGTGGGAAGTACTTTTGGTTTATGGTACAAACGTACCTTCAGTTCCAGGCAATTTCACGTTTTTTCTTAGGAAGTCCAAATTTCCCATGGCACAAGGATAAACACGTTTCACATATTTGCCATTGATAAGTTGAAATAACTGTGGTTTTGCTAATTGTAGACCTTTACCATACAAACATTTAATCCAAATAAAGCAAATGCAGAACGTTTTCAAATACTTAGCTGGTAGCCATATTACATATACAAACTTAAAGATCGAAAAGGTATTAAACAAATCAAATATTCAAATTGTTTCAAATTTACAAATATTTTAGTTAAAATGTAGACGTTTTACTACGGACAAGACTCGTTCTTTCTCAAATAACACAACGTAACGTATTGTTATACTCAAATTTGCATTAATATTGTCATACACTAACATTACGACCTTAATCGTTCGTTCGTTTCGTGAAATTCCAGTGAGCGGGAAAGTCCCTGGCCCACTGTGGCTGTTTTAGGGCGCTTGGGCCCACTTCAGCCGAAAAAACCTTAATCTATTTTATCGAAAAGGTTATAAACAACGTTCAGCACATCCAAATAAATGCAAAAATGGGAAATCTTTTACGGCATGTTTACTCCATAAAAACATTTTAATCCTTGTTTGTTCTACTAAAGAAAATAAATAGGTATAAGATTGATTTGAAATCTGCAAATACAGGAGTATTTATCCAACCGCATTTTAGAACAAACTAGATGCAAATAATTCCGGCGGGAATCTCAGGCCAACTGTCCAAAGAATTCATTTTTGCGTTTTAATAGTATAAGCCTTTGTTACAAATGATTGAATATACAGGATGAGACAGACCACCCGTCCCGCATATATAACGGGAGAAGGATTTAGTATAAAGTCATGAAACAAAATTCTCTCCCACTAAAACGCATAAGGGCAATCTGTTAAAATAATTTCTTCAAAATCTATGTATAAGATGTTCCAAAACTGAAGGTCACGGGTTTGATTCTCAAACTTTTCTTAAGTAAATATGGGGCAAATTATACATAATTTTAAAGGTGTCGTTAAATTAAACATTTTATCGGCAACAGAATTCACTTATCGTGTTCCATTTTGAAATGGTGGCCATTTTTTTGTAAAGATTGACATTTACGGATTACTCTGTATTTTCTAAATTACTACTCGTATCTTTTTTCCGACTCAAATTCCTAACTCGTGATAAACTCAGCTTTACACTCGTTTGCTACATCAGTTGTTTAAAAAAATCTAAATTTCAAAAACAAATATTTTTTAAAAATACCTATAAGCCCAAAATTCAAAAAAGTCAAATGGTAGCATGTGTAACAAAGCATACATACATATTAAAAAGGTCTTGTAAATCCTAGTAACTTTATAATTTACACCAACCTTGTATCTCTTTCAGTTTTTCAGCAATCAGCAAAAAACCGTATTTTACCATATGAAATGCATGCTAATTTGAATAACACTAGCCTATATTCTGCCACATTCATTTAATGCGTTATGTACAGTTAACATGCATATCATATGGGATATTAATGTTTTTTTGTTGATTGCAAAAAACTAAACGAGTTACGAGGTTTGTGTAAATTAGAAAGTTTCTAGGATTTACACGACCTTTTCATTGGTATGATTTTTGACATATGCTTCCATTTTACATTTTTGAATTTTGGTGATATCGGCATTTAAAAAAATGTGTCATTGAAATTTAGATTTGTTAAAAAAAACCTGTCTTGTAGCAGATCAGAGTAAATCTGAGTTTGTCACGAGTAAGAAATTTGAGTTGGAAAAAATAGTAGTGGTTTATAAAATACACAGTGATCCGAAAATATCAATATATTATACAAAAATGGCCGCCATTTTGAAACGGATGGAGATAAGTGAACACTGTTTTCGCCAAAATGTTTCTTTTAACGAGACCTTTAAAATTATGTATAATTTGCCCTTTGCTTGTATAAGAAATATTTAGTATTGAACCAACCTTAAATTTTGGAACATTCTGCACATATATGTTGATGAAAATATTTGTAATAGATTGTCCATATGCGTTTTAGTGGGGAAGAATTTTCTTTGATGACTTAGACCAAACTTTTCCCACGTTGTACATGCTGGACACGTGTTCTGACTCACCCAGTATAACAAAAGTTTTTAAGAGAAAGAGAATATTAAATTGGTTTTAACAAATATGTTTTCAACATAAAACACTACACTGAGTATATGTACATTATTGTTTTTCATGTTACCCTGTTGTACATGTTACTCTATTATACATGTTACACTCATAGAAGCTACAGTTCAGGTCACAGTGGTTGGCATATGGTTAGCGTATGCTCTGGAATGACTTTTCGCCTCTATTTAGCTTAGTACCTTGAGTGTTATAATCTACTTTTGTAAACAGAAAACAAAACTCACTTATTTAATTTTTAAACATTTGTTTTGGTTGTTTTTGTTAATGTATACTTTTATTTACGAGAAAATTAAGTAGTTTCTCGCATTTCCCAGGTGCCAAGCACCGTGAACAGACCTGTAATTATCAAACCTTTTATTTGATCGTTTCATTAATTCGTATAGCTGTGATATTTTGAAGGAATGTAAGTCGGTTACCTGGTAGATTTTTATACTCTAGAGATAGTTGCCAACCCCGGTTCGAGCAGATGAGACGTGGACCACCAGGGCTTCGCCACGCGATCTGACGGGGAATTCGACAACCTCCCGCGATAGCATCTATCTGATCCGCGCTACCGCTGTGGCTGTCCATTCACATGTCCGGAACCACTTTGATGTATTCGTTATTCAATCGCTAGAACGGCTTTCCTCATATACACGAGTGGGCCTTTTAAAGTGTGACCTTATTACTTAAAACTGCAAATATCTTATAGGTGATGTGAGTATTAGCGAACAGTATGCTACTTATAGACAGAGTAAAATAAAATAATCAAGGAGTTATGTAATTTAGTTTGTATTCTTATGAATGTTGTAAAATATATATACGTAACTATAATCCCGTCTTTTTTTTATCGGTAAAATTTAAAGTAAATGTCCATTTTAAAGCGATTTAACACAGTAATTTGATGAAATATAAAAATACGGTTCAACTGAAAATTCTATTAGAAAATCAGAACTATTGAAAGAAGTCCTCATAAGGTAAAGAAACTTGATACATATCAAAACGTTCCTGTTACTGAGAAATAAGCACATGTACAGAAATGCCAAAACAATAACCGCATTGCAATGGTACTTTGTTATCATAACATCACATTGTTATTAAAAAACTATAAATATAAATATTTCATGTTAAAAACAAAAACACAATAACAGTTTTTATTGTTAATTCACCCTACGAACGAACCCATAATAATTAAAATCCTTGATTTATCATACCTTTTTAACGTTCTCCATGAATGAACAAAACTTATATCAGTTTTATAATAATATAAATTACAGTTTTATTGATCACTGAATTTAAAGAAAAAATCAATTATCATCTAAACAAATATCTTCAAAAATGGTTGGATACTTTTAAAATTTGAAAGAATTTTGGATTGTATTTTAGATCTTTCCTGCTATAGATATTTTTTAATATTTTACTCAAATCAGATAGCAAGTTTTATCAGGTACCAATCCCACCCCAAGTAGGCTAATGAGCCGCACATGCCACGGACGCAGAACTATCTCCAGGATGCAACAATCTCATTACTCCACCGCTCATGTAATTAGGCCGTTTTTTCTCCGGGGCACCAAATTAATTGTAATAATTTATTATAATATTTCGTAAGATAGGACAAATATCTGATAGAGCTCTAATTTGAGACAAATCGGACGATATATGGAGCTAGGGGCGTGGTGCCCCTCCTTCCATTCTTCGCGCGCGCAATTATGTTAAGCCGTGCCGGGGGGCGGCTGCCGAGCGCCCAGCGCCCGCTTTATATGATCTAGTTATGCTAATTAATTTGGCTGAAGGCTCTCTCGCGATGAACAACATGCATGCCCGCCCGCTCCCACCTGGAACACACGGTGGCTGACGTATCGAGTAGGGTGCCCTCTGGAGGAAACTGGAGGAACTTGGGGACAGAAGGTGGATGGTGACTCATGCTGGCATGATGCGAACCGTGGGGAATAATTAATGAATAATGTAATAATTGTTGAATTAATTATTTATACAGTTCTTTCTTTCCATCTCATATATAACTTTCCCAAAACATATGTAATGAGTCGCTAGTAAAAAAAGGCTTTTACTTACCAATTATTTACTCTCAAATGTTATTTTAAGCTATCAGTTCAGTTAAATTTCTTGAGAACATATTTTTAAACCAGACATTATTTGAAGTTGAAGTGAAACTGATGTTTTTTTTTAAACATTTGTGGAATCAGTTGGTTTACTTTAAATAAATGATTCCTTTATTGGAATGTTGTGTATACTTGAGCGTACAAATTATACTCTAGTACGAGCGATGTCTGTATGCAACATGGATCGCGGAATCTCGCAGTGTTCTGCCTTTTTGGGCCTCAGAAACCGATTGGAAAAGTTCTAAACCTCAGGGGAAATCAGATATTGCTGGAACATCATGAATCATAAACAAAACAAGCATGATAGCTGATCAAAAGGAACAAGTGAGCATCAAAATAACACTCAAGTGGTACAGTCTCAATAAGTGGGTTTCCTCCGAACAGACCATTGTTTTGCTGGTTGCGTTCCACAGATCTCTAGTCTATATGTGGACAGGCAAAGTAATTCATCAAGAGTCCAGATAACTTATTAAAATCAAATAAATTACAAATTTAACCCTATTAATAATCAAGCCAACTCAAAAGATTCACGATATTCTAACGGCACGGCATTCATTCTAACTGTTGTACAATAATAGATGGGTAAATTTCCTTGACGAATTTTTACAAATGGAGGAGTAAACAGAAAATTCGATAATCATAGTAACTAACTATACACAATACCAGAGCAAAGCCGAGTATTGGAGCAAGTATATTATAACAAATTCTGTAATAACCGAGGAATGTAATACTGGCTTATCCTCAAAGTACGTAAGTAAGGGTCGTTCCCTTCAAAAATATCAAAAAGTGTTCAACGAATGAAGAAAACACAAGGAAACATTGATATTAAAACCGATAAAATTCAAAGATCTAGGCACAACTAATTAAACAGGTTATTTTTTAATTGTGAGGTAAATTTATTAGTCCGAAGGTCAAACATAGGGTATGAATAAAAATATTTATATTTCTGATAGTTAATTTGTCCTGTACGTAGTTCAGATTCCCCTTGTGTAGGTCTCATAGTGCACACAAGTATAAAAAATGAGAGGATCCTGTTCAAGCTGATATGATTACTCTGCCCATTAGGAAATATCTAAAGTAATGATAACTCATAGGGGTTCGTCATGATTAATCTTTCACAGCAACTCACTTGTTCTCACAAGCCTCTCTCCTCCCTCGCAGCCACGTAGACGACTATTGCCATCGTCTACAGGCACCATGGCTACAGCCACCATGGCTACAGCCACCATGGCTACAGCCACCATGGCTACAGCCACCATGGCTACAGCCACCATGGCTACAGCCACCATGGGTACAGCCACCATGGGTACAGCCACCATGGGTACAGCCACCATGGCTACAGCCACCATGGCTACAGCCACCATGGCTACAGTCACCATGGGTACAGCCACCATGGGTACAGCCACCATGGCTACAGCCACCATGGCTACAGCCACCATGGCTACAGCCACCATGGGTACAGCCACCATGGGTACAGCCACCATGGGTACAGCCACCATGGCTACAGCCACCATGGCTACAGCCACCATGGGTACAGCCACCATGGCTACAGCCACCATGGCTACAGCCACCATGGCTACAGCCACCATGGCTACAGCCACCATGGCTACAGCCATCTTGGCTACAGCCACCATGGCTACAGCCACCATGGCTACAGCCACAATGGCTACAGCCACCTATAATTCCTTGCATACCAATAAAACATCCGCAGATGTATCAATCACCAGAGGGGCGCTAGGGCAGGGCGAAAGGTGCGTCTGGCGCCACTGGGTGGTATTGTGTCCTCTAGACTCGAGACACACGTATTTCTTCATTTTATGGCTTCTGGTGACGGCTTCCTGGACCGATCTCTCCCCCTCGGGTCCCAATTCGGTAAAAAAATTAACCAACAAGTCCACCCGGACAGGTTTACTTCGAAGATTGATGTTTGCAGGTCTTCTTTTCAAACCATTCTGATTCACCTTTTGTTCTGCCAATCGATTCTAGTTGGTGTTTATTCGCAATACTATGCATTTTTATGTTTTTAAATAAAAAATGAAAATTATTATTATTGTGAAATTATTATTATTATACATTGTGTGAGCAGTGAAGTTCTACAGAATCTTGGTGGTTATCTGAATAAAATGTTTTTTTATTGAAGAAAATGCTTAACGTACTAGTAACACGATATTCACGAAACTAATCGACATTCTCGAAAGTGACACCTTATAAATGTAAATGAAAATATCCTGATGAAAATTTATAACCTTAAACTTTTACATTAAAATAAAAGCTTCAATGAATAAAGAGCACTCAAAAACTTTATAAATTCGAAAAAAAACTGTGGAGAAAATATTCGTTATACTTTGTACAGCATCAGTAACCAACGACGTTATAAAATAAATGTTATGCAGACAACAGAATTTTAATATTCATTATAAGGCTGACCAATATAGCTATTCTCTAGACAAAGTGAACCAGATATTATGTAAAATATGAAATATATACATTCTAATGTGAGTAAGATTTGCTTGCTTGCTTGATTCCAACAATTTCCTTGAAATGTTTGAGCTAAGTAATTTATGCGCCAAACAATGTGTTTTGGATAGGCCTCATCCGTAAAAAAAGTATAATTTAGTAAAAAAATTGTAAATAAAAAAATAACTTTAGGCGTGTAATAACACGCACTAATAACTATTACAACGCACTAATTTTATAAAAGACTGGCAGCAATGAAGTGCTAATACGTGTTGTAGCTTAGTGTAGACTGGCATTCTCTCTGTCGTTTCCTTTTAGCGAATTTCCCCTATAGGGAAGAAGCTGTTACCGTAGGTCTCATGGTAAGATTTAAGTCCGAGACCATGACAAATTTTTTGTTTAGGTCCCCAGAAACACTATTCGTTCAAATTTATATATATGTATATATATATATATATATATATATATATATATATATATATATATATATATATGTGTGTGTGTGTGTGTGTGTGTGTGTGTGTCCGTGAATGCGATAACTTGAGTAAAAACGTCCGATTTCGATGAAATTTTGCTCAAATGTGTAAAGTGACATTTATGACTTTAAGTTCGAAAACCAGAAAAATCGGGCCATGGGAAGGGGGTTTATGGGGGTTTTAAATTTTCCAAAAATCAGTGTTTTGCATTTTTTACCATACAATTTTTAAAACACTTCATTTTGGTTTAGACCATGTTATAGAGCTTAAATAAACAAATAATATGGTATTTTGAATTATTAAGCTAGGCTAAGTGGTTGCGGAGAAAATCCAAAAAAACCTGCTCATAAAATCTCTTATGTTAATCTTATGGGAAAAAGGTTTTTGGATTTTCCTAAGTTGATTTTAATGTAAACTTTACATTTGCTTTTACCAATCAACTCAGCTCCACAAAACAATCATTTTGGTGTTTAAATTGTGATTCTACGTCCAACCGTTGCAGAGATATTCAAAGTGCTAAACACAGTACGTTGTCCAATGTTATCCTTATGGAGAATAAATAAAATTTGATATCTCCATTATTAATGAATGTATATTGATGAAACTTGGCACGTGGGGTCACGTAGTACTGGTATATTGATATTTGCGCAAAAAATTGATTTTTTGTTGATTATCCCGGTAGCAGCGAACCTCCGTACTCAGCCCCCATGTTATTCTTATGGAGAATAAGTAAAATGTAATGACTCCCTTAATTATGAACATAAATTAATAAAACTTGGTATGTGGCTTCACCTTGTTGAGTTATATTGATATTTGCATAAAAATCCATTTTTTTAGTTTCTTGTTGCAGCAAACCTGCTTACTCATCTCCCATGTTATTTTTATGGAGAATAATTAAAATGTTATATAGTACTTACTTATGATTTAATATTGATTAAACTTGGTATGTGGCTTCACCTAGTTAAATTATATTTATATTTGCATAAAAATCAATTGTTTGTGTTCCTTGTTTCAGCAAACCTATGTACTCATCACCAATGCTATTCCTATGGAGAATAATTAAAATTGTACATATCGCTTATATATGAATATATTTTTATGAAACTTGGTATGCTGCTTTATATGCAGCACTGATTCTTTACACTGATTCTTTAGGCATAAAATAGAAATACCCCCGTCGCAGCAAACCTGCGTACTCAGCGAATTTCCAAGACATAGATTATGCATTGGAAATTCGCTGAGTACGCAGGTTTGCTGCGACGGGGGTATTTCAATATTATAGGCAGGCTTCTGATTGGTCAAATGGTTGTTTATTAATCTATTGTAAATTTGACGTTTCAAGATAAAAACCAACCAATCAACAACTGCCAATGTAACAGTAAAGAATTGTTAACTAGAATTATTACTGTATTTGTAGAGCTCATAATAGCAATGGATTTCAATTTATTATTGATTCAGCCCCCTAAATAAATAATAACATTATTATATATGTAAGTAACATAAACTAGATGCATAAATCAGTGGCACAGGTGCAATCCACGAGCTGGTTGTAATAGTAACGCCACAAAGCTCACGACTATTAAAATTAATATTATCGTTTTGATTTTTAACTGCATTTATTGTAAGGTTAAAGTGTTGGAGGACAACGTAGACAAACAAAACGTATTTAAGATGACGTCTTTGGCCCCTGGTGCCCAGCAAATAGCGAACAGGTTGAAAGCTGGAAAAGATACTTCCGTGTTGGAAAGAGTCAAACATATGGATATCCTTGAACATGGTGGCTAGAACCATTGCATACAGATTGCATACAGAGTGGATTTGATATACAAAAATGTAGGCGAACATACAAAAACACAGCCTGAAAGTGCGTTTAGTCCATAACTGGAGTAGCCCTACTAGAAAAGAGGCAAATAAGCACAGCTCGCCAGATGGAGAGGGGCCGCAGTGAACATATACTTTAGGTCCATTGATTGAACTGGCTTACCTTATCCTAGAAATTTGGCACCCCAGGTACTTAGTATGTATCTAATATTGTTCCTTTTACAATTACAGGTGTTCAGTGCAAAGATCTTATGACCATATGTGCTGAAAACCTCATATGGGCATTGAGCAACGAAAACTCCCTAGTCGGACTGAATATTTTGAATTGAATGATTGTAATTTTACACTGGAAGGGGATTTTTTTATCAATGTATAAAATGACTAACTAGTCTCATCTAGCTTGTGAAGTCTCCCATACCTAAATGAACCATATTTAAAATTCCAAACTACGAGTAAGTACAACAACGGGTACGTAAGTAAAGTAAGTAAGTAATAATCCAATCTAAACTCGTGTTTTAGATTGCAGTGCATGAACGCCAGTCGATATTTATATATTTCTTACTATCCTTGTACTTAATCTTTATTCCGACCTATGTTGCTACATAAACACATTCTTTACCCAGCACTTTTCCCACTATCCTAAATTGTGCATTCCCTCCTATTCACTCCTGAGCCTTCATCATAGAAAGTTGCCAGACGCCATCGTGCATTTTTGTTATATAAGGCCAATTAACTTTCGGCCTTCGTCACTCCTCCCCTGATAATCAGAAAACGCTCGTTTGGATGTCAAAATGAAGTTGTAGTGGTTCTCAAGGGTTGCCTTAGGCTTATGATTTTATAATAAATTCTTTAATTTTCAACTGTAGTGCTGTAAAATGTATCACTCATTTGTAAACAAATTATGAATTCAATATTGATTTTTACTATAGGACGACAAAACCTTTAATTTTACACCAAAATTAATTGTATGTGACGATCAGGTGAGGAGTAACGGAGGCAGAACATTACCATGGGTCTTATGGAAAAAAGCCATGAGAGGGCGCCCAACAACTTCCGGTGATGCAGACTTTTAGGGGAGGAGTACAAATTGTGCCCTAATTAACGCAGTTTTATATAGAAATTAGTTATTTTTTTAGTTTAAAAATATTATGTATTAAACTGAAGGATACAAAAAATAAATAAATATGATTCAATTTAATGTTAAACGTTAAGAAGAGCATAATATAAAATTGTCTGAACCAAAATGTTGCCGAGCAAATGTGGGAACTTGTAACCGACAGCAATAACACCTCGAATCGCTCATCTACATATATTACAATAATAATCTAGATATCATGTTGGCAGTGGACAATTCAACGAATGACGATTGGCGGCAGGGCAGTGGCAACGGGACGCGCCGCGCGAATATCACCGGCCGTGAATCATAATTATGCTAATAACAAGCAGGTAAAACGCGCTTAAACCGACATAACTCACTACAACTCCAGATACGCGGCAAAGAATTATTGCTGAATTGTGTCAGATAGAGCCTATAAATATGGCCGTCTATCAAGATTGAATTAATTTCCTTCATTTGGAACAATTATTATTCATCGCCAGTGCAACAGGCAGTCCGCCCGCTGTTGTTGCTTTAATGTGTTGTATATTTATGGTTTACTAATAATGCGATGGTTTTTCTTTCAGATCAAATTCGCTTTGAAAGTTATGATCGCATTTAATAGTGGTGTTCATTAATATCTGAACACATGTAGACTGATTAATAGATATTTTAGTCGCTTTTATTGATATTCAGATTTGAATTATTGGGCTTTGATTGTTTTACATTAAATAGCTCATTATAATAAATGGGATCGATTACTGCTTTGGTGTCATGTCAATAGCGTTTAAAACAGCTGACTATTAAAAGGAGTTCGTCTTATTGTTCAACATCACGGTTATCAGAGCTTATTATATCAAATAATCTGTTTCATTGCACTGTTTAAAAGTATAGCTTTCATTTATACACTGTAAACTATATATATGCAATTGTATACAATATTTTAAATTAACATGATAATTATGTTTGCAAGTTAGATATTTTAAGATTATTAATATTATAAGAAGTTGAACATAGTATCCTTTATTTTATTTTTAGTACAAGACTAACCAGTTTCAAAACAAAGATAATAAACTCAACAAAACATATAAATATAAAATGAAAACTATCTGTACATATCTATTAGGATGCTAGTATATTCGGTCTTAGCGCCGAAACTGGCCTATCTTATATTTAAAATCAGATTCAGAATCAGAATCAGACATATTTATGTCGACATTGACTAATTTTAATATTAATAATTAATTAAGCTTGCAGGCCAAGCTCACAGGCCCCAGGCGGATTGAAAGGTGAGTGATATAGTTTGCTCACCATCGAAATAGACGCGGAATTGTATCCCCCCAACGTGAAGAGAAGAACTGATTTACACGCCTTGAATTGAAAAAGAGGTAATTATCATTGAACAATTTAACCATCCCTCCTGTCAAAACAAACTGGCCACCAGATTTAATTTACTTTAAGCGTATTGTTAAAAGTTGTGAAATTAATGTTAAATTAAATGTATAAGCAGGTAAATAGAATTGTGTGTGAACGCACAAATAATCAGATATAATTTAAATCAAGAAATTACGAGATTTTTAATATTTCCAATAATTTAAAATTATTAAAGTCCATCGATATATATTCTTAACCAAATAGTAAATTGTATTAACCCACATTCTTAAGACATCCCTTCGATTGCTATAATTTGTATATTTTGTTTATAAAAACCAAAAGATGTTTGTCTCCAGTTGTTCGATAGGTTTGGAAAGATCAACCCAGGCATTGACTTTTAAAGTTCCAGTTGTTCGATAGGTTTGGAAAGATCAACCCAGGCATTGACGTTTAAAGTTCCAGTTGTTCGATAGGTTTGGAAAGATCAACCCAGGCATTGACGTTTAAAGTTCCAGTTGTTCGATAGGTTTGGAAAGATCAACCCAGGCATTGACTTTTAAAGTTCCAGTTGTTCGATAGGTTTGGAAAGATCAACCCAGGCATTGACGTTTAAAGTTCCAGTTGTTCGATAGGTTTGGAAAGATCAACCCAGGCATTGACGTTTAAAGTTCCAGTTGTTCGATAGGTTTGGAAAGATCAACCCAGGCATTGACGTTTAAAGTTCCAGTTGTTCGATAGGTTTGGAAAGATCAACCCAGGCATTGACTTTTAAAGTTCCAGTTGTTCGATAGGTTTGGAAAGATCAACCCAGGCATTGACTTTTAAAGTTCCAGTTAAAGGTAATCTATTGGATTTATTTTATTCAATCTGCTGACAACAAAAAGGTTCGTTTATAAATGTGTTCCGTGCTCCATAGACTGCTCTCTCTCTTCACACAATGAAACTGAAACATGAGTGGTTTTACTCTTTAGAATATCGGTAAGTTATCTAAATATTCGTTAATAGGGTTTACTCGTATAGTTTCAAAACTAAAACAAACACGTGATGAATCCTATATTGAAACAGCTGTATTAATTGGTAGGGGAACTCTTCTTTGAACATTTTAAGTTTTATGATTCAGCTAACTATAAATAAACCTGGAAAGTCATATAGGAGTTTTTAATTTTAATTTTTTAAATCAAGAAAAATATTGTTGGTTGGAGCATTTTAACGATTAATTCAGTTTTATAAAAAGGCTACGCAAAAAAGTTTCCTGAATTAAATAAAGAGATATTTTTAACATTGTACATCTTTAAACTTTAGTCTTCAAAAGAACCATTACCTGAGTTAACCTTTTACATTACAGCTTGAAAAATAAATATATATTAATATAGTTCAAATTTAGAACACCGTTTAGTTTTTTGTTGTTTTTTCCCGCGACGACAAATCACTTGTTAACTACATCCACTCCTGTATCCAAAAGCTGAAAACAATCCTTAGTTTTACGGGACAAATAAACCACACAAACGTCCGGATCAAGGTATTATTCAAGCTTACATAATCTAACACGAACAGCTGATTATCGTAGGTAATTGAAATCAGCTGGTCTCAGTATTACCACTGTCAGTTGTACCAACTGCGCGACATCCAACCCGCACATTAATGTCCTGGCTTTACCCCATGACAAACGACCACAAACTGCGATCTGGCAGGAATATTAGCGTATAATTGAGAGAATTATATCACCTATCTACAACACCAGTCTATCACCGGTTATAACAGACAACGATGGTTTTTACACCGCATAATACAGCGACTAGGGTTTATTGATATACATGAAATGCAAACGCGGTGCTATAATAGAGATATCTGTTTGGAACTGTTTGATTCATCGTCATTGGTTGCAAAGTTGATGTTTATTAGAGCGATAGTAATGCATCCGCGTGTCGAGGTGGTTTTTACATTTGTTGACGTTCGGTGTATATTTATGGCATATTGCATTGGCATGGTACTCTCGTTAAGATTAAGCCGGGCTATTGATAGCTTTGTTATCCATTCTCAAACCACACTGTTAAGATTATCATTCAGATGAAAAAAAAGCGATATTAACCCTTGCATGTAAATAAGAAAAATACTATTAATATACATGTGGAATCAAATGTTTATTAATTTTATTCGGATAACAAATCAGCTGTTTAATTTATACGATAATTTTAAAGGTTATTTATTAAAAATAATTTGTTACATACAAATTATCTCGGAACAAGTTTTTAGACTAACTGTTCTAGTTTTCATATACAAAAAACGTTCCTCTAGAATAAATTGTAATCGAAAGTCACCTACTAATCTAGAGCTAAATCTAGTTCTACATAATAACGGATTTGCATCGACTTGGGCTGTTAAATGTGACTCGTCACTTGTTTGCTATTGTTTCTTACAGTTATGGATCAGTACTGTAATGCTACTAGATATTGAACAGGGCAACCTGTGTAGTATTTCCTCATAGAGAAAAGAAAGAAAATCTTTTGTGATTAGGTCAGAGGTCCGTTTAGTTTACTTTTATCTATTTGAAAAAAACAATGTTTATTCACAACGTTACCATAATTTTCATTAGCTATTTTTGCAAAGTCCGATACTTGTTTATATATATTTAATCAATTTATGAACCAGAAAATACTATTATGTATAGTGAATAATTTAGGTTCCCCAACTAAGCCACTGCCCACTTGAGGTCACCTTAATTACAAAAATTAACTAAAATATTACAAAACATATACATAAAGCTAAAGCCATCCACAGAACCTTTGGGAAAAACAAAAGTCTTCCATGGTATTAGGTTTTTGACATGACCTCTCCTGAAACCGTACATTAAAGTATCAAGTTAAAACACATTTTAAATATCGGAATTTTAACAGACGGGCGTTTGAGTTGACTATAGATCTTAAATAAGGTAAACAAGCAAACATGTTGGGCATAGCTAGTATAAACAGCAGTATTGATCATAAAATAATTTAAAATTTCACTTTCCATACATAATTTTTCTATCTTCTATTTTTCTTTTTCTAAAGACTAAGTATTTTTTAATCATAAGATTAATACAAGAAATATTACGCTTTATTCGTTTTTCTTTTAAATAAAGAGAAAAGTAAAGAAAGTATAAAATAAAATATAGTATAACAAATATTTAAAGTTACTGTAACAGAACTATGTAATCAGATTATTAGTACTACATAACATGACTTTAAGTTATTAAATTAAAAATACAATAAAATTGGAGAGCTCAATGTCTAAAAACGAATGTAGCTCGTTATGAATAGAAACGTCACCATTTTAATCCAAGCAGTAGTTTTAAGTAACAACACAGCGAGGATAGTTAACCGAGCAAATTAAAAACACGGGCAAAACATCGCCGAGATAAGAGCTATCCGGGAGAGGCAAAAACTGTATCCCAGGTCGTAAAGCCTTCATAAAATATAAATTAAAAGTGCGAAAACATAAAGAAGAGTAACAAGGGCAGGGGCAGTTTATTTTGTAAAGGAAAGGTAGGGCCTAACGAGATAATAAAAAAGCGAATTAAATGAAATAACGTGAGCCTTATCAAGTGAAGCATAAATTATACAATTCTTTGCGAGTTGCGGGAGAACGATGTGGTTATGGGTTCGGAACTTGGCGGGAACGGCTTATCTTGCGGTGGGGAGGGGGAGTTTTACAACGTTTTGCGGCGGGCCCCGATAAGAGGGATGATATCCTAGATTATAACGCTCAGGGGACGCATCCACTTCGGACTTTTTAATACATTTTTAAACTTTGTTCTTCCGTCTTTATGGGCGGTCGAGTGTTACGGCCGCTACGCGCGAATATTACCCCTTTTCGCTTTTCTTTGCCGCGCGAGATGCAATTCCAGATAAGCGGGAGGGCTTCGCGCCGGTTAATGTGGGCAAATAATGCTCACGAACCCGGTCATTATAGCACTTAATCAAAAACTAAATAAGAAATCGCGCTTATCACTATATCTTTCTTACGCTGTTTTAGATTAGTTTGAAAAGTCGGTATCGGTTAATGTTCTCTCGGTATTGCCAATGACTAACGGGTGAAGTCCTTGGGTCGAGGCTTCTAGCATTGAACACATATTGCGCCGGTTTTATAGCTATTACTTGTAAAGAGGTGGAACTAAAAGCCTACAGTTATTAAAATAATCATAACTCGCTATTCTCGCGTTACAATTCTGAAACCTAAAGACAGCATCTAACATAAGGGTAACACAGTGGTTCTTAGATTTATTATTGATTTATTTGGACTTAACCTATCGCTTCCACTGTTTAAAACTAGACTACGTTTCAGAAGGTAAGGAATCTCCTCCCGTTATCAAGTGAACCCCACTTGCATTTAAATATCAAGTACTTTCACGTAACTAGCCTATATTTGTTTATCATTTCAGTCTAGTTCGTGGTGCCACGGTGAGTGAACGGGTATTAAGCGGTTTACAATTTTATTGCATTCGTGTTTCTGTAAGTTTAATTGTAAAGAAACCAAATTTAGGCTAGTTAGGTGTAAGCAATTGATATTTATACCTAAGTAGGGTGCACTTGATAACGTGGGGAGTTTCCTTACCTACCGAATGGCAGTGTAGTGTACGAAGCGATTGGTAGATTCCGAATAAATCAATAATACTGTACATTCACATTCATCGCCACCATGAGTTTTAAAAACACAGCTCTTGGATATATGTTTACTTTTAGCAAATAAAAGATCTATAATGTTAAAACTTACAGCTTAAATCTGTTGTCAAAATACATTGTGTATTTATGACTTTTAATGTTTTTGTATTGATTTAAAATCCACGTAAATTCCAGATTTACTGTAATTTGTTTCAAACGCTGAAACCGCGAGACACAGCTGGTATATCCACCGTAGAACATGTTGCAGGCCAATTCTATTCGCATGAACTCATCCCCGGGGTGAAACTGCCCTAAGCAGTTTTTATTTGTCGCTTGCGTCGCAGCATGCGCTGGGGATGTTACCATTCCGTCCACTTCCTGACACATGTATCGTATCTTGCGAAGACTTTTGTTGCAAGTTGCGCAACGCCAGTTTTTATTTGTCGCTTGCGTCGCAGCATGCGCTGGGGATGTTACCATTCCGTCCACTTCCTGACACATGTATCGTATCTTGCGAAGACTTTTGTTGCAAGTTGCGCAACGCCAGTTTTTATTTGTCGCTTGCGTCGCAGCATGCACTCGGGATGTTACCATTCCGTCCACTTCCTGACACATGTATCGTATCTTGCGAAGACCCTTGTTGCAAGTTGCGCAACGCCAGTTTGTTACTTAATAAAATCGGGGCTTCAGCTAAAACACTCTCTCTTCTATCCCTAACAACAAAAGAAATTGTTTAATTTCTTAGAAAAAATAAGGTTTATAACCTATAATATTAGTCTATGGAATACTTTACGAAATGTAATCAAATATATAGTATTATTGTTGCCGTTGCCGGTCGGAGACGTATGCTACGTGCCTATAATAGTTATAGTTATAGTTTTGACAGGTCAGCTTAATAAACAGGTTCGGGGCCACCAAATGCAGGAATATTTACCATGAAATATCCACTAATTACAACATCGCTACTTGGTGGGGGGGAGGGGGCAGGTGAGGACGATCGACACCTGGATGTCAACCGCGACTGGCGCTATCACGGGTCCAAATCTTGTTGAATGCGGCTCAGCCTTGTTTCAGGGCTTAGGCCTAAGCCGAGGGGGAGGGGTAGTAGTGAGAAGGGGGGGGGGTAACCGCACATGATTCTCTCAGCTGCTTTGTCCGCGACTGTTTTACTGGCCACAAGTCTCTCTCCCCCCTCCCCCTCTCGACAGGACCACCGTCCCCATATGAAATTCCCATCGCTCACTGAATCCCACGTTTATGCTAATGATAAGACTTTTTACGTTTAGAGTGTGGGAAGTGTTTAATAAATGATTCGTCTCCAGTTTTTTGTTATGTTTTGCAGATGGGGGAGGAGAGTTTGGATTTAGCAAACTATAATAATATCAATATAGAAACTTTATTTAGTATTCATATAAGGAGACAGTTTAGTATATAATACTAGAAGGAGTGATAAAACTATATAAAACTAATAAACATGATGATAAGGAATAATACAAATTGTTTGGCATTATTCTTAGGAAATTATGAGTAACTACGTTTATTAACTCGGTTGTTCTTCATTTCACCGTTTACCTTTGTTTAACAATTAATATTGGCATATCTCAAAAAGTAAAACGTTTGACGGTTGTAAATTTCTGTGAAATAAAAATAATACCATAATAAAGGTTCATTTTGGGATTTGTAATAGAGTACGATTTTCCCCATTAAGAGATATTTAGTATAACCGAAATGACGGGAAATGCGTGTATATTTGTCTGTCAATGCGGAGCGATCCTGTTGTTTACACGGCTTGCTATTGTATTATATAATACAAAAGTGGTCTAATAGAAATGTTAAATGGTCAGTTATACTTCTTAGTATTTGTTTACGGAATAAAAATATTATCTTTGAATATAATACGTTACGTTGTGCAATTCAACGTTTATTTGCTTATACTGTGTTAGATTAATCTATGTATTAAATTAGAACAATATTAGTAAAGTATAGATCGTAAACAAATTATAATATTATGTTAATCCATTAATAAAAGGTTCAGTCTTATTTAACCAAATGTGTGTAGTTGAAGAATGTTTTCTCCTTCATAGCTCAGTAATAGATCTTTATCTATGAAAATCACGTTGTAGCCACTACGTTATTAGGCTGTGTAATCACCATGCTGTTACAGGAAGCAAGCAAGCTAAAATAAACGTATGCGTATGATCTACTAAATTAGACCTAACTACTTATCAACAGCCACATATAATGCCCGTTAGCTATTAAAGTAATAGCAAATTAAATTAATACTCACTTAAGATTTTGCTAGGGGGTTTGCTTTTAGCTACATATAACAATGCAGTTTAGTGACAATACATGAAATACAATTTGCTTGGGTGCCGATTGTTCAGTGTGCTTTGAGTACCTTCAATTAAGGTATTTGCTCAAAGGACTGGATAAAAATAGGATATATATTGAAAAATGTTATGTCAGTCACAAATAAGGTCAAATTGTACCCCATAAAAAACGGAGGAGATGTAAAACGTCTGCTTCGATTGAATTTTACATGCGATTTGAGTGTCTGCTTTGGTTGAATACACAAACAGTAAATTCAAAGGAAAATATCTTTAGCCTTTTAACTTTGTAGTTATATAATAGTTATTAAATTAATAATATCCCCGTCGCAGCAAACCTGCGGACTCAGCGAATTTCCAATGCTTATATATGGGTATCACTACTACCTAGAGCCACTTACCAAGTTTCACAAAAATACATTTATTAATAAGTGATATATAGCATTTTATTTATTCACCATAAGAATAACATTATAATTGAGTACGCAGGTTTGCTGCAACATGGAAGATAAGAAGTGTGTTTTTCTTGCAATTATCAATATAACTCAACCAGTTGAAGCTACATACCAAGTTTTATTAATTTAGATTAATAACTAAGGGATATATAAAACTTTACTTATTCTCCATATGAATACCATGGAGGCCGAGTATGCAGGTTTGCTGCTACCGGGAACCACAACTAGTTGAAGCCACATACCAAGTTTCATCAATATACATACATAAATAATCGAAATATAACATTTTATTTATTCTCCATAAAGATAACAACGTACTGTGTTTAGAACTTTGAATATCACTGCAACGGTTTGACGTTAAACAACAATTAAAACGCCAAAATGATTGTTTTGTAGATCTAACCTGATTGGTAGAAGAACTGTGGAGTTTTTAGGGAAATTATCTAAGGAAAATCTAAAAACCGTATTCCCATAAGATTAACATGGGAAATTTCATGGACGCATTTTTTGACTTTTCTCCACAACCATTAAACCTAGCTTAATGATTCAAAATACTAAATTGTTTTTTTAAGCTCTATAAAATGGCTATAACCAAAATGTAATGTTTTTAAAATTGTAGGGTCAAAAGTTCAAAAAACTTATTTTTGGAAACTTCTAAACCCCCATAAAACCCCCTTCCCATAGACCGATCGATCTGGTTTTCGAACTCAAAGTCATAAATGTTACTCTCCAAATTTGTGCCAAATTTCATCAAAATCGGGTGCTTCTTTCTAAAGTTACCGCGGTAACGGACACACACACACACACACACACACATAACATATATATATATAAATTTGAACTAATAATGTTTTTGGCATCTGGGGACCTCAAAACAAAAAGTTATCATGGTATCGGGCTTAAGTCTTACCATACCACCTACGGTAATAACTTCTTCCCTATTGGGGAAATTCGCTAATAAAAGAGATAACTTACTATTTATTTATCCTTACTAATACAGGGTGTCCAAAAAGTCCCGGGTCGGTTAAATATTTTTCGAAATATTTAAAACAGAGCTTCAAAACTTTGCACAAAGTTACTGGGCATAAAAATCTATTTTAACACATATTCAGTGATCTGATACTTCCTCAGGGGGACGGCCCGCTAGGAGTCAGAAGAAAATCTTAAATGTAAGCATAGGTTGATATGCATATCAAATAAAAGTTCTTTATTAGTAGAGTACAGAGCCGCAAACCCGACCTCAAACGGATAACCGAGTAAAAAATGACAGCCCTTCAAAGATGGCTTGAGTTTGCAACTTAGGTAAATGTAATCAAGTTCATGGAACACACTATCAGTCACAAATAACTTTCTCTTTTAGGTTTATCATGGCTCATTCATTTTCCTTGTTTGTTTTATTTTCGATCCCTCTCAGAAATAATGAAACTGATTATTCTACAACAGTATTAATTGTAAACAGTTTTGGATTAGTAGAGTTAAAATCAAAAAGCTCGTCAGTTTATTTTCTACATTAACCTAAGTTGCAAACTCAAGCCATCTTTGAACGGCTGTCATTTTTGACTCGTTTCTCCG
Organism: Allygus modestus; assembly: GCA_963675035.1. Classification (NCBI taxonomy): domain Eukaryota; kingdom Metazoa; phylum Arthropoda; class Insecta; order Hemiptera; family Cicadellidae; genus Allygus; species Allygus modestus. Next base: position 2,556,153 of record OY776114.1, on the reverse strand, counting down.
TTTGAGGTCGGGTTTGCGGCTCTGTACTCTACTAATAAAGACCTTTTATTTGATATGCAGGGGGGCCGTCCCCCTGAGGAAGTAGCGGATCACTGAATATGTGTTAAAATAGATTTTTATGTCCAGTAACTTTGTGCAAAGTTTTGTAGCTCTATTTTAAATATTTCGACAAATATTTAACCGACCCGGGACTTTTTGGACACCCGGTATAATAGACGGTATCAGGAAACTGACACATACTTTCTCCCTTTTAACCCAACTTTAATGAATAAATTACTTTTTATTTACTTAATATGTAATACAAATCACGGTCGAATGCACAGAAAATCTTGTCAACAAATTGTTTTCAAAAATAATCACCCAGATCCCTGTTTAGGAGGTACTACAGAATCCATCGCTACACACGTGGTTTTAAGAGGGGAAATGTCCCCTATTCCCCACCTCAGGGTTATTATGGGGCAACATATTTCGAATTTCCTCTGTTGGTCAATGCTAACTTGACAAACATATCAAGTTTGAATGAAATTGATCAATAAATAAGAGAGAAATAGTAATTTTTGTATTCCCCATAAGAATAACATTGGACAACGTACTGCGTTTACCGCAAAATGAAAATTTAAATTTTCTCCGCAAGCTGATCTTGTTTCGTAGTAGTGCCACGGGGTAACCACGGAATGCAACACACACAGCTGATGCATTCCCGAGTGAATCCGGTTACAATGGCAGCTAGTTTTATAACAAAATAACTAAACGTGTAATTAAAAATATATATATAATTAGCAAATATTATAAGAGACAACTCGAGATAGCATTTTCAAATAATTCAACTACTTTCTTTTTAAAATGCCTGAACTTTTGTCAAATTGCATGACAAATGACTGACAAACTGTATTGTATTTAATATTACAGTTTGTTTATATCGTCGGCGAATTATTGTTTGAAAGCTTAGAGTATACCTGCAACATTCTTATAAAATATGAGAATGACTGGTTAAAGAAGGAGGTATCGCAACAATATGTTAAGGAGCTAGAGCCTTAATGGTTTTTCAATATTGAAATATAGCGAAGTGTCGAAAACGTTTGATAAAGCTAAGGCAAATCGTTCTCTACAATGTAAATCTGATTTTTTATTTTCCTTGTTGTCTCTTGTCTTATAAAGACGAGATTTTTTTTATAAAATACTAGCTGGCCCGACAGACGTTGTTCTGTCCTAATGTCGTTGAATTTGTTTTATGTCAAGTACTCGTTCATTTTCAATATGAGCTCGTTCGCTTCGCTCACTCGCCTAACGAAAAAAAGGTTTTCGTCCTATTCTCAGACCTACCAAATATACACACCAAATTTCATAAGAATCGGTCATGCCGTTTCGGAGGAGTTTTGTTACAAACACTGCGAAACGAGAATTTTATATATTAGATGAAGTTAATATTGAAAATTTAAGTAGTATGTTTAAACGTGAATTGTGCAAAATGGCAAAACAATGAAAGACATAATTACTTAGAACGTAATTGGACTATATTACTATATAAAGCAGAAAAAAAACTAAGAGTAGACTCATTCTTCGCATAAAACTGAGTAATATAAATTAATATACTTACTTTGTGTTGCCAGTGCTGGATCATTAAGGTATAATAATCTTTATCTTCCTCCAACAGCTAAATGTATGATTACGTCAAACATAAAACGGCTGTTTTCGTTCACATTGTCGAATAAACCAATAATTAAATTACTCATAGGCAACAATGTTTTGTGTAAACATAACATTAAACAGCATAAATAAAATACTTCTTACAACACTACAAAGTATATTTACACTTATACTGTACTTACATACAAGACGTTAAAATATACATAATATATATATATATATAATATACTGTCTTGTATGTAAGTACAGTATACGTGTAAATACACTTGGTAGTGTTGTAAGACGTCTTTTATTTATCCTGTTTAGTTGTAACAACACGTATCATGCTACTAAATAAATTATTTAACATAACACTACACACTAGGCTAGTCGAGAACGCATGTTAAACAACACATCGGTTAAACCACGTTGTCCAATGACATTTTACGGAAAGTACACAAAATTTTAATTTCTCTCATATTTACCGATCAATTTAATTGACAGTTAGTATGTAGGTTAAGTTAACAATGACCAGTAGAGCATTTTTGACTTTGACTTTGTTATCAGATAACCCTGGGTGCGTGGAGAGGGATTTCCCCTCTTAAAACCACTGTCTGTCGTAAATTGCTCTTCACGTCGTAGTTGTTCTTCTGGCGTTTCTTCCACTCTGTGTGTTGACTTCTAAGAGCATCTTGAAGCCTTCTAATTTCCATTTGAGCTGAGTTGCCTGACTTTTAGCCTCTTTATTAAATATTTTTTGTTTCGAACTTTGATACAAATTTAATTTACCTTTCCCCGTATTATTATGATACAGGTACCTTCGTCGTTAAACTTGCAACAAAAGTGTAAACCAAAATGTAAACAAATAAATAAACTCAAAATCTATAGAACCCCTGTTTAAATTATCATCTATTCCAGTAAATGTTAGTGACTATAAGATTAGCATTGGAAGTTTATTGGCTGCTGGACAAAGCCCTAAAGGAATTTTAAAACGTGAATAGGCATTTGAGCCTATTAGGTGTATTTAAGTGTATTTATGTTGATGTTACTTTAGGATATCTTCCTATAAAATATCAGCTGAATCGGTTCAGGAGTTTAAACGTGATTGAGCCCCAAACAAACAGACTCACAAACTTTCAGCATTATAATATTAGTATGATGTTAGAAAATATAAAGGAATTTATTTATTAGAATAGGGCTTAAAGGGAAAACGTATGTTTCAGATTTCTGATATCATTAATTTTTATTTTTATTCCAGATCCATTCCGCCTTTTCACTCCCACCTATGTTACGACGCGAGGTGAGAAGTGAAGGTATTGTCCTGACGGGTCATTAGCAGCATTGTCTGCTGAGTGCGGAGCGCCTCGTCAGCGCTGCTGAGGACGGCGGCGTGGGCTATCAGCACGGGGCATCACCGCCTCGAGGGGCTGTAGTAGTAGGGTAGCAGACTGTGTTGTTGAGTTGAAAGGGCATTCACGTTACCTTATTGACCATTCACTTTAAATGTCAATGAGTTATTGACGAATATGTTTATACGTTACGTTGTTATAATAGTAGTCTACCATTTACGCTCTTTATGGACACATTGGTAACATATTGTTTCTTCCTTTATTTTTATTTATTGGTAAACATCTTAATTGTCATAATTAAACTATGGTTAAGACTAAATTAAATTGACGGAGTATGTAATGCTAATAATAACTGATAGAATTTTGATTATTTAAATCCTTGAATCTTACAAAATAATCTTCATCCAATCTTGAAACCACAACATTTTGATTTTAAATTTATATTATATTTTCATTGTTGTTTTCATTTAAAAAATCATCAGTTTTGTTTGGACATTTAAAGATAAAGTATTGCTTTAATTTATTTTTGAATTGTCTAATGTTATTTAAAGATTTTATTTCTGAAGGAATTTTATTGTAAATTTTGATTGATATGTAGTCTGGGCATCCTTGTCGAAATGTTGAATTTGGATGTGGCAAGTCTATATGGTTGAGATTTTTCGTTTTATAATTATGAATTTGTCTTCTGAAAGAAAATTTATCAAGGTTCAAATTTACAAAACTTGCTACTGTACAAATAATATAAAAATTAAGATAATGTTAGAATATTCAATTGTTTGAATAGTTGTTTGCACGATGTTCTTCTTGAGACTTGACAAAGTGTTCTTATAGCTTTTTTCTGCATTAAATACAATTTTGGCATTTGGGCTTGAACCCCATATAATTAGTCCATATGATATATGTGAATGGATATAAGTATAATATACCATTTTATTTATGTCTAAAGTGCAGCATATAGAAAAACATTTTATCAAAAAGATTCCTGAACTGATTTTTTTGCAGATTTTATCAATGTGAAATAACCATGAAAGATTTGGTTGTAATATTAACCCAAGAAATTTATACTCAGTTGCCAGTGGTATTGTAGAGTTGGCAAGTTGAACTAGTTGAATTGTTTCATTATTACATTTTTTATTATATTGTAAAGCTGAGGATTTCAAATCATTTACTATCAAACTGTTATCTGTAAACCATTGTTCCGTTTTAGAAATTTGAACGAAAGAAGATATCTCTAATGGTTTGTTTGAACTTTCGGTAATATTGAGAGTTGTATCATCTGCAAAAAGTATTACTTCTCCTTTATCTACGACGGATGGTAGATCATTCATGTAGATAATGAAAAATAATGGCCCTAAAGTAGAACCTTGTGGTACTCCATGAATTTTATCAGATGATATTCTTGATTTTGTTGGATGTTTTTTATTCTTTAGTTCTGTGAAATGCTTTCTTCCTGTTAGAAATGATTTTATCCATCCAAGCGCTGACCTATTAAATCCCATCAATCAAATTTTATCAAGGAGTCTATTATGATTAACACTATCAAAAGCACGGTATAAATCAAGAAATATACTAAGAGATGGAGGATCTGCATCAATGTTTGTCATTACACTTATTACTAGTTTGTATATCGCATTAACTGTAGATTTGTTTCTTTGAAATCCGAATTGATTTGGGGTTATTATTGAGTTTTCTATAATATAGTTCGTCATTTGGTTGTGAACAATTTTTTCAAATATTTTAGAAAAAATTGTGGTCAAAGCAATTGAACGTATATTATTAATTTTAAATCCTTATTTTTGTTTTTTATTATTGGGATTATTTTAGAGAGCCCCTTTTTGTTCTGGAAAAATGCCTGATAAAAATGAGTTATTCAATATAAATGTTAGAGGGTGAACAATGAACGGGGCACTATGTTTGATAACAAGACAAGGAATATCATCTGGGCCAGTGGTCAAGGAGTTGCTAAGTTTCCTTATAACAGATTCAACTTCAAAAACTGTATCCTCAAGGAAACATAACAAGGAGTGATTAAGAGGTTTGTCACAAATATAAACAGGAGAAGGAGTCTTTAGATCTTTTTCCTTGAACATATTTGGAATAATATGGTAGAAGTATTCGTTAATGTTTCCTGCAATTAGTTGAGGGTCAGATAATTTACTACCATCCATTAAGGTAAAAATCTCTGTATTATCAGATTCAAGTTTTTGATTCACTGTGTGAAGGTACACTTTTAAAGTTATTCAAGATGGGAAAGTTGTTTCAGAAGTATGATTACAATTTCAAAAGGATTAAACTGATTTAGGGTAATTTCAGGATGAGATTAACTACTTTCTTAAGAGACGCAAACCATTCTGTAACAGATTATACTCACTGTCAGAGACCCCTATTCGACAATTTTGTTTTCATGAAACGCAAACCATCCTTTACAGAGTGATGCTTCTTGTAAGATAGCCCTATGCCCAGTGACAATCACAGAACCAGCAGTTGAACCAATGTAACTCAGCTGCTGATTCAAATTTACGTATGGGTATAGTGTGCTTCTAGAAATGTGTTTTCCACTAACGCATAGTGAAATATTATAATGCAATATCGCAGTTGTCGTGAAATCCCTCTTGATGTCGCATTTTACCCTTTCACTTTGTTGAGCTCACTGTCGATTGAAATATGTACATTCATTTAACGTCGGACTTCATGCAACGCAATTGGCCTTTCTACATCATTATGATACACTATTCAACTTGCCACCATGGAGCAAGCAATATTCATTCAAAACATTCTTTGTGTTTTAACAGCCTCGACAACTTCCACTTCGTCACACTCTCTCCTATCGAGAACCGACTCAATCGAAGAGGCGTGGGCACTATTTAGTCGCTCGGATGTAATCACTGATAAGACGCGGCGGCGGCGCGGCCACTGATAACGTGATAAGACAGAGACAATGGCACATAAGGCTACCGGTGTTGCCACCATAACCGCCACTCTCCGCGGTTTATTTATCTGTCATTGAAGGAACTTCGCCCCCGAGCTGAAAGAGTGTTGCGCCACATTCACGCAAGATGGAAGAACATTGAGTATGACACATTAAATATTAGATTTTATATAAAGCATTTTACATACATTGACATAATCCGGTAGCATCCCATAAGCATATAACAGATTTATATAACAATATTTAATCTTAGCGTCTGGTTTGATTCAATTTATATATATTAAATCCTAGTTTTGTCGTTTGATCCTAAAATCCATTACTAATCCGATGTTTCATCCTCAATTATCAGAAATCCAGGAACGATCAAGTTTAATTAATGTACCAATCTAGGGGATTTCGTTGATGGTAACGGACACTTAAATTACTTAACACAAATTTAAAATATATATTTACAGAACGAACCATGGCTTGAACTTTAGGATATCATGGATTAACCTCAGTTTTTACAAGAGCACGTTATTGACAACTGGCTGATAACAGTAAACTGATACTGATTTTTGAGTGAATAAAAAATGATAACGTAGATAATGTACGTCTATCTTGTTTTGAATGTTTAGTTATTATGTTGTTCGTAACAATCTAAAATAATATATTTTAGTAAAATAAATTTCATGAAAGTTAGGTTGACAGTTGTTTTTCTCTGTGATATCTGTGTGATATTATAGGTCGATTGAGAAGATACTTATAAGGTGGCTCCGTAATATTATTGTTCAAGAAAATGAATTAAGTTAATTTCTAATGTTTCAAACAATTCTGAATAATATATATTTAAAGTTATAATAGAATTATATATAGTGTATAAATACATCAAGCAAAAAAAAACCAAATAATAGAGATTTTAATTTTGAGCGTTATTTACATTATAAATTCAGAACTATTGGGCATAAATAACTGTACAATTGGGAGCAATTCTAATTTTTTTCTAACTAAGGGACGAGGAGCTTTTGCATATTGAAAAAGATGCAAAAATATAATCACAATCGTAAATTTTCCAGCCTTAACCAAACCTTGCAAACTGTACGAAATATATTATCGTTGTTTACTACGAATACACTCCGACGTCGCCTAAGTTTTAAAGTGAACGTTTATTCACGTATAGCCAACAGGTTATTTGCCATGGGTTGAGGAGGCTAGTCTAACAACACCAGTGCCTATGTTGAGATTTATCTGATTCCTATGTTTTCTCATGTAGCGAATCATATGTACGAGTTGTTCTTATAAATAACGATCATCATTACAGAATTTACAACAGTTTATTAATACCCAGTTACTTTTCACCCACTCTGTATATTTCTCTATAAGCCCCCCGTAACAGTTAACTTGGATTTATAACACTAATGGAGTCTTTGTACCTATACTTATATACGCTCAAGCGTATGGAGTAGTCACCGAATGTGTATTGAAATGTCCAGTGGAGCTCGATACTAGGTTTGAACACCTAATTATTTAATGTAAACATTTACTACTAACAAAAAGTAACCCTAAGCAAAGACCGCTTTATGAACGAATACATATTTATAATAGATTAGTCAAACTTAAACAAAAAACTGTAGCTACATAATCTGATTCAAGTATAGATCTTGAATTTAATTACATAGCATCTTGAGAAATTAAATTCTTAAGGCAGCTTATTATTTTATTTGTATTATAAAAAATTACACCTTGAACACTTTTTAATACAACAGCTTAAAATAACTTTTAAGATCTGTATCAAATTGGTACATTGACACCGGTATATTTTAAGGCGATTACCAAAGTTTGAGGAGTTATTTAAACTAAGTTTTATCGCGTTATCACTTTTATTAGTTTGTGTACTTTTATGGTTTAATTTTTAATTGTATATTCAAAATACACGAATGTATACAATGTAACATAAACAAAACATGCAATAACATGTCTTAACATGCTTTGTAACATGCTATAAATGCCTTGCATTAAGTCTTTGATTTGTATAATTAAAAAAAAAACAAAAAAAAAAACGTATTTAGACAATATTCATTCAATTGTTTGGTTTAAATTCACATTTTCATAGTAATTCAAAGAGAAAGTTATTTTTACAATGAGATTCCGAAACGTATTATAAAAACGAGTTTTGTTATTAAATAATTAGTTATATTATGACTTCTATATCCACTTGAAAAATATTTTGAAAATTTAATTGATCTAATTTAATAATATAAAATCTGCTCCCCCGCAAATATTTTCGGATATAATCCTTATAACAGCTGTTTATTGAATTAAGAAAATACACATGTGATATAAACCAAATAAAACTGTCCTCCATATGAATAACATGGGAACTTGGAAGTCCCGTGGGGCAGAGCCCTGGGGCCTAAATCAAAATTCTGGCTTCCTTCTGGGGCCTAAATAAAAAAAGAAACATCAATATCAGTTAAGTAGTAACTTCAGGAAGTGAGTAAACAAAAAGCAGGAATGTTTTTAAATATGTAGATTCCTACGATGACGAAATACAACTAAAAAGCTTCAGAAACATCTTAAATTCTATTAAAATTGTACAAAAAAAACATTTGTCTCGGTGGCGGCTAGTCACAACGACCAATTACAACAGTTTTAGCAACAAACATGTCATATCAATTTTGAAATTAAATATAACGTTTGAACACTATCTTATATCTTATTTCTCTAGCCTGTTTTTCTGCCAGTCCACGAGATCTTCCTTATTCCTTTTCCAAATTCCATGATTTACCCCTCATTTCAAAGCTTATCGTGCCGGCCATTGACGAAAAATAGACCCACGGCCTAAAAATTCTCGGCAATTTGAATAATATGAAAGACAAATAAAGGGAATAGTTTGTTTTGACAGGAGCGAAAATGTTAACAAAAGACGATCTGATCAGCTGACAAGATTTGGTTCTCAGTGCGGGATTCCGCACGGTTAGACTAGTATTTTTTCTACTTGAAATTCAATGTTAAAGTTTGTACATAATTTAAGCCCTTCATTCAAATAAAGGGGTACACGTTTCAGTTTAATTTACAATAGCCATTTCACGTAATAACAGTTTGATATCGCACAACTTTTATCATTTACATACGAAGATTGTTTAAAAATTTCGCTCAAAATGTATGGACTTCGGTTAGGAGCGCGATATCTTTCTGCTACTGTTTTAAATTATATGTTATCTATTTGATATCCAAACACATTTTGTTACAGTATTAAACTACAGAAATAACATCATTGTATTATATTATTAGTATATATTATTCATAAAATATAAAGGTTGTTGTGCCGTTCGAAAATAAATGAATAAATAATGAACATATTTGATCAATAATGTAAAAAATAATGGATGCCTTAAAAAACCGAAGTTCTAAAATACAGTTATAAAGAGATCTTAAAGTTACATGAGGTCTTTAGAAAATTTAAAATCCTCTTGGAAATGTGTAATGTTCTTGTATACCTAAATAATACCAAACTCAACACCCATTCAAAGACAAATGTTAAGCTACCCAACCGTTTCAGGTAGGAAATTGTACAAAACATTGATAATCTGGGATAGCTCTTTAAAAGCAGTACACTAAAATGTATAAACACATCTTCATGTCATTTTATTTATTTTTTATACTGAATGACTTCATTTTTACAGAACAGAAGCTTGGTTCAATTCAAGTTACAACTGTTCAATAATAAACAATGAACATCATAAGAGGTCATAATAGGACTACCATACAGTAAGTCAAGTAATTGTATTTACTGTTAATATAAAAATATAAATAAGAAAATGACAAATGTAACAATAGGTCTAACAATATCAGGAAAAAGTGTTGTATAAATAAAAAAATAGATAATGTAATAAATAATATACAATAAAATAGTATAAGATTGATAATTGTGAGATAAAATGACAAAAATTACAATATGTTAATCAAAACTCATTCAACATTTACGTCGGAGTTGTCTTAAAAATATGACTAAATAAAACTAGAAAAGTGGTACAAATACCCTTCATAAATCATCTTAAAAATAGTGGTAATAATTTTAAAATATTTAAGTTAAGAAAATATGGAATTAAGAGAAATACCCTGACCTGTGTCACATCCTGGTCTTCCGCACGCTGAGATTAGAGATAGCTCCAGACGCCACTTCCCTGCTCTGGATCCGTCGGAGGGGACTCCCCCTGCTAGATGCTTATCTCCCTCACCAAATAATTCTAAACGTAATCGAAAATGGGAATAATTCATCATAATTCTATTGCATTCAATTGCAAGTCTTTGTACTGAAGCGCTTTTTTTGCCATTGCTCATATTTTTTTAGAAAACGTTTAGATTCGCTCAGTTAATTTACGAAATATCAACATTTTAATCTACTAAAATTTTATCTAAACACAATTGTGGTTAAAATTATATTCGAATACATTGAACTATGTTTATGTAACTAATATTCCAATAACCAACGAATTAATCAATTCCTTAAATTATTATAATCGAATTATAAAACTTAGGAAGGAGAAGAACTATTTAAAAAATACTGTTTGAAATTATATTAAAATACTTTCATTCATAATTGTTTAGTTGTATTACTCAGTGAGTCCTTCTTTATTGAACTCTCCTGTCAACTTCATGCAGCATTGAAAAAATAACCGTTGGGAAATATGTGTTCTTTAATACGATTTTTTAATGGTTTAAATACATGCTTTCAAATAAGCTTACAAATTTGTATAGTAATTACTAGTTTCAACTTATAATGTGGATTCATCTTCAGGCTTGACAAGGGTATGATATTCACTTCATTCATTTTAAGGATGCCACCACATAAAAGTTATGTGATGACGTTATGTGACGACGACCTTCAAATGAAGCGGGTACGACATCCTTGTCAAGCCTAAAGATAACGTCACGTTAGTAGTTTTTACTGCAACCATTTTTAGGTTTACTTGAAGCAGGTATCTAAACAATTTTTAGTATTTCTCCGAAATCCGGAGGTTAAAAAACAAACAAACTCAAATTTTTAATTGCCTTAAAGTAGCCTTCTGTTGCATGAAATGGGTTTAGGATTAGTTAAAACATGGGAACTGTTCCTTTTTTTCAACCTAGAAACATAACTGAGTATTAAGAGTTGATTTAAATGCCTAATAACAACAATTAAAAATACCTCTCTGAAGACTGCTGTTAACAATACAGTCAAACACAAAACGGGAAAAACTGCTATTTCCGATCACCATGCTCAAACTGTCGACCTTAAGTTGAGTCCTATAACCTCAAATGCCAGGTTATTTTTCACTCGTTCTTTCAATATTGAAAATACTTCAGTCTTTTTCCACTTAGATTCAAAATAATTGAGGATGGATATGAGTTATTTAGGATCCATGGACGAAAAGTTTAACTCAGTTCTGTCTTAACTCTTGGATGTAGCATTTCCTTTGAAGAAAATTAAACTTAAACATAGACAATTAAACTCCAGATAGAATTGTATTGCTCTAGATGTTAACCTTCAACGTATGAGAGATGATCTGATTGTTCTGTATATACAGTACTTCCAAAGACCTTCCCTCGGCGGACCCTCATAGGCAGTCTTACTTACGGTTGAAAAAAATATAGGTCATGTATTCGGGCATTTAAATCTAAAAATATGTTGAGGTATAATGAAAAATCCAACTGTAAGTCCAAAGCCATGTGGAGTACTATTGATGAGGAGATCAATAGGAAAAGTAAGAAAGAAACATCATGCCAAATTGGACCCATAATCAGCTCATGGCGAACTTGTGGATGAGCCATTCAAGAAATCCAACGTCTTTAATGAGTTCTTTACTGGTATTGGTGAAAAACTGAATGTACAACCGGATCCATCCGCTTCTCCTACTTTCACTAATGGAAGTTCTTCTAGATCCTCTAAGGAATCATTATTTTTATATCGAACTGATGTTGCTGCGATAATTCGTGTGGTTGAGTCGTTAAAAAACAATAAGTCTTTTGGAGTTGATGGAATATTTTCTAGGTTATTGAAGAATTGTATTGATCTACTTGCTCTTCCTTTGGTTCATTTAATTAATCGTTCTTTTTCTTCCGGTAAATTCATTTCCCTCCTTAAAATGTAAATTGTTAAACCGTTGTTGCATAACAAGGCAAATCCCCAAATGTGCGATAACTACAGGGCAATTTCTTTACTTTCAACATTTTCAAAAATATTTGAAAAGGTTGTAGCTGCCAGACTGTTTACATTTTCAGTAGAAACAACTATCTTTTTGAAAACCAGTTTGGTTTTCAAAAGCAAAAAAGCACTTTAGATGCAATTTTTTGTTTGCAAGATGTTTACAAGATTGTGAATGCAATTGATGATAAGCAGCACGTTATGGGATTTTTTGTTGATCTGAGTAAGGCTTTTTATCTTGTTGACCATTCGATCCTTCTGCAGAAGCTTTATGGAATGGGACTAGAGGACGTGAACACGATTGGTTTTCACGTACCTCTCAGGTCGCAAACAAAAAGTTGAAATGAACTACGTTGAAAACATGAATTTGTATCCGCAAAATGACTTCTAATGAGATGTCTGTCAAAATGGGTGTCCCGCAAGGGTCTGTTCTGGGTCCAATTTTGTTCCTGGTTTTCATTAATAACATTCAAATTTGTATAAGTAAGGCTAATATCTGCCTATTTGCAGATGATACATCACTTATTTTTTGGGAACCACATGCAGTTGTCATGGAGATAAATAGTTTTATTGAATCAAATTATCTTTTTCAATGGTTCTAAGCAAATGGTCTTGTGAACACGGAAAAACCCCATCCTCTGATCGTTTCTATCAGAAATGACAATAATTATGTTATTCAGCTTCTTGTGAATGAATCAGAAGTAATTTCCGTAGATTCTGTAGACTTTCTTAGACTCAAGTTTGATGCTCACTTAAAATTTGATGATCATATTAATAAGGTAAATGGAAAACTTAATTCGTGTCTGCTCTTCGAAAGCTTGCTCAATTTGCCAACACTTATGTTTTGCTTACGCTTTATTATGGATGTTTTTACCCACATCTTAGATATGTTGTTCCTATTTGAGGTTTTGAGAATTCAAGGACAAAATTGATTTTTCGCCTACATGAAAAAGCCCTTCGGATAATTTTTGGACTCAAAAGAAATGAATCCTGCAAAACTATTTTTCGGCAGGATAAGATTCTTACTTTCGCTTGTTTGTATATATTTGAAACCTTAATGTTTAAAAAAAAAAATTTTATACAATTTTCTTAAATAATTTTTCTTCCAAATATGCACTCCAACCCCGGTTAAACATTACAGTTCCAAAGCACAAGACAACCTTTTTTCAAAGTAACTTCTCTTTTAAATGTATTAAGCTTTTTAATTCTTTGCTTGCAGGCCTTAAAGTTGACCTCCCCCTGAAACAATTTGGAAAACGTCTAAAGGAGTTTCTTAGTGATAAACATATTATAGTATCTATAATTTCCTAAACCAGTAAAATATGTTTTGTTTTCTTTGTACTGTGTCTTGTTATAAGGATATTGCATTTTCAACTGTAGTACATATTTGTAACACTGACTCATGCCAATGCTGTTTACACTGTTTGATGGCAATAAAGACAATTTGATTTGATTTGATTAAAGATTTGAATGCTGGAGGAAAACCGACGTACCTCATAATATCCAATAATGTCAGATCATATAGAGGAAAACCGACGTACCTCATAATATCCAATAATGTCAGATCATATAGAGGAAAACCGACGTACCTCATAATATCCAATAATGTCAGATCATATAGAGGAAAACCGACGTACCTCATAATATCCAATAATGTGAGATCATATAGAGGGCATAATATATGTTTAGTTTAAGGTAAGTTCAAAAACTAATTTAGGAATGAAAGAAGTTTACAAAGACATTTTTAAAATGTACGAATGTACGTTTTGGTGCTTGTGAAGTATGCGTGTTTATACCAGTTGAAAAAATACAACTAAATCCTTTGAATGGATACTCTAGTCTACTCTAGTATTATACATAGCTTGAGGGTTCACCCATAGTAACAACTAATGATACTCCTTTAAACACCGAAATCTGGATTTTAATGAACTAATTGAAATTATTAGATTATAAATTAAAGATTTCCTATAATATAAAAAAACTACAAAAAATTTCCGTACCCTTTTTCCCTACATTGATAAATCCATTGTATATATTTTTGTCTTTTCTATATTTCAAACGTTCATGAATTGATTAAACAGTAGGTAACGAATATAATACTTTACGATCAATTTCATTTTTGAACTAAAGATATTGACAAATTATGCTCAAGTAGATACTATACAAGTTCCAATCCTCATAATTTAAACCTTCAAGATATACGTGATATATGTTTTTTCCTTAAACAGTCAGGAAATGTTTGTCCCGCAAGATCTTCCCCATCCATCAGCTTGGCGTTACCTCAACATATGTTTTACGTGTGACGTAATACAACCATGATATCTCATAGCGGTAATATTTCACCAAAGTAAGTGTAAAGATATAAAATACTCGAGTCCATTCGTGACTGGATAACACACGCAGCGAGTCACGACTCCAGTCACGGCTCCAGCCTCCGATGGTTCACACAGGTGTAAAACAGCTGTTCTCCAATTTACTTTGTCATGGAAAACAGTTTTAAATTTAACTGCATAAACGTACATCAGATGAAATGTTTGTGTAATTCGTTTCCATCATAACAGGGTATATTTTGTAGCTGGTACTATGTAAGGACTCGGATCATTGTCTTCTCATGTATTTTTTTCTGGAGTGAGAATAATAACAGTAATAGAGGTAATATAAAGTATTAAATAAAAGTAGTAATTACAAAACTAAGACCATCTATATGTATAGGAAAATAAAAACCATCGAATTAATATTTATGAAAATAATAAATCTAGTATATAATTTACATAAATTCAGTCGTTATTCTGATTACTCTCCACGTTCAAAACCATCCCCCATAATAAGGAAGTCCATGGTATAAATTTTGATGGGTGTAGTTATTATTATTAATATTTTTCCGACTGCATTAACGTTCTGTGTTGTTAATTAGAGTACTATATCCTTGCAATTTAGTTCACGGTACTCTCCACCAAGACATCATCCAGTTATTTCCTTTTTTATGTTTTTTAAAATTTTTTTATGTATTAATAGTTCAGATTATTTATTGACTTACTCTAAATACTGATTGGATTCAATTTAACTTGTTAGTATATTCCAAGCAGTTTTTGTTGTGTTTTTTATTTATGCTAAGGATCTATGAAATATGGTCAAAATATTGTTATATTGAATGTAATACTAAGAATTTAGTCATCTATGTATTTACTGTTTTTACTCATATTTAAATATTGTTATGGTCTCTAATAAGCTTGCAGATTATAGTTTTTTATATATGCACCAATTAATTGCAGTTATCTCATTTCGTATAAGTAATGTTATAATCTTATTTGTAATGTATTTGAATCTATTGTAAAATTACTCTGTACCGTTAAAATACATATATAAATCAATTATATACCTTATTTGCTGTTAAATTAATAAAATAATAATTTCCAAAGAGGGTCCCCTACTCGTACCCATATCACCCGTTGGAGTGAACAATAACATTGTTTAAAGCTCTAATTTGTAACTACACGCTTTTTCAAACAGGACAGAGAAAATTATCTATGCAATTATCATATTTACAGTACGTAAAAATGAACTATTCCTCTTTTAGACAACTGTTCAAACTCAACAGAATACGGAGTTTGTTAAGGACAATTGTATGACGTTCCTTTAAAAATTATCAGTACTTCTTGAATCCATGCACCTTAGATTAGTAGTCAAGTTATAATTATTCATTTCACTATTCTATACTGCTCGAATCCTAATATAACTTCCAATAAAGTTTAATTTAACTTGACAGTTAATGCGACCCCACTAAAAGCAAAACTAAGCACGCGAATTAAATTATTTAAACGATTTGCCTGTTGAGTATCTGTTGATTCAAACATACAATTAAAATTGTTTTTTTGTACCAAATTTCATTCAACACTTTCACTGCACTTTATATTGAAGACGGTAAGTATATATGTTAAAATGACAAAAGGCAACCGATTTTCACCATCAGTTACACATCAGAATTTTATTTTATTTTATTCATTGCTACGGCAGAGAAAATTTACAGAATATTTTTATAATTCAATAATTAATTATACTAATGTATGGTATAAAATAACATGTAATTAAAAGTAGAAAGCATAAAAATAATAACGCAAGAAATTGTAATTGATAATACCAAGAGAAATCATCAGAATTTTCTGATTGATCCAGAAAATTAACGGTCGAAATCGATAGCCTTGTACCATCTTTTATGTATATTTACCGTATTTATAGTTCAGTCAGTATAAGTGAAAATTTATTTTATTAGTTTTGAGACGTAATTTATTGTATATTGTATAACTGCAACAACACGTATGCATAACACGTATATGCTACTCCATAATTTTTTAAATTTTAAATAACACATTGATATATATTTATAACTTATTTGGACGTAATATTTGTTCACCTCTCCATTATTCTGTTTTGCTATTTTTCAAGTCTATTTCTGTCTAATCATTTTGCGGAATGGTTGAGTTTCTTTGAAATTTAAATATATAAAATAATCAAATAACTTTACGAATAACAAAATAAAAAACTAGAAAGTGAAAAATCTATTGTTTTTAACACGCTATGCCCCTTTTGGGCTTAACAAAAGTAATTGTTTTTTTATATTTTAAAGGTTGTTGTGAATCTTAAGTGAAATTATTGTACATTGTAATATATACGGATTGTAAAATACTATAGCCTTAAAAAAGAAAAGTAATTTTAAAAATGATTGAAACATTAAAGTAAACATAATTAAGGAAAATTTACAAACAATTTTATAATCCTACAAATATGTTGTATAGGTATTATAATTATAATTATATAAGTGTATTTACGAAAATGTGTAAAAAAACCCTACTAACATATTTGTGTTCGCATTACATTCAAAGGTTTCAACTTTTCCAACCAAATAAATAATACAACCATCCTTTTAAATCAGAAATCTAAGAGATGACCCATTAAGCCCTTAAGGGCCTCAAGAACCACGGGAGGAGAAGGTGAGGAATCCAGGGGCTAATAAACGACGCTAGGACAACCCCATAAATCAACCTTAGTATTTGTATTTGTTGTTTACCGTGCAGTGCGCGCGCCCACCATATTGCGACCGTTTCGCCATCTTAGTTCAAATGTTTTAGGCGATGTTTTCTTGACGGAGATAAGCCCCGCCCTCCCCGCTCTCTTTGCGCGATGCTTTATTGTGATTGGTTAAGGCATCGCGGCTTTTTGAATTACAGCGATCCGATTGGCTGACAAGCGCCGTATCGATCGCCGGTTGGCGGATCTGTCGCGCGGGGGGAATCGGAATCGATATCCGCGATCCGCTCGCTTCCACTTAATCATACCGAGAATTTTGTTCTATTTAAAGTTAAGAACGCCCCGTTGTCAAATTAGATTTATTTTGGTGGCCTTGTTTCGCCCCCGGTGTTTTCCGAGTTGATCGTTGAGCAGCTTTCCCGGTTTCGACGATTTTGAAACTTTTTGTTTTTGGACATATTTTGTTTTCTTTTGCAATTTAGTTACTTGTAAGTTCAAGGTATTTTTGTATTGGTATATTTTTTGTCAATCCCGCGTTTTAATCGGAAAACTTAGTTACGGGACAGTTTTTTTTTTACTTCGTTTATGGAGGCTATCCTATTTGGCAAGAATTTGTCGATCATAGCCATAAATCTCTACCGACTTTTTTTACGATGTACTGTTTTACTTTTCTTATTCTTTTATATTTTAAGTTTTCAAACTTTCCTGCTACATAAATAGTTACAGTTGACGAAAATTGTCATTGTTACTTATTTTAATATGCGTAATTTATATGGATAAAATTCTATTCTATTATAATCATTATTATTAATATTTGTTTCAGCATAATTCATTGTTATTTTTATCAATTATGTTTAGAAAGCATTGAAACTTTGTTACCAAGAATTAATTGTTTTCTTATAGCTACAAATGATAAAAAAATATAAATTCAATAATATTTTGTGGCTAAAACTTACAAATTATTATGTATGTCAAAACTATTTAAGTACAACTTGTTTCAAAACTATTGAAATACAACGTTTGTTATCAAGTGTTCCTTTTTTTAAGCAACACCTTGAATTACATTGATCCCAAATTTAATTGCTGCACTGAAGGAAGTTAGACAGGATTCGTACAAAGTTACGTAGTCCTTAATCTGCTGATAAAAGGCCAACGCTATATATTTTTAAGTCTCTTAAATTATTAATTCAACTATAAATATACACATATAATCACACAAGAAAACATCATAAAAATCTAATCTAATCATTAGATAAATATACATTTAAACTAATATATGTTTGTATAACGTTGGTTACAATATGATAAAAATTCGACAAAATAAGCCTGCTGTAATTTAATCAAATACGTTTAATGTGATTCGTCCCAAACTTTGTTTGTATAAAACGACTCTTCAATTTATTTTTTGAGAAGTTTTAGAGATCTTACTTGGTTTGTTGACACTGTCATTCACCTGGAACGCAGTGGTAAAGGTTGCAATTAAAAGGTAGTAATAATTAGATAAATCACCTCTTATATATAGAGTTATTAAATTCCCACTTTTACTAAATAAATTAACTACAAACACACACAAATCTATAAAAATTAATATTTGTACAGTATGTGCACAGAAAACTTGCCTAGTTTATTATAATTAGGAATATAAAGTTATGACGTCTATTCAGATATAATTTATAGAAATAAAAATGTAGTTTTTGTAAAAGATATGTTAAATATTAAAATTCCGTATTTACTAGAAATTGAAAGTAAATGTTTCAACAACAAATGTTGCCTAGAATTTACTTAGGTATTTGTTTAAAGAATATTTTCTCAACGACTGGTAGTATTGGCTGTATATAGACAATTCAAATAAAACATAAAACAAGTAAACACATAAGGAATGCTATGTGGAAAAATTCAAAATAAATACAAATTGTAGTGCGCCAAGATAGTTTGGAGGCAGTGTCAAAAGATAACAAAGAGTAATATAATGAAACCGAAGTTACCCCATTAAACAGCGCGCAGGCAGGTAAGGGTTGTGGTGGGGGGGTTAAATAAGGGGAGGTTTACGGTAGAAACCCGGCCAGAATATGGCACATCTCCGGAGCGAGGCCTGTTTTGTTTTATTCCCCGCTTAAACTTAACAAAACAGACACTCAAATCCTACCAATTATTTTTTCCCATCGATTTCAGTTCTTGCTGCGAAATGGGCGGGGCGAGCGGGAGGCGGGGCGACGTCCGAGCGGTGGCGGAAACGCCCGAACGGGCGGGCCGAGCGCGCCGCGAGAAGAACGAACGTGAAATCCGTTCAGTTCCACATAACCGATCGGTCCGAACAGTTCGTACCGGCCGATATCAGCGATTGTTTGTTTTATCAATCACAGCGGGCCGATGAGTGGTTCGGAGCGGACGATACGGATGCTGTGACAGTGTCGGTCGGTTGACGCGCGCGCGCTCTAGTGACTGTGATCGTAGACATGTGTTTAGTGTGTGATCTCATCTTAGTTTAGCTGTAGAACCGTCCAAATGAGTCGAGTCTGCTGAGCTGTCGCCTATACGAGGTAAATTATGTGTAAGGAACACAAGTGTGCGATAGACGATGGTATAACAGTGACAATTAGACATTAGTGACAAAATAATAGCGTACTGGATTGAAGAAAAAACAAAAATTAAAACTAGCTTATCAAAATATAGCGTAAGTCTCTTAACCGGGATGTGTAAAAATACAAAACCCATGAAACTGATGGATGCCTAATAGTTGTGACGGTGTTGCCATAACCTAAACGCAAACTGGACAATATGCGAGTTAACCCCTAACCACGCAAGCGCGAGCTGTCATCTGTCAAATGATGGCCGCCGGCTTCCCGTGAATACATTCGAGGAACACATGGTCCCGACATATACTGGTTTTGGATATACTCATTCAAAATACATAGATAAATGAAGCACTATTTCATCTTGAGATGAATAAAATATCGGCTTGAAATTATTTAGGCAAGTTTAATTTTAAAAAATTCTCCAGTGATACATAATAAAAGGAACCCGCGGGATGTTTATTGTTGTATAATTTAACTGAACCGCATCAAATACAAGTATGTTGTGAAAATGTATAGCCAGTTCGACATTTAATACAAACGTGTTTTTGGAGTTGCTTCTCTTAGATTTTTTGTACAACTTTCAACTCCACTTACAATACAGTTAGCCTGAACCGTTATTCGAGGGATACAAAAATCTACTTTAACTTATTGCTTATAAAACAATTACATACCTTATCCTTTGTAACCCCTAATAAATCAAGAATTTGGTTAAACCTTTTTTACACTTGAACAATATTTGATTTAATTTGCACACGCTGTTACAAATCAAAATAAAAAATAATGCTATTTTACAGCACATTTTAAAGGTCATTTAATAATTCATAAGGCATTTATTTACATAAAGAATAAAAGAAATAGAATTTTACCAAAAATAATTTTGCTACATTTTGTACATGTTGTACGGTACATTTTTGACATTAGCCAAGCACGTACTTGTGTTGTTACCGTCAGAGAGTACTAAAATCGTGTTTAATTGTAAAAAATTAAATTAAACTTAGAGAGTTATTTGGTATCCAGTTTTAATACCGGAGCGTGTAAATTTTAAAATAACACATTTTTTCCGTTTCTACGAACATTGTTTAATCTTTTCGAACATTTACGCTACAAATCCTTAGAGATAAATCGATACATTACTTTATAACTGAGAAACCTTCTGTAAACATATAAACATATTCGTAGTAGCCTAAACGTTAACCAAGGGAAAAATAAGATTACGTTAAATGTATGTAATACACACCGCAGGTGTATGCAATTGATAACATTAATTAACACCCAATAATCTGTTTTTGTAAGTTTAATAACTTTTTATATATTCAGCAAACAATTATTTTTTAAAAATACAATGAAGGTTAAATGCAGATGTTAGAAGCATACACATGCCATTTTGCCGGCATCTTTAGTTGAAATTGCCGCCTGTAAATATTCGGAAATTGCTAAATACATATTATGGATAATGGACGAATGCAAATCTCTATTGGCGTTCAGCAACACTTATAATTGCGCGTCTCTTCTCAACGTTGTCTACAACATTTCCTTACAGTTTCGCGCCTTTTATTTTCATCCGCGAAATGTTTATTTTATATTAAGTAAGAGAGTCTAATTAACAATCTATGTTTTAAAGGTTAAACTAACCGGTAAATAATTATGTCTATTACAATCCCCATATAGTTTAACAAAAATAATATTTGTAAATATGTAGGTCTGAGGGAAGTGATTATTTTGGATTTTGGCAGGTTAATTATACACAACCTTTTATTTTGGAATGAATAATGTCTTATAAGATTATTTGTTAATTATAAGAAGTGTTTTAAATTTTAATATAGTCATATAGTCATTCTATGTAAAACCGTTTAATACTCGATATGCAGTCACTCAATACTATTGACATAAATTACATGATGATTTGATTGAACAATTGTTGAGCAATGTAATATTCATCGCATTTGTTGTACTTTTTCTGATTGATACCGAAGGAAATGTGAAATACGGGATAAGATATACCTTAATGTATTATATTAATCTGATCACCTAAAGATGCAAAGTGAAAATATGAGAGAAACAATACAATGCGTGACTCAAATAATTTTGATTAGTTGTAATTTCAACCCGAAAGTATTTATAATGCGAAAATTGATTTAAACTATGGTTTTAATCGAAATTACGTTTGGATCTTAAAAGAGGAAACTGCCTGATATATTTTTAAGGTAAACCCTCAAATTGTTTAAAGTAATGAGTAAATGATCGAACAAGTGTTAACATTATGCGTTGTAATTGGTCATAGCGAGGTTTCGTTTAGATATATACTGAAATTAAACCAACTAGAAAAAAGTCAACTTAATTAGGCTAAATAGCTGTTGATTAAAGTCAAAGTGTCACAGGAAATAGATTGTATTTCAATAAATCATTAGGTTTTTTTTAAATCTACGAATAGTATGGTGTATTAATATAATCAATTCCTTCTTGTACAAAGTTTTCTGGTAAGAAGTATTTGTTTGTTTTCGAGTTAACCAATCAAAGTTATAGCTAACAGAATTCATGCTAAAATAACTTCTGTCGGCCGTACATTCATTTGCTACGCATCTAGGATGCGTTGGTAGTGTAATGTAGCCTAATCTTGGCACAGTATAGATTTATCACTGTATTAAAAATTAAGGTTTAAAATTGATCAATTTTTAGTTAGTTATCGTAAAGATTTAAATATTGTATACAATATCTGCGGTTCATTGCAATTTGTGACCAACTTTCAGAAATCATGTGAAAAAAGTCTTTGCAAGTACGCGTATTGAACTTTATGTTGCCGTTGTCACTCTATTATAAAACGAAAGCCTTGCTTGCGGAGACTATTTATACATTTTAGAAAAGTTGTTCCAGAAAGCGATTACAAAAATAAATGTAAAGTGCCTATAATTCAGTGTTTAAATGATTCTTCATTTTGTTAAAAAGCTTTGGATCAAAAGCTACACAACTGGACCGTGTAAGTACATAATCGATGGCAAATATAACCCGTTGTCTAAACCATCGTAATATAATCTGTTACATTGTAAAACACATTCAAAAACTCTTCAAGATTTTGTAAACAACCACATAAGAGATCCCAAAATTGAGCCACCTAACATAGAATAAACTTTCAGAATACTACTTTTATCTCCATTAAAACTTATAAGTCGTTGTTTTTGCCTTACTAATATTATATTCTTTTAATTTCTATATTAGATTTGTTTCCATTCTTTAGTAGTTAGCCTAATTTCAATTTATTTATATATTTTGTACTACTGTTCTGATTTGCATTATAAAGCTTTATAATTTGGTTCAAAATACGTGTTTATTAAAACTATATTGTTTTCCTACATGCAATATTATGCCCTTTTATAAAAGTTACAATCATAAAACTTTTAAAACACGGTAACATTAAAAATGTATCCATTTTATTGTAATTTAAAATATACAAAGCAATTTATATTTTAAATATACATTTAGCTTTAGTATGTATCTATTAAATTTAAAACTTGACCGATGAAGAGTTAACTAAATGTCACAACAGCACTCATAATTTTAGGCTAACTTAGAAACCGGTAAAATAAACAGTATAAGTAAATAACGTTTACTGGCTAATATCAGAGGCAATGTTAAGTTTATGAGTCCGTTTTTATTTTATTCAGAAAGCCTAACGATGTTCTACCGCGACAGAGAGTAGAACGAAGTTACAAAACACATTGCAATATAGGTTTACATATCATATGTCAACCGTTCGAATGAACAATAGACAGAAGACGAAAAAACTAACAACTAATTTAGTCCGTGTACAATATTGCGGTGCTATGCGTATTATGTAATAACGTGAAAAATTAACAATGGACAAATATTTCTTCACTCCAGTAATAGTTGTTCTGTTCGATATAATGTGCAATTTAAGTGAACATTCGACATTATTGTTAAAATGAGAACGGAACTGGCAAGTATTTCATCGCTGTAATGTTTCAACATTCGCCCTTTTTCGAAACATAAACGTACATTTTTAAGATAAAGGGGCTCTATTTCGCGGGATTTCATAGAGTGGCACACGGTTTGAATTTATTGTACTCACATTGTATCGTAGTATGTGGAAAGTCGCAATTAGGAAACGTAGAGAAGAATCTACAAAGAATTTATTAACAAATGCGCTGTTAAAATTTGAAGTTAACTTCCACTGTGAAAATCAACAATAATATAGGAGAATGTGAGTTATAATTGTCGTAAAACGAACCATGATAATGTAGGCCTAACAGTAATGTTGGAATAGTGGGGTTGCGTTGTTTACGCTTGCTATTATATTGCAGTTCAACCAGTTTTATAGTATAGAGTATTTCTTTGTGAATCAACAAATATGTTTTGCCATTCAACAACAAATGCAGCATTGGAGTGCATCAATGTTACAAACAAATACGAAAAGCAAAAATACTAGTGATCCTTAATAATATATGAATGTAAAATCGAAATATCATCTTTTACTGGTTAATGCAGATAAAGAAACTGTAATATGTATTTTCAGTAAGAAACTACTTTTAATTTTTATCAAACTTGTTGAAGGACAGATCTACATTAAGGCCTGCAGGCAAGGAATTCAAAAGCTTAAAGCAGTTATAAGCAATGTTGCGTTGAACAAGTTGTTGCTTATGTAACGGGGGTGTTTAAACGTGACATAGTGAATATTTGGGAGAAAAACTATTGGAGAAAGATGTAGATGAATTATTTTTGCAGAACATTAGGGTCATAAATATTTACAAACAAGTAAAAGTAAGAATCTTATCCTGTCGATAAATAATGTTGCAGGACTAATTAATTTTGAGTCGGGAGATATTCCGAAGGGGGAAAAATTTATTTTATTATAGAATTCAAAAACCCCAAATAGAACAATATATCTAAGATGAGGATAAAAACCGCCATAATAAACCTCAAACACAACATCAGAGTTGGTCAATTGAGCAGCTTTCAGAGCGCAAGCAGGTATTAACTAAGAATTCCAGTTACTTTATTAACATGTGCATAAAATATTAAGGAAGCATCAAGCTTCAGTTGAAGAACATTTGCAGAATCTGCAGAATTACTTTTGATTCTTCTACGAGAACCTGGACAACAGCAGTATTGTTATTTCTGATAGAAACGTTATTAAGATGAGTTTTTTCCGTGTTCATGACAAAATAATTTGAACCATTAAAAGGATAATTTGACTCAGTAAAATTGTTAATCTCCATGTCAACTTCATTTTGTGCTAGAAAAAGCAAAAGGTATCCGTCTTCGGTTGGAGCTTATCCTTTACCATTCACCATATGCTAAGTAGTTTACTGCCTCACACATCTCTGTTCAACAGACGTTCCAAGCAAGTCGCTTCATAACATTTCTAAAAAATGAACTATTGTTTTATTATTTTATGGTATTTGCCATTATTCATTATTATCCGGGTCAAACACTGACTTAATAAAAGTAGCAATGGTCGAGATATTCTAACTAGTGGCTTGAAGGGGCCATAGCCAATAAAACCATAATCAATACAAAAAATAAAGCAATATAAGTAGGAACACATGTCAGTTCGTGACAAAGTTCTTAATCACATATTTGTATGTAAACAAAACAGACGTGTTTAAATCCCCATGCTTTTCTTATGGGTGATGTTTAACGTAATACCTCGTTGGCTTGTAACTTTTTAGAAATACTGCTATTTTCCCGAGTCCCTGGGATCAAAACATTTAATTTGAGCCGTCTCCCATAATCCTGCAATTTGCCAAACCCCCACAATTTAGACCTAAAAATTTCGCTTACACAATTATATATAATGATTAGTTAGCATTATCTACTGCTGAATACAGAGGGAATCAACAATTCTGTTATAAATCAAATAAACACTTTTGTACAATTTCTTTGTTATCCTGTTGAAAATAATCCGCCGACGCGACGCCAGCGTTGCATGAAACTGTCTGACGAGAATCACACAAACTATAAGAGGTTTATGAGCCTTATAAACGCCATAATGAGCCCTAGCGTATAGCGAGTGAGCCGAGCGAATAGCGTATGCGAGCCGCAGCGTATGGCTGAGTTATACGGCCATACGCCACGGATCCGCCCTGCATATCAACCAACCGCCATCATAACACTGGGAACATGGAAATGTATTCCGTCGTTAGTAACCCATAACAAACATAGACCGTAATAAACAATAACTCGCGTAGTTCCGACTGAGACAGCGTTGCTTTGTTAACAGTACCGTTATTGAGGAAAAACAGGATGGCTAGAAGTTATAATCTTAACTTTGTACGTACCAAGAGAGGATTGTTTTATCCTAAACAATTTTGTATGATCTTCAATAATGTGCGATATGTTATTTTTCTGAGTTACCACCATAAATATAAATGTGAAATTGTATCATGTTTTTGTGAACTTAGTATTTTGTTTTAACTGTGGAATGAATGTGTTGAAAAACGGAAAAAGCACGCAGTGAATACATGAGTAATTTTTACTCATGAGAATCAATGATTAATAAAACAGAGTATACAACCGCTTTTAGAAGTAAAGAAATCATAGAAACGTGTTACATACAAAACATGCCTCTCTAAACACAAACATTGGGATAGCGAAGCAAACGTACGAAAATCAATAGCTTTATTGAAAAACATATGCCATAAAAAACTGTAGATTTTAAAGTACATTATTGAGTATGAATTTTGTTTTAACAATAAACAGTTTTTCGCAGTTTTGTTTTTGTTACTTATTTCTTAACCTCACTATTCGAACTACATTTTATTCACTCGTAACATGTTCAAATATGAATAATCAGAGCTGATATACACAAACATTAATCTTAGTTACAAGAAAATATGGTAATTACTAGATCATGCTTTAGATCGTAAATATAAACCTAGGGGTTATCACATATTTTTCTTAGTTAAACATTGCAATAGCTTATTATATGAAGGAACGATTTTTAAATCGGAGAATGCACATAGAATGTAAAGAAACCTTTTCACTACAAAATACGAAAATGAAACCAAATGTTCAGTATAACAATCTTGGTTAAGGTTTTGCTGGTTATATGCACAAATAACAAATCATCTAAATAAAATTTATTATAATGAGAACGACCTCAAATTGTATAGGGGTAAATACATATTTGTTAATCCAGTAAAGCGTTTTGTATGAGAAAATAGTATTAAAAAATAATACACATGACACTATTTGGTTATTTTTAAAGGTTATTTTGATAACTCCATGTGGTGAAGAGAGCGTTCACTTTATGCATCTGCTGGTTAAATTGCTTAAATCTGTGATAAAGTATGTGATTATTAAATATTATAAAAATTCGACTATCATACTTCATATAACCGGTATTCAAAAATAATCTAAACGTTTTTTGAGGGTTTAAATCTCTTAATTTACATGAGTCGTTAATGTCCGAAGAATTTTCACACCTTGGGTTCTTATCAACCATAAATTAAAACCGGGCTATATTCCAACACGATTGTATATTTATGTATAGATACTAAAAAAATATATAATTTTAAAACTTAACAATTTTAGCTTATCCATTGCCAAACATGAATTGTAGACTTTGTACAATTTGACTATCTGGGACCATGTGATTTTTTAATTTTAAGAGAAAGACCTTGTCCCAAAATGAAATTAATCCATTACTGATTTATGTGATTCGACGCGCTGGTTTTTAATTTTAAAATAATACCGATATCAGTAAGAAAATCGCCTTGAATATAGATTAATGTATTGCGTTAATGCTTAAATCGCAGTTTCTATCATACCTAAATGGTGTTCTGGCTCCTTGCACATGTCATGAAAACTCCTATCGTTAAATTGAACATAAAGTTTAACATTGTTTAGTTGAAAATAATAATTTATAATTTATTGCTTATGCGGTAAAGACATAATAAATTGTATATATTATGATTGTTATTTTACTAAAAATATTAATTGTACAGTTGCAATAATTAGTGAACTGATGGTACCTAGGCTATATTAGAATCATTGCTTCAAAAGTGGTATAGTATTCGGGCCGTAAATATTTTACATTAGTCCACCGCACATTAAAATTAATTTCTTTGATTCTTATAAACGATATACTGCAATCATATTGCATAATATGAATTATATTAGTAATTTATTTTTTATATGAAAGGAACAAAATAACAGCACAGTTTAACAATTAATGAAAATAAAAATATGCAGTCGCAAGTCCGTACTTATGCAGTTGTTCAATGTATGTGAACAATGGTAAAACATTATTAAGTTATTTAATTATTGAGTAAAATATAAAATTATTTATTTGAAGCAATATTAAACAATAATACTTTTACCTAGACAAGGTGTTTAATGACATTTAAATCTACGTGGTGGAACGAAAACAAATTATGCTAAATTAGATAAGTCCTAAGATAACTTCTGGTGTTTATTCTAAATCACATACATGATTGCTATCAACGATTCAATTAGATTATTTCCTGATAATCATAAAATCATTAATGATACTGAATAAATAAAGTTTCCGAGAACCATCAGCGGTTACGACACGGTGAAAACCCTATTAGCAATAGGCGATGTCCTGGAAAACATGGGGAAGCGATCACCTCATCTTTTGATTACAATATTAGCATGTTAATATCCTTAGGAGAGTTATTAAATTGATAAATATTGAACTTATGAACAAAACAAGAAAATATGCAAAACAAGAAAATCACCATTCTTAAGCTTGAAACGCGCCTTAATGTATCTGATGTATGTTTTCTTTTCAAGTTCCTGAATGACTGCATCAAAGGTCTTTTTGGCTCAAATAGAATTCTGCGTTCCTTCCAAGACCCGTTCCCAAGATTTGTTTGTTAGAGGGACGCATAGCACAAACTATCTTTTGCACCGATCCCTAGGTTGACACGCCGTGGAAATTAAGTTTTTGGTCACCTTGACTTCTTCAGTGGGCACATCCAACCAGCTTTTAAGACAACTCCAATAATGCACTTTTTAATGTTCCACCCTTTCATCAGTGGTAGACAATATTTTTGTACTGCATGAAAAATCAAATTCACCTGATTAAGCTTCACCTCATCTAGTTTTTGATGCTTGATTAATCAGAAATATTGTTAGTATAAAATAAAGAATTGTTTAGCTACATTACTGTAAATATATAGCGTGTTTTTATTGCTTTAAGTTATTAACTGCATCTGTAGGTTAGTACTGAATCCTTGTTTTAGCAGGAAACATTTGTAGCTTGCTGTTCTAATCATCGTAGCTGTAGTTCTTGTTTTTTTTCTTGTAGTATTTTAACACTATCTACATTTTAAACTTCGGCATAACTATTGAACCATTGTAAATGTCCGCCAAAATATCATTATAGAAAATTGTACATTAATTATTATATGCTTATCAATTTTGAATCATTGGATCAAAATGGTGCTTGCCTGGGAAACAAATAAATCTCAAAACAATCGCACGTTTAGACTATGTTTAAATGATTCGAAATCGATAATCTATACTATCCGAATAAATTAGGAGCAGTGATGTACGGAAACAAAACTGATTTTATACGTACAACCTAACATTCATTATAAACTCCTAAAAATACAAAAGCTCGCCATAAATTTATTGCCAAATGAGGCACTTAAAATTAGGTTTATCATATTTAAG
Source organism: Allygus modestus (assembly GCA_963675035.1). NCBI lineage: Eukaryota > Metazoa > Arthropoda > Insecta > Hemiptera > Cicadellidae > Allygus > Allygus modestus. The sequence goes on along the minus strand of OY776114.1, from coordinate 2,526,825 downwards.
CGCCATACATTGCGCAGCAATGGGAAATTGGTGTCTCACAGGCTGATTTTTCTTTCTTTTTGGGATTAGTTGACGCGTCTCATAATCAGAATTCGAACTTCAGGAGTAAAATATTGGTAATTATTTTTGAAATAAAATATTCTTTGAGATAGTAATTAATCAAATTTTTTTTGTTCATTTGCTTTAAAACTGTAACAACAATTGGAGGCGCTCCTGCTAGAACTCGAACAGAGCTACATTCTTCTCATGCTTCTAAATTAGCAAAATATTTCCAGTACCAATCTTATTTATATAATGTTCTTTTTTCTGTAGCTACTTTATTTTGTTAATGAGTCACTATCTGTATTTACAATAATGTTACAATTTAATTGATTTATAATGTTCCTAAGATTCACATTAAATATTTGACGTAAAAGAAAATTTTGAGGAATTTCGCAGAAACTACACCATGATCTCATTTAAATAATAATTCAACTCTAAAAATCGGTTCAGTTGTTTCTTAAATCTCCCCCTTATAAACACCACTGTTTTTTTATTAAATATTGTGATTGAACACCAAATTATAATCTCCTTGAATGTGCTTTCCCTTTAACGACGCTTTTATACTACAACCGATTGGTTATATCTAAATTAGCAGATTATTATCTTTACACAGTTCATGCTCAGACAGTTACAACGCTAGAAGATATAGATATGTTTATAAATATTACAATAACTGGTAGTTACAAATACCTATCATACACTAAATATTGCCTAAACTGAAAAAAATATTGTCACTATATTTAGGTGTAAATTTCAAAACACAAATATCTTTTATCACACGAAAATTACTTTTCTTGTCATATTTTATAGATTGGCTATTTCAGTGAGCAGGAATTGTTAAAACGAGTTCGCACGCAACACGCTGACGTGAGGGAAGTGAATTTGCACATACACAACTTTTAAAACCTAAAACCAGTGTAAAAACATACATTTATTCCAATTTTATTGAAATCTGAAAACATTGATTTTTTGGCTGATGGTTTCATTTACCAGGTATGCTGGGAATACAATTTTGCGCATTATGAGGTTAGGAGAAGGCCCAGTCAGGCTTGAAAGTAGGTGTGAAGTTGCTGGGGATGATAAAAGTACACCAACAAATGAATAACAGGCTTTTCTAATGTAAAACCCCCATAAGACAACATACTGTGTTTAGTCGATACGCATTTTCTTTAATAACTCAGTAAATGTTTATGCTAGAATGACGATAGAGGGCTTAAAACCTTACTAACTCCCATCTTTTTACATTAATTATTGTTGCATCCGGGGCTTTTCTGACCCTTTTTGGGCCCAAAAACTCGAAATTTGAATGATTAATCCCAAAAAAGGGGTTTAGAGTTTTCCTATTGTTTTTCCCAACGAAATTGTCCAACTGATTATAGAAAGGAACGTCCCTACCAAATTTGAAGTAAATCGGACAAAAAATGCAACCGCTAGAGTGCATACACACATATATATATATATATATATCAGGGGGTATATATATATACCCCCTGAACACGTTTTGAGGGGTCGTTCAAAATTATATATATATATATATATATATATATATATAATTTTGAACGACCCCTCAAAACGTGTTCAGGGGGTCAAGTTAGGAACTTCTATGGTGGTTCCGGGCTTAAGTTTCACCGTGCGGGTGATGCTAATAGTTCACTTTCCATAGGAAATTCACTAATAACAAATGGTCAATCCTTAACATTTTATTGAACAAATGCAATTTGCAATGTCAAAATTCTGCTCACTGAAGTCGCTAGATATCTTGTAGCTCTTTAAAATAAGCCATAAATCTATGATTGCAGATAATTACTGAGAGAGCAACAGGATGTGAAAGTTAAAATTGGCCTTATGGGAGAACCAGGTAGAAACGCCAAATGTTTCGTGACTGGAGCCCACTCATAAGAACAAGTTTTTTCAAATAAGCTTACTCTACTCTTCGGACTGTTTTCCGTGACATTTCGGTGGCGACTCGACTGTTGACTCGACTGCTGACGAGATGGCACATCTCTGAATGGTGATTTCCACTCGAAATGGAAATGAAATGAGCAAAAAGGGCTATAAAGATGAAGTCGAACCGCCATGTTTCCAGAGTGTGAGCGAGAGTGTCGATAAATAGCGAATGACAAAACGGCGGGAATTGACACGCGGGGCACGTCCGTGTGGGAACCGTCAGTGATCGGCTACCGGAGAGGGCAGTGACGGGATGGGGCAATGGGAAATAAAATGGGAAAGCTTACCGCAAGCTGAAGAGCGGTAGACCTACTTGAACAATTGGTATGGTTATCTCGTAGATCACATTATCACATTATCGCATTGGCATTTCACCAGAGTGCACGTTAGTGGAATGTAGCTAGGCATAAGTGCCGTGCTTTTTATTTAAAACTATCTATACACATGTAATATAATCAGTGATCATAAACGTAAAATTATGATATTCATAACGCGAATCAAGAATTGTGCAAAGTTTATAACTGCACTCAGCTCCCATTTATTTGTCAACAAGACTATATAGGGTTGGACCAAACGTTGAAAATTCTATTGGCGTCGAATCATTCAAAACAAGTCTTATAGTAGTAAATCAATCAACTCTATGATGATTTCCAATCTCTTGATACTCTAAAGGGGGTTTTATTAAAGGTATTTTTGGACTCGACATATTTTAGAAAAGTGTCATTTCACGCTTGACGCTTAGAAAGAACTTTTTATCACCGACATTTACTTCTGAGAGTACAACATTATTAAGTTAAGGTAAAACGTGTATACAAATACCCCCGTTGCAGCAAACCTGCATACTCAGCGAATTTCCAATGAATATATAACATAACACATTAAAACACTTAACAGGATTCATAAGAAATGTATTCACAAACAAGCGATATTTCAAATATTAATTATTCTCCATAAGAATAACATTGGGGATGAGTATGCAGGTTTGCTGCAACAAGGCATACAAAATAATGGGTTTTTATGCAAATATCAATAGAACTCATCTTAGTGAAGTCACATACCAAGTTTCATCCATATACATTCATAAACAAGCGATATATAACATTTTAAGTATTTTCCATAAGAATAACATGGGGACCAAGTACCTAGGTTTGCTGCTACAGGAACCATAGGCAACAAATTGTTTTTTTTTTGCAAACAACAATAAACCACAACCAGATCAAGCCATATGCCAAATTTCGCCAGTTTATGTTCATAAATAAGCGATATATACAATTTTTCTTTTTCTCCATAAGAATAACATTAGACAACGTACTGTGTTTAGCACTTTCAATATCTCGGTAACCAATTGACGTAGAGCAATGATCAAAATACCAAATTGTTTGTTTTTTAAGCTAAATTCAATGGTATAAATTAAAATTTGATTTAAATTAATATTGCATGTGAAAACCCCAAAAAACACATTTTTGGGGTACAAAACCCCCCAAAAACCCCCCTTCGGATGGTGCGATTCATCTGGTTTTCGAACTCGTTCAAATAAATGGTACTTTACACATTTGTACCAAATTTCATTAAGATCGGACCTTTTTTATGAGAGTTATCTTGCTTACGGACACACACACATATATATATATATATATATATATATATATATATATATATATACATATATAAAAATTTGAACGAATGGTGTTTTTGGCATCTGGGGACCTCAAAATGAAAAGTTATCATGGTCTCGGGCTTAAGTCTTACCATGAGACCTACGGTAATAGCTTCTTCCCTATAGGGGAAATTCGCTAAAAGTGAATCGATTTGGCTTAATTTTTCTGACCGTAGCAAATTAACATTAACTTGAATTAGTTTTAATGGCACAAGTTGCAAATATACTTGCAAAAAGTTCACTAAGTTTCAAAATTGCTATGGTTCATAATAAATTGTTTACCATGTTTCGCATTATCTTTGCAATAAATTTATACGGTGTTATATTAAAAACACGCTAAGCCGACTGTTTGCGGTAAATTAATAAATCGAATCAGAGTGTAAATTTAAAATGGCCTAATGGGTTCTCTGGAATCGTTGTTAAAATATCATAATACCGCTTAAGCCCAAATTCGGAGTGCCCCCTTACCGCACTAACGGCGAGTGAATCCCTTTGTAAACCGCCATTCATTCATGACACGATGAATGTCTTTGAAAGCCAAGGCGTACGTGGCGAATTAGTTCCCAGAAGCGTAAGGGTTGGAAACAGTTAACTCTAAAATAGCTTTTACTATTTGTAGTTTTAGCTGGAAGTCTATGAATGAAGTAACGTAAATTTCATAACTGTTCGTGTACAAATTATAAAACGTGGAAAGCATGGAAACTGGAGTGTTAACCCGTTTATACATTACTCTCAGTTTTGAATTTCCAACACAAAACAATGAGAGATTCGCGGACACTGCGGACGAGATGCAAAACACCAGTTTTCTCGGTTTATAAAAAGAGGATTTTGGTTGCGGGAAGAAAGAATAGCCGTGTCGGCCGTGTCCAGTTTATGCTAAAGGGCCATTAAATATGTGGGAACCGCCATTACCGATCAATGGCAGGGGCCGGCGTGACTGCACCACTGGGAAACGCCACAAACTCTAGCGTGCGTTACGTAACCCGTGGACCAATTAGTGCATCTTTATCCACTGGCGATAGCGAGTTTGTTATTAGTCGAATAATGAATGTAAACAATAGAAATTGTATGCGTCTTGTAAAATGATTACTACTTTATTTTACTGGACTTTAATAGTCTCAGGTGAAATACATTAACATATTAAATCCAAATCAGTAAATTGTATTTGTAAAAATTTTCTTCGTTATATGATCAAGGCTTTGCTGAGGTTTGTATGAATTCTAATAATATATTCCGCATTAAAGCTTAATCAGTTGCATCACAACTATGAATTACATTAAGTTTACTGAGATCAAGTAATTCAACTGTAAATGAGACTTGTATTGTAAAACGCGTTTTCGAAAGGCTCCCCAGCTTCAATATATTGTTAGCTGTATATGTAGTTTGCTCTCTTTCATCTTCATCTTTTCTCATCTTCCTCAGTCAGAATATGAAGTCCTTTAATAAATCTATAATTTCCGCCATTACGTCTACACTAGCTCAATTTGAACCTTTTCTCTACATCCTACGATGTTCTTGCCATGTTCAAATCACCAATTACAGAAATTTGTTCGACGCTCAGCCCGCAGTAAAGTAGTTTCGCCGTTTTATTGATTGTATGTGTTTCTGTCCCTTGTTAGGCGTGTGTTAATTACCAACATCGGTTGTCGGCCATCCTATCAAACGCTGGCCCTTGGTACATTTAATTAGTGCAGACTAATTAGCAAGGGTTTTCGTCATCGCGCGCTAGAGCGCAGTGCCTACCGATCCTCTTGCACCAACAGCCAGCACCCAACAGCAACGACTCGTGAAGAACTGTTCACTGCAGCTGATGAGTTCAGGGAGAAAAGTACAATAAAGCAAAACTATTTTAAATTATTAAAACACGTTGTCTTAAATATTAACCGTTGTGTCCAGTATTCGGTTCTTTAAGCGAAAAAAGCAATTAAAATTTCATGTTGTGTAACCCATGTTTCCTGCGGGTTTCTGTCATAAGAAGTGGTGACAATTTAATGTTGTGTAACCCATGTTTCCTGCGGGTTTCTGTCATAAGAAGTGGTGACAATTTAATGTTGTGTAACCCATGTTTCCTGCGGGTTTCTGTCATAAGAAGTGGTGACAATTTAATGTTGTGTAATCCATGTTTCCTGCGGGTTTCTGTCATAAGAAGTGGTGACAATTTAATGTTGTGTTACCCATGTTTCCTGCGGGTTTCTGTCATAAGAAGTGGTGACAATTTAATGTTGTGTAACCCATGTTTCCTGCGGGTTTCTGTCATAAGAAGTGGTGACAATTTAATGTTGTGTAACCCATGTTTCCTGCGGGTTTCTGTCATAAGAAGTGGTGACAATTTAATGTTGTGTAACCCATGTTTCCTGCGGGTTTCTGTCATAAGAAGTGGTGACAATTTAATGTTGTGTTACCCATGTTCCCTGCGGGTTTCTGTCATAAGAAGTGGTGACAATTTAATGTTGTGTTACCCATGTTTCCTGCGGGTTTCTGTCATAAGAAGTGGTGACAATTTAATATTGTGTAACCCATGTTTCCTGCGGGTTTCTGTCATAAGAAGTGGTGACAATTTAATGTTGTGTAACCCATGTTTCCTGCGGGTTTCTGTCATAAGAAGTGGTGACAATTTAATGTTGTCTAACCCATGTTTCCTGCGGGTTTCTGTCATAAGAAGTGGTGACAATTTAATTTTGTGTAACCCATGTTTCCTGCGGGTTTCTGTCATAAGAAGTGGTGACAATTTAAGGTTGTGTAACCCATGTTTCCTGCGGGTTTCTGCCATAAGAAGTGGTGACAATTTAATGTTGTGTAACCCATGTTTCCTGCGGGTTTCTGTCATAAGAAGTGGTGACAATTTAATGTTGTGTAACCCATGTTTCCTGCGGGTTTCTGTCATAAGAAGTGGTGACAATTGAATGTTGTGTAACCCATGTTTCCTGCGGGTTTCTGTCATAAGAAGTGGTGACAATTGAATGTTGTGTAACCCATGTTTCCTGCGGGTTTCTGTCATAAGAAGTGGTGACAATTTAATGTTGTGTAACCCATGTTTCCTGCGGGTTTCTGTCATAAGAAGTGGTGACAATTGAATGTTGTGTAACCCATGTTTCCTGCGGGTTTCTGTCATAAGAAGTGGTGACAATTTAATGTTGTGTAACCCATGTTTCCTGCGGGTTTCTGCCATAAGAAGTGGTGACAATTTAATGTTGTGTAACCCATGTTTCCTGCGGGTTTCTGTCATAAGAAGTGGTGACAATTTAATGTTGTGTAACCCATGTTTCCTGCGGGTTTCTGTCATAAGAAGTGGTGACAATTTAATGTTGTGTAACCCATGTTTCCTGCGGGTTTCTGTCATAAGAAGTGGTGACAATTTAATGATCAATATAAATTTATAAGCATTCTACTAGTGTAAATTGTGTTGTTAATTACACTCAGTACGGATTGATGCATCAGCCGCTAACTGGAAGTGTAAATGTTTTATTATTTCATGAAGGGGTTTAATTAAGGGGTAATATTAATGATCCTGGTTAAATAATCGGTCGGCCTTAGTCAGTATCAAGGCTACAACTATCCATTCTATACTCATCATTCATTCATATTTGTCTTAATATACGCCCTAGTTGCGTCGGCGTCTTACACAGTGACTTCTCTAGAATATGTTGTGCAAACAGAATTTACCATCACGATCAGATAAAAAAAACTCACAGGAGCAGAGTAAAATCGATATGTTTGATTTATTACTTGGATGAATAAAATACCATTCAGAGAGATCAGGATCAACGATTTAAATACAAATTAAAAAATTGCAAGCGACATTTGTGCTGCATAATGTTATCTAAGATCTTATTTCAATGTCAAGTTTTCTACTTTGAGTGACGTGATCTTTCGCCGTCATTTTGGATTTTCTCTCCATTTAGTATAGAAAAGAACGTTGTCATATTATAAAATGGCCCATAAATAGTACCGTTGTTTTTAAATTTCGATAGCATTTAAGAAATAAGCCTAAGTGTTGTTTTTGATCAAATGTCATCATTAAAAAAGAGATTTAATTCATTCAGAAATATGATAATTTTAGGAGTTATTATACAAAACATTGATTTTTTTGATTATATCCTTGTATGCATTTACCAATTAAAATAGCTTAAAACTACAAATTGTGTCTTTTGAATCACAATTCTGTGTTACCTGGTTGCAGAGATAAGTAAAATAATAAATATTATATAAATAGAGTACTTTGCCTCAATTTGCTTTCGCCTACTAATACGTCGGCAATTACTTAAGTTGCTTGATATGTGAACCAAGATGGTTTATTTGTAATACCCCTTGCACACCATAATTGTTTTTATCGCACAATTGCAATGTTATGCTTAGCTGATTTTGATATGAAAATGCATTAATTTCCTAAACAGTAAGATCGACAGATAATGTTTACTGTATTTTCTCCAGAATCACTAGAGATCAAAAACATTAGTTTAAGTTATACAGCATGAAGACAAGTATTTTGGGAAATATATCCAAATACACTTATAAACATTAGAAAATAAAAATTCAACTGATCCCCTTTTTTAACCTATTTCAACAAAGGTTTCGGCACTTTTAAGGCCATTTTCAAGTTAAACGTGACCTCTAGGTTAAGTTTAGCTTGAAAATGGCCTTAAAAGTGCTAAAACATGTAGCTTTTTTAAAATCTTTTAATAAGTAAATAAACTTTTAATTATAATATTAATAATAGTAGCAGATCTATATTGTGAATTGTTTAGTAACATATTCAAAATACCCTTACTGTACTTAAATAATCAAAAACTGAAAACTTTGAGGAAAACCCTCATGCACATTACAATTGTGTGTATTGTAAAATGTTTGATGGATTAACATTGTTGCATTGCTAAGGAATATTATTTTTAAATGTAATTCCTAATATTATAAAAATTGGATAAAAGGTTATTTGTTTGCACACAACTTTCAAACACATGTCCGCCCTTTTCCAGAATGGCGGTGAAAGCTCACCTGGCCCGGAGTGAAAAACTTGGTATTCAAATCACCTTCCTGCATATTTTCCAGCAAAAAAATATTTCTACTTGCAAACCTTGTATTTTAACTATTTATTAATTAATCTGCATAGGGGTTTAATGCTAATTAAAAATTGTAATATGTTTACATATTTGTAAATAAAAAGAAACATTTTTATATCACACGCCACCACCACCACTTAAAAATACAACTATTTATCACACTTTTAATACCCCGTGATTCACATTGTAACCGAACAGAGTTTTCACACGTGTTATCAACCCCACGCGACACTCGTACATATGTATAGGACCACCTTGTCACATAGGACCCACGCCCCCAGTTAGGACCGAGATGCAGTTAGGACCAATAAATCTCGCTAAGCAGGGCCGCGAGGCTGATTCAATCAGTTTCGATTTTATCCATTCCCCAATTTGGGCGCACTCGAGTGTGAAGTATCGGGCTATGCTAATGTGTCGAGGTCGAAGTATTCCGGAGAGCGCTCCCACAGACAGAGGGTATTCTAGACATCGGGAATCCCAACCGGGGACTCTTGGACTCTTGCTAATAAATAGTCCCCTATAAATAGAGATCGGAATCATGTCATGGAAGTATTGAGAACGTGGATACGTATAAATAAGTTTTTGGTGGAGTGTGTTAATATTTGATCATATTTCTGTATCGATAGCGTAAGGTGTAAAGGTGGAACGATAAATACTGAATTGTCTGCACATAAATCAGCTTTTGAATAAAAAGAACAATCAAACAACCAAAAATCTTTTTTCAAGTAATTTTTTAGTAGGTACAATAAAACAACAAATAATTTAAAACAAACTGTATAAGGCAATTTAAAGAGGATGATTATTAACCTAACATATGTTAATCATCCGATGTATTTCTTAGGATTCAGTTCAGTCCATCATCTATGAACTTAGTGAAGAATAGCTAAAGCGAGAAAGAATATAAAATAAAAGAAACATGGAGAATCGAATGATGTATAGGCTATAAGGGAATTTGTGTTTCTTGAGCAAAAGAGGCGAAAAGGAAAAAGTCACCGGTGCAACTAGCGTCATCCAATCTAATATTTATTATTCAATAAATTACAATCTGTGTAACTGTATAGAGAAAACACATAGCGATATAAGTTAAAGAAGCTCTTGCGAGAAAGATTTGATATTTTTATTGAATGATTCACCTTCGATTTCGTTAAACTTACGGCCAGTCCGTACTTTAAACGGAACGCCTATCGGATTGGATTGGAGGGAGATTTGAGATTTGGAGAAAGAGAGGATTTCGTTATTTATGTTCGTGCAAGATTTCTCCCCCCAGAGCGAGTGGGTCCTCCTCATCCCGTCTCCCTACAAAACATGGCCGCTCTCCAGGAACTCTCAAACTCTTCAAAATTCGTAATTATATGTAAAAGAAAAATAGTTTTCGTTTGAAATAATTAGTTTATAAAACTAACTAAATATTGAGTATTTTATTATTTGTTTTCTATAATGTTCAAACCGTTGTTTTAATGTAGTTAAAACTAATATTGGGTACAACACATTTAACGTATATAAAATCATTTAATATCAACCTTTTGTATGTGGAAGGTATTTCAACATTTTGAAACAATACAATGAATCATAAACAGTAAATTATTAAACAGAGAATTACTACTAGATAGTAGGACATATGAAAACAAACTTATTTGTAAATATTCTACTTTACCTTTTTTATTTACTATAAAAACAATTGTTAGCATTTTTACACAAGTTTTTTTTAAGAACCGACCGTTGCTATTAATTTGAAATCAATGGCAAAAATTGAAGTAGTTGACTTAATTATGATATCGTTCGTCTTAAAATGCTTTCTTACATCTAATTCTTACAAATTTTTTTCCAACAATTGTATCAAATAAGTATTTTGATCAAAAGGGATTATTTATGAATGACATATTGGTACCCGTATTCATGCTATTTATTATTCAACGCTTAGTTCTTAAAAAAAATAAATATATTTTAGGTATGCTTCAACGGAACTTGGACTGTATGGTTTTATTTTGCGCCCCGAACTTATTTACTGTAATTTGTTTTGCTTGAAAGCTCCGGCCAATCCCTTCCGCACAACGCTAGGAAAGGGTTTGCAGGATTACTCTTTACATCTGCTATATAAACCCTTTAGTTAAAGTTAAATTATAATATTAAAGAGAAAAATAGTATCTACAAATGTATATTTTTACTTTTTTAATTTATTTAACAGATTTTCATTTACAAGCCCTCTTAAATGTACACAAATGAATTTTTTAAAACTTCAGCAACTTAAGACAAAAACATTATTTGTAAATTATAAAAAAGAGCAAGAGTAGAATTAACTTTCCTATATCAAATCCTGTTTATAGTATATTGATAAAATAATTATGATAGTCCAAAATAGGAATCCTGAGGTCCCCCGCTCCGCTCCTTTTCCCTATCTTAACAATGTAGTTTCACGCGGCGGCGCAGATTTTTTTAAGTTTGACCGAGCCTTATTATGAAAATTCATTTTTCAGAGTTTGTGGGTTTGTTTTTCAAATATTTTACTAAGTTTGTATTGCTGAGTGAAACCGACGACTATAACAAATAAGTCTGTCAATAATTTCGGACTGACTAAAGTGATCTTGAATTTCGAATCGTGTCATAATCTAATTACATCCTCTCACCAAACTGGTGTACAGAGTTGTTATCTCACCAAACTGGTGTACAGAGTTGTTATCTCACCAAACTGGTGTACAGAGTTGTTATCTAATTACATCCTCTCACCAAACTGGTGTACAGAGTTGTTATCTCACCAAACTGGTGTACAGAGTTGGTATCTCACCAAACTGGTGTACAGAGTTGTTATCTCACCAAACTGGTGTACAGAGTTGTTATCTCACCAAACTGGTGTACAGAGTTGTTATCTCACCAAACTGGTGTACAGAGTTGTTATCTCACCAAACTGGTGTACAGAGTTGTTATCTCACCAAACTGGTGTACAGAGTTGTTATCTCACCAAACTGGTGTACAGAGTTGTTATCTCACCAAACTGGTGTACAGAGTTGTTATCTCACCAAACTGGTGTACAGAGTTGTTATCTCACCAAACTGGTGTACAGAGTTGTTATCTCACCAAACTGGTGTACAGAGTTGTTATCTCACCAAACTGGTGTACAGAGTTGTTATCTCACCAAACTGGTGTACAGAGTTGTTATCTCACCAAACTGGTGTACAGAGTTGTTATCTCACCAAACTGGTGTACAGAGTTGTTATCTCACCAAACTGGTGTACAGAGTTGTTATCTAATTACATCCTCTCACCAAACTGGTGTACAGAGTTGTTATCTTTATTTAAGTACTCAGCCCAACTAATGAGAACTCGATCTCACTTGAACGCGTCTCTATTTAAAATTCATCCGCACTTTATGAAGTTTCCCGCTTTAAATGACGTGACTGGAAATGTCCTTACTAATATATAATAAACGGTATCAGGAAATTGACACATACTTTCTCCCTTTTAGCCCAACTTTAATGAATAAATTACTTTCTATTTACTAAATATAGAATACAAAACACAGTCGAATGTACAGAAAATCTTGTAAACAAGTTGTTTTCAAAAACATCCACCCAAATCCCTGTTTTGGGGGTACTACAGAATTAATTGCTACACACGTGGTTTAAAGAGGGAAATTTTGTTTTTTCATGTTTGTTGACGGTTTTTGTGGGATAATTACCCTTAAAAATTAAAAATTCAAAAAATGAAAAAACCCCTGGAGATATCGTGAATTAGTACCTACATACCAAATTTCATAAAAACCGGACCATTGGTTAGGGCTCAAGCTCTGTACACGTCCATACAGACAGACATCATGTAAAAATCACTTTTTTGGTTTTAGGGATCACCAAAACGAATATTTCCACTAACAACTCAAATTCGAAAATTTTGGCGAAAACAATACTTTCTCCATGGAGAAAGTAAATAAACGGTATCAGGAAACTGACACATACTTTCTTCCTTTTAGCCCAACTTTAATGAATAAATTACTTTTTATTTACTTAATATAGAATACAAAGCACGGTCGAATGTACAGAAAATCTTGTAAAAAAGTTGTTTTCAAAAATATATACCCAGATCCCTGTTTAGGAGGCACTACAGAATCCATCGCTACACACGTGGTTTTCAGAGGGAAAATGCCCTCTATTCTCCCCCCCTCAGGGTCATTAAGGGACAACATATTTAGAATTTCCACTGTTGGTCAATGTTAACTTGACAAGCATACCAAGTTTGAATGAAATTGATCAATAAATAAGGGAGAAATAATAATTTTTGTATTCCCTACAAGAATAACATTAGACAACGTACTGCGTTTACCGCAAAATGAAAATTTAAATATTCTCCGCAACCAGTAATCGTAGAATAGTAATTCAAAATACTAATTTATTTAGTTTTTGAGCTATTGTTAGTGGTGAATTTTGTTATATTTATTTATTTTTAATAGCAAATCCGAAAAATATGAATTTTTGGTATTTTAAGTCTTGTGATTTCTGAACCCGAAATTTTAGAGAAATGCGGGTGGTGTCATTTTGTTGGAAAGCAAACGACTAAAGTTTATTCAAAATCGTTAGAGCCGTTTTTCAGAATTCTTTATTTTTCATGTATTTTGGCGGTTTTGGGGAATAATTACCCTTAAAAATAAAAAATTCCAAAAAATGAAAAAATGCTTGGAGTTATCGTGGATTAGTACCTACACACCAAATTTCATAAAAATCGGACCATTGGTTAGGGCTCTAACTCTGTACACATACAGACAGACAGACAGACAGACAGACAGTTGGACAGACAGACACACAGGCATCACGTAAAAATCACTTTTTTGGGTTCAAGGAGCACCAAAACGAATATTTCCACCAACAACTCAAATTCGAAAATTTTGACGAAAACAATACTATCTCCATATACTATGTATTAGGGGGGAGAAAGTAAAATGGGATGGTGTGTGTCTGTCTGTCTGCTGTGTATTCCTCAATCACTCAAAAACTACTGAACCGATTGGCAAAAAAATTGACAGGAAGTTTTCTTATATACCAAATAAATACATAGGCCTATTTTCGTTTTGAAAATCCGATAGGGCTCTGCGCCACGGGACTTCCACGTTTCCGTCTATTCCTTATCGACATTCATTTTTGTTTGAGCTGATGAAAATACAAACAGCTGATCATGATTTGTAGTAGTTCCACAGGTTAACCACAGAATTCAGTACACACAACTGTCATAGTTTTTATAAATCATTTGCGGGGCGAAGCCTGTGGGAAACAGCTAGGTTTTGATAAATGTAAGTGTTGCTTCTTTGTGCACGATCTTCTACTGACACAACCGTGGCGTTTCAGATATGGACATGACGATGACGGACTCGCCCCACCGCAGCTGGTACGACAGCGCCGCCACCCCCGCGCGAGAGGGCAGCGACTCGCAGCTGAGCGTGGCCGAGCACATGAGCTCCCTGTTCGCCCACCACCACGCCCAGGAGCCCAGCGGGTCCCGGGAGTACCCTGGGTACCGGGGGTCCGCGACCAGGGAGGACGGCGACTCCCAGCTGACCGTGGCCGAGCACATCTCCTCGCTGTTCGCCCACCACCACGCCGCCGCCGCCTCGCTGGAGCCCGCGGCCACCAGGGAGTACCCGGGCTACCGAGCGGCCACGGTGACCATGTCGAGCAGATACTACCACGGCCAGCTGCATCAGCACGCCTCGCAGTACGCGGCGCAGCATGGTTAGTACAGTTGAATGAGTTACTTTGTGGCTGGAGTGCCGGCTAGCGGGCTAACCACAATGTGAGGGTAACTAGTAAGTGTGGAGGAGGCTTTTGTCATATTTGATATCACACAAGGTTTAACACAGTTATATTTGCTTGAGAGTAATAATTCTCCTACTGCAACTGAATTGATATCAAACCAATTCAAAATATATGATAGTTAAAGTAAAAAATAAGAATATGTAAATGATTAAACAAAGTACATCATATTTTGTTGTTTGTTCCTCCTCTTCTAACACACATTCGATTTGGATTAAAATTGTAGATTTAAGATTACAAACTGCATGCTTTTGAATTAAAGCTCATTTAGCATTAAGTAAAATAAACACATGGATAGAAAGTGTGTTTAGTATTAGAAGGAGGATGAATGCAAACATATTATATAGTCTATTCATACGATGAATAAAATGTTTATAGAGTCAATCTTTAGTAAATAAATCTAAAATATCGTTATGCATTAAAATCAAACAAATAATATTTGGGGAAACTCGTGTGGCTATAGTTTATTAATTCGACTTTCCTCACAAGTGTTGCTGCTCGTGCTGCCAACTAAATACAAATCTTAATCGTACACCCGCCAACTGTAGGCGGATGCAACTGCAGTCTGCGATGTCAGCGCGCTCTCTTGGCAATTAGACACTCTACAATTACTACGCCGGACATGAGTAATTTATCCCCTCACAACCTCCCTTATTTGAATATTCACCACACTAGCAGTTGCCATGTTGAATTGTGTGCTATAATGTTGATTCATCACTTTTTTAGTTACCTTTCCAATTAAATCATTATTTGAGACGCCGTCACACACCCAGTGTACTTCAAGGGTAATTAAGTTAGGGTTAACATACGGGTGCAGCCTGATTAAATTGTCATCAGGATTTAACCATTAGGGCACTTTCCATGGGTTTGGCACTCTGGGATATTGAAGTGCGATAAATTTATTGCTGCATTATACCTGCAACCTTTTTTTTGAATTTCAAAAGTTGACTGAAAACTATAAGCCGGCTATAAAATAAATAAAAATCGCCACGTTGCAAGCGGAACTCAACCCTTTTTACCTCGCAAGGAAATAAAAACGTAAATATTTAGGAAAACGCAAAGTAGAAGTAAAATCAGAAATTTATCGCACCGCTTAAGGTAACGGGGAAATCCAAATGTGTTTTGACAGGTCGAGCACTGGAGTGGTCTTCATCGCGGGTGAACAAAGACCGACGTTCTGTCTGCAGCATAAACATCGGGTGGTTGATGTCGGGGGCGCTAGGTGGCGTGCCGGTCGCACATCTACCTCCCCGCGCACCCTCTATACCGGGGTAGATAATCCAGTAGAGATATGGTAATACTCTATCTAATCCCACGATCTAACACGCGCTGCCGACAAGGCTCAATATCGCTCGCTCCTCCGCACACGAACCCACACCGGTGAACCTTATTGGCGATTAATTGTCAAAACCGTTTCCGTGTTCGGATAGTGCGCGTTGTCGGAGCGTTTTCATTTCGTTCGTTCCGAATTAACAATTGATTTCTGCTCGCCGTGTCTCCGTGTCGCGGTCGTCCCGGGAGTTCTCACGTCACGGACCTGTTGTTCGTGTTCAGGCGATCCGCCGCGGATAAGACCGGAAGCGCGAGTTCCCACCGTCGTGACCACAATGCTCGCCCGCAAACGCTCAAATTATACCGGACTGTGCGTGCGGAATCGTAAATTATCATCGCGAATTATGTTGTTATATGCAGCGATCCGAAGGTCCACATTAATAGAAACCTGATTTGCCGCAGTTACCCGTAATTCTCGGTTCGCGGGGGGCGGCGTCAGGCGTCACAAGTAGAAATGGCCGCCGCGCCGCGCATGGAGGCGGAATCTGAAAATACACCTTGTTTATCGGGTAATCGTGGAATTTATCTTCCGCACACCTGTATACCACGCAAATCTTATAGAAAATAATATTATTTGTAGATATTATGGAATGCAAGCAATCTAATTTAAGTTAAACACCTGTTTCCCCAAGTTTTAGTTCATTCATAGTTTAAATACTGTGTTATCATAAATAATACTTAAAGGATCGTGTTTTAAATTCCACAGTTGAGAGCGACAAAAACAATCACATCACGTTATTTGTACACCCCTACAAAAACAATCACATCACGTTATTTGTACACCCCTACAAAAACAATCACATCACGTTATTTGTACACCCCTACAAAAACAATCACATCACGTTATTTGTACACCCCTACAAAAACAATCACATCACGTTATTTGTACACCCCTACAAAAACAATCACATCACGTTATTTGTACACCCCTACAAAAACAATCACATCACGTTATTTGTACACCCCTACAAAAACAATCACATCACGTTATTTGTACACCCCTACAAAAACAATCACATCACGTTATTTGTACACCCCTACAAAAACAATCACATCACGTTATTTGTACACCCCTACAAAAACAATCACATCACGTTATTTGTACACCCCTACAAAAACAATCACATCACGTTATTTGTACACCCCTACAAAAACAATCACATCACGTTATTTGTACACCCCTACAAAAACAATCACATCACGTTATTTGTACACCCCTACAAAAACAATCACATCACGTTATTTGTACACCCCTACAAAAACAATCACATCACGTTATTTGTACACCCCTACAAAAACAATCACATCACGTTATTTGTACACCCCTACAAAAACAATCACATCACGTTATTTGTACACTCCTACAAAAATAACAGATCAGTATTGTTTATCTCGAAATCTTCATTTAAATGTCACGTATGATGACGAACCGATGATATATACACATCGAGAATTACTTTAGGTTAGTTCCTCCTCACACAAACCGATAAATCTTATTAGCGGTTAATTGTCTAAGCTTTACTTCTAATAATAACCATTTTCATATAGTCCGTTAAAAACGTTATAATACTTTTGTAGTACGGATAATTGCCGTAAAGGTAAAATTCGATTAACTTTGGTTCTCTTAAAAATCACATATTGCTCTCCTTTCCAATATATATTTTTTTAAATATCAAAACTTCTTATACAAACAATTCTTTCTAAAAGGTTCAAAATGAAACAATCTACCGAACAAGCTTAGTGCACCTTTTCTTCTGAAAGAAGAAAACGAAACAAACCCGCTCAGAAGTGTAAAAAACAAACATGGCGGAAGGTGTCAGGGGATCATATCTGTCCCATCTTCTCCACCCGTATGAGTCAGTGTTCACCAAAAAGTCGACAGTCTGATGTCAATTATTCGGTGAAATTCGACACCAGCGCCCGCGGCCCGCGTGGGAATTGGGCCCAAGAATGCGTCTACACGTCTACACTACAGTCTCGTGGCCAGTCTATGCTCCCGCAATAGCGACGGGAATCCCTGGATTAATCGGTGTCCCGGCAACGCATACTTTCTGTTTCTAATTCTAGGGGATTATTTTAATCCTTGTGTAAATGTCTTTCACTTTAAATATTCATGACAAATATTGATCCGGATAGGGGAAACGGTGTGAAATTTCCAGGGTGTGTCTAGGGGATGTTTGGATAAAGTACATTGGAATGTCAAAACAAAAGACATTTTTTTTAAACACTAAAAAAGATACAACGCTAGTTTAAAAAATGCTGTTTTTTAATTGCAAGATATATTAAAGTCCAACATTAATGTAAGGTGTAACATTTAACTTAAACAAGTAAATGTTTCCAATCAATGTGATGACAAAAATAGTACACAGAATTAAATAAGTTGCTGACTCTGAAATAAACTTTTATTTCTTATAATGTACTAGTTACATTATTGCCAAACATTTGCTTATTTTATCGAGAGAAACAGTAATTTACTCATTTTATACTAAAAAGTCAGTTCACGTTTCATAGTCAATAAATATCCCTTGTTCACAACACAAGAAACCAGATGAAATGTGTGTAACCTCGTATGAACTGTAAGATATTACGTATGTTGTATAGGAATCCCCTATGCAAATCAGTACAAGTATGCTTACGTTTTACAGCTTAGTAAAATGTATGCTACATGCTTATAAAGATAGTACTAGGAACGAAACTATCTTGTCGGGCTACCCTGAGAATATTATTAGATAATTGGTTTTACCATGTAAAATATTACAAATCAAGACCATGATGAACTCTATGAGATACAAACACGCTCAAAAGAGGTACTGAAAACTATATGCCTATTAAAGTTATGGCTTTTTATTTGTTTCAGTCACATTATTTGAGTTAAAAAATAAGTAGTTCTTGAGAAAGTACTAGTCCAGTGTATAGAAACGTAATATTTAACTAAACCATACATTATTAATAAAGCAATTTTGCAGCTACAAGATGAAAACGTTAAGTGAACTTTATTATATCACTTGTATAACTCACTTCTACAATTTTAAGTGATTTGCTCAAAAACATTAATTATTTCATTATTATTATTTTACTCTTATTAACAATCTTACTTCAATTCAATTCGGCCGAAATTAGTTATATTAAACTTTTCCCGTCCAAACCCAATCATTCACGGATAACTACCTAACTGGACGAAAATAAATTGATTTTCACGAAAAGTGTGGAACGTGCAAGCCTCTGGAAACGAAGTATGTCTGAGAGGTGCGAGAAGGCTATCGACCAGGGGCGGGTCCCCGTGATGGGACGCGGCCGTTCAGGATCAACCGGGAATTAATAACCTCCGTCGATTACTGGACATAAATTACAAAAAAATTAACGACTCGGTTCTAATAAGTTCCACGAGCGACGGTGAAGGTCAAAGGTAGATGCGGAGTGAGGTGCGGAGGATAGATGTACATGGTGGCATGGTGGGGTCGCGGACGTGAGGCCTATCAATAATCAGCTCAAGTAGTGGCTTGGTATGTACCAAGGTCGAGAATGTGTGTCTTGGTAGTGTAGAGTGTAATGCCTTGGTTTGCGTCATGAATGGGTCGAGTTACATGGGGGCAATCCCTTGGTGTACTCCTTGAATCGTCTCAAAAAGAGTAAAGGAGTGCAACATTATAAATTAGAAAATTAGGAAAAAATTGAAGATTACATGTTTGAGTTTGCTTTATAATAAATAAATGTCACGTTTAGTAATTTTATTTTAAGACTCCTGTCTACCCTTCAGAAAAATCTGTGCCGCCGCGTCGCGTAAAGATAAATTGTTAAGATAGGGAAAAAGAGCGGTGAGGAGGTCTGCAGGATTCCAGTTTTCGACTATTATAATTACGTTATCAATATACTATAAAAGGATTTAATAGAAGAAAGTTAATTTTACTCATGCTCTTTTTTAGAATTTAAAAATCATGTTTCCGTCTTAAGTTGTGGTAGTTTGAAAACGCTCGTTTTTGTACACTTAAAAGGGCTTGTAAATGCAACTCAGTTAAATAAATTAAAAAAGTACATTCCTAGATAATATTTTCTTCTTTAATATTATCTCTTAATTTTAATTAAAGGGTTTATATAGCAACTGTAAAGAGGAATCCTGCAAAACCTTTCCTAGCGCTGCGCGGAAGGAGTGGACCGGAACCTTAAGCGGATAAAACTAGATACACATCCGTTTTTAACGTTTCTAGTAGGACGAATACTTCATTGAATTACCTAACGTCTGAGGGAAGTACGCAAGGGTGTAAAAAATAAATAAAAAGTGCTTCAAATTAAAGAAAATAAATCCACGATGAACGTCAATTGCTTCTAATTTTACTATAAAACCGAACGGATACACTAGTCACAGTCTACTTATTAGTACAAATAGAAAACCTTTTTTTGTTAAATCTAATATTTAACTTATTTTAACAAAGAAAAGTCCAAACAAATTATTAGTAACCCGGCCGTAGCATGTAATAAAATTGTTTTTAATACAATGTTTTTGCAATTGTTTTACTTGCTTTTAGCGAATTTCCCCTATAGGGAAGAAGCTATTACCGTAGGTCTCATGGTAAGACTTAAGCCCGAGACCATGATAACTTTTCATTTTGAGGTCCCCAGATGCCAAAAACACCATTCGTTCAAATTTTTATATATGTATATATATATATATATATATTTATATATATATATATTTATATATATATATTTATATATATATATTTCTATATATATATATATATATATATATATATATATATATATATATATATATGTGTCAGTAAGCACGATAACTCTCGTAAAAAAGGTCCGATCTTAATGAAATTTGGTACAAATGTTTAAAGTACCATTTATTTGAACAAGTTCGAAAACCAGATGAATCGCACCATCCGAAGGGGGGTTTTTGGGGGGTTTTGTACCCCAAAAATGTGTTTTTTTGTGGTTTTCACATGTAATTTTAATTTAAATCAAATTTTATTTCATACCATTGAATTCAGCTTAAAAAAACAAACAATTTGGTATTTTGATCATTGCTCTACGTCAATTGGTTACCGAGATATTGAAAGTGCTAAACACAGTACGTTGTCTAATGTTATTCTTATGGAGAAAAAGAAAAATTGCATATCTCGTTTATTTATGAACATAAACTGGCGAAATTTGGTATATGGCTTGATCTGGTTGTGGTTTATTGTTGTTAGCACAAAAAAACATTGTTTCGCTTATGGCTCCTGTAGCAGCAAACCTAGGTACTTGGTCCCCATGTTATTCTTATGGAAAATGTTTAAAATGTTATATATCGCTTATTTATGAATGTATATGGATGAAACTTGGTATGTGACTTCACTAAGATGACTTCTATTGATATTTGCATAAAAACCCATAATTGTGTGTGCCTTGTTGCAGCAAACCTGCGTACTCATCCCCAATGTTATTCTTATGGAGAATAATTAATATTTTAAATATCGCTTGTTTGTGAATACATTTCTTATGAATCCTGTTAAGTTTTTTAATGTGTTATGTTATATATTCATTGGAAATTCGCTGAGTATGCAGGTTTGCTGCAACGGGGGTATTTAAGATTATTTGTTTAATAAACAAAACACAGTTTTTTGCATGTTTGTTTTCTTTTTAGCGAATTATCCTGTAGGGAAGCAGCTATTAACGTAGGTGGCATGGTAAGACTTAAGCCAAAAACCGTGATAAATTTTCATTTCGAGGTCCCCATATGCCAAAAACACCATTCGTTCAAATTTTTATATATGTATATGTGTGTGTGTGTACGTAAGCACGATAACTCTCGTAAAAAAGGTTTGATCTTAATTAAATTTGGCAAAACTGTGTAAAGTACCATTTATTTGAACAAGCTCGAAAACCAGACGAATCGCACCATTCGAAGGGGGGATTTTGTACCCCACAAATGTTTTTGGGTTTTCACATGTAGTTTTATTTTATTCATATCTTAATATTTACCATTGAGTTCAGCTTAAAAAAATTGGTATTTTGATCATTGCTCTACGTCAATTGGTTAGTGAGATATTGAATGTGCTAAACACAGTACGTTGTCTAATGTTATTCTTATGGAGGAAAAGAAAAATGTTATATTTCGCTTATTTATGAACATAAACTGACGAAACTTCGTATATGGTTTCATTTGAATGTGGTTTATTGTTGTTTGCAGAAACAAATTTCGCCTATGGTTCCCGTAGCAGCAAACCTAGGTACTCGGTCTCCATGGTATTCTTATGGAGAATAATTAAAATTTTACATATCGCTTATTTATTTATGAATGTATACGGATGAAACTTGGTGTGTGACTTCACTTAGATGAATTCTATTGATATTTGCAAAAATATTGACATTGGTTTGTGTTCCTTGTTGCAGCAAACCTGCTTACCATCCCCCATGTTATTCTTATGGAGAATAATCAAAATGGCATATATCGCTAATTTATGAATGTATACTGCTGAAACTTGGTATGTGGCTTCACCTATTTGAGTTATAATGATATTTACATGAAAACCCATATTTTGTGTTCCTTGTTGCACCATACATGCTTATTCAGCCCCCGGGTTATTCTTATGGAGAATAATTAAACTATTATATATCACTTATTTTTATGAATGAGTATTGATAAAACTCGGTATGTCGCTTCACCTAGTTTAATTCTATTTGTATTTGTATAAACACCAATTGTTTGTGTTCCTTGCTTCAACAAACCTACTCATCCCCAATGTTATTCATATGGAGAATAATTAAAATTTTATATATCGCTTATTTGTGAGTATATTTTAATGACACTTGGTATGCGGATTTATATGGTATTAAGACATATTATGCATTGGAAATTCGCTGAGTACGCAGGTTTGATGCGACGGGGATATTTAATAAACTAAGTTTTTGTTGTATCAAGCTAGTTACGCGGTTTGCTTTCTATTGTGGCCAAATAGTAAAAATTAAAATCAACAATCTGAGAAGTAGCTGTTCGAATAACACATTATTAAAGAGTTAATAGAAATGATTCTTAACTGTGTAATTTGTATAAACAATCACGGTTAAAGCCAATACACTTTCCAATAAAACAAAGTATTTTTTTGTAATTTGTTTTAAAGATAAAAATAGTTTATGTAGCCGAAATGAACAATAGAATATAAATAAAAGCCCAATAAGCTGACAAGACGAATCAGCGCGAACCAATAAAGTTTGTATCAATTGGATCGGCAGCGGCAATGCTACACGACCACACAGCCCAGCGCCTGGCCGACAGCCAAACTATAAATGAAATAATGAATTACAAATTGTCCGACGTGTTTTTCAACTCGCAGCTCCCGTTTAATATTCAAATATGATAAGTAATGCAGCCCGTAGATCTATACCCCTGCGCTTTCTTGCCCGGTTTTTGGAGTCGCAAAACCACCTTATTTCTTGTTTGTTTGCCTTAGATGTTTTTTCTTGCTTACAATTAATATATTTTACATATCATTTACAA
The DNA here is from genome assembly GCA_963675035.1 of Allygus modestus. Lineage (NCBI taxonomy): Eukaryota > Metazoa > Arthropoda > Insecta > Hemiptera > Cicadellidae > Allygus > Allygus modestus. Next base: position 2,503,516 of record OY776114.1, on the reverse strand, counting down.
AACGTATTATTTATAGTTTTGTTTATAAAATAAATATTATTGTGACTATATTAATGGCACAAAAATAATAAACTACAATAGGAAACTGTAGTAGTGTGTTTTATTAACAGCATAAACTTATATGTTTTAAATATGGTTGAAATTACGATATATCTATGAACTGAACTAAAGTTGCAGTGTTACAAATATACTGGTCTGATAACCAACTAGAAACCCTCAATTAAATTTAAAATACAAACAAATAAAAATCATGCATAACTATTTGTCACATTGCAAATATATGTTTATGTTTTACAATGGTACTGTGGTCCTCGTGATTGCGAAGTGAAACATCAACGCATTCACAAAAGTACGAATTATAGGTCAGATACTCATTTTGCTTGAGTGTTATTTAATAAAATGTACAGACTTACAATTGCACAATTTGAAAATCCGTCTCAACTTCTAAATAACTGCATTGGTGATAGTGTCGAAAAATAAATTGAAACAGAAATCAAACCCTCAACAACATTACTTATTTATAAAATTGAATCAGGTGTTTCAGCGTACAGCTCAGTCAGAGCAATAGGATTAAAAGTATAAAACATAAAAGAGGAGCAGTAACGCGTCCGAAGCGAGCTCGCCGGAGCGGCACGGCGATGGTTGCGCCCCTAGCGTCGAACCGTTTAATCCCAGCAGTGCTCTGTAATCGGAAGGCTAATAAAATTATCAAGATTAAGGTAGTAATATAATGATACAGAGCGTGGCTTACTTCCCCCACAGGTGTCTGTTGGAATTCGGCATTACTACAGGCTGTCTGCAGCTGGTAGGCCGGCTCGGTGTCCGGTTGAGTGAGTACAACGCGAATATATTTGACTAACGTTAACATTTATTGAATGTTTTATTGATTGAAAATAATAATAACGGAAGATAAATTGATTTTTTTTGTATTAAGTACAATTTATTTTTGGTAGCCTGGTTTAACCGCAATATATGTCAGTTTAAAGAATATGCGTACGTTTCCTTTTAGCCTGACATAATAAGTTTGTTATGTATGCAAAATGCCCGTATTATTGCCTAAATATTGTTAGCATGTATTGAAATGCTTTCACGGATAATACTATAAAATTCAAGTAATATTTAACCTGTATATGATTCAATACTTAGAGTCAAATAAAAATTAATATATATATTGGGGTTTTAAAATAATGTTCATACTAAAACAGGTGTTCTTCTTTATATTTGCTATTTTATAATTTAATTTCTGTATAAACGGCAAACATAATGATTATTAACAAAGTTAGCAAGTTCCAAGACAAGTAAGAAGTTAATAACTTCTTAAAATTTAAGTTAATAACTTTATTTGTATTTTTTGAACAGGTATAGTGAAACCTTTGTATTTTGGGATGTAGGTTGATTCGAAATATTTAACCTGGCGGAATAGATTATAATTCCGGATTAAATACCAGATAGTTTATTAAAAACAATGTTTTGATATGGAAACTAGTTAAAAATAAAACCTATAATATGATGTTTTAGATATGGACCGTCGGGCATCTCCAACAAGTAAGTATTTTTATAACGTTTAAATAAATAATAACTTTTAAGTCTCAATTTAATTCAACGTAAATACACTATGCGATAGTTTGTTACATAATTGTTGATTTACTTTATATTAATTTAGGTTTAAATTAGGTGCTGTCGAAGTTATTGTGTTAATGAATACAATTTTATATCAATCACAAATAAAATATTATTACATATTGTGCAATACATGGTTATAACCATAATTTCCTTGAATCATCATTATTGTCAACATTTTTTTCCACCCACAACAATTCATAAGTCACACTAGTTGGTATATATATTAAAAAAAAATCAAAATATGTTCACACTTCAAAGTATATGTTATGCAAATTTTATAATAATTATGTATATACATCTATTTAGGTGTAGAGATGGGCAGCTTCGCAGATTCAGAGAACTATTCCCTGCAGCGGAGGAGAATTAACTCAACTACTTATGTTAAATTATAAAATAGCAAACATAGACTCCACACTATGTTGGAATTATAGTAGCAATATTTATTTAACATTTTTAATTCTCTAATTTGTTCCATACAAGCTAATTTATAAAACTCATAGGAAATACGCTACTTAATAGTTCAAATTACAACGTTCTCCCTCTTCTCTGCAAAAACTATACAAGCTAGCATAAACCGACATGACAAATAATAATTTGTTTTCGAGTTTATGCTAAATTCATTAGTTTAATTAAATAATATCGTGAATGGATTAAACACACTAACTCTGCCAAAAGTGGGCCAAAAGTCTGCACTAACCTTCCCAACCACCTCTATACACCCTCTATACACTACCAGTGTACCAGTGTGTGTGTGTGTGTGTGTGTGTGTTCTCGCCACCACACCGCCTGAATTGCGGGTCCAGATCTTGTATTGATGGGAGGGCCGGATCATCCGAGCCACTATACAGTACCAGTGCCAGTTCCTACCTCCGCACCGCCTGAATTGCGGGTCCAGATCTTGTATTGATGGGAGGGCCGGATCATCCGAGCCACTATACAGTACCAGTGCCAGTTCCTACCTCCGCACCGCCTGAATTGCGGGTCCAGAGCTTGTACCGAGGGGAGGGCCAGATCATCCGAGCCACTGTACAGTACCAGTGCCAGTTCCTACCTCCGCACCGCCTGAATTGCGGGTCCAGAGCTTGTACCGAGGGGAGGGCCAGATCATCCGAGCCACTGTACAGTACCAGTGCCAGTTCCTACCTCCGCACCGCCTGAATTGCGGGTCCAGAGCTTGTACCGAGGGGAGGGCCAGATCATCCGAGCCACTATACAGTACCAGTGCCAGTCCCCGCCTCCGCTGCCTGGAGTGCGGGTCCAGAGCTTGTACCCAGGGGAAGGACGGATCGTCCGAGCCACTATGCAGTACCAGTGCCAGTCCCCGCCACCGCACCGCCTGGAGTGTGGGTCTAGAGCTTGTACCGAGGGGAGGGCCTGATCATCCGAGCCACTATACAGTACCAGTGCCAGTCCCCGCCTCCGCTGCCTGGAGTGCGGGTCCAGAGCTTGTACCCAGGGGAAGGACGGATCGTCCGAGCCACTATGCAGTACCAGTGCCAGTCCCCGCCACCGCACCGTCTGGAGTGCGGGTCTAGAGCTTGTACCGAGGGGAGGGCTGGATCATCCGAGCCACTATGCAGTACCAGTGCCAGTCCCCGCCACCGCACCGTCTGGAGTGCGAGTCCAGAGCTTGTACCCAGGGGAAGGACGTATCGTCCGAGCCACTATGCAGTACCAGTGCCAGTCCCCGCCACCGCACCACCTGGAGTGCGGGTCTAGAGCTTGTACCCAGGGGAAGGACGTATCGTCCGAGCCACTATGCAGTACCAGTGCCAGTTCCCGCCACCGCTGCCTGGAGTGCGGGTCTAGAGCTTGTACCGAGGGGAGGGCTGGATCATCCGAGCCACTATAACCATTTTCCCAAAACACCGAGGACGATGATTCCCTCTCAATATGGGCTTCCACTCTCGGATTAGCATACCGTTTCGACCCGGACTATAATTTTCCCGCACCGTTTATTTCTAATTGTAGCTAAGCCAAATGATACGTTCATGCACATAGCTGCCTCCCCTCCGCTCCCCTCTACCGCCACGAATTATTTTAAATATATTCACTCCTCCGTATAATATGTAGTTTTACAATGCTCCAAAGCCGAGATGGCCTTTAAATGGCGGTTCCAAACCGATTATAGAAGATCCGTACTCATTAGCAGCCCAACAACTTACTGAAAACCGCTCGAGTTATATGTTATAAGTTGTAATGTTCGGGGAAGACTGGATGTTGGAATACTATGATCGAGAGCGAAGGACGTCGTTCTCTGTTTAATAATAAGGTAGATATTCAGCCCGGTGCGTTTAAATGTTAGCCTAGGTTACGTAAGTGTGTGTTTCATGTTTTGTTTGAAATTGATGCGTGAAGAAAACGCCTAATTTACGCGTTGCGCGTGAAGTAAGCTGAATGTTTTAATTTGCAGTTAAAGTTTCGTTTTATTTTAGCTGTGGGGTTATGTGCATTTTGCATTGTAAAAATTATGTCGCTGAACTAAAAAATATCCTGCCAGGCAATAAAAATTGCCTGCGATAATATTAACACGTGAAGAGGTCTTGTTGAATCCTATTGGAATATCTCTACGACGATATCGGTTATTTTCCTTTAATTTAAAATATTGGAAACACAAATGTAATGGTGATTTTCCAAACTGAATAAAGAGTGTTAAGAGTGGGATTTATGCATTCTTTATGAGCTCCGCGTTCTTTTAATAATATTTTGTGTCCTCTCGAAATAACCTTTTGTTTGTAACCGTTCATCCGATTCACCACAAAATAAATTTGTTAAAAACACATTGAATGATAAATTAGTATCATAAATCTACTATCCAGTACTCAAACTATCCGGTATTTGTATTTGTTCAACCATTTGTAGAATTTCCTTTATAGACTTAGGTTTGAAGTAAATATGTTTTACACAATTAAAATAATTGGTTTAGAAAAATAAAAACTAGATAAAACCCATCATAGAAAAAAAATAATAAAAGGGTTAGTCTTGTAAATTATATAATTCTGTAACAACAAACTGGAGGACAGTTTTAAATCACAGTCACTTATTCTAAACCTGTGTAAATACGCTACATAGTATGTTAATTATGTTTTAAGTTTTTTGACAGTTTTGGAGTATATCGTGTTTCATCGCCCTGACACAGGACTAAAGCATAGTATAATTCCCTGCATATTCCCAAGTCGCGTCTAAAGCTTACAGTGAATCTTGCATCTCTCACATAATTCCACCCGACCCCTCATTCGTCATGGCGCAGCGACGATGAAACTTATCCTGTCAGAACGCACCGCATAACGCAATCCATAAACAGTCGCAAACGAGTATAATAAAATAACAGTGTCGCCCGGCCACGCTGAGGTCCGGACAAATGGTCTTTTTGAAAATTCCAAGGTGTTTTTTGCTCGGCGGCGTCGCGGCTCAAGAGTATCGGGTGGCCTCACGCGTGCGGGACTCGGGAGCCGCGCAACAGTATCATTGCACAAAAAATACTTACCTTTCATTATACCTGATACAGTATCGGACGGTATACCGTGGGAGACTCCGCGCTACGCTTCGGTTCTCCCGCGCGTTCGTGTCTCCGCCGCGCCGTGTCAGGGGAACGTGTGTCACTTGCAGGAGCGGTGGGTTGTGCGAACATACGTTAAAGAGAAGTGGGGCTGAGGGAGTAGACTACTCGGTGTTATATATTCTGCGGGTTATCCATACAATTTCACTTGGCACTGTATACAAAGAATTAAGTGTTTGTGAAAGACCAGAGCTGAAGATTGACCAAAAACGGTAGTCATTTACCGTACCAAGGGATCTAAATAAAACAGTTTTATTTTCGTTAATATGAAAAAATCATTCATATTTGATTTGAATCATGACTCAGAATTAACACTACCACCTCTTTCAAAAACGACTATACAGGTGCAACAAACTTGTGTTTTACGTAGTTTGTATTGCAGATAATGAACATTTTTGTTTGACTGATTTCGTGCTAGCTACCAATCAGACACATATACTACAATGAACTATTAGACTATTCAAAGAAATTTGTAGGTGGTTAACAATTGTGTTATTTGTTAAACAATAAAAATTAGTGCAATAAAATTTAATATTTGAGATCAGTTTGTTTTTGTATAACAGCTAACAAGTGATTTTAGAGTTGAGTTAAATTCCCTGACAAAAATAATTAAAATTCCCTGACTTTAATAATCAAACCAGACAATCCCAAGCAAAAGATCAACCACAAACTATTCCAAAATAAAATGTCTATGTTATATAATTAGAATGTTGTATGAACAATTAAAACTATTTAAACAAAAACTAACTTTTTTCTCTCTTTCCTTTATTCAAGTGTGGTTTTTAAGTTTAATTGCTCCCATGTATTACTGTCATCATAAATTAGGATAATATATTAAATTATAACGGTTTTTGTGAGGAAGTAAGAGAGAGTCAGCACCTGCCTCGACACGCGCCGGCAGGTGAAAATATCAGCTTGCACCACGACTCGCGTTACGCCTTGACCTTAGAAATTTGAGGGGGCATAATTCAGTTGTTCAAGGCTAGATTCCTGTCCCGACATTAAACCTGCGAACGGTTTTGGGACTCTTAATTGGCGCGCGTTTCAATAAAATCCGCTGTCCGGTCCGTCGTTTTATTATCCGGGGAACATCGGGTACTGCTGTTTTTGGAAGACATTCTCGACCACCTGAGGGGATTTTATTTAAATTTTACGAATTCTATAACAATCGAATGGCACAGTTGTCGCTCACACGATTAAATAGACAGTCCTTGAGTACATAACGGCGTGGATGCAAGATAGATCGCATCTGGTTCGAAGGCCGCGCTGGAGACTGTACAAAGACGGAGCCCTTTCCAATCATGATCCTGAACGGCGGCATTAACATAGCGAGAAATGCACTGTTAGATCACGCGGGACCTTTGTTAAGGCGACACATGTCTGGGCTGATGGATTTATAAATGCAGAATGATCACTACTCCACCACTGACCTTATATAACTACTGTAAATCCTCTGCTCACTTGGCTCTACTGTTGGTTCCATAGCGAGAAATGCACTGTTAGACCATGAGGGACCTTTGTTAAGGCGACACATGTCTGGGCTGATGGATTTATAAATTCAGAATGATCACTACTACACAACTCACCTTACACAACTACTGTAAATCCTCTGCTCACTTGGCTCTACTGTTGGTTCCATAGCGAGAAATGCACTGTTAGACCATGAGGGGCCTTTGTTAAGGCGACACATGTCTGGGCTGATGGATTTATAAATGCAGAATGATCACTACTACACAACTGACCTTATATAACTACTGTAAATCCTCTGCTCACTTGGCTCTACTGTTGGTTCCCTAGTGAGAAATGCACTGTTAGACCATGCGGGACCTTTGTTAAGGCGACACATGTCTGGGCTGATGGATTTATAAATGCAGAATGATCACTACTACACAACTGACCTTATATAACTACTGTAAATCCTCTGCTCACTTGGCTCTACTGTTGGTTCCATAGCGAGAAATGCACTGTTAGACCATGAGGGACCTTTGTTAAGGCGACACATGTCTGGGCTGATGGATTTATAAATTCAGAATGATCACTACTACACAACTCACCTTACACAACTACTGTAAATCCTCTGCTCACTTGGCTCTACTGTTGGTTCCATAGCGAGAAATGCACTGTTAGACCATGAGGGACCTTTGTTAAGGCGACACATGTCTGGGCTGATGGATTTATAAATGCAGAATGATCACTACTACACAACTGACCTTACACAACTACTGTAAATCCTCTGCTCACTTGGCTCTACTGTTGGTTTCATGTTTACATACCAATGATTGCGCTGCTAGATCACGTGGGGGCCTTTGTTAAGTCGACTCAAGTCTGGGCTGATGATGGTGGATTTATAAATGAAGAATGGACCTTACATAACTACGGTAGACTCCCTGCTCACTTGGCTCTACTGTTAGTTCCATGTTACATAGCAAGACTTGCACTGTTATGAAACTCATAACTCTTGTTATGGCGACGCTCGTCTGGGCTGATGGATTTATAAATGCAGAACGGTCACTACTCAACCACTTGCCTTACCTGGCTTCCGTACGTTCCCTGTATACTTGGCCATACTGTTTATTCCACAACTTATTGGGTATCTACCGATGATATTTTTGCTGCATGTTTTAGGGAATTTCCCCTATAGTGAAGAAGCTATTACCGTAGTCGGTAAAATTTCGATGAAATTTGGTACAAACATGTAAAGCATCATTTATGACTTTAAGTTCGAAAACCAGCCAGATCGTTTTATCCAAAGGGGTATTTTGGGGGGGTTTTGTACCCCAAAAATGGGTTTTTTGAGTTTTTTACATATAATATTTCTGTAAATCCAATTTTAGTTTTCACTATTAAATTCAGCTTAAAAAAACAAACAGTTTGGTGTTTTCATAATTGCTCTACGTCAATTGGTTACTAAGATATTGAAAGTGCTAAACACAGTGCGTTGTCCAATGTTATTCTTATGGAGAATAATAAAAATTGTATATCTCGCTTATTTATCAACTTATCCTAATGAAACTTGGTATATTGCTTCATATCGTTGTGGTTTATTGATATTTGCACTAAAAAACAGTTTTTTGCCTACAGTTCCCGTAGCAGCAAACCTGCGGACTCAGCCCCATGTTATTCTTATGGAGAATAAGTAACGTGTTATCTCCCTTAATTATGAACATAAATTAATAAAATTTGGTATGTGGCTTCACCTACTTGAGTTATATTGATATTTGTATAAAAACCCATTTTTTGTGTTCCTTCCTTCAGCAAACCTGCATACTCAGCCGCCATGTTATTCTTATAGAGAATAATTAAAAAGGCCATAAGTCGTTTATTTATGAATGTATATTGATGAAACTTGGTATTTGGTTTTAAGATACATAAATATGCATTGGAAATTCGCTGAGTACGCAGGTTTGCTGCTACGGGGGTATTTTAATAATATTTAAGATAAATTTATCTTGTTTGGTAAAAAAGGTCCTTACAATTTTTTTGTGCTATTATATAACAGAATTTACTTTAAAAGCTTGGTCTATAACTGACTAAATGCATCCTGTAATCATAGTGCTAGTTTATAATACTCATATTATTTGAATAAAATCATATCAGCAGTTTAGTCATATTAAATAGACTACATAACCAATTAAAACAGCTTTGTAACATCATACAATTTTTCCTCTGGCTTGTTGTTATTTTTGGCATTACAAAAGAATCACACAGTGCTGAGTGTTGAGAATGTGTTATTGCAACACGGGCAATTTAATTTTTGGGTCATATACACCGACCGCTCCAGCCAGCCATTGTATTCGGTGTTCAGCTCATTTTCTCTGACAGTATAAATCTCGTTTTATTTATAGCAGTTGTATATAAGAGTAAAGTTCAGCCTGTGTTTACTAAATTTTCAAATATCCGTAAGTCTGATATAAGCGCTTAAACAAAATTAATATAAAAATGAAATGTAGTCGTCATCTATACATACATTTGTGTTTTAGTATTTAGCAAGTTAAAAATATTCAGCTATAACTATTTTATGATAATATCATTATAATAAAAAATGTAACGTTTTTAATATCATGAACCATAAAAACTTCATGTAAACATAACAATTGAATAATCAATTTATATGTATTGGAATTTGATGTATTCGTTCCAAAATTCTAAAAGATTATTGAATGTGGGATAGTTAAAAAATTAACCTGTATGTGATTTGAAGCTTTACATTTGGTTTTAGTCTAAAAATAAATGAGTAGAAAAGGAAACACTTTTCAGAAAAATGTGTGAAATAATATCAGTTGGCCAATTCTATGATGTTCCATAAGAAACATGTATGAAGGGGAAATAACATAATCAAATAGTGAGAGAAGTGTATAAAAATGTGCAAGCTTTTTCAGACAGCTTTCACTTCTAACCCGGCAAATTCATTCTACTACATCTACTGCCCTTTAATCCCCATACTTTCACTCATTCCAAATTACAAACTGACTTTACACCGCGTTCATCCCTTTCATCCACGCATGGACCGTGATAAGAAGGGCAACAGATAAGGCCTCATTGACCGGCCTGTTTAATCCCATTAGAGGTAAGATAGACAGAGTCCAATCGGTCAGTATTCATCACTTAATGCAGGCGCCTTTCACACACAAGTCTTATCAGAGATCGCGAATCCGTCAAGAATAGAGGGCAGGAAGCAATTTGACTAATGCCCAGACCCCAGTCTCGGTCATGCCCTAATGCACGGTGTTAAACAATCACCCTCCTCTCCTCTCTCCTCTAGCAAACCTTTCTCGCACTTCAATACGCTGTATTTGTTAAAACGCCTTTTAGGAGTTTAAAAGGGTGGCTGTGTGATGGATGCACTGCGTTGGAAATGCCATCAATTCGAGGGATTTTAGCATAATACGGAGTTGTCCCTGAACATAACATAACTACCCGTAATTTTTGTATAAAGCAGTTAGTAAATCGACTAACATTGAAGTTGTCATCCTGTATTTTTTTAAATATATTTATTTTTTACAATTTTTCTTCAATTACGAATAGTACTGCACTCAAAAAAGATAGTAAACCAATTATAAAACCATACTTAATTAGTAGTTTTGTGTATTTTGTGTAACAATTTTTTTTCGTTGAACTAATAATTATATAAAAAATGTTTTTTGGTACATAATATGTGAAAAAATTCAAAGTACATTTTTGCATTACTGTTTATTTCACTTTGTGCAGGAAAATTAAATAAAATTTGTTTTTAATGTACACCAAATTTATTTTTCAGCTTGATTTCATTTGGCAAAAATTTGGTAAGAATCTTCTGATCGAGTTCTATTGAAATAGTGCATAACGAATATCGTCAGCTATATCCCCTGATTTATGTTTTATTTAGTTTTAAAATGCATAATTTAAGAAGCACTGGGGTGTATTATGGGTTTATTCCAAATTTAAGCTTTGTCCCTGAATGGTGATAAAAAAACATTTTAAATGTTTAATATAATCCCCACATACAGCATTGAAAATGTAATATAATGCGTTAAATGTTTGCACAAATTTATTTTAAATTCCATACTATTTTCGTTTATTTTATATTTTAAGTTTCATTTCAGCAGAATAATTCGTTAACATTACTCACTTGCTTTCAATGCACGCTCTTTAGGTCTAATCTTATTTAATGGATTAAATAATCTACATATTTAAAATAATTCCTGCTTTTTGTTCAATCACTTCCTAAAGTTAATACTAAACCGATTTTGATGATTCTTTTTTTATTTAAAAGATAATTTCAAGTTCTAAGTTACTGTCGAGACAGAATTTCGATTTAGGCCCCCAGGGCTCTGCCCTACGGGACTTTCAAGTTCCCATGTTAGTCATATGGAGGAGAGTTTTATTTGGTTTATGTCCCATGTGTGTTTTTTTTTAAATGAAATAAACAGCTGTTATAAGGATTATATCTGCAAATGTTTCCGGGGGAGCAGCTCGTTTACTTTATTTTCCAAGTTCAGGGTCTCCCTTTCGAGACTCTTTGAAGGTACATTTAACAACTTTGCCTCTTTTGGTTCAATTAGATTTACGGCTTGCTCACCATGTGATTGGTTTAGAACAATCTATTTTCCGTGTTCATATGTAATGTTCTTCGCAGCCATTTGACAGGCAGATATGTTCACCTCACATCCACGTCACACATTACGTCACGGCTCGCAGACCGCGCGGCCCCGCAGACATGGCGACCCGGCCATTCCCATTTCCATGACTAATTATTTGTGCAGCCTCTGCTCATTACGGGATTCATGTTTCCAGCATTTGTTCAGAGGGCAGCGTCGGCCATATTTGCCCCGGCACGGACGGCGATTGGCTGTGCCGTGGCCAGGCGTGCGTGTCCGACGTAGCGGCAACCGCGGCGGCCGTGTTTTGGCTTTGCGCGGCGGCCGTGTGTCTTTACTACAACATGCACTGTACAGTACATACTATTCATAATTTATCGGCTGTGACTACTACACTATTGAATTTGTTTGTGTAAATGTTATTTACGGTTTATCGAGACAATCACTTCAATATAAACGAGATTGTAAATTTAAAATTTTTAAAATGTCAAGAGATAGCAATATTTTTGTTAAGCTCTTATTTATACAGATTTCTTTGAAAATAAATACATTTACAGTACAAGCCATTAGTTTAGCCCGGGGATAAAACATTCGTGAGTGTTGCATTCTGTGGTTAACCTTTTGAACTATTTCTATAATAAGTACCATCCGTTTATGGTTTCAACTGATAAAATAAAATACATTTCTACAAGAATAAACTTGGAACTTTGGTGACCCGTGGGGTGGAGCCTTAAGGTCAGATCTGGGGCTGTAACGAGGCGATTGGGGGCCTGGGGCAAACATTTTGTAGGGCCCCCAATTTTTGTTGGCCAGGACCCCTGAGGCCCCTGGAATTCGGGGGCTTGGGGCAAAGTGCCCCGGTTACCCCCTCCCCCTCACGAGGTGGCCCTGGTCAGATCGAAAAAGCCTCTCTTAGCGCTCACCAACGTTGTATAAAGAACTCCTGTGCAAATTTAAAGCTTCTGACCCATCAAATCGGTTTAGGCTGTGTGTCGTCTGTCAGTCAGTGTTCAGAATTTTGTTAAGCCGATTTTCGCAAATTATACAACTGAACAATTGAATCATTTCACATAAATCTCAAAGTGTAATATGACTATTGTTATTTCCTACCAAACCAAGTAGCTGGAGGGCTGTTGATATAGTAATTAGCCCACAGTGTCGCTAGCTCGTCCGGGCTCCCTGGCTCCCTGGCACCCTCCACACTAGGGTCCCACGTACAAGGAGGCGCCCTCATACTCTGCTTGAGTTACGCCCTTTGTTGCCTACATGTTCACACGCACTTGCACACGAACCATCGTAGGTGGGCTCTTGTAAACATTACTAATTAAAATCCCGCAATTTGTTGGTTTTACTGACAAAGTGCATTGGTATTTTAATATCCACATTTGTTTAGTTTGCTTTAGTTTTCAGTGAGCAAAATTTCGATGGCAAACTAATCGTTCAATTTAATTCCAAAATTTTTTAATGGATGAACTATTTGTGGTATCGAAATTCTGCTCACTGAAATCTCTAAGTATTTTAGTACTTTAAAATGGACTAGAGATCAACGATTTGGGATAATTCGTTGAGGAGGGACGGACTTTGAAAGTTAACATACGTTACATTGGCTGTTAAGGGATAAGCAGCTAGAAGCCGGTGACTAGAGCCCCCTTTTAAGAGTATTTGTACCGATGTTTCTAAATAGCTTTGCAGACGTTATTAAAATGCATTCATATACATGTAAATCAATACACACATTTTACACGCTTCACCCTTAGATAAATCCCAGTCCTTCACCGCACAAGAGCCACTCGCAAAAGGGAAACGCCCGGGACGAGACAACAAAAACCCAATCCGCGAAAAATATCACGCTTCGCGACAATGGCCGGCGTCGGACCGGGCAACAAAAACTCGCCATAATACAACCGAGAAGTGCGCCAGATAAAAAGGTCTATTTACATAAAAATGATATTCGCGGTTATGTCGGAAATGAAAAAGGGGACGAGTCAGCATCGAGCGACGAGAGGCCCATAAATCCTGCAGGATGAGTAATTAAGGACCCGGCCCGAGGACGGGGCAAAAACACTTGTCACCGCAGAACGCGATTCGTCAATCGCGGGCTGCGCTCATTGGTCGCGGCGACATGACGTCATTATGTGGCGGACGTGAGTTGGGGCCAAATGTAAACAGAGATATTACGTAAACGGCGGGCGGCTCGGGGACACGGAATTATATTACTCATAACTAGGGATGAGTCGATTCACGATACCGATTCTCGTTACCACCGATTCTTGGACATTGATATCGGTACCTCATTTGTTCAATGTCAATACCGATACCATCGATAACCCCGCCGTTTACCCGCGGAAGAGATACTCCCGCCGTTTACTCGCTCTACAAAAGGCACGAGGAGTGTTTGGGTTGGCGGCAAAAATCTTACCTTGGAGATAAGGAAGGAAGAGGGATGGAAGGGGTGGGGAGGGGAGGGGTCTGGTTGAAAGCAATAAACCAGTTGGCTGACCAACATTATTTCTTTGAGTCATTATCTTACAACCAAGTTTTTCCTTATTATGAATTTATAATAAATAGTTTTTGTGTTTCTACATTACTATAGCATACTAGTGAAATTAACATTAAATTATGTAAAAAATTGCATTAACAAATTTGTTTCATAATTAACTACTAAATACTGCTAAATAATTTTAAATGATATAGTAAATTTGTAACTGTTTTAACAATAGTTTTAACAACTATAGGTCCTGAATAATTGTAGTATCGATGGTATGGGTACCGATAATCGGGAATCGATTTTTCTGGTATCGAGAATCGATAAATTTCGCTATCGACTCATCCCTAATCATAACTGATACTGCCGGCCGGTCTTCCTACTGCGAGATTTCCAAAAACTTTTGATAATTGGGGGATAACAACTGCAGTACCGTAGCCATTGTTGGCAGATTCATCTCGTTAGTAAGACTGATGATAGTTCATAGCAAAACCTATCTTATATTATATATTCTTTTATCTATAAAGACGAAACCCCGATCAACGCAAAGGCTAAACTGCTGCTCCTAGAAACACGATGAGCATTCGCTTACTATATCGTAGGTAACCAACCACTAAGAATGAATTTAAAGAAATTCCCATTCTGTTTCGCCCCTCGGGTATTTAAAGATCTCATATTATTCTTTAGGTCATTCACATGAGATGATAACTCAAACGAATGTTCATTTGAAGTAGTTCAGAAGGTTCACAACATAATTCAGCTCTCGCAGCTGGTGTCCCGGGTGAAGCCAGGTACTGAACCAGTCTGTTTTGATATGAATACAGCTAAACCAGATGAAATGATATAACCAATAGCAACACTATGACCTGAACTTATACTTATATCGTACAGTAGACCGTAAATATAAACAGTGTGCAGCGGATTTTGACCAGTCACTTCTTTTATGTAAGTATTTGTAGTGTTTTGCAGTGTACGTTTTTTAATTGTATAATCGCTTAAGTTTGGTTTTCCTAGGCGCGGAACTTTTCAGCAGCAGAGCGCGGAACGTGGAGATTCTCCTCTCGTAGTGTCAGCTCAGCGGAATTATATTTTCCTAGACGCGGACTTTCGGCGACCAACTACGGAATAACCTAGCACATTTTGGTTCTGACTTTTGAGGGGATAACACCAAGGGCAATAAAATAATTTAATATGTTCCTAAACGTAGGCCTATATCAACACACAAAGTACTGTGTTTAGTATTTTCAATATCTCCTCAACCAATTGTCGTATAGCAATAATATGTAAGATAGCAGAAAGAAAAGGTTATAATTTGTTTTTCAGTTTTAAACAATTGAGATTTTACTTCTAAAACACAATAAAACTGCTTATTATTTAAGCTATAATAATAGCACATAACAAATTGTATGTTACTTTAAAAGTACGATTATTCTTTTAACGATTTAATTATTAGTTGGTTATTATACCTGCCGTACTCCAGATAGTTGGATGGCCTTGTTTTCATTCAACAAGTTTCTCGTCATCTGACGCACTAAATTTATCCAAACTCATTTTGTAACAACATAAAATCACAGGACACCAGTATAACCTCAACACTATTCTGCGGCGGAGAGCGGACTCCTCTGCTCTGGGAGCGGACAAAATTAATCCGCGGCGCGGCGCGGAACAATGCAGGAAACAAAACAGCGCTATTCGATTACATGATGAGGAGAGGCCAGCGTTCTCTGCTCTCCGCGTTCCGCTCTCCGCTGCGGAAAAGTTCCGCGCCTAGGAAAACCCAGCTTTACCTTACTACCGAGAAAGAAATTGCATCCAAAAAGTTCTTTTTTATTTAGTAACAGGCACGTTTCTTAACAAATACAGACTCTTTGAATGTAACAAGATCAAAATACGAAGCAATAAGCCTTTGTCAAGCAATAGGAGTGTGATTTTACACTAATGAATTAATGCAACGGCCATAATAATCCCCTTATGAAGAACGAGGCAACATATAGATATATTATGAATAATTAATCCCTCAACTATTCCACGTTCACTAGAAAAACCTATTACAAGTTTTAAGTTAACTTCCTTGAATTTTCTTTCCCCAATTATTGTCATCAATATGATCAATTGATTTTGAGACCTAAAAAGGTTAAAGGAAAACAAGATATTTCCATTACCAAGGATATCAATACATAGTAATCTTATTTTAAACACTCGTTGACATTAGATTTTTGTAAATAATTTTGTTTCGTTTTTTATACTTCAGGAATAAATTAAACACTGTCTGTGTATTTAGTTGATTATTTTTTTAAATATTTTCTTAAATGAACACAAACAGGAAATAAATTCATTTTTACTTGTTTGTACCTAAATATCAATTTTTTAGTAGAATTTATCTTAAATTGTGACTAGGATACCGTTTTATAGGGTGAAATTATCGTGCCAAAAAATATCAAGGTTCTTATTTATTTATTTAACAAGCATGGCAATACACCATTATACGAAAGAAAGAACAAATTTGATAATACTATTTGCTATTCTAGAAGAATATAAAGTATAATTAACATTTACTGAATAGACTAATAAATTGCAACAATATCATAAACTACAATCAATTATAACGAGTTCGCACGCAGCACGCTGACGTGAGGGAAGTGAATTTCCACATAAAAAACTACAAAAACTCAAAATCAGTTTAAAACATACATTTATTCCAACTTTTATTCAAATCTGAAAACATTGATTTTTTGGCTGTTCTGATGCTCCTGGTTCTATTTACCTGCAATGCTGGGAATACAATTTTGCGCATTATAAGGTTAGGAGAAGGTCCAGTCAGGCTTTAAAGTAGGCGTGAAGTGGTTGGGGATGATAAAAGTACACCAAAAAATGAATAACAGGCTTTTCTAATGTAAAATCCCCATAAGACAACGTACTGTGTTTGATCGATACACATTTTCTTTAATAACTCAGTAAATATTTATGCTAGAATGACGAGAGAGGGCTTAAACCTTTCGCCTCTCCAATTTCCATCTTTTTACATGCATGTATTTTACATACGGGGCTTTTCTGACCATTTTTGGGGCCAAAAACTCAAAATTTGAAAGATTAATCCCAAAAAAAGGTGTTTAGAGTTTTCCGATTGTTTTGCCCAACAAACTTGTCCAACTGATTACAAAAAGGAACGTCCCTACCAAATTTGAAGTAAATCGGACAAAAAATGCGACCGCTAGAGTGCAAACACATATATATATATCTATATATATATATATATATATATATATATATATATATATATATATATATATATATAATTTTGAACGACCCCCCAAAACGTGTTCAGGGGGTCACGTTAGGAACTTCTATGGTGGTCCCGGGCTTAAGTTTCACCGTGCGGGTCATGCTAATAGTTCACTTTCCAAAGGAAATTCACTAATAAACGAAAATATGTGAACCTTATCCTGACTAAACATGCATTGAGCCAACATCCTGTAACAATAGAACGTGCGATAATGGTAACTACTAGCGAGATCAACACAACAGTCACAAAGCACTGAAGTGCAAATATTATTCATAAGAAGAAACACCAATTATATACTAAATTCTAAAGTTGGTAAATAATTCCAAGAATTATGTGATATCCTGACCTAGGATTTTCACTGTACCGTAATCATAAAGAACTTTGTTAATATACTACAGTACCGAAAATAAAACAACCAATACAATACAATCAAACACAAAAGCCTACTCTCAGTGGATAGAATGCAATCACATATTTATATAGTATAATGAAGACCTTCACGCGAGACTGTATTGACAATGTGGGGATGTTGGGGGTGGTAGGTGGTCGGTGGGGGAGGGGTAATGATGCCAGCAGCTAATGTTATGGCTGGCCGTGTGTGTGCGTGTGAGAGGGGAGTGTATTTGTATCACATGCCGGCTAAGCCAGATCCCCGACACTACGATCGATATCTTTACCGCCCCTCACACCACATATTGAATTGATAATGTAACGGTAAAATTAAGTTGTCGAACAGTTTGTGGTTCCAGTCGATCGCCCTTTGCGCGGATTAAGTATGTTTACAAACTCACATAGATGCTCTCCCAGCCTGCTTCCTTCCTTCTTGCCCAACTTATTTCCGACAGTGAGAATAAGCTGATTTTATCTTTGTGCTCTTTAAGGTTTTGTGAGTCCAATTTCCCTTCTGTACAGATTTATTTGGTAATGAAGCCTACTTTTGTATTTTAAATGTCTATCGCTTCACAGTTTTAGCTTGAAACTAGTGCAATTTTAATCTTAACTGTTCAAATTGTGCTGGGAACCATTTTGGTTTACAAAAATATTTATTTCACTAGCATTGCCAGTTTTTTTCTGAAATGCATAAATCACTTTATAACTTTTTTAAGTATAATGTTGTATGAAAATACAACATTATACTTGGCCAATACGGCACGGCCAAGTGTACGGCCGGTACCTCAGCTCGGAAATGTCCTGAAGTTCGATCTCCCGTACTTTTTTTAACAAACGGCGGAAGGTGCCGGTCCTCCGTTGGCGGCCGTCCCGCAGCCGCCGCACCGTAGTGGGAGCACTCACATTACATTCAATGTTATTTACTTTAAAAAACTGCCGTGACTGCCGTCCGTCCGTGCCATGCCGCCCTATTGCGCGCTAGGCTAGTGTTTAAATAACACTACACAACCAGTGCCACCGCGACTGCTGACCGTCAAAAACAATTCAAAATTACAGTTTTGCACCTCGGTCGTTGTGTATGCGACTCTTATCGTCGGATAGGGATGAAGCACACTGAAATAAATCATTTTCGCCTAAAAAAAAACGGTAACTTAATTGTTATTGGGTTAATTAAGTAAGCTAGAAATATACTGAACTGAAAATAAAACACCTTGGCCCATAAAAACAAGCCCTCTCCGAATCGGCCGTGGAATATGATTATCATTTTAGCGAATTTCCCCTATAGGGAAGAAGCTATTACCGTAGTCAGCATGGTAAAACCTAGGCCCGGGACCATCATAACTTTTCGTTTTGAGGTCCCCAGACCCCAAAAACACCATTCGTTCGAAACTGTATATATATATATATATATATATATATATATATATATATCTATATATATATATATATATATATATATATATATGTGTCCGTGAGCACGATAACTCTCGTAAAAATTATCCGATTTTGATGAAATTTGGTATAAACGTGTAAAGCAACATTTATGACTTTAAGTTCGAAAACCAGCCAAATCGCTTTATCCGAAGGGGTATTTTGGGGGGGTTTTGTACCTCAAAAATGGGTTTTTTGAATTTTTTACATATAATTTTTGAAATAGTCAAATTTTAGTTTTTACCATTGGATTCAGCTTAAAAAAACACACAATTTGGTATTTTGATCATTTCTCTACGTCAATTGGTTACCGAGATATTGAAAGTGCTAAACACAGTACGTTGTCTAATGTTATTCTTATGGAGGAAAAGAAAAATTTTACATCTCGCTTATTTATGAACGTATACTGACGAAACTTGGTATACGGCTTCATCTGGTTGTGGACCACTGATATTTGCTCAAAAAAACCATTTTTTGCCAAAGGCTCCCGTAGCAGCAAACCTGCGTACTCAGCCCCATGTTATTCTTATGGAGAATAAATAACGTGTTATCTCCCTTAATTATGAAAATAAATTAATGAAATTTGGTATGTGGCTTTACCTAAATGAGTTGTATTGATATTTGTATAAAACCCCATTTTTTGTTTTCCTTCCTTCAGCAAACCTGCATACTCAGCCGCCATGTTATTCTTATGGAGAATAATTAAAATGTCATAAATCGTTTATTTATGAATGTATATTGATGAAAATTGGTATGTGGCTTTATGTGGTATTAAGATACGTATATGTTCATTGGAAATTCGCTGAGTATGCAGGTTTGCTGCTACGGGGGTATTGGTTTTATTTGGCGGGAAGCGGTTAAAATACCAGTTCGAGTGTGTTATCATAGCAACTAACAGGGTTCTTCCGAGAACAAACTTATTTTTAACTCAGACTATGTAAACAAAACAAAGTTAGTACATTCTAAGTGATTTTATTTTGTAGTCTATACGTATATTAACCTTTAAAACCTTTTGTTTGTCAATAAATACGACCTCATCCGCACTTTTACCTCCAAAAGTCAAGTGAGCCGTTACCGCCGAAGGTCTATGCGGCTCACCTGTCCGCAGGAAGCTATGAATCAGACCGCACCTGCCCAAGCTGCGCCTTCACTAATTGATAACCATACCTGTGCTTTGTTTCCCCAATTGTCCTTAATGCTTTTACAACCATCACTTACGCGAAACCGCATTACCGCTCGTGCCCGCCGAAAAGGAAATGACAGTAAGACGGCTGGGCTTGAATTACGACAAACCCACATGATGTTTCTAAGGGAGGATGGTAAATTGATTGTGAACATATTTTTTAGTTTAGTGTAATTGGCCTTTTTATTACCTGTTGGTACAAATGATATATATTTTTATCGTTAAGCCTTATAAATGCACCTGGTAGCTGTTACAAATTTGCAATGAATATGTTCCTAATATGTTTGTTATAGTTGCGATTACATATGTATTTCAGCTTTCATTTTGCTTCTATGCCCTTTATGTAACAATAATCTGAATTAGCTATTTGAAAGTGCAACTGCAACACAGGGGTTGACATTCAAGTTCGGTTTCAGGATTTTCATAGTGCTTCGAATTCATTTAAGTGATTAGAACTAAGAGCTCTCTTCATTCTTTCCTTGAATAATCCTAATTCCCCATTTTTATATAATAGTGAGTATTATATACCCCCTCAAATCCACCACAAGTTCATACAAAATGTTGTCTCTTTACATTCCTTGTTAGCATTATATGAAACAAAACCTCAAACAAAATGTTAATTATATCGCGTGGTAAAATTTCTTCTCTACAACAATTAATATTTTTCATATAATATACATTAGACCATGACAGTTTCTACCGTTGTATCATATCGTTAATGTGAACTCAGCCCCAAAAAT
The DNA here is from genome assembly GCA_963675035.1 of Allygus modestus. Lineage (NCBI taxonomy): Eukaryota > Metazoa > Arthropoda > Insecta > Hemiptera > Cicadellidae > Allygus > Allygus modestus. Next base: position 2,482,745 of record OY776114.1, on the reverse strand, counting down.
CTAATTAAAAGTCTGTCCTGTCTGTGTCGGCTCCAGGGGGTATATAAGACTCAGTGACCCTCCCCGAGCTGCTTGTTGTGGAGGTCTCGGCAGTAACGGGTGTATGTTGTCTGTTGCAGCGGCGGCGCGGCAAGTGTGCAGGCCCCACTTCAGCCACCACAGCCCCCTGCACCCCTGGATAGGGGGCTCCGACAGCAAGCAGCTCTCCTACCCCCAGAACGGCCACCCTCCCTCGACCTCCGCCACCCCCTCGTCCTGGTGCTCGCCCTTCAACCCCGTTCAGTCCTCGGGAGAGGACGCCCCCGCCAAGTCCCCGCACAACCCCGCGGTCTCCTCCGTGTCCCACGCGATGTTCAGCTTCCCCCCGACCCCTCCCAAGGACGCCACTCCGGACCCGGACAGCGTTCCTACGGCGTCGACCTCCAACGCCCTCTCCACCCCTACCCCCTCGGAGTACCACATGGCCCACTCCTCCTCCAAGGGGACGCCGACTCCCTCCAACGACTATTCCAACGTCATAGTCCACGCCGCCTCCATGGGAGTCTTCATACACCCCGACCAGGCGTCGTCCTGCGACATCAAACCCATGCTGAACTCCCAGTCGTCCAAGCAACGAGAAGGTACCTCGACCTCATCCTCCGGCACCACCTCCCCGGCATACCCCCACACCAGCCAAAGCTACCAGCCCTACCCCCAGGACTCGTACCCCTCCTACTCCCACGGCTCCTTCTACAACAAGGGCTACTATCAGAACAACCCCTCCTCCTCCCTGTCCAACAACTCCCTTGTCAAGTACTCCTCGGCCGCTAAGAGTAAATCTCGAACTAGCGCTGGTGAGTTTCTTTTGTTTTGTTTTATTTTATTTAACCCTTGTTTTAAGTTATTTCCTTGATCCAGTTTCAAAAATTCGTTTGGAGTACTAGAACGTTATCGAGATTCAGTCCTGTATCATTTCTCTATACTATTTCCGCTCTGATGAATTTTCGCAACATATAATGGCAAGGTATCTGATATAATGGAACTAAAAATATTTAGTATTTCATAAATGTTTACTTATAAAACAATATTGTAAACCCTTCATAGTATGGGGAAGACTCAATTCAATATTTACAACTAACATTGTTTTAAGGCTCTGTGGCCATGCTGAGTGCATTAGATATTTGAAGGTTTAAACTGCCTTAATTGGGGAATGTAAAAAGAAGTGCCTCTATGTATTTCCGTAAATGTCAAAATAACATTCCATGAATGGAAAAACAATATTCATTTAAAGATTTTAATAAAAGTTGTATTGATTTATTTAACAAACCTTAACTACAGTAGTATAAAAATATTCAAACCCTAAAACATACCAATGTGTGTTATCTAATACTACTACAGTATATAAAAAAAAAAACAGTAATTGTCAATGCAATATTGTATTGTTTGTCCTGGCTAAATAAATAAACATAAATCAGTCGTAGAACAGGTAACAAACAGCACAAAGCTCAAACCCATAGTTTTCAGTATATACGAGCATATATATATATATATATATATCACGCGTACTCAAGGTTTAAAAACAAAGTGATCAATGAAGATTTCTAATATTATAATTTTAAACTATATAATTTGGAAACTGGGCTAATTTGTACTATAGTAATATTTACATTAGTTTTCTTTGAACTTGAAACTGGATCTGAACTGTTTTTACAACTTTTGTTTGTTTTACTAACCTTCTAATATTATTTGCTTTGTGTTATTTTGTTTTATTTTAATTTGTTTTCCTCCGACCTAACATTACACCCAGATTCTATCCTCGGCACTCCTACACCTTTAGAAAAGCACATAAACGTTGCTTACAATAGTTTTGGTGTTTGTTAAATTACTTAACAAGTAACTTTAAACTATTTAAGATTAGTTTAACCTTAGGTAAGGTACTTGAACTGTAAGTTTCTAGTAACTGTTTATTAGTTTTACGTGGTTCCTTGTGTGTGCATTGTGTTCGAACGCACTTTGGTCCCAAGTAGTCGTAGAGCGCTGCTCAGATAGCATCTCGGGGCCTAACCGCACACCGGGAAAACTCAATCGAACAATTGAATGCTGCAATTACGCGGTTAATTGTATTGTCGACCGACAGTCCATTGTTTATTTTTGGAAATGTCGGAAGAGTTCGCGTTATGGAATACAAAATAAGGCCGTGGAAATGGTCAGAAGACGAAACAAAGGGAAAACAGGATACTAATAATTAGGAGGTGAAGAAACCGTGATGAATATTTAACATGCAACGCTCCCGGTGTGCATTAGGGGAACTAGCGGAAAACACACTGAACCATACTGACGGAACAGTGGAACACACGGTGGAACAGTGGAACAGCGACGGCACAATGGCGCTCGCCCCGCTCCTTGGGCGCTCAATTGTGCGTCGGACGGAAAACTCTGCTGTTCATTGTTTGCCGTGGAACACCGTAACAGCGATGGTGGGCGTAGTGAAGAGTCAAGCTGTAAACGTCTTGTAGTCTGCAAGGAGTACATTTAGTTCATTTTAAACACGTATTAAAACGAGATGAATTATCGTAACACAATAATATACAGGTGAATTGGCAAGGAGAAAAGGTTAAATTAGTTAGGGGATGTGGTTAACGTGAAGAGGCGTTTGTTATGTTATAAATAAGTGGAATAATTTGTAATTTTGTATTACAACGGTTGCTGAAGACATTTATCCAATTAGGAACAAATTATAAGTTATAGCAAGTTTTTGATTTTACATCAATTGGGGCGTTTGAGTTGTCTATTTTCTCCTAAAGTCAAACTAAAATGATAAATCAATACGATAGGCAAGAGAATTTCGAACAGAACCACTAATGCAAATTTCCTTAAGAATATAAAAATTCATAAATAAATTATAAAACTTTTGAAGCGGTACTCAGAACTTCCTAACCAATATTATTATAGGTATAGTCTGGGAATAAAATAAAAAATTACAAAACTAAACTAAAATACATACTTTAAATTTGTAGGGGCTTAATGTAAATTATATACCATAGTGTTTTAGGAACCATTAATTTGTATTTCCGTGGTCCCGAAACCGAATACACAATCTTATATACAAATTTCAAGTTTGAAATATGATTTTACATTTTCCCAAACAAACAAAACTCGTTATACATATTTTCAATGCGTTTCCATCGATATGTAAAACAAACTATAATTCCTATAAGAAAATTCCCATACTATGGAGAAAATAGGTACACGGTGAACAGAACGTTGTACGGCACGGTGTGTAGTGTCGGCGTCGCAAATATATTACGAAACTTACATACATAATAAGTGTGGATGTATGAGGTGGCTGGTCGTGACCGGGCCTGAACTATTGCCAGCTCGCAGCCGACAGATGGACAGCTACTGTTGTAATGCTGCCTTTCTATCGACCATTAGTGAACAAGTCGTCTGCGTACATTGTTATACTCAAAATATTGTTAAATGTTTAACTTCTAAAATAATATATTTATTATTTCCTATATTTTGTATTCTGTTAGGTGTTATATCATTTCAAACTCACATAAACATTAGTAGGGTGTGTACAGGACGAATACGACACGTTTATATAAATAAATATATATATATATATATATATATATATATATATATATATATATAAAGAGAATAATCTCTAAAAGAAGTTCTATATTCAATTATATAAACTTGTCACCTATTCAATTACTTCAAGAACCATAATTTAAAATTATAGGAACAGGTTTTTGACCAGAGACAGCAAACTCATCAATGTCCACTGGCATTGGAACACATGACATAAACGAATACATGCCGAATTGAATAAACCGTAAAATTACCCACGTATCTTATATCCATTTCAAATTAAATTATATTGATTTGAATTAAATATTTTGGGACAAGTAATAGCTTGCAACAGTTCACAGTGAAGTAGTGGACCAAAACTTAAATCATCTAAACGGCAACGAATGTAAAGACAATAAGAACAGCATACAATTTAGCAGGAGAGGTATGACAAGTCATGAAATACCAAAAAAACTAATTCAGAGATATTTAAAATAGTTGTCACGTTAGGTCAACTCATATTGTCAAGTATGTGATTATACTAATTTAAGGTCCGAATTGCATTTGTTTAAATGTCACAAAAGTAATGGGGCACATTCATAATCAAGTATTTTGTTTTTTCACTAAAGCAAACCGCTCTTAGGGCATGGAAACATATATATTTTTGACTGAAAATTTGTGTAAACTTGTCAGATATAATAAAACGAGGAGGTACGTCATATAAAAATGCATCTATTAAAAATACATTACAATTGTAATTACTTTTGGGCGGTTTAACATTTGTATAACCATGTCTAAATGTCATGCAAAAAGATTTAATACAATAAAACTAGTTTTTATTTCCACTAGTGATTAACAGAGAGGCGAAACACACATAGACGTCCGACATGTCATATCAACAAGAAGATTTACTTGTATCCAATCAAGTTATCCTTCCCAGAGGGGATGTTATTGAGACGGTGTAATATTTAGAACACCGTGTGCCATTGTGACTCGAATTGTCTAGGAATCATTACAAACATGTCAGAAGTGCCACAACAAGCCGAAGATTAGCACATATCCAGTCGGGTTTTCCTCCCCCAGGGAAAGGTGTAGCACCAGGCTGTCTGATCCGCCGTAGCCTCGAGGTTGGCTCCTCTGATCTAAAAGCTCTTCTCCAGGGACAAACACATTAGTGGAAAACAAACAGTTGCGCTTAATGCCCCGAATTCTTATAAATCCGTTCCCACGATGATTTCTTGGAAATTTTCCATTTTCTAGGATTAGGGTGTGCTCATTTGTTTTATGCAAGGTGTACTAAGCTCCGTTGAAGCTGTTTGCTACAAAAATAAACTAACCGTTGATTTAAAGTTTAAATGTTTTCAAAATACACATTTTGGAAAATTTAATATCACTGAATCACTCAATTTGGTGTAAATATATTTCTTGCGGCCAAATTGAAACATCATAGTTATTCAAATAATAAAGTTGATTTCAACCCATGAAACTGATTCTGATATAGGCTCCATTATAATTAATAAAAAATCTCTTATGTTATTTTTGTTTTTCTACTAATTGAAAATATGAGTGGGTGTTATTCATTAACTCTAACCATTTCCCATGAAAGAAACTCCCATTAACTTTACGTTTGTACTGTCACTTCCAATCAGCGTTAAATTTCGGTACACACCGCACTGTTGGCGGTACGCTGTTGCAGTATTACCAATATTAACACCACCCCCGTTGTTTCACCATGTGTTTGGGGGCGGCGCGGTGGCGGGTTGTTTGTTTGAATCGATTTCTCCAGCGCCTCACCCGGTCGCCCTTAATAGTACATATCAAATATTCACGCGCCGCCGACTATTGTCTTATCTCAACAATCAGTTATCTCTAATCGTCTCAATTGTCCTTCAGTGATTCGCGTCCCCTCCTCTTCATTTGGCCACCGATACTGTTGATGACACGGTTGAAATGTAAACTAGTGTCTGTATCGATATGGCTTTCTGTGAAATGCGACTGAATTATCCGGTAAACAAAGTTGGTGAATGTGCGCATAGTTTTACCGTGTTTGCTTTAAAAGTAGATTTAAGATTAGTTGATTAATTTACCTAAATGTAGATTTAATTCATACACGTTGACAAAGTATCCATAGTTTTCAGAAACAAAATTATCACTGACGAATTGTATCGCATAGACTTCAAACAGGGGACACTTTCTAAAATATTGAAACACACGTTATAAACCATGTCCTTATTCGCTGGTCTGATTAAGACATGCATATATGATAATCACACTGCGGAAAGCTTTACATAATGCAATGTCCACGAATATATTACCCGAGAGGTGTCCGCGTCGCAATTTGAGAAAAGGTCTACCTATCAATTTAAAAATAATTTTCATACTTAGACAAAATGAGCTGAGAAAATCGATGCAAAATAATTTGTAGGACGGGAAGCGGAGCGACTTGCCTGTCATGGACGCTGATTTCAGCGCGGGCAGCGTGATTATTTAATTATAGTTATTATCGGAATTACTGTTATTTCAGCATATCGCTGGGAGGATGTCGTCGAATCTGTGGAGCGACCTTTCTCCACATTGTTTGCGCCTATCTGATGGCTGGTGCTGCCGGACTGCTTCCATATTGATCGGTCATCCTTCGATGGGGACACTTTTAAATCATTTATGTTTAGGATGTTACTATTTTTGGTGATTTCAGCCAGGGTAACTGGATTGGGAGCTTTAACTTTTATTAATAGACTGAACGTATAAGCCATGAAATTGAATCTGTGAGCACATTAAAGTGACTGTTTTGTTGAAAATCTATTCAGTCTCACTAACTTACCAAAATACGAGAGCCCAAATTTATTTTAACTGCCAAGATTTGATTTCAAAATATTTGAAAACAGTTAAACTAAAAAATTGGTATAGTCATGTTGTTTTTCAGTGCACAATTAGGTTATAGTTTTTTATTGGTTACAAAAGTTAGTCGGGATTAAATGGGATGTAAATAGTAAATGTCGGGATTAAATGGTATGTACAGCAGACACTTTAGTCTGATCGGTCTGTACAACAATTATATTGTTATGTCATTAGTAATTACACAAATTTTCGATCTAAATTCATTACACAATAATCTTTATACTATTTATACATTGTATTTGTGTATTTTACATCGAATCAGTTATCAGATCTGAAGTTGCTGCGTAACGACCACTTTAAACATCTATTAATCGCAGTTCCTTTTATACCCGCACTGCCTGTTATCCCAAACTTGGAAGGTCGCTATGACGTATCGCGATGTGGGAACAGGTATAACCTTGAACCACCTCTCGTCTGTATACACAACACAATACACCACAGTACAATGGGCACGCGCACCGGCCTTGCATCATACCCACTTTCACTCCCCCATCGCAATTATCTCTTATTTATGGTAATATGAGTAATTAACCGGATTTATGGGAAAGAAATACCCGTCGGTGAGTAATGCGCACGAGCCGATAGTGTTTGGAGAGATAAGTGTCGGATGAAAGAGCTTCGTGTACGATCGGCCGCTAACTACTTCCCAGAGCTATTGGTATTATAGTGGGTGACATTTGTTTTGTGATTGGAAACGCTGATTATGTTGTCATTTGTAATCAGTTAAATTAAATGGCTACAGCTGTTGCATGTTAACGATTCCTGTGGTAAATGATTCGAGTAATAAACCGGAACCTTCATCTTAAGGGTGTTTGAACGCGAGGCGAGTCTAGCTGTGGAGAGCAGTAGTTCCGCAAAATTCCGCGCACACCGCTAGGACGTCTGTTTGGCTGATGCGGGCATGAGTGTGTTTGTGTGTGTTGGATGGGGTGAGGGGGAGAGGCTCCTTCTCTCTCTCTCTCTCTCTCTCTCTCTCTCTCCCCCCCCTCACCAAGTTTCTCACCGCCGCGCCGAGGCCTACCTTGTTCTGGCCGGCTGGCTGACTTTAGCTCTGGGGCTACTCCGGTCAGCTCATGGCAAACTATTTTTTTCGCCTTTGTTTTAAATATTTTGCTAACGGTACTAATCTTGATGCAATTAGTATAAAGACTTTTCATTGTTACCAATTGTATTACCAGCACTAAAAATTATGATTGATATACGGAATGTGTGAACTATTTAAAAAATAAACATTTTTCTATACAAACTTATTTATGTGATTTATTATCATATAAACAATTTCCAAATGTATAACATTGTTTGACTAATATTTAAATCTGTTTATATATAAAAATGTATTAAACTTATAAGCATGTAGGGTATAAAATTTGTTAATTTCTAGAATGATCAGATTTTTCGCTTACAATTTCTTCAATTTTGTTCAAACTAATTTTAAAGTAAATACAAATCGTTTATATGAAAATTACTCAATGTAGTTAATATAACCATTCAAAAGTTGATTATTAAGTTATATAAACATGAACATAACAGTATTAACTTACTGTATAATATACCTTTAGTATCAAAAATGATACCTCTATAAATAATTGTACTATTTGGAAAAATCTCTTAAATGTAGTTATAAATGTAAAAAAATCAATAATATGATCATTAATTTAATTTATGAAAAATAACATTAATTACAAAATATGAGTCGTTTGCATTAAAAGCAAAACTGATGGCTATCAACACATTTTGATGACAAAGAGCTTATCAAGACAAACTGGATTTTTCTTATGAAATAATCAAGCTAAATTATTCTTTCGCTTTTCCTGAGCCTGCACAATGTACTCGGGATCTCGAACTCTCATTTCCCTTGAAATTCTGCTGTCAGCAATTTCGGGGAGTAAACAGTTCATAAAAAATCTTGTTAGTTTGGGAAGCATGCATTGTAACCACAACTCACTGTCTACAACAATCCTTTCAACGAACATTTCTTTACTTCCTGTGTAGACAATAAGATCGCACCACTTCCTTTCAGTAATATTGAGTTGACCTTGTATTTGAAAAAAGTAATTGTGCTTTTTCTTTAAACAAATTTCACCTTTCTTATTAATTTCCAAACAGATGTTTTTCTTCTTTAGGTTTAAACTTTCTTTCAGAGGGGTCGTAATTGATGGCAAACACTTGACCTCAACTAGACCTTCGTCACTGACTAACCCGTCCGGTGAAGCTCCTAAAAACGAATGCAAGCGGTCGACAAATAATCCGCATTCTTTAACCTCAACGTTTTGGCTCTCTTGGTATTTAGTGATAGCCTCCTTTTCATGCAATCGTCCAAACACGACTGCTGCGTTGTTTAGGTTTTTGGGGAAAAGGATGTTCTTAACCAAGTTGTGGCTAGGTGTGTGGTCTAATCGTTTTATGATTTGCCCAAACTTTGAAGCAGTTAACCTATTTTTCCGTTTTTCCTCCCAAAGACTGTTATTGTGCTGGCCGATTGTATCCTGCTCGAGTTTGTTTCTTTCCTTAGAATCTTGTTCTAGGATTTCCAGGACGTTATTCATTCTAGTTTGGAGCTCATCTTCGGACACATCTGGCTCAGTAGCAGTTGGTCCATAATCTTTATCGCTGGAATTTTTGTGGTCGGATTTCTTTTTCTTAGGCTTTTCTACAGAGTACCTTAATGCCCTTTTAGCGCGAGTTCGTTCCCTTACAATGAATCTTTTTTTGAAATTACCACCTGGGCTCCGGCCTTGGCATTTCTTCCAGGGACTCAGATGCCAGCTGGGACCCTTAGTATGGCTGAGGCCAGCAGCATAGCATCTTCGTTTGTATGACCCCCTAGCGTTAAAGTTAATTCTTTTACCTCCAATGAACTTAGAGACCAGCCCCATGTAGCGCTCTGCGGCATTAGTGGTTTCATTTAGTACAAGGGTCTCTGATTTTCGTTCGAGCCTGTCAACTAGTTTTCTTATTTCTGTAGCAAACTCAGAGTCTAGTTTATGTAAGACGTTTGCCTCTTCGTCTACCTTAATGTTGCAATACGTGTCACGGCAAACACTGTGATCACCAAATACATGGTTAGGAGCATTCTTCAAATCTTGCCGTAAGAAGTTGATGTCCTGCAAACTTCTTGTGGGTCCGGCGTGTTTTATTGCCGCTCTAACTCCTTTCACTAATCTTTCCAGCCGTGTGATCGTCTTCCCTTCAGGCACGGAAGTCAAGAGTTTTCGTGACTCCAGTGGGTACTTGGTGTTCGCTGCTAATTTGTGGAGACTGTCACTGAGGCATCGTGTCATGTGGTTAGCACATTCTACTTTCGTGACAAATCGTCCATACCTACATTTTTCCTGTATCCTTGCAAATACACTAGAATCACCATCGCCGATGTAGTACTTGTATATAAGCCCATATTCGGCCTCACTTTGTCTAAACGCTTCGACAATTACATTGGTTTCCATGCCAGTAGATGGGCCAGTGTAGTTTAAGAAGCACTCATGAAGCGGCGTTTCTTCTTTGGCTGCTTTTGATTTTGTGCATGCATAGCAAAATTTGTTCCTTACTCCTAAGAACAAGATTTTCTTCGTTGCAGCACCAATAACGATACCCTGAAATAAAACAGAAAGGTCAATTTAACTGTATTGAATTGTGGTTAAATAGGGTGTGTTAACATTACAAAAATAAATACTGGTTGTATATTTAGCTGATTTGATTTTGTTTTCCTTAATTAAGCCATACTGCTGATTTTATAAATCGCAGTTCAAAGTATAGGTATAAATTTGCATTACATAAAATCCAAGATAAAACCATAACTAAGTGAGGAACTAAACTATATAGTTTAGGAAATAGGCCACTTTCGTGACTAGTAGTGAAATATACTATTGTTGGTCCTGGGAGGAAACAACGTTTATTTACAGCAATAACTCAAACTATAAAATCTTTACTAATAATATGTTCTTCGCTACTGTGTATAGGTTGAGAAAGTAATAATTATTTACTTATCAAAATGTTTCCCATTTCGTCGAGCTACCCTTTATGTATTTTTAAATTCACGCTTTTCATAAGTACCAGTATTTACAAATTATACAAAATTCAAAATAATTACGTTGAAATACTTAATTTGAATGTTGTATTATGTCTGCTAATATTTGTAGCACTTATACTTTTTTATGAAGTCAACAGTGACATACCACGCCTGATGAGGAATTCATCCCATGTCCATATGACCGCTTTGCCCAACCTCCATCACCAATTACTGTGATGTATGGTACACCATTAAGAAAGTTTCCTTTTTCTATAGCAATTTTCTTTTCCTCTTCGGCATTTTCTTTCATTTTTTGTATCATCTCATCTTCCCAAACCTATTAAAAATAATATATATAATGCTTTTATCATTATATGTGATTGTCAATATCATTAGAAACTAGGAACGGGGTTTTATGGCCGGTGTGTAAATTTTCCAAAAATATTTTTTTACATGTATTTTTAGCTTAGAACAAGTTGTTTGAGTTACGGGAAGTATATTAAACACGGCTTACAACATTTCAACCAGCTGTTTAAGTGTTTTAAGACGTTTGTATTTACATGCCATATATAAAATAACCCCGTCGCAACAAATCTGCGTACTCAGCGAATTTCCAATGCATACATATGTTTCTCACTACCACATAAAGCCATAAAATTTATTTATATTAAATGTTCTCACCTTTCCTATTTTATTTTCATGGGTCCGAAATTTTCGTGCTGACATGACAGGTATATCGAGGATACTAAATAGTTCTGCTGCTTGAGAGTGGCCTATGCCAATCGACAGAGCACCCCAAACTAGACCATCGTTCGCCTCATTCTTCTTTTCTTCAGGTTCACTAGTAACTGTGAATTGTTTGTCACAATTATCACAATGGTATACAAACTTTGAATAAAGCCCATTTACGATTTCCCGGTTCAATCTATACTTCCCCATCGTACAGTGATTACCGTGCCTCGCTAAAATTTCCAATTGTCTCAAAATGTGGTTTATGTCCACAACTCTACGGCCTGACACCACATTCGCCTCTTCAAGTTGATCAAATGGAACGTGTTCTACTAAAAGTTCCGCAAACTCACAATAACTCTCGTCATCCTGACTAGCACCAAATGTAGGCCTATCAATATCCATTTCTTCACTCTCTGCCAAGGAGGAGGATGGATAATTCTTTGGTGTAAATTTTGCCATTCCGCCTGACCTAGAAAGTAATAACCCGCATTAAATAACCTGTATAACCAGGGTATTTATTGACATTACAAATATAACTAAATTAGGCTAATTTATTTATTGCAATAATTTGTTACCGGAAATAATATTACTACTGTTATTACTACTTTACAACTGAGGATGTTGTCCAGGTAATCGGGATACGAATTGTGTGTTTACAGAGTGGCCAAAATAATCAATTAGCGGCAGACCCGAGGGGACAAGGTCGTGGGTTCAACTCTCGCCCCTTATAGGCAAATTTTATAACATTGTTATATTTAAAAACTAGCTGTGTACCCGTCCTTCGTACGGGCTGTATATAAATGGTAGATTAACTAAAGCAAATACCAATCCACATTGTTTTATAATATTAAAATTAAATTTTACACGTTTAATGTACAGTTTAATCAAAGTTAACTAACGAAATATACAGGCAGATAGTTTGGGTCCTGTTGCTAAGTCGAGGAACTCTGTCGGATAGTAAACGGTGTGTGATTTGTGACTCCAAATCGGTAAACGTAACACTTTGGATTCGCTTTTAGAAATAAAAGAACTCAAGTACAATAAAAATATAAAAATATCGGGGAGGGGGAATTAATATAAAATTGGTGGGGGGATCAAAATATAAAATTGGGGGGGCAAAGAAGAAAATCGGGGGGAGAATACAAATGTAAAATTGGGGGTCAGGCAAAATTAAAAATATATATATAAAATTGGGGGGGCAAAAAAATAAAATCGGGGGACATAAAATAAAAATATAAAATCGAATAGACCACAACCAGATGAAGCCACTTCTGCTCTTTAAGCTGTCAAATCGAAGTGTCCACAGCTGTTCGCATTACAGTTTCTGAATGGTTACTTTCTTCTGAAATGTAAACATTGAAACTTAGGACGTTCACGGGGCGCAGCCCGAGGGGATTTTAAGGAAGTGAATAGGCCTATGTGTTGCATGGGTTCAAGATCTACCATGTGTAAATTTTCAGCCCAGTCGGTCCAGTAGTTTTTGCTAAAGGAAACATTTATCCATATAATAAATACATGGAGAGAAAGGTTATGCTCATGTACAGTCAGACACAATTATAATGTTTATACTTACTCAGAATTTGTCAGAAGTTTATCGAAAACATTTTCGGAAGACTCCTCAGTAGTAGGCCAACATTTTGGTGGACTTGGTGGGGTGAAGGCTTCTTTCTTCTTTTTAATTCCTTCTCTGATCTTGAGGGATCTTTTATTACGTTTATGAGGACGTTTTTTAGGAGCCATCACAAATAACTTGAGTTTACACAAACGAACCAATGTATATCACATAACAATCTCACAAAACATACAGCACGACCATCTCTCACCGACCGGGGATCACTACTGTACCACTGTACGTAAATGGCGCGAAAGACGGAAAACGCGGGAGAGTTTCGCAGAACCGAGAGTATTTGGACGATTGTAACGGAACAACACCTGTGCGTGTGTGATATTGTAGGCGCGTATCCCTCCCCTCGTTGTTGTTACTAACCCTGCTTAGCCTGAAACTTAATTTCATATTATAATTAATTAATGTTATCGATTTTAGCCAATATTTTGATGTATTTCAAAAGCTCTGTAAATTTACCGAACTCTTATCATTTAAGTTACTCTGTTATTTATTTATGCAAACAAGCAAAGCAAGGGGAATTTAACATCTGATTCACAATAATAATTAATCCTAATTACATTATTGATTAAAATAAGCGAGTGTTGAGTTAGGTGACAACGCAGTACAGCCCTATTTGCCGCGAACAGATTTTACACACTTCTTAGCCATCAAGCATTTTTAACAAAATGAAAGTTTGTTTTACCCCAATAATAAATACTCCCGTCGCAGCAAACCTGCGTACTCAGCGAATTTCCAATGCATAATATATGTCTTAATACCATATAAAGCCGCATACCAAGTTTCATAAAAATATATTCATATATAAGCCATATATACAATTTTAATTATTCTCCATAAGAATAACATTGGTGATGAGTATATAGGTTTGCTGAAACAAGGAACAAAAACAATTGGTTTTTATGCAAATATAATCTTACTAGGTGAAGCCACATACCAAGTTTAAACAATATTAAACTTACTTAATAACTTAACTTAATAACTTACTTATTAAACTAGCTTAGTAATTCAAAATACCGTATTATTTGTTTTTTAAGCTCTATAACATGGTCTAAACCAAAATTAAGTGTTTTAAAAATTTTAGGGTAAAAAATGCAAAATACTGATTTTTTGAAAATTTAAAACCCCCATAAACCCCCCTTCCCATGGCCCGATTTTTCTGGTTTTCGAACTTAGTCAAAAATGTCACTTTACACATTTGAGCCAAATTTCATCGAAATCGGACGTTTTTTACTCAAGTTATCGCATTCACGGACACACACATATATATACATATATATAAATTTGAATGAATAGTGTTTTAGTCATCTGGCGACCTAAACAAAATTTGTCATGGTCTCGGGCATAAGTCTTAGAGAGATAGGATGGTAGAGGTGAGCTGGGGAGCGGAGCGGGTGAATAGTGCGGCCTTGAGAGAGAGAGCCGGCCTGGTGGAAGGAGGGGCTGTGACGTGTCGCGACTGAGGGGAGCCGCGCGCGCGTGCCGGCAGCTGCTCGTATGTGAGCGCCGGCCGCGCAGGTAGCCTACTCTTACGATGCAGGCGCGAGATTAGATTTAGTTTTACAAGTCTCCCGAGAAAAGTATATTAGATAAACTTGCAATTTTTTTGTACATTATATACTGTCCATTGGTCTTTAAATTGACATTTGTTTTGGTACAATTGTATTTAAAATAAAGATGAAAAAAAAGTTTTTTCCGAGGAAAAGAAAAATAAGTAATTTTTTTCCTGTTTTCATTTATATTAAAAGTTAAATATGAATTTATCATACATATTCCCAAAATTAAGGCTCGATAGTAAAAGTAGATTTTTAGTGAATGATGTAAGAAAACTAGCATATTTCACTGCTATTGACCTCTATATTTCTTTAGGTAGAGGTCCGAAAATTAAAAAAAATATCTTCCACAGAATAGTCATAGCACAAGTAAGACTTATAAGTATAAAAAATCCAGAAATATTTTTTGACCAAACACCCTTAATGATCGCTTTGAGTAAACAAACCTTGATATAGGAAATTGATTTGTTTTAAGTTAAAGTAGGAGTAAACTCAATGTTGTGAAAAAGTTTATATACAGTATCAGCTTGAAGTAGTAAAAAAAATTTTACCTCTACAACACACCTCAACCACAAAAAATATGTGGTTTCTATAGAGCGATAACTATAAGCCAATTTGGGGTCTTCTATGACTCAATAGCCCATTCATACTGTTTGCCTCAAAAACCACGAGGGTCTAAAGTGAAAAATTACGCCTTCATAATTCTATTCAAAACGGGGAACCTTATAAATACGAATGGCATTGTGTGGTGACAATGGTGTGAGATGGGGATTTGTCGCTGGAGCGCGCGGGCCCAAGATGGCCGCCATCGCCACCGAGCCTTGACATTCTGTGCCTAAAGTAATTAAAGTACACGGCCAACGTCGGCCTCGGAGTAATTACAACTTATAATAAAGGTTCTGCCTTGATGAAAGTGTGTAAGTTCTCGGTCGCGACACACGCTAAACGAGACGTGGGAACTGGCGGTTCTCAGGATCGTTCTCATCAGATGTACATGTAGGAGTTGTCTCGTAAACTTGTCCCCACGGGGGAGGGTAAAATATGTCATCAGTTAGTAGTATTGGTAGGATTATGTGTTACATATTATATACATTTTTAGGACATCGAAGTTTCTACAATAGTTTATACAGAGTCAAGTTAGGTTTTAGTTAAACAAATTAACAAGGATTTCTGAGTAGATTTGTATCATTAAATGTTTCTTAACTTTGAAACTTGACTGTGCTAGTTCTGAAATAATTACACATTTAGAAAATAATGTTACTATGGCTGTACTATTTTGCTACTACTTAGGTCAATTATAAAAATCTCTCAAGTGTTTAAAACAGTTTTAAGAGTTAAAAATGTCATAATATTACACCAAGAATTCGGAGAGGCAATCTTGGTAATGAGTCTCACGCCCAAGACTTATTAATTTGACTTAATTTTGAAATTTGCCTAAGCTAATTCTTCAACATTTCCTAACCATTACCAGTTTTGTAAAAAAAACATGTCGGCTACTCTATTTCGCTACATGCACATCTAATTTTCACTTAAAATACCACGAAACATTCGCGATCAGTTTATATTTGCCAGTCAATTTTTAAAGAAACACAAACACCCATTCAAAATCACCGAAATTGAATTATACTCGTAAATTTAGAGGCGGACGGAGTTGGCCCGGTAATTTCAGAGGAGCACGGCTTGGCACGGCCGAGGCGCGGAGTAGGGCAGATTTAACAAGAGTGGCCCCAGCACTGAACCCTGGGGTACTCTACGTGACCGGGCCCTGCCCCTAGCATTACTCGGCCCTCGCCACGCTAAACCAACACCGTCCACCACCGCTCATTATGCTGCATTATCCTCTTCAAAATTGTCCTCCCTGCTGTGTAATTTTTGTACACTATTCGCCAGGAATTTGAATTGATTTAATGAGCAAATAATTGGTACAAATAGATATTTCTAGACGCTTTCGTGAAAGAAGGGCTCTACCGCGTCCTCTTTCACGGGCCGATGCGGCACTGCTTTCTTTTTCACAGGTTCCCCTTACTTTCATGTTATTTTTTTCATATATAAGGAATTCTTGTGTGGGATTCCAATTCAAAATGATAATTACTATCCGGTTTTAATTGCATCAACAAATTGTAAGGCTAGTTAATATTAATATTATTATTAAAATTTGAAAGAAGCAAAATGTACACACCTGTAAAGTTGTACATGAACATTTTTTTAGGTTTTTAAACTAGCCTTAAGTAACGTTAGGATAAGCTAGTGGAGTATATTGTGAAAAACGACATGCTCTATTCTCAATGTTTAACTCCACATTGAGGATTAAAAACATTCTTCAACTATTTCCTAACGTAGCGAACCTAAACATATCCACTGTGTTCGTGTTGATAACCTCGTGTTCGTGTACAAACACATAATGATTAGTTATTCGGTCACTTGACTTAAAAGTAAAAACTAAACAAATACCAATGTGTATGTGGACGGGCAAAGTAGCCCGTCAAAGTCAAAAAGCCAAAATGAAGCTGCCAAACTCGTATAAAAAGTTGATTTTTTTGTACCGTTTCTACTCATTTCAGTCGGTGCCAATAAACTGGTTATATTGTGTAAAATAACTCCTAAAATCACATCAGACAGTAAAGGTAAACCAGTTTCAATTAAGATTTGGATTTCATTGTTCTAGGCCTATATTTATTTTAAAAGTTTTATCAAATTGCAAAGTTTGATTTATACGACTGAACATCGCTGGATCTTTACAATAAGCTGTCCTCCCCCGCCCAATTGCGCCGCGGCGCGTCGGGCTTGTCGGGTATTTAGGCCCTCGGACGTTGCGGAATGCGGGCCCGGATTTCTCCGCCCAGACTGCCTGGCTTCAGTTTCGCAAGCCGCAGATCGTATCGCAGTCTAAATACTCGCGGGCGATAAATATTTGTCGTCCTAGACAAGGCTGTTTGCGCCTACATGCACCGGTCGCGATCGATGTATTTTAGGACCGTGTGATCCTCGTGGTTTTTCATTATGCAGCTAAATAACTGTAAACTATTATGTTTATTTTTGTAAGAAGTTGTTGGAAAACGTACCTATTAAAAACATCGTAAAATGTGATCAGGAGTACCATAAACTTTTAATTTGGTTATCACACATTGTTTTTTAATAAAATTGGGACAATCGGATACATCTGTTGACAGCTATGTATAGAACGATTAATGGGTGCACCTAGGGAAGAGCGAGTTAATAGTAGGAACATATCTTAAGAAATCCATCTCTTGTAAAGTAATCGCAGGAAGATATGATTAATTAAATACCTAAAATAATAAATGTCTATAAACTCAAAGGTATTGTTATATTTTTAATTAAAAAAACATCTGTCCTTACGTTTAACAGCAGATACGTTTATCTTAAAATAACCAACGAACGCTGCCCGTTAAAGAGCATTGTTCTAACATCTGACCTGATAATTAAAACTTTAAACATACAAAGCATATAGGAACACTTTTATCCTCTTTTATATTTTCAGTTTTATTTTAAGTGTAATATGTTTTATCACCACTTGGAAGTTTGAAAGTAAGAGTAGAATTGGCTTCCACACAGCAAAGTGCATTTAGTGTTCATAAATGCACAAGGCTTTATCTTCATGGCTTTGAATCTTTTTGGTACTGGAATGTGTTACCGCTATGTAAACATGCTAAATATCTTGCTTATACCGAACAACCCCAACAATTACAGTAATTCAGTTGTACTCCAGTGGTCCTCCTCCCCAACCGCAGTGGCCGCCGTCGGTCGAGCCGTTGCCCAACAGTGTTAATTTATTTATCCGGTAGTGGAGCAGCCTGCGTGCGCGTGTGTGAGTGCGTGGCCCCACTTTCAATCACTCCCAGATATGATTAGCGTGCGGCGTCGGCGTCGGCGTCGGGGACCAACCGACCGGCAAATTGGCTCTGTCAACCATTAAACTGGTGCAGTCTTTAATAGAATGATCACAGTTTACAGTTAGCACACTTAACTTATATGTACATCGATTACTTCTAGTTTATGTCGATGTAGTTTACATTGTGCACCATTAATATTACAGTATAGGTAGGTTTGATTAAGCAATTTGGGAAAGTTGAATCATCGTGGGGATGGTCTCACAATAATGGTTGGAAGGTTATGAAGTCTGTAGACATAAGAGGTACCAAAGCTATAAAGCCAATAAGTCCACCACACACTGCATGCACTCTGTCAATATTAAATACTGTAGTCTTAGTTTACATTGTAAAATATTGTTTTAAAACTCAAAGACCACTTTAATTCTATTATTCAACAAATTCACAGGGAATGTTGCAACCTTGGTATATGGGTGCGACAGTTTAATTTAATTTTATGGCTATGTATAACCAGTGTTCTTTATACAAGTTTTATCCTTTAAGTTTATACTTTTTTCAACCTCTATTACCTCCAACATTTGGTTTACGCACCCAGAACTAATACATGCTTCTATAACATTTAAAATAGAATATAGTACTCAGATAATATTAAAGCATAATACTAGAATAGGAAGTTTTATAGTGGCTTCTTAGTGTTCCTAATAATCTCATTTATGTTTTGCACTATTTCCAGTTTGTTGACATACATCACGAACTCTTTTACATCGGAGATGTCGTTCTTCTAAATCCCATAAACACACTAATTAATAATGCATTGCAACCCCTATAAGTTTCCGTAAAGGATGTAAATGATAAATTATTTATATGTCTACTCAAAAAGTTAGCTAGGTGTGCCAATTTGGGTTTTCAATATTTGCAATGTTTGTATAAATAATGCTTTGTTGTCTTTTTAATATGGTTGTACGCATTTGAACTAATAAAATGACATAGAAAGGTTTCGCATGAAAGCAAATATTGCGTTGCGGTTCCTCTATACATGTATAGGATTGCAGTGTGAGTTGTTGTTATTCATGTTGGCACGGTTTACCCTGTTATTCGCTACTCCAAAGCGTGGACATGGTCGCAGAGGAAGGAGTGTAAGAGTGCGTCTCCTAGATTCTTCCCATGTTAAGTTTTGATTCTTTTCACCCTGACTTTACTCTTTTCTCCAGACTAACACGTTGTCGTTCACTGAGGGAAGGACTCCCACGTGAAACTACCAGGAACTCTGGACTAATCTTCGGTTCCTCGTGCCACTCATTTTACCACTTTCCACAGTTTTCACCTGGCAGTGCGGAGATGACTTGATGGACAGCTAGCAAACAAGTCACCCCCACCATTATTCTTCCTTTATGCCATTTGACAAATTAATTTTATTAGTGAATTTCCTTTGGAAAGTGAACTATTAGCATGACCCGCACGGTGAAACTTAAGCCCGGGACCACCATAGAAGTTCCTAACGTGACCCCCTGAACACGTTTTTGGGGGTCGTTCAAAATTTTATAAATATATATATGTATGTGTGTTTGCACTCTAGCGGTCGCATTTTTTGTCCGATTTACTTAAAATTTGGTAGGGACGTTCCTTTCTGTAATCAGTTGGACAGGTTCGTTGGGAAAAACAATCGGAAAACTTTAAATCCCTTTTTTGGGGGATCAATCTTTTAAATTTCGGGTTTTTGGGCCCAAAAAGGGTCATAAAAGCCCCAGATGTAAAATCAAAGCATGGGAAAATATGGGAATTAGAGAGGCGAAAGTTTTAAGCCCTCTCTCGTCATTCTAGCAAAAATATTCACCGAATTATTAAAGAAAATGTGTTTCGACTAAACACAGTACGTTATATTATGGGGGTTTTACACTAGACAAGCCTGTTATTCCTTTGTTAGAGTACTTTTATTATTCCCAGCAACTCATGCCGACTTTCAAGCCTGCCTGGATCTTCTCCTAACCTTATAATGCGCAAAATTGTATTCCCAGATATGCAAGTAAATGAAACCAGGAGTATCAGAACAGCCAAAAGATCAGTGTTTTCAGATTTCAATTGAAATTGGACAAATGTATGTTTTTACATTGATTTTGAGTTTTACAAGTTTTTATGTGGAAATTCACTTCCCTCACGTCAGCGTGCTGCGTGCGAACTCGTTTATTTTCATTGTAATCTTTTATCACAGCTGATCGTTAATCACCGTTACGTTTCATTAACAGTTTGTGGTTAGCTCTGACAACGGTGTATGATCAGTGGAGGGGTAACTTTCTACTCAACCCTTTGTTTACTAGCAGGCCGTCAAGTCATCTAAGTACTGTATCTAGTCTAAAAAGGGGATCTGTTAGCAAAGAAACAATACTTGTGAGATCAACTACTAGATTCCCTACCCTACTGAGTTTTCAATTCTTCACTATATGTATTCTCATTTTACAATCTTTCAAAATTGTTCACCTAGTTCTAACTCGTGGCTGTGATTGCAGAGGGGAGAGAGTTTGTCAAGTACAGAGCGACTATACGTACAACCACTGCACCAGATTGTCTACCTACGTTAATAATTTAGTCCCTCATTCTCCTGATTTCAACCTTTTCAACAATTTTCACATAGAACTCTAGCTGTGTTCGCAGAGGGAGAGTGCTTCAACTACACAGCGACTCCTACATGCTAGATTATCTAATAACGTTGATTGTTTGATCCAGCGGTTTGATTTTTTTTTATCCAGCTACTTAATTATCCAGAGTTCTTAATACCCGTTATCCTCCATTTTAAACAATTGTCACCTCGCATTTAACACGCGGCTGTGTTGCAGAGGGCAGAGAGTGCGTCAACTGCGGGGCTACTTCCACGCCGCTCTGGAGGAGAGACGGTACGGGCCACTACCTCTGTAACGCCTGCGGCCTCTACTACAAGATGAACGGCCAGAACCGTCCGCTCATCAAGCCTAAGAGGCGACTGGTGAGTCCAGACTCCAGCTACTACTGCTTTACTACGGCTATAACGTACAATCTGAGCCGGGACTGTAAATTTCGAATCGAGGCTACTAGATTGGTAGCGGGCCGTGATTCATATGTTTACACCGTTAAAAATAATCGGTTGGGTAACTCGATTTAGTTCGACGTTTTCTCGATACGAGATCGTATAGAACTTCAAGGTTCACGGTATAGAATGTTTCGCTATATTTAATTTTTACGAATTATATATGTGAAATAATATTTTTATAATTGAGTTATATCTAAACAAAATAAAAACATTGAACTAAAGTTCATTTGTATGTTCACTAATTTCACACAATTAAGAGCTGGGATGTTTGTCTTCTTTAATTAGTTTATTGTGATCTTTTTGAATTTATTTGAAAACCAGCTGTTGACCGCAGGCATCGCCCTGCGAATTATTTATAACAATTATGATAGTGTTGTGTGCTGCATTCTGTGGTTAGCCTGTGGAACTACTACGAATCAAGATCAGCTGTTTGTATTTTCATCACCTCAAACAAACAAAAATCTCCTTAAAGAATACATGGGAACTTTGAACCCCCGTGGGGTATAGCCCTAGTGGAGTTCCAAAATAAAAATAGGCCCATGTCCATCTCTAATATATTGGCTCTATTCCTGCAAATTTAAGCTCAATCGGTCCAGTAGTTTTCACGCAATGGAACTTCAGAGTTACGCACAAAAATCCATACTTTCACATTTATAATATTACTATGTTACCCGCAGGCTTCGCCCCGCGAATTATTTGTAAAAACTATGATTGTTTTGTGTGGTGCACCCTGTGGTTAGCCTGTGAAACTACTACGAATCAAGATCAGCTGATTGTATTTTCATCAGCTCAAACAAAAATTAATGTCCATAAGGAATACATGAGAACTTTGAACCCCCGTAGGGCATAGCCCTATAGGATTTGTACATGCCTATATGTTACTCAGGACTATCAAGTACCTCTCTGCAAAATTTCAGCTCAATCGGTCCAGTAGTTTTCACGTGATGAAACTTTAGAGTTACGCACAAACTAACGCACAAACATTCACATTTATAATATTAGTATGATGTTTAGTATACATTTATTTAGCAATCTTACTCTGAAAAGTAGTTGCTCTTAATAAACTAGTCCTTACAGTTGAGAAATATATGCAGCAAGTTATTTGAAGAAATGTTATCCGAAATACCAAATACAAGGTAAACCAAAGAGTTTTCATAAGACCGTTTTGTCAAAGTTCGTAGGAGCTTTATTCAGATGTATTCGTATTACATCAAAACCTTTAGGCAGGGAGTTACACATCACCGATTTACTCGCTACAACAAATACGTCTACATCAAAAGCGGTTTTTATATACTTTTGGTAATAAAACAATATTTTATTCCTGGAAGAGGTTTATAGAAAATAGTACGATTCATCTCACCCTTTTACAATATAAGTGAGCTAAAATTCCTCTTCACTATTTATTACTCTCAGAAGTTCCTTCAGAAAAGATTAAAACATATTCCACGACCTCAATAATTATGAGTTGGAAGACCCTCTGCCCCCACTGTTTATTTCGCTGTTATTCTGGAAATGTAACTTTTGGTCTTTACGATTTCTAAATCATATCTCCTACCATTACTCTACTACAGTGCGTTGCACGAGTGAAAAACCAGGCCGTCCATAAGACTAGTGTTAATTTTAACATCGGGCTTATGGAAAGTCTGGTTTTTCACCCGTGCAACGCACTGTACATTCCCAATCACTGTGCAAAGCCGACCGGAGGCGCACAAGCAATAAACCACCTTTGTTGTCTATTAGAACAGTTGATGTCTATAAACCGCATGTCTACAACACACGAGGGTTCCGCTCGGGCTCCCATAGGACCTTGACAACGCGGCAACGATAGTAACTCATCAGAAATATAATACGGAGCCGACTTGTCAAAAGAGTAACGTTTTATGGTCTAGTTAACGACTTCGATTGAAAGATTATAACGTGACATCGGTTATTACGGGCGTTTATGACTTTTCTATATAGACTAAGCCAGATCCGTTTTACAGGTCCGTATAAAAACTGCTTAAGGGTAAAGTGATATGTTTGTATAAATTTATAAAAGTCAAATAAATACATTGAAAGTCTCCAGTTTTCACATAAAGGGTTGTAGTAAATCGTTACGTTAATTATTTATAAAACTCCCTAGTTGTATGATTGTGAATGATTTTAAATTGTACTACACGTATCATTGCGTAGTTCATTTGAACCATTACTTCTTAATCTTTACTTAAATATACTGGCATAATTAAAATGCAGAGTGGAATAGGACTTATGGAGTTATTACCTACGGATAACAGACCGCAATGGAGTTATTACCTACGGATAACAGACCGCAATGGAGTTATTACCTACGGATAACAGACCGCAATGGAGTTATTACCTACGGATAACAGGCCGCAATGGAGTTATTACCTACGGATAACAGACCGCAATGGAGTTATTACCTACGGATAACAGACCGCAATGGAGTTATTACCTACGGATAACAGACCGCAATGGAGTTATTACCTACGGATAACAGGCCGCAATTATGGAGTTATTACCTACGGATAACAGGCCGCAATTATGGAGTTATTACCTACGGATAACAGGCCGCAATGGAGTTATTACCTACGGATAACAGGCCGCAATGGAGTTATTACCTACGGATAACAGACCGCAATTATGGAGTTATTACCTACGGATAACAGGCCGCAATGGAGTTATTACCTACGGATAACAGGCCGCAATGGAGTTATTACCTACGGATAACAGACCGCAATGGAGTTATTACCTACGGATAACAGACCGCAATGGAGTTATTACCTACGGATAACAGACCGCAATTATGGAGTTATTACCTACGGATAACAGGCCGCAATTATGGAGTTATTACCTACGGATAACAGGCCGCAATGGAGTTATTACCTACGGATAACAGGCCGCAATGGAGTTATTACCTACGGATAACAGACCGCAATTATGGAGTTATTACCTACGGATAACAGGCCGCAATGGAGTTATTACCTACGGATAACAGGCCGCAATGGAGTTATTACCTACGGATAACAGACCGCAATGGAGTTATTACCTACGGATAACAGACCGCAATGGAGTTATTACCTACGGATAACAGGCCGCAATGGAGTTATTACCTACGGATAACAGACCGCAATTATGGAGTTATTACCTACGGATAACAGGCCGCAATGGAGTTATTACCTACGGATAACAGGCCGCAATGGAGTTATTACCTACGGATAACAGACCGCAATGGAGTTATTACCTACGGATAACAGACCGCAATGGAGTTATTACCTACGGATAACAGGCCGCAATGGAGTTATTACCTACGGATAACAGACCGCAATTATGGAGTTATTACCTACGGATAACAGGCCGCAATGGAGTTATTACCTACGGATAACAGGCCGCAATTATGGAGTTATTACCTACGGATAACAGGCCGCAATGGAGTTATTACCTACGGATAACAGGCCGCAATGGAGTTATTACCTACGGATAACAGACCGCAATGGAGTTATTACCTACGGATAACAGACCGCAATGGAGTTATTACCTACGGATAACAGGCCGCAATGGAGTTATTACCTACGGATAACAGACCGCAATTATGGAGTTATTACCTACGGATAACAGACCGCAATTATGGAGTTATTACCTACGGATAACAGGCCGCAATGCAGTTATTACCTACGGATAACAGGCCGCAATGGAGTTATTACCTACGGATAACAGACCGCAATGGAGTTATTACCTACGGATAACAGACCGCAATGGAGTTATTACCTACGGATAACAGACCGCAATGGAGTTATTACCTACGGATAACAGGCCGCAATGGAGTTATTACCTACGGATAACAGGCCGCAATGGAGTTATTACCTACGGATAACAGGCCGCAATGGAGTTATTACCTACGGATAACAGACCGCAATGGAGTTATTACCTACGGATAACAGACCGCAATTATGGAGTTATTACCTACGGATAACAGGCCGCAATTATGGAGTTATTACCTACGGATAACAGGCCGCAATTCGAAAAGTTGAAGGATACAAAACAATAACAGATTTTATTACTTGAATTTTTTAAGGTTGTTACAGAGACGATTTCCATTCACTTTGAATTTTTCTGGCGCGATACCTTTTTCCTCTCAAATTCATTACACTTATCGAATAGTAAATGTTACTTTATTTTAAACTATGAACAAATGAGTAAAAGATTTCTGTTGAGCTAATATCTCACTCTATTGAATCACAGTAAGATTATAAAATCATAGTTGTTTGGCTGTACAGAACATTTTTTACTTAATAACTATTAGTAGAAAACAAATTGCGCAAAAGTCGCTGCAATGGTTATTATTTGTTTTGATCACTCCTTGAATTTTTAAGAATCGAATTGTTTTAGTTAAAAATAACTCCGATTCAACATGATCGTCATAACCGTGGACTATTGGAGAGTTTTAATTCCATAAATCGCCGCAGTCAATATCGCCCTCCGCGGAAGGGGCGGGACGCGATCGACCGGACATTGTTTTTACCTCGAGGGTTGAAGGGCGCATTAATAAAACAAAAGCCACGTGCAATAACGAGGTAGGCGTTTACGGTGCTCGAAACTGTTACTCGACTTGTGGGAAATGCCCGAGTACGGCGTGAGAACGGGGCTTTCACTCTTGAAACCTCCCCCGGCAGTAAATCACTTTCCTGGGGGTTGAAATTACTAGGAAGCCAAGGTACGTGCCGTCGTAATTAACAAAGTTTGTAATTAATATTGTGACTACGGGAGATTGTCTGAATGCGCATGAATGGGTGAATGCAGGGCGAGGGATGAAACGACTTTTCACAGTTAATTAAGTCGAAGCTAAGTTAAATAATTGTTACTATAACACATGCTATGGAAGATTTGGAAAACATTTTTTGCGAGTATAATTTGTATTATTGATTGATATATGCGAGGATTGTAATATCAAAAGGGCTTTAACATGTAAGTTAGGCTGATGAAATATTACAAAGCAGATCGTTCTATAAACCCCAAACTATTTTAAGTTGTACATTTGACTAAATTTTACATATAATAGTACAATATCAATTGAAATAATCCAAGACTGACCAGCTCACGTTTGGAAGGTTTATTGGGTCTTGTTCACGCCAGATGGTCCTCCAAAATTATAAATACTCTTTAAAAATCCGCATGAATTAAAATCTCGTAAGAGAGAAAGTTAAGTACTGAAAAACTCGGGATAGCGTGCTTACGATGGCGATGGTACGAATCCGCCGGGAGAAGGTAATTGTGGGGCAGCATCACCAGCGCCGAATGTTGCCATTGTACTGCGTAACGGCTGGACAACCGCCCCTATATGAGTGGATATATAAACACACACACACACGCACGACAACGCCAATCTCAAATCTGATTGGTTCGGACAATTAACCCATGATTACGTCCCCCGTGGAGCCTCCCCGCGCACAGCTGGGGGCAAAAACGATTATTCCCGCAACAAACTCCTACTTTACACAATGTTCCCCTATTCTGGGAGAAAATTATATGGTTGTTTGCTATGCAGCTTTGCTGTAAGTTGTCAAACTGCATCAAATATACGTTTTAACAAAACATATGACGCAAATTAGAGCCTAAATACTCGTTTTCATTCAGTTTTACCTCAATCGCTATGTGTTAAAGATAATGTATGATGATACAAAAATTAAAACATAAATACCAGATCTAATATTTCCCAAAAATTCGAGATATGCTTGCAAATATACTAAAAGTATTACTTTTTTACTTTCTTCCCCTTATACGTAGTATATGGAGAAAGTATTGTTTTCGTCAGAATTTTCGAATTTGAGTTGTTAGTGGAAATATTCGTTTTGGTGCTCCCTGAACCCAAAAAAGTGGTTTTTACGTGATGTCTGTCTGTGTGTGTGTGTGTGTGTGTGTGTGTGTGTCCGTGTGTGTGTGTGTGTGTGTGTCTGTGTGGATGTGTACAGAGCTAGAGCCCTAACCTATGGACCGATTTTGATGAAATTTGGTATGTAGGTACTAATCCACGATATCTCCAGGTATTTCTTTCATTTTTTTGAATTTTTGATTTTTAAGGGTAATTATCCCCCAAAAACCGCCAAAAAACATGAAAAATCCAAATTTCTCAAAAACTGCTCTAACGATTTTGATTAAACTTTAGTCGTTTGTAGAACTTTAGTTCTCCAACAAAATGACACCACCCGCATTTCTGTAAAAATTCGGGTTCAGAAATTACAGGACTTAAAACATCCAAAATTAAGTTTTTTGGATTTTTCATAAAAAAAAATAAATATTAAAAAATATTACTATTCACCATTAAAAAGAGCTCTAAAAACTAAATAATTTAGCATTTTGAATTACTATTCTACGATTGCTGGTTTCGGAGAAAATTGAAATTTTCCTTTAGCGGTAACCGCAGTACGTTGTCCAATGTTATTCTTACGGAGAATACAAAAATTACTATTTCTGTCTTATTTACTGATCAATTTCATTCAAAATTGATATACTTGTCAATTTAGCATTGACCAACAGAGTTAATTCGAAATATGTTGCCCCTTAATAACCCTGGGGGGGGAATAGGGGGCATTTCCCCTCTTAAAACCACGAGTGTAGCAATGGATTCTGTAGTGCCTCCAAAGCAGGGATTTGTGTGAATGTTTTTTAAAACCACTTGTTTACAAGATTTTCTGTACATTCGACCATGTTTTGTATTCTATATTTAGTAAATGAAAAGTAATTTATGCATTAAAGTTGGGCTAAAAGGGAGAAAGTATGTGTCAGTTTCCTGATACCGTTTATTCTGTAGTGAGTTAAACTCCTTTTCCTAGTACAACCGTTTAAACAAACAATGATTGGCTATAGCCTACTATGGTTGGAATTACAAGTGCAAAGGTACCGTAATCAAAAGTCTAGCTTCGTACGCTACATCAGAATGTAGAAAAATATAATAAAACATCAATCGGGCGGGATATGTTGGTTGGTGACGTACTGAGCTGTGTAATGAGCGAAGCAAATCAGGTCGTACTTACTATTAAATAACTCACAAATCACAACATCCACTCACAGAGGAGTCTAGCGTACGCACCCTGTAGCTGTATCGATCTTCCCCCCCCCCTAACAATCTTAGAGTTCTTTTCCAGCGCGCAACAAAAGGTGCTACTGTCACTTCCGACGACACCACTTCAGCCCGACAAAGAAATCCATCAAAAACTGGACACAAAAACAGCTCGGTTTTCACTGTGCTTTTAGCGAGGGTGATTTTTAAAGAGGGGGCGGAGCTTGGGCTAAAAGGGCTGTCGGGGTGGATGTCGCGAATGAGGGTCCGTGAAATTTACTTTATGGTCTATTTGTCTCGGGCGATTACTTCGGCTCTGGTCTTTATCGCGAGATTGGGCTGGTGGAGATTAGGGGAGGTTTTGATACTTGTTGTCGTCACGACACAAAATAATCTTAGTCTTGCGAGCTGGCTGCTGGAAGTAATTATTTGTGTGATTCAACTAGGAGCGGAGGTAAAATGTATTCAGTTTTTGATTTTTCCTAATTTGTAGCAAAAAGTAGTTGATGTGACTCAACGAAATCAAGGTATAGCCTGGGTATAGTGTATACATGTCAAATTTATTTTTAAATTCCCTACGGTGAATAGATTTGCGGCTTATTGTAATTTACTTGGAATATTACTATTCTTGCTATTATTAAAAACAAAAAATATGTGAGGGACAAAAACTAGGTACTCCGGTTTTAAGAAAGTCTTCCTTAAATATTAACTGCTAACGATAAGTGTGTAACGCTCACTTGGTTGCGGGGAAAAATGCTTACCCCCCAAAACGGACATTAGTTATAAACGCTACAGGAGATAAGGAATGATTGAAGGAAATTTGATCAAGTCAAGCAGGCAAAGTTAACGGTAATATATCTAAAGCCAAATAGTTTATTTCAAATTTCATCGTCAGCAGGAGATAAAAATAATAAAAGAAGTTTTCGAAAAATCCTTATTTTATTTGGTGTATTTTTAACTCTTCCTTAGTTAGCATCGCTCCTAACGCTTGAAATTGTGTTATAAAAGAATAAACATTCGAAAGAACAATTTGCCATTGTCTACTATTAAACCTCTAATCAAGTATGGCTTGATCGTTATTTATCTTGGGGAATAAAACAAGGAGTCCGTCCCCACTTCGGCGCCTGACACGGCAATAACAACTTCAGCCACAAAAATTGAAAAAGTTTGGGCAGTAACGTCGTAGGGAATGACGCCTTGCGGCACAAACTTTCTATACCCAATGAAAGTTGAACAAAAGTCGTTAAAAATTATGTTGACGTAAAAATTTACTCATTCCTTTTGGGAGTACAATACTTCAGGATATTTTATCCATTATTATTTTTTGAAACGTTAAGTGTAGACTTGCTATGAGTTTCAATAAAATGATTGACTTTAGCTGGTTCTTCCTTTAACGTAAATGACCATGCAATGTGATACCGATTCACCCTGCATACTACACTAGCCCTATAGCCCCTCACAGCCCCTCACAGCCCCCTTAGCCCCTGCACTAGATTGCCCACGTACTCATAACGAAAACACCGGAGGCTCCCACGACGCCACTGCCTACTTTAGCTCTTCTCTTTGTCAGCCAATCTCTGTGCGCGTCTTTTATTTTCCTTGCTCCCACTATGGCAGTGTCCGGTTAATAACCCTATATCGCCATAAAAGTCATGAAGTTTTCAACGGTGGGGTTAAAAAGGCGTATCAAATCGTTATAATGTGCGGACGCGTTATCAGTGATCGTCGCTACCGTGCTGGGCCGCCTGTGAATCAGGAACAGGTTTGCCGTTCGCCTGCTGTGAATCGGCCGGCGATATATGTGCTGCACCCGCGGTATACCATGAACCGGATGTTCCTTCTCAAATTTTGCGAAAATTCCATTCGCCGATCTACACGGATATTTCACTCCACTCTTGTTTATTTTTCACACCTCGTATAAACTTCTCGCGCTACCAATGGTGGATCCTTTTTTTCTGTCACGACAGGAATAAATGTCTGCATTCCAACTCCTACGTGGCGTTTTTGTTGCTAAATTCGTGTTAGTAGTGGTGAAATGATGGTTTAACCCCAGAATCGGCGCTTTTTTCCCATGTTATTCTTATGGGGATCAGTTTTTGAGCCGACGCCCGATCCTACCCTACACAAATTTTCTTTTTGGCCCCTGCCTTATTTTCCCCCATTTAAAATTTGCATTAATTTTAATACATCCTTTGCAGAAATCCACGAGCTCAAAAATAACTCCACACTAAATAAACAACACATGTAAACAACTTAGAAGTTATTGTATAGTAGTGGAGAAACAGGAAAGAGGCCCCACAATCGGCGCTTTTTCCCCATGTTATTCTTATGGGGAGCCGTTTTTGCACCGACGCCAGCTCCCGCCTATAGAGCTCCCGCGCGTTGGCCAATACTAATGTCCAACCCCTGCCTATATTAAATATATTGTCCCCATCCCTCCTCTATATTTTTAAAAATTAATTTTCAAATTCTAAAAAACTATCTTTGGTGTTTACTGTCCGATTTGTCTGCAATTTGGATATGTTATTGTCCTAGTGTTTTAATAAATTTCACATTTCCCAAATTCACCATTTCCAAATGTGTGTTAATACCTAAAATGTGTATGTAAAAAATAATATTGCACGACCAAATTGGAAATTTTTTTAATTTTTGCAGTAATTAAACTGCAAAAATGTCTTATTTTAGAGTTAAAAAATATGTTTTTATTATTTAAAAAAGATAAAATTTTAAAATTTTCAACCAAGGATATATATAGAAGCCCCAAAACCACCACCCTCATTCCAACAAAAAATGTTGACCTGTGCACAGTGCTCCACGTCTTACTCCAACAGAAGCAATTTATTACGCCATTATCGACTTGTTCACAAAGTTATTCCTAAAATTTGTAAAATATGTCATCAAATATTTGACAATAGCAATTTTAAAATGCATATGCTAGAGAACCACAATACTTGTAATGTGTGTAAGAGAGTCATCACC
This sequence comes from Allygus modestus, assembly GCA_963675035.1. Lineage (NCBI taxonomy): Eukaryota > Metazoa > Arthropoda > Insecta > Hemiptera > Cicadellidae > Allygus > Allygus modestus. Next base: position 2,451,435 of record OY776114.1, on the reverse strand, counting down.
CGCGACAAGAAACGCCACCACCTACGATGTGACAAGCGACCCTATAATGTGTTTAAGTTTTACGGCGAGTCCGCGGATATATTAGACACTCTCCAATCTTGTCCTCTACCCATCAAATGGATTCTTATTAGGAGAGTAAAATTCATCAAACACTCAGTGGACAATAATGGTGATTTAATCATTGACAAAGAATGTATTGCTGATTTTCGAAGTTTAACTAATTTGTCAATTGAGAAAGCACAGCTAAAGACTCAAATTGAAAATTCACTTTTAAAAATCGATACCTCCATGCACAAGTATCAAGCTCAAGGCAGTGGATGGATATATGACCGCACCAAATACTGGCAGTTGCATGTTTACAAATATAAGCCCCTAACTCCCAAATCATACATTCCCACGCCAGAAAATATAAAATCAAAACATGCTGTTTTAAATATTAAAAACACCGATAATAAATGTTTCACCTGGAGTGTTTTAGCAAGCTTAAGACCAAGGAATAGTAAACATGCAAATCGAGTATTTTACTACGAACCCTATGAGGGCCAGTTAAATATGACAAATATAAAATATCCAGTAAAAATATCTGACATTGATAAATTTGAAAAACAAAATAACATAAGTGTTAATGTATATGGAATTGAAGGAAAAACAATATATCCACTGAGAACAACTAAACTAAACGGCAATACTCACGTCAATCTGCTGCTTCTAAAACACGGTCAGAAATCACATTACTGTTTAATTCGTGATTTTGACAAGTTAATGTTTAATTCTACAAAACACGCCAATAAGAAATATTTTTGCAAGTTCTGTTTGCAACATTTTGGCACCAAAGATAAATTGGAACGTCACATAACATATTGTAAACCCTTTGATGCCCAAAGAGTACAAATGTCTAAAAAAGATACACTACAATTTACGAATTACAAATATCAACTTAAAGCTCCCTTTGTGATTTATGCAGATTTCGAATGTTTTATAAACTGCGGCAAACACACGCCTTCTGGATTTGCTTATGTTGTGGTGAGAGACTCTAAAATTATTTACGAAGAGTTGTACAGCGGTGAAAACGTGATGGATGTATTTTTTGAAAAGTTATTTAAAACCTATGACTTTATTAAAAGTCAGATGGAAGTATATGTTCCCCTTGTAATGACTCCAGAGCAAGAGGCATCCTTCAAAAACTCTAAATACTGCCACATATGCCAACAGCTGTTACTGGGTGATAAAGTGCGCGACCATTGCCATCTAACAGGCAAATTCCGAGGACCCTCCCACAACGCTTGCAATTTAAACTATAAAGTAACCAAGAAAATTCCAATATTCTTCCACAACCTTAAAAACTATGATGGTCATTTAATAATGCAACACTTGGGAAAACTCAATCGCAAATTGAATTGCATAGCCAAGGACATGGAAAAATATATATCGTTCTCTGTTGATGATTTGGTATTTTTGGATTCCTACAACTTTCTGTCTCTTCCCTTAAGCAAATTAGCTTCCAATTTAAATACATTTAGATTTATAGACAATCCACTACTACAACGCAAGGGCGAATTTCCATACGAATACATGACAGGACCAGAAAAGTTTTTAGAGACCCTACCACCCATAGAGGCATTTTACAGCAGCCTAACTAAAGAATGTATATCTCCTGCGCAATATGAACATGCTAAAAACGTATGGAATCATTTTAATATAAAGAATTTAAAAGAATATCACGATTTATACCTTAAAACAGATGTGTTGTTATTGGCTGATGTGTTTGAGACATTTAGGGACTTGAGTTTAAAGGATTATAAACTCGACCCTGTCCACATGTACTCACTGCCTGGACTAACATGGGAGGCATGTCTTAGAATGACCGGCATAAAATTACAGTTATTTAGTGACATTGACATGCATTTGTTTATAGAACATGCCATTAGAGGCGGTGTAAGCATGATTTCCACGCGCTACGCTAAAGCCAACAATAAGTACATGGGCGAACATTATGACCCAAATCAAGAAAGCACCTATCTTGTATACTTAGACTGCAACTCGCTATACTCTACAGCAATGTGCGAGTCGTTGCCCATTGATGGCTTTAGATGGACAAATGAGAAAGATTATAAATCCAATAAAAATGAAAACTTTGGATTTATTTTGGAAGTTGATTTAAAATACGATAAAAGTTTACACGACTTGCATAATGACTACCCGCTCGCACCAGAAAAAATGAATGGAAAATTAATACCAAACTTAAATGACAAAACCAAATATATTCTACATTATAAGGCACTAAAAAAATACGAAGAACTGGGTTTGGTAGTTACAAAATACCACAGAATCTTAAAATTCAGACAATCAAATTGGCTTGCACCCTATATTAATTTTAATATTGAAAAGCGACAAAAAGCTGAACATGATTTTGAAAAAGACTTTTACAAACTGTTAAATAACAGTCTCTTTGGTCGAACAATTATGAACCAACGCAAGTTTCGTGATATACATCTTGTAGACGAGTCTAAGTTAACAAAGTATGTTACAAAGCCAAGATTTGACTGCAGCAAAATGTTCGATAACAACTTGCATGCTGTGCATTTAAATAAATTAATTGTAAAGTTTGATAAACCAATATATTTAGGAATGACCATTTTGGATATCAGCAAAGTAATCATGTATGATTTCCACTATAATTATATGTCAAAATTTAAGAATAAAAAGTTCTTAATGACAGACACGGACAGCCTTCTTTATTCTATAGTAACAGAGGACTTTTACAAGGAAATACAAAGCGACTTGGACCGTTTTGACACCTCTGCATACAGTAAAGACCATTTCTTATACTCTGATAAAAACAAAAAAGTTACGGGCAAGTTTAAAGATGAATTAAATGGTCAAATTATGTATGAATATTGTGGTTTAAGGCCAAAATTATACTCTTTCATTCCTCTACAGTGGTTATACGAAAAAGAAAAGCAAAATGAGCTAGAGGTTAAGAAGGCAAAAGGAGCTGACGGCGCTACAGTTAAACATCTCTTAAGACACCAACACTACTTACACTGTCTTGCAACTGGAGAAGATTACTACGAGAATGTTACAAGAATTAAATCCACAAACCACCGTCTGCAAACATTAACGATGAACAAAAAGGTACTCTCTTTTGATGACGACAAGAGGTTTATTGTGGATGGCATCAACACCCTTGCCCTTGGTCACTATAAAATTGGTCAAACATAAATCTGTATTTGCCATTATTCATTGGCCTTTCCTTGTCTATTACAATAAAGCCATATTTAGTCCTATCCCAGCACTGATGGCAGAGATTTCTAAATTGGTTAAATGAAAAATCATTTCCCACATGATTGTTATACACATGTTTTAAATTTAAATCGTCTTGTTTAAATAATATTAGGAAATTAACATTGTCACGTAAATGTTTGTTTACTTTACTGTAAGATTGACACAAGTAAAAACTGCTAATATTTTTGTGTCTGCCCATTGAGAAAAATTGTGTGATATTTGGACTATTTATGTCGTCAAATACAACTATTGAGTGTGATTCTACATCATTTGGTGTGATTTCACAGTTTGAATATGTGTGTAATTTAACTTCATCACACAGACGGAATATTTCAATTATTTTTTTATATTTTTCTTGTTCTAAAGATTTGGATATTATATATAAATTTGTAAACTTTAATCCTTGTTTTTTTACAATTAAGTTATAAATTACAACAGTCTTCCCCGAACCACTGGGCCCTATTATAAGACAGCGAATATTATTAGGAAATAGGCCCAACTTCTTTGGTGTATTTTCTTTATGTGCTATTTTAAATTTGTTCTTTTGTTGAATAAATGACATTTTTTTATATAATGGTGTATTTTCTTTATTGTGTTGATTCTTTGAATTTTTTATATAATAAAAATGGCAAAGAGAAAGTGTAAGAAGGGTAAGGGATTATTCTTAAAGCCATATAGAGGCCGTGGCTTGTTAAATACCCTTATAAACAACCTTCCTTTCCCACTCCACATCCCGTCGTATTCATATTGTGGTCCAGCAACTAATATACGTGAAAATTTAGCCAAAAATGTACCTCCAAAAAATAAGCTAGACTCTTATTGTAAAGAGCACGACATATTCTACATGAATAATCCTGATACAGCCGCCCGGAACAAGGCAGATATGAGATTAGCGGACCAGGCTTGGACTAGGGTTTCGGCAAAGGACGCCAGTCTGGCCGAAAAAGCAGCAGCTTATGCAGTGACAAATTTGATGAAGGCTAAGGCAAAAATGGGAATGGGATTAAAATTTAATAAAAAAGATGGACAACTTTCAGCTGTTAGAGGCAGCAAGAGACATGCCTCACTTTCGAGGGGTGTACCTAAAAAACGAGCTAAGAAAACAGACCCCAAAAGTAAGAGAATGTGGAATTATTAATTTAGACAGTGACAGGGGCACACATTGGACAGCATATCGTAAAAATAAAGATGTTGTAATATATTTTGACCCATTCGGAATACAGCCTCCAAAAGAGGTAATTGAATATTTTGTACCATCTAAAATCTACTATACAACTGATCAAATACAAGATTTAAACAGTTCCATTTGTGGAATTTTATGTTTATCATTTCTGAAAAATTTTAGTTTATAAAAATGGATTCATTTACTATAACATTCACAGGTACAGAGCCAGAGTTAAAGTCGGTGTTCTTTCCTCCTATAGAATTAAATGGTGATTATGTAATTGGACTGGTAGATTTTCAAAGTTATAATTCTATATTTAATGTTAAAAAACCTCTAAATACTTTGACATATTACAAAATGCACAAAATTACAACCCCAAAAGGGGAGGTCACAATTGACGAATTAAACCGGGCATTGGATGGTAAAGTTGAAGTTATTATACAAAATAAAGTAGCATTAATTAATACAAAAGTCAAACTTATATTTTACAAAGGCCTAGTTCCAAAATTAAATAAACTTAAAGACACAAAATTAACTATAGACGAGGGTGAGGATGTGTATTATTACGATCACAAAGCTCCAAATGTAATTGAAATTGCTGAAGGTACATACGAGGTGTTTGAGCTTGCGAAGGAAATTCAAAAGCAACTCCCAGATTTTGTACTTATAGCCGATAATAAAACTATGAAAGCCACATTACATTCTGGCCATGTGTTTGATTTTACAAAACCGTGTTTAGGGTCTGAATTATTGGGATTTAAAGGATTTTCTACTCCAGATATTGCGTTTAAATCCGTAAATAAAATCAACATAAATAATGTAAATGTGATTAGAGTAAAATGTAATATTGCGAATGGGTCTTATTTAAATGGTGACAAATCACACACCATACACAGTTTTTACCCAGAAGCCCCTCCGGGCTACAAAATTATTGAGGTCCCCAGAAATATTATATACTTCCCTGTAAATAAGAGAAGTTTAGATGTTGTTAGCATTACATTTGCAGATCAACACGACAAGCCAATTGACTTTAATAAAGAAGAAACTACAATTACTTGTCATATAAAAAAGATATGAGAATTTACAAGAACGGGCTGAGTGTGCAAAATGCCAGGTTTCTGCGATCAATTGGGTTGAAGTTAAAATTTTCTATTAATAAAAATGGAAGATTTTCTAGATGTTGCAGGAAAATTCCAATACGATGATAGCCTGGTTAAAATTACAAATCACTCCTATGTTCCACACAACACTTTAGCAATAAATAATTCCGATGAAATTCGAATATGCATAAATAATCAAGATTTACTAACACTCCCATGTAGGAGTTATTTGTATATTAAAGGAGAAATAGAGAATCATGATAAAGGACATTTTATAAATAATGCATTTGCATTCTTATTTGACGAAATTAGATACGAAGTTGCTGGTAAAGAAATAGATATTGTAAGAAATCCGGGAATTTCCAGTCTTATGAAAATATTGTGCTCTTACAATAAAACAACTAAATTGTCAAATGCAGCATTTGATTCTGATGAAAATTTAAAGGAGTTCCATAAAAGCGGCAAGTTTAGTACTTGTGTCCCGTTAGAGCTGTTAATGGGTGTGTTTGAGGATTTTAATAAGGTTTTAGTAAATGTTAAACAAGAATTGGTGTTGAAAAGATCCAAAAACGACTTAAATTGTATATTAACAACATCTAATGCTCCAACTGGTGTCGATCCTATTCCTAAAATTACACTTAAATCGATTCAGTGGGTGATGCCGCACGTGGTACCATCTGATGGGGAGAAGCTTCAATTACAAAAGATGTTATTGCAAAATAAAAATTTGCAAATTGCATTTAGAAGTTTGGAGCTACACGAACTCCCATCATACCCCGAAACCAAGAGACACACATGGTCAGTTAAGACGTCATCGAGTTTGGAGAAGCCCAGGTATGTTATATTTGGTTTCCAAACAGGTAGGGACAACAGTGCACGAAAAAGAACTGATGAATTTGATCACTGTAAATTGAAAAATCTCAAAGTGTTTTTAAACTCTGAATATTATCCTTATAGCGATTTAAATCTCGACTTTGAAAATGGAGATGCCTCTAAAGCTTATGAGATGTTTGTGAGGTTTAGGGAGAGTTACTACAACACCGTCCCCGATCCTATGTTTAACAGAGCTGACTTTATAAATAAATATCCTCTAATTATAATAGATTGTTCTAGGCAGAATGAATCAATCAAAGAGGGGGTTGTAGATATTAAATTAGAAATTGAAACTGCAGAAAACGTCCCTTCAAACACATCTGCATATTGCCTAATAATACACGATAAGGTGTTTGAGTATAATCCATTGACAAATGAGATAAATAAAATGTAAATAAAATGAAAACAAATATTCAACAAGAATTGGTAGAGTCTGCAAAACAAATAAGAGAAAAATATAGGGCGTTAAAACGTGGTAAATTTCTAGAGGCTGAAGAGAGGTTCCAAACATTCCAACCGTTAATAGAGCCTTTGCAAGAATTAAAAAATTTAGCCACAAAAACAGAGAGGCCGGTTCTCCCAATGATTTTAGAAAAGACCCCGTCTAGAATACCAAGAATAACACAGATAACACCACACAAATTAGATTTTGGTCTTTTAGCATCAGACTATTTAGGAAATTACCTTAGTAGAAGTAGTATGACAGACACCACATATGGTATTAGGCGAGAAGGAAATAAATTTTTTATTGGGAATCAGGAAGTTCAAATTGCCAATGATGATGTTACGGTTGGAGAAAAAATTTATAAAGGGACAAAGGGATTGTGGGAATTGTTAACTTTAAAAGAACCCGTAAACTATAGTCAGGTTGATTTGCAAAATTATAAAGAGATTTTGGAAGCTACAAATGCACATTTAAAGGGTTATAAACCAGGTGCGGCGATGTCAAGTAATAAACACACTAAATATCTTAATATAATTAAACCCCTGTTTAAGACTGTTGGTGAAGGTTTAAGGCAGGTAACTGGTAATAAAATAGATTATGTTTATTGGGACGATCCTAATGAGCTTGTAGATAGGTTAAGACTGCTTTGGTTAAGCCGATTGGCGGGAAATTCTGGAGTGGATAATGAGATAGATTCTATCATAGAAGAATTGAGGGAAAGTGGAATTGTTTATTAAATAAAAATATGATAGATAAATTTTATCGCGTATATAACCCATATAGTAAACCAGAAGCTAGAAGTTTTAAAGAAACTACTTTAAATCTAAAAGATGATTGTTGGAATGCTTTAAATTATAAAATTAGTAGTGTTAAAGGTGGGGAGTTTACTGATGATGTATCGACTTTGGGGCAGACGTTAACCAGGAAAGGTGATGCTTTTGTACAAGGTAATACTAAATATAAGTTTTTAGAATCCAAGAATAATAATTGGAACGCTAATAAACGCAAAATTACTAATGTTAAACGAGGTGAAAGCGCAACCGATGTGCCCACATTAGAGCAAACTTTAATAAGAAAAGATGGTGTCTTTGTACAAGACAAAAATAATTATGAATTTTTGGAATCGGAGAATGGTATTTGGAATGCCAAAAAGCGAAAAATAAGTAATTTGTTGGCTGGTAAAGAAAGCGATGATGTTGTAAACGTCTCTCAAGTACCAAAAATGGATCTAAACTTTTGGGATTTTAATAATAAAAGGCTAGTTCGTGTTAAACCCGCTGTTGATGAGAACGATTGTGTTACAAAACATCAGACTGTGACTTTAGACGGTCTTAAATTTGATGGTAAAAATAAGCAATTAACAAACATTTTACCTGGGACATTGCCAAATGATGTGGCTGTTGTTAATCAAATATTAACAAAAGGTGAGAAAAGCATAATAAAACAGGGGGATAAAAATTATAATGTATTAACATTAGATAGCGATGTGTGGGATGCAGAGGACAAATTAATAAAGAATGTACCTGAAGGCAAAGATAGGAGTGATATTTGTTTAATGTCACAGGTTTTGAGGTATGACGATAATATTAAAACTTTTAGACAAGACAATATTAAATTTGATATTTGTTTAAAATCTCACGCATTAAGGTTTAACAATAAAACTAATAAATTTATGCAAGACAATAATGAAATCGATTTGATGATGTACAATCCTAAATTGTTGGTTGCAGACCCTACATCTTTAAGCGGATTTAAGACTTTAGATGGAGGGGCATATTTGCCAAAAAACTATGTATATCAAAGAATGAGTGATGGTATGTTAGTTGGTAGCAATGGAGGTGTTTTTGAAACGACAGAGACTGGCAGATACGTTAACATTAAAAATAAAGAATAAAAAATGGAAAAAATTGCTTACGAATTGCATAAGCCCGCGAGAAAGAACTTTGTTAGAAGGTCTTTTAAGGTGTTGGGTATAAACGAAACTGTTCAAATCGATTTAATAGATATGCGGAATTATGCTAGAGAGAATTCTGGGAATAAATATATTTTAACTTTAATAGACACATTTTCTAAAAAAGCTTATGCTGCTCCACTAAAGAATAAAACTGGATTAGTAGTCACAGAAGCTATAAAAACTATTCTCCCAAAGGGAGTTAAAAATATTCAATCTGATAACGGAAAAGAATTTTTTAATGAACATTTTACCAAACTAATGAAAATTCTAAATATTAATCACTACCACACTTACTCTACAACTAAGGCAGCTATTGTGGAAAGGTTCCAGAGAACTTTAAAGAATTGGTTGTATAGAGAGTTTAGTGCACAGGGGAGTTACAAGTGGTTGGATTTACTTCCAAAGTTAATAAGGATATATAATAATAAAGTACATAGATCCATAGGCATGAAACCTAACCAAGTAAGTGCTAAGAACTCTAAAGACGTACACGAAAGGTTAGCATCTAAAGTACAAGTTAAAAAGCCAAGATATAAGGTGGGTGATAGTGTAAGGATATCTAAATATAAACATGTATTTAGTAAAGGATATACCCCCAACTGGACGGGAGAGCTTTTTACAATAGCAGAAGTTAAGAAAACAAAGCCTGTGACTTATATTTTGAAAGATGAGAATGGCAATATAATCAAAGGAGGATTTTATACAGAAGAATTGTTAAAGACTAAATATAAAGACATGTATTTGGTAGAGAAGGTAATTAGGAGGAAGGGTGATTTATTATATGTCAAATGGCTCGGGTTCCCAAGTAGCCAGAACTCGTGGATTTCTGCAAAGGATGTATTAAAATGAATTTTAGGGTCAAAATATGGCAAGAGTCAAAACGGAAATTAGGGTGCAAAAGTCAGTAAATAGTTGGCAGTTCAACCGTAATAGTGAATTTGGGAAATGTAAGTGAAATTTATTAAAACACTAGGACAATAACATATCCAAATTGCAGACAAATCGGACAGTAAACACCAAAGATAGTTTTTTAGAATTTGAAAATTAATTTTTAAAAATATAGAGGAGGGATGGGGACAATATATTTAAGGGGTATATTTAATATAGGCCAGCGGGCGGGAGCTCTATAGGCGGGAGCTGGCGTCGGTGCAAAAACGGCTCCCCATAAGAATAACATGGGGAAAAAGCGCCGATTGTGGGGCCTCTTTCCTGTTTCTCCACTACTATACAATAACTTCTAAGTTGTTTACATGTGTTGTTTATTTAGTGTGGAGTTATTTTTGAGCTCGTGGATTTCTGCAAAGGATGTATTAAAATTAATGCAAATTTTAAATGGGGGAAAATAAGGCAGGGGCCAAAAAGAAAATTTGTGTAGGGTAGGATCGGGCGTCGGCTCAAAAACTGATCCCCATAAGAATAACATGGGAAAAAAGCGCCGATTCTGGGGTTAAACCATCATTTCACCACTACTCGTGTTAGACAAGTCTTATATTCTGGACCCGCGTTCGGTCAGTCGCGAGTCTTTGTACTGGTTTTGGTTGGGGTTCGATTCTACTAAGCGTTTTGCTTCTTAAAGAATTAATAAGGATACGTTTTAAAAACACCAATGGTTGGCATAAGCGCAGGAAACATGTAGGAGTGAGAATTTGTACATATTAGTTGAGCAAATATATTTTCGTCATAACTTTAGTTTGATTATTGAACAACCGGTGTTAGAAAATATACCAACACAAACAATTTTAAAAAAATATTGCAATTTAACTGAAACTAAGTAGTTTAACTTATATAACAAATAGCACAGTGATTCGGTCAGTAAGTATCAGCATTACTAAATTCACATTCAACTTAAAATATATCATTACTTCGACGTGGCATAAACTAAGCAGACTTGTTAGTTTTAGGGTTCATAACCATAACACATTTTTCTATTAGTCTTTAATGTATGTAAAGGAAATTAAATTACAACTGTAAAACAGTGTATAAGGGAATGTGTTTAGACCTATTAATGTTATATTTTACTATCGGTGTGTCTTTTATGTGTGCGAATACTTTATCTTGTTCATACTATTTTGAACATGTACTTTAAACTGTGTACGTTTAAATGTCCTGCGTTATAGCCATTTAATAGCTAATTACTGTTTTAACACGTAAATTTACAGTAATATATATAATCCCACGTGTCCTTATACTCAACTTATAGTCGGGTATATTATGTATATGTGTAAGTACATGCATGCGTCCATACTGCAACGCGACGAGGTAGCTGTATAGCGGTAAATATCGTCGGTGGCGTGAGTACGACGTCCATGGAAGGGTACCCATCGGGCGCAAGGATACGCTCACTGTGTTTGCACAACAAAACATCAAGGCTTCTCCTTATTCATTTCCGCTTCTATTACAATATGATTTGAATAAAATGAGCCTCTCTATTCTTCACCTGCGTTTCTTAGAACCTGTTAAGGTTATTGTGGGAATGCATTGTTTATAATCGTTCCACTTGTGGAGTTACGGTGGCAGTTTTCCTAATAACGTGTTGACGATTTGAAATCAAATATTTTAATGGGTTAGGGTGAAACAAAAATAATCTAACCGATGTGGTAGAACATTTTAAATTAGTTAATGACATTTATATGTTAACCTTGTTTTATATAAACTTGTAGTTCTCAATTATAGCATGGTGTTGCAGTGCGTTATAAGTTTGACAGTTTGTACACTGTAGCCTTTCACAATAAAGCACTACATAGTTCTTGTTGCAATGGATTTCTTGTTATGCAATATTGTTACTATTTGAATAACGTACAACATGATACAATTAAGGTATCAAGTTTTTTGATCAGTTTGCAACTTTTTCACATTTGTTAATTGTTATTCTTTTACTATAAAGTAGTAACCTCCTCTGACTTATGAACTGTGAATATGGGAATTTAAAGTCGTTCTTTGATACTAACCACATTCACTATAAAACAGTTCTGGATCATTACGTCGTTACTCACTCGGTAGCAAACCACTGGGTAGAAAGTAACGTAGTGGCTGTTGACACGGGTGTAGCATGTAACAGTATCTGTGCGGTACCGGTCCGGTGTGCAACAGTGACTGGCGGGTAACCGGTTACAATACCGATCCGTCACAGCCCACCGGCAAATTAACTGTTAACTCGATCATATTAATTATCGCAACGTGTCCCTCGCCGCAATAATTCGTCTCGTGCCATTAGAAATAATTTTTAGACCCGGTTCTGGTATTAAAAAGGTCCTCGGAGAGCGAGGCGTGGCCCGAGAAAGTTAGCTGGCCCAATTAAGTCGGTAGCGGTAGTGGAATACATTATGTACGAAACGATATTTCACACCGATGACAAACTTAATTGTGCGCTTGCAACGCGCCGCCGAGATGTTACAATTCATGCGTTAATTGACGTCGTACGTCTCGCCTTTAAATTGCTTTTATATTTTTAACTAAACCCGTGTCTCCGTTCGTTTTACTCGTTACCGACACGGGATCGTTAATTGATAGGCAGCTTTAACTATCTATAATGCTATATGTTGTTAATAGCGCTGTGTCGCTGTTCCAATCGATGTTTTAATTATTTCCACATCGCAGTGTTAATTGTGGTATGTAAATTAATGGTGGTTGTACCCGTCTGTTGATATATGCGGACGCGCCGCGGCGCCGCTCGCCGCTGTTGTGACGTTGTGTGCAACTGCCGTTATGTAGATTTTAACACAGTGGGTACATTTAACGGGTGAAAAATTCTTATTTAATAAAACAATAATTGAGTTAACATGTTTTAGAACGATGCGCATTAAAATGGTATAAGATGGTTATAATATTGTCTTACTAACCTCAAATCAAAATCCTTAATGTAGGAGCTAATCTATAATACAGTAGTTTAAATGTCAATTTTAAGGAACTAGTACGTAAAAATACGGTTAATCTTTTCAACAATATATTTTATAAAAATTATCCTAGATACAATTTTATGTTATTTGCGATGCGGAAAAATTGACCTAATGCTATATTTCTTGACATATAAGTTTTGAATATTTTTAAAATTAAAACTGTAGCAATTCTGTCTAAAAAATCTTTCAAAATAACTTATTTTAAAGCGGTGTTTCAGCAATGTGGTAACTCAATTTATACTTTAAATTACACCTTATATATTATACTTACTGTACGTTATATTTGATATACTTGAATTAGACAAAAAACTAACTATGTAACATATTGAAACCCTTTAATTCGTCTATTATTTATAATACCTACTAGTGTGGAAACTTCTTTTATCGACACTACTGATTTTCGTCTTTTGCATCGTTACCCCTAAATAATGAAATTGTTAGCGGTATAGACTAAATAGAAATAAGAAAAAGAAAACAGAACAGTTAAGGTGGGGAGCAGAATGAGCCAGTGAATATCTCGGGAGCGGAGAGGTAGAAGAAAGGACCTCGCCGGAGCGGCGGCGGATCACATAACTCATCTTATAACCAGACTAATTGAAAAGAAATTTAATATTAAAAAGTGATATATTCTTGAATTATTTTAATGTGGAACGGCGCGGCGGGGGTTTATTGTCGGTAGTCAATTAAAGCTAACTCCGCAGGGGCCCTAATACACGGCTACCGGGCATGCTGCCTAGCTCCTGCTCCTGCCTCCCTCAGAGTTGCGCAGTCGAGGGGCCACACTAGTTACACTGGTTATTGGACTTTGTATTATGAAATAAAACAAGTGAAACATAAATGTTTCCCGTCACTTGCCCTGGGTCTAACCTAAATCAGAACCAGCTTGACTAAAATGGATTTAAATGTTGGGAATTTCAAATGCACTTATGTACAAAGGCGTTAAGTGTTCTCAAAAAGATAAATACCATCGAGGAGACGAGGAATGTGTTACATTCTGTTATTTTACTCGCCGGTATAGTACGTCAATGCAATTAATATATTACAACTGGGGTTGTTGTATTTAAGAGATCATAGAATTCAGATTTCGTAATATCTAGATATACGATTATAGATACGATTATAGATTATAATAGATATAAGATTTCGTATAATTGTATTCTGCTTAATGAATAAGGTCAGCCAATAAATAAATTTGTTATGTACAAATCATAAAGGTGGCCCATTAGATAAAGCAAGATGAATAAACCTTAACATTAGTCATTCTAAATAACACGAGGTTTTAATGGGAAATTAATGATTTATCACTGTTACTGTTATTGTCATTATGGGTCTAAGGGGCCATACACATAGTTTTTCGTCATTTCAGACCCCCCTCCCCCATGTAATGCACCATAACGCTTGACCATACCCCCCACCCCCCAAATGTGTTACGTAACTCAACCGTAGTTGGCTTAAAACGGCTTAAACCTTTTAAACATCGTTTTATTAGCAGATTGGAATATGAATTTAAATGAACCATTAAACTTTAAATGACTTTATTTACAACATTTTGTAATAACTTATTTTAAAGCAAAATGTATACAAACAAGGCTGTTACTAATAATATAAACAACAAAATGGACGCTCAGCTAAAACGTAACGAATTTAATTTATAACTAATACAAATACAAAACAACTTAACAGACTAAAGATGAGGGTGGCATTGCGCAATACTGTATCAAGTCATGATTTTACACTCTAAAACAACACAAAACATAGGTGTAAATCAATACAGAATATACTGAAACACGTTATTTATTTATGTTTAGTTTAACTGTTATTAAAATAGTATGACGGAAGTATTTTTTAATATAAACTGTAACCTTGATTTAGATATCAATTTGATTATTTTTTTATTTTCAAATATTTATTACAGTATCAATAGATACGGGAGTGCCCCAGCTCTTAGGATTAATATGTGTGGGTTACGTAACGTTGACACAACCCCCCTCTCCCCCACATAACGCAGCATAACGTTACCAAGCGTAACCAATTAAAATAATACTAAAAGCCCTATTTAATTTTCATTTAACTATAGAAAGAATCAATAGTTGATTTTTCCGGAAAAAACTTATTTTGGATACGTTTGTATTTTCTCTATTGAAATGTGCATTGTTTTTTAATCCAATGAAATTACTATTGCATTAACAAGTATAAAAATATGTTTACATATTTGATTAAATTGGAGTTATGGTTATAATTCTCTATGCGCTTTTGTTTAGTCCTGTGTTTACGTTTTAAGAACCAGAACACAATAAACTTATACTTAAAAGGGTCAGCAGCTAAACTTATACTTAAAAGAACAAATAGCGTTAAACATTTCCTAATCAAGTAGATTAACAATGCTGTTCGTATCAGGGATACTATTGAAGTGGTCAACGGGATGATACATAGAGAATGATAGTTGCTGGGTCGGACAAGAGATATATCGCAATAAATGCACGATATACCGTTGCACTTATGGTTTTCCGTGTCCCCGCGCCCGTCGGTGTCGCTGGGAGTAGGGAGCCCAGCTGGGGCCGGGGTGCCATTTATCAGCCATCCAGGAGCCCAGGTGTGCCGGTAGCCGTGGCCACTCGCAACCAAGGACTCGCTCTTTGTTTTGTACTTCCACCCATTATCGCTGGGTGTTAGACACTCGCAGGTGTAAGCGGATCCTCTGTAAACTCGGCGATTATTGTCAAGGAGGTTGTCTTTGAGAGTTTTAGATCAGGTATAGTAATTAGTGTGGAGCTTTTAAGGGGTTTCTAGCCGAGGTTTGGTAGGCACATAAGAGTTCTGAACTGAATTATTAACTTACCTAGCTTTGAGTAAAGTTGTAGGAACTAAAATTTTGTGTGTAATAGTTTAGACCAGTTTGGAACTGAGTTACAGAACATGTCAAAAAAACTCAATAATCAATAAATCGGTCAATACTTTACAGTATTTTCCAAGCTCAGTTAAACAGAGAGATTGAACCGTAATTGAACAAGCAGGTTAATCAGATACTAAGAATTTTATTATTTAATCAAACCATACTAAATTATACGTTAAAATCCCTCTCAGAACATCAGCATTTACATAAACTCGACCACCCGGAAACAAAACATTTGTACACGTGCTGGATGCTGCAGTAAACCTAATGAACACCTGGTTTATAAGTAATTGTGTGATCACAATAAACTACGTCTGTAAGTTTAACATGGAAATTTTTAGGACCAAAGGGTGGAGTCCTTAAAAGAGGTAACAGTTCTGATGTGTGATGGCATATCTATAGACATAAATAACATAAATTTAGCATATCGGCATAATAGAACGGTCTGACAAACTGTCCCGAGTTTTAAAAATGTTTTACATTTATTTTATGGTTACGTCGCCAAAGCGATTTTCAGGCATCAGTGTAGAAAACCACATCAGAAGTGAACATATTGTTATTGCATATACAAGGAAATGAGTATGTTCATATAGATAAGACAAAGAATAAGGTTTCAAGATAATAGTACTTTGCTGAATCTGTAAAAAATGGTTAAAACAATAATGTTTAATATAAATGTAATAATAATGACGATAGTTCTGTTTTATAGCCCTTTAATGTAGGAAGTACCTAGTACTTGAAAAGTAAATAAATATTTTTTGAAAGCGAGTGATTATGATTTATTATTTTCTGACAGACCGCTTTTTATGGATATTATGTACTGTAAATTCCGTTTGAGAGTATAACATATTAGTTAAACATTTTATGAAGCATTGTGTATTTAATGTACAAAGTGATATAATTCGTAAAACAATTGTAATGTGAGCAATGTCGTAACTTAAAACAGAATGTGCAATCCGATGTAAAACGAGAAACAAAAAAATGGGCCAATTTTGTGCGCGTGATTTCCTTTAACCACTGCCAGTCTATGAAACTGCACCAGACAAAAGGTTGTCATTTATCTACGTCCGTTCGATAAAAATACAGCCATATTGGATTCGCAGCCACCATCAAGCATTGTCAGCAGCGGTGGGAAATATTGTCCTCGTCAGGGACGGATGAAAAAGTAAATTGTGATGTGACCGGGTGCAATATGGAGCTGTGGGGGGAGGGGAGGACAATGTAGATGAGATAACGCTTATCAATGATCGCAGTGTCATCTGTTCGGGCAGCGGCGGCGCGGCGGGTCTGGGATACAGGGTACAGCTTGCCAACGCGCACACGAGCTTTGTGGTCGGATGTGAGTGTGGAATAAAACACTGTGGCGTCATTATGTATGCTTCTTTCTTACTTACACTATGGTAGCATTCGATAACAGCTGTTGTGGCCTAACTGGCTCACTAAATACTACGCAGCATTGACATGTATTGGGGACAGTTGCTATTTGATCGCGACATTGGGCCATTCAAATGGGTAACAACAAAAATTGTAGACAAAATTTTGATTTTACTTAACTCTATATACGACCGAACTTTTCATGAAAATATGATGTTGGGTTGGATGCGTTTTAACAAATTCTAATTGCAACGTTAATCTTCATTGGTGTATCCAAATACATAGTTATAAAAATATAATATTTTTCTTAGGCTGAGTAAAACGCTTGTTTTATTATCTTTAAAAGGATCTGTAGAATTGCTCCAAATAAGTTAATCTTAAGTGCAAACTATTAGGTATTTAGAAATTAAAAAGTCGTATCGTCGTATTTAAAATAGAGGCGTTTTACATTCTTACTCAAGTATGAAATCCTGTTAGCGAACCGGCGCGGAATTTTGATGAACTATTTAGGAAACATTTCTCATTTCGGTTGATGCTACACATGAACATGATGGGATAAAGTTGAAATCTTTATTTACTAAACAAAAGACATATTGCAAACCACACCATAATCAACATAAATTTAACTTTAACCTGTGGTTGATTATAACGTTAAACACCGGGATTCCTTCACATTCTCCAGTCATTAATGAGCAATAAAGTTCGGTAATCGCAGCTAGCATGGGACAGGAGAAGAGAGAGAGTTGTGGTGTCAGACGGCGCGGCGGGTCAGAGGCGAGAGCCGCCCCCCGCCACCTAACGGTCGCGAACATCGTTGCTTTATTGGCACACACTACAACATATAATACTTTAAAACAAGATATTGGAAACCCCATATTTCAATATGAACCGACCAAAGGTTTTTGGGGAGAAGTTCAATTTTCAATATTAAGGACCACGTTGTTGATCCATTAAAAACAATTAAACGATTTATTGAAACAAATCTATACAAGAGATTGCTTTCTTACTATAATGAAACATTATTTTTTAAAAAATATAATGATTCATAAACGTTTTGCCTTAACCTCTTCATTAAAGATTTGGAATACTGTGTGTGCAACAATGTATTGCAAAGGATTATTTTATATCTACCAAGACGATTTAACGCTGGATACTTCAAATAAACAGTTAAAACCCTGTTTCGTATAATAAAGTACTTCGAGAGCGTGAAGTTCTCCCATATTTTGCCCTTGATAATGAAATGGGTCACACCTTTCATGGTCGAGCTTGCATTCTAGATTTGTTTTGTCATCTTATACAAATCCCATTTATTTTATGAACTTCTAATGCAGCGTGTTCATAACCAGTTTCGTTTTGATAGAAGCGTTGTACAATTTAGGTTCCAATATAAATTCCTGTGGTATGTACATTAAAACTTTTTGCCGAGGTAACTTTTGCTAAACTTTCCTGCCTGTGTTAAGTCATACATCGTTAAAACATGTCCAGTCAAGTCACAGACTTATTTTGATTCTTAGGTGCAGATGAAAACAAAACCATAACTAAGGTATATTGTTTCACAACATAGCAACATTTTTTTAAATAACCACTTTCGGTACAACATCTCTTGAAACGTTTCTCGCGTCTCTAGGCGCTATCGCAGTTAGGCAATTCCACGGTAGCGCGCACCTGCACCGAGCCCTGTACGACACGAGCATAAACCACGGGCATAATGAATTCAGTAGCCGGTATCGCAACAACTATCGATGTATCGAAGGGACCGTATCAAATCGACACATGCGCCGACAACGAGAGCAAAACCGACAACGACTTACTACCTGGCGACTACCATCATTTTATATCTACTGCCTCTAAACGGCGACACGAACGTAGATAACCGCCGGTGCGGTATCTAGATCGGCACTAGAGGCGAACTAGGCAAATACACCGCGTTCGCCAAAGAATCGGGTACTCGCCTTATTAACCACTTATCCCAGTAATAACAGCCCCTCCTTCAGGGGAGCGCGTGTAATTTACTCATTATAATAGTACACGATCGCGAGCAGCTAGCGGCCGTCCCTCGCCGCGCCGGCTATAGCCACAACTGGATGTTGACATATCTATGTCGATGCGGAATTTATGCTCGCGTTTTAATTTTCCCGCTCATTCGTCATCGCCGAATGTAAATCCCGTGTAATGACTCGTCGGTCTATTAATAAATCGCCGTGTAATCACGGCCGGACTATAAACTCCGCATGTAGGCTGCTACTAGGGCTCGTAAACTGCACGGGATAATTCGAGTGGACATTGCTCTCTAAAGACGATTCGACTCGGTGCAAAAAGTAACTGTTGTTTTGAGTTATTGGGCGGGGTTGTCTCTCCGGCTGAAGTATTACTGCTGGAGTAGTCTTTAATGACGCATGGACAGTGAACCTGCATAGAGTGAACTTGCACAGTGTATGAACAGTGGTTTCGCCTCAGAACATTTTGTCATTTTTTAGATGATTTAGACCGAAAAAGTGTGATACTTGTTTTATAAATACTATAAGGTTATTGCATTGACTACAAAAAGTTTTCTAAGGGGGAAGTTATGTAACTACTTTTAGTATAAAAACGATTAATATTGTATACAACCACTATACAATGAAACAAGTTTAATTGTAGACACAATACAATTAAATAATACATAAACACGTAGGCCTACTCATTTAGTTTGAAAGTCAAACCATTTAAAAAAGTGAAGCTTGAAAGCTAAAATTTAACAAACCATTAATAATAGTTGCTTATAGGAGGGACGGAAAACATCCTTAAACAAGAAGTAACATCGTTAACACAAGTAAAATCTTGGATTTTATAAATTTAAAGTGTCAACAGACAATGAAAAACCTCATTACGCTTCAACGGCGATAATTAACAACCAATATTCAATTATACAGAAAGCCTTGAAATCGTACAAACACAAAGCGCACTTGTGTACCTTTACGAATACGGTTTATAACGACGCTTATGCGGGCCACATGGCAAATTGCTCGCAGCGATCCAGTTATCCCTCGTGTCGTCCCGCTGTGTGCATACATTAAATCGTACTTTAGGGGAGATTTGAAAGGCAGGCTCCTCCCCCCGTTATCGGGGTACCAATCAAAACCCGGGCGGAATCGCGACCGAGGGCTGCGACTCTCATCAGCCATTGAGGACGGCACCGCATTAATTCAAGTGGTAACTGTCCAAACAAACAAAAACGCGCGTGTTTAAAAAATATTGCTGTTGGAAACGAAAAGGGTGAGTGATGTTTCAAGACCTAGTGTTCAATAATAGCTAAAAACAAGTAAAAATCGAGTTAAGGTTTTTTAGGGTAGTTGATTCAAATTCGTCTTAGACATCTCCATTCATTTTAAAATAATGGTTTGAAAATCGTTATTATCCATGACGCATCTTTTCTTTTGTAATAAACTATTTTTAGATATCGTCCGTAAACAATTCGTGATGTCAAATCATTAGTTCAACATCCTCGCTGTAGCACAGTTTAATTTTAGTTGCCAAGTAACACTGTGCCTATATTTTCTCTGTTGGCAAATCAATTAGAACTGTTAGGGCTAACCACTTTTGTGAAGACTTACCATTTGTCGTAGATAGTTCATACCGAACATAAGTAGTTAAAGTAATAAGCCACTTAGTAAGGAAAATGTGCAAGACAAAACCATGCTAACGATACCAGTGTAATTATCCTGACCCAATTTGTTATTAAACATAATACATATCGAACCTTCTCAACTTGTAAAAAATATCGATTAATAGAACATATCGCTATGATTTCATCTAATACCATCCCAGGCCATCAACCAAAGCGTGACCCTCAATTACAGCAATCAAACGAGTATAATATACAGGGCAACAATGATATATGCAGATGGATGTCGCAACGCGCGCCGCATTCTACCGGTGCTCCTGCGCCTACCGGTATTGGGCGTGCGACGTTACGCGGCGGCCTCGGGGCCCGGAGAGCTTGGCTAATGTTTGTATATGATATGTATGATATATTAATGACTGCGGAGTGAAGTAAGGCACCGACCGAACGCCGAACGCTGGAACTGGAGCAGTTGCGACATCCAAGGCTGCCCCGCGTGTGTGTGTGTGTGTGTGTGTGTGTGGCCGCGCGTGTGTGAGTACGTCTGATACGGATCGGTAAATCACAGATGTATCGATAATAGGTGAGTTGCGGCAGGAAGTTGTTTACGGATATATTGCCAAGTTCTAGGACGGCCACTTATGTGTGAGTAGCTTTTTACCTTCGATATCCGAGTTGTGATACTGAGATAAAATGCACTGTTTGTATCCGTAATAGGGATAAACTAATACAAATTTCTAAGATGAATGACCCTATTATTGGAAGATTTCTTAATTGTGACGAGGTACTATTTGGTTTCGGTTAAAAACTTTTAAAAACGCAGGCTGTCATTATAAACGTTTAAGTTGACAGTGTTAAAAATAAGCTAATAAAAAATTCAACGTATGTATTTGTTCTTCATTATCAAAACCAACAACCTTGTTTACAAGATCCAATAAACGACCGTAATTTCAAATCGTAGCCGTACATGTTGATTACGACGCCGATCCCCGACATCAGCTGATAGCTATACAACAATACAACCTACACTTGCTGAGTGGCGACATCCCTGTACCAGCGTGTTAGCAAGCACTGTATACTCAGCATACCGCCAAACACCTCCCACCACCACCGGCAATTACACGGGAACCGTTTCGCCCTTACATTTTCGGGGGAGAAGAAAACAAACAACCATCATAAAACAGGGGCGGCGGCGGCGGTGCAGATTGATGACATAAAATCTATATCTGGGGGTTGATAAGGGCGGTGATGGATCGGCGCACGCGTTACAGGCACAATCGGTAAGGCGACGCCTGCGTGGGAGATGGTATCGGCGTACGCACAGAGGCGATAAGGGAGTCGATAGCGTCGTCGTAACCTTGCCGCCCCTCCGCCCCCTCCGCCGCCGCCCCCGACCGTATGCTACGACACATTCCCGTCGTCCTACCGCTGTATTTTAACCCCGACAAGTTTTGAATCGATGATGATAGCCGATAAAATCTGCCATGTCGTTTTATCTCTTGTTTGCCTTCGGCTTGGATACGTGTTGCTGTTTTTATCGATATTTTAATAATATCGGGAATAATGAAGAGGTTTTGTATGGAGTAAGTTTTTACTTATCGGATATGAAAATCGAACTATTTCTATTGAGCTGTAAATGTTCGATTTCGCAAATGTGATTTTTCCTTAACTGTATAGCAAATGATAAATTTCGATTCGGTTTTAAAGGTTTGTTGTGGTTTGCATAATCATTTTGTTTCCATAATGATGATTATTCTTTCTGGATTAAAACGTTATTGATTGAAATTGATAAAACTGTTATGTCAGCGGAGTTTAGCAAAGCTAATGAGGACAACACCATTAGAGGGGAAGCAAAATTTTAGCTCTTTACCCTATAATGCATTTTTGGTTGGGAAATGAACCATAACAACCGTTTCTACAGGAAAGTTAAGGAGGTGTAGAGTATAATGCAATCCGTAAGTGTTTGTCTACCCCTCAGGGCTCACTAGTTATTGTAGCAGACATGCAATGCACTCAGAGTACATTACATATGTCGTCTCCAACTAGGAAAGTGGGATTCGAGATACCGGCCGGAAACGTATAAAATTGTCAGTTTGTACACGCCATTTTTTCAAACTTTGATATGTATAATCAGATAGATATGTCCTTCATCAATAACCCCATTTACCCAAATTAATTTCTATCCCTCCTTCAATATTTCATCAGACCTAAAATTCGCATAATGTCCAACCAACCACCCGACCTTTCCCGATGTCGCTCGCCGTTTCCACCGCTTCTCGCCCCAGTACTCCTCGGTACTCGGTACTCCGGTGCTTCGTCGCCCCGGGCTCGCCGCTGTGGCAAGTGTCCGCACTAACGCCTGTCAATTACGCCGGACACGCCCCTATTAGAGACTACCATTGTCAGCATACCTGTGACCCACATGTATTTGTTGTGATAGATGCCCGTGTCACTTCGGATATTCAAATCGCAGTTCAATAATAGATCAATGCCAGTGCTCCACCTGACTGCCCACGACCCGGCATTCCACATTGTCTCGTATCCACTGCTGTCAACATTCCCATGTTAGTACTATTACTTGGTTGGGTCGAACATTCAATCGTAATGTAATTCCTTTTATTGAATCGGTGCTTTTTCATTATGCAATATAAATTTGGTATACAGTAGTACATTTCCATAATCGGTAATACATCGATCACTATCGGTGTTAAATAACAAATTTTCGTAAGTAGCACAAACGACACACAAGTTGACAGATAGAGCCTAACTATACAGCTAATTAGAACCATTAAACAACGATATTCATATTAAGACAGTGGGTAAAATACATCCGAGTATTAAACAGTTTATTGTTATAACGTAGAGTAGATTTGAATTGTGAATTTTAGGCTTAAGTTTTGTGAAAAGGTTAATAGTTTGTTTAGTTGTTATTATGCGCCACGTTAAGCGCCTCGTACTCCACATCATGATCCCTTGATGCTTACACTGGGTTGTTGCGAAACCTGCGATACAGAGCAAGTGTAATGCAGATGTATAGTGTACCTAAACTACATCGTGGTACTTTAGCGCGTTAATTTCTTCTTACAATTCCACTAGACCAATTTGCTCGCACTCCGACTGGCGCGGTGATTAGAGTACTGCAGCAATCAAGATTCCGAGCGTGTGACAAATAGAATAATTAGGGAACCACGCGAGCACCTCGGGTTAATCCGCGCAGAAATGTGGCAATAATGTTAAACGGCTCACTAGCCGGCCTCAATCGCGCCGTTTTTGTCTCGGCGGCATTCTACTCATTGTACTACAACGCGCAAAATAAAGAGACAAAGATATGCACCGCGGACCCCTGACAGAGACGGAGAACTCTAAAACGTACAGTCCGGTTCTGAAAAACTTTACACCGAGTCATTTCTCTTTTAATTGGCTTGTTGAGTTTTACAGTGGTTGTGCGAGTTTAACAAACCCGTATATTTAGAGTGTGACTCTTTTATTTTCCCCGTTAAACCCGAGTCGCGCTCGTTACGGGTCGACATTTCGGCCCGGACCCGACTATACATTCTTCCACGGTAGTTGAACAGCATTCCTTTTTTAAACTTAGTAAATTTTGAACGTCTCGTATGGGACCCACTCTTTATTGCCTTTCCCGAAAACAAGTCTACCTCGTGAACAATGCGTTGTATGTTGTTGAGACACTCGGACGACATGTCCCGTGTGGGACCCTCACCTCCCGGACATCTGGTCTCTGGCAGAGCTCATACTTCAACATTGTTTAGATTCTTGTTTGTAGATGCAACCGCGTTCAGACCTCCTGTTTATCTCCTAGTGATGATTGGTGTTGTATAACTTCACCTTAATGTAATATGTAATAATGCTTCCAAGTGGCGAAAATCAAAAACTGTCACTTTATCAGATCGATTTCCATAAAGCTCCCACTAGAACTGTAGTGGTGCCTAGTGGTAGAAGTACGTGGTAGAAGTAGTGGTGCCTACCGCACCGTTTGTAACTGACATCCTGAATGAGTTCTCAGATTAATAGGTATAATATACCAACCACTATTGATACCTTTTCCTTCAAAGGGAACTTTTAATCTACCGCGTTTCACCTTATTGTTTGCCTATTTTATTAACCATTTTAAAATACCATTGCTGACTGGAAAAAATCAGTTTGAAAAACGTAATAACTGAACCGTGCAATTTCATTTTGTATGGCGTGCATTTGTTAAAAAACTTGTATTAAGTAGTTTGCTTACCTCAATAACAGTCAAAATGCCCAATTAAAAACATATTACAGCATTGTAGTAAAATATTTGGTCTATACTTTACTGAAATCTCCAATGTTCTAGTCACGAACCTATTACTACCTACAATGCAAGTCCCTTCTATACATTCAACCTCTTCCCATCGGGGTCTTAAGAAACAGCGTAGCTCCTATGACGTAGGCGGATATTTCCACAGCGTACAAGTGGGTTGCATGGCTAATTGCTTACTCTCGCGTTTTCGCTGCCACGAGCGAGCCGCTACATTGTGCTTGTCGTCGCTAATTTATGTGGCCGAAAGAATTATGGCTCACGCTAAATACTAGTCTCTGATTAATATGTTCCCTTTAATTTTAGGCTATTGGGGAATCGGCGGTTGATTACCGCTCGTTAATTGGAAGTTGGTTCACCTTGCTCGGTGCTTTTTAATTAAATTACAAATCATTATGGCAGCGACGAAGATAGAAATGCAGTTTTGTGGTGAAACCTGGGGTTCTGTGCATGCCGCTTTCCAATACAGATTTAACTAGACAGTAATCGGATTTTTGAAGGGTTTGAAATAATATAATAATATAATTACTTTGGATCTCTCTTCGTTTACTCTGAAAGTTACAAAGAGATGCTGGCTGTTTTTTCTTAGTCATATATTGTACTAAATAATATTTGGACCGCTACTTAAACGATTCAATCGTGACCACTTGGTTTGGGACTGTGGAGTATCGAAGAGACAAATAAGAAAAGTTTCACTGTATTTCTGATATTTCATTCAACGCTTTCGTTTTGCCGGTATTTCATAATTTTGTTTAAGTTGTAAAATTAAATATATCTCTATTATTTCACATGTGGTATGTTATGCGATAAATATTTTGTTATAAATTATGTATATAAGATATAATTTTAACAATAATGAATGGGTAAAGTGCCTCTACCTCTTTGGTATATCCAGTTATTGTTTTTTCATATGCCAAGTTACTCAATTGGTGATAGTTATGTGCAAAAAATATATCTACAAAAAACTTGGTGACAATTAAAACTGTTCCTCTCTTAATTCGTTGTTCATTTGTAAAAACGTTTCCAAAACCCAGTTTTATTAAAATAGTTCTAGTTGTAGTGCACATTGTCTAGTCACAGGTCGTAGGTCCGGACTTGATCTTGTATATCACCTACTTACCTTTGTTATAACCAGTTGGCTCCGCAGCAGTGACGCTTACCCCTCACCTCAGTATGGACCGAGTATATTGCAACGTAATTTAACTCACTCAGGCCAAGTCCCCACCTGGATATGTGGAAGTGTAGCACAGTAGTGTGTACAGTAGTTCTAACCCCTCCTGGTAACATAAGCCCTTCAGAAAAATAGATTCTGTGACTATTTTTCCTCGCCGTCACATCCACGACGCTGGCGGTCACCATACAAGGACCGCTGCCACCATCGGCGCTCCGTCCGCGACGGACGTCCAATAAATAGACCATATTAGTGTCTCTCGAAGGAGGGAGGCACCTGCTTAGAACAACAATAAAAAGAAGGAAACATCGTTGCTCCAGTCAGTTCTTCACCTAAGACATCCATTTAATTAGACACGAAGTATCGAAATTGTCAATTCGATTGTAGGAAGAGTCGATTGTCAATCAAGTCGAGAGTCGGTCCATTCTGATGTCAAAGTGTCTCGCTCTCTTACCGTGATACGTACAGTCGTGTCCGAACACTGCGGACCTGCAGATGTGATCAGCGCTCCCGCCTCCCACGAACACGGCCAATCAAAGTCGCAACTGGCCGATCACACTGCCTCGACACACGGGACACGGGACACGGGACACGGGACACGGGACACGGGACGTGTCGTGGTATTCTTGGTTCGGTTGACTCGGTTGTAGCTTTAGCTTATATAAGCTGTTGGCTTGTTTTGTTTATTGTTACATACTAAATAGCTGAATAATTGTTACATAATAACGTACCTTGCTGAATATAATGTGCCTTAGTAAGTTATTTAAGGTAAGTTATTTATGTTCTACATTGCTTTTAGTTATGGCCGTAGATAAAGGAGATTGGATATTTGAAAATGTAAGAATTGTACTGTTGTTGAGGGCAAAAATGCATAGTTGATATCAGTGTTATAGGCCTGCGTAAATGTCTTAGGTGAACATGACTAAGCAAACTATAGCATCAACAATTGAAATCAACTCAGGTTTCTTCCGTCGTTTTTTGAAATATTTGTATTGTTTCTGAAGTCACTTGGTTTGAAAAGTAAATTACTTAAATAAATAGGTAAAAACATTTTCCCAGGATTTGATATTTATTTATATTTATAAATGCCAAAAGATTATTAAAATTATATTATAAAACCAGACTGAACACCGTACATTAAAATCGGTTTAATATAAACAAATCAACTGGTAAAAAATTACCTCGATTATTTTTAAACGATTCAATTAAACCGACTTTGCTATACGAAATGTGAAGAGCACTTCCAATGTATGAAATGCAATCAACATTAGAGAAATATTAAACGCAAACAACAATTTCCAGCTGGTGGTTATAGTTCCAGTTTAACGCGCATCACAAAAACTCGCAATATTATCGCAGAATTACAATAACGATACTCCGACCTACACGATTCCCCGGCGGCCAATGGTCACTGTTCCCATGGCAACGCGTCGTGGCGGACTGTGGAGGTACGCAGGCCCGGGCAGGGGAGGGGATGTTCGGCTTTTAATAACCGATAATTCAGAGGCGAATTGCCCGAGTAATTACAACAGGTCCCACACCTCCGACATTAACAAGACGTTTAATATGAATCCCGACAGAACGTTATTTCGAAACACCGTATAAACAATATCGAAAAGAATCGAGTTTTTAATTTCGAATATCGATCGCTCTAAAAAAACGGCGATCCGATACAGGGTCTGGACGTTCCAATTTTGTAGGTAATTACCTCCGCTAGTTACCCGCCGTGATCTATAGCGGGACGACACTCCTGCCCGCGTACGTGCGAGTCATTTATAATTAATGTTTTTTTGTTGTTATTAATCTGGAACTTAACATATTGTCTTAATTATAAGTTCGGAATCCGGTATCGGGTACACATGTTGTAATTACGGCCGAGATTGGACGCTGCCGTGTGAACTCGGTCCCCCAATCGGTTATCGGTCGTGTCCCCCCTCGCCCCCTCCGGAGATGAGTTCGGGCCCGACAGGTGGAGGAAGACTGGCCGGGAAAAGCGGGGGCGAGATTGTCAACTGTCTTATCAGGGGTTGGGAAAGAAAAAAGCGATTAATTTCCTGTGTGCTTTAAATATGGGATGAGCTGACGATCGGGCAGCCCCAGAGTTTCAGCTAAGTCCCAGTGGACACTACATTTAGGCATCTATACTATTCTGGGGACCGTCCGTGATATTTGCTCATTTTATAGATGAGGGTTTATGTATTGAATTACTTGTTTACAGTTGTTGTCTATAGTAAAATGGCTATTAATTCCACTACCAAACGAAATACGCGAATACAAAAAATTTGTGTTGTTACTGGTAGAAATGTAACATTTATAATTAAATTCAACTGGCCAATGTCTACACTTTCATCATAAGCGCGTAGAAAAACAGGGTTAAAGACAGATTTAATAAAATATTAGTTTTTACTTTTCCTAAGTATATTTGTATGTAAATGTTCTTAGTTCTGCAAAGCAACCAACGAACCTGTAGGTGTTATATTTAACAAACGTAAAATATATTACACTATCTTCATTTAAACAGGTTTAAACTTTAATTCTGACCTGTTGTAATTATCATCGAAATACAAATTTATTTTAAAATAAACGCTTGACAAAATTGTTTAAAAACTGATATAGAACAACTCGAAGCAAATTAACTTTGACTTCCAACTCCTAATTAATTATTAGTTTTAATATGTTAATCTTGGCCATACTTTTCACTGCAGTTCTAATGCATTAGCCGGTCATTCGGCGCCACATTTTGACGCTTAATTGCTTCGTATAGTACATGTTGACTTCGAGTTGCAGTAAATTTAAAACTATACTAAAAATCAATTGTCATTATTTATCTCAGATTTGAAAATCATGAAGTACTGGTACTTGAAGGATAAATATGAATACCAGTTAAAATTATGAGATGGCAATAGGATTACAAATAACGCTTTTCTAGCTAAATTTTAGTACACAATCTACGGAATTAGATGCATCTCAATTTCACACTGGCTTCACTGTAACAGTTTCTTCCTTTCAATATATATTTGACTAATTACTCAAAAACTGTGAAATTTACGCGTTAAAATTAAAATACTGGATCAATTTAGCTATCCCAACATGTGTTCGCGTCCCGGCTAGGTCGCTGGTCGCTGGGAACCCAAAGCTATTACGTTGTGATATTGCTCGCAAACCGAAGATTATCGCCCCCCTCTCCCACTAACGGTCCTCCCTCCGCGCTCGCCGTCGCACGATCCGGCAATAAATTACCTGGGAAATTGAACCATTGGTAATATATATTTTTTAAAGAGGTGATAAAATAAAAAATAATCATAGATGCCTCGTCTAGCCAGCGTGGCTGCATGGAGTACGTGCTTGGGCGGCGAGGGGCAGTGTGTTGTTGATTGGATTTCCTTTTTGGAATTTTGGAATCAAGTGGATTTCACATACAAGGATTTTTGGACTTAATATTTTTATGTATGTTTTGAGGAAGAATTGTTATTTTCATTCTGTAGTGCAAAATATATTTTGTTCTGTGGCGGTACACTGGTTGGTAAAGCTTTTGCATTGTGATGAGTTAGTTTTGAGAAAATGCAATTTTTATTGAAATACCTGCACACGTTTAGAACCCTTTCTCTAAGAGATGTGCATACATTCCTTATGTATGTATCACAAACTCTTTGTCAAAGTAACGTACCATACTAAACAGCGATAAGAAATTAAAATAAAAAAACACAAACTGTAACTATGAAGTATCAATGTATTGTTGTAATTGTAGCACTGCACATATTTAAATTTTAAATTTTTTCTAACCAAACGTAAAAATACATGTATACATGCTTTGAACGGGTTTGACAGGGTTGATATGATTCACGAAAAAAATCATACTGATTATTATGCTATGTTAGCGTGTTCTTATACATAGCTATAACAAATAGTGCTCGAAGGATAAAGCTGTAACCCAGACCCTGAGAGTCGTGTGTTAATGTTCCTAAGTTGTTTAAAAAACAGTAACATGAACTAAAAACAACTTCAAATAAAAACACTTTTCTATTCTAAGGCTGTGTAACAGACTGTGTAAATATTGTTAGCATAACAAATCAAAACAATAAGATGTAGTGTTAATTTGACAGTGTTGGTCTCGGTTTGACAGTGTTGTAGAAACTATTTGTGCCGACGATGTTTCGGAGATGGTGCATTCCTCCATCTTCAGGGGAACGACTCACGTACTTGGAGAAACATACAAACTACTTAACTTGTGTGAATGTTTCGGAGATGTTGCATTCCTCCATCTTCAGGGGGACGACTCGCGTACTTGGAGAAACATACAAACTACTTAACTTGTGTAAATGTTTCGGAGATGGTGCATTCCTCCATCTTCAGGGGGACGACTCACGTACTTGGAGAAACATACAAACTACTTAACTTGTGTGAATGTTTCGGAGATGGTGCATTCCTCCATCTTCAGGGGGACGACTCACGTACTTGGAGAAACATACAAACTACTTAACCTGTGTGAATGTTTCGGAGATGGTGCATTCCTCCATCTTCAGGGGGACGACTCACGTACTTGGAGAAACATACAAACTACTTAACTTGTGTGAATGTTTCGGAGATGTTGCATTCCTCCATCTTCAGGGGGACGACTCACGTACTTGGAGAAACATACAAACTACTTAACTTGTGTGAATGTTTCGGAGATGTTGCATTCCTCCATCTTCAGGGGGACGACTCACGTACTTGGAGAAACATACAAACTACTTAACTTGTGTGAATGTTTCGGAGATGGTGCATTCCTCCATCTTCAGGGGGACGACTCACGTACTTGGAGAAACATACAAACTACTTAACTTGTGTGAATGTTTCGGAGATGTTGCATTCCTCCATCTTCAGGGGGACGACTCACGTACTTGGAGAAACATACAAACTACTTAACGTGTGTGAATGTTTCGGAGATGTTGCATTCCTCCATCTTCAGGGGGACGACTCACGTACTTGGAGAAACATACAAACTACTTAACTTGTGTGAATGTTTCGGAGATGGTGCATTCCTCCATCTTCAGGGGGACGACTCACGTACTTGGAGAAACATACAAACTACTTAACTTGTGTGAATGTTTCGGAGATGGTGCATTCCTCCATCTTCAGGGGGACGACTCACGTACTTGGAGAAACATACAAACTACTTAACTTGTGTGAATGTTTCGGAGATGTTGCATTCCTCCATCTTCAGGGGGACGACTCACGTACTTGGAGAAACATACAAACTACTTAACTTGTGTGAATGTTTCGGAGATGGTGCATTCCTCCATCTTCAGGGGGACGACTCACGTACTTGGAGAAACATACAAACTACTTAACTTGTGTGAATGTTTCGGAGATGTTGCATTCCTCCATCTTCAGGGGGACGACTCACGTACTTGGAGAAACATACAAACTACTTAACTTGTGTGAATGTTTCGGAGATGTTGCATTCCTCCATCTTCAGGGGGACGACTCACGTACTTGGAGAAACATACAAACTACTTAACTTGTGTGAATGTTTCGGAGATGGTGCATTCCTCCATCTTCAGGGGGACGACTCACGTACTTGGAGAAACATACAAACTACTTAACTTGTGTGAATGTTTCGGAGATGTTGCATTCCTCCATCTTCAGGGGGACGACTCACGTACTTGGAGAAACATACAAACTACTTAACTTGTGTGAATGTTTCGGAGATGTTGCATTCCTCCATCTTCAGGGGGACGACTCACGTACTTGGAGAAACATACAAACTACTTAACTTGTGTGAATGTTTCGGAGATGTTGCATTCCTCCATCTTCAGGGGAACGACTCACGTACTTGGAGAAACATACAAACTACTTAACTTGTGTGAATGTTTCGGAGATGGTGCAGTGCATTCCTCCATCTTCAGGGGAACGACTCACGTACTTGGAGAAACATACAAACTACTTAACTTGTGTGAATGTTTCGGAGATGGTGCATTCCTCCATCTTCAGGGGGACGACTCACGTACTTGGAGAAACATACAAACTACTTAACTTGTGTGAATGTTTCGGAGATGTTGCATTCCTCCATCTTCAGGGGGACGACTCACGTACTTGGAGAAACATACAAACTACTTAACTTGTGTGAATGGGCTAAGGATGCAACTATTTATCCCTGGCCACTAACGGTGACCGCCACGTTTCTAGATTACTCTCGTGGGCTAAGGTTGCAGCCCAGGCCGGTCAGTTACCCGTGTCACTGGTGGTTAACGCGAGGTGTCCAGATGATGGATCGTCGCCCGGAGTTCCAGGTTGCGGGTTCCAACCACGCCGAGTTAACGAAACGGACCGTCCTTGTAACCTGTTTCTCTTTGGGGGTTAGACTACCTTGTTAATGATACAATTAAAAAGAATGATCAAGTAAACTTGAATAAGCATTCGTTATGGATCACGTAACGTATGACTAGGAATTAGTAATGGACACACAGTTGCATACAGTTTTCATAGACGTACCAGAATTTTAAAGCTGATCGCTCAGACGGCAACCACAGACACATATTATACCTAGTACGAAACAGGAATCAAACAGTTTAGTTATGTCGTTGATTAATTTCCGAAATAACTGATCTAGGCCAAAGAAGGTTCACAGTTATTGTTTTTACATAAAACAGACTTTATCTCACTTTGGTCATATCCAACCCGGAGTTTAATACAATTCAATGGGCTCACAGAGATTTACTTAGGAATGAGTGCGTATAACAAAATAATCCCGTGTAAATTAGGTATTTTTAAGATAAGTTGAAATATGACGCATTCAAATCTGCAGTAGTAGATCTCTGCCTCGCAAAGGACAATCGCTGGCTTGTTTCATTCAGTCAGTGCCCCAGTCCAGATTCCTGTGCCTATCAGGCTCGCATTGTTTCCCCATGTTCGCTGTCGCCTCAGAGTGCTGGCCAATCTCACCGCCTTCAGTGCATTTCTCAGCGTACTTCATTAATTGGCGGAATATTTTGTTCAGGCAGCAATCCTGCTGCATTGCGAAAGTAGCTTTTTACGCTCTTGTCAAGGAATTAAACTGACGGGTTGTATGCTGCTGGAAATAGCTTTCCTTTAATTGAAAATACTTTCTGCTTTTGCCCATCGGTAAAAACTACTAGCTTGGTGCTAGTCTATATTTTCAATCCTGTGATGAACGATTGCAAAAATAATATGCGTGTCGTGAATTAAACAGCTAATTGGTATGTGTAGATATTGTTGCATACAAGATTAAGTTTTAGATTAAATTGAGTTTGTGTTTGGAAAACATAACAAGTAGCTATTACTAACGAATTATAATCAGTTCTTGATAGTATTTATTTTCTCAGTCTGGATAATGTTAAAATATTTACATACATTCTAGTCAGAAGCCAAGTAACAAACTACATGACATGTGATTATTGTTTCTTTTAGCGAATTTCCCCTATAGGGAAGAAGCTATTACCGTAGTCGGCATGGTAAGACCTAGGCCCGGGACCATGATAACTTTTCGTTTTGAGGTCCCCAGACCCCAAAAACACCATTCGTTTGAAACTGTATATATATATATATATATATATATATATATATATATATATATATATATGTGTGTGTCCGTGAGCACGATAACTCTCGTAAAAATTATCCGATTTTGATGAAATTTGGTATAAACGTGTAAAGCAACATTTATGACTTTAAGTTCGAAAACCAGCCAGATCGCTCCATCCAAAGGGGTATTTTGGGGGGGTTTTGTACCCCAAAAATGGGTTTTTCGAATTTTGTACATATCATTTTGGAAATAGTCAAATTTTAGTTTTTCCCCTTGGATTCACCTTAAAAAAACACACAATTTGGTGTTTTCATCATTTCTCTACGTTAATTTGTTACCGAGATATTGAAAGTGCTAAACACAGTACGTTGTCTAATGTTATTCTTATGGAGGAAAAGAAACATTTTATATCTCGCTTATTTATGAACGTATACTGACGAAACTTGGTATTCGGCTTCATCTGGTTGTGGACCATTGATATTTGCTCAAAAAAACAATTTTTTTACAGAGGCTCCCGTAGCAGCAAACCTGCGTACTCAGCCCCATGTTATTCTTATGGAGAATAAGTAACGTGTTATCTCCTCCCTTAATTATGAAAATAAATTAATGAAATTCGGTATGTGGCTTTACCTACATGAGTTATATTGATATTTGTATAAAACCCCATTTTTTGTGTTCCTTGCTTCAGCAAACCTGCATACTCAGCCGCCATGTTATTCTTATGGAGAATAATTAAAATATCATAAATCGTTTGTTTATGAATGTATATTGATAAAACTTGGTATGTGGCTTTATGTGGTATTAAGATACATATATATGCATTGGTTATTCGCTGAGTACGCAGGTTTGCTGCTACGGGGATATTTAAGAATCAGACGAGGTTGGTTTACTTTATTACTAGTTCAGGTTTCATGATTTGTCATGATTTGTTCATGATTTCTCCTCAATTCCATTTTATTCTTGTCATATATCTCATCAATGTTTCCCCACCCTCCTCAGTTTCTTGTGCCGTCCCGGCATCAGATGCAGGATCAGCTGTTAGTGGAGGGCGGTCTTGTGACAATACTGTGTCAAGTGTTTGCTGCTGCTGAGAAGGCTCTTCAGAATGTTTGTTTGCTAACAAACCCCACTTCAAGTGTAGGAGGAGGGAGGGAAGGATCGCTTTGTCGCTAACCTTTACTCCTAAATGTCACATCGAGTTTTTTCCATTTTGCTCTTCGATTGTTGTTCTTTCTGGGATTCTATTTTGTTTCATTATTTGGTGTAGTGGGTTGTGTTGTTTTTTCAATTATAATTTGCTGTTGTTTAGTAACGTGACTGTACACTAAGCACACCCTTAAAATTGCCACCCTTCTTACGAAGAGATTGCCTCTCAATTACATAATGGAATCAGTTTTAAATTGACTGAAGGAGTAAATAGCTGAAGGAAAGAAGGCTGATGAAACCGCAGACTGTTTTTCGTGCCAAATTCAAATGTAAACGAGTTCGCACGCAGCACGCTGACGTGAGGGAAGTGAAACTTTTAAAATTTAAAATCAGTCTAAAAACATGAAATCTTAAAACTTAGATTTTTTGGCTGTTCTGATGCTCCTGGTTTCATTTACCTGCAAAGCTGGGAATACAATTTTTCGTATTATAATGTTAGGAGAAGGTCCAGTCAGGCTTGAAAGTAGGCGTCAGGTTGCTGGGGATGATAAAAGCACTCTAACAAAGGAGTAGCAGGCTTTTCTAGTGTAAAACCACCATAAAACAACGTACTGTGTTTAGTCGAAACACATTTTCTTTAATAACTCGGTAAATATTTATGCTAGAATGACGAGAGTGCAAACACATATATATATATATATGTCTCTCTCTCTCTCTCTCTATATATATATATATAAAATTTTGAACGACCCCCCAAAACGTGTTCAGGGGGTCACGTTAGGAACTTCTATGGTGGTCCCGGGCTTAACTTTTACCGTGCGAGTCATGCTAATAGTTCACTTTCCAAAGGAAATTCACTAATAACTACATTATAATAATAGTTATGCATATAAATCCTATATTGGAAAATATTTTGTTTAAGATGTGTATTTAATAAACCACAGTGTAGTTTAGACATGTCTGTGTAAAATACAAGTGATCTGTAATTTAGCATTTGAATATTAACAAAAATTGATATTAAAACGGGTGTTTATATTACTTAAGAAAACTATTCTTCATAAACAATATTACGAATGTAATTAGATGTTGGCTTGTTTTAAAACTGTTTTTTTTTCTTTGCAATTGGTAACTTTGGTTGTTTTTAGAAAATGTTAAAATACAATTATAAAATGTTTATATGAACCATGTATTTATATATTTCATGGAAAACTAAACTCACAAACTAATTATTACACGCTTCATCATTTAACAAACTGTAACTTGAAGGTGTTATCGTGACATTACTCCATAATTTAACATTCCGATATGTTCGTTTTGTTTTATCCGCGAGTCAATATTTAGACTATATTTGAAAATACTCTGGTGCTTTGCTCATTGGCCGTTAAATGTTAATCTACTGCAGACGATGAATCAATTAGTCAGGTGCTTATTTGAACGCGTGTTTATTTATATATTCTCGTTGTAACTGAGATTGTCAGGTTTAATTTAAATATAAAAATATATATACAGTTGGAACATAGTTTTAAATACATTTCTTTGATGAGCTCTAGAATTTTATGAACGTAAATCAAATACAAAGGTCCACTTTGATAAAAACACAATTAGCATCAGAAAAACGTTTGAAATCAACATGTATTTCATAACTTGTTGCTCATTAATTAGTTTGCAATATAGTAAAAAATTAGAATTTATTGAACCGTCATTGGTGAAATGGTTTAGTAAATACTTAAATAAAACCCAAGAATTCCCCTATGGTGCTAAAAACGTGTTTTTCGCCTCTACATTTGTTCGTACTAAAAGTCGCCAAGGTGGCGTTGCTAAGAGCGTAGTTGGCGTCGCCGTAGTTTTTAATGAGCCCGGCACGGCGGGGGAGGTACGCCACCCCTATACACCGAGGAGACGCCAGCCACCCCCCGTCTCCGCCACGGCGAGACATCAGTTTTTGTCACATACCTGGAGTTCCGGGCGACTAATGCCGACTTTACGATTTCGACCGCATATCGCGTTACCTGTTATTTACGAAGCTGGCTGATATTTCGCCCAATATGGCGGCGCTCCGGCATCCGCGGCGGAAAGTATTCACATATCATCCACCTTTATTGGGTTATGTGGGTCGATTATAAACGACCGTCGCGCCGTGAGACCGCGGCCGAGACAGTGGCCGAGTATTAATGTACAATTATCGGGAGGAATCCATCAATGAACTGAGACCAATACAGGCCCGCGTGTAGGAATTGTGGCGATTTTAAATTATCGATCGTTAAATAAAATTACGACAGGGTAAAAATACTGAAAGACATTCGAATGATTGTTTTAATGAATGGGCCATTCCTGTACGGTTTGTAAACGAGGAAATTACTGTTAACCATTGCTGGGAATATTATAGGCTTTAATTGCATGGTTTTTGTAGTCCACTTTCGTGATTCGCTTTAACTCGATGTAATAACATGAAGTAATGAATTACATATTCTCTGGTTATGGAACGATATTTGTTGGGAGTATTGTGTAAATTATATCCTTAAAATTAATTTAATTAAAACAATTTAAATCCTCCTTTATTCAGAGGGTAAAATTGTAATTTTATGATTATCTTTACAGCTTGGATGATTAAAGTTAGCAAAGAAAGAGAGAGGAAATATATAAATAATAAAACTAACGCACGTACTTCATCAAAGTATTCAGAAGAGAGAAAAATACTTACGTTTAAAGCGGCTTATGACTTTTATAAGACTACTAGCGCTGCAATATGATATATTTCCAAAGCGCCCTCCTAAAAACTACTGTCTATCCCTTACAAAATCCCTTACGAAATCTACTATCTATACCTTACAAACTCCCACTACTGTGATCGGTTAAATGAACAACCAAACTTGACGGTTGATCAGTATAATAATAAAAGTGGTAATCATTTTGCAAAATGATTATGTGGATTTGTGTTTAGTAAACATTAAATAATAGTAATGCTTATTAATGTAAATTAATATTTTTCTATACCCAAAAGTCATCAAA
Source organism: Allygus modestus (assembly GCA_963675035.1). Lineage (NCBI taxonomy): Eukaryota > Metazoa > Arthropoda > Insecta > Hemiptera > Cicadellidae > Allygus > Allygus modestus. The sequence goes on along the minus strand of OY776114.1, from coordinate 2,413,695 downwards.
AGGAAGTTTTTTTGTCTCATTCGTTCATTTTATTTTGAGTAATGTGTTCTTGATAACCTGTTAGGGTGTAGTTGTGAGTCCCGTTGTTTATTTTCACAATGATAAATACAGTTCTCCTTGTATATCTAATTAAATGTATAAAATTATTTGTAGAACACAAAATTATCAGAGATCATCTAAACTCGTGTATATGTTACAATGATTGATATGGGCTACTAATATTATCAGATGTATATTCATATTTTAACAAAGTACCCTTTTTTTATAAAAACATTATAATATAAAGTGTAACCCACAAACGGACTGAAGGAAACCCCTACTGTTGCCAACGGATTTGAGTCTATCTTTAGTAATAAACAATCCAATTAGATTAACTAATCGCGGAAAATTCTAGATAATGGATAAACAAAGATTTGTATCGAGAAAGGAAGATGATGAACTGATTGAGGAAAGGAGTCAGTAACCTCCAGATGGGATTTCCCTGGCAGCATCACAATAAACTTAAGTTTTTCGTATACATTAGTCAATAGTTTCTCGGTTATTGTGTTTCACAGAATTATTAGTGAAATAATATTATCGATATATTTTTCTTAGTTTTCCCAGAACTTAGAAGAAACCCAACTACAGTACGTCAATACACAATTAGCGAAATGAAACAAAAGTTATACACCGAATACAGTTACATAACTATGAATATAAAGTTAGGGTTTCTTGACACATTTTTGTTGGGTATCATCCAAATAACCGACTGCAAGTCAGTTTATCTTTTAATATATTTGGGTGGAAAGAGCTTCTCTGTACTGGGCCTATTTTTGCATTCATTTTTGCAGCCCTCTTACCCGAACCCTTAGACCTAGCAGTACCGACTCGGAACGGAACGGCGCGCCTTCATCTTGATGCGTTCCGACGCCACGTCAGAGCACAACATGAACTAAAACCCGCCATGATTTCAAAACGTTATATTTTTAATCGTCTACCAATTTTATTTCCAATGGTTGCTCATCGAAGAAGTATACTGAAGTATCAATATAATCTGGTAGTAATAGAATTATTTTCATAATATTGCTGTCTCATATATATATAAGTAAAAAGTGTCATTATTCCAGTAGTTTTAATGTTATGTTCGGATTTAATAACGTATATATATATACGTTATTAAATCCGAACATAACATTAAAACTAGTGGAATAATGAAACTTTTTACGAACCAAACCGAGATAGGAGAAGGAATTGAATATTTCTCTCGAATATTGTAAATACAGAAACTTGATCGTTAAAATGCAGAATGTTATTGTTCAGCAGTTGCTAAGTGAAACGTTTACACATTTAGAATTTGCAACGCCTTTTTAAGGAACGATAGTACTACCTTCTGTCTTTGACTACTTCGTCATCTGTTACTCTGCGTCTCTCAAATAGAACCACCTCATGAAAATGTACAGACCCATTGTTACGCAGCATTCCGTCCCATGTAGCACAACGTCTGTCTGTCCGAATGTCCGTCAGCTCGTCAGGAGCGAGACATTGTTGTCACAACACCCTCCCACACAAAGGAAAATTGTAAAATTATTGATTACAAAACGATCTTTTGTGCGCCTCAGTTTAATTTGACGCGCACACAATGATCATGTTGTTGTACTACTTATACAGGATGATTCGAAAAATCGTGACCTAATCGCAGGGTGTCCCGGGTATCACGTAGGCTGCCTAAACACACGGCTGGCCGCACGACGGGCGAGGAGTCATCCTCGGTAATAGCCGGCGGGGCCCATTAACACGCCGTTTAATAATGGCACACACTCACCCTTCTGCCCTTCGATAGGGCTATGGTTATCCTTTCCAATTTGTTCCCTTTAATGTCGTTATTTTCCAATAAGCGATCGCCCGTCGCTTCAGACTTCCAGTCACTAAATGCCCCTCATTACAGATTTACCCGATAAAGAAGGCTAAATGAAAGATTTGGGTAATGGTAAGGATTGCGCTACTGTTACCGGGCAGAAGGCGTCATTAGGGGAGAGCTGCTCACGACCTGGATGTTCCGGGAGCTGGAAACATTAGGGTTAGTAATCGGTCCTTAAATGCTATTCGAGTGCAGCAGTTAGTGGGTCTATTATGCTACTTAAGGTTTTGATTTTGAATTGTTTCCTTTTATAACAAATACTAACTCTTATAAGATATTTAGTTGTGATGATTACTTACTCATAGCGATTTTCACAAATCAAGTGCTTGAACTTCATAACTATGGATAACACTGAGTATATGAATCCACGAACGCCTATTATTAAAGGAACCAAACACGCCATTTAAATCCACACTGTGGATATATTTCAAGGAAACAGTTTAACAGACTATTATCATAAAACTCGACGTAAAGAAAAAGGTAGTTTGAGTTGACAATTTGATGTTCTATGTTTTTTATTGTAATTACATATTTAAAAATCTATTTAAAACTAGTAGAGCTCTTTTTAAGCATTAAAATTAGTAGATCGAAGGGATTTAACTTACTTTTGTCATCCCTTTTTCAAAAAGCTCTCTATTTTAGTTACAACTTGCTTCCTCTCTTTCCATCCTGATTCATGGATTTCTGCAAACCGATTAGTCCTTAGATTATTTGACACAACCCGCCAGTTATCTCACAATTTTCAACCAACCATCTCTTTATACCAACCATTTTTTTCTACCAACCACCCCTCTTCCCAAAGCCGTTTCCGAACTGACTGTGTAACGCGTGTTGCAGTCGCTCCAGTCGGCGGCGCGGCGGGCGGGGACGAGCTGTGCCAACTGCAAGACTACCACGACCACCCTCTGGCGGCGCAACCAGAACGGCGAACCCGTCTGCAACGCCTGCGGCCTCTACTACAAACTCCACAACGTAAGTTGAACCTTTTGTATGAGACCTAGACGTTGGTCTTGAGTATGTAGTCAAACTCGTTGCCTTTATAAATAGTTATTGAAATAAATATTTTTGGAAATATTATAACAGCAAAGAATTAATTACAAGAACACAGTCCTAAGAAAGACTAGGGGTTAAAACGTCCGGAGCCAAAGAAAGGCTCAAAAAAAGGTAAGGCTCTCTCCTAAAGAGATGTTAACCTTGTCTTACATTCAAGATCATCGAGAAAATTAATCCATCAGCCCCAAAATAGTATTACTTTCACAGCTGGGACACACAAGTTACCTTTAGAAATAGACAGTTAATTCATTCCTCTTTAAGGCTTTTGAATCAAGTAGAACATGATTGGCCAAAGAGGGGGTTGCGAAGACTTAAAATTTCCCTGAATCCAACAAGAAATTTTTCAAACTGAATGTTGAACAGTTGATGCGCTCCTGAATCATGTATGTAAGTAATTTTAGTGAAGAAGCAGGTATCAACCAAGGGGGCTACCTTCCAGAAAACAGGAAGGAAGCTAAATATGGAAAACTGTAACTTCCACATCATAAGACCATTCTTTAAAAAAATCTTTCTGTACCAGACTAGGCGTTTTGAGTGAATACTCAAGATTAGCTAAAGCTCGGTGTTTCTAACGCTCACGGTGTCTACCACAAGTTGGACGTCCCAAGCCTCAAGACCCATTGCACATGGGGGCTTGCCCCTCGATGGTCTCGTGTAGGCTAATTAGTCTCATTAGACTAGTGCATCTGGACCACCAGCTACTCTGATCCTAATCGCCCCCATTACTATTTCGGGCATGTCTCGTTGAATCATGTCATGGAGTGTCCTTGCGGCACGTAAGGGTGCATACATGTTTAATAGCTCTCCCTCAGTTGTAAATTAAATCCAAATTGAAATTAAATCTAATTGGAACTATTGAGAAAAATTAAATTTTGTTTCAATGGGTTAGTGGATTACTTAAGAAAGAGAAAAAATGTTTCATGCCAATCTAAATTCGTAATTAGTATTGCAATCGGCACTATAATGATGTATTTTGCGGAATTGTGAGCAATGTAAATGTTTGGAGTGTAATTGAAAGTAATTGATGTAAACATGTAGCAAATAATGTTCTTCCCACCAAACTTTCTACAATATTAATAGGTGATTTTTGTTGATAAATAATGCGAATGGTGTGACTTGACCGTTTTAATTGTAATGAAACATTAAACATAATTTCCAAGTACATAGGAAACAGGATTAATAAAATACGTCTTACAACACTATAAAGTATATTTACACTTATACTGTACTTACATACAAGACGGTAAATATACACCAAAGATGGTACAAGGCGATCGATTTCAACCAGTTACATTCAGAGAATCATTCTCTGATTGGGCCTGATGATGACCGGTGTAACTGGTTGAAATCGATCGCCATTTACCATCTTTTGTTTATATTTTACTGTCTTGTATGTAAGTAGAGTATAAGTATAAATATGCTTTATAGTGTTGTAAGATGTATTTTATTCATCTGTTTAAATTGTAACAACACGTATCATGTTATAAAATAAATTATTTAAGTATATAGTAAACAAAGCTATTGCGTTAACCAGCTCTTAATATCCTTTTTTCAAAAAGCAGTTGGCAAACCGGGCAGAGACTAATATTGCGCTAGACTAAGAACGCTAAATGCTCTCTATTTTAGTTGGCAAACCGGGCAGAGACTAATATTGCGCTAGACTAAGAACGCTAAATGCTCTCTATTTTAGTTGGCAAACTGGGCAGAGACTAATATTGCGCTAGACTAAGAACGCTAAATGCTCTCTATTTTAGTTGGCAAACCGGGCAGAGACTAATATTGCGCTAGACTAAGAACGCTAAAAGCTCTCTATTTTAGTTGGCAAACCGGGCAGAGACTAATATTGCGCTAGACTAAGAACGCTAAATGCTCTCTATTTTAGTTGGCAAACCGGGCAGAGACTAATATTGCGCTAGACTAAGAACGCTAAATGCTCTCTATTGTAGTTGGCAAACCGGGCAGAGACTAATATTGCGCTAGACTAAGAACGCTAAATGCTCTCTATTTTAGTTGGCAAACCGGGCAGAGACTAATATTGCGCTAGACTAAGAACGCTAAATGCTCTCTATTGTAGTTGGCAAACCGGGCAGAGACTAATATTGCGCTAGACTAAGAACGCTAAATGCTCTCTATTTTAGTTGGCAAACCGGGCAGAGACTAATATTGCGCTAGACTAAGAACGCTAAATGCTCTCTATTGTAGTTGGCAAACCGGGCAGAGACTAATATTGCGCTAGACTAAGAACGCTAAATGCTCTCTATTTTAGTTGGCAAACCGGGCAGAGACTAATATTGCACTAGACTAAGAACGCTAAATGCTCTCTATTGTAGTTGGCAAACCGGGCAAAGACTAATATTGCGCTAGACTAAGAACGCTAAATGCTCTCTATTTTAGTTGGCAAACCGGGCAGAGACTAATATTGCGCTAGACTAAGAACGCTAAATGCTCTCTATTTTAGTTGGCAAACCGGGCAGAGACTAATATTGCGCTAGACTAAGAACGCTAAATGCTCTCTATTTTAGTTGGCAAACCGGGCAGAGACTAATATTGCGCTAGACTAAGAACGCTAAATACTCTCTATTTTAGTTGGCAAACCGGGCAGAGACTAATATTGCGCTAGACTAAGATCGCTAAAAGCTCTCTATTTTAGTTGGCAAACCGGGCAGAGACTAATATTGCGCTAGACTAAGAACGCTAAATGCTCTATATTTTAGTTGGCAAACCGGGCAGAGACTAATATTGCGCTAGACTAAGAACGCTAAAAGCTCTCTATTTTAGTTGGCAAACCGGGCAGAGACTAATATTGCGCTAGACTAAGAACGCTAAATGATTACAATACGATCTTTTGTGCGCCTCAGCTTAATCTGACGCGCGCACAATGGTCATGTTGTTGTACTACTTATACAGGATGATTCGAAAAATCGTCTGACTACAAATCTTACTTGGGGGGCTTCTTAATAATGATTTTGTTTACGTCATTGGCGGAGGGCATTCATGCCCTTGAACAACATTCCCAATCATTGATTATTTAAATTAAAATAGAAACATTTGGACAACAAATATTTGTGTATTCAGTTTGAAAGAGGGAGTTTTAGTTTTATTAACAATGATGGACACTTTTAATCGAACAATATTCCGACAGGTTTTTCGTCAAGCGATGACATTATCTAATTGATTTGAATTGGGGCGTTGCCTTTAATATTCGTAAACGTTTTTTATTAAATTTTTTTTATAAAATTTTGCTCTATGTAATAAATAAGTTGGAACTAAATACCGGTGCAATACTTAATGATAGTATGCATTTAAACTTTCATAAGTGTAAAGTTTACAACTTAGAAATTTATGTTGAATATTATCCATATTATCCCCAGTTAATTAGTTATACCGTATAGAATTTATAATGTTTTAGCAATGAAACAGGTCGTTGAACATCGATTCGCATTTGACAACCACTGTGCCACGCCATTTTACAATAAATGCTCAGCACGGCATTGTAGTATTGATTTTATTATAAGTTTAGCACCCACATATTTACCTCTCTATATATTCAGTTCTATGAAATAAATATATACAGGTAAATTGTAGACGATTCATAAATCGCCTCACGATGATGAGAAATAGGTAAAATTAAAGGAATTGCCCAAAACATTATAGGAATACGGATAGCAGTTTTTTTAACTCCATTTCAGCCAGAAATAGGAACAAATTGCCCCAATAAGGGCCGCTTTCCCCAAGTAAAGTTTAACTTAAACTTGGGTTTAACTTTAAGTTTATGAGAAATTACGCTTTTCAAATGTGTTATAGGTAGTTTAAACCCTGTTTATGTTAAACCTATAGAGAGGACCTGTATAACGATTTTATTCTATGCCAACATAATCTTAAATCCATTGTAATAATATTTGTTTTCAGTTTGATTAGAGGGTTAACAAACCAACCAAATCGTATTAAACATGTTGCCAGCTGGATGTTTTGTGGATTAAACTAAACTAGCTAGATAAAATGTCGGGTAAAACTAATTGTGTCTTAATCCCAAGTTCAAAATAATCTTAGGTTTAGTTTAAACCTAAGATTAAACGCGGGGATTTTTTGAGTTGGGGAAAGCGGCCCTAAGTAAGGCATGGGGACGGTACAAAAACAACTACTGTACTTTGATTCCAGTTCCCCATGTGATTTACCCTTTTACTTTATTTGCGTATTGAACATGACATGTACACAATTTCATATTGGGGCTATAGCACCTACAAGCCCCTAGTATAGTAATTTGAATTTTAATCAATCACATAACTTGTATGCATATAGTTCACGCATTTTTAAGAAACCTCAAGTTATGTATAAATTGCACTTACATCCGTATATACATATCCATACATACATTATAATTATAATTTGTATTATAATTTTGCCTACGTTTAAATATTTCTGTTAACAATTTATTTTTAGAATTTTTAAACTATCGATTAGTGTAAATTATCAATCAAACTACTGGAGTTACATTCCCGTAGAATAACATTACGATTTGTTCAAACACCCCATCATATAAAAAGAGGTCCGCGATCGTTATTTGTGTTTATGGGCAGACAGTGTTCTAACACTATTGCATTCGCAGTATAGCATGTCTGTCACAAATATATTAGGATAAAAAATAAGCCACGCTAAGCATCGATGGTATCGCGGCCAACATGTGGTTTATGAATGCCTTGCGTGCTGTTTGTACACTACGGCCATTGGCGGGAAATCCTGCCCAATAGTCCCGCAGACTGACGTATTTGAACAAGGCGATTAAAACGTATTGGCTTTCAAAAAGTAGGTTTACAAGGCGTAGGGGATGTTGAGCAACGGCATGTTTTGTTTTGTGTGTGTGCTACGCTTTTGGAATTTTTTCAGCGTTTTGTTAAGGAAGGTCACACCATAACCTTTTTACTATCTAAGGTCGACCTTAATGTTCTTAAAAATTATCATTAGACTATAAACAAAAACAGAAAGTATCCTTTTATTAATTGCCCAATGACAAATTACAGCCCCAGCCCCATCACTTACAAACTTTTTCAACATTTCATTTCTTGATCACGATTGACCAAGTGAACTTACGGGATATGAGGCGATTACTCTATCCACTTTACTAGCCAGTAATATAGTTAGATATTACATAAACCCCTATTTTAACCCCCCTTTTTTGAGGGAGTAGTGGTACACTCTTCCACTTGGAATTTGACTACCCACACCTACTGACTAAGAGATCTACCCAGACTACTATTTTTCACTAGCCTTTTTAGCGAATAAAATAAAACAGGTGACGCTTGTGTTTGTGAAAACTGATTACCGTTCTAACGTTACATTGTGCCACGCCGGGGTCAACAAACGACAGCGCCATCCATCGTGAGAAAACAACGACGGATTTGTCCGGTCAGATTAAAACGTTGCATAGGGTGGCCAAGCGAACGACACCAGAGAAGGTGTGAACGAGCGTATCTCTGGCGGCCTGCCAGCCCGGTGCTATCGTCATCGTTTTTTGATAAGACGCGACGCGCCACGGAGGCATATCCGGGGGGGGGGTACCAACCCACCTCCCCCCTATAACCCTTGGCATAGTGGTTGTGGTTAAACTATTGCCAGAGTGATTGATGAAGAATACGATAAGTAAATGTCTCTTATACGGGTAATTAATTTATAAATTCTGAAGGCAGGCTAGTACGGTAGAGTTAAAGTAAAGCTAATAACAGCTGTTTGTGGTTTGAATGAATTATTTTTCGTTAGTTAATTGGATTATTCTATGATCCTCATTATCTTTTGACTTGCTAACTCGTTGTATTATTTTCATTACTACTTCGTATAAAATAGCGTTTAAATACTTAACTAGCATTAAGAGTCAACTGAATTACTTTTTAAAGAATCTCAAATTTTATCCTTACGCCAGATTTTGATCAAAACCGTACTGGTCTACCTATACTCTCACAAATACATTTTTATTAGCCCCATTTCCCATCAGTATCGGACCAGAGGAGCTGTGAATGTGGGGCTGCAGGTACCCAGAGTGTTCAAATCAGCAAATTTACCAATTCTTTTTATGTTGCCCATTTCCTGTATAGAAACATACCAGGTGAGGTAAGGGACCTGCAGCTATCACACTGTGTTTATATAAACGTACCATCAACGACTGGCTGTTGGGGCTTGGCCTTGACCGATCTGAAACTCTTTTATCAGCTCCGAATACCTCTGAACGAATACTTATTACTGAATCAATTCAACTCAACTAATTTGCCTTCTATAAAGCCGCTTAATAGTATTTTTCTACATTTCTATAAGGTACTATATATATATATATATTTTTTTTTTTTCTTATTACATAACATTAAGCTAAAGTCTAAAATCCAAAGTCTAAGGGCGAAACTTATTATTTTATTTTTTCATGCTAATTGTGTTTTATGTTATTGTACACTATGGTAGGCTGAGCCAGATAATACTTTCACAACCATACTAAACAATATTATTTTATTTGATTTATTTATACTGTAGCTTTGCAGGTTGCTCTTTCTCGAAATTAACTAAGTGAATTTTTGTACATATCGATTTGTTTCATTAGGTTTATTTTTAGTGTAGTAATAGAACTCTTCACGCTCACAGGTCACTTGTAGCCCATGCGGGACTATTTGTAATAAATTACAGGACTACCTGTAATTTATATCTTAATTTCTATAAATAAATTGATTTGATTTGTTTTGACACAACGAAAACTTTTTTTTCGAAAACCTACATTCATTAATTTATATAACTTAACGCCGTATATTTATAACCAATTTTCGTAAGTTACAAATGGTAGCGAAATTTAAGGTATGTTTCTTATTGAAACTTAGCAAAAAATATACACTGTAAAAAGTAACCAGTACTGTATATACTTTGAGTATTTTTTTAAAATATTCTTTGTATTTGCTCATACTCTTTAATGAATTTGTGTATGGACTGACAGTGAGTTCAAAGAGTCTATAGTTCTGTGAACTTCAGTACCATCCACAAAATAATAATGATTTATTAAAATACTAGCTGATGTCCCTTTCTCCACACGGGGATTTAGCATGAATAATTTTTAAACTTTTACATTATAATCAGCTGATTAACCGAATGAAATGAACTCCACAATATGAACATTGGAACTTTTAAAGCCCATGGGGCGGAGCCGTGGCTGTGGATTTTTTCCAAAGCCCCAAGAGACACATCTTGAGGGTAAGAGGGTAAGAGCTTTCAATTGGCACCAAACATGTAAGGAAATTAATAAGTTTAAATATCTAAATTCGAAAAAATCAAGAAATTCTGTTAATTATATAGATGGATATAACATCTATAGTTATTAAAAAAATGTCAAACAAAATCCAACAACCCCCACATCAAAATTACGATCACATTAAAAGATATTAATCGTTTAACACTAAAAAAACAAAAAAATCGTTTCCCCCAAACCTCTTGAACCTCTCCCACGGCCCCGCCGCGCTTCCTGCTGCGATGAACGACTTCTCAGTCCTGCTATAAACCCTTCCATGAGAATTCGCCAACGACACGGCGACAAACACAGACAGGATGATTCACGCGAAAAAACTGTCCGGACTAATTAAAATAAACGAGGGATGGTAGCGGGGCAATGGGGGGAGACGGGGAAGTAATGGTTCGTGCCCGACGACAAGGGCGCTCCTTGAATCTGTGTGGCCGCGATTAACAGTCCTGATTATCGGAGATTTGTTGCCAACTGTGATAAGCTTCTATTTTGATCATCTGTGCACACCTATGAGCTGCGGGTATATTTGGCCGCGGTGCTCCGTGCCCCCGGTCCGGAACGGCGCTCATCTGGTGTTGCGCTCGGTCGGACGAGATTTAGTGATCGCTTATCGGTCGGGGAGTAAATCTTATCTCGAGATAATAATCGTTGTACTATTCGAGAGCACTACAGGGATGATTTATTCCCATCGGATGGGTTTTAGGATTAATCCGGAACAGTACGCTTTTGTGGGTCATCGAGTTGGATGTAGGATCTGCAAGTAATTTGGCAAGACCAAAGTAGATAGGGGCGTAATGGTTGTATAGGTCGCGCCTCCTTAGTTTTCTTGTCTGGTTCCAATTTTGTTGTACGGTTCTGATTTTTCGTTGTTGTAGAGAAGGCTGTCCATCTAGAATCAGGGTTAAGTATAACCCCATAATCTCAAGACAATAATCTCATCTTGAGGTCAGTAAGTAAATTCTGAACCATGCTAAGAAAACTCACATTTCACTCATTAGTTAAGTTAAAACTGCAGCCTCTCCGAGAGTGTAATATTTACCTCGAAAGATTTGGAGCTTTCGTTAGGTTCTCTAGCTTTCGAAAACTTCTCTTTGGAGCTTTTCCGCTATTAATATATGTATTTTATCTCTATGCAAAATCCCCGTTTATTTATTCCTGTTTTCTGTAATTATGTATGTGTGTTTTGTAATCGATCTGTTTGTTTGATTTTCCTGTAATACCCAGATTAATTTTGTAGCAAATAAATTTCATTCTTCTCGAAAAGAGATAAAAAGTATGCAATTGTGAATTAAAATGCACTAAATAACTATTCATCAACCTAATCTGACTGAAAATGTTTTATACGTTTTTTTGTCTTTGTTTTAGAGATGTTCTTCATCTCTTATCAACACCAAAGGAATTTTAATATACAAATCTGATCACCTGGAATCAATGTTCTAACAGTTAGCAGCATTTTCAGAAACTCTCTAGAATTTTTCAGAGAATTATAATTTAATCTTGTGAAACTAATTGCAACTTTAAAAATGTACGTTAAAATGTGAAAGAGTCTTTTACTTATTCTAGATATTTTTTCATGTTTTATAAATAATATAACAATTTTAAAATAAAATCCTAAAACAGCTTTTGTTCAACGTTGTATTTTGTTTTTGTTATTGTTTATAGCATAATATGAACCCCGCATAAAACACATAAAAGCGCCACCGGGGCGGAGTACGGGGGAAACGCGCAACAAAGGTCCGAGAGGGGAGGACGTAGCAGACCGCCTCGGGAAGGCCAATTTTCCTTAGAAAAGACTTTGAATAAAGCAACATTGAATAGCGAGGAGGCTGGAATCGATTATCGTTGACAAAAAGTGTTTGTGTCTCGCAATCGGATCGGACGACAATCGGACAAAGCCGAGTGGGACACTTCCGATAAGATACATGTGTCCCATTGAGCTGGCACCGCCCCCCGCCCTCCGCCCCTCAAGACGCGGTAATAAATCGACCGGAAAATGTAAAAAGTAGTTACTGTCTTAATACGTTTGTTACAATTTATAAAAGGAGGGATGCGGAGATAGTAAGTAGTTTTTGGTGACAAATTATTTGGTATTTTAATGTGTTAATGTTTTATGGATTTTCCTTAAATTTTTCCGCGCGTCGATGTATTTTACTTTTTGATATTACAATATAAATTAAAACGTATATAGAAATTTTATATCAAATTAATTCAAAATACCACTTAAATATTGTAAGGGGTTTAATGCGGACAAATGTAAAGGTTATAAATCCAATAAATAAATAATAATAATTTTTATCATTATAACAAATGGGAAATGTGTGGGTCCAATTTTGAAGTTTTATCGAAAAACCCCTCTAATATAGCATAGTTTGGGTTTTTTTGTAGTTTCTAATCCATCACAATTTATAAAATGTTCGATAATACCTCAGCGCCCGTATAGTATCCATTGGAGGCCAAAGCATTCGTACCCACAAAATGCAACACCAGTATCCGCTAACAATGAACAAGGTGAAAATTTCACGGTGCAACCGGGATCATCAGGCCTATATATATAGACAATAGAATATATAGAATAAAGAATATATATATTGACAATAGAAAACTATTCAAAGAACTGCTACACAAAATAATCTTTTTCGCATCAACTGCATTATTTAGAATTTTGAAAATATTGGTATCCTTAGGACGTACTGTAATTCTTTTTTTTAATCAGTTCATCAGTAAAACAATAGCGAGGTTATAAGGTAGTTACAAACTCGCGTGATCATCAAACTCTATCAACGTAAATTATAGGGCAGTACACTTCCAGCTATCAAAATATAAAACCCAAGTTTCATTTACAATCTGTAAACCGTTGTTTACCCAGCGACATATTATTGTAAACACATTTCCTGATCAGAATGTACTTTTTTCTCCGTTACCAAACCCGATTCCTTCACCTCGGACGTGGTTGTAGCGAGGTGGCGCGGCGCGGCGTTGGCGCGGCGTTGGTGCGGGCACGGTGGGTGGCTTCCACCGATTATTTATCTGTAATGTATTCATTCCACCTACTGTCTTCTGCACAACACCGAATAGTTTATTAACACAGTGGTCTACTTGGTCCCCGACCACACCGCTGCAAGTAGACCGTGTCTGACGTGTCTCACGGTTGTTTACTCTGCTGTTGCTGTACCGACACCTGAGCCAAGTGCTTTTTAATAGCTGCGTTCTCAATCGTTTATTGTTAATAAACCCTGTGAACGCCTTGGGTGCGAAAATTGCGTGTTAGAAACCCGTTTAAAACAAATTTCTCAGTTGGGTTGTGAAATTTTGAGGAATAATGACTTTAAATTAGTCGTTTAATTATAGGAGTAGGTGATTCGTCATACTTTATGAAGTTTTTTATTAGTTTAAATTAATCTACAAGGGTGTATTTTGCGCCTGATTTTAAAATATGTTTTATTCTTCACCCTACGATATGATCAAGGCTTGACAAACTTATACCGATATATTAAAATCTCCTAAATTTTTGGTACAATTTGTCTTATATTATTTTACTATTTAAAACTCTTGTCAGTTTTTCAGTATACCTTACATTTCGTTACCATGGAAATTTAAAACTTGTTACACAATTTTTAGCATAATTTGCTACTTTACAAAATTGTCCATCTAAAATTAAACATTAAAATAACCCGCCAATACGTTAGAATGATATAATAGCGAGTTGACGATCTCTTCTATAGGTAAGTTGTTTTATTTCTAATGTGAGGTTTGAAATTCATCAACCAGAGAATTGATCCTTATTTAAAAATCCCTCTCCCAAACATGAGATGTCACATAAAACCTTAATAGGGTTACAGTAGCCTTAAAGTTCCAAGTCGTAGGGTAAAATAGATCATTAAAATATGCTAGTTTTGACCTATCCAATTTTTTAAAATCAGCTTTATTACAAATCGAACAATAATTGTTTCATTTTTGAATTATTCAATTGTACTTTTCCACCTAAATCGTCTTGGTAAGAAAAAACAAGTTAACAAAGCAATTATAAAACGAGATAATGTCAAAAATTATAAATTTCCGAACTCAAACTTATCTAAATTACACGTGTTATTTTGATATATCCTTCTATCCTTCCCCAACCGTTACCAATCAGTGTTTAAATTTAAATCCACAGCTCGACACTCGCCATCAACGGTAAAACCGCGATCGAAAAGTCGAATCAGAGCAGACCGTAAGCCTGGACCGTGAGGCGTGGAATAATTTGGTAAGCACAAAGGCCGCAGTGGTGGTGACGTGTATGGCCACATGAGATGGGATCGGACTCGTGCCCTGATAACATCGTGACATTTACAGTCGGTCCCTGTCTGCACCCGAATACTCCCTCGGGACTCTGGACCTCTCCGTCCACGTATTGCTGTATTGTCCCTGGGATCGTCCCGACTGAGTGGGGTCGGGACCTCGTTGTATTGACGTTGTATTGCATGGTGTAGGGCAAGGTACATGACATGCTTGTAATTACGATGAATATAATGCGCAGGGTGGAAATAGGATTACTCTAAAAGAAGCGAGTTTTAAACCGTCGATAAAACCTTTTTTTGGTAACCTGTTTTATAGATAAGGAAGTAAGAAAGTTTCCAGATTGTCTGCTCAAGTATTGTTCATGATATAAGATTCCTTATCAACTCAAAATGTAATTTTGAGATGTCAAATCGTCGCTAAAAATGTCGAAACCATAAAAATGTCGAATCTATAATACCGATAGCAACTTAAAATATGAAGTGTTGGAGGAAGTAATATGTATTTTTGATGCTTAAGGGTTAAAACATAGGAAATCTATTTTTAAAGTGCATAATTACGCACGGTAATTTCATTTAACCATACTATTATAAATATTGAATAAATTTGGTTTGAGAATGAAATGTATACAATTAAAAATATTAATATAAAAACTATGTAATAAATTTTCCTATGAACAAATCAAAGAACCTAAATCAAATTTCACGATTCTTTACCAAGACTTTATCTTGTACTTTAACGTGGGGATGTGTCAAAACCTTAAAATTCATAACTTATCAAACGTATAACTCTCAGAAAAATTAAAATACATAAATTACTCCGGTGTTACTATCTCAATATCTATATAGTCCTACCTTTTGGTAATTTATATAGTGCTAATTCAATTTATTGCACCTGTATATTCTCCAACGTTTTGTACTTAATTACCAACTAACAATTGTTACCTATTTTACAATCGGTATAACTTAATAATTTCTATGCTTCAACATGATCAACTGTCAAACTCGGAGGTTTATTTGTTAATCTTTTATAGTGTTGGCGATTTCTCCTGCGCTTAAGGTGGCTTTAGTAGTTAATATTTTAGACCAACAAGTATGTTTCATACTTTACTTTAATCTATTTTTCCTACTTACTCACAAAGTTTTGTTTCCTTATTACTTAAACAACATTTTTACTTCGCCAAGATCATTTTCCAAGCGCTTGTCCCCATTCGTGCCGGCCCACACTGTGTCTGTATCGCTCGATTACCTGGCTTGATGTTTCTCTCCATCGTTCGCCAAGTCACTCTCGTCCCCAAACATGATTAATGGAAGCTTACCGCACGATCATTTATTTCAAGATGTTCTCCCGCCATGTCGCTGGTTTTCAAGTAATCTATAAGTTATAACTCACACCGTTCTTGAAGCCTTCACTTCTCCTAATCCATATAAAAAAATTAATGGTGGTTTTGTTTGTTTGTATTGTTATTAGTTGTTTATTAAGGTTTTTTTTAGTTTTTAATTTTACCCGAAAACAGATAATTTATTAAAACTATTAATGATCAAAAATATCAGATTAGTGGTACGAAAACAGTGACAATGATACTCTTTTTTGGAATTTAAAGATACAGATTATATGGTAATCTAAAGAAATCCACTGAAGCAATAGTGAAACCAGGAACCTATCAATGTTAAAGAATTCGTGTAATATACGCCTATAAATTGCTTGCTATGTTATATTCTAATCAAAGCTTTATACGTGATTTTGCATGGTAATATTTTTCCTCTGGCATGAGTTATTTTAGGATTACAATTTTGACAAAAGATTTCTTGAGTGTTATCTGTAGTTAACATTTCAAGCAATTCTTTAGCAGAAACTGTATTTTTAGTTACAGATTTACTGAATTGTGTATTCTTTGGAGTTGATGAAGATGGCTTTACGAAAAGCCATAACTAAACATTGGTTGGCAATATCCGTTGAGGTAAAAAAGCATGCAACTTTGAAAGACTGCAGACAACTTCTGCTCATTGCAAATAACTCTGATGTGGCGTAGGAATTGATTATTACAAAAGCAAAGTAAAAGGATGAAAATAGTCCACGAGTTAAAGCCACTGGGCATGAACTGCTAGAAATACAAGCACTAATGAGTGTTGTTAATGATTGAGGAACTCCACCCCGACAAAGGGCTTGCCCGCAGTACAAAGGGCTACCTCGTCTTGCCAAAACACTCTCCGAGGGCGCGGTCACTGCCCTTCTTTCTCGCTATTTTCGTCGCTAAAATGTTAGCTAAATTAAGCCCTTCGAGCAAAACGCGGTGAAAGTTTCGGTAATTGTTCAACTGGTGTTTTGTGAGTTTTTCTTGGGGTCTTGGGGACGTGTTGGTTTAGCTCAAGCCTGTCTAAGGTTGGTGTATAACTACCAAAGGTTTCTAATGTGCAGTACATTTAGGAAGGCCAGTTTTAACGTAAACTTTTTTCTGTTTTGAAAATGTAATGCAGTAATGTTGAAAATAAGCGTTACTACTACAGTTAAAATAGTTTAGATAAAACATAACATCAGCAAATTATTAAGGTTTGGTGTGTAGTGACATTACATTTTAACACTCAGCACTTGTTTTAATTGAGTAATACATAAACCAACTCCCCATCATTTGACAATTAGTATCATAATATACACATATCAATCCTTTACTGTTATATTACTTTTACTGTTTTATGCTTGCAATCGAGTTCCAGTTACAACGGCTATGTTTATGATCAGAGGTTGAAGTTGTTAACATAGACATTATTGATATATTTTATTCAATTGTAATAGTATAGTTGATGATGTTTTGCGAGTAAATACATTATTTGGGCTGGAACAAATTTGTCGAATACAATTTGAAACCCATCGACTCTAATGTACTCTATTTTGATTTTATTTAATTTGTATGCGAAATTTGTATATTCAGAACTTGTTTCGTATGTACAACAATTTCAAGTTGATTATATAAAATTGAAAGTGTTCAATTTAAAAGCTACATAAAACTGACATTAAAAGAAGCACAACTACCTTCAATCATATCCTTAATTTAAAGGCATTGGCAACAAAACCTAAAACAACTTTTTGTAATTTTCTATCATAAGTCCATGTGTAGGTAGAATTAAAACACAAGTTGTGTTTTCATTTTCTTTCACTGTTACAGTATAATACTAGGGGTAGAGCTCATGGGGATACGAAATTATGTGTAAGCTTGCATGCGTATTACACATACATATAAATTAAAACTAGATAGTTTGTGGATGTTAGCCACAAGTCAGCTGATGAAGTCCCTGTGTTAGACCCCACCAACCTCCGCCCCTCCGATCTCAGTGTTGACAGACGCCAGATGGGGTGGGACATCTCCACAGACAAATTGCACTTTTTACAGTCGACAATTAAATCCGTGGCTTAACTGCGAACTAATATTTGCCGAGGCGCAACCCTTGCCGCCTTCCACGCCTCGTCGACGCCGCTCAGGATGGGTCCATTAGCTACATGGACATGTTGACATGTTGACATGTTGCGATCTCAGAGAAGGGGTGCGGTTCAACCCCGTGTAGACGTCAAGAGGAAATAACTCCCATGTGAATGTTTATCGGTTCATATGTATGATGATGAAAAATTGGCTTGTAACCTGCGGATTTTCAATCAAAAAAGTCCGAAGAGATCCGAATAAAGAGATCCGAGTAAAAACCGCAGATGTCCAATTGCACCGGCGGTCAGGTATCAGCCCCAAACTGATGTATCAAATTGCACCAGCGCCCCTTTTGGGGGGTGTTCAAATTGCACCGATGGTCAATTAAAATTATTCAAGAACATTTTTTATTCAACAAAGTATAAGAGTAGGTTAAAATATATAAAGAGGTTGTAGAAATAACTTTTGCATAAAAGAAATTGCGTTACATAAAAGAAATTGCCAAGTAAACTAGTGATGGGGATTATTATAGGGAAGCCTAGTACAGTAACCCCAAGTGGCTCCTGTGAGATGAGGCGGAAATGTGGCATTAAAAAACATATGTTTATTATTATTCTTAAGATGGCGAAATTTCTAACTTCAATTAATAGTACCTTGGGGCCGAGCTTTGCTCGGGGTCAGAATGTCAACAGATAGGAAATATCTCAAATCAATCGAGAACATCAGAGATGCGAGAAACAAATTTCGGACTTTCCATTATTATTATTACGTGTGTTCATACGCATTACTGTTTTACGGTATAACGTTGAACGTTTCATGTCAATGTGAAGTGGGGTAGGGTTTGAGTGGGAGGGTAGATTTGACCACCGGTGCAATTAGACACTTTTCGGACGTAGGAATGTTTTGACCCTCGCAATTGGATATCAGGCATAAAAACACAACTACCATTTTTTTCTATCTGGCAGTCAAATAGCAATTAGCCTACTCTATTTGAATATTGATGTTACCAATCCAAGTAAGTCTCTTGCTAACAATTTAATGTTTTATAATTTATCCTTCAATCTATAATTTTGGTACTTCAATAAAAATAGTCATTTTGAGGGGTTTTATATTGATCCCCATTCACTGCATGCCATAAACGAAACTCGATCATTGTTTCCCCACAATGAATGATAAGTACATATAACTCGTTTACACTTATGCATATGAAAATACAGTATATTCATAGATTATATAGCTGGGGAGAAATCAAACTGTTTAGATGGCATTTCGTAAACCTCCAATTACCTGAAAACGGTATAAAAACAACCCTCGTTTAGATCCAATACTGTTCAAAACCCCAGGGAAAGGATTAGCTTTCAGCTCGATCGACCCTTCCATTATAAGAAGAATTTGGGATTCTGGGAGCGACCGTATAAAAAGTGAAATAGGCTGTTATAAGTTGTCGACCCGGCGACTCGTGTTTCCGTTGATATTGTAACAGAAGAGACTTTGTACGGCCAGACGACACCCCCGCCGACTGTCTGTCCGCTGTGGGCTGGGAGTGCCACTAGGTGTGTCTGTCTGCCCCGCGGCCCTTACCACCTTTTGTGTCTCCCCATTTCGTCAAAATGCCAAAAGGTAGTGGCTAAAACAAAAGCCCCATTGAGAGAGGTCAGTTGGGATACCAATGGCATTCCAAAGTTGAAGGATATAGAGGGTGAGTTTGTTTTAGGTCTTGTAATAGGGAAAGGAGACAGCACTTCCGTAGCCTTCGTTTTATTTTAAAAGGGTTCAACTGTTGAATAAATTCTCCAAATTAAAAACGTTACCATACTTATAATGATTAATTAAAGCTGAAGCTAACCATGAAAGCATTTCAAATGTCAAAACATTGATGGTTCGTTGAACGATTAGACTTTCGCCATTAATAGTTATATTTATTACCATTTTACCATATCATTATCTCATATTTATTATTACTGTATTATATTATTATCTTTTATTACTTAATTTTTTATTGTTCTACTTTTTTGAATTTTTCGTATATATTTGTCTCAGCATCAATAGAGTAGTTATCCACCTAGTCCTGGCGTTAGTTTGACAATTTGTATAATGGTGTATCCGTTGGTGAATAAATAAATAAGTTACTGACCATTAGTTTTGGGAAAATTAGTTAACTTCGATGTTTGCACTCCTTTAAAGACTCCTTAGTGTAACAAAATATACATTTGATCAGTATTATAACATTTAGATTATGTTATAACCAGTAGGAAGCAAATTTAATTTAATGAAATTTACACCGTATATAGGTTTTATTTAACACGATTGATATGATTTTCAGAGATGCATTATTTAAAATACTAAGAAAACAATGAATAGACACAATTTTGTTTTACTACCGATCGAAAACTATCTGAAACCTCATGTTATTAACGTTAAACACTCTTCACACAGCTTATTCCGGCGAGCCACCCACATCCGGGACTTACCATTAATACACGTCCAGCGTTTAAACTAAATTGAAAATAAAAACAATATGTAGTGATGCGAGTTTGGCGCCCCGCCGGGTGTTACAATGGACGCAGATTGGGGTGGAATCACCCGCCGGGCGAGAGGCTTGTCTGTTTAATTAATAATTACCTATCATGTCAGGGTTAACAGTGTGGGCAGCGTTTGACGAACTTCACAGCACACAATGGTCGCTTGTTGCCGATTAGTGTGTTCAAACAAGACGTCCTTTCAACATTTACTTTCTTTCGGGTTGATGAAAGTTGTTTAAAGTGGTTAGGGTTTAGCTGGAGATTTTATGTTGAGGTTGTGAGATCAGTGTTGAAAAGCCAATTTTGATTTTTGTGTAGTAACCAATTTTAATCGATCTGATGGTCTGACCTGTACAAATCTATATAAATAAAATTAGTGTTTTGTCTGTACTGCTTGGAATTATGACATTTTTGCATATTTTACGTTTCATACCATAGGAAAGCAGAAACGCGTCTTATCTCAATTTCTGTCTACCTGTCCATTTGTCTGTCTGTCGATGACGCTCAAGGACGGATTTTTGTTCGCTTTTCACGCGAAAACGGTGCACTGACATTTATGAAACCTTGTTTATTTGTTCTACACATGTGTTTTAGGAAACTTTAAACCGGCATACGCCTTTTGGAAAAATAATGGCGGCCGCTCAAAAACGTGATTTCGTGCGATTTTGGACACGTTTTGTTCACTTTTCATAGGGAAACGGGTGCACTTATTTCAGTGAAACTTTTTTGTCTATGTTCTATATGTGCGTTAGAAGGTTTTAGGTTAATTTGATTTTTGTAAATCACCTTAGGATTCTGCCCCATGGGGTTTTAAAGATCATATGTTATTCTTATGGACAAAGTATTTATTTATATTGAACCAGATGATGACTTAATTGCTATATATATAACTTAAAATATTCTAAAACGCTGTGAAGAATCCTCTTATGGGAAGAAAAAAACTACTTGAATGGCAAGTCTGATAATGGAAATAAAAACTACTTGAATGGCAACTCAATCTCTTTTTTCGATTGGCGAGAGTAGGGGGTATTGGGGAACTCTGTGTGCTCCCCCCGATCTTAATGACCCCTCCTGATTTTATATTTTTTTGCCCGTCCCGATTTTATATTTTAGATTCTCCCATTTTTATTTTCGCCCCCCGATTTTATATTTTGCCCCCTCCTCGGTTTTATATTTTAATTTTTTTAATTTTATGTCCCCCGATTTTATATTTATCCCCCCTCTCCGCCCTCCCCGATATTTTTTTCATTTTTCGTCCTTGAGTTCTTTTATTTCTAAAAGCGGATCGAAAGTGTTACGTGTACGATTTGGAGTCGCAAACCACACGCCGTTTACTACCCGATAGAGTTCCTCGACTTAGCAACATTATCCGAATTATCTGTCGGTATATTTCGTTAACTTTGATTTAATTGTAAACGTGTAAAATGTAATTTTAATACTGTAAAATCATGTGGACTGTTATTTGCTTTAGTTAATCTGCCATTTATATAACCCGCACGAAGGACGGGCACACAGCTAGTCCTGAATAAACATGTAAAATAGTTAATGTTTAAGTATAATGCTCATTGGAATATATATTGGACACTTGGCAATACAGATTTAAAATTGTTTAAGTTAAACAATAATGTAAACTCGTTTTTGGTTCTTATTTTTGAGTTGTAATAACTTTTTTCTAGTGGTAGTCCTCAGATATTGGAAAGTCGATATATTCAGGGTCTCAATAAGGTTGGGTGCTTTTAGAACCACAATCCTACTATTGTATACGATTTTCGGACTATTGTTTTACCTTGGTTCGTATTTGGTTATTTGTTGTCATGTTTTTTTTCCACGGAAATATGATCTTAATATTTTAAATTTTAAACTTTTATTATTGTACAGGCATAAAACACAATAACAGATATTCAGCCAGTTCAGAGATATTCTTGTGAAAAACACTTAAGAAAACTCTTCACTAACCCCCGTCTTCTTTTGCAGGTCAACAGGCCACTGACGATGAAAAAGGAGGGGATCCAGACGCGGAATCGAAAATTGTCTTCGAAGTCGAAAAAGAAAAAAGGCGGGAGTCTGCCGGGATCGTGCCTGGCTCTGTCGGGAGTGATGGGCGACATGATGAAGCCTTTCCAAGGGGACGGGATGGGGTCCAAGGGGGCCGGGTTCAGCTCGCCTCACGCCTTCAACAGCCACCACATGAGCCACTACATGTACCCCCACAGTAACATCCACCCCCAGGCGCACTTCGGGTCCCCGCAGCCCCCCGGACCCGCGGCGCCGCCACCCGGCATGCACCATCACCACCACATGGCTACCTTCACCGGCTTCGGGTTCCCCGGGACATCCAACGGCATGGTAAGTTTACGTACCATGTTGGGATTTAGCATAGGTTTGCAAGAAAATTGTGGAGCACAAGTGCTTTGAGAAAACAAAATATTCTTGCCTAAAGGTCCCCGGATCATGAAAAAGTGCAAAAAGTACGAAGGCAATTACGGGGGTATTAACCAAAGTAAGGAAATTTTTAATCTTGTTTATACAAATTTTATAAATAAAGAGCGAAATTTAAAATCGAATTACCATTAGTAATAAATAGATGAACATTCTCAGTTAAACTACTTTTCAATAGTAAAAAACCTAACGTAACGGCAATTAGCCTTGTCCAAAATCCCTCAAACCAACACGACAAATACTTCCATAAAATACATCACCCACTATCAGTACATTTTCAATACTTTCTACTTTCTAACCGTCCTAAATTAAACGTGGTAAAAGTCAGTTGCTCACTAGACAATTAACATATCCAAATCCGGGCCATGTCCGGACAAGGTATTAAACAGTTGTCCCCGGGATTGTGGCGGAGCCTCCCACGCGACGCCCGCCCACCGGATCGCCGGATCACCGGATCGCCGCCCGATCACATCAATCCACTACACTTCCGAGACATTTGTTTGGAACCTCGTCCCGCTGAAGGAGGCAGAACACTGTTACAACTGTTATTCTTTCCGTTTCCCACATAAACAACAGCTGATGCCAAGAAGTTATTATCTTGTAGCATTCTTTGATCGTTGTGGGCCCCGCGAGCTTTTCACATACTCTGTAATTTTGTAGGTTGTAAATAACGGGGTTTGCTTTATAAATATATTTGCTGGTTATCAGACAGGTTTGCAATAAGACGCAGACTATTTTTTTCTAAACTTATACCTGTAAATGTTAAACAAAATCCATTAAATTGATGGTGCAAAATGTATCATTTACACCAATATTCTATCTACACAATTAAAAGAATTTCTTGATTTTTGTTCGGCTATTTCTGACACCTAAAATGATTATTTTATATAAATATTTGGTATCAATCGAAAGCTCTTAGCTATATGCGCCTTTTGGGGCTTTAAAAACCATCCAACTTCGGGGATTCGCCCTACATAACTCTAAAACGTAAATTGAAAGTTGTTAAACAAAATTACGAGAATTTCACACTGAATAATGAATAAACTCACTCTCATCAACATGTCCGCAAATCACTGAAAATTCTTAAGGATACTCCACCAATTATACTCTTTTAATTCTAAATAAGTAATCAATAAATGAAGATTGCCAAGCCTACATGTTGTCGAACCTTAAAATTAATAACACTTGCTAATGGATTTATGTCGACATAACCTTGTTAACCCGGCACGCCCACGTTCCTTGTTTCACGACACATTCCCGCCATCAATCAGCTGTCTGTAGTTCCGACAGTGGTACCAACCTTGGACCCTTCAGCGCTCAAATAACCAACAACATGTGCTAACACTATACGATACGACATTCACACAAACTTAGAAACGAGCGTAGAATGTCAAGAATATTTAAATGTATAACAATTAGCTTTTGTATTAACCTCATTTCCTTACAGTTTGTGTTTTACTTTGATATTAAAATAAATTGTGTATAATTAACTCGATCTCCCTTCAGATAGTATTTTTTTATGAATATACATTTGATTAATGTGGATTAATGTGTTCACTCTATATATGCAACATTCATTCAATGGTTCTAGTCCCTGTTTTCTTGAAATCACTTGTTATTTTACCATGTGTAAGTGTTACTTTGACAGTTCACTGCTTATTCATAGATGTTATGATTCTTTTGTTTTGATTTGAAACTCCATCAACTTAAAGTTATGAGTAAAATAAACTATGAGTTTATTTCCAATTTTGAAATAAATATTTTATCAGCCGATTTTTGATTATTTATGTCCAAAAGCCCTTAATCCAAAAGTAAAATCCTTCAGGTGGATTCCAAGATAAATTTGGCAAACAACCAAACGACATTTCTCGTATTAGAGTATACTGAGTTAGGATCATCGAAGTTACAAACAAACCTTCGCCCCAACAGTTGGGTTTTTGTTGCTTGAGTGTGGGTAGTAAAACAATAAATAAATATTTCAATAACTTTCATATATAATTTTTAAGTTGTCTAATTAATGTTGGCCTGATTATTATTTTATAAATGATTTCCCATTTACCGTTTGTAACGAGAGTTTAGTAAAACTTGTATTATTTTTAACTGTATAAACATTATACAAAAATAATTTCATTAGATGTACACCAAACGCTTTGACGAATTAATTATACATTGTTTATTAAGTTTTATAAGTTTAATAGGTATTATTGAACAAAAAGGTATTTTGAACTATGACGTTAGTAAATAAAAAATATTCTTAACCAATATGCCAAAACAACCAATATGCTGTAAAATTATTTTAAACACCGAATCCTTACATTAACTTCAGTATTTAAATACATAAAATACTTGTATCGTTACTAAAATATTGTAATTATTTTCATCGATTTATTATTATATTGAACATTGAAGGGGTAAAGTTACGCCTCTGTACTTAGGTCCTCTGTATCACCCTGTGTTTACGTGACGCGTTCCTTGTTGCAGGCCAGTTGGAGATCCGAATACACCTGATGTGGCGGCGACCGAGTCGCAAGCTCGCACACTCCTCCTCTCTCCAATCTAGTCCTAGTTTAAGAGATATTATTTCGTGAGTGTCCGCCGTAGACAGTCTAGCAGACTGATAGACTTATCTGTGTTATCTGTCTCCCTTGCCTTAGCTATAACCCACTGTTTTGTTGATTATCTAAAGTTTTCTTTAAGTCAGACTATAGTTTCGTCCCGAGTCGAGCTGTTACTAGCCAAGTCGAGGAGTCCGTCACTGCTTCCTCACTGCGAGAGCACTTCTTGTACTTCATGTAAATTACGTCAGACCCTGTACATAGCCACGATCACAGTTGTTTTTTAGTAGGAAAATGGTGTATTATTGTGACAGATCGTGTGGCGTCTAGTGGGGTTGTTCCTGATTGATCAACTAAACACGTTTCACTCTTGTGTCTGTTAAATACAACCTGAACCGACCTCATAATAACTAATGCTAAACATTTTAATTTCGAATGGAAGCTTTCTTAGAACGCATTAAAAAGCAATCACCTTCTTGGGTTTTGAGAATAATATGAATATTTTCGTTTGCGTTAGTTTTTTAAATAAAATAAAAACAATTATATCTAGAACCAATTCACATATATGACTACTCAAGAACAAAAGCGAGAAATGATTGGCCATGCTTTGTATTTCCCTCAGCTATTTCCTGATTAAGTACCTCTATATCAGGGTGTATGTTATCTACCGCAACGTGTCTATTTTGCCCAGCTCTTTGAACACTAAAGCCAAAAAACACAGTTTTACAATTCTTAAGTGTTTCTTGTTGTTAACTACATAAAAATAAGTATTTATATTCTCTGATACCCAACATTGTATGGTAGAGGGTTTTATAGTTTTGTGGATCAATCAGGAGCACTTGTTCTAAAGCTCCTCATGAAATTTACACATTAACATTATTTTCCTACTCCATATTATTAATGCGGTCTTAAAAATGTAAATACGCCGTTCGTTCCGTGATAGATTTCGGTTTAGTACAAATAAAAACAGCCGAAATCGAGTCAGCGTTATCGCAAGACTGTGTCTCATGTATATATAGTGTATATTATTATCTGCCCGTTATAACTCGTGTACAGTGCGGTTTTTATTTATTAAACGCTCGTCTCGATTTCGACCCCGCCGACCGTGACCGTTAATCTATTATTGACTAAAACCTTTGTGTTAAGGAGTGCAATGTTTTAAATTTTGTTATATTACTGTACAAATAGTGAAAGAAAATTTAAAGTGTTATTTAATGAGTATGTAAAAATTGTAAATTATATTTTGATTACTTTTAAGTAATTATAAGAATTGGGTACTTCTAAATATTGGCTCGGTTCTGCAGCCACTGATGAAGAGCTGTGAGGAATAAAGCATGTTTATTCGTTACTTTTTATTATTATAATTATTGTATGGATTAGCTAGGAATATTTGTAAAAATGCATATTTGTCTTTGAAACGTTGCTTGATTATATTTTGTAGAATTTGTCAAATTTTAATTTAATTATAGCGTGTATTTTGAAAAAAATAATTAAATATTAAATTACTTCTCTTGATGTCAACATAATACATTGAACAATTTACTTTTGAATAATTTTAAAACTTCCTATACGTATTTAAAATAATATGTTTCAAATTAAACAAAAGCTATTCCTTTTTATTTAAAAAATAGGCCTAATTCTTTTCACAAGACCTACTTGAAAAAGGATTAACACAGAACATTTAAAGCGATAATTAGTTTTAATTGATATAAAACTGTTTACGTTGTATTTATAATAAGGTACAATATTTCAAACGTATTAAAGGTGGTAGTTTACATCATACTGCTATGCTATACCACCAATACAATACTGTACTGCAATTATTTGTTTATTTGCGGTAAGATTTGTTATAACCATCTTAAAGAGGTGCCACCTTTTAGCACTCAAATGTAAAAGTAATTATGATCATCGAAAACGAGATTATTTGAAAAATATTTAACGAGAATATTATTTTATCAGTGGCTACAGAAGCGAGCGAGATAGGCACTCAGCCGGACCAGCCCACCTGTAATATATGAATGTCCTGTGACAACTTATTTGTATACAGTTACGTGTGTGTTGTCGTGTACCTAATTTAAATAAACAATTAAATATTATTAAGTATTACGGCAGTTGCGTTCCTTACCTTGGCTCGTTCTCTTTTTAAGGTTGCTCGGCGGAAACATTCTATATATGTACATGTAAAATTAGTATGTATGTACATATATGCAATGTTTGATATAATATGGATTTTTCCCGTAATAAATAAATAGATTCTACAGAACAAGTAAACCGGAATATTGCAACTGGTTGAGGATTTAAATTAATGTTAGTTGGGTTTCCATGGTTTTCATTAGTAAAACTGATTTTGATATTTGTTATTGTTCAGCCCACTTACCTGACATGCATACTTAGTACATTTTAAACAATTTTAGTATATTTACAAATTGCATCCCACTTTTTGTGTCCTTGCCAGAGAGATTATGTTATATAAAACCAGTTTTTTACTGCAAGATGATCGAACGTTGATACCATTTAAATCTTATTGCTTAATTGTTCAGATTCTCTGTCGTTTACACACATACGAGCGAAATTTGTCGATTTTGATAAAGTTAGTAATACTAATCAGTAATACAAATTTTGTAGTTGGGGACAATGCCTTTCGTTTACGATAACAATGTTTACATTGTAAACGACAGGCTTTGTCCCCAAATACAAATGGATGTTACTGATGATGTTTTTAATTTTAAGTTGATAACAATATCAGTTAAGGAGAGTGCCTTCGAGATGAATAAAATACTTAATTATTCTTAGTAAAGCAGCATGCACGTTGTGGAAGAAATATTTCAGAATCAAAGCATTCATGAAACAAATAAATTTACAAGTATTTAGATGCGGCAAGTCTAATGCTGGTAAGTAATTAAGTATAATATGCAAAGGCAAGAAGGAAAATTAGATGGACAATTGAGCCAAAAGAACTAAAAGGAAATATTATTCTGTAGAGTGTACGAGTGAAGTAATAATTATAATATTTATAATATACTAGTCGGACATAACATACGTATAACACTTAAGAGAGCGCTCAGGTAATCGCAGTATAGATCATCTTGTGTATTAAACCAATTTTGAATTCTGAAGTCAGTTGTTATGGCTTTTCAGTTTGGTAGATTTTCTAAAATTGTTGTATGTTATTAATTTAGCCTCGATAATTTGGGAATAGCTATTTTGCGCTCACGGTTATTACATGCTGCACTCATGGCCCCGACCGCAGGTTTAAATTGGATGGTTAAGTATCAAACACAAACATATTAGGTCTTATATAAAAAGAAAAACAAGAAAACCCTTTATAAAATATTATGAAATTTTGGGAAAATTTAAAATGTTTATTGAGTGTAGTAATTGATTTCAAAAACTATTTCAAAAATAATTAACATAGCTGGTTTATTTTTAAGATCTCTCTTGCATTGTTTTGATAAGTAAATGAGAGAGTTGCACTCTTGTAAAATACGTTGACTCATTGTTTATGCATGGTTTGATCAACTATGCAAATTAAGACACATTTTATACATGCATTTTCGGTGTCGTTTTCTGAGCACAAAGCCCATAATTTTGTAAGCGTCTGCTCAATAGACAAAAGTGATGGGGACACTAGCCCCAGTAATATGAACAATTATAGTGTAATTCATAAAACTACTATTTTGCACCAGAATTCAAGGAATTCGTATAATTAATAATTGAGTCTAGCTTGGTTATTACATTATTGGTACAAAAAGAGAACGAAATAATTATAATTGCATAAAGACATTATTGCCCGTTGTAAAAGAAAGATATATAAAATATAATAATATTGTGTTATAACACTATCTTCATTAACATTGCATAATTAAAAAAAATAAATTGTTGAAAGTAAAGGATTGGGTAGGGGGTTTCTATCCCGATGTAAAGTGACCCCGTGCGCATAACGGATATCGCCGATATTTTCTTAGGGCTTCGCCCCATTGACCTTCAGCCTTTATATCTTAATCTTATGCACTCAGTACCTTGTGTATTACTTAAAAATTTGTTTAACTAACAAAGAGTTCGGCAGGTTCAGCAACATAATGTACATAAAACTGTTTTCATCCCTGAGAATCCACACTTATTTTTACGTTGAATTTCTCATGTAGACATTTTAGTCAGATATAATTTCCTGTGAAACCGTTCAAAACTACCTCTCAGGATTTCAATTACACCAAGTATAACGACGTTCATAAATATATATATTTCTCAATACAAACAGGATTTTGAATCCCTCACATTTTCAAATGAGTTAAACAACGGTTTTGTTGTGATTATAAACATACGACATATAAGTAATTTGTTAAATTCCAAATGTATGTGATCACATCGAGTCTTGTCTTGCCTCACATTTCAGCTCCAGCTGCGAAGATGTAGAACCCCCTCTCCCTCTCCCCCACCACCAGTTCAGCTTAGCTCTGCAAATCCCATCAACTATCGGTGATCGACTTTAGTTTGCGGTCCGGATATCTCTTTAACTTCCCTTTGCTTGTGGTTGACAATGCGATTGCAGCCGGTAACATGTCGAGTTCGTGTTCAACGCTTTTCAAGTTTAATAATAACTAGTGGCTTACAGGGGCTATAGCCACCAACATATGGTTGTGTAAGTTGATAATCTCAGCTGATGATCATTAGTTCATTTTGCTTATTAATAAAAACACTGTAGTCATATTTCCATAAGAAAATCATTGGATCTTTGAAGTCCAGTGGGGGGGGGGGCGTAGCCCACGTAGTTTTGACATTTCTGATATGTTCCCCATCGTCTTTGGCCCTCAAGCTTTAAAATTAATCGTCATAACCTAACTTAACTTCTTCCTAGCTCGAGATATTTTGTGGGGACCGATTCGCTTACGGAATTAAATATTAAGATTAATTGAACAAATATTATTCAGTTTTATCTTGTTCGCTGAATAAATACCGTACGATTGTGTAGAAACTAATAGTACTTTAGGTGTATCGTAAACTATTGAAAATCAACTAAGAGGAAAAAAGAATAAATTGGTGGTAACTGTAAAGTTAATTCAATCGTCAAATTGGTAGCAGCTAAACAAATCTGGTTATACACATAATAATTTTCCATGACTGACTGAAGTTAATGTTTTGCCTTTTACCCCTTTTCCCTTTTTGCTATGGCAGCAGCCTTTTTCATAAGTACTTTCTTACCATGACTACCTTTCAGAATTGTGAAGAAGGAGCAGGAAAAGCCCAACGGAATTGTGTTGGGTAAATCGACAAATCCACCGTAATCTTGCTGAGTAAACAACCTAGTGATTACTTGAAAAACATTTTCATACTGGATCACATATCATTTAATTGACTGTAAATCAGTCATTTCAAGACATGACAAGTCTAAAAACATGACCCACCCACTTACAATAACTTTCTATATTAAAAAAAGGAAATATGTTATTTGAGAAATAATTGTCCACATTCTCCTTCGGTGATTAGAGAAAAACAAGTTTCACGCCGTATCGGAATTTTGAATCATTAACGTCGTGAAACTTGATTGTCTCTAATAAGCTATGGAGAATGTCCGCAATCATTTCTTAAATAATAAACTCACCATTACCAACAATGAATTTTACAAGGAATAGGAAATATGTCACTCATAGATACAATAAAACGGCACCTCTTACTCACTTTTTAGTCACGCAGTAACATCAAACTAAATATACATGTAAAATGATACTCTTAATTTATTTAGTTTATTATTTTGACTCCGTTCTCCAACTAAAAACAGGGGAAGCATGGTTTATTTTTTTATAAACTTATCAGGTTATTTATGTTTTATCCATTTACATTTCATTATTGATTGTAATTGAATATAACCATTGTGTCAACCGCATTGATTTTATAATTATGCCGTTCCTAGTTTACGAACAAAAGCAAGGTTACAAATTTGTTTCCATGCCGTCTTATGGATAATACGACAGCTGTTATTTCAAATTTGTTGAAAACTTCTAAGATAAGTTTAGTATTTTATAAATAATTAAGGTAATAAACTGCATGAAGGAAATGAATATGGTAAAATATTTCAAGAAGTTTGGGTAAATTTGTCTTAAAGCTATGCGCAGATCTATCATAGATCACCAACAAGACTTTTATTTTGTAATGTAAAGCTTATAGTATAAAACCCAATAAATTAGCATTTTAGAAAAAAAATTGAATACAAATATTTCATAATCAAACAGAATGCTAATCCCAGCCTTGAAGCCCCTGCTAGGACCGAATGTAGGCGCAGGACATCCCCACCTAACGATGTTTGTGGAGGGCACTGGTCGGGGATGTTCCCTTATCTGATCACGACGGTCAACATTTTAATGGCTCCCCCCGTTTCCAAATCGATGCGTTATTGGGTGATGGTAAAATTTAATAACTGTTTTATACGGTATTTGGAAATCCGATTAGGTTGGAAAGGCAGTGGAAGATTTTGTTCACAAGAAATTGTTTTAAACTAGATGTTAAGAATTCGTTGAAGATTTTATTTTTAATTGTTTTAACACGTTTATACGTGTTAAAAACAATTATATTTGTATATTGGAATGCAACTTCAGTCATATTTTAAGTGTTAATTAACCAAGCGTTATGTGGTTTCAAATATTAAAAAAAGTACTATATGAAAGAAATTATTACAATGTTTTAATGGTTTGTAATTTGAATGCCAGGTTACATACTTTGGAGTAGGATGAGTGATGTACGGTTGCTCCACTAATTACCTACTCAATTTAATTACTTTTATTAGTGAATTTCCTATGGAAAGTGAACTGTTAGCATGACCCGCACGGTGAAACTTAAGCCCGGGACCACAATAGAAGTTCGTAACGTGACCCCCTGAACACGTTTTGGGGGTTCGTTCAAAATTGTGTATATATATATATATATAGAGAGAGAGACACATATATATATATATATATATATGTGCAGGCACTCTAGCAGTCGCATTTTTGTCCGATTTACTTCAAATTTGGTAGGGACGTTCCTTTCTATATTCAGTTGGACAAGTTTGTTGGGCAAAACAATCGGAAAACTCTAAACAGCTTTTTTGGGTATTAATCTTTCAAATTTCGAGTTTTTGGGCCCAAAAAGGGTCAGAAATGCCCCTGATGTGAAATTAACGAATAAAAAAAGATGGGAATGTGTGTGGCGAAACTTTTAAGCCCTTTCCCGTCATTCTAGCATATATATTTACCGAGTTATTAAAGAAAATGTGTATTGACCAAACACAGTACGTTGTTTTATGGGGTTTTTACATTAGAAAAGCCTGTTAATCATTTTTTGGTGTACTTTTATCATCCCCAACAACCTCACGCCTACTTTAAAGCCTGACTGGACCTTCTCCTAACCTTATAATGCGCAAAATTGTATTCCCAGCATTGCAGGTAAATAGAACCAGGAGTATCAGAACAGCCAAAAAATCAATACGTTCAGATTTGAATAAAAATTGGAATAATTGTATGTTTTTAACTGATTTTGAGTTTTTATAGTTTTTATGTGGAAATTCACTTCCCTCACGTTAGCGTGCTGAGTGCGAACTCGTTTTTAAATATGATCTGAAATATAACTCATTCATCTGTTTTTTTTCAGATGTTAGTCAATCTAACATAACTTTTTAAAAGTATACTCACGTAGATTTGGAATTTAAACCTCATCAATGCTGTAATACAATATTACTGCACATTTGCCCTGTAAGGGTGTTCTCACATCCGCAATGCCACACGTAATCGTCCAGCCCAAGCCAAGCGAGCCCGGGCCGAGCGTTGGCCAGCGTCCCTCTGATCCCAGGATCCTCTAACAGATTCCTTTTTAAGTTTCATCTACTTTAACGCAACATCGACTTCTGAAACGCGTTCAAAAAGCAATTCCACGTTGATCCCGGTAGATCCCCACAGTCCTTCTTCTTGTTAGGTGGACAATGGCAAGAGGCGATTTGGACTCAGTCACATGGAAAATAGGCTGCCGCTGATCCTGCCGGTCTGGCTCCTGTGTAAATTAAACTCGGTCCGACCGGATCTCCCTCTCACTCTCTCTGCATCTCTCTCTCCCCCTCTCACCACTCAGACTTCTTTTCTTACTCGCAATCGATCATAACTACACAAGATAACCTCATTTGTTTTCACTTTTTGACTGAAACAGACAAGGATCTGTTTTCTCGACTGTTTGTAATTTTGTCCGATCTTCCGTGGGTCTGGCATTGTGTATAGGTATATTATCTTTGGACCCGTGTAACCGATTCTTCCTCACTATTTACGCCAAAACCTTAGTTTATTTTTCAATTTCAGAAGAGTTTTACGGAAAAAGGGCCCAAATCCCTTCGGGGAAACCTTTTTGGCATTTCCCTAGAATCGAATTCAGACCTCTCATCTTTCAAAATGTCAATTCAATCATTCAATAATTTTGGTCCAAATTGTAACCATTGCACCTGAAAACACGCTTTTTCATGATTTAGTTTTTTTAATAAGTAAATAGAAGTCATTGTAAAGGAATTTTTAGCTTTGCCACCATTCATAAATTGATAAGATATGGGAGTTGATATATTAAATTCTTTTTTGACTTGCCCACCTTGTACGAGTTTTAACATGCACTTTCTTTGAAGGACAGCAAATCGAGTATGTAGAGGATGTATGTACAGTATTTTCAAGTTTTATGTCCATTCAGAATATTTATTGCCATTGACCATACAGTAATTTAAATAGGCATTGTCAGGTTCTTAAATATAAACGTAAATAAGCAAACCTACCAGTCAAGCGAATCTCAGAGACAAACAAAGTCTTTTAGGCTGTAAAACCAGCTATAAAACGGATTAAATACCAGCCATGTGTGTGCCTTGGACTTAGAGCTAGTAAGGCTGGTAGCATACAGAGATTCAGACAGCTTATTGTACAATTTCACACAATTTAATTTAAAAGAATTACCTATAATGGCAAGCCTGTGGGGTGGTATGTCCAAGTGTCCTTTTTACTTTCTCCCCCTATACATAGTATATGGAGAAAGTATTGTTTTCGTAAAAATTTTCGAATTTGAGTTGTCAGTGGAAATATTCGTTTTGGTGCTCCCTGAACCCAAAAAAGTGGTTTTTACGTGATGTCTGTCTGTGTGTGTGTGTGTGTGTCCGTGTGTGTGTGTGTGTGTCTGTGTGGATGTGTACAGAGCTAGAGCCCTAACCTATGGGCCGATTTTTATGAAATTTGGCGTGTAGGTACTAATCCACGATATCTCCAGGCATTTTTTTCATTTTTTTGAATTTTTGATTTTTAAGGGTAATTATCCCCCAAAAACCGCCAAAAAACATGAAAAATCCAAATTTCTCAAAAACGGCTCTAACGATTTTGATTAAACTTTCGTGGTTTGTAGAACTTTAGGTTTCCAACAAAATGACACCACCCGCATTTCTGGAAAAATGCGGGTTCAGAAATTACAGGACTTAAAACATCAAAAATTCAGTTTTTTGGATTTTTCATAAAAAATCATAAATGTTAAAAAAGATTACTTTTCACCATTAAAAAGAGCTCAAAAAACTAAATAAATTAGTATTTTAAATTACTATTCTACGATTGCTAGTTGCGGAGAAAATTGAAATTTTCATTTAGCGGTAAACACAGTACGTTGTCCAATGTTATTCTTATGGGGAATACAAAAATAACTATTTCTCTCTTATTTACTGATCAATTTCATTTGATATGCAGGTCAAGTTAGCATTGACCAACAGATGATGTTCGAAATGTGTTGCTATTTAACCCTGGGGGGGGGGGCAAGGGGGCATTTCCCCTCTCAAAACGACTGTGTGTAGCAACGGACTCTATAGTGCCTCCAAAAAAGCAATTTGGGTGGATATTTCTGAAAACAACTATTTTAGACAATTTTCTGTACATTTATCTATACTTCATATTCTATATTTAGTACATAACAAATATTTTTGTCATTAAAGTTTGGCTAAAAGGGAGAAAGTATGTGTCAGTTTCCTGATACCGTTTATTTCCTTGTGTGGTATGTGTGATAATCCTTCCAGGTATGAAATGCATGTATGTTAGTTTTGGTGTAGATTAAAACATTGTAAATACAAAGATTTATAACGGTGCATATGTTTAGACGGGCAACAAGGGGTTTGCAGGGCTCCACAGGACCAGCCCCAGCCATTACTTCGGCTCCACAGGACCAGCCCCAGCCATTACTTCGGCTCCACAGGGCCAGCCCCAGCCATTATTTCGGCTCCACAGGACCAGCCCCAGCCATTACTTCGGCTCCACAGGGCCAGCCCCAGCCATTATTTCGGCTCCACAGGGCCAGCCCCAGCCATTATTTCGGCTCCACAGGGCCAGCCCCAGCCATTATTTCGGCTCCACAGGGCCAGCCCCAGCCATTACTTCGGCTCCACAGGGCCAGCCCCAGCCATTATTTCGGCTCCACAGGGCCAGCCCCAGCCATTATTTCGGCTCCACAGGGCCAGCCCCAGCCATTATTTCGGCTCCACAGGGCCAGCCCCAGCCATTATTTCGGCTCCACAGGGCCAGCCCCAGCCATTATTTCGGCTCCACAGGGCCAGCCCCAGCCATTATTTCGGCTCCACAGGGCCAGCCCCAGCCATTATTTCGGCTCCACAGGGCCAGCCCCAGCCATTATTTCGGCTCCACAGGGCCAGCCCCAGCCATTATTTCGGCTCCACAGGGCCAGCCCCAGCCATTATTTCGGCTCCACAGGGCCAGCCCCAGCCATTATTTCGGCTCCACAGGGCCAGCCCCAGCCATTATTTCGGCTCCACAGGGCCAGCCCCAGCCATTATTTCGGCTCCACAGGGCCAGCCCCAGCCATTATTTCGGCTCCACAGGGCCAGCCCCAGCCATTATTTCGGCTCCACAGGGCCAGCCCCAGCCATTATTTCGGCTCCACAGGGCCAGCCCCAGCCATTATTTCGGCTCCACAGGGCCAGCCCCAGCCATTATTTCGGCTCCACAGGGCCAGCCCCAGCCATTATTTCGGCTCCACAGGGCCAGCCCCAGCCATTATTCGGATTACTCTTTACTGCAGCAAAAGAATTTCATTGACATGAGAGGAATGTCCCCAGGTTAGAATTCCATATTGAATATGGGACTGGAAAAATCCATAGTAGACAAGTTTTACATAATTAGTACTAACAAGGGGTTTTAATTTCCCAAATAACAAAATGACTCTTGAGAGGTTTTTAACAATGATTAATATGATATTTCCAGTTGTCAATATAAATTCCAAAAAGGTTGAACTGAATGATCCAAATGCTTTTGTGTTAGGGAGAATTCTATGTTTTGAGTTTTGATTGGTTACATATTAATTTATTTGCAGAAAACCAGTTTAAAACCAGTTCTTGTGTATCGTGTATTATTTGAGAAAGCCTATTTATGTCTTTATCACTTGCAACAATTGTTGTGTTGTCTGTGTAAATTACACAGACAACAGGTAAATTACGTTTCATATAATTTATTGCAACAATAAAAGGGAATGGACCAATGACTGATCCCTGCGGAACAACTTCTTTAATTGTGGACAGCGAAGAATTTTACACTTCAACATTTACAAGGCGGAGACTGCTAACTGGTGAGGGTGCTTTAACAGTTGTCTGTCCTCGCCAACACTTGTGATTCCGTTCCCCATAATACAGTGACCAGGCAATGGCCGGAATTGCAAGAGAATACAGACTTTAGACTTTGTAGTTTAACAAAATTCGACTACTAATGAACGTGTTCCAATTAAAGAAGTTGTTCAATTTAGTTTATTTGGTGATATACTTCTTCAAACTCAGCTGTTTTCAACACACACATTGAGATGCTAAAATTGTTCTTTTTATTCCTTGGATAACAAGTTATTGTTTTGACAATGCTTTTTTAGGACAAAAACATAATTTGATGAAACTTTTGTGTGAGGTCAGCAGCTGCTACTTCCGAATATAAGTTCCAACAATCGTGAATAATCGATAAACACAACTTATACTATCGATTTAAATAATCGATGAAAAGAACTGTTACCGGCGATGTTGTTGTATTCTGAAGTACCGATGTGGCAATCGATTTAAAAAAATCGATAGTCCGAAGTAATCGATCTGACAATCACTATAACACAAACTAAAAAAAAAATGGAGGAACAAGGTCCGAGAGAAGCAAACGATCTAAGGTAAACAGTTAATAAAATTTTAGTTTTTGTAAAATTGTTGTATTTCAATTGCTCCCAGTATGGCAAAATATATTTCATCTCTAGGACCAAAAGTGGCTTCTCAATCTTCTCTCATTTTATGTAATTTGCTCGCATGAAAACCTTCACTTTCTAGTGATAAAATATACTAGGATCTGCCGGTACACTTTAGACGCATAAATGAGCGAAACAACTGTTACATCGTTACAGCGCGAACAAAGAAGATCTACGGGGAAGAACGCTACATATAGTAAACAAACTTAATAATGTAAACAAAACAGTGACAGTTTTTAACAGCTTTTATTTAATTTAAATTAAGTCAGTTAAAACATGTGACATCAACCCAATACAATATTTCTTCCATTACAATTACATGTGAACTTTAAGACCCAGTGGGGCGTAACCGAGGAGGAATTTTGCAAATCTCTCTAAAGAAAAACCTTCTCCTCGGTATCACCTAGCTACTGGCCGAATTTCATACCAATCGGTAAAGCCATTACACTGTGATGCCGTTACAAAGAAGTGACAAAGTGAGGGAAAGAGAGCTTCGCTCAATTATACTGTATATTCTATAGCATTACATTGTGACACAAAATTGAGTAATGCACAATAGTACTCACAAATTGAGTAATGCACAATAGTACTCACAAATTGAGTAATGCACAATAGTACTCACAAATTGAGTAATGCACAATAGTACTCACAAATTGAGTAATGCACAATAGTACTCACAAATTGAGTAATGCACAATAGTACTCACAAATTGAGTAATGCACAATAGTACTCACAAATTGAGTAATGCACAATAGTACTCACAAATTGAGTAATGCACAATAGTACTCACAAATTGAGTAATGCACAATAGTACTCACAAATTGAGTAATGCACAATAGTACTCACAAATTGAGTAATGCACAATAGTACTCACAAATTGAGTAATGCACAATAGTACTCACAAATTGAGTAATGCACAATAGTACTCACAAATTGAGTAATGCACAATAGTACTCACAAATTGAGTAATGCACAATAGTACTCACAAATTGAGTAATGCACAATAGTACTAACAAATTAGTACCAGTATTTAGAAAATTAACTTCAACATTTAATCTGAAGCAAACACACAATGCCATATACTCTTAGTCTTAGACACGTAAATAACCTTTGCGTGCCTGTATTATGATCCTAATAAAAAACACAAAACATTAATTAATCATGTTATATTAATTAATTAGTGCATGTTAACAAGTGAAAGAGATAGATCGCAAAGGATGTGGAAATCTTATGGCTAGGCTAGATTTTCCTCAATTATCTAGCAGCGGGTTTCCATTTCTAAGTGTAAAATTGGTTACTTCATGTTCTAGATTAGCACTTGGAATTACAAATTTAAAACTATTTACTAGATCACTCTATATTTAGTAAAACTGTATAATTTCTACAAAGTACGACCTATCTTGACTGATATTAGGAAATGTCATTGTATAACCAAGAGGCAAAAAAAACTTGTCAATGCAATATAACTACCTACCTGATTTTTATTCGTACAGCTAAGAACGAAAAAGTTGTTTCTGGGGAAAAAATGCGGAAAATTGTAAAATAGTTATTTTTGATTGTATTGACAATTGGTAACATAAACACTGTTTATTCAAATCAATTCCATTGATTTGTTATA
The DNA here is from genome assembly GCA_963675035.1 of Allygus modestus. Taxonomy (NCBI): domain Eukaryota; kingdom Metazoa; phylum Arthropoda; class Insecta; order Hemiptera; family Cicadellidae; genus Allygus; species Allygus modestus. The sequence goes on along the minus strand of OY776114.1, from coordinate 2,374,411 downwards.
TTCTTTGATTATCATTGGGAAGGTTTAGGAAATAGTTGTGAGTGATAGGTTTGAATTTCACGAAACATATGTATAGTATACGCTAAACTGCACAACTATTCATTCTGATTCTGTTAGGATATAATTTAAAATAACACTACTTAAAACGACGCAATTAAATCGGAACAAACCAATGTACATTATAATTCATTTAATATAAGCAGGTGTGCGGCTGCTTTTTGCATCACTTTGCCTGTCCTCATATAACACAGGCCTGGGCGTAAATGGATCGTCCCAAGCAAAGCAATGGGTGAGCTAACAGGAGAAGTTGCAAAGTAATGATACAAATTGTGGCAGGCAGTTCTTCAATCATACAACTTTCAGATTGTGGGGCAGAAACAATTGCCCCATGCCCTGATCTCCGCACGGGAATCTCTCAGACAAAGGGAGAGATATATCAAAATGTTTACGTTTTTATCAGCTGTTTGGCTAAATAAAATATATAGCGCCATAAGATTAACATGCCAACTTTAAAAGCGCATGTGGCGACGCCATGAAACCTCTTGAGGGAGAAGCTTTCGAGTGATACCAAACATGTAAGAAAGTTAGTTTTTAGAGGCCTGAAATCGCCAAAAAAAATCATTTAGTAAAATAGATACAGTAGCCTTCTTATATCGTCGGAATTGCAAACGTGAATGATCAAGTCCACCAGCACTATTATAGCTCAAACGGTTGAATTTTACCGTTTCGGATTTAAATATTCAACTTTTTATTTTAACGACCAAAGTACTTTGAAATAAATTAATTTATCTACTTTCATCCTACAACTTATAGCCGTACCCTACAAGACAGCTGCGTCTCCCGCCTGCCTGTTCCTCCGCCCAATCAGAGGAGGATGACTGGACGTCCCGTGGTGTGGGTAAGTGAGAGCCAGTGACTAGGCAGCGGATTCCGCGATAGACGATAGACTGGATATCGATTAGATTAGATGAGATGGAAGTGATGTCCGTTTGACCCGGGCTAGACGGATGACCCACACACCACGCCACCCTACGAGTCTCATGGTCTCATGCACCACCGGACGGGTCGGAGATTGAATCCTTCTAGGTCGAGTCGTAAGAAAAGATAAGGTAATGAGCTAGTAAGCTGTTGATACACAAGTACCAGGCTGTAAACTAAACAACCGATATATATTCGTTGATTTGTTACTTTGTCAAAGACAAGTTGTTAGATTGTCCTCGGGATAAATTTTAGTTTGTAAGTACAGAAACCATGGTCTTTGGGCGTTGTGAGAGAATTCCCGTCAAATTTTTGAAAATGGCATGCTCAATTCATTCAGATTCATATGATTTATTTTGGTGAGGACCTGTAACGCTGATAGTTACGGGGAGTGTTGCCCAGAAAATCTGAAACTAATCCACGAGATTTTCTGTAAATTTAAATTGAATGATGCAGTGTATATTAAATTACATTTTTCAATGCATTTTACTGTTCTATTTTAGAATTTGCGACTAAAGTAGAAACACTTGCGATAGATACGTTTATACTTCACTATCACTTAGTATTTTGCTAGTTTGTCGGCTTTTACGAAGGATTCAACAAAAATTACAAGCGTTCTAACGAACATTTATCGAACTAAACTGGCATTTTACGGGGTAACTTTCCCGAATTTGACCTGCAGTTTTAACGCCGTTGTACAAGCAAGCAAGACAACCAACCTTCCTCATAAGAGAGTATAGCGTAGACTCATTATGTACTCGTAGTTTAAACCAATATTTTAGTAGGTCAAACATAGCACAAAAGAAACTTTTAATGTGATAACTTTTCCCAAAATACGATATAGGGGAAGCAAAACACATAAATGCAAAAATTCTTCTTAGAAGGGTGTTAACAATAAATCAGAAATTTTGTGTGGTAAGACGAAAGAATTATGACTCAGATCAACAAAGAACTAGCTCCTAATTCAATAGTGAAAATTAAAAGGAATTAATCCAGAAAAGGCGTTAAAATTAAAATCCGGATAATGATTTAATTAAAATATTAAAGTGGGTTTACGTTACACTCTCTCTACTAAGTGAAATTTAAACTCTCACAACTTGAAATTATATATTTGTTAGAAATGTTTTCTTTAAATAGTAACTCTCTATTAACAGGTACAATGTCCTTACTAAGATATAGCGGGAACCGATCGTTGATACGTGGTAGGTTCCGGAGTATGAATCCAAAGTAAAAAGTCGTATCTACTTGTGCTAATGCCGTGTCTGTTGGTATTTTCCCGTCCATCTTTCATCTAGTCTCGTCTGTTAACTCTCTATTAACAGGTACAATGTCCTTACTAAGATATAGCGGGAACCGATCGTTGATAGTAGGTTCTGGAGTATGAATACAAAGTAAAAAGTCGTATCTACTTGTGCTAATGCCGTGTCTGTTGGTATTTTCCCGTCCATCTTTCATCTAGTCTCGTCTGTTAACTCTCTATTAACAGGTACAATGTCCTTACTAAGATATAGCGGGAACCGATCGTTGATAGTAGGTTCTGGAGTATGAATACAAAGTAAAAAGTCGTATCTACTTGTGCTAATGCCGTGTCTGTTGGTATTTTCCCATCCATCTTTCATCTAGTCTCGTCTGTTAACTCTCTATTAACAGGTACAATGTCCTTACTAAGATATAGCGGGAACCGATCGTTGATAGTAGGTTCTGGAGTATGAATCCAAAGTAAAAAGTCGTATCTACTTGTGCTAATGCCGTGTCTGCTGGTATTTTCCCGTCCATCTTTTATCTAGCCTGGTCTGTTAATGGCATTACCTTATTCATGTATGCAAATAGGTGTTTCACTTATTGTGAAAGGGGAGAAGGCAAAAGAAAGTACATATCCGTCGTGTTGGCGAGTATTGCACCTCTATATAAATTCAAAACTGGACGTTCAAGATAAATAGCAGTGTGTTAGGGCCTGGTTCCGTAAGTATTTCAAGGGAAAGAACTTTTCGTTTATCGTACTGCTAATCAATGTATAAACTAACTAAATATACCTTGCAGAAAGTGTAAAAACTAAGAAAAACGCTGTTTACATTTCTTATGCAATAACTTAATCCGGAAATAAAACGAACAATGAAGCAAATGCTTAAATGAACTTAAATGGTAACTAAACGTACTGTAACAGTGAAATAAACATGTCAACTGTAAGAAATTATGCAACTGTGGCAAAACATTTTGCATGACTAGTTTATTTGCACATGACTGCTTATAATTTGCTTAAACATAAATACTAGTTTGAGATCGGGATACTATAAACGAATTTATAGAGAGAAAATAGAAAAAAACTTTGTTGTATATAATAAATATCCCGATTATTCAAACAACATCTCTTAAATTTCCACTCACGTAAACTCTGATGTTCACCAAGGAATCTTTGGTCAGTTCCATGATCTCTAATCCGTGCACCGAGCAAGAATAACAATCAGAAATAACAATAACGGACGGTAAATCCTACAATTGACCTTGCCAGTCTGACAAATAATCTTACTAAACCGTTTTATTAGATCGACGGGTCTTTACCCACACACATATCACATTCATAATATGTTTATTTGTCGTTGTTTTTACAACCATTCATAATATTTATTTAGATAAACGCGTTTCTCCCTATAACCTCCCTATAACATACTTGTCGGTTGATATAAGAAGATTAATAAGAAGATTCTTAGATTGAACTACGTAATAAGAAGAATCGATACAATCTGGACAAAATACTTTGCGAACTATACTCATGCTTCACTTCGATCCGGAACAAAACGCTGCACTTAAAAATTGTTAGAGCTTTTTTACCGATACGAGTAAATTACAAAAAAATCACAAATAATTTATTTTGTAATGCAGTAAAAATGCAGTAATAAGTAATAATTTCCACAAGTATTTATATATTTTTTTATATAATTTTGAAAACCTAAAAATTTTTTATTACTCTTATTTTCAAAGTATATTACTATACTGCCTCCCTGTATGGTTCGGCACATCTAAGGAGAACCAAAAGAAAATTTTTAAATTACAAAAACGAGCAATAAGAATTATTATGCATGCCAAACACGATGAGCCAAGTCAGAAACTCTTTGAAAAGACTCAAATTATAACAATTTTTGGACTTTATATTATAGAAATTTTGAAATTATATGTAAATGAACGAAGTGAAATAAAAGAATTACAACATAATCATAATTATAACACTAGAAAACAATTCATCATTCAACATCAAATCCACAGAACCACTACATATGAAAATTCACCCCAATACATGATGGGAAGAGTCATAAATCAAATTAAAAAAATTCACAAAATTAAAGTAATTGGAAGAACAGAATTAAGAAAAGTAAAATAAATTATAATGAACAATCCTTTATTTTCATTGGATGAATTTTTTAAAGAAGAACCAAAAAATTTAAAAAATAAGATAACATGAAAAAATAGAAAATTTAAGGTGCAATATTTTTTTACACTTAAGATATTTTGTTGTAAAAGCCTACACAATTTATAATTGTTTTTCGGCAAACAAATATTATTATTATTATTATTGTTAAATAAAATTAAAAGACGGGTATGATAAGTCAGTCCCCAGAAATGCCCGAGGGCGAGTCAATAAATAAACACCCTTCCCACTAATAGAATCAATTCACTTTTTCATGAAATCCTCCTCTCACATGTTTGACAACTGTTTCGAAGGCCTTGAAAACCGCAGCGGCCAACGAGGCAGAATCTCTTATGAATTTTATAAGACAAACAACTAATCACACCTATAGTCGATAGTCATCCGGAATCGATTCATCAGAACCAAACGGTGACCTGGTTCCCGCTCGACCCGAACACTCGTTCTAACATGATCCCACACACCTTCCCCAGTTGAAGCTCCGCCCTCCACCCATCTCCGCATTCATTACGCCACTCGTCCATTCACCACTAATAGCATCACAACATATTTGCATTTCTCGATATAATTTAGTTCTAAATACGTTCCAGCTTGAACTATAATTTAGTTCAAATTGAATCGCTGTGTGGTCACCACCGCGTTGTCGCGGGAGTTAGAGTAGCAAGATGGAACATGCAACTTTAATGAAGCTTGAGATCAGTTCGTTTGTGAAGTGTTGTCGTGAAGTGGAAATGTTCATGGATATCAATGTTGTAGTGTAGTACACATCATTAGTAATACAGTACCATAGTACCGTTCCTACTTGGTTTATGGGTTTGCTAATCGGCGAATCGTAAACACAGGAATCTAGATTAAAGCAAAATGCTACGAGAATTAGGTGTTATTTCTATAAACCATTATTTAATTTCTCTGACGGAGCATAATTACAGTTTGTAAAATATTAGCTGATGTACCCGTTCTTCGTACGGGTTAGAAAGCTTGAGATCGTGAAACAGCTGTTCTTGCTTCTGCTCTTTAAGCTGTCAAATGGAAGTATCTACAGCTGTTCGCATTACAGTTTCTGAATGTTTACTTTCCTCTGAAATGTAAACATTGAAACTTAAGTCGTTCACGGGGCGTAGCCCGAGGGCATTTTAAGGAAGTGAAAAGGCCAATATGTTGCACGGGTTTAAGATCTACCTTTGCGTAAAGTTTCAGCCCAGTCGGTTAAGTAGTTTTTGAGTTTACCCGGAACAGCAGAAAGACAGACAGACATACAGACACCACCTCTTCTTTATAATATTTGATGACGGAACGAGATGAAGGAATCTATGAATTAGCAGATATATTGTTGAATATAATATATATACAGCCGCATGTGTAACACACCCAGACATAGGAATTCTAGACCACTTCCAGACGAACTAGAAACGTGATATTTGGCATGCAGGTAGCTTGTACCTTGAAACCCCCGGTAAAATTGCCAAAATATACAATTTTTAATTTTAAAACCACTAATTTTGATCTTGAAAATTTGATATTTTAACATTGGGCTTATGGAGTTTCAAATAAAAACAAAAGAAATCGTAACAGCTGTAAACAAATATCCAGTAAACTGTCAAAGCAACTTTCACATGGTAGAGTATAAACAAATTATAGAACTATTGAAAAATTAAAACATCTAGAGTGGATTTAACCATAATTAATCTAAAAAGTATACTATATAAAAAATACTTTAAAGGTCATTGACCAATAATAACAACTGGAACGACCCCAAGCGGGGGTCTGGGGGCGGAGTCCCCAGCGAGCAAAGCGAGTAAATCCTATACTCTAATACGAGCTTTGTCTGTTTGCAAAATTTATCTCGAGATCCAGCGGAAGTATTTTGCTGAAAGTTTGGGATTAGGGGCTTTTGGGCCTAAAACATCGATTGGTGAAAACCACTACCTCAGGAAAACTCGTATTTTTCTAAACAACTCATTTGAAAATTTAAAATGTTAACATTGGGCTTATGGAGTTTAAAACACCAGTTACTATGAATAACAAAAACAAACCATTAAATCAGCTCCTATAAATTAAAATATTGTAAACAGCTGTTTATCATTGTAGAATAAAAAACCTACTTGAATGGCAACTCTCATAATGGAAATAAAAAACTACTTGAATGGCAACTCAAACTCTTTTTTCGATAGGCGAGTGAGCGTAGCGAACGGGTACATCAGCTAATATTTTACAAACTGTAATTATGCTCCGTCAGAGAAATTAAATAATGGTTTATAGAAATAACACCTAATTCTCGTAGCATTTTGCTTTAATCTAGATTCCTGTGTTTACGACTCGCCGATTAGCAAACCCATAAACCAAGTAGGAACGGTACTATGGTACTGTATTACTAATGATGTGTACTACACTACAACATTGATATCCATGAACATTTCCACTTCACGACAACACTTCACAAGTGGGTATCGATTTTTTAGACCCAAAAGCCCCTAATCCCAAACTTTCAGCAAAATACTTCCGCTGGATCTCGAGATAAATTTTGCAAACAGACAAAGCTCGTATTAGAGTATAGGATTTACTCGCTTTGCTCGCTGGGGACTCCGCCCCCAGACCCCCGCTTGGGGTCGCTCCAGTTGAAATGAAACTAATTCAATGCCTCTTCTGCGGAATCAAACACCGAGCATGGCTCGGTCCCCCGGTACTAATTGTGAATTATGAACTTGTAAATCGTTTCGTTGCTACCCAACTGGGCATGGTAACGTTCATTAAATGTTTTAAATATCGGATATAGGTAGATGATAGTAATTTGAATATATTGTGATAAGCTTGATATATTCTGAGTGAATTCATTCCTGTGAAATATTTCTCAAATAAATGTAACCTAACTACAATAAATCTAAAACGTTTCAAAGTGTGACTTATTTATTTCCGTTCATATGGATCAGGACTGGAAAGAAATAGAGCGATCTAAAAAACACGAGGATAAAAAATATGCCAGTGCAAAGAATATGGAAACTTAAAATGGTAAAAAACGTCTATATTCTGAAACTAAATAACTTTGGAAATCTAACAAAGCAATATGGAACTAGAAAAAATTTGTAGTTTGCAATGGTGAGCCTGGTTAAATACAATCATGACACTTCACTGTATTAATCTTACTGTCAATTAGATGTTTTTAATATCTGCCAATTCTCAATAGTTAGCAAATCTACCTTATCATTCATTCAAGGGAATTAATTCCTCAAAATTAATTGGATGTATTTGCACAAACACCAACAAAACAAATGAAGGTTGAATGATCTAACTTTAACATTGCAACATTGACAGTTGTTTATAGCCAACCTTTTTCACAGTAAAGCTCATTTTTATATATTCAGGTTTGGGCCTTCAACTAATTAGTCTCACCTACTGCAATTAATAACATCAAACATTCTCATAGGAGATTCGAGTCCCGTTGTTTTTAACACGTGTAAAAATTTCCTCACATATTTCGTATCTAATGAGGAAGAATTCGATACGAGCGGCAGGATTAAAAAGGAATGAAATTAGAAATTGATTAGTTTTGCGCATGATTTACAGTCCGAGGGGACCTTAACCTAACACGTTCGGTGCTGGACACGCCCCCTGATCCACTCTTGTTAGGGCCTAGAAAGTGTTAAATAATAGTGTTCGTGTATACTCGCCGGCGCTGCGTCGTGCATTTCAATACTTGCGTAGTTCAGCCGCAGGACATTGCTTGGTAACAACACGTTGTGTACAGTGTTAAGAGTATTATGATGAATTAGACCCTTCTACCGTTAACTTTGCAATTACCTAGTACAATCTGCATCCATAAAAATGCTCTGTGTTTGATAAAGATGTAAAATATTGGGATAAAGTAGAGCTAAACACCCCAAAAGCACCAAATATGCCTATTTCAGTTCAATACTGTATATTTATAATTTGTATCCAAAGCATTTCATATTGAAAGAAGTGTTTTATAAGTATTCACCTTATTAGTATTAGTTATTTATAATAGTGTACACATCAGTATCAACAATTAAGATAAACTAATAAAAAATCATATACATTTTTAAAGCAATCAGTATTTTTTTAAATGGTCTTAATACAATTATCCTAAACTGTAAACAAAATTCCCCTCACACAAAATACAGTAGATTTTAGCGAATTACCCCTGTAGGGAAGAAGCTAATACCGTAGGTGGCATGGTAAGACTTAAGCCCGAGACCATGATAACTTTTCGTTTTGAGGTCCCCAGATGCCAAAAACACTATTCGTTAATATATATATATATATATGTATATATGGATATATATGTGTGTGTGTGTGTCCGTTACCACGATAACTTTTGAAAGAAACACCCGATTTTGATGAAATTTGGCACAAATGTGGAGAGTAGCATTTATGACTTTAAGTTCGAAAACCAGATTGATCGCACTATGGGAAGGGGGTTTTATGGGGGTTTATAATTTTCCAAAAATCGGTTTTTTGCAAATTTGACCCCAAAATTATAAAAAAACTCACTTTTGGTTATAGCCATTTTATAGAGCTTAAAAAACAAATAATTTAGTATTCTGAATCATTAACCTAGGTTAAGTGGTTGCGGAGAAAATAAAAAAAAACGTGATGTTATGGGAAAAAGGTTTTTAGATTTTTCTCAGATAGTTTTACTAAAAACTTCACATTTCTGTTTATTAATGTGTTTATTAATGTGATAGTCTCCGTAGCAGCAAACCTGCATACTCGGCCCCCATGTTATTCATATGGAGAATACGTAAATTTGTATATCTCCCTAATTATGAACTTACATTAAGAGAACTTGGTATGTAGCTTCACCTGGTTCAGTTGTATTGATAGTTGCAAAAAAAAACTTCACTTATCGTCCTCGTTGCAGCAAACCTGGGTCCTCAACCCAAATTTTATTCTTATGGAGAATAAATAAAATACTATATATCACTTATTTATGGATGTATTTTTGTGAAACTTGGTAAATAGCTCTATGTAGTAGTGAGTCACATAGATATGCATTGGAAATTCGCTGAGTACGCAGGTTTGCTGCGACGGGGGTATTTTATTATTAACAATTGTTACAAGTAAATTCTCTCTGCTAAGAAAGCATGTGATTTGTAAGAACAGATGTTCCTAGTTTTTAATGTTATTGTTTTTCTTTGTCATTTTTTGTAAACAATCTTAACTTCTATTAAATCATTACCCTTGCTTCTATATCTTTTAATTATCGAATCTTTATCTTTTTACATTAAGTGGTCCTTCGAGCCGCATCATTTAAAACAAGACTTGAATATAATGTATCAGTGTATCAGTTAATTTATTATTACAGTTATATCAATTAGACTCATCTTTGACTATCATTGTTTCCTAACTTCGAATTTTTCTATGTAAAAGAAGCTTCAATTAGTATCAGAGAATCAACAGTGATACGAACATTAAGATTGACATGGAAACCAGCCAGTGATGTTTTTCAGTTCCAATTGGATGTAAAATCCCTTGTTACAATAACCAAGAGGAATGTTCTATCTCATATCGCTAAACTATTTGATTATTTGGGATTTATCGCTCCATTAATTGTACAAGCAAACATTTTCATGCAGCAATTGTGGCTTATCAAGTTAAATTGGGACGAGACTCTTCCTCCCTGGTTATTAAAACAATGAAAACGTTTGAAAATCGACAACAGGACTTACCTGACATATCTATACCTAGATTTTTAGGTATCACTAAATCATCTTCTTGCTGCCTTGAACTACATGGATTCTCAGATGCGTCTCAGTCTGCAATGGCTGCTGTGATGTACATCAAAGTAAAATCGGATTTAGGCACTACTGTAAATATTGTTTGTTCAAAAACTAAGGTCGCATCCTTAAAGAAAATGAGTATCCCCAGACTGGAGCTAACAGCAGCGTTAATGTTGGCACGACTTGCACAATATGTCCAAAAAGTGTTAAATGTCAGATCTGCTTCATTATGGTTGTGGACGGATTCTCGTGTGGCTCTTACATGGACTCAGAACCACCCGTCTGAGTGGAAAGATTTTGTTTGTAATCGAGTTGGTATAATCCAGGAAATATAGTCTAAAACGTATTGTTGGTAATAATTTACTAACATACGAAGAATTTAAAACAGTTCTATCTCAAATAGAGGGTGTGCTAAATTCAAGGCCTCTCTGTAAACTAACTGAAGACCCAGATGATTGTCGACATTAACTCCAGCACATTATTTGTCGGTGAATCATTGTCTAACATTCCAGAACCAGATCGCAACGGGGTTCCAACTAATCGACTTTCACGTTGGCAGTTAATACAACAAATGCTACAAAGTTTCTGGAGAAGGTGGTCAAGAGAGAATATCTTCAACAACTACAAACAGTTTACAAATGGAGGTTTCAATCTACATCAATCCAAATTGGATCAATTGTCCTTATTACTGATGAACAATATCCTCCATCAAAATGGCCTTTGGCAAGGTGAAGATTCATCCTCGACCAGACAACCTCATTCTCGTGGTAACACTGAAGACAGCAACTACAACTATCAAAAGACCAATTGCAAAATTATGTCCCCTACCTGGAACAAATTGAAATTATTTTGTGTTTTCATTAAAATTTCCCCAGTTTTCTGGTGTAATTGGGGGAGTATGTTAGAAGTAAATTCTCTCTGCTAAGAAAGCATATGATTTGTAAGAACAGAAGTTCCTAGTTTTTTATGTTGTTGTTTATCTTTCTCATTTTTTGTAAACAATCTTGTGTTAAATCATTACCCTCGCATCTATATCTTTTAATTTTCGAATCTTTATCTTTTTACAACAATCGCCAAAAAGATATGAGGCAATTTTGTTAATGATATTCGCTAGAGTAGGCCGCATGAAAATGGTCCGATGGTTGATTGCCCTTATGATTCCCCCCTCACCCCCTCTCATCCAACACTGTTGCCATACGAATTTCACAAACAATGATTCAGTATGCATGTTTTTTTATGTTGTGTACGATAGGAATGGATTTCAAAACAGAAGTCAGATATACTTTACCATATGTTTTATTAGACCAGAACGATTTGGCAACACTGTATTAACTTCCATCGGACAACTTAATCTAGTTGTAAAGGATTTTTATACTCTACATCATGAAAAATGACTCATTACAAATTATCATATATATAATTACTAAAATTAAACTACTGACGTGAAATTTTGATAATATAGAGAACAAATACACGATCAGTGTGTAAAAATACAAATTCATAGCATCTGACTGCCTAGCAACAAGTAATTGTTGTGGGCGTTGTCCATAGTGACGATATGGATTAATGTTATATTATTAAATTCTGGCTGGTGACCCGTTCTTCACACGGGGTTCTTGCAGTAATAAATCATCTGGTTTAACAGATTGACATGAGTTAAAATAATTGACATTTTACCTTCTGTTACCATAGTGATCATAAACTGAGTTGATTCCCATAAAAATAACGTAGGAGCTATGACCGACTATGGTGCAGAGCCCTAATTATGTACGATGATTATATCCAAAATCTTTCCTACATAGCCACACGAACAATGTGAACAAAGGTTTGTTCATATTCGGTATAGCCACTTCCCCGTGATACGCGAACAGAATTGTATCTATTAAATGTAACAGATAGAAATAACATTTTTGAAGGCCGATTAAGAAATCTCTGACGAATAAATCGTCAATATGTCTCAAAGTTTCAAGATTATAACCTATATACGGGAAAAAACTCGAATGTTATTTATATAAATAATAGCACTCAAATGTTTTTACGAATTTGTTTCTTTATTAAATAGCCGATGGAGAAACTATAGCGTCATCCGAGGAATACCCAAGTATTGAGTGTTGCGTGTTGCATTCTGTGGTTGACCTTCTAAACTATATTACTTCCAATAATTAACCTCTGTTTACGTTATCCTTGGACCAAATAAACGTAAACTATAGCGTCATCCGAGGAATACCCCAGTATTGAGTGTTGCGTGTTGCATTCTGTGGTTGACCTTCTAAACTATATTACTTCCAATAATTAACCTCTGTTTACGTTATCCTTGGACCAAATAAACGTAAACTATAGCGTCATCCGAGGAATACCCCAGTATTGAGTGTTGCGTGTTGCATTCTGTGGTTGACCTTCTAAACTATATTACTTCCAATAATTAACCTCTGTTTACGTTATCCTTGGACCAAATAAACGTGAATACCCATAAAAGTAACCACAGAGGGCTTTCATAGTTTCTTAAAATCCCTTCCTATCGGTACAGCGTATCCATTTTATATTACGTCAGGTCAAAATAGAAATAAAATACGTAACAAACTTTGTGTTTCTTGGTAAAGAGGATTGGCCTGGACGTTAATAAATTTTCTTCTTTATAGACAGAGAACAAAATATTTTCTGCTACTATAGGATGCGAAAAAATTCTTCTGTTTGAATTTATTTTCATTCAATGTTTTATTTGTTTAATCCATCAATATTTTCAAACACTAAATCTACTAAACTAGCTGCTAACTAAACAGAAGCTTACTTCACGTGTCCTACACATCCTAACCTGTAACTTGTTTGATTTAGAACATGTCTGTGTAGTATTCGTAAGGTAGAATAGCCGTGACTTTTAGTTATTTGTGAAATTATTTGCGTTATTTTTTAATTAGTCCAAAGCTGCTATACTTCCTCAAAAAACAGTAAACAACCAATGTAATGAAAAGCAATGTGATGGGTGTTTTTTTTTATAGAAAAAACAAACTGGAGTTGTTTGTGAAAAAGTTGCTTTTTATGTTTGCAACTTAATTTCCTAAAAGGTCCTCACGGTAATGTCAATCAGACTATGTTCAGACTTGACTCAAAATTACATGTCCATCTGTCGTCTGGCGTTAGAGGTTTTACAGGAATCAACAACGTTAACGTATTTTGTATTCTTTTAAATAATTGAGGGGTTAAATACTGTAGTTTTAAAAAGCATCAATGTCCTCTGCCTTCAACTGTCTTACGTAATTTTAATATAACCAGTTGTTAACTTAAAAACATGTACATGTTTTCCAAACCCTGGTTATTATTTTGTTGTGAAAACGAAAATGTATTATCTATTGCTAAAAAACTATGTAATTATCAAATTAGGCAGAAACGAGTATAGTAAATGAGTGCCAATGACTAAACAAACTACAATAAAGAACAAATAATCGCATTGTCTCAAATTGAATATGTATATTCATACAATATCGGCTAGTCGTTGGCATAGTGGTCAAAGCGTTGGACTCTGAACCATGGCAGAGGCTCTGATGTGAATTAGAATCCCAGTCCTGGCATGTTAATTTTATCAGTACTGTACAACTCGCATTGCATCGGCTCGCCACTTGCTTTGCTGGATACGTCCCACGCAGAGATCTATAGTCTATCTGGACGGGCACAGTAAAACAGTAAGAGTATGCCAACCTCTTTTTTATAAATACAAAAAGTACTCTTAACAAACTCCTAAATGAGTATAACGTTTATATTATACATAAAATGTAAGACGAGTTTTGCATTACCATGTATCACGTCACCATTTAGTATAACCAAAATACACCGCGAAAAAGGTATAAGAACGTGTAAAACATGGTTAAAACAAATCATCACCTTCTATATACGGTTACGTCTTGCCTCTGGTAAATTACGTAGGGTAGCCATATTTTATAATCACACTAGCTGGTCAGACAGACGTTGTCCTGACCTAACGCCATTGTTTTATGTCAAATAATCATTCATTTTCAATATGAGCTCGTTCGCTTCGCTCACTCGCCTCCCGGATGATCTTGTTCGCTACGCTCAATCGCCTATCGAAAAAAGAGTTTGAGTTGCCATTCAAGTATTTTTTATTTCCATTATGAGAGTTGCCATTCAAGTAGTTTTTTTATTTCCATTATGAGAGTTGCCATTCGTAGGTTTTTTATTTCCATAATGAACATATATTTATGCCTTTCAAGTATGTTTAGATATACTCCTAATAAACACATGTTCCCATAAGGAATATCATGTAAACATTAAATGTTTTTCATAAAAACAGCTGTTTTATCGAAAAATTGTCTGTTTATTAAATAAAAGCCGAAAATGATAAACACATGTTCCCATAAGGAATAACATGTAAACTTAAAAGCCAAAGGGGCAGAGCCCTTCACATTTTCCTGGGTAAAAAGTATCCTATGTGTTAATCCAGGTAATAACTACCCGTGCGAAAAATTTCATTTAAATCCGTTCAGCCGTTCTTGAGTTATACAATTTGTAACTACACAACTTTCTTTTATATATTAAGATAAGATTATGAACTGAATTTGGAGGAAGGAAATAATTAAAAATGGAAGACTAGATATAGAGATACGAGTTTAATAAAATGACAAAAGGAAGTTGATGCACTTTAAAATGGACATTTTACTATTGAACAATTAATTAAATACACATTTATGTCATAGCATGAACATCAGATAATAAATCTAACACCATAATAAACGAAGGCCGTGTTAGTCAATAATAACCAAACCAATCTCAACGGGTCTTTGTTAATTTAGAGACAAAGATTAATATGAAAATCCTATTTTTTAAACTACTAATTCTATGTAAAACGTAATTACAGTAAAATAAGAATATTGACAAGTGTACAACATTTGAAATTTTGAAATAACCGTATTAAAAGTTCCACTTATTAACCTAACATACTCGTCATCTTCGTTAAAGATTGTGTTTCCACGTAAAACCCCTAGTTTCCCAGAGAGACTGGCCTTTATCCGGGGCCATTGGGCGGATTTGGCGGGATCGCTTACTCGGCCCGGAGTCGCAATATCGCCAATCGCAGCCCCAGATCGCTCCCACCCGCCGTGATTCTGGCAAAGCCTCGGTGTTATGGACTCTGGGGTCAATTATGCTGAAGGAAACAATGTTTCCAACAACCTAGAATGTCCTACAATTGTGAGTCGTCTTCGATTACGTTATTGTAAGGCTTTTCAATCGTGCAACGCAGGGTATGTTCTAATGCGATATAGTTATTCCATCATATACGTTTATATATATTTTTGATCGATCGTAGTGGAACTGTTATCAGTGTTAGGGTTTGAATTGTAGTAACTAATTTAGTAAAAATATTTAACAAATGTAGTGTATGTATGCATTTTATTAAACTAACAATGCAAACAGTGGATTTGAAGAATTTTAAGTCTCATGGTGAGATATACAATTTCGAAATCAATTACTCCTTATGAAAATTTGAGTAACTGATGAAATAATAAATACCCCCGTCGCAGCAAACCTGCGTACTCAGCGAATTTCCAATGCATTTATATGGGTATCACTGCTACCTAGAGCCACTTACCAAGTTTCATAACAAATACATTAATTAATAAGTGATATATAGCATTTTATTTATTATCCATAAGAATAACATTATATTTGAGTACGCAGGTTTGCTGCAACAAGGAAGATAAGAAATATGTTTTTTTGCAATTATCAATATAACTCAACCAGGTAAAGCTACATACCAAGTTTAATTAATTTAGGTTCACAACTAAGGGAGATACAAAACTTTACTTATTCCCCATATGAATAACATGGGGGCCGAGTATGCAGGTTTGCTGCTACCGGGAAAAATAAAAAAAATTTTTGTGCTAATATCAATATACCACAACTAGCTGAAGCCACATACCAAGTTTCATCTATATACATACATAAATAATCGAAATATGACATTTTATTTATTCTCCATAAGGATAACATTAGACAACGTTCTGTGTTTAGCACTTTGAATATCACTGCAACGGTTGGACGTAAAACAACAAATAAAACACCATTATGACTGTTTTGTAGAGCTAAACTGATTGGTAGAAAGAAATGTGGAGTTTTTAGTGAAATTATCTGAGGAAAATCTAAAAACCGTATTCCCATAAGATTAACATGGGAAATTTTATGGACACTTTTTTTAATTTCCTCCACAACCACTAAACCTAGCTTAATGATTCAAAATACTAAATTGTTTGTATTTTTAAGCTCTATAAAATGGCTATAACCAAAATCTAGTTTTTTAAAAATTTTAGTGTAAAAAGTTCAAAAAACAGATTTTTGGAAAATTTTAAACCCCCATAAAACCCTCTTCCCATAAACCGATCGATCTGGTTTTCGAACTTACAGTCATAAATGTTACTCTCCACATTTGTGCCAAATTTCATCAAAAATCGGGTGCTTCTTTCAAAAGTTATCGCGGTAACGGACACACACACACACACACACACATATATATATATATATATATATATATATATATATATAAATTTGAACGAATATTATTTTTGGAATCTAGGGACCTCAAAACAAAAAGTCATCATGGTCTCGGGCTTAAGTCTTACCATGCCACCTACGGTAATAGCTTCTTCCCTATAGGGGAAATTCGCTAAAAGGAAAATAATGATTAGTCTATATTAAATTTCTCTGTTTAAACGATACGTCGGCAAGTAATATAAACCCTCATGGGGATACCACTTTTTAACACTACACCTGGACGAAGTATTCAGAATCACAAAATTAAAAAAGTACAGAGCATTCCAGAGACACCTGACGTGAAAAAGTGCGGCCGATAATGAATATGTATACATGCGCAGCAATCGTGAGAATTTATTTGCATATGGACCCAATAATTACTGGAGTATGTGTCGAATCTGTAGGTCTATAAAGCATCGCGAGCCCCTCCCCCGGCCGGCTACTTTGCCCATATCTAATATAGACACACGCCGGCCAGAGTTACGGCGCTGCCCTGGGCATCGGGCAGATGTTCCACATCCAACAGGGAATATGATTACACACCACCGGGCACCGGGCACCGGGCATCGGGCATTGGGCACATACCGTCTTGTAATTAGGGAGCTCAGCCTTACCCTCAAAACTCGACTGATGATAATGGCAGATATAGTCTAGTGAAGTCTAGTTGAATTTACTGATACAAAGAAAATATTATATTACTGAATAAGTTTTACACATTTTCTTTACTGATTACTTGTATGTGTAAAAGCAACATAATGCCTGTAATTAAAAATAAATTAAAAGTTATCTACTGCACGATTTTAAATGTTTGTTTAATGTGATGTCAGTTTTACGTGGTAAACTTGTAATAATCAAATGTTTAACTAAAATCTGAAGGGCTTGAACAAAACATTCCTTGGCAGGTTATTGTCAATTGTGAAAAGGTGGAGGTTGAGTTGGACTCCTGTTCAGGCTTCAAGTCAAGAGTCTTCGTTGTTTGTTGGACGATCGGTCACTGGTGTCTGAATAAATTAGTTAAAATATAAAAATGAGGCTGAATGATTTATTTGCAGCCATTCAATATTTGTTACAATAGGCAAAATCACTAAAACTAATAAAAACACATAATAATCACATAATAGTAATGTACTTGACTCTCAAGCTTTGTAATGTTCAAACCATGCACCACTAGTCTATCTGCAAACCATGCAGCACTCTTCATGCACACACAAAAAAATAAATTAATAAATTAACCACACGCATTCCTCTGAGCCTTTTTTAGGCCTATAATTATGTTGGCAGCCTGGGTTCATCCGAATAAAAAGGAAAAATCTGCATCCCAGAATTATTTTAGACTGTAAAATGGATTAGCCAACATTCAAGCTTTCAGTATCTTAGCAAAGTTTTCTGCAGATTGTTGCCTGATTAGGTAAGGCAGATTGCAGGAATTAGGTATGGCGTTGTATAACCTAATGCCTGCAACAGGGAAACAGTTTAGTGTGTTGTCTAACCTAACACATTTGAATTGTTCCTACTGTCATACCCATGGAAATGACTGTTCAATGAGAGATTAGCTTCTCTACTGTTAATCTCTAACAAGCTCTGTTAAATACATACGTTATATACAGACATTATTTCTAGCTGAATGAACAATGGTTGCAGTGTCTGAGCTGTGAAGCTCCGTACACGATCATCTCACCTTTTTTCTGCAGCAGCAGAACTTTATGCACCTTGGACGAGTGACCCCAAAGTCCATTGCCATTCTGAAGGTGTGATTGGAAAATGCAGAGTACGCAAGGCGTACAAAGTCAGACGGCATATCAACTTTCAAACGTCGAAGCAAATAGATCACTCTACTGATTTTGCAGCTTTTGGCTTCAATATGATTAGACCAATTTAACTGTGGGTCAAGTGCGAATCCCAGCAGGCGGACAGGATCATCCTACATCCATCTCTTTACTCGCACTGAATGAGATGAGCCTGATTTAATGACAACTTGTTTTCCAGACAGAAGCTATTTATAACAAATCCTGGACAGTTACCATAGAGACAGAACAGTCTGAATGGCTACAAGAAAGGGGAGTGTCATCAGCATATAGTAGGACATTATAGTAAAGATCATTGTTAGACACAATAAACAAAAAAGAACCAAATGTTCGGTTTGAGTTATTATATAACGATCGAATATGCCACAAATTATTGTAATTTAATCACATGTTTTATTTTAAATGTGATGTTTGTTTACATTTTAAGTTCTTAAAGATTCTTTCAATAAAAAAAATCAAGTATGGAGCCCTGCGGAACCCCATGCTTGACCTTCAAAGGAGTGGAACCACTCCCATTCCTTCTTACAACTTGAAATCTTCCAGAGAGATATGACTTAACTACAGAGGGGTCATCACCCCCCCCCCCCAACTCTCAAGCTTTGAAAATAAGAGGTTATGCGATACGCAATTGTATGTGCGTGATAAGTGACACAGAATTGCAGAAGTTCAGTTTCTTATTTCAAAAGCATTCAAGATAACTTGAAAGAGACAGTCCACAGCTTCAGCTGTGGATCGGCCTTTTTGAAAACATATTGCGCAGGCACTATGAGTTAATGCACTTCAAAGTAGCCACACACCTGCTCCAAAATTTCAGCTTCAAGAACCTTGGAAAAAATTGAGATGTTTGAAATAGGCCGATAACTTGCAATATTTCCCTTTTCTCCTTTCGTATATACAGGAACAGTCCTGCTAATTTTCAAAGCCTCAGGAAAGATTCCTTCTTTCAAAGAACTATTCACAATCTCAGAAACAATTGGAGCAACTGTGTCAATAATTTTTCTCAGGAACAGGATCACTACTGTTGGGTTGGTCAGGATCACAGGTAAGGACCAACTCATCTACATATTCAAGAACAAATAAATTAAACTCATCAGTTGTACAACAATCTCCTACTACAGCAGAGGTAGGGGTATTATGCTTATTACAGAAATCCCATACAGCCTTGCAAAGGTTGGATAACACAATAATTATAGCGTCTACAGCAGTTTGCTTGGCTTCCCAAATTTTTTGTAATGAAAAATGCCCTTGGAAAATTATCGGGAGTAGTTTATGGTAATTATTTTATGTAATGACGAGAATATGGGCATGCTTTAAGGTTGGAGAATTTAAAATTATCTTAAAAATTATATTTTTTTAAATCATCAATATCTTGAGTACGAGTAATGTTGTTTGAAATGGATCGCGGTATTTTCTTAATCTAAAATACCCCCATCGCAGCAAATCTGCGTACTCAGCGAATTTCCAATGCATATATATGGGTATCACTACTACCTAGAGCCACTTACCAATTTTCATAAAAATACATTAATTAATAAGTGATATATAGCATTTTATTTATTATCCATAAGAATAACATTATAATTGAGTACGCAGGTTTGCTGCAACAAGGAAGATAAGAAATGTGTTTCTTTGCAATTATCAATATAACTCAACCAGGTGACGCTACATACCAAGTTTTATTAATTTAGGTTCACAACTAAGGGAGATATAAAACTTTACTTATTATCCATATGAATAACATGGGGGCCGAGTATGCAGGTTTGCTGCTACCGGGAAAATAAAAAAAACTTTTTTGTGCTAATATCAATATACCATAACTATATGAAGCCACATACCAAGTTTGAACTATATACATACATAAATAATCGAAATATAACATTTTATTCTCCATAAGTCCATTGGACAACGTACTGTGTTTAGCACTTTGAATATCACTGCAAAGGTTGGACGTAAAACAACAATTAAAACGCCAAAATGATTGTTTTGTAGAGCTAAACTGATTGGTAGAAAGAAATGTGGAAAGAAAGTTTTTAGTGAATTATCTGAGGAAAATCTAAAAACCGTATTCCCATAAGATTAACATGGGAAATTTTATGGACACATTTTTTGACTTTTCTCCACAACCACTGAACCTAGCTTAATGATCCAAAATACTAAATTGTTTGTTTTTTAAGCTCTATAAAATAGCTATAACCAAAATCTAGTGTTTTTTAAATTTTAGGGTAAAAAGTTCAAAAAAAAGATTTTTGGAAAATTTTAAACCCCCATAAAACACCCTTTCCATAGACCGATCGATCTGGTTTTCGAACTTAAAGTCATAAATGTTACTCTCCACATTTGTGCCAAATTTCATCAAAATCAGGTGCTTCTTTCAAAAGTTATCGCGGTAACGGACACACACACACACACACACACACACACACACACACACACACATATATATACATATATAAATTTGAACGAATATTGTTTTTGGCATCTAGGGACCTCAAAACAAAAAGTTATCATGGTCTCGGGCTTAAGTCTTACCATGCCACCTACGGTAACAGCTTCTTCCCTATAGGGGAAATTCGCTAAAAATAGTTCTACATGATGGGTAGAACTTACCTACTCCACCTTAACATTTAAAAACATATTTGAATCCAATATGGTGGCCAAAAATATCAACTAAGTCAAAATAAAGTGTAAGTTGATCAACAATGATCGGCGACAGTCCGGAGTCGAAATCTCAAGAAATGTAGAAAAAAGTAGGAGGAACTCATTTAAACCGCACCCTGTATAACATGTCATAAACGTGTCATGAACATTTGTTTTTAAAACACTCCCTTCACTACATGTTGTATCCAAATTCGGTGTTCAAACTTACAAGTTGAAGGTCAATGGATGGCGTTTGTAATAACTTTAAAATGTATATTTAAATATTTGACATACTGACATTTATTACTCAAGAATAAATCAAATTAAGTTTTTTTTTGAATCGCTGAGGAGTAATTTGTACAAAAAGGATTACAAGATTAGTTGTATTCCCTTAAATGGAGATCTTAAATTTGAAATTGGGTTTACAACACACACCATTAATTCATTTTTAACTGATAGTTTTACTCTTTTTTCAAAAGTTGCAACTACTGGAGGAATGGGCCCAAATACATCATGATTTTTGTAGCCATCACCAACCGTGGGCCAACATGCATCACCCAACCTTTAATTATGTGAACGATTTAATTTAGTTATTGAACAGTTCAGCTATTGATGCATTGTAAAAAAACGGAAACATTAACGTTGCTATAGTTTGTTTATTTTCCTCATTTAAGTTTTGAACCAGTTCCAGTGTAACGGCGTAGAATGAAAAAACAATTATGATTACAGTAAATTAGTTTACATCGTATTTTAAAGCTATACAGGGTACGTGGAAAAGTCACGATGAAGAGATCTTTCACCCTTTCATTTTATACTCATACACTACTTCACACCGAGGGCTAAACCAATGGAAAACCAATACACATACCGGATTGATTGTTTATTGGTTTATTAGTGTTAAAGATGCGAAAGTACCTCGATATTTCCTAAAACGTACAACCAAAAATGTCCCTTCACGTAGGAGGGGGAGGTTGACTAAGGGGCTTCCCTCATGTCAAAAATATGTTTTTAATAACACCAATTAAATAATTTGAATTTTATAAAATTTAATATCAAAATATCTTTATTGCCGTTACATTTACAAAATAGGCCAAGTTAAAAAAAACAACAAAAAAAACAAGTGGTTACGATACTATGTAAAAGTTTCTCTTTTTTATTGTATAACAACTAACTAAGGACTAGCTTATGCCTAAAATACAATATGAGTTGTTAACACTGAGTTTTCAATAGAGCAGATACAAAATTGTTGACAATTATTAACAAAATAAATAATTGTAATAGGAATAGTAAAAAACTGATAAATAATATAAGACATAACAATATATACCAATGTAATCATATATCAAATAATACTAATATATACAAAATGGAAGGTGTGTGTCTGTCTGCTTTTTGTTCCTCGATCACTCAAAAACTACTGAACCGATTGGCATGAAAATTTACAGGGATTTTCCTTATACTACCAAATAAACACATAGGCCAATTTTTGTTTTGAAAAGTCCTCAGGCTTCTCTCTGCTCCACGGGACTTCTAAGTTCCCATGTTATTCTTATGGAAATTCATTAGTGAATTTCCTTTGGAAAGTGAACTATTAGCATGCCCGCACGGTGAAACTTAAGCCCGGGACCACCATAGAAGTTCCTAACGTGACCCACTGAACACGTTTTGGCGGGTCGTTCAAAATTATATATATATATATATATATATATAGACATATATATATATATATAGACATATATATATATATATATATATATATGTGTGTGTGTGTGTGTGTGTGTGTGTGTGTGTGTGTGTGTGTGTGTGTGTGTGTGTGTGTGTGTGTGTATTTGCACTCTAGCGGTCGCATTTTTTGTCCGATTAACTTAAAATTTGGTAGGGACATTCCTTTCTGTAATCAGTTGGACAAGTTCGTTGGGCAAAACAATCAGATAACTCTAAGCCCCTTTTTTGGAGATTAATCTTTAAAATTTTGAGTTTTTGGGCCCAAAAAGGGTCATAAAGCCACAGATGTAAGATCAATGCATATAAAAAGATGGGAATTAGAGAGGCGAAAGTTATAAGCCCTCTCTCGTCATTCTAGCATAACTATTTACCGATTTATTAAAGAAAATGTGTATCTTTAATACTAAGACTAAACACAGTACGTTGTCTTAAGGGGGTTTTACACTAGAAAGCCCTGTTATTCCTTTGTTTGAGTACTTGTATCATCCCCAGCAACCTCACACCTACTTTCAAGCCTGTCTGGACCTTCTCCTAAGCTTATAATGCGCAAAATTGTATTCCCAGCTTTGCAAGTAAATGAAACCAGCAGTGTCAGAACATCCAAAAAATCAATGTTTTCAGATTACAATAAAAATTGGACAAATGTATGTTTTTCTACTTATTATGAGTTTTACAAGTTTTTATGTGGAAATTCACTTCCCTCACGTCGTCAGCGTGCTGCGTGCGAACTCGTTTTTTAATAAATTGTATAACGTGTTGTAAAGAATTTTTGTAACGTAGAATTGAAATTTGAAAACAAATCTTGCATACTCGCAATCGTCCTATACAAATTGAACTTGCCAATCCTTTAACAGGACATTCTAGAAAAACAAATATCCTTCAAAATTTGATCGCTTCAGACATTTGGTGAGTTCACAGGTGTCCTGCGGTGCGGGAATCAGTGCAATACACGATGAAAATGTAATGAGGTATTGACATGTCATTAAATAAAAGTTGTCGTTCTTTATATCAGTCTAAAAATTATCCATGCATTTTAAAAATTAAGCTAAATATGTTTACGTAACTTATATGAAAAATAAGATTAATTTGTGTTATAGTTACATTTTTTAAAATTACAATACAAAGGTCAAAACTACATCGTCAAAATTACCAAAAACGTTAAACACATTGCAGGACTGGGTGTTTAGCTTATGCCCAGCTGTGAGTTGCCCTAATTCAAATAGATGTAAGCAACCTGTTCCCTTACACATCTTTCATCGAAGTAAAATACGAGCCATTTTAAATTTATTTCTGAGCAAAGTGGGATCCGCATCAAGTCCTTCAAAGTTTCCGCCGGTGCTCTGCAAAAATAAAAGTTGACGGGGCGTAGCTCTCCACTAAACCAACAGGTAAGCAGGCCGTTAGTATTCCGGGCCCACATTTGCCTTAACGTTTTAATATCGCGTTAAGAAAAAATTCATTCCATTTTCATGGGTTCGTTTAACATAACGGAGATAAGGGATCAGCAATAATAAATTACGCTCGTCCCATGGCGAGAGTCCGTCATGCGAGGTCTATGTAATTAGCGACCGGACTGCTCCACTCGGGCGGAATCATAAAAACCGAAAACTTACTCTGGCACATACAGGGCTATCGTGATCGCCGGCGTGCTGTTTGCCCGCGAGAGAATTCTGGGGCGATCATCTGGGGCGAATGGTTTATTTAAGAAATGTAGATGAGTCGGCGTAAACGGTCCGTTTATGTGTAACCGGCCTCTTTGAGGCTATAGATTGAATATTAAGAGCGTTAAAGTAACTAACACGAAGTATTTTTTTGTTTAAATAAAACATATTGTATTATTGATGACTGTGTTTACCTAATATACCTTACTTACTTAGATAAATAGTTTACAATATATAATTATTATAGCAATGAGGATTTTTAATTGTACTACTTAAATGTAGGATGAGAATACTGGGACATCTATTGAATGTAGAATAGTGAATATAGGTGGTGCTAATAGTGGACGGGGGAGTAGAATAGTAAATGTAGGTGGTGCTAGAAGTGGACGGGGGATGGTAAATGGAGGTGGTGCTATCAGTGGACGGGGGAGGGTAAATGTAGGTGGTGCGAGTAGTGGACGGGGGAGGGTAAATGTAGGTGGTGCTAGCAGTGGATGGGGGAGGGTAAATGTAGTTGGTGCTATCAGTGGACGGGGGAGGGTAAATGTAGGTGGTGCTATCAGTGGACGGGGGAGGGTAAATGTAGGTGGTGCTAGTAGTGGACGGGGGAGGGTAAATGTAGGTGGTGCTAGCAGTGGATGGGGGAGGGTAAATGTAGTTGGTGCGAGTAGTGGACGGGGGAGGGTAAATGTAGGTGGTGCTAGCAGTGGATGGGGGAGGGTAAATGTAGTTGGTGCTATCAGTGGACGGGGGAGGGTAAATGTAGTTGGTGCTAGCAGTGGACGGGGGAGGGTAAATGTAGGTGGTGCTATCAGTGGACGGGGGAGGGTAAATGTAGGTGGTGCTAGTAGTGGACGGGGAGGGTAAATGTAGGTGGTGGTAGTAGTGGACGGGGGAGGGTAAATGTAGGTGGTGCTAGCAGTGGACGGGGGATGGTAAATGTAGGTGGTGCTAGCAGTGGACGGGGATGGTAAATGTAGGTGGTGCTATCAGTGGACGTGGGAGGGTAAATGTAGGTGGTGCTAGTAGTGGACGGGGAGGGTAAATGTAGGTGGTGGTAGTAGTGGACGGGGGAGGGTAAATGTAGTTGGTGCTAGCAGTGGACGGGGGATGGTAAATGTAGGTGGTGCTATCAGTGGACGGGGGAGGGTAAATGTAGGTGGTGCTAGTAGTGGACGGGGAGGGTAAATGTAGGTGGTGGTAGTAGTGGACGGGGGAGGGTAAATGTAGTTGGTGCTAGCAGTGGACGGGGGATGGTAAATGTAGGTGGTGCTATCAGTGGACGGGGAGGGTAAATGCAGGTGGTGGTAGTAGTGGACGGTGGAGAGTAAATGTAGGTGGTGCTAGTAGTGGACGGCGGAGGGTAAATTTAGGTGGTGGTAGTTGTGGACGGGGGAGGGTAAATGTAGGTGGTAGTAGTAGTGGTCGGGGGAGGGAATTTTTTAAGCAGCGTTCTAAGGATCGTGTAAACCTGAAAAACATGAATTAATTAAAACTGCCATGGTTCTTGGTTCTGTGAAGATTCGGTTATATTTTAAGTATAAGTGTCTTTAAGTGAACTATGTAGATTAAGCTTCGTGGTAATTGGCGAAGCTTAAGTGATTATCTTGAAAATCATTTTGGAAAACTTAAAAATATAACCAGGATGTAAGTAAACGGTAAACATTTCGGTTGTGGATTTACCATCCTCTCCGTCGAGGAATGTATACCAATGTTGTTTAAAAACATGGTTACCGAATGTTCGTAAAATATACTGCTCAAAATCATTTGGATATGATAAAACTTACTAGTGGATAGTGTAAAACTTTACTTGAATAATAGAGCATCAAACTACATAAGGATGAGATCATAAAACAAATTACGCCTTTGTACACTAGTGATTTTTTTATTATTAAGGCTTGCAATTATTGCAATATTAGATATGATCAGTTGTTGAGATATTCAATCGTCTCTGGATCAGACCCGTGGCTCCTTTTGGGTTGAAGAATAATAAGAATAATACTTTAAATATTACGTACTCTTATTTTTATATGAACCAGTTTCTGTCAAAGCTGGCTTAGCCTCCGTAAATACAGTTATCGGAGCAGCAAATGTGCATGTATGTTATTCTTATAGAATACTATGGATTGACAGAATACATTTTGTTTAACAGAAATAAGAGTAGGATACATAATCGTTAAAGTCTTCTCCTTCAACCTAAACGAGCCACGGTTTTAATCCTAGAATCATTGGATATTCAAATTGTTGACAAGGATAAACTTTAAATTTGGTTCCCAACTAATTGAACCCATTGAACTCTCAGTATGGAATTATAAATAGTTAATTTAGACACTTTTTCTGAAAAGTTCAGCTACTTTTAAAAGTCGTAGATTTTACAGATCCAAGAGTTTTTTTTATATCAACTAATATACCTTTATGCACCGTATAGTATTACCGCATAGTATTAAAAACGATTAGCTCACATTAAAACCCTAAAAAAGTCAATTGTAGGTCTATTTGAATACTAGTAGGTGTTAAAGTATATATAAAACAAATGGGATTCAAAAATCCTAAACGGATAAAGTCGGACCACAGGATAAATTAGGGTACAGCACTTAAATCAAAATGCCTCCTGTTAACAACACCTTATGCTAACAAACAACGCTAACATGCTAACACGGAGTCTGAGATGTTGATAAAACAAGGAAATGACCAAATATTGAATACAAAATGTCTTGTTGAAACGTAAATTAAATCATTTAATTATTTTAAGGACCGAGGAGGTAATTCATGAGTTTTACGGGTTTTTAATTGATTGACCCACGATCGGGAGGTCCCCTTTAAATATTTATAAGCGTGGCCCCGGCGAGCCTTGGTAGCGGGGTTATGAGTGACTTTTATGGAATAATTGATTAAAACAGCAGAGTGTATTAGTGTCAGTGAATATGAAACACCAGATTCTCTTTAATCTGTGTAGCGTGGTACGAGATTTTACAAACTCTAGAATTATCAACAATGGAACAGCAAACCTGCTGTTCATTTGGTTTGGTTGATCAGTTGATTTGGTTGGTTATTTGTTGTGTATTTTTTATTTTTAAAGATGGTTTAAAAACTATGCAATATTTTATATTACAACGGACCTGATTTATAAGGGATATATTATAAAAACAAAAATAACAAATATGTTCATCAACACAACATTGAGGATGTTATTTTAATTTAATGTAATTTATAAATTATTTTAGTCCTCTTTTACAGAATCAATTAATCTATAGACATATTTATTTGGCTGTTATCATCTAATACAAAAAATTATCACTAAGGTAATAGTATAGTACTTTAAGAGATTTTAAAGCAGTCAAATTACTGAAAGGCTATGATAATGACAAGTAATTTCAAAATTTATTGCATGTCTCTGTCAAAATAGTACATCAAAGCTTTTGCAGATCATCCCAAATCTGTATATAATCATGGATTTATCCTCTTGCTTGATAAATTTTCACACAAATTATAGTTTTTTACTATTTATAAATCAATTATGAATAATTAAATACAGTAATATTACTAACGTTACATTTATATAATTTAATGACGATCAAATTAGGCGGAGCCAAAAGCAATATCTTTAATTATAAGCTATAATGGTTAATTCGTATACGCACTCTTTTAAAACTGAACAGTTACCGATGTAATGGTAAAGTTTTCAGAGGGAACTTTTTCCAGCATGATTGTCATTTGTCAGGCGAACTCACAACATTAAATAAGTAAAGAATATAATAAAATAAATAAATAACTAACTGTTCTCTTGAATATTGGTAAATGTGTTAAATTACAATTAGTCCCGCCAATAAAGAAGAAACGTTTCTTTAATTGTTTTTTGTTGTTGATAAAAATAAAGTTGGCCTTATATTTTTCTTTTCTTCAATTGTTCCTTTAACAATTATTTCTCAGCTTTAATATTAAATAATATCAAGAAAGTCCGAACATATATTTTTTCTAGAGAAAATAAAACTTATGACGAATGCATTATAAACTACCAGCTACACTTACTAAAGCGGTTTTAAAAGGAGTTTCCAGTCTAACCACTTATTCATTACATTTATATGCCATACAGACCTTTTCGTCAAGAGTCGATGCTTGTTTATACTATTATGAGATATATATAACTCTTTTTGGTGGGAAAGAAAACTTGCGAGCGTCCATAGTACATACTCTTTCTGTTTGCATGCTATATACTTTAAGTTCCTCTAATCTTCTTTTAAACAAGAACCTAAATGGCTAGTACTTAAGGTGTATTAAAAGGCATAATTATACTATAAGTACTTAGAGTGAGCTTACATTCCCCCGATAACACGAAGGAGGTGACAAGTCTAACAACCTTGTTACTACGATAACAGTTTTCAATATACATTACCGTATAATGGCTGCAGCAGCTCGCAGCTTGGAGGTAACCGTAATTGCGCGAGTGACAGTCTAGAGTCGGCTTATCAACATAATCTGCCTTGAGACTGGTGGTGGATCTACAAAAACTTGCTTTCTTTTCCATAAAGAGGATTTATAAATGCAGCAAATTATAAGTTTTACTATCTACATAACATGAAATATTGTTGCTATACTTTAAAAGCGTATAAGCATAACAGCACGTTATGGTTAGGACATAACAGAAAATACCCTTTGCCAGTCAAACTTGCGTACTAGGCGTATTTATTTTACCTTAATTGATATCGATTTATTTGCCTTCGTTTTACTGCACCATATTTTTTAATAGTAAGTGTTCCTGTAAGAGATTAGATTAAGTATTGATTGGAAAACTACCATTAGTTTTTAATAAATAAATAAGAACCCTTCTCTTATAGTAGTGTTACGATAAAACTGTAGTAATAAGGACAAATATCTTGAATTGACGTATTGGTCTGTTGCGCTGATATCCAGTCGTTCGTATACGAAAATAAAAAAGAGGTTCTCTTTCCATTTTGAGCTACACAACGTGGATATAATACAGTTAAGATTACATTGATCAAACTTTTTCTGGATCCTTAAGGGAAATCTCTTGGATTGCTCATTAAACAAAAAGGGACTTTCTTATTTTGTCTTCTACATGGCGTGTCTTGAATTCACTTTAGGCTCTCTGGAAATAAACCTTTGCAAATAAGACAGCAACTCCAACCAAGAACATGAACTGTGAACATCTGCAGCATTCGCCCGGTCCAGAATTACACCCCTAATCGCTCAAACCAAGTGGTCTGCCCTCGGCCTCCTGCTTCCCAGCACTTGTTCATGCTATTCTAACATATTGCTTGTTATAGCAAATCAGAACCCGCAGTTTTAGTTCCTAAGTGTTGAAGGCGTCTACCGGCTCCATAACTTTCCCACCCAGGTCCAGAGTACTCGTGATCATTCAAATCAACCTTCACTCTACTGCTTCCTAAAACATGAACCTACTAATGCTTCAAGTGTAGCAACACCCACAGTTGTCACGTGTTTCAAAGTTTTTTAGGTGGCTATTGGCTACATAACTTTGCCACCTCAGCACGTCAGAGTTCCGCCAAAGTTCATGTGAGCAGGCCTTACCTCAGTCTATGCTACTCCATGGCATACACAAACCGATGACCCCAGTGTGGCACCCACAGTTCCCAGGTGTTGGAGGCGGCTACCGGCCCCGTAACTTTGCCGCCCGGTCCGGAGTTCCGCCCCTGAAAGTTCAAGTGAGCAGGTCTACCCTCAGTCTATGCCACTCCATGACATACACATACCGATGCCCCCAGTGTGGTACACACAGTTCCCAGGTGTTGGAGGCGGCTACTGGCCCCATAACTTTGCCGCCCGGTCCGTAGTTCCACCCCTGAAAGTTCAAGTGAACAGGTCTACCCTCAGTCTATGCCACTCCATGACATATACATACCGATGCCCCCAGTGTGGCACCCACAGTTCCCAGCTGTTGGAGGCGGCTACTGGGCCCGTAACTTTGCCGCCCGGTCCGTAGTTCTATCCCTGAAAGTTAAAGTGAGCAGGTCTACCCTCGGTCTATGCTACTCCAGGACACACACATACCGATGCCCCAGTGTGGCACCCATCGTTCCCAGGTATGGGAGGTGTCTACCGGCCCCATAACTTTGCCGCCCGGTCCGGAGTTCCGCCCCTGAAAGTTCAAGTGAGCAGGTCTACCCTCAGTCTATGCCACTCCATGACATATACATACCGATGCCCCCAGTGTGGCACCCACAGTTCCCAGCTGTTGGAGGCGGCTACTGGGCCCGTAACTTTGCCGCCCGGTCCGTAGTTCTATCCCTGAAAGTTAAAGTGAGCAGGTCTACCCTCGGTCTATGCTACTCCAGGACACACACATACCGATGCCCCAGTGTGGCACCCATCGTTCCCAGGTATGGGAGGTGTCTACCGGCCCCATAACTTTGCCGCCCGGTCCGGAGTTCCGCCCCTGAAAGTTCAAGTGAGCAGGTCTACCCTCAGTCTATGCCACTCCATGACATACACATACCGATGCCCCCAGTGTGGCACCCACAGTTCCCAGGTGTTGGAGGCGGCTACCGGCCCCGTAACTTTGCCGCCCGGTCCGGGGTTCCGCCCCTCAGCGCGCTGGTGAAGTGTCGGACCCCTGGGGCAATCTTATCCCGAGCCACTCGATAATGGATGACGTTCTGCTCTTTAATTAGTAGTGTGTAATGCGGCCTCGGGCCTTCGGCACCGCACTGCCTACTTTAAATATATATCTATTTATTTATTTATTTGCCGTGCATTCCTTTGTGGTTGCGCTTAATAATTACGGTGAAAATAATTGTGTCACGACACCTTGCCGAGGACCCGGATCGCTTTAGGGTTTGCTGGGATAATTTACGACTTGGAGAATTCTAAAGCAAATCATAACTTGTCTACAGTTTTTATAACTTTTTCAATAACTGCTAAATACATCTATAAATCTGGACAAGGGTAGGACGAAAGGAAGTCAAAAAGAAAAACACTGATAGTTTGACTCGAAAGAGAATGAAAGGAAGAATAAGTGATCATTTATGGCTACATGATAAATAATCAGCTTATGATATGTCGTATCTTGCTCTGTCATTGTTTATAACCATCATCATTAATAAAATGCCAGCTTGGCCACACACTGTGGGCTAGTGGAGCGGGACATCTCTGCCGTCGCGTCGTCGCATGCCCAGGTCCAGCTCGTATACAATACTGATAAATAAAATCCTGATACAATAATGATTACCTATTGAATGGCACCATATGAAGTTTAGTTATTGGTATATGATTCACTCATCTAGATTATACTTGTCACATAACGAATAAGGTACATGCAAAACGCAATTGTTAACTCACCACTACGGAACACCGCAGTACTATATAATCCTTGCAGCCCTAACATCGGCTTTCAAACTCGACTAGTATCTTAAATATTTACACTTGATCAAAAATTACCTGACTGTTTTTTCCACCATATTTGTATAGTGATGCGCGATTGCGTGTTTTTTTTAAGGAGGGGAGGGGAAAATGCATTTACACACACAGGTGGCCTACTCGTTGTATGGGACTCCTACTAAAAAACAATAGAATACCCACTAAAATCCCCCTCTACACTTTAGGACTCCAATCTGAGATTTTTTGTCACATTACTTCAGGCTAGGCCTAAATTTGGCTTAAGCCCGCAGGGCTCGCCATCGTTTCCAGCCATCTGATCTTTCGATTTAGTCCTCTTCCTGGACCATTATTTTTTCTGCGAAGGATACCCTGGACTAAACGTGACATACTATCCCAGTTGTCCTCGCTCTCCATTACATTTTCACAGACCGTGTCCAGATACTGGAGGGCGAGGACAACTGGGATAGTCACGTTTTTTCCAGGGCAACCTTTGTAGAAAAAATAATTATTTAGACCACGAAGTGGACTAAATCGAAAGATCAGATGGCTGGAAACGGAGCGAGCCCTGCGGGCTTAGGCCAAATTTAGGCCTAGCCTGAAGTAATGTGACAAAAAATCCCAGGTTAGAGTCCTAAAGAGTAGAGGGGGTTTTTAGTGGGCAGTCTATTTGTTTTAGTAGGTGTCTCACACTACGGGTTGGCCACCTGTGTGCGTAAATGCATTTTTCCTTCCTCTCCCTAAAAAACCCTCTTAATCGTGTGGAAATCATTCAGGTAATTTTTCTCGCACGACTGCGAGTAGTTGCAACAGTCGAGATGTTGCTTAGCAAGAGGGTTTGCTTATAGATTGTTTCGATTGCGTAACGAGTCGTATGCTACGTAATTTGAACGAATTAATTTGAAATGTGCATTCGTTAAACCATTTTCCTGGGTTTTGCCTTTTATGTGACAAAATGCAACAAATTCTAAATAGGTATTATTATTATTATATACGTAAAAGTACCCAAAATATTTCGGGTTTAATTTAAACAAAATCAATAACAGCAAATTTGTAATTATTTAAATTTTCCTTTAAAAAATATTTTCCTTTGTTTCAATAATAATTCAACGAGGCAGAACTAAACCACTTACAGGGCTACGCATTAATGTATACCAACCTAGGGAAATAGATTAAAATACGGGATGGGGGTTTGTTTACTGTGAATCTCGCAGTTTGCAAAGTATTTAAAACCATTGTAAATATATTGTATATTTATTAACTCTTATTAGTTTTAAACTATAACCTATATCACTCCAAAATCATATTATTCATTAATAAGCAAATATAAATTTAAATTAAATAAGCAATTTAATAATAACACAAAACAAATTTTGAAAGTGTTTTGGTTTTGGGCATCATATTAAAAACATTTCGAACTCAACTGGTGAGCGGATTAAAAATATTTACGGCTTTTTGATTGTTAACGAAATGTTAAAAAAACATTTATTTCATTTAGAATAAGATTACCGGGAGAACAGAAAACCATCTGGCAAAAACAGTTCGATATGGTTGATGAGCAGTTTAGGAACATCTCACGAAGGGCACAGCGATTGTTAGCGAACAATTCCAAAAGAAGATTTTGACGGAAGCTGGTGAGTGGATTCAACACCTCTCAATCAAGATATTTCGACTTTTCTTCGTGAGATGTTTTGAAACTTTAAGTTTTTAACCTTTTGACTGTTGTTAATAAGTTAAAGATTGATATTGTGCATGAGTTACAATCGATACGATTGAAGTAGTATGTAATTTGGAACTATTTCGTTAAACACATGAAATTGTTAAAATGCAATCGAAATGTTCCAACATCTAGCATCAATAATTAGCAATATATTCTATAAAAGTGCTATAACTGCACACAAAGAGCTACTGTACACTCTAAAGAGATTGTTCAAACTTCAAACCCAAAAGAAAGTGTAACAAATATATTAATCTCGCATCAATAATTAGCAATATATTCTATAAAAGTGCTATAACTGCACACAAAGAGCTACTGTACACTCTAAAGAGATTGTTACAACTTCAAACCCAAAAGAAAGTGTAACAAATATATTAATCTCGCATCAATAATAAGCAATATATTCTATAAAAGTGCTATAACTGCACACAAAGAGCTACTGTACACTCTAAAGAGATTGTTACAACTTCAAACCCAAAAGAAAGTGTAACAAATATATTAATCTCGCATCAATAATAAGCAATATATTCTATAAAAGTGCTATAACTGCACACAAAGAGCTACTGTACACTCTAAAGAGATTGTTACAACTTCAAACCCAAAAGAAAGTGTAACAAATATATTAATCTCGCATCAATAATTAGCAATATATTCTATAAAAGTGCTATAACTGCACACAAAGAGCTACTGTACACTCTAAAGAGTTTGTTCCAACTTCAAACCCAAAAGAAAGTGTAACAAATATATTAATCTCGCATCAATAATTAGCAATATATTCTATAAAAGTGCTATAACTGCACACAAAGAGCTACTGTACACTCTAAAGAGATTGTTACAACTTCAAACCCAAAAGAAAGTGTAACAAATATATTAATCTCGCAGAAATATATTCTATAAAAGTGCTATAACTGCACACAAAGAGCTACTGTACACTCTAAAGAGATTGTTACAACTTCAAACCCAAAAGAAAGTGTAACAAATATACTTACATCTTAACAATTCTATTGTTATACAAAAACATAGTTTCAAACTTCCACCGAGAGATCTTTGTGCCAGGCCGGTTGCTTATCCGCAACCCCGAGCACGAACACAATAAAGTTCCAACTTCCTACAGAGTGTCCCTTGCTAATGAGTGTAAGCGA
The DNA here is from genome assembly GCA_963675035.1 of Allygus modestus. Taxonomy (NCBI): domain Eukaryota; kingdom Metazoa; phylum Arthropoda; class Insecta; order Hemiptera; family Cicadellidae; genus Allygus; species Allygus modestus. The sequence continues at coordinate 2,339,700 of OY776114.1, read as the reverse complement.
TACAGCCACAGCGCATGCGTGAGCAGCAAGTAGGGAGTAGTAGCAGTGTAACAAAGTGCGAAACCCAAGCCGAGCCGACGAGCGACGGCACCGCGGTAGCAGCGGTTGGCTCGCACCTCCACACGGACCGCAGCAATGGATTGCGGTTCGTCTTGTAAAACCACGTCACAAATATTACAGGGTATTAGGTCATTATAAATCACGGAGGTTCTGCTAGTTTCATGTTATTGTTTCAAACTACTATAAGGAATTGACTTGATGGCCTGCTGGTAAACAAATGCTTGAGGGGAAAGTTAACCCCTCCATTGTTCATGCACTGTTTATCGACACAACCAACCAATAAACTGAGAAAGAAATGCAATGTAACGATCAGCTGTGATAAAATGTTGCAATAACAACAAATCAAATAACTTTTGTCCAAAGGCATAACTAAGGAAGAGTTGTGGTGGAGATGTCCCTCTCCTCAACCATTTGTTTATTAGCTGGCCGTCATGTCACCTCCGTATAGTATATGAAGCTGGCCGTCATGTCACCTCCGTATAGTATATGAAGCTGGCCGTCATGTCACCTCCGTATAGTATATGGAGCTGGCCGTCATGTCACCTCCGTATAGTATATGAAGCTGGCCGTCATGTCACCTCCGTATAGTATATGGAGCTGGCCGTCATGTCACCTCCGTATAGTATATGAAGCTGTACTAAATATTGAAAACATGTGTATTTATATTTTTCACAGTGTTGCAGTGTGAGCGGAAAAATGCGTGTGTTTTAGACGTTTGGTTCTAAGAATATTTTAGCAACCATTCCATGAAACGTTACCATTTGCAACGTCAATCATGAAGAATATCAGGATAGCCTGAAATCTTAGATAACTTTGACTTTCATTGGCATACTTTAATGCTGTAATTGTCCTGGATCCATCAAGTATAACTCGGAAGACTTAGTTTAAATAAATAAATAAATGAATTTTATTTATCTTTAAACATGATTACATGCAATGGATCACGTCACTGAACTCAAACAGGGGTCACAATTAGCCTAATACTGTACTTAGACATGGAAAATGATATAAACATGAGTTTCCGTGCAGAAAAAAATATCACAGAAGTAAATTGCCTTAACTGATTAACTACAAATTAAACCATGCACAAATAGTTAAGGAAAGTAACATAAACACACACAAAATAACTCTAGCATTCTGAACTAATATCTTAGAATAAAACACCTATCACCGTGTTTTGTAAGGGTAAGCATTTTGAAATAGGCTACAGCAAACTGTGAGCCACACAAATACTTCGCCTAGCAAACTTATACAATTTCTGTTTGCAGCGTTCCCGAAGAACCCGGAAGATTTCTGTTGTAGTGTGCCTGTCTGAAATTACTTAAAAAACTAGCATGCTTGTATCACAGGAGCAAAACTCATCCCTATTATAAAGCGGCCTATCTAATAATCATTTATCCAAAACACGTTTGAAACGATCAAAACTAACAATGATTTTGTTTCACTCGATATTGTATAGCATACACCCGTATGGATTTTTTCTATCATAAAAAAATTATAACATTCAATGCTATTGTAAGTGTTATAATGTTATTTAGGGTTGTCTCTGTTTCTGTAATGTTATAACACCGCATCGGCAAAACGGGTTTAACAGTTTTTTGTTCAAATGGCAATACGAACAATTATTTTTAAATTGAGGATGCAGATCTACGATACAGAATTAAAGTTTTGCGTCACCAGTGACGGAAGGGTACACTGTGTCGTATCTAATAATATGAAAAATGAATTTTATAGTGAAACTTCTATTGGTACAGTAAAATGCAGTGAGATTACGAGAACAGATTTTTCATCTAGGATAAGCAAAATATTAATGAAAACCTATGAATTAAAATAAATAAAATATTTGTACAGAAATTGCAAGACTGAAGGTTGGACGTACTTTAAGAGCGCAGCATCTATGAAGTGAGTATTCATGTTGATGCTAATGGTCGAGGTAATACGCTAGGCCAAGTACCATCATGTTGATGCTAATGGTCGAGGTAATACGCTAGGCCAAGTACCATCATGTTGATGCTAATGGTCGAGGTAATACGCTAGGCCAAGTACCATCATGTTGATGCTAATGGTCGAGGTAATACGCTAGGCCAAGTACCATCATGTTGATGCTAATGGTCGAGGTAATACGCTAGGCCAAGTACCATCATGTTGATGCTAATGGTCGAGGTAATACGCTAGGCCAAGTACCATCATGTTGATGCTAATGGTCGAGGTAATACGCTAGGCCAAGTACCATCGCAGCTATGAGTAATTTGGATCAACAGTGATTTTAATAATGTACTAAATTTACATACTGACACGCGACCAAAATTGACATTTCTCTTCTATGTCAACGGACTACATTGATATTTTGTAGATGTACAAAATTTTCTTTCATCCCTATTAACCACCAATCTTTGCTGCATAGACAATAAGCTTCCCATACAACTAAGCTCAATGATTGCCATCTGATGTATTTCCACCAATCTTTGCTGCATAGACAATAAGCTTCCCATACAACTAAGCTCAATGATTGCCCTTCAAAACCATTGGCCACATTCTTAAAAAAATATGGCTAAACAAGTTGTCTTTCTTAAACAAAAACAAGTTGTATAATTGTTGTTATACATCAACACAATGATCTATTTAATAATAATTACCTAGTTAACATCAATGATCTAGTAAGCAATACACCATTGTGAAGGCACAGTTGTTAGCAACACACTCATTATCCTCAAGCCTCGGTCATGGTAACGCAATGTTAAGAAGCCAAAGATGGTGAAATCGTATTTCAGTATAGGAGTATCATTTCAGTCATAGAATCGTATCCAGATATGTTTCAATTGTACCTGTTCAGTAATAAATTACAGTAGTATATATTATATTTTTCATTTTAGTGTTAGGAATCTTCAGCATTTTGATAACTAGCAATAGAATAACGTTCTTCTTAAAAAATACTAATTATTGTTGAAGATTTCGGCGGTTTGTGATGATAAACCATAAAATACAATGCGTCTCTGGTCCTTCTTCATTTAAGTAGATGGAATGTTGCATCTTTATACATCTAAACTAGTATCTTTATTTTGAAATTACCATCTTGAATCTCCAACAAATATTTCTCCTCCTGATACTAGCTGGCGTTCCTTTATTATTGGTCAAGAGTAAAAGTAGACTTCATTGAACAACCGAGGTGGCTACGAGAGGCGTGTGTTGATGTGGTTAAATTTGAAATAGTTACAAAAACTATCCACACGTTATTACTCACAGTGTATTTTTAGAACCCGAAAAAATCATAATAAGGTCGTCAGAGTGGAGAAAACAAGAACAGGAAAAGTTACAATGGATAAAATCGTTACCCCAAGTGGCAATTATGCATACAAATATTAACATTTGTTTTTATTATTTTCTGCTAACATAGAGTTAGAAACCAAATAGCCTCGGGCGTTTTACCAATGTGATTCATGTTTCAGACGAATCACATTTCAGGTAGGGAACTTGGGCTATTGACTACTCTTTAACGATAAATGTAGATGGTGCTTTGTATTTTCACCAATCAGTAGAGGAGTTTCCCCTCTCTCGCACGTAAGTCACATCATGTTTCAGACGAATCACATTTCAGGTAGGGAACTTGGGCTATTGACTACTCTTTAACGATAAATGTAGATGGTGCTTTGTATTTTCACCAATCAGTAGAGGAGTTTCCCCTCTCTCGCACGTAAGTCACATCATGTTTCAGACGAATCACATTTCAGGTAGGGAACTTGGGCTATTGACTACTCTTTAACGATAAATGTAGATGGTGCTTTGTATTTTCACCAATCAGTAGAGGAGTTTCCCCTCTCTCGCACGTAAGTCACATCATGTTTCAGACGAATCACATTTCAGGTAGGGAACTTGGGCTATTGACTACTCTTTAACGATAAATGTAGATGGTGCTTTGTATTTTCACCAATCAGTAGAGGAGTTTCCCCTCTCTCGCACGTAAGTCACATCATGTTTCAGACGAATCACATTTCAGGTAGGGAACTTGGGCTATTGACTACTCTTTAACGATAAATGTAGATGGTGCTTTGTATTTTCACCAATCAGTAGAGGAGTTTCCCCTCTCTCGCACGTAAGTCACATCATGTTTCAGACGAATCACATTTCAGGTAGGGAACTTGGGCTATTGACTACTCTTTAACGATAAATGTAGATGGTGCTTTGTATTTTCACCAATCAGTAGAGGAGTTTCCCCTCTCTCGCACGTAAGTCACATCATGTTTCAGACGAATCACATTTCAGGTAGGGAACTTGGGCTATTGAATACTCTTTAACGATAAATGTAGATGGTGCTTTGTATTTTCACCAATCAGTAGAGGAGTTTCCCCTCTCTCGCACGTAAGTCACATCATGTTTCAGACGAATCACATTTCAGGTAGGGAACTTGGGCTATTGAATACTCTTTAACGATAAATGTAGATGGTGCTTTGTATTTTCACCAATCAGTAGAGGAGTTTCCCCTCTCTCGCACGTAAGTCACATCATGTTTCAGACGAATCACATTTCAGGTAGGGAACTTGGGCTATTGACTACTCTTTAACGATAAATGTAGATGGTGCTTTGTATTTTCACCAATCAGTAGAGGAGTTTCCCCTCTCTCGCACGTAAGTCACATCATGTTTCAGACGAATCACATTTCAGGTAGGGAACTTGGGCTATTGACTACTCTTTAACGATAAATGTAGATGGTGCTTTGTATTTTCACCAATCAGTAGAGGAGTTTCCCCTCTCTCGCACGTAAGTCACATCATGTTTCAGACGAATCACATTTCAGGTAGGGAACTTGGGCTATTGACTACTCTTTAACGATAAATGTAGATGGTGCTTTGTATTTTCACCAATCAGTAGAGGAGTTTCCCCTCTCTCGCACGTAAGTCACATCATGTTTCAGACGAATCACATTTCAGGTAGGGAACTTGGGCTATTGAATACTCTTTAACGATAAATGTAGATGGTGCTTTGTATTTTCACCAATCAGTAGAGGAGTTTCCCCTCTCTCGCACGTAAGTCACATCATGTTTCAGACGAATCACATTTCAGGTAGGGAACTTGGGCTATTGACTACTCTTTAACGATAAATGTAGATGGTGCTTTGTATTTTCACCAATCAGTAGAGGAGTTTCCCCTCTCTCGCACGTAAGTCACATCATGTTTCAGACGAATCACATTTCAGGTAGGGAACTTGGGCTATTGAATACTCTTTAACGATAAATGTAGATGGTGCTTTGTATTTTCACCAATCAGTAGAGGAGTTTCCCCTCTCTCGCACGTAAGTCACATCATGTTTCAGACGAATCACATTTCAGGTAGGGAACTTGGGCTATTGAATACTCTTTAACGATAAATGTAGATGGTGCTTTGTATTTTCACCAATCAGTAGAGGAGTTTCCCCTCTCTCGCACGTAAGTCACATCATGTTTCAGACGAATCACATTTCAGGTAGGGAACTTGGGCTATTGAATACTCTTTAACGATAAATGTAGATGGTGCTTTGTATTTTCACCAATCAGTAGAGGAGTTTCCCCTCTCTCGCACGTAAGTCACATCATGTTTCAGACGAATCACATTTCAGGTAGGGAACTTGGGCTATTGACTACTCTTTAACGATAAATGTAGATGGTGCTTTGTATTTTCACCAATCAGTAGAGGAGTTTCCCCTCTCTCGCACGTAAGTCACATCATGTTTCAGACGAATCACATTTCAGGTAGGGAACTTGGGCTATTGACTACTCTTTAACGATAAATGTAGATGGTGCTTTGTATTTTCACCAATCAGTAGAGGAGTTTCCCCTCTCTCGCACGTAAGTCACATCATGTTTCAGACGAATCACATTTCAGGTAGGGAACTTGGGCTATTGACTACTCTTTAACGATAAATGTAGATGGTGCTTTGTATTTTCACCAATCAGTAGAGGAGTTTCCCCTCTCTCGCACGTAAGTCACATCATGTTTCAGACGAATCACATTTCAGGTAGGGAACTTGGGCTATTGACTACTCTTTAACGATAAATGTAGATGGTGCTTTGTATTTTCACCAATCAGTAGAGGAGTTTCCCCTCTCTCGCACGTAAGTCACATCATGTTTCAGACGAATCACATTTCAGGTAGGGAACTTGGGCTATTGAATACTCTTTAACGATAAATGTAGATGGTGCTTTGTATTTTCACCAATCAGTAGAGGAGTTTCCCCTCTCTCGCACGTAAGTCACATCATGTTTCAGACGAATCACATTTCAGGTAGGGAACTTGGGCTATTGAATACTCTTTAACGATAAATGTAGATGGTGCTTTGTATTTTCACCAATCAGTAGAGGAGTTTCCCCTCTCTCGCACGTAAGTCACATCATGTTTCAGACGAATCACATTTCAGGTAGGGAACTTGGGCTATTGACTACTCTTTAACGATAAATGTAGATGGTGCTTTGTATTTTCACCAATCAGTAGAGGAGTTTCCCCTCTCTCGCACGTAAGTCACATCATGTTTCAGACGAATCACATTTCAGGTAGGGAACTTGGGCTATTGAATACTCTTTAACGATAAATGTAGATGGTGCTTTGTATTTTCACCAATCAGTAGAGGAGTTTCCCCTCTCTCGCACGTAAGTCACATCATGTTTCAGACGAATCACATTTCAGGTAGGGAACTTGGGCTATTGAATACTCTTTAACGATAAATGTAGATGGTGCTTTGTATTTTCACCAATCAGTAGAGGAGTTTCCCCTCTCTCGCACGTAAGTCACATCATGTTTCAGACGAATCACATTTCAGGTAGGGAACTTGGGCTATTGAATACTCTTTAACGATAAATGTAGATGGTGCTTTGTATTTTCACCAATCAGTAGAGGAGTTTCCCCTCTCTCGCACGTAAGTCACATCATGTTTCAGACGAATCACATTTCAGGTAGGGAACTTGGGCTATTGACTACTCTTTAACGATAAATGTAGATGGTGCTTTGTATTTTCACCAATCAGTAGAGGAGTTTCCCCTCTCTCGCACGTAAGTCACATCATGTTTCAGACGAATCACATTTCAGGTAGGGAACTTGGGCTATTGACTACTCTTTAACGATAAATGTAGATGGTGCTTTGTATTTTCACCAATCAGTAGAGGAGTTTCCCCTCTCTCGCACGTAAGTCACATCATGTTTCAGACGAATCACATTTCAGGTAGGGAACTTGGGCTATTGACTACTCTTTAACGATAAATGTAGATGGTGCTTTGTATTTTCACCAATCAGTAGAGGAGTTTCCCCTCTCTCGCACGTAAGTCACATCATGTTTCAGACGAATCACATTTCAGGTAGGGAACTTGGGCTATTGACTACTCTTTAACGATAAATGTAGATGGTGCTTTGTATTTTCACCAATCAGTAGAGGAGTTTCCCCTCTCTCGCACGTAAGTCACATCATGTTTCAGACGAATCACATTTCAGGTAGGGAACTTGGGCTATTGACTACTCTTTAACGATAAATGTAGATGGTGCTTTGTATTTTCACCAATCAGTAGAGGAGTTTCCCCTCTCTCGCACGTAAGTCACATCATGTTTCAGACGAATCACATTTCAGGTAGGGAACTTGGGCTATTGACTACTCTTTAACGATAAATGTAGATGGTGCTTTGTATTTTCACCAATCAGTAGAGGAGTTTCCCCTCTCTCGCACGTAAGTCACATCACCCATCATCAGCAGAACTGCTGGTAGACGAGAGTCGTGTCTATTAGCTCGGGATCATTAATGCATCAGCCCGACATCAGCATCGGCTCATGGAATATATGATGCTTGTTACAACGTTCCTGGGAAACGTGTCGACCGGTCTACCTTCGTCAATATATTGTCAAGGGACGTTAAAAAATTCATTCGATTGACGACAAAAAACACAAGACACGAGCCACGGCCGTATAATGGATGTCCGGGACTGTCGGGGGTAGGATCTGGCTCCGATGCATCACTGTCAGTCTACGCTACACGGGAGTGACTAACCGAAATGCACTCATTTACAAGTATAATGCAATTATGACCTCGCCATTTTGTCGACCACCCGACAATTACCTCTTATTAATTATTAATCACCATTTGTCCGAGGTCCAGTCCGAGAAGTCCCGGAAATGTCCAACCTATATATCTCCCGCTTCCGGTGGCGGTCGGGCTTCACCTGGCGGTTCTTCCCCGTGTCATTACTGCGGTGTCGTTAATTAGGCTGCAAGTCGCAGGTGTACCAAGACACCACCACCGTCACCGCCACCGCCACCGCCACCGCCACCGCCACCGCCACCATCGCCACCACGTCGCCGTGGAGCGACCAGCACCGGATGGTGGACATATTACTGTGTTACAATATGCATAGTGAATCTCAGTACTCAGTTGGTCAACCCACCCATACATAATGGGAATAACATGTGAGCATTAACATACCAGCGTGTGTTATGCCAGAAAATGACTGTTACCCAAAAAGTTTAAACCTGAAGCATATACATACACTTCCGGACAAATACTGTTTAATGGCTGCATATTTTAGCGATTTCATACTCATCGTCTGTTTATGAGTGTGTTCTCCCCTTAAGATACATGGAACGGATGCGAGTGAAATATTTTACAGACCAAAGGTAAAACTTTTTTAGGTAAAACTGCTTTATTTAGAGGAACAGGAACCACTTGTTCTTCTAAATATATATGAATGTTGTTTTTATCATTCATATTTTTAAAATTTTTGCTACGGGTGTCCCGGAACAGGAACATTGCTCAACATTGAAACATATAACATTTTAATTTTTAAATGTATCAAAGGCAGCGAGAGTGTTAACCAAAATAAAAATAATAAAATTGTCGATAACCCAACACCAATTTGATTCTCAGTGAGACACTTTCGGCAAAAATATTTTAATTAAAAATCAACTCCACAGTTTAGTATTTGGCGGATTCAAGGGTTTTAATCACCGCACATGCTTAAAGGCCCTTGTTGTGCAGGTAAAACATAGCTAAAACAGTGCAACAACTGGAAAACCTCAAAACGATTTTAAAACTTTGTTTTGAGATCGAACATTAGTTTACGAAGCCAACTTTACTGCGGATGATTCCACCATTTCCCACCCAATATTTGTATCTAATTCTCAGAAGATTGCTAGCAGCTGGGTATAAGTATAGTTCGGATGCTGCGTTGTCGTGTTTTATGCACTGCGCTGGTCAGGGCGAGGCATGGTGGGAACAGTCCAGCCTATTAAAGAGCAGGGCCTGTGTCACTGGAGCCAGATAGGCATCTATTGTTCTACAGGCTGCCTTAATTAGGCAGACACTGGCCGCGAAACCCTGCTTTATGCTACCTTGTACTGGCCCACGCTACAAATTAGATCACCTTCTCCTCCCAGTCGACGCGTTATCAACGGCGTTATCTGCGGTATAAAGGCCCGTGAACACGCGTTTTGAGTCGGAAGGGTAGTAATTTTGAGACATAAACGAATAATTTTTGCGGAAATTTAATTTTAGTTGGTTTAAAAGATGATTTGCTATATTTTATTTTATTAAAATTCAGCCTCCGATTACCTACCCGATAACTACTCGATAGAAATCTTGGATTTATAACTCAGATTAGTGTAGGCTATATTAAATAATACTTATCGTTTTGCCTAAACAAAAATCAAACGTATAGAGTTGAGACTAAACCAATGAGAATTACTCAGTGCTAAGTATAATAGAATTTTTCCTAACAAAATTACCTATACATATTTTCAGTTTAATTGTTAATGGGAGGTGGTAGGAGGTCATAGTGGTTAATTAGTTATTTAATTAAAAAAAAAAACTTATTAAAATCAAATATTTTATACTAGGTGAGTAGGGCAAAATTCACGAATCGGAAAATAAGTTTTAGTTTAGAAAAGACGATAAATGTGATTAGATTTTAAATCCTGCAGAAGGTAGCTTATATTTATGAAAGTTAAACAAAAATTTATTTTGCACTATTGAACAAGACATTCAGCAACTAAGGCCCCGAAGGTTGTAGGGGGATCCGTTACAGGCCGAGGTAGAGGGAGAGGGCAGGTGCCGGGAGTGCAGGTGGGCTCAAATTGCCACAAATTACCAAAAGTGACAGTAATAAGAAAATTGACAGCACAGCCACTCCAGTGGGATAATAACACGAAGGTCTTGGTATAGCGAAAACAATACCGCAAAACTATAGTTAATGTAGAAATGTTGTCCACAAGGGCAATTAATAAAAATAAGTCAAGTTAAAACATAAATGGTAATCTTCTAAAAAAATCACAACAATAATCTTTTTAACAATATAATATCATATAGTGTGTGTGATTATGCAAATATATTCTCTTACCCTATTCCCTTACCACAACCTTTCTGTTGCTTATTTTACTAAACAAAACATTTCATAACAAATATAGTTAAATAAAACAATCCACAGTCAATCTAAACAAAAACTGATATAAAACTGCAGCATTGTTTAAATTTGTAGTATGCACAATTACTACTATAAGGGTGATTTTCGTAAGAATATGCATGTTCGTTGTTATATTAGTAGCCACTTTAAAATGCTGAGATGCACAACAAAATTCAACACTGTTTGCATTATCCTTTTGAGACCATATTTAGTATGGAAGTTTCTACAACTCATACTGAGCACTGTACTGGGAAAGTAATTTTAATTAGAAATGCAACCATATTTATTTAATTTTCTCACGTGCATGCATTACATAGTATAAATAAAACGTTTTCATCGAAAAAATAAATCCAGATTTGTTGTTATTGTAATCATAAAACGTTCACCTCGCTAGTCTGTACGGTTCTGTGCCTCTTCACTTCAGTTATGCTTAATACCAACACCATTGTAGAGAAAAAGACAACAGGATCTGAGAACAATATGCCGGAGCACTTATAAATGCCTCAAGAGCTATAATAAGAAAAACTAGTTAAATTGGTCTTCATGAAACTAAAATAAGTTTAAATACCAGGCTTACAGAGATAATATTTTTTCAGGAGCTTTAATTTTCGTTATTATATTATACGATACTTTTTCAATAATTAAAATAATAATAACTATACGGAATTGGAGTTCAACATATAATAATTCCTTATTCCAGTACTGTGCAACACTGACCGGGCCCAGAAAATATATAAATTCTTGAAGCGACAAAGAAGCGAACCCGCTCACCATAAGGAATGAGGGGTGAGGAACACTAATTAAATTAGATCAACAAACCCGAACAAGGAGGGCCAATCGTACGACAAGGCTCAGACGAGGGGGAGGGATTAGCTGATAACTTAATTAACTTGGCCGACTTGATTAATAATGAGTGCGAAGAAAAACCAGTGTCCGGTGCGGGACATAAGTCTTGGGCCGGGTGAGCCTGAATGTCATAAAAGACACGTGAAATCACGGGAACAATTAATTTTGTCAAATGGTTAACGTATAGTCGTTGTCTGGGGGACCGAAGGTCATTAAAAACAAAAACAAAACGTAGGGTCTGTGATTTAGCGGTGCACCAGCGTCTTTGTCTCTTGTCCCATCGTGTCCTGTTGTCGCCGCCTAGCCACCGGCCTGTGTTGTGGGGAACATAATAGCTAGTCAGTGTCGAATCATACTATATTATAGGTATTATAAATGTGAAAGAATGGATGTTTGTGCGTAACTCTGAAGTTCCATCACGTGAAAACTAATGAACCGATTGAGCTGAAATTTTGCAGAGAGGTACTTGATAGTCCTGAGTAACATAAAGGCATATTAAAGTTGTGAAGATCCCATAGGGCTATGCCCCACGGGGGTTCAAAGTTCCCATGTATTCCTTATGGACATTCATTTTTTTGTGTTTGAGCTGATGAAAATACAAACAGCTGATCTTGATTCGTAGTAGTTCCACAGGCTAACCACAGAATGCAGCACACAAAACTATCATAGTTTTTATAAATAATTCGCGGGGTGAAGCCTGCGGGTAATAGCTAGTGTGCTCATAATTGTATCAGGAGGGTCCGGATCTGGGTGAAGCCTGCGGGTAACAGCTAGTGTGCCCATAATTGTATCAGGAGGGTCCGGATCTGGGTGAAGCCTGCGGGTAACAGCTAGTGTGCCCATAATTGTATCAGGAGGGTCCGGATCTGGGTGAAGCCTGCGGGTAACAGCTAGTGTGCCCATAATTGTATCAGGAGGGTCCGGATCTGGGTGAAGCCTGCGGGTAACAGCTAGTGTGCCCATAATTGTATCAGGAGGGTCCGGATCTGGGTGAAGCCTGCGGGTAACAGCTAGTGTGCCCATAATTGTATCAGGAGGGTCCGGATCTGGGTGAAGCCTGCGGGTAACAGCTAGTGTGCCCATAATTGTATCAGGAGGGTCCGGATCTGGGTGAAGCCTGCGGGTAACAGCTAGTGTGCCCATAATTGTATCAGGAGGGTCCGGATCTGGGTGAAGCCTGCGGGTAACAGCTAGTGTGCCCATAATTGTATCAGGAGGGTCCGGATCTGGGTGAAGCCTGCGGGTAACAGCTAGTGTGCCCATAATTGTATCAGGAGGGTCCGGATCTGGGTGAAGCCTGCGGGTAACAGCTAGTGTGCCCATAATTGTATCAGGAGGGTCCGGATCTGGGTGAAGCCTGCGGGTAACAGCTAGTGTGCCCATAATTGTATCAGGAGGGTCCGGATCTGGGTGAAGCCTGCGGGTAACAGCTAGTGTGCCCATAATTGTATCAGGAGGGTCCGGATCTGGGTGAAGCCTGCGGGTAACAGCTAGTGTGCTCATAATTGTATCAGGAGGGTCCGGATCTGGGTGAAGCCTGCGGGTAACAGCTAGTGTGCTCATAATTGTATCAGGAGGGTCCGGATCTGGGTGAAGCCTGCGGGTAACAGCTAGTGTGCCCATAATTGTATCAGGAGGGTCCGGATCTGGGTGAAGCCTGCGGGTAACAGCTAGTGTGCCCATTATTGTATCAGGAGGGTCCGGATCTGGGTGAAGCCTGCGGGTAACAGCTAGTGTGCCCATAATTGTATCAGGAGGGTCCGGATCTGGGTGAAGCCTGCGGGTAACAGCTAGTGTGCCCATAATTGTATCAGGAGGGTCCGGATCTGGGTGAAGCCTGCGGGTAACAGCTAGTGTGCCCATAATTGTATCAGGATGGTCCGGATCTGGGTGAAGCCTGCGGGTAACAGCTAGTGTGCCCATAATTGTATCAGGAGGGTCCGGATCTGGGTGAAGCCTGCGGGTAACAGCTAGTGTGCCCATAATTGTATCAGGAGGGTCCGGATCTGGGTGAAGCCTGCGGGTAACAGCTAGTGTGCCCATAATTGTATCAGGAGGGTCCGGATCTGGGTGAAGCCTGCGGGTAACAGCTAGTGTGCCCATAATTGTATCAGGAGGGTCCGGATCTGGGTGAAGCCTGCGGGTAACAGCTAGTGTGCCCATAATTGTATCAGGAGGGTCCGGATCTGGGTGAAGCCTGCGGGTAACAGCTAGTGTGCCCATAATTGTATCAGGAGGGTCCGGATCTGGGTGAAGCCTGCGGGTAACAGCTAGTGTGCCCATAATTGTATCAGGAGGGTCCGGATCTGGGTGAAGCCTGCGGGTAACAGCTAGTGTGCCCATAATTGTATCAGGAGGGTCCGGATCTGGGTGAAGCCTGCGGGTAACAGCTAGTGTGCTCATAATTGTATCAGGAGGGTCCGGATCTGGGTGAAGCCTGCGGGTAACAGCTAGTGTGCTCATAATTGTATCAGGAGGGTCCGGATCTGGGTGAAGCCTGCGGGTAACAGCTAGTGTGCTCATAATTGTATCAGGAGGGTCCGGATCTGGGTGAAGCCTGCGGGTAACAGCTAGTGTGCTCATAATTGTATCAGGAGGGTCCGGATCTGGGTGAAGCCTGCGGGTAACAGCTAGTGTGCTCATAATTGTATCAGGAGGGTCCGGATCTGGGTGAAGCCTGCGGGTAACAGCTAGTGTGCTCATAATTGTATCAGGAGGGTCCGGATCTGGGTGAAGCCTGCGGGTAACAGCTAGTGTGCTCATAATTGTATCAGGAGGGTCCGGATCTGGGTGAAGCCTGCGGGTAACAGCTAGTGTGCCCATAATTGTATCAGGAGGGTCCGGATCTGGGTGAAGCCTGCGGGTAACAGCTAGTGTGCTCATAATTGTATCAGGAGGGTCCGGATCTGGGTGAAGCCTGCGGGTAACAGCTAGTGTGCTCATAATTGTATCAGGAGGGTCCGGATCTGGGTGAAGCCTGCGGGTAACAGCTAGTGTGCTCATAATTGTATCAGGAGGGTCCGGATCTGGGTTAAGCCTGCGGGTAACAGCTAGTGTGCTCATAATTGTATCAGGAGGGTCCGGATCTGGGTGAAGCCTGCGGGTAACAGTTAGTGTGCTCATAATTGTATCAGGAGGGTCCGGATCTGGGTGAAGCCTGCGGGTAACAGCTAGTGTGCTCATAATTGTATCAGGAGGGTCCGGATCTGGGTGAAGCCTGCGGGTAACAGCTAGTGTGCCCATAATTGTATCAGGAGGGTCCGGATCTGGGTGAAGCCTGCGGGTAACAGCTAGTGTGCTCATAATTGTATCAGGAGGGTCCGGATCTGCTCTAGGAAGAAACGCCTTTTTACGATGTTTACGAGACTTGCAACATATCTATAATATACAGTTATTTTACTACATGTTGTATGTTTCAACAGGTACTATATTATTGCCTCTACGATAGTGGGCAATTAAGGTACAATTACTGGATAGAGCTATGTCTATAGTTCTATGATAGAGCTGTGTCTGCTGAAACATCTGAAAATATTTTAAACATCATCGACTCAATATTAAACTTACAAAATCTAGTTTATGATGCAGATGTGTGTTTTCCGAAGATAGGTTAGGAGCATTTATATATTTGTTTGCATCCAAACTAAAGTTATTGCCTAAAACTTAAAAGACAAACCATTAAGAACTGTGTTTAAACAAACATTGTTGGATTATAATATTTTGTGACTTGGCATTTAACGCAATAGTCTTCTGGAGAGCAGCTGTCGCCTTGGTTAGACAAGCAGTAAACAAATTCCAAATTCGCCTTGATTATAAAATGGCGGATCTTTCCTGTAGTTTTCCAGAAAATTAACCTGAAGAAAGGAAAGAACGAGAAGATACATTTCAGCAAACCAGCATTAGATGTTGCACTAAGCAATAGCCTGCGACATAGTTCTAGTAAGTAAATAAACTATTTTATCATTTAAGGATAAATTTTAATTTTTGGTTACATACTCAGGCATAATAATGAATTTGTCGTGCAGAGGCTACTGGAAGAATATGAAAGGTTTGGTCATCATTCAAGGCGTTCCTTAGAAACTCTCAAAATGAAATTGTGACTGTCAGTGGTATCCAATTTGGTAAAACTACCTAAAGATTAACATGAATACATTAAAATTAGGATGTTTACAGACTGTAAAACTCTAAACATTCATCAAGTATTAATTTGTTGACGTAAATACTTAAAACTACATGTTGAACCATAAATTGAATCTGCTATTGTAAATGGTGCTACTTGTATACCGCTATATAATAAGGAATGTTTTGACAAGATATTTTATTTAACCTCCGAAATAAAAGGACACGAGGATAAAACACTATATCGTACCTCAATACGTTTTTTATTACTGTCTCTTTAAAATCAAGTATGTGTTCTAATTACTTAACTTAACACAGTGATTTAAATTTTAGTAAACGATTCCCTGATCATAAATTTATCATTCCAAGCTCCAGTCATAGTCCTTGAAGGAGGATTTCTGCTGTCTCTCAGTCTGGATCTACTCTGAGCAACTGTGTTAATAAACAAATTAACAAATTACACCCTGTGCTTTTTACTTGAGTGCCTTGTGCTACCAGATTCCTTATCATCATTGTTTGTGTTTAATTAGAATTCAACAATAATAAACATGCTATCTGTTTATTATTTAACCTATTTGAGTCACTTTTCCATATTGTGTCAATAAAAACCACATCTATAATGAATTAGAAATAGGAGAAAGCATAAGTTGAACAGTGTTTGCAGGGACTCCTGAAAATCATATATGGAGTCCCTCAAGGTTCAGTATTGGGTCCAATACTTTTTAATTTTCATAAATGAATTTAAAAGTAGTGTTGACAAAGGAAATTTGTGTTTATTTGCCGACGATAAATCCTTCATTTTTTCAAATACTGATATTAAGAAACTGGAAGTTGATATTTTCGTTCAACGAAGCTTATTGTTACAAAGGTTCAACAGTAACAAAGTTAGTAAAATACTTTATGTAAATATAGGAAAACCAACATTGTTGATTTCAGGCTAAGACTAAGGCTCCAGAAGCAAATTTTTAAAATTTTCTCATGGGTGAAATGGAGCTAAGCGCTTGTTGTGAAACAAATTTCTTGGGTTTAGTTATCGATTCAAAACTGTATTTTAATGGTCATATCGATAAGGTCACAAAAAACCTAAGTAGTTTCATTTTATTACTGAGGAGATTGTCTGTCTATGTGAACAAAGAAATTCTTATCGTTACTCATTATTGGTATTGTTACCCTCACATGTCATATGCATTACCAATTTGGGAATCTGAGAGTTGAACGAAAAGAGTATTCAAACTCCTAAAAAAGTTGGAATCATGCAGAGGTATTATTAAAGATAACATCATTTTAACATTACCAAGTCTATATATCTTAGAATCATTTATCTTCCTTAAAAATAATCTTCAGCTTTTTCCGGAACAAACTATTTCACCATACTGATAAAATTCAAATAAAAGAGTATTTATTTGAATTTTATCAGATTATGAGACTTAAGTATTTGTAAAGAAATGAGTAAAGCAAGTCATAACATAGAACTTTTAACAAGGGAAAACTATGATACATGGAAAATGCAAATGGAAGCCATACTGGTAAAGAATGATTGTCTTGGATACGTTTTAGAAACCACTAAAAGGCCTTTAGGTGAGAATGAAGAAAAAGTAGCTTGGGAGATTGCTGATGCAAAAGCAAAAGCAGATATCATTTTGGCTATAAGCCCAAGTGAATTAAAACAAGTAAAAGGATGTGTCACATCAGCAGATGTGTGGGAAAAGTTGAAATGTATTTATGATTCCAGGAGACCAACCAGAAAAGCATCTCTATAAAAAAGACTACGATGGCGTTTTTTCTCCAGTGGTTAATTCAACAACTGTACGAATTTTATTGATTGTAGCAGCAACGGAAGATCTGACAGTGCATCACTTTGATGTTAAGACAGCCTTTGTTAATGGGAAGTTACAAGAGGACATTTATATGGACCAAGCAGAAGGTTTTGTTACACCCGAAACAAAAGGAAAGGTTTACAAACTTAAAAAATAAATCTATGGATTAAAACAAGCAGCTAGAGCCTGGAATGAAATGTTAACTCAACGATGCATATTGGATTAGAAAGGAGTAATTCTGATCCTTGCTTATATATGAATAACTTAAGTGACAGCTGCACTTATGTAGTTATTCATGTTGATGATATATTATGTGTTAGTTCAGAGAAAAATGTATAGGAAACTTTTGAGAAATTGACTATGAATTTTGAAATGAGAGATTTAGGAGTTGCTCGCAATTACTTGGGTTTCGAAGTAGAGAAAGTAGATGGAAACTCCTACATCCACCAGAAAAGAAAAATTGATAATATAATTATTGAACATGGGCAAGGAAATTGCAAACCACCTAGAACACCAATGGAAATTGGATTTCTTAACTCAACATCAGCGTCACATCAGCGAAAAATGTTTTGATTCTGTTAATGAATACCTTGCCCGTGATACTAGAAACTTAAGCTTTTGAACAAATAGTATATTTCGCACCAAGGGCCGAAAGTGGGGTTTTGCTGGCCCGAGATCGTGTTTTATGACCAAGACGAAGTCGAGGTAATAAATCGTTCGAGGGCTATGCAAAACCCTTTCGACAGAGGTGCGAACGCTATTTTTCACCATACTACAATTATTAACGGGTTAAATGTGGTCGGTCATAAAACACGAGCGGCCTCATGCAATCTCGGACTAAAAACAGTTAACCAATAAACAAAACATTGATAGTAGAATGTTTTGAATTTTGTTGTAATTTTTCCAGTGTTTCAACACAAAATAGAACACAAAATAGTATGCACGTATTAACCAGGAACGCCGTGTACGCTTGAAAACAAGTTGGCAACACTGGCTAAATAGATCAGCTAACTTTCGGCCATAGGGCCGAAAATTTTCGGCCCTTGGGCGAAAAACTATACTTTCGGTATTTAAATGACGTTCCGAAAAAAGGTGATTACAGCGTAGTGTGGTGAAAATTTTATTTTTTTAATTTTCGTATTATATATTCATTACTGTTACAGCAGTTAAACTAGTTAAAACAATGTGCTTCATTTTGCTACATTTTTAAATTTTGTGAATATTGAAACAGTTTATGTTGTATTATATTTATGTGTTATTTTACTGTAACTATTATTTTGATGTTGACGTCTATTGCACTGTTGAACTATGCTTAGTGACCAATAAATGATCTAATTTCTGATTTCTGATTTCTGATTTCTAATTTTATCCACGAGTCATACCAGACACATTTCGCGCAAAGGCGAGATATTCACAGACGATTGTTAGAAAGTTATTTACGAGGTATTTACACAGTAAAAGATGAGATATTTACAATGTAATAGAGGCCGGGTCTCTAACAAGCGGCGTCTCAGAGAGGAAAGCTCCGGTAAATCACGACCGGTCGATAAACGTCGCCCGAGTGCAACAACGGCCCATAAACAGCGGACAGACATATTGATATTGTACGAGTATACTGCCCTTCGCACAGCTGACAGGTGAAAGCTCCTATCCCGCAGTGTACGTAGGTTACTTTTAAAAACCTTAATTAGGTCGCCTAGTGTAATTTTTTTACTAGATGTTACTAGGATATTGGGAACTAGGGGTAAATGTTACAATCCATTCCGGCATTATTATACCATTTACTTTTACAGTACCTGGGGGACCGAGCTTTGCTCGGGAAAAGGCCAGTCAGTTTGTTTAGATGACTTGGAGTAATATTCCACCACTTCCCCCTACTGATAATCAGATTTGTATAACTCATTTGCCTCTTTTCTACATTTTTAAAGTCACTCCAGTTGTTATTTATAGCTCAATGTCCCTTTGATTTATTTTACTACTCTATTTATGTAATCTTCACTCAAATCTTTTAATCTCTGCTCTCAGGAAACCACATGTTAATAATCATATACAACATGAGTATTACTTTGACAGTTCCCTGGTTGATTATGAACAGCTGTTACAATTATTTTGTTTTGATTTTGAAACTCCATAAGCCCAATGTTAATTTTTTTTAACTTTTCATTTTAGTTTTTTTACATTATTTGATTTTTCCTGGGGATGAGGCCTGTCTAGAACTTATTTTTATCCCAGAAATTAATTATTTCGAACAGTTGAAGGAAATCGTTGGAGCTGTTTTTGGGATCCGTGTCGCAAGCAAGCAAGCAAGCAAACCTTACTAATATTAGAGTATAGGATTCAATAATTTGTTTCTAAATAATTGTGATCTTTCTGCTTTTGACCTTACGTCCCCACATTCCAGGCGTCAGGTCGGTTGATCAGAAGAAGAATAACAAACTTTGCTACAACAGGCATATTTATTTTACCACAATACAAATTCACCTTTAGATTAGTTTGTACAGTACAATATTGACACTTGTTGGTTCTTATTCCAGTATTGAGGTCTATTCAGCCAGCTCTGCCACCAGTGTACCCCCATTAATTTGTTTAAAATAAATCTCCGCCTAAAAAGCTCTTAGACGCTTAAATACAGTAATATCATTAGTTATAAACAAGTAATATTTGTAAACTTCCATCTTACATCATAAACTTATTGAGTCTACTCAACAAAGCGTACAGAAACATTATTAACTACACTGCCGGTTACTAGCAGAGATAATTGTGAGAAGGCGGGAATCGTTATCAATTAAGCTTAATTTAATTCTGTTCTGCTTCGAGATAATTAATATTTAATTTAGTTTAGCTCGGACGAAAATGAAATAATTTCTCCGGTAAAATATTCCGTCCACAAACGCGAGCACCGCCCTCCGGACAGCGACATATGTGTGCGATTTGTAAGTGTTGCGAAATCTGTTATCTCCTTCATTGTTTATGGTCGGTCTGCAACTGCCGTTTGTGACTCCAGGTGCACCAGTATTGTCAAGAACAAATTGTACGATTAGTTATTGTAACTTTGCAGATTGGAGATATAAAGGGGAAACCCGATTAAGTACATCATTGCAACATATTATTTTTAACTACTTATAAGTATAAGACACTAGTGGCTTGAAGGGGCAATAGCCCCTAACCTTTCTCCAAGTAGGAACACATGTCAGTTCGTAAACAAAGTAAACACTTAATAACATGTTTTAATGTAAACGTAAACAAAGCAGACGTTTTTAAATTCCCATGTTTTTCTTATGGGGATGTTATTTGTTATTTATCCTTTGCTGGTAACATTTTGGAAATACTGCTATTTTTCCCGAGTCCTTGGGATGACCTTTAATTTGATCCCTCCCCCATGATCCTGTGATTTTCCA
The DNA here is from genome assembly GCA_963675035.1 of Allygus modestus. Taxonomy (NCBI): domain Eukaryota; kingdom Metazoa; phylum Arthropoda; class Insecta; order Hemiptera; family Cicadellidae; genus Allygus; species Allygus modestus. The sequence goes on along the minus strand of OY776114.1, from coordinate 2,319,060 downwards.
AACTCCCACAATTGTGACTAAAATATTTCGCTTACAGAATTATATTAAGATGTTTTACAGGACTAAGTGGGTGAGTATTTATGTTATTGTCATTTTTGGAGTCAAAACAAATTAGGCATTCTTTGTACTTAGTTTGAACACGTTCTAAAAAAAAAAAAACTTTAGAGGAACCATTTTAAATCTAAATAAAAATAAGATGTTCACAAACTTTAATATTTTAATTAGTGGCAAAATAAAATATTGATTAAAGCAGTCTATAATCATGTACCGGGTTTCTTTTTTGGCTCCATTGGTTTTAAAGTTCTCATCTAAGGGTCTCAAAGGGTAATTTGGGGGCTATTTATTAATTAGAGGAAATTTGTGACAAATGTGAAATTTTACAATGTTTTTTATTATTACATTAAGAAAAAATTATATAATTGGAAATTGTTTTACAGCAGAATTATAATGAGTTATTTTTGAAAGAGTATTAGCCTAAATTAGTCCTAATCAAACATAGTTACCAAGAGCTCGATGGTGGATAGGCTTTACCTATATCCCAAAAACCACTTAACAACCGTTTATTCACTAATCATTCTTCCTTTAAAAGGTTCTCCGAATATTGAAAGGTTCAGGTTATTAAATTTTGATGATGATTTTACATAATTTGACAATTATTTAAAAAGTAAAATTAAGAAGTTTTAACTACGTATGTATTTTTAAAACTCATAATAGCGATGTATTTGAATTTGTTTTTGATTTATTTGGACTTTACCTAGTGTATATTTTTAAACACTAGAAGCGATAGATAAAGTCCAAATAAATCAAAAATAAAAACGTAAGTATCTTGTAAGAGAATTTTGCCGAATGAATATTTTTTTCAAAAGGGCGAACTCTGGCGTCACTCTTGTAAATGTGAAAAGGGGAACACATCAAAAACGAACATTTTCAGATTTTAGTCCAAAATACGTTTAAATTTTCCATTGGCTAGCAAACTAAAAATAGTTGCAGTAAATAATCAGTTGATCAGCTGGTGGTCTGAGTTATTGACCATCTTAAAAGCCAGTAAATACAGTAAGCTAATTATTTTGGTTAGTATTTAGACTATTTGTTTGCGTACTTGTTTTCTTATTTGATAATTTTTATTTAAAAAAGTCTTATGTTGACCTCGCCACAATCATGCCTAAGAGCAACAGACTTTTAGGGTAAATTTATGGTCACAAATATGTTCAATTTTTTAATATTTCTAATAAAATGCTATTTTCCTTGAACAATTATACAACGATGACAGTTCAGAATCCGTACAACAGTGTGATTACCAGTATTATTAACTATCTATTTCCTTATAAAACCAATCAAACTTCCAATCGTTATTAAGTATGGCATTTTAAGCAGTAAAGTCAAAGTTTGATATTGAAATACCTTTAAAAAGTAATTCTTGATATGGTATTGTGTTGTTTGAAAGATTATGATTTGATATACTGGTCCTAGGCACTGGATTTCAATACCAAAGATGATGCAACTAATTGTCAAAATAATGTTACCAGTGTTGCTCGATGATAAGTGATAGCCCATTTAATTCCTAGCCTTATTATATTCCTATATGTATTAACATATTTTGGGAACGGAAGCACTAGAAATAAATACTTTAAAAATCATTATTATAGCTTTATGCTATCCTAATAATCAATCGGACACAGCCAACCTACTTTGCCCTAGCATTCTCTCAGATGTTGTAGTTACGTAAGCATCACTACAGCATAGAGCTCCCAATGAGAACAGTATGTAAACAAGAGGTCCACCGAGGAAGACGCTGAATCTCCCGTGTGTGTGTGTGTGTGTGTGTGTGTGTGTGTGTGTGTGTTGGGGGGGGCGGTAGGAATGCCTTAGCCCTTGTTAGGAGTCGGGCGATCGACAAGATAAGCGACGTCTGACCTTATTCCAGCGTTGTAGATTTTTGGGATACCCTCAGCTAGACTCCATAAAGTGGTGACCATTCATTAAAGATGGCGCGGTATATCGTGAGGTGACAACTCCACCTGTGTCACACCTTCGTGCCCCCCTCCCAATGACTCCCCCCATAGTTACCGTGGCGTGACTGTAGGTGGGGGGGGGGGGTAATTGATCCATTGCTCCGACATTTTCTGACCAAGTTTTAGAATATTTAAGTGGGTAAAAACAAATTATATACACAAATGTTTGTGTTTAGACAATTGATGCTTATCCCTCACAAGTTGTAAGCAAAATTACTTCAATTTTCCTTCGACATCAAAATCGTTTATATTATATATGTTAAGTACTTAAAGATGTGTTACATGTTTACCGCTAGTAATACATTTTAGATTTATTAGTAATTTACATTTACTTTTACATGTACTATTCGGCATCTGTAAACCACATTTTAGTGGTTTTAAAATACGTAAATATTTTGATAGTGAAGTTTGAAGTTAGATTTCAGATCTCAAACAGGTTTTTAGCTGTGGATAAACTGTTGAATTCTATCATCTCTATTATAATGTAAAATTAAAATTATGACTAATAATAACGAAAATGATCGCAACACTAATCTCATTCTAGTACAGTCTTAAAACTAACATGACCTGGAGTAAAGCCTGTTATTATTTTCCTCGTGGTTTTACTACATTACCCTCCGTATACGATGCTGCCACCAAGTGCCCAAGCCCATGAGCTGTCTGTTGGTGTCGGGAGTGGTAGGAGGCGGATTCCCACATTGTAATTCACCATTGTTACGTCAATGTTTCATCACCGTTCTCCCAGATTTAATTGCTCACCATAAGCGGCCCGCGTATGTTTTGCTGTAAAGACCATTTTGTGGCTACGGTGCGGCTTCAAAATAGCAGCGAATATTATTTAAAGAGTGATCAGTTTCTATAAACAAGCTGCAAATTTAAGAGACACTAGCTACGAACATATTTTCAATTATTTAACGATTAGCTTTTGGGACAACTGTTGGCTCTAAAATGCATCAGGTACTTTCTAGATATCCATGAACCCACATGCAGATGAACTTATGATTTATTAAGTTTACCTTACTTTGTAGTATTATTGTTATCTTTTTACGGTTTTCCTCGAAAACTCTTGAATGAAGATATTGAACTACTTTACATTGTTCGCTTTGTCTAAAACCCTTTGTTTGCAGTTGGTGCGATTATAGTTTGTCTCCACAGAGAAAAAGGGGGCATACCCTTGTTATGTAACATACTCCAAGAGGGGGGATATGACGTGGCGTTACATGATGGAGGTGGGGGGACGGGCAGCGTCGTATAATGTAACAGAAGTTGTTTAAATGTAATACCAGAGATATTATAAAATAAAAAACAAATATTCAGAAACTGAGCTCGATAAAGATTACAAATAACAATTGTCAAACATTCTTGTTCATCCATAAATGCTTTGATTATAATACGTACTCTCTCTACTATAATACAGCTTTGTTTTATACTGTTTTAGCGTGAACAAATTATGAAATGTCATTTAGTGGCACTGTTTAATACATTAGAGCTTCGTGATAAAATAAATATTTCTTATTTTACTTTTAATAACAAAAACAAATTTGTAAATAATTCCTCATTAAATATATTATTGGTTTAATCCTTGCAAAGAGACGCGTACAGTTGTTTTCATAGTTTTTTTATAACGTAAAAGCTATTTTAGGTTTACTATGTTAGCGTTATGTAACGCAAAGGGGGCCAGTGTGCTAAACTGTTACGGAGCATTGTATAGAGTGGAGGGGAAGGGGTTGAAAATAGAATAAATACACTACGCAATATGCGTATATGGTATAAAAACAGTTATCATAGAATACAGCTTTGACATGTAAATATTTTGAAACGTTCTTACGTTAGACAACAATATTGTTAAAAGAGAAATTATTAAAACTGTTATAGAAGTAAATTAAAATTTTTAGATTACTATATGATGATATATATAATGATTATTATAAACAAACTGAAATAAATATGGGTCTCTCAAAGGTTTCTTAAAATGGTTATAACTGTTTCCTTGTTACCAAGTCGTGCGCGGAGTTTGAAGCCCGTCAACTTCCACTCACCAAATCTCCCGATCGCCAAATGACCGGAAGGCGCTGTCTGTTGCACAAGTACACTCTCCACAACGTACTTATTTGGCGACGCCGGAGCCCGAGGCCTCAGGCCGACGTCCAATGGACCGTGACAAGAGTGCGAGGCCTATCTCTTATGTCTCACGCGCCAAACGCGTGACGCCCAAATATTTAACGTGCGATAAACACCTTCGTATAACAAGACAAGACAGGCCCCGGGGAGCAGCGGTGGGGAGAATAGTGCGAGGGTTGTGGAACACAATAGAGTGTAAATAGGTGGATTAATACGGTATATAAAATCCATGTGCAGGTCTATTTCCAATTAGTAGAATCAGTTGATGACCGATATGCTTTGTGATATAGAGCTACTAACAGTATCACTTAAGAAGCACTTGTTAGTCAAAAACCCACGCCAAACCAAAGAGATTTAATGAACTGAAGAGAAAAGATAGTCAAATTTCCCTATTACGTATTAGAGATAAAAAATAACTATACAATTTTCAGTTTTTTCGTCTCGACGAATTGTATCTACCAGCAGAAATATCACAAGTAGAGACACCCAAGTCCTACTTAAAGATGTCATCGTGAGATCCCATTGAGATTATTATTTACGACTGGTAGTTAATAATAATAGCGGGTAGATGAGCTTAGTTCGCTTTAACAGAGAAAATACTACATAACTGTAGCGTATACACGTAGAGCGGCAATGACGGTGTTCTGTTACGTAGAGCGGCAATGACGGTGTTCTGTTACGTAGAGCGGCAATGGCGGTGTTCTGTTCCGTAGAGCGGCAATGACGGTGTTCTGTTACGTAGAGCGGCAATGACGGTGTTCTGTTACGTAGAGCGGCAATGACGGTGTTCTGTTACGTAGAGCGGCAATGACGGTGTTCTGTTACGTAGAGCGGCAATGACGGTGTTCTGTTACGTAGAGCGGCAATGACGGTGTTCTGTTACGTAGAGCGGCAATGACGGTGTTCTGTTACGTAGAGCGGCAATGACGGTGTTCTGTTACGTAGAGCGGCAATGACGGTGTTCTGTTACGTAGAGCGGCAATGACGGTGTTCTGTTACGTAGAGCGGCAATGACGGTGTTCTGTTACGTAGAGCGGCAATGACGGTGTTCTGTTACGTAGAGCGGCAATGACGGTGTTCTGTTACGTAGAGCGGCAATGACGGTGTTCTGTTACGTAGAGCGGCAATGACGGTGTTCTGTTACGTAGAGCGGCAATGACGGTGTTCTGTTACGTAGAGCGGCAATGACGGTGTTCTGTTACGTAGAGCGACAATGACGGTGTTCTGTTACGTAGAGCGGCAATGACGGTGTTCTGTTACGTAGAGCGGCAATGACGGTGTTCTGTTACGTAGAGCGGCAATGACGGTGTTCTGTTACGTAGAGCGGCAATGACGGTGTTCTGTTACGTAGAGCGACAATGACGGTGTTCTGTTACGTAGAGCGGCAATGACGGTGTTCGAAGCCAACAGCAACGGGCTACCCATAAGTCCCATTGAATTTGTTGTAATCATTGGTCTTCTATATCAGTTTTAGGATTTTTTTAACTCTCAATATTGTATTTGTGTTCCTCTTTTAAATAATCAAATATCCAGTATAAACGATTGTAAACAAATAAAAATGAATAAACAAAATAATGAACAAAAAAACTTACACCCATAACATTATAACTTTGAAGATCCTTGAGGCGAAACCCTACGGAATTTTCCGAATGCAAACACGCTTATGTGTCACCCGAGTATATAAGCTACCTAAATACTGTACGTGTTAGCTACATGGGCTTTGGTCGTTTACGTGAAAATGTTGGATATAAAATAAGATATTCAGGCCCTAACTTTTTCTGTATAGTATGGATGGATGTACAATGCTTTTAACTTATTTTTAAAACAAATTTAATGAATATCTCTTTCAGAACCTATTCCTCCTCCCACATCCTTAGGTATTCAGGAAGTGTTGGCTCTCGGCCCCGGGGGGGGGGGGGGGGGCACTACGTGGTTATTTACGAGCTCACCGAGAAACGCGGGGTTTCAATCTGGCGGGTTTTATGGTCTCCGCGGGTAAATGTCTTGATAGCGGCTGTCTGGGTAACGACTGGAGTGTGCACACTACATAGTCGGGATAATTGGCACCGGCGACTTAAACATACCCCGCTGGTCTACACGCGGTGTAAAATACTGTTTACCTCTTAATTTTAACACAAAGTTCACTGACGCACGTTTTAAACGCACTCGTCCTTGTTCATAATGAGTTTTTTAACGTTCGCTACCAACAAGTTAAATCTGTCACCTTGCACCATAAAACATCGGCGACGCGTGTTATACTTTGGTCTATTATATCTTATATTTTATTTGTCTTCTCTTTATTTTGTTTTTGGTTCATCAATTAAGTTGAACACGTGGTCTCTGTGTGGGATAATTTATGCCCGGATGTCGAGTAAAATACAATTGCTTTTCAAAAAGCCGGTTTTGAGTTGAATAAAGTACACTATGCTGGTCAAAGGCAGGTTTGATTTCAGATGATCGGTCTAGTCACTCAGAGAATTGGCATCAACCGTAGTTGAAGTTTGGTAATGAACGAGTTCAAACTACTTGGTAACAATTTGTAAATTTAGTTGCTGACATTATATTGTATTCCATCACCCCTTTTATTATTATTAGAAAGACTTAGTGCAATGTTAGAGTCGATATAAATGAATATGAGTATATCGCAATGTACAGTCGGAGGTCCAAGAATGTGCTAGGTATAAAGACAATGTATGAAGTAAACACTGGTATTTTCCAAATGTTTATTTAGCGTTTTCATAATACACCTATATAATTGAGCTTCAGTTATACAAGATACAGTCACGGTGAGGGTCTTGAGGATCTAATTCTCTTTAATTCTGGGAAATGTTCCTTCATCCCCTTTAACAGTTAGGGCCATGGTTGGTGGGAACTCCCTTACAGAACTTCCAACCCCCAAACATCCAAGCTCGCTGGACCGTTAGGTCCTGAGGAAAAACAATTTACTTATAAAGGTGAACTGGAGGTGGACATAACAGTTACTTAAACGCTTCTCAACATACAGTGCTATAAATTTAATTTCTAACACTTACAAAATATATTTCATTGTTGTTGTTGTGTTACCGGATCAGTAATAGACTTTTTTTTAAAAGGTTAACGTACCTGATAGCCCGCCGACCAGTGCGGTCGCTAGAATAACACGTCTGAATAACACATGTTTCATTTTTACTTTCTCCCCATTATACATAGTATATGGAGTAAGTATTGTTTTCGTCAAAATTTTCGCATTTGAGTTGTTAGTGGAAATATTCGTTTTGGTGCTCCCTGAACCCAAAAAAGTGATTTTTATGTGATGATCGTGTGTCTGTCTGTCTGTCTGTCCGTATGGATGTGTACAGAAATAGAACCCTAACCAATGGTCCGATTTTTATAAAATTTGGCATATAGATACTAATCCACGACATCTCCAGGCATTTTTTCATTTTTTTGAATTTTTTGATTTTTAATGGTAATTATCTCCCAAAAATCGTCAAAAACATGAAAAATCAAAATTTCTCAAAAACGGCTCTAATAATGTTAATTCAACTTTAGTCGTTTATAGTTATAGTTATAGTGTAGTTTTTTTTAATTAAACATTAGTCGTTTATAGAGTTTCGTTTTCCAACAAAACGACATCACCCGCATTTCTGTAAAAATTCGGGTTCAGACATTACAGGACTTAAAACATAAAAAATTTGAAAATAACTTGTTTAAAAGATTTTCTGTACATTCTACCGTGCTTTGTATGCTATATTTAGTAAATAAAAAGTAATTTATTCATTAAAGTTGGGCTAAAAGGGAGAAAGTATGTGTCAGTTTCCTGATACCGTTTATTTTTATTTCATTTTATGCGCCCGCCAGTGATTGTGTATTTCTTGCTGGTAAGGGCAAGTTAAGTTTTATACAAGTGGATCTGAAGATGACAATGTTACTGTCGAAACGTGTGTAATCCTGCAAGGATAACCTTTGGATCAGACGGCGGACTATCAGATACGTTAACCTTTGGATCAGACGGCGGACTATCAGATACGTTAACCTTTGGATCAGACGGCGGACTATCAGATACGTTAACCTTTGGATCAGACGGCGGACTATCAGATACGTTAACCTTTTAAAAACACAAATGATACTAGAATTCAAATTCCCAACATCCATTGTTTAACCTATATTTTTATTTGCCCGCGCGTAGATTAAACAAACCGCGGACTTTGTTAAACAATTAATATTTTTTATTGATAAGTCGCGATAAATTGCAGTAAAAAAATAAGATAGTTAGTTTTGTAACTAGACAAATATCTTAAACGCAGAATAAAAGCTCAATTTTATTAGAATATTAATAAAAAAAAATTTAAAATTAAATGTTAAACTAAATTTGTTTTTATTGTAAAAAAAACAGCATTTAAACTCTACGTTAATGCTTGCCCACAAACATTATTGCCTTTAAAGACATTAAGTTCGTCTTTTAACACATTCATATAAAACAGACCCACATAAACCACTAAGACAGAAATGACTCAAGGGAAGGTTCAGTGTGTAACGTATAAAACGAAGTAAAAAATCTCACCTGAGCAGCAAAATTTATTAAATGGCGGTCTTTATAACCAATAGATACGAACCGGATAAGGGAAACCAATTCATAAAGCACACAACGATCCGTGCCTCAGCATAAAAAGCAGGCACTTCGGTGCTCATTCCCATCAAAATATGCCAGAGTTAATTTTAAGACACCTCATAAACCGGAGCATTTAATTTACTCGGTAAACAAATTGCTATAGGTTTTATAACGCTAATATGAATTTTTACGACGCATTATTTCTATAGTTTCGTTTTGAATTACGTTACTCATAAAAGCAGCTTCATGCCATGTCATAACGTGGAATATGTGAGGATTAGCTTGTTGGAACAAGGGAATCACGGATTAATGGTGTTGGGGTCCATTACAGAAAAATCTGATTTACACGATAACAATTTACGCATAACCTTTTTCTTACAGTAAAGACTTTGAAAAGTATTTCAAAGCTTAAGGAATTAAACATAAATGCTGTATCATTTCTTTTTATAAAGTTAAAACACATAATAAAATTTACATTACTGTTGACTAAATTACCTACCAGTCCATTGGGTGACCATTTCATTTGCATCCTCAGTAAGAATGGGTGATGCGAATAAAGCATAGTAAAAGCTCTTACCCAATATTAAGAGTACGAAGTAGACACGGGTGCTGCTGGTCAGGCGTATAAGTTGCGGTGAAACTTGGAACTAACCAAATGTGTTCGCATCTGAAGATCTTACACACTACAGTACTAAAAATGTAGAATCGATTAAACATTCCTACTGCGGTAAGGCTTAGGTTTCATCCTAATTCACACCTAGGGGGTTATCTAGGTATGAAGAAACCAGCGCGGTCGCTAGAATAGCACGTCTGAATAATACATGTTTTATTTTTTTATTCCATTTGATGCGCCCGCCAATGATTGTGTATTTCCACGCGTACGTTTTTGTAACAAACCAACTGATCGCAGACTAACTAGTAAACATTTCGCTAACAATTTGTGCTCCACACGTCCTCACTAAAAATACTTGAGATCCATGCATTGCTCCGAATATTTGTAGCTCTGAAAGGCACTACTCCGAAAATATTTTCGGAACACTGCTTTCGGAGTGGTGCATTTTTGAAGTTCTGATTTTCGTACTTACGCATTTCGGACTAATGCCATCCAAACTTGGTATTTTTTCAGATTATTGCCTTTCGGAGTCGTGAATTTGCGGAACAAAGCCACGAACTTGATTTTACAGCTCCTAAATGCACTGCTCCGAAAACTTTTGTGTTCTAAGGCAACGACGGTGACGCGCGTAGAAATTACATAGCGGTTATTTACACCGGATTATTGAACAAACTATATGTTGTATCGAAAATGTTGTCGTGTAATAATTGAAGATCAATTAACTAACCATAACTTTCTTGCTGAAAGTTGGTTTCTATATAAAAAATAAAAAAAGTTCTCGTTTACTGATTTTGTCATGCTCTTACAACCTTCTAATACGTGCATTATTACAAATTACACATAATTTTAAACTAAAATATATTTATATCGTGGAATGCGGCAATTCTTGCAGAAAAGGAATATATAAGTTCCAGCTGTAGTATTGATAACAATTAACCGATCGATGGATGAGTAAACTGGTAGTGTGCGTTGTTAGAGAAATTCACGCATACATTGAAAAAGGTATTGATTGACGTGTAGATTTGATTTTTTGGCGGACCGTGTCCTATTTAATAAAGTGTATATGAATATATATAATTTATTTGTTAAATAAGTAATTGTATAGCACTATAATATCATGCGATGGTACTCCGAAGTGCACTGCTCCGAAACCATTACTCCGAAATGCACAGCTCCGAAACCATTACTCCGAAATGCACTACTCCGAACAAATATTTTCGTAATAGTGCTTTTTGGAACACTGCTTTAGGAGTAGTGCATTTTCGGAGTATTTCTTTTCGGAGCAGTGCATTTCGGACTAATCCCTTCTAAAATACCTATTTATTTCGGAGTAGTGCCTTTCGGAGATATGCATTTTCGGAACAATGCCGCACACCAAAAACACTTGTTTTTCATTATTATTATATTGTTATTTTTAAGACTCGTTATGACAAATACACCCCTGTCTATTATTTTTCAGTTTCACTTTCATAAAATTTTAATTTTTTATGCCAAAAAGTATTTGTAATAAATGTGCCAACAAAATTTCAAATAGGCAAGTCATATACACCGCGAGGTTTTATTACAACGTTTCGGTCAACCTTGGGTAAATTTCTAAGCAGTGGCGGATCCAGAGGTCAGGTTTGATGGGGGGGGAGTGGCGGATCCAGAGGTCAGGTTTGATGGGGGGGGGGAGTGGCGGATCCAGAGGTCAGGTTTGATGGGGGGGGGAGTGGCGGATCCAGAGGTCAGGTTTGATGGGGGGGGGGAGTGGCGGTCATCGAAAGTTACCCCTCCTCCTACCCACGGGTGGTCACTAGCACCTATCATTATTTATTTCAAAACTATATGAAATCATACAACGAATAAAAGTAAACTTAACATAATATATCAATAACCTTGTACTCAAGAAACGTCCATTGTGACCATAAATAATAAAATAAAAACCAATAATTTACCGCCCCTATCGCCCCCCCCCTTTGATTCGCGCCTAATTTTAAGGGTAATTAGGTTATTGGTCTAAATACTTTACTATGAGTCGCGTATGTTCATAAGCATTGAATTGTCATTGGTAAACAAATGTTTGAACCACTAGTTTAAATCATAACTCAAAATTACGTTATGTAATAAATGGTGCATTGCATTATGTATTAAATATAAAATAAAGCACAAAAACGAACAATGACTTCCATAACTAAAATATAACAATTTCTAAAATCACATCGTTGAGACGGTTTCTTATGTAACTGAAAGTAACGCAACTAACTAAACGGATACATATATAACAGATGGGGCAAAAGTGATTAAAGAAATGAACGAATCAAATTATTGCCTAAGTTAATGGATGGCTGGAAAAATATCATTAAACGATGATTAAAGAAAAAAGGTCGAAGAACATCCAAAAAAGGTCCAACAGCAAGTGCCCAATTTTACTGGATCACGACAAGAAATAGTATAATAGAAATAGTATATAGCAAATCAAAATATTTTTTAGTAAAAAACATGCGTCATGTTATCTTCCTCACAAAAACGTGTTAATTTGTGACTTGGAGTGAGTAATAATGACTACGCCTTCCACGCGGGTTAAGGATTTGGCTACTTTAATTACACCCTATTAGATCGCCATTAACGACTTGTAACTCTTGGAGCTGGTAGCCAGCAGGTGGAGTTGTGCACTTACTGAAATTACCGACAAATTACCTCTAATTACAACCACCCTCGTGTACCAACACACGAACGCACACGCTCGCACGCCGGTGTCACCAGTACTTCCGGTTCTGTATCCATATCCGCCGCGTTATCAAGGCCGTAGCTCCGACAACTTCCTCTTCCCTCCAACTGATGACATTTTATTTCGGCCGGTTTTCCATTAATTAACTCTATCCTCATTTCAGGTACAATTATGTCTTTCCGTTGGACAACGAACATAGTTGCAGGTGGAAGTCCTGTTTAGTTTTAGTTGGAACTCGAATGACTTGTATTATAATTGCTTTATTTTCTATTACAAGGTACATGTATATATTTTTCTAAAGGTACGTTTTGAACAAATATTTTGAGAAAATATATATTGAGAGGGCTATGCGTTATTCCCGGGGTCGTCCCGTAATAAATTTCCCATAAGTACCAAGTTAATAGTTAAATTGCTTTGTACTAGGTAGAGGATTTGATTTCTAAATATATTTTATAATATGCATTTTACTTATAACATAGTTATGTTTAAATATAACTTTACATTAAAACTGAAAACATGTACTATTGGGAAAAATATTTAGACTATATTACAGATTTTACCATCAAAAGCATACATTATTTAAACTTAATTAGCCCTTACTCATACCCTAAAGCTGCAACACTGACTGATGCTGCAACACTGACTGATGATGCAACACTGACGATGCTGCAACACTGACTGATGCTGCAACACTGACTGATGCTGCAACACTGACTGATGCTGCAACACTGACTGATGCTGCAACACTGACTGATGCTGCAACACTGACTGATGCTGCAACACTGACTGATGCTGCAACACTGACTGATGCTGCAGAGCAGCGCGGGTTCTCTAGTAATTATTTCAAACATTCTCCTTTTCAATATTAAACCAATCCCTCTATCTTAAATTAATTTAATTTGGAAACAAAGTTTCAAATATAAAAAATAACAACCTATAACTAAAACCAAAAAGAGCAGATGATTTTCAAATTGTCCCTATTTATGCGTTACTAGGTTTTTATTCATGCTGGAGAATGAAAAACGACTCGGCAGCTACCAGTTAGAATTTGTTATACCTAAACTTTATTATATCTTCATTTGTTATGAAGTAGTTGTCAATATAATTCTTGCAAATTGTTTTGCGCCATATGGCAGGAGTAGACAAGACCTTATGTTGGCATAACCTACGTGGTAGTGCGCGATCCGCTCTATTATTTCCTAATACTCGGTGCGGTAACTATATTTACTAAAGTTAAACAGTAATTTATGCATAATTTATACATTTGATTGGAAAAGCAGTCATTGGCATAAAAAACCGTAATTTGTTATACAAAAAGGCACATTAAAGTTTAAAAGGGCTAAAGTACTATATTGCATTCAGTTGAATTATCTGTGCGGTAACAGATGTGCGGTATGATATGAAAAGTGGTTTAAAATTGTATCTTTATGTGAAATTCTGCGAGCTAGATGGTGTAATTCGATTTACAATCCGACTGATTGTAACGGAAGTACAATTTTCAGTGATTTCAATGGGTCACCACGCGGAGTGGTGTGAATGTATAGACCAGCCTGTGAACTCAGAAAAAATAAATGTATTCTTGTGCCAAATTTGACTGAAACATCCAAGTAGCATAGAAATAATTTGTAATATTTTCAAAATAATTTCAAATGGTTTTGAAATGAGTTTTTGTTTAAAACGAGTCAAAATTATTTTCATATAATTATGATATGGGTTTACAATTGACTAAAAATAATTATGAAAACATGTATTAAAGTCATTTCTATATCGGTTTTAATATTATTTAAAATAAATGTAACAACACTCGTTCAAAATTGTAGAAATAATATTTTAAAATAATTTTAAAATTGTATTAATATAATTTTAACTTATCAAATTTTATGCTTTTTTAAAATTATATTAAATAATTTAAAACCATTATTTGGTCGATCAAAAAATGTGAAGAAATCAAGAATGAAAATAAGTTTAACATTAGTTTCAAAATAACTTAAAATATTAATTTAAATTGTTTATATATTGCTTTAAAATTGTATTAAATAATATTTTACTAACTCAATTGAAAATCCTAACTAAACCTTTAAAAATGATTTTAAAATTTGTTTAAATAAATAACTTTTAAGAATATGAAACGTTTAAAATTATTAATATTGTTTTTTCAGTGATTAAAAGTTAATGAGAAACATGGATTGCTTGGCATAGAAGTTTTGTATTAGTTTAAAAATTATTTATCTTTACCTAAAATGAGTTGATGTAGTAATTCGTTTTCAGCCTAAAAAAACTTATATAAATGTACATTTCATTTCCCTTCCTGTGAAAGTCTATACAAACTAATTAAATACTTTCGTGGGCCTTTTAATATTTGTTTCATGCAAAGGATTTGTGTAAAATCGGTTTTGGGTACCATATTGCTCAACAATTTTATATATATCAAAAGAATATTAAAAGTTTTGTTTCTACAACCTTACAAGATGTATACAAATTACAGTGTTAACCAGCAACAGCAAAAGCAAACAAGGAATGCTATAGTTTCACCAAGTCCCCATAGGGTATCGTCAATTGGTTATTTTATGTTGCCAGCCCAATCTTTATTTATCAAGGGGCGAAGTGGCCAAGACGCACGGTTGTCCGCGCATGCTAATAGTAATGGCGTAGGGTTGTAATGGTGTCATGCTAATAGTTCACTTTCCATAGTAAATTCACTAACAAGGCTACACAAGGCATCTCCCCTATTCTACACTCATAATTCATTCAATTTCGCCATATGGATTTATTTATTGGAAGTGGCCAAGAAGTGTTGTGGTTACGGTGTATAGTGATCAACAGGTTGCGGTTTCAATACCTGGTATGGTCATAATATTTTTGAAACGTATAATATATTTTATAATATTGTTCAATGATTTTCATGCGTATTACATTAGTCAGATTGTGAAAATAAATATAAACAGTATTTTTTAGTAAATATTAATTATGTAATTTTTAAAAATATTTTGAAATTATTTAAAATTAATTTAATAGGTACTGATTTATAAGTTATTTCAAAATTATTGTAAAATACATTTTAAAATTATTGGAAAACATGATAAAATAGATCAGATAGGAAATTTGTTTGTAAAAAAATCATTTAATAATAATTTTGAAACCATACAAAAATAACGTTAAAATTGATTTGGCCGTTACAAATGCTACTTGGGAGAGTAAAGCGTTCTTAAGTCAAACAACCAAAACATAATCAAATTTAAATTAATTGTGTTAAGTATAATTTATTTATTCTCTTCGTCCATACAATTATATCTTTCGTATTTGCCGCTATGTGTTGGTTTAATGAAAACAACAACATCTGTACAAATAAATATAATCAAATACAAATTATTTATTGCTTACACAACACCTGGTTACAGAATAATGTTCTCAGTAAATTTGTTTGTTTACAACCAAGTAATGTTAATCACAATAATTTATAATTTACATTAACAAATAACCAATCTAATATACATTGGTACAGTAATCCATATAAGACTAATAATGGTAACATACGAAGAAAATACATTTATTATTTTAGTTTATGCATTTAATTGATTGCAGCGGATTTAATATTTAAAATTTAAACTCCTGAACCGATTAATAACATCCCCTTTTAGTATACCTCATTATCACTACTATTATAAAAATGAGGTGGTGTCTGTCTGTCTGTCTATTGTTCCATCATGCCAAAACCACGGACCAATTCTGCTGAAATTTTGCACAAATGTAGTCTATGTAACGAGTAGTGTCATAGGCCTATCGCCGTTTAGAAATGTCCTCAGACTTTAAAACTTTCGATTCACTAATTCCCATCCTAATACATGCATTAATTGTACGTCCGGGGCTTTTCTGACCCTTTTTGGGCCAAAAACTCGAAATTTAAATGATTATTCCCCAAAAAAGGGGTTTAGAGTTTTCCGTTTGTTTTGCCCAACGAACTTGTCCAACTGATTATAGAAAGAAACGTCCCTACCAAATTTGAAGTAAATCGGACAAAAAATGCGACCGCTATAGTGCATACACACACACACACACACACACACACACACACACACACACACACACACACTCATATATATATATATATATATATATATATATATATATATATATATATATATATATATATATATATATATATATTAATTTATATTATATTATTTAGTTCACTACATAGGGCTACTATTATTATTATTTTTAAAAGACAATTACCAGAGTATCCTTCAAAATTCATTTTAAATTCACTGACACGTGTTTCGAGGTTTACCTCATGATCACAGTGCAGCTAATAACCTTTATTATTATTATATATATTTTATATTATATATCTATTATAATAAGGTTATTAGCTGCACTGTGATCATGAGGTCAACCTCGAAACACATGTCAGTGAATTTAAAATGAATTTGAAGGGTACTCTGGTAATTTTATTTTAAAAATAATATATATATATATATATATATATATATATATATATATATATATATATATATATATATATATATATATATATATATATACTTTTGAACGAACCCCCCAAACCGTGTTCAGGGGGTCACGTTAGGAACTTCTATGGTGGTCCCGGGCTTAAGTTTCACCGTGCGGGTCATGCTAATAGTTCACTTTCCATAGAAAATTCACTAACAAGACTACACAAGGCATCTCACCTATTCTAAACTAATAATTCATTCAATTTCGCCTTAAAATACGCCCTAGTTGGGTCAGCGCCTTCACAGTGATTAAGTGATTGTTTTGAATAAAGCTCCCAATTTAGTCGGACTTCCCTCAAAAATTTATCTTAATGTGAACAATAAGCAAATTCCAACTTGCACCAATTATTTACCAACTTATATCGCGATATTAAAACAAACACACGATAAGTCTTATTCACTCCAAACAATAAAATCATAAGTCGTACCCGGTAACGTCGCCTAATCATTGTTTCCCTCATATCTCGTGGGGAACTGATGTACTCACTGAGCGGCGACCGCAGAATCGAACATGACATCAGATACAGCGTCAGCGTCGAGCGTGGGACCGTCGCGTCGCTATTGATACGTCAAAATTAATGGGTGGAAACCGAAAACAGCGGATAGACGCTGAGTCACAGCCAACCTCCGGGATAGACATTCCTGATCCATCGCTGCGGGTAGTTTATGGTCGCCACCATGTCGGAGGCCCTCTACATGACAGATAGACAGACGGACGGACGGTCTCACGGGGCCAGTCGCATTCCTACGGATCTATCATATGCAAATCCCGTCATTACATGGGTAAACGTGATCGCCAGTGGAGCACTGCGGGTCCTCGCCCTCCTAACTGGCCGAAACTGCCACTGCTGCTGGAGCTGTGATTACACGGGAGGCGTTGCAGTGTGTTGGTGTGCGGATGGTTGGATGTGAAGGCCTCAGAAAGGAAGGTGTTTGCAGTTTGTGGATACTCCTCTCGAATTGCATTAGCGAAATATATGACCTGAAAAAAGTGGTCAAAATAATACTAAATTTTACGAATTGTAGTTGTATGTAGAGTTGGGGATGGACATTTTCTACACAAGGCTCCATTGGCTTCACCACAGCTTTCTTCAATTTCCTTAGAGTAATAGTAAAATACTAAATTCTGAAACATTCTGGGGATAGCTATTTTTAAGGAGTGATAACTTAAATTAACTTAACAGTAGTTTAAATTGAAGTACAGGCTAGTTTGTGCAGTTTATAAAAAGGTGATGCATTCATTTTAATTTAATATAAAATCATGCTAAATACATATGTTTATAGCTCGTTGATAAATATGCCTGCACAAAAACAAAATCCACAATTTTTTTTATAAAATTACTTACTACAGTAAATACAGAAAAAAACTGTGTAGAACTGATACCACGGACAGTGTTCAAGGTAAATTAGTAACTTGCGGAGACAATTAGTTTATTACATTCAGGTAGTTAAAGTCTATTGCGATTATCTGATATTCTACTAATAATTAGTAATAATTTACACAATGGCTGTTACTATGGTTTGTTTGGTTTGTGTTTATCTCTAAAGAAATTATGTAAGGTAAGCGTGTTTCAGGTCCATGCCATATAAACATTATATTCGTAAAATGGTCTCAAATCAGTATCACCCAAAAGCCGATTCTCAAAAATATAATTCTACTGTTAATTATATTTTTTTAGCGTCCATTATATTACTGTGTCAGTTCTCGTAACGCAAACAGTTAACGTGTTATTAACACATTAAACTCTCAACATAACAAATTTAACATCCTTGTAAATAACGATCATAAACACTCGAGTCACCTTTATTCATAATGAATTACTTTTGAGATTCACCCCAAGCAATGAACAACCCAACTACCCAGTACTGAGCACTGTGCAGTGTGCAATGCGCGTGAGGTGAGCGTCGCAGCAGCGCATTCCGAGCGTTCTCGCACGTTGCGAATCAGCCGCTGGATCGGTCAAGATACAATCTTCTCTGTCAACACGTCTTCATTACTTCAAACACTTCTTCACCATTTGAATTTCCAAGTTCCGTAACAAATTTGGCGGCGCGCGGCGATCATTCAGGGTGTCGGTGATGGATAGAGCGGTGGTGGGTGCCGAGGCATTCCAGGCTCGCGGGCCCGGAGGACTGGTGACTGGGTAGTGAGGACTCTGACTGAGCGGTTGAGCGCACCCGGTCCTCTGGACTGATGAAGGGCGTGTTCACAGAGTACCTTAAATCAAGCAATGAAAAGCTTAGGATCTTAAACATTTTATGTTACACACTAAGATGAAAAAATAACATTTTAGAAGATTTTGTTGGACATTCGACAAAAATCTGGCTATATTTGAAGTCAGGAATTGTAAAAGGACCTCTCTCTCGTAAGGTCGTAAGCTCAACGTGCTTTACGTTGAACACGTAAATTCCCTGTATTATCTCAACTATACAGGAAGAAATATTGTTGAAGGTTTAAAAAAAAAACGCATACATGCTTTACATCTGCGTAGTCGTCGAACATGCGCACGACAGTCGAGGGAAATGTTCCGATTGGAATGTGGTCAGTGAAAGGGTAGAAATTAGATTTAAGTACAGTTACGTTCAGATCCATTTCAAAACCTAATGGGGTGATTGGTAACGTAACGCAGATACATAACATGCCAAGGAAAACACATAAAACGTTGTCCAACTGTTTTTTGTTTGAAGTCTGTATTAAAATTCGGGATATCTTTTGAGGGGAAACAATTGATTTGTTTTCGAGATAATTTTAATTTGATTAATATTGCACAAAATCATTTGAAAAAAAAAACAACGAACCGAGATTCTGTACTAAAGAATGTATCTGAAAAATTTGAAGACTGTCTGTGGAGGCGTTGTCGAGTTATCGTGCACAGAGACACTACAGTTTGAGTCAATTTCGTTAGTAGTACAACACTGAGTTTATATTTAAGGTTTCAATCACTTCTCAATCACTTCACCAATTAGACAAAGTACTCCGTTCACCGCACACTAGAAATTACAGTTGCCTCCGCAACCATCAGTCTTATAATAATAATAAATATTCTTGTTACTAAATTCTAGTTTGTTGAGATATTTTTCATGGCGATAAGTATATTTTATAAAATGTATAATGGTTTCGTGCAAAATCCAAAATCTTAATTTTGAATCTTAACCCAGATTTTCCCCAAAAATTCAAGTGATATTATTTTCTTTGAAACCTATATCACCACGACCACCAAAGTTTAACCAATATTGGTAGAGCCATTTTGGAGAAAAAATCAAACAAATTAAACAAATATGACGGGTGTTTTGTAAACAATTTCAATAAAATCGGTTCATTGGTGTAGTATCTAGGACTGTATACAACCAGATAGGCAAGGATGGTTGGATAGACTGACAGTCATCACCGCGAAAACCACTTTATTGGATCAAGGGAGCAAACAAATGGGTTACCGGACGCGGTAGCTCAGAGGTAGCGCTGGCCTCGCAAGTCAGCAGTGGGCAAGCGCAGGTTCGATCCCAGCTGACTGCTGTGATACATTTTCACGAGCGGCCATACTGGCTTGCCAATGTGACTATTTTCGATGGGAACCTCGCTGTCTTCAGCTCATCTCACAGATCTAAATACCGTCACCTATGGTGACGTGCAGTTCAGGTTTTTTTTAAAGAATATTTTGAAGCTCAAATTGAAGTTCCTTATACTATGCATTTGGTTGGTAAGTCGAAATAAAAACTTTACCTTTTCAGTTCTAACCCCATGTTTAAAACGTGAACCCTTAATTCATGTAAGAAATTATCAAGAAGGGGGACTTCATATTTCCGTCAATGTTATTTTACTTGTTTTTTCAGGTGTAGATAAACTGTGGGGTTTTAATTGGATATTTAATTTGACAGGACTGTTGGACCATGATTCGTGTTGTTACAAGAAACATTAGTTTTGTTTTAGTTTACGTTGTCGAGCTCAATATTTGTAAAATAAAATAAAATTGAAGGAAATGTACACCTAGTTGCAGCTAAATCTTGTTTGGGCATACTAAGCCGTGGATACATATCGAAATGTACCAACTGAAACTAATACTACTACGGATGATACTATATCGTAAATTATCAACTTCAGCTATTTACCGAATTTAATGGAGGTAAAACGTGTTTTCAATATATATATATATATATATATTTCTTACCTTTGATTCATAAGGCCTAATTGTCAGTTCCATTAGGTGAAATAACAATTTTCTTCCAAAATATTGAAAAACTTACCAACATCTTAGGGATAAATATTTTATTTTAATGATATCTCCAAAAGAAATCTGTTTCGAGCTTTAGACAAATTCTCATCTTTCCTAACTAAATACTTTCATGCACTGGCCCTTAGTACAACCATTATCGTTATGGTTCATCATACCACATAGGAACCCAGTCAGCCCAGTAATAACTGAGATATCTTTACAAAGTATAAAATGTTGCAATAAGTTGATTAACTACTCAACAGTGAGTATAATTAATCAAAATATTTAGCTGTATACATTACTAGCTGTTACCAGCAGGCTTCGCCCCGCAAATTATTTCTAAAAACTATGCCAGTTGTGTGTGCTGCATTCTGTGGTTAGCCCATGGAACTACTATGAATCAAGATCAACTGTATCTATTTTCATCAGCTCAAACAAAGATGAATGTCCATAAGGAATACATGGGATCTTTGTTGGGGACTCCGGCGGGGCCTTAAGGTCAGATCAGGATGAAAACCATTTAGTTTTACTATTTTATGCCTAAAGAATCAGTGTACGAAATTTCAACTCTCTAGGTAAATGGGAAGTAGAAGAATTCGTGATGAGTGAGTGAGTTAGTGAGTGAGGGCTTTTTCTTTTACATGTATAGATATCTAAACTATACATACTATTTGTTTTATTAGAGTAATAAATACTACTTCCGTGGAGGGGGGACTCCTTGTATTGGACACTAAACTGGCAAGTACTTAAAAGATCCTGATTACTTTTTTATCCATATGACCCTGGTCCCTGAGGATATTTATTATTAGACGTTAGACTTGGGATATTAGGAGGTCCGGTTAGGCACGTCTCCATTCATATTTTGGGAGGAAGAAATGTATACATTCTGGAGGTAGGTGTGGCAGGGATGGGAAAGTTACGAACAAGACAGCAAGTCTTCCTCAAAAGGAGTGAGAATCACTTTGCAATGTATCCAACACCTTGGCTGTTTGCTGGGAAACACAAATCGATTCGCTCTTCAGCACTGGATGACCTTTTGAGCCCATCAGGCAAGCACCCTCCCTCCCAGGGCGCACTCCAACCCAACTGATTCCCAGAACCCATTGGAGGACCCCTCCCCAGGATGCTTTGGAATTTGTTCAGCAGGGACACCTACCCCCAGGTGCCATTGGTTAGGCAAGGATAGTCCACTATTATCTCTAAGGGCTCTGACTTGACTGGGTACCCGGGTTCAGCCGGGAGACTCAGATTTCAAGAAATCACCCCCCCAAAGAAACAGGGGGTTACAAAAGTAAAAGGTAAGCTGGTCAGACTGGCATTCTTCATAGCCAACTATTCTTACCAATATTGTGGCAACTTATTTTCTTTGCACCTAATGTTGACCGAAAACCATTATAGACCAGTCCGAGAGCTATCTAAGGACCCTATATTATTAAATAAAAGCCAAGTTGAAGACTAAATATATAGTGTAAATTACTATCTTTCTTAATTATTAAAAAGGTTTGTGTAAAATTGAATGTGTTAGCGCTCTTTGTATAGTATCCAACATAATCCTTAAATTGGGTAACAATTATACATTTTATCGTTGGTTGAAATTCGTATAAATCAAACAATTTATCTGATTTTTGAATATGATAACATTGAACACTTTGTTAGTGAAAGCGACAAATATATTTTCTAAATTCAATTTCAATATACAATGCCTTTTTATTTAAAAAATAAAACATAATATTTATTACCGGGCTACGAATTCATAATTGTAGGGTCTCGTATTTTACCCTCCAGTAGGTGTACTGATGACATCAACGGCTTTAGCTTGGAAACTATTTATTTCAATGATACATGATTGGAATTAAGAAGCGAGGTAAGCAACATGGTTGTATTAATTATTATTTAATTTTTTATTTATTAATTTATTATTAATTTATTTGTGCAAGCTTCCCTACCAAAAGCCTAAGACCGCAGGTGCGTAATATTAAGGCTAAGGCTGTTCTGGTTTTCCTGATTCCATGGTGCCAGACTGTGATCAGAGTATCCCTATCGAAGTCTTAACTAATAGATTCATTACAAGATAAGTCACTTGGTAAAACAATCACTTCCTTTTGACGAACAATTAAAAAACAAAACTAGCGATTACTAATACCACTACTAATTAACTCAGCATTTCTTAGAATTTTGATAATTTTTCTCCAATTTTGTCCACTTTAATAACAATTTTAGTCTATTTATTCCGAATTTATTGTTTTATTTTCTCTAGTTACCATAAATAGATTTAAGTTCTAACACTGTAATCCCAGTTCTTCTGTAATTCTGTATTCCTAGTTCTTCTCTGATTCTGATATCCTATAATTATTCAGTACTGTATTTCTGTAATCCTAGTTCTTCTTTAATTATTATTTAATTCCTTTTTCCGTTGCCAGTTTTCATGCCCATCTTATTGTTAGTGTCTTATTTGGCCACCTAAGAAGTAAAACGTGATTTACAATGTCTACGTCTAAATTACAATGTCGACATATTAGATAATAGATACTACATGCAAATTATAGCTACATGTTTAGCAACCTTCCCAAAATATCAATATGTTGACAACAAACAATGATAGAAATTCGACAACAACGCATTTTATCTTATAGTTTTAAAAGTTCAAAAATAATTTGAACCATACATGATTAGGGCGGGCATTAACTGCGCCAATTGACCTGAGTCAGGTAGCCGGGGTATCCTGAACTGCACCAACTACTCCAGGGAGCCACCAGATACGCCATGTAGGTGCCCTCTTTGACTGTAGAATCCTTAGAAGTGAGCAATTAAGCCCAAGCCCAAGAAAATACGTCTTACAACACTATAAAGTATATTTAAACTTATACTGTACCTACATACAAGACAGTAAAATATACACAAAAGATGGTACAAGGCGATCGATTTCAACCAGTTACACCGGTCATCATCAGGCCCAATCAGAGAATATTCCTAATATTCTCCTAATATTCCTAAATCAGAGAGAATATTCTCTGATTGGGCCTGATGATGACCGGTGTAACTGGTTGAAATCGATCGTCTTGTACCATCTTTTGTGTATATTTTACCGTCTTGTATGTAAGTACAGTATAAGTGTAAATATACTTTATAGTGTTGTAAGACTATTTTATTTATCCTGTTTAGTTGTAACAACACGTATCATGCTAATAAAGAAATTATTAGTAAAGAGTGTTTCCAAACTTAATATATAAAATCCAAATACCACTGACTCACTCACTCACTCATCACGAAATCTCAAAACCCAAAGAACGTATTGCAATGAAATTTGGAACATACCTTCCTCTTGGGTCTTAGGTGGTCGCTAAGAAAGGGTTTTAGGAAATTCCCATAGGGCTCCGCCCCATGGGGAGTCAAATTTCTAATCCTGTGTTATTCTTATGGACATTCACTTTACGTTTGAGCTGATGAAAATACAAACAGCTGATCTTGATTCGTAGTAGTTCCATGGGATAACCACAGAATGCAGCACACACAACAGTCATAGTTTTTACAAATTATTTTGAGGACGAAACCTTCGGGAACAGTTAGTATCTTTATAAACTCAAAGAAAAAAATCAATCTATTCAAAAATGGGTTTTAATATATACTAGAGTACCCCCGTTCAGCCCAAAGCACCGCTTGCTTGCTTTGATCTTAATAAGAAGGACTTAATATTGAATTTATTAGTTTTCAATAAATCTGAAGATTATGAAAGATTAGTGAAGGGAGATTGGGATAAACAATTTTTTAGTATGGCTAAATTATCAGCTGATATTTAAAAGCTTGCCATAGTAACCTTCAAAACAAATAATAATCAGCTGATAATAATTATCAGGCGGTTTAAATATAATTTTATGAAAACACTTATGTTAATTTCTATAATTTGAAAACACTATACAAAATAAAAATTGTAATGATGGTATTTCTAATGTTTTAGAATTTAATCGAAAAGAGAAAATCGGATATTAAATTTTTTTCAATGTCTGATGACACATATAGAGGTATAGTTACAAATAAAATAAGACATATATAAGCTAAATCGGTCAATTAGTATGGTCAGACTCGCTGTCATAAACTTTTGGCCCGTGTGTACTTATCATTGTAATAAGTATATCTTTAAGTCACCCCCAAAGAAGTTCCCCGTAATTGCCTCAAAATTAATCTACACAATATATTTCTGAAGAAAATAAGCCATGTGGGAGTAAAATCGGTTGGGTAAATCGGCCAGAATGTCTGCTTTTGTTCTCTTTCTAAAATATTGGCAAAAACAATAAAATAAGCGTAACGAAAAGCCAAGTGAACAAAATTTTTTCAATGTCTGATGACATATCTGGAGGTAGTTACAAAAAAAATTAGACATATATCAAGTAAATCGTCCAGTAGTAGATCGGTCAGGGTCGCTGTCTTTAGTTTTGGAAAAAGTTTTTAATAAATAAGGAAGATGATACTAAGAAAAATATAAACACCTGTAGATAGGAGAAAAAGAAAGGAGTTTTTGCTGCATTATTCTTTGGCAAACCAAATGAACCCTCTTACTTAATGAACATATGTATTAAGTAATCATCTGATGTAAACAAACTTCCTCCATAAGATTAACATGGGAACTTTAAGAGCCACTGGGGCAAAGTCCCTTTGACGATATGTTAGTTTGGATGGTTGACATATCTAGGCATAATTACCTGTCATTTAAAAAAAAGGATCATGCAAATCGACCCAGAAGAACGGTGAGGGTAGCTGTAATTAGTTTTTAATATATTAGATCCATAAGATTATCATGGGAGGGGAACTTTAAGAGCCACTGGGGCAAAGCCCATTGACGATATGTTAGTTTGGATGGGTGATGAAGTATCTAAGCATAATTACCTTTATTTAAAAAAATGATGCAAATCGAACCAGTAGAACGGTCAGGTTCGCTGTCTTTAGTTTTGACAAAAGTTTTTTAATATGTAGGATTATATATATAGGAAACAATAGCATAATTAATTTTATTTACAACTTTCAAATTTCAGTTCGCGTAAATTATAAGATGGGTTTTCGTTGCTTTGAAAATATTGGTTACCAAACTGCTTCAAGCATGTTAATGAAATAAAATAACCATTTTTGCAACCCGAAACAGATGGTATATTTATGGAAATAATTACAGTTTAATTCTTCTACCATAGAATAAAAAACCCTATTCCAACAGAAAAATAACCAGAATAATGTCAGCCATGTTTGAGGATAATTCGAAAATTATTAGTGTAATTTAACCTTTTCGATTAGTGATCCCGAGAAAAATCAAAATGAAGATTCTTCTACTGAGCAGTAAAAAAATGTCCTAGCCATATTGACTAAAGCTTTTACCGCAATACACCACCAAGCAATACAATAAAAATCTAGTCGGCTATTTATTTGGCGGCATCCTCACGGAATAGTCAGTGTCTGCCATTATTTGAGTAACGACAGAGCACGCCAGTTTAACAAGGATCACGTGACCCAATAGTTTTCACACATTGTAGTGGCGTGTGACAGTCACCGTAGACGTCACGACCTACGGTCCAGCACGATCATCCAACACGATCTGACACTAGGAGGTTTTATTTTGAAGAGATTTTTACGAACCAGATCACTTTAGGAGTTTCTCCCAACAGAGAGCTGGGTAGGATAGAGGGATAGAGCTCTTTCAGTATGAGTGAGAGGAAGTAGTTTAACAGCTAACCTGAACCAGGATTTCAACTGAGGAATTTACAATAAAGAAACAAAAATCAATAATCCTACCCTTGTGGAGCATTTGACCAACTCTACAAATGCATGCAAGGGACCTGGGTCAGCAGGGATAGTCCAAAAAGGCCAAATGGTCATGCTACATGCGCTGTATGTATAACTACGGTACGTGTCGTATCTACCTGTTGTGGAACTTATACCGACAGTCGTCCGCCGCCACGATGTCCATTAGGAGGATGTATTTGGCCTTTCTGTCTAGCCCCATTACTCGGACTTTGTAGGCGGGGAACATGTGCCTAAAAGAACAAAACAAAGAAATAACGAAACTAAAATGAGGTGTGACTACGTGCGAGCATCTAACACTACCTGTTATGAAATTTGTATCGGTAGTCGTCGGACGCGACAATGTCCAACAGCAGAATGTATTTCGCTTTAGCGTCCAACACGGAGACTCTGAACTTCATCTGTGGAAACATTTGCCTGTGGAACACACAAACTGGTTACCCTCGCACACACATAGGCTGCTTACAACTAGACAGGTACCACTCATATTACTCTAAAACAAAATAACAATCTAATACAAAAAACAACAACAACAATAATAATAATAATAATAAGTAACAATAATAATAATAATAGGCCTAATCTAAACACGAACTGAAGTAAAATTGCAACATTTATTCCATAACAAACAAATCATCATCAATAGGAGTATACTAGGTGTATACTACTGTATGTCGAATTGAATTTATTTCTTTGTATTGACCTGACTAGAAATTTCTTCATTAAACTTGGATATACAATATTAAAGGATGGGTTACTTACTACACTATGTCATTTTTATACTTAATAGTAGCTTGTAGTGACGACGTATAACCACACATGCAGAGTAAACTACTGAACGTATAGTGGCCAGGTTGGTATCAATAGATTGTAAATATATGTTTACATAAGTTCAGTCGACAGTTCAATTACTCCAGTACATTATTTCGATGGCTGCATACGGATTGCTCCCCCTGGCCAGTAGCGCCGGCGACATACGGATTGCTCCCCCCTGGCCAGTAGTGCCGGCGACATACGGATTGCTCCCCCCTGGTCAGTAGCGCCGGCGACATACGGATTGCTCCACCCTGGCCAGTAGCGCCAGCGACATACGGATTGCTCCCCCCTGGCCAGTAGCGCCGGCGACATACGGATTGCTCCACCCTGGCCAGTAGCACCAGCGACATACGGATTGCTCCCCCCTGGCCAGTAGCACCGGCAACATACGGGTTGCTCCACCCTGGTAGTAGCGCTAGCGACATACGGATTGCTCCCCCCTGGCTAGTAGCGCCGGCAACATACGGATTGCTCCACCCTGGCCAGTAGCGCCAGCGACATACGGATTGCTCCCGCTGGCCAGTAGTGCCGGCGACATACGGATTGCACCGTCCTGGCCAGTAGCGCCGGCGACATACGGATTGCTCCACCCTGGCCAGACGGGCCGGTGATATACGGATTGCTCCGCCCTGGCCAGTAGCGCCAGTGACATACGGATTGCACCACCCTGGCCAGTAGCGCCGGCGACATACGGATTACTCCACCCTGGCCAGACGCGCCGGCGATATACGAATTGTTTCACCCTGGCCAGTAGCGCCAGCGACATACGGATTGCTCCCCCCTGGCCAGTAGCGCCGGCGACATACGGATTGCTCCACCCTGGCCAGTAGTGTTGGCGACATACGGATTGCACCACCCTGGCCAGTAGCGCCGGTGACATACGGATTGCTCCACCCTGGCCAGTAGTGTTGGTGACATACGGATTGCACCACCCTGGCCAGTAGCGCCGGCGACATACGGATTGCTCCACCCTGGCCAGACGTGCCGGCGATATACGGATTGCTCCCTCCTGATCGTGGTAAAATAACTACTCCCAATTTTTGCCCTAACTGTAATACTCTGCACTGTTTAAAATCACTTACCAGACCTAATCACGAAGTGCTTCATAAATTTAATTTATATTCACGTAACATATGAGATTCAAACTTAATGTAACAAAATAATTTAAAATAACAGTGAAGGAAAATTTAAAAAGTCACTACGATTAAAGATTAAATTCATCATTTAATGTAATTTTATATCTGTCTTCATTAGTTCTGTAGCCACAAACGCAGCTAAATTTAAATTTTACAGTTACGGTACTAACAATTTTAAATAAGTCCAGAAATAGTTTTGGTTATTACATGTTTTTAAAAAGCAAAGTAATGACAGGAACTCTTGAAATAGTCGTTATTCTCTTTGAGGAAATATACTTTATTCTAAATACGAGCTATATTTTATGAAAACATAACTAATTTTGAAACGCTACAGTATTGATTCTTACTTTGGTTTAGCTAGGTAACAGTCAGATCCAGGAATATGCACAAGCATTCTAGCACGGCAATACGTATGTTATCGCTTGTAAAAGTCATACCGGTTTGGCAAGGGTAGCAATTCGCATGTCGCTAGCGCGGCCAATCAGGGGGAGCAATCCGTATCCTCCCTATTTCGATAGATTTCCCTTAACCCAAGGATGGGGAAAAATACGATGTTCTAAATTGAATCAGATAACAGTTTGCAATTTAAAAAAAACACTGTTTTCGTAGCCACTCAGTTTTGATAATTTTGTTAACCGTGTAATATGTTCCCTTCTTTTCAACCGAATTCAATACAGCAGCACAGTCAAGTAAAAGTATTTTTTTCAACAGAGCAGACAACTATTCGTATTTAAAATTTAGTTTTTGGATTGAGAATTCCAAGTAATTAGAAAAAAATCTGTGCTGAGTGGGAATAGAGTATATAAGACTTTATTAAAGTGTCGGCGAAATTAGTTGTTGTTATAATTCGCAGATTGAAATGTTATTTATTCTCTATTTAATTTTGCTATACACTCTTGCGGTAATAATCATGTGTTTTATTATTGATGATGGAGCCAGATGTAAAAAATGTCCTTTGTCTAAAATATTAAGTCTCTGAAAAATAGCATGATAGGGCGGCGACATGGGCATTGCAATAGTTCAAAGCTGGATATGTAGTTCTCCAGAACTAACCCGATTCCCGAAATCACCGAACGTCAGTGACTGTTATCTACTACAATCACAAAACATTTTACATCTTTGTGTCTTTATAGTCTGCTAGTAGAAGCCAGTGGTGTTGAAGCCACAATCATAGACGGTAGTTTTTGTGTCAAAAGATGTTGCCAAACTTAATTTAGGCAGTTTTCATAGTACTGTATAAAGCTGAACTAATGAATTTTTGAACACAACGATCATAGACATTATAATTCCTAAAGTACGGTTTGTATATGAACAATTGTCATAGCATAAGACAAAATACAAAATGTAAATAGGAAGATTTATTTTGATATAAAATGCTTATAGGTAAAGGTTAAGGCAATAATATATAATCAGTAAACTATATCTCGGTTACATTAAGTAAAAAACTGCGATTGATTTCAATTTCAAATATTGTCTGCTATATTGGATGAAATCGGAGGAAACCTGCGGTAAGAAAATGGGATAAAAGAGAAGACAACTATGGATTATAGACCTATCCTACCATTAGCATGGGATACATATATATTTATCTATATAGTTTAGCTAATTATGTGTTTTTGTAGTGTGTGGAAAAGCCGATTAACTTTTTACGACTAACAAACAAATGTTTATATAATCACCTGACTAAATTTAATCATCGTCTGCCAAAGATAATCATTGAATCTGTTAAGGCCAATAAACCAAAGCCCCGAGAGAATTTTGGAATTTTCTGAATTTCAACACGTATAGGAATTAAAATGAATATTTTAATGGTTTGCAATATGTTGGTGTTTTGTTACATAACATCTTTAAATTTGGCTAATCGGATTTCCTATTTGGCCACATGCATTTAAAAATTAGCGTTTTTTAAATATATATATTTAAGAACCAAAATTGAAGCTATTCAGTTTTATTTATTAGTAATGGAAAATTACAGTATGGATTATCTTTTCTTAGTAATGAACAATATTTAATTAGTTTCTTAACCCGACATTATTGACGGGCTAGCAACAGCTAGTTAATTTATAAAAGGACATTACATAAGCTACATTAAAATGCATTACATGTCTAGTTAAGAGAGATTCCTTTAAAATATTGAAAACGAAAAATTACAACACATTTTGAGTTTACACCCAACTTTTGTCGGAGAAATTCCATCAAGCATTCTTATGGTACATTCTACATTACATTTATTATTTTTATTACACATTCTCACAGTTGGAGTGAAACATTACATCGAAACCTACACATCATATTAGCTAAGATTATTTTCATAATAAAACCCGCGGATGGATTTACTTGCGACGTCGGGACGAGCGGCAAATGTGTGGGATGTGGGGGCGATAAACCACGGGGTGAAATGATAAGTCCCGTCCGAGGAATCCCGTTATATTATAAACCCCGGGACGCCATAAACTGCGGCGACGCGACGCCGGGCGAAACGGCGTCACATAGTCTCCCAAGCCCGAATTTGAAAAAGCGTTATCTGTCGGTAGATGATGACGGTATTGTGACTGCGGCATAATTTGTCGACCACTTCGCCGGCTCGTTTTTCTATGTTTTATAAAACCGAGCTTTGAAATATGATTTCTCCGCCGGACCTTTGTTTCGCCGATTCTCCTCGTTTTTTCGGCTGTCACCGGCCGCGGAATCTCCGAATAAAGGAGAGAAATATGAATAACATGAAGCTCGTGGCCGGTTTTTCGGTGTGTGCTCAGCGTTAGAAATATCACGTTGTCGCTTATCGAATATCGATCAATGTAATCTGTTGGGGCCGTGTAAGCGATTGGGACCACCCACCGAAGCTGGCCGCTAATTGGCTGAGGCTATCATAACATCACCTCCGCCTCACACTTAGGGCCTACCACACGACTGTCATTGTCGCTGTCTAGTCGGTAAATGAGCTCGTCACAGTCACAGACGACGGCCTCATCATCATCATCAACAGCGCTGTTTATATATTCACAACGGATATCGATACTGGAATGCTGAATAGTAGTTTTGTATTCCAAAACTCTTGTATATCAGAAGTCGAGATTGTGCTACTAAATAGATGCATCCACTATTATTATACACGGTTCCAGTGTGAATTGAATAGATAAATAATTTAACCCCACACAAGACCCCACACCACTAAATGGCATCACTACAATGTAGTTGTAGAGCAATAGACTTAAACACGATTAGGATTCCTTTCGTGCATACAAATTGCATTATAATTAAAAATCATATACTATTAACAGAAAATATTATAAGGGCTGGGTTTAAAAATCGGCCAAATGTTGATTACGTAATTTATGGCACAATACCATCTTGCTCTCTGTCCACTTGTTGAAATGTACATATACTATTACTTATTCTGATAGAGAAATAGTCTTTGTTTGACAAACTGCAGGATAGTGGGAGATCACCTAGATTAAAGGTATTATTGTTTTAAAGTAATTATTGTCTCCATTAAAATAGCGTAGTGATTACATTTCCTCATTTATTTTTATTATTAAAATAATTTCTTGGTTTTTGTTCGGCGATATCGGGTCTGTGAAACTATTACCACAACGGGTCAATAAAGATTGGTAAACTAATGGTTCGGTTAAAGGGATATCGTTGAAAGAATTTGTGACCTCCCGTTTCATCTGTTCTAGCGTTCTTGGCTTTTTGCCGTACAGCGTCTTTCAAAACGCCCCAAAGTTAATAGAGGATACAGTCCTGTGGTGTTAGGACTGGAGATCATGTGGGTACTCAGAAGCACTTCCTCTTCCTTCAGTCTATCTCTGAGGAAAGGTGTCTGCTATCAAGAAATGTCCTCACAATACGATGATAATGTAGAGGAGCCCCATACTGTTGAAGTAGTAAAATTCTTCATCATCATATAAAGGTTCTGTAAAGCTAGAATATCTTTTGTTGTAGCATTTGTAAATATGCTAAACCGGTAACTGTTCCTTTAAAGAATTTTTTGATTAGGGATTGTGTAAATGTCTGCTTACGGTAATCACATCAATATCTTCACTGCGTAGAGTTTTTCTTTTGTCCAGACCGTTCCTTGTTCACATTTCTCACTGTCTTCTGTGTTTCACCCTTTTACGAATCCTACTCCAGTTGTATTTTTTGTCCGTGGTTATGTTCCAAATTCCATTTGCCATAGTCTTTGAACCTCTTGAACATGATCAGTCTTTAAACCCATTCACGTTGATCAAAGGTCATTTGAAATTCAACCATGTTTACCTCATACTAAACAAGATAGCAATGAGTTACATTGTTGAAAACAGATGTTAATAATTATTAGTTGACCATGTTTGGTCACTTCTAAGGGTTTTATTCAATAAAATTTATCCATTCAAAATATAGATATACATCTTTTGTTGTTGAGACAAATCAAAAGCTCTTACACTCTACATGGACCTCTTGGGGTTTTGAAAAACATACCTCTTCAGGGCTTCGCCCCAGGGGATCTCGAACTTGCAACTTATGAAGTATTTTATTTAGGTAGTCAGCTGATTGTAATGAAACATATTCCAAACAAATAATTATACTATACCACTGACACCCCGTGCGGAGAACGGGATAACGGCTATGATGATTTAAGTGAATGTTTCGTTTACGTAACAATCTGCAATGAGTGTTTTATATTCCTCAAGATGTAAACAGCAAGCAAATCTGTTGGCAATAACACAATTTCTTCTTTAGCTTTATGAATAAACTAGTATCCTTATGCTATAAGGAAACATTACTAGGAGCATATAAAAAGGACTATAGTTGCGTCGTTATTTGCAAACCAAAATACAGAGGGTTCAACGAAGAACAGTCCTTCCGGAACCTGCCCGGGGACCAGGTGGAGAGGTGACGCCCGGCGGCGACCCGTGCCCATGAAGGACGGGCTGCGGGCCGCTCCGTCGTGCATCATTTCAGGAGCGACACAAATAAATTATATTTATTTATGACAATTACCTGGACAGTAAAACAGAAACATTTATGAAATTCGCCGTACCCGACGTGAGCGCTGTGTGAAGACATTCCGACAACTCGGAACAGACTTTTTACAAACACAAACACGTGCGGAGGGGCGCACATTAAGAACGGAGTGATGGATGTTTTTTTGAAAAAATGTCAACATGTTACAACCGTAAAAAGCAGCGAGCTGCTCAAAGAAGCCGCGCGCCGAGTCGCCTCTAAATTATAACCCGGTTTGTGTAAGAACGTGGAGTTACCCGCGCGGCCTAACCTCGCTACGGCTTTATTATTCTTGCGCTAGTAGCATTGTCGTATTTAATTGAGCGAACTTTTGGCCCGCTGCCACTCAGGGATTAAATATTGGGAACATTACCCGGAGTGGGTCCGACGCACGGCACAACGGAAGCTCGGAGTCCGCGGACTCAGGCTAGCTTGGGCAACAACACTATTATGCAATGTGGCCCACTTCTTTCATGTGGACCTTTATTGAAAGGAAAACATTATAGTCGTTATACTAATAAGTACGTGTGTTTGAATCGAACGGATTTTTCTTATCACCAAAAGTAAATCGAAATATAGTAAGTTTAATTATGATTATGAATAATGTGTCGCTGGCATTTTTCAATGTTTCACTTTTCATTAGCCACCACCATGTCTTGATATTTCATAAATCCGTCCTTTTCTTAAAAAGGAGAATTAATGGATCCTTTTTCTCAAAATTTCTCAATGTGTTGATACATTTTACGCAGAATCGATCTCGAAAATTTATAATTATTAAGGTGCGCTCCTACAACAATGCTTTCAGCCAGTTAAAACAAAATGTTCTATAAAATAAATAAAGTCTGACCATGACCTAATTTTAACCACCTTACTATTGGACTTGGACAATTTTAGTCTCCTACCGTGGAATAGCCCCAAGTTACCCAAACTTGTGTCTTCCTTGGATGTTACCTTAACCATGATATATAAACGTTGTTTTCTCACAAATAAATAACCCTTTCATTCGATACATCATATGTAACAATACGACCAGCCGTTGCCAAATTAAGACCCTCAAAAACTAGGGCATTTATTGAATGTAAGAATAGTAAGGGAAGAAGGGCGCAGAGAGCAGCCGCTTACTACTGGATAGATAGTATGCATTGTCTTTGACCTCAACAACAGCAAGCAAATAGGTTGCGTGATTGGGCTTCAATACCCCTACATTGGCAGCACGGTACCGATTAGGCGGAAATTATTACCCCTACATCTTTGAAAATCGATAAATAAAAACATTGTTCGTCAAATTTATCCTAACTAAGTCTAGTGTTCCTTAAAAATTATCAAAATATTGACTTTAAGTAATAGATTAATGTAACTTATCCGTCGTCAATCCCGAGTAAACTAGTAGATGGCTAGTTTCGGGACTGCTATCCCATTTTCAAGTCTACAAGTCTAAATATAGTTGTAAAAACACTTCGTCCTTGTCGACTAGATTAGATTTGTTTTTTTGGGTCAATAGGAACTTAAGACATGTTTTAACGTATATCAAAAATACTTATGTTTCCGCCTGTCGGTATATTTGTAAATTACTAAATTTGTTATAACTAGAGTTTTTATTATTATTTCTAGTAAAGAAGGTTGAAGTTTAGAACACAAGTGTTTAGGGTTTTAATATGGTCCCTATTTTAAAAACTTAGATGCCATATTTCATGAGCACCAAAGAAATGCCATGTTTCATGGTATGAAATATTTACCAAGTTAAAATTGACGAGATTTAAATTATAGAGTTATTGTTTGTACTAAAGTAAACACTAACTCGAAGAGAAAATAATTGCCTTTAATATTCGTAAGTCTTATGCAATTTGAATAATTTATAACATATTTGATATATCTTCGCAATCCAAAATATATGTGCAACATAATCCATAGATACGACGTCCTCACGCTCGCCCAAGCGTCACGACACGAGCCACGCCAATCAGCTGATCAGAGGAATGATCAGCTGAACAGCGTCCATATGGGCCGCACGGTGGGCACGGCCATCAATAACGGGGGGCACGGGACAGGGAGCAAACCAATAAAATAAGTAGCGTGAATTTAACAGTCTGTGAAAACGCGACACAAGGGAGATGACGTGGTTTATGAAGCCTTGGAAATATGCTCGACCAACACAATGGACAAAATGGCAAGTTGTTTGCAGATTTACAAAATACAAACGCGATAAATTATCATTTTATGAGGCCACCTGTTCCAGGGACAGCCGCGTTCCAGGGTTGTTGACAAGGAGTTATAGTCTGGTCCGCGTGTGCTAGACGTCCTGGCGTCGCCAATATCCGAACCCGAACAGGGTCTCGGAAGGTTTTAGGTTTCGACGAGTGGGTGTTGTAACACTACGCTAGTTTTATATTGCAATTTTGTCGTAACTTGTAAATAGTAAATACTTCCGTGGAAAATCTGTGTACTCAGCGTATTCCCAAAGCAAATGTTTAAACCTCACCAAAGCATAAACCAGCATAAATAGTTTGATAAAAATAATATTGATAAATTAGTGGGGTAAAATTATATTTGCTCTCCATTAGATTAACATTGAACACATAATGCAGGTTTGCTATAATAAGGACCACTAAAAATGGGGTTTTAATGCAAATATTACTACAACCACAAAAAAGCACATACAATTTTTCTTTAAATTATATTCATAAATAAGAGTGACATATAATTGTGACTACTCCCCATAAGGATAACATGGGATAATACAATGTCCATGTTTTTACGAAAAGTAAGTAAAATTTATCATTGTCTTGGGCCTAAGTCTTACCGTGCCACATGCTAATAGCTTTTTTCCCTTAAAGGGAAATTGGCTATAATGGGAGAGATTGTGTTACTTAATTTCACTTAGGAAAACATGTTACTTGATAATATTGTAACATGAAGGGAAAGTCTATCCTCTGACGTCATGTACGTTCCAAAACTTTTTAGCTCAATCAAGTATCCATATCCTGAGGTACAAAGCTTTCTTATTTTTGTCACATATTGGTTTTTGAGAAAACGTTTTCAGATGATTATTTACATAAATTGATAGTTGGTAGTTGAATATTATTAGCACAACACAGAGCATATGTAGGGTAAATCTGTTTTTCATTTACAAAGAGTCCTACAGATTTGCTTTTCATGAAACAAAGGCGAATGAGCACAGCGAATGTTGTCCTTCATAATTAACTACAAGGCTCTAAAGCAAAAACTTTACTGCCGGCTGCAGAAATAATAATTAATAAAACTCCATAATAACGTTGATACTTTACTAAACAAATTACTCATAAATAATAAAACGATTTGTACCCAAAGACTTAAATGTTAAATCATAATTTCGAGAAATAATTATACTTCAAGTGGGTGACCGAAATGTGTTGTGACGATACAGTATTTCAGAAAACCCGAAAAAGTACAAAAAAAAACGGTATCAGGAAACTGACACATACTTTCTTCTTTTTAGCCCAACTTTAATGAATAAATTACATTTTATTTACTAAATATAGAATACAAAGCACGGTCGAATGTACAGAAAATCTTGTAAACAAGTTGTTTTCAAAAATATCCACCCAAATCCCTGTTTAGGAGGCACTACAGAATCCATCGCTACACACGTGGTTTTAAGAGGGAAAATTCCCCCTATTCCCCTGGTCAATGCTAATTTGACAAGCATATCAAGTTTGAACGAAATTGATCAATAAATAATAGAGAAATAGTAATTTTTGTATTCCCCATAAGATTAACATTGGACAACGTACTGCGTTTACTGCAAAAACATGAAAATGAAAATTTTCTCCGCAACCAGTAATTGTAGAATAGTCATTCACATTACTTAGTTTTTGTAGGTCTTTTTAATGGTGAATAGTAATATTTTTTATATTCATGTTTTTTTATGAAAATCCAAAAACCTGAATATTTGATATTTTAAGTCTTGTAATTTCTGAACCGAAATTTTACAGAAATGAGGGTGGTGTAATTTTGTTGGAAAACTAAAGTTCTACAAACGACTAAAGTTTAATCAAAATCGTTAGAGCCGTTTTTGAAAAATCTTGATTTTTCATTCTTTTTGGTGGTTTTGGGGGATAATTACCCTTAAAAATCAAAAATTCCAAAAAATGAAAAAAGCCTGGAGATATCGTTGATTAGTCCCTACATTCCAAATTTCATAAAAATCGGACCATTGGTTAGGGCTCTAGCTCTGGACACATCCATACAGACAGACAGACAGTCAGACAGACACACAGACATCACGTAAAAATCATTTTTTTGGGTTCAGAGAGCACCAAAACTAATATTTCCACCAACAACTCAAATTCGAAAATTTTGACGAAAACAATACTTTCTCCATACCGTATACTATGTATAAGGCGGAGAAAGTAAAAGGGTGAAACTACAGAACTCGAAATTTAACTGTATAATTTCCTCACTATTTCGTTATTATCATACACAAATTAACAATTTAAATCAAATTCGTATGTTGTCATTACTGTTAAAAACATGCTGGTATTAAAAATATATACTATGTTTATTAACACAGTAAACTAATATAGCCTATTATTTCACAAGTTCATAACTGTTATTGTATTCACACCAACCAATTCAACAATGTATCGTTTATAGAACAAAATAAACATTATTAAAATGGAATTTCTGAATAAGTGACTTTCAGTGCAAGATATATGCAACCAACGTAGTGAGTTTTGATAGACACTGACCCTGATAATACTTCCGCTCAAAGCGCCAAAGCTATTGGGAGCAGAGAACAGTCTTGCTTGCACCGGTTGTTCAATATAGCGTACAACATTTTTGTAAGAAACCGTTTATTCAGCAGCTAAACTGTACAATTTATTTACTAGTCAAAACTTATGTTTAAAATATATTTTATGAGGAAACACTAGATTGGATTACCATATCAGTATATATATGCCAACTAATCTTTCAAAATATTTTCTAAAGTACTAAAACGAGTACGCACGCAGCACGCTGACGTGAGAGAAGTGAATTTCCACAAAAAAAACCTCTTAAAACTCAAAATTTGTGTAAAAACATACATGTATTCCAATTTTTAATGAAATCTGAAAACATTGATTTTTTGGCTGTTCTGATACTCCTGGTTTCATTTACCTGCAAAGCTGGGAATACAATTTTGCGCATTATAATGTTAGGAGAAATTCCAGGCAGGCTTTAAAGTAGGCGTGAGTTGCTGGGGATGATAAAAGTACTCTTACAAAGGAATAACAGGTTTTTCTAGTGTAAAACCCCTATAAGACAACGTACAGTACTGTGTTTAGTCTAAACACATTTTCTTTAATAACTCCGTAAATAATTATGCTAGAATTACGAGAGAGGGCTTAAGGCTTTCGCCTCAATAATTCCTATCTTTTTACATGCATTAACTTTACATCTGGGGATTTTCTGACCCTTTTTGGGCCCAAAAACTCGAAGTTTGAAAGATTAATCCCCAAAAAAGGGTTTAGAGTTTTCCGATTGTTTTGCCCAACGAACTTGTCCAACTGATTACAGAAAGGAACGTCCCTACCAAATTTGAAGTAAATCGGACAAAAATTGCGACCGCTAGCGTGCATACACACACATATATATATCTATGTCTCTCTCTCTCTATATATATATACAATTTTGAACGACCCCCAAAACGTGTTCAGGGGGTAACATTAGGAACTTCTATGGCGGTCCCGGGCTTAAGTTTCACCGTACAGGTCATGCTAATAGTTCACTTTCCAAAGGAAATTCACTAAAAATATTTATAATCAAAATTAAATGAAAGCCTCTAAGCTTATTAGTAATGCCATCAACAACTTGTGTACATGAATGTTCTGAAAGGCCTCCAACTGCATAACATGTGGTTGATAAACAGCTTAAACTACAAGACCAATTAAGGTAACTATTATAAACTTTGAATAGGACTGGTTATACCATATAAAAGACTGTAAATCTGTGTCTCAATATGAATATTGCATTCAAGTTTATAATAGTTTAAAAATAAAATATCTGGGACTTTAATAAGACATAATTTTTACAATAATCATCATTCAACCGAACTTAAACAAAACAAATACTGATAATATCAAACTTAATTCTTGACAAAATTGCTGTCCACAAATGTAAGTGTAAACTTTAAGTTATTTCTCATTACTAACCATAAGCGTGTGGTTAAGCATATGGTTCGAGTCTTACTACTGTATAAACATTCTTTTTTATTTACACTATGCACATGCAGGATCCAGAGAGTATGACCTTACCTACTGGGGATGTATGTAAAACGTGACCAATTACTTCTGAAATCTACTATAAAGTAATATTAAAGAGTAATAAATTTTATTATAAAACTTACTCACACTTCCTGCACTTTAACAATTCCTCTGCCTTTGACATGTTTAAACATGAAAATTTCATATGTTTCAATGTTGAGCAATGTTCTGATTCCGAGACACCCGCAGGAAAGTGTTAAAACACATAGCCCTAATTCAGCCAATCTATTCCTTTTTATTAACTAAATATATAATATAAAGTATGGTACCATGTATAGAAAATCTTGTAGTAAACTATTTGTTTCAGAAATTCCTGCCCAAATCTCTTAATTTGCTACTCACAGTGGCTTTATAAAATCCCCCACCTAGGGTTAGGTGGCATTATAGTTAGAATATTCTCTATTGGCCAATGTTAATTTAACTTACATAATAATTGTTGATGAAATTGACTAATACATTCGAGAGAAATGGTATTTGTTAACCTCCTTACCAATAACATTGGACAACGTACTGAGTTCACCGCTAAATGGAAATTTTGAATTTATTCTCATACATTAATTAGTCTTAGAATAATAATTATTCAAGATAATAATTTATTGAGAGTTTTTAGTGTTTTTTGAAATGGTAAAAAGTAAATTTGATTTAAATAATAGATCGGTTGCCTGAGACCGAGCTCAGTTGTTCCATCTTGACTTAGAATTAATTGCAATTCTGCAATCTCAGTAGTAGTTTGTGTTCTTAGCTAATAAACTATGTTTATAATTTAAAACTGTGTTTCGTAGTTAAACTAAAATTGACTCCCGTGTCATCTTTATGAACGAACTTTGAGGTCAGCCTGTATCTTTCAGAATAGGGGCACCGAAAACTTAAAGTCACTCTACAGAACTTTGATAGACGATTTATTTCATACCTCAATCGTCAAAATCGGTTTAGAAGTAACGGAGGAGTTCTGTTCCTGTCCACGAATGCTTCCTTATTGTGTTAGAGGCAAAACTTGTGCTTTTATGGCAAACCTATAAAGATGATTTTAGGAACATTTTAAGCAATGAAATTTCTGAATTGTCCCAGAAATTAGGGTGGTGTTTCTTTTTTTAGAGAGAGACCTGAAGATAAATTACAAAATAAATAAAAAATGCAAACAAACGAAAATACACCTGAAAATGCGATTGATTAGTATCTAAATGCCAAATTGTATCAAAATCGAGCTTTTTATAAGTTTTCAACATTACACTAAAACTATAATTTTGTCTTAGATCTAAAACTATAATTATTTTCCCCATAATCTTTTTAGCAAACAGTTTACCAGTAAGTTGATTATTTAAAAATAAAAATGCTCATAGAATTTTCTTCTGGAAACATTAAATAAAATAAAATATATACATATAAATCACATTAGTTTTACTTTACATGTTCAGCAATTATTGAATACATAAACTATTGTATTTTATCTACATTTAAAACAAATTTCTATGTAATAGAGGTAATTTACAACTTACCCATTAAATTTTATAATAATTAAGTAATTTCTTTCATTGTGTACTGTTCTTAATTCAACCATAAATTATACTCCAGAAGAATACTCATGCCAACAATCTGAGATTAAATTAAATGTGAACAAATGTTTTTGGTTGTATTATTGGAATAAATGTAAGTATAAACGAGTTCGCACGCAGCACGCTGACGTGAGGGAACTGAATTTCCACATAAAAAACTATAAAAACTCAAAATCAGTTAAAAACATACATTTATTCCAATTTTTATTCAAATCTGAAAATATTGATTTTTTGGCTGTTCTGATGCTCCTGGTTCTATTTACCTGCAATGCTGGGAATACAATTTTGCGCATTATAAGGTTAGGAGAAGGTCCATTCAGGCGTTAAGGCAGGCGTGAGGTTGTTGGGGATGGTAAAAGTACACCAACAAATGAATAACAGGCTTTTCTAATGTAAAACCCCCATAAGACAACGTACTGCGTTAGGTCGATACACATTTTCTTTAATAACTCGGTAAATATTTATGCTAGAATGACGAGAGAGGGCTTAAAACTGTCGCCTATCTAATTCCCATCTTTTTACATCCACTTATTTTACATCAGGGGCTTTTATGACCCTTTTTGGGCCCAAAAACTCGAAATTTGAAAGATTAATCCCCCAAAAAAGGGGTTTAGAGTTTTCCGATTGTTTTGCCCAACGAACTTGTCCAACCGATTACAGAAAGGAACGTCCCTACCAAATTTGAAGTAAATCGGACAAAAATTGCGACCGCTAGAGTGCAAACATATATATATGTCTATATATATATATATACATATATATGTCTATATATATATACATACATATATATATATACATATATAAAATTTTGAACGACCGCCCAAAACGTATTCAGGGGGTCACGTTAGGAAATTCTATGGCGGTCCGGGGCTTAAGTTTCACCGTGCGGTTCATGCTAATAGTTCACTTTCCAAAGGAAATTCACTAAAAATACAATAATACAATGCTGTATTTAATTTTAAAGAGATCTCTTTGGTTGAATGATTCGACGGACAACACCATTCTATTAAGTTATGGTTTGGATTTATTAAATCAAATCAGATGCACCAAAATGGAAAACCCTAAATGGGAACCAAAATTATTTACCACCCGATTATATTATTTTAAATATGTTTGTAAATTGTTTGGAGGTAGAACTTCAGGTAGAACTTTGTTCTATGTAAAAAATTGTAACTTTGACAGTAATTTAAACAGTTTATTACAATTATCTTACTATACCCAAATTTACAATATTGTTTTTACAATGGCCAACATAGTTCAGACAACTGCCATTCTTGTACACCGTAATGAACAGCTGGCATGATTCAACTAACGAGAATGTGCAACGAATTTGTAAACTATTTCCATATTATAATTAATGAATAAACACCTGTCATGGCTTTTAC
Organism: Allygus modestus; assembly: GCA_963675035.1. Lineage (NCBI taxonomy): Eukaryota > Metazoa > Arthropoda > Insecta > Hemiptera > Cicadellidae > Allygus > Allygus modestus. The sequence continues at coordinate 2,276,350 of OY776114.1, read as the reverse complement.
CCCCAATTGCCCAAGACTCTACTTACAACAATTACCTAATTAAAAAGCTCATCTCGACTTCACCTCATAAATTAAGAGGAAAGTTCGCGTGTATGAGGATTCTCTCTCTGCCCCCCTCAGATATTACTTTCGTCACCTATTGAGGCTAGAAGTAGGGGAGTTCTCATACACGGTCTACATTGATCGATTTTAAATCAGTTCGGACTTCAAACTAATAATGCAACCACTGGATGAAAAATACACGGTGGGGATTAGATAAACTGAGAAAGGAAGATAAATATGTAAATAACAAGAATAAATGTTCAAGTAAACATTGTACAAGGAAGGTACTCATTTAAACTATGAGTAGTCGCTAAAGCAATAAATCGGATTGAAAATTTGACATATGAATAAGCAATGTATGAAAAAAATCGATTAGCATTCTCCAGAATGCATTAATCCGGAATCTACGAAGGTATAACAAATTATAAATTATAAAACAATAAAAATATTGCATAATATTTTATATCTATAATAGCCTATTGCGGGATTTTAACAGAACTCCACCGTTACTTCTGAATAGATTTATACAATTTAGCTGTATGTACAAAAACTACCCTGATTCATATAGTGACTTAGTGATTTTAAAATGTCTATATTTTTAATTTGATTGGCACGGCCCAAACATATTTTCAGTTATATCCTAAAACAGTAGTCGATGCAATAAAACACGATTTACACACCTCATATGAGCTGAATATAAATACATCTACTGCTGACATGGCAACACAATCTGTAATCTGTATAGTCCATATAATAGCAAGATCTTGTAAGTGGTAACGAGAAGGAAAGATTTTGCTCGCTTTTGTAAAAACCATCTACTTAATTAAAAATGCTAATTTTGAAATATGTGCAATAAAATTGGAAATATTAGTTAAAAATTTGAATGCGTTATCATGAGAAAAACCCAGTATAATGCATGACAATATGTGTGACATGATTCTTGTACCAGAATTGGAAAAATATTCGAAACCCCAATTACCTCGTTGTTCATAAAGTGTCGATGATTGTACTTGGTTAGATGATTATTTAAGACATGCTATTTATATATTATCCGTGTAACTACGATTATCAGGCCTAGTAAATACTACTAAGTTTTAAAATTTAGTTGGCTTTTCAAAATGGCACTCTACAAACTACAAAGATGAAATAACTCAAAGATATATCGTTACTTAGTAAATCTTTACTGATGTGGTATAATAAATGTTTGAAAATCGTTTGTATTAGTTAGCAAAATGTATGTTTGTTGTTCATATGGACTTTATCAGTTGGTAGAATGAATATTTATTTTTCTGTCCGACCTGGCAATGTAAACAGTGTTGAGAAGTTTCGGACGTAAGATGGTCAAAATTGTATAAATGTAATACGTAAGGTTAAGAAAGCTAGTCGAAATTTCCATGGTACAGATGGTCATATGCTGGATTTGTTATAAACACTGATTTTTGTGTAAAAAAATCAATGACTAAGATATTCAATGCTGGATTTAAAGATTCCTAATCTCGAGATTTTTATTTGTGGAGTATTAAAACTTAAATAATTATAATCGTTAGCCATTATTTTATTTAACAAAATTATAAACAAATAAACAGAAAGTGGAACTACAAAATATTGATACACAATTAAAATATAATTTAACTGATTGGTTAATGTAAATTAGAACGTGCAGGTAAAATAATTGTACGAATTAATGAGATGACATTTTTATTTGCCTTAATTGAAAATAAGGAACACAATGAACCGTTAAAATCTAAAACACTAAACTAGATAAACATCACTTTACAAATCAACATGAAACACCAATATTTACAGCTATTTAAAGTTACGTTAGAATCAATAAAAACAGTGACACTTTTAACTCATATGTACCTCTTGCAATAAGGAGTTATTCTATTCCATGCGTTTAAATATACAAGTTAAAATAGCTGGGAAGCAATGAAATATGTTGAAGTCTTATTATAACTGATTCTACTTTCATTGTATTACTTACGTATTACTTACGTTTAATGCACGTAATCAAAGATCAAATTCAGATAATTTCCTTATGCTCAGTAAACTGAGAACATGATGCGGAAGTTTATTTATATATCTTATCCTAATCGTGATAGGCCTACTAGAAAGCGTACTCGGGCCGGTCAGTCCACCGCACTGATGACGATGGGAAGTGTTCAAGTCCATATCCCTGGGCCATTATTGTTTTCATGTATCGTTATCGGAATCTCTGCTCAAAACACATTCACGGCAAAGCTGCCCCATCAGGTCGCTCGTCAGCACCTGCGCTCCTGGCGGGGAGATCAGCATCAGCATCTGTCCCATACGTTCCTCGTACTTATCTCCGGATCACCCTACTTCGTATATAAAATTCACTTTATAAACTACGAATATGTAAAAAAATGTGTTAACAGAAGGCAATAAATTTGGGGCACGCAGCCCGTTGCTGCGGGTGATTCGTGTAAACCCCGGGCTAGGGTTTAATGATAGAGGGCAACCCTTAATATTGTCCTATCCATTAGTGAGAGGCCCATAGTAATGGTAGAGCGCAACCCGTCATTTGTGCGCTATGTCGGGACAAAAACTCGAGTGGACCTACGTGATCTGCCGCGCCCTACTGCTCGATATTCACCAATAATTATACGGATAATAACAATAATTCAATAGGTACTAAGTAGTGAAAAGGCACTTAAGAGAAAATGTTAACACCTTTAACTATTTGTTTTGCCATAGTGTTTATTAAGCACTCGTAAATAGTACTTTATTAACGAAAAAAATATTGTATTATCCAAAGAAAAATTACTTGCCAGTGGATATAAACAGGACCTGGGAAAATTTCTGACTTTGCTGACACAATAGTGCTTCACTAGTCAGAAAATAAAACAAAAAATTATATTTTGGGAAGATTTATCTAAATACCAATAATTATCTATAATGATTAATATAATTGAGAGCAACTGCAATTTTACGAAACAAAGACGTTGTAATTCCTGACAGTTTACACGGATTATACATGATTTTACACATACAAATTGCAATTGATGAGATATGGGTTGAGTGATCTTTTAAATATTTATACGTCCTTCTTTGGCTTAAAGTAGAAAACTTTTGTAATGTTTTAACAATAAAACAATTCCATCTTCAAGATATTAAGCTTTGAAAAATTAAAATGACAGCCATTTTGAAACAGTAAATCTAGAAACGCCAAATTAAATACCAAATTATTCTTAAGCAAGTAAAACACCTGTGCTAAGTTTTTCGTCATTATCTAAAATGATTCCTAAGATATAATACATTGATAAAAAAAGGTAAAAACACAGATATACGGACGGATAACGAAGCATTTAACAACCTATATTTACAGGTACTTATTAGTGAATTTCCTTTGGAAAGTGAACTATTAGCATGACCCGCACGGTAAAACTTAAGCCCGGGACCACCATAGAAGTTCCTAACGTGACCCCCTGAACACGTTTCGGGGGGTCGTTCAAAATTATATATATATATATAGACATATATATATATATATATATATGTGTGTTTGCACTCTAGCGGTCGCATTTTTTGTCTGATTTACTTCAAATTTGGTAGGGACGTTCCTTTCTGTAATCAGTTGGACAAGTTCGTTGGGCAAGACAATCGGAAAACTCTAAAACCCTTTTTTGGGGATTAATCTTTCAAATTTTGAGTTTTTGGGCCCAAAAAGGGTCAGAAAAGCCCCGTATGTAAAATAAATGCATGTAAAAAGATGGGAATTGGAGAGGCGAAAGTTTTAAGCCCTCTCTTGTCATTCTAGCATAAATATTTACCGAGTTATTAAAGAAAATGTGTATCGACCAAACACAGTACGTTGTCTTGTGGGGATTTTACATTAGAAAAGCCTGTTATTCATTTGTTGGTGTACTTTTATCATCCCCAACAACCTCACGCCTACTTTTAAGCCTGACTAGACCTTCTCCTAACCTTATAATGCGCAAAATTGTATTCCCAGCATTGCAGGTAAATAGAACCAGGAGCATCAGAACAGCCAAAAAATCAATGTTTTCAGATTTGAATAAAAGTTGGAATAAATGTATGTTTTTAACTGATTTCGAGTTTTTATAGTTTTTTATGTGGAAATTCACTTCCCTCACGTCAGCGTGCTGCGTGCGAACTCGTTTAACTTATATTGAGCAAAAAAAACTATGTTTGTCAATTTTGGAACGGACTTAAGGGACTCTCTTAAAGGGTTTATCTGTATATACGATAATACAATGACTGAGACAATACAATTGTACTACCTCTGGTTTGAACATGAACAAATGAATCTCTCCAACTGTTATTAGTTTACTGATCAACAGTGATTATACTGTACCTCGATCAAGTAATATCTAGCGAAAACATACGACAAAAATGTTTCAATTATTATCATGATTAGAAGACACTATAGGGCATATAGTTAAAGCGGCTGTTTTATCCTGTAAGACATCAAAGTTGGAGCTTGAATACTTAAGATATTATTTAACGCACCGACTAAGAAATATTTTAATAACTTCACAGAAGTCAAAGAAAAAATCATTTAATAAATGGTATCAGGAAACTGACACATACTTTCTCCCTTTTAGCCCAACTTTAATGAATAAATTACTTTTTATTTACTAAATATAGAATACAAAACATGGTCGAATGTACAGAAAATCTTGTAAACAAGTTGTTTTAAAAAACATCCACCCAAATCCCTGCTTTGGAGGCACTACAGAATCCATTGCTACACTCGTGGTTTTAAGAGGGGAAATGCCCCCTATTCCCCCCCAGGGTTATTAAGGGGCAAAATATTTCGAATTAACTCTGTTGGTCAATGCTAAATTGACAAGCATATCAAGTTTGAATGAAATTGATCAGTAAATAAGACAGAAATAGTAATTTTTGTATTCTCCATAAGAATAACATTGGACAACGTACTGCGTTTACCGCTAAATGAAAATTTCAATTTTCTCCGAAACCAGCAGTCGTAGAATAGTAATTCAAAATACTAAATTATTTAGTTTTTAGAGCTCTTTTTAATGGTGAATAGTAATATTTTTTAATATTTATGTTTTTTATGAAAAATCCAAAAAACTGAATTTTGGATGTTTTAAGTCCTGTAATTTCTGAACCCGAATTTTTACAGAAATGCGGGTGGTGTCATTTTGTTGGAGAACTAAAGTTCTACAAACGACTAAAGTTTAATCAAAATCGTTAGAGCCGTTTTTGAGAAATTTGGATTTTTCATGTTTTTTGGCGGTTTTTGGGGGATAATTACCCTTAAAAATCAAAAATTCAAAGAAATGAAAAAATCGCCTGGGGGTATCGTGGATTAGTACCTACATACCAAATTTCATTAAAATCGGTCCATAGGTTAGGGCCCTAGCTCTGTACACATCCACACAGACACACACACACACACACACACACACACACGGACACACACACACACACACAGACAGACATCACGTAAAAACCACTTTTTTGGGTTCAGGGAGCACCAAAACGAATATTTCCACTAACAACTCAAATTCGAAAATTCTGACGAAAACAATACTTTCTCCTCCATATACTACGTATAAGGGGGAGAAAGTAAAAATGTATCCATCGTTAAAAACCCTCTTTGTATTGATTGAGGGTCAAGAAAGCATGAAAACTGTAGGCAGCTAATCACAACTTCCAAAATGTAAAGTTAGTTTAATGCATCTATAACACAATAGTTAAAGCATAAATACATCTTACAACCAATGTAACTTAATTAAAAATCGTAATAGTTTAACAGAATGTTGGAAAACCAGCATTGAAGTGGTGTTGTGCAGTGTTACAGCCGACGACAATGAATGTAGTCCGAGCGAGCATTGTAAGCTTGAGCATTCCTCGGCTAAAACAAAACCGAGAAGACACGGTAAAACCAGTTTAGCACTAAGACAAAACAGGCGAGCCTACCGGTGATCAATAACTGGACGCGGGCAAAAAGAATTAAAATACTTGTCATATTAAACAATAGTAGGAGAGTTAGGGGCGTGAGGAACACGCCATAAAAACGCGCGCGTGACACCAAAACCGGTCCCGATATTAAATATTATTTGGGAACAGCCACTGTTTTAAATTCTGTCATTGTTTGGACGCCTTCCCATTGTGTTACGCCGGTAGGCGATTAATTATGGTGAAAATGTTCTTTTTTCGGGTAGTTGCCCCGGGGCTTGTCCTTCGCTTGACGGCCGATATGGCTCGCCTGGCTTCCTCGGACCGCCGCCGACTGTACCCTCCCTACCGTCCTGCGTCGCTCCCGCCTACCACTACCAGCGTTGCATTGTTGATGTGATACTCAGATCGGAATAACCTGATTAGTTTTTAACATGGTGTTTGATACTACATGGTGTTATTACTAATCATATCTGAAACTAACTCTGGTGCCAACACATCATAATGTAAATGTGTGCCCGTTAATAAGATCTGTGCAGGTGAAAGGAGAATGTAAATGTCTACAGTGAGTTTTCGTGCTAATTGTTTATGGGTAATCAAAACCGAATAACATACGTAATATTACGAATATTAACATATCATTTTTGGAATGCTACTTACTGAAAATCCGTTTAGTTTTTTAGTTTGGAATTAACTAAAAGAAATTGATTACAAAATTATTAATTTGTTTATTTTCTGTGAAAATACCAGATAGTCATTTTATTATTAACAATTAAGCACTGATTCGTCAATAACACATTGTATTCGGCGTTGGAGGCGTCATGTTAGCGTAACAGTTAATCTTGAATTAGGTTATGAAGTCAAGAGTATAATTCCCGGGACGTCTATCAAGTTTAAGGGTTTGGACAGCATTTAATACAAAAATAATTTATTTTCTTTAAATAAAGTACTTATGGTGTTTAAACAAAAACAGCAAGTAAGTTGGAAACATCTAAATGGTTCAACAGTTAAACCTCACAAGCCCCAGTACGGAGCCCTGGGGCACTCCATCAGCAGTCGCGGAGCGCGGAGGCAGCGGAACGGTGGTCAGAGGCCCCAACCCTCATTTGCCGCGATTATTCCGTCACTCAAACGAACAACCTGTTACATATAACATATGGAGGGACCGCCCCGGTGATTTTTAAAGCAAACACCTAAACGCTCCTTCGCATTCTCCGTGATTTAATGGCTCCAATAATACTTCATTAGAGGGGTACAATCACGTGGAAGGATTTATCCGCTACGATAAATTTCCCGAGCGGTTGGTAGCACTGGGCTGTCAAAGCGTAATCACGGTCGTCATAATCGCCTGTACACGCCGGTCCGAACATAAATCTGACGGACCTCCGCGCCCGCCACCTGTGATTAGGGACGCGCACCTAGGACGCTGGCGTTGGCAGTAGGAATAGGAAAAACTGGTATGCAAAGTGCACTCACTGAAATAAATCTCAACTTCAGTTTACTAAGATTCAAATAATCCTTTTTATATGAAAATGCAAGTTGCATCAAGTGCACGTTATACCCCCCCCCCCGTAACGGACGATCCTCCATTTGGATCTTCGCCGAGAAGCGACTACAGAGAGAAGTAACTGGAACAAAAAGAATTAAGCACATTATTATCTTAAACTATAAATTTTTGTCGATATGTGATAAAAAAGTACCAGCTCAATAGCTCAATCCAACTGTTAAAATGGGAGGGTGATACAACTGATTAGGTACGGTACAATTTAAATGGAATTGTTTTATACTCCTAGATGTCAACTTAATTTCTTCTTTCTCATTGTTTACATACAAGTTTAAATAACTAACGCTAAGTTTACTGGATGATGCGTAAAGTCATGATAAAATATGTAATCACAAGGAAATCAAAAATAAGACATTCTTTCAATCAAGAATGGTGTGACCAACACAAAACTTTATTTGTTTATTTACATGGTATAAAATGGAAAACAAATGTAACAAATATATCATAAGATATTGACCGTTTAGATAACACTTGTGGATTAATTTGTTTGTAGTATTCACCACATACTTTGTTGTTTACACATACTAAAGTGCATTAATCTACCGATACCACAGAGCCATATTTTACAAGGAAGAATGACATACTATCGTCCAAGAACTACAAAAACCCTCGTCTATGATTACCTTTCCCTGTTATAAACCTGCCAGTACCTTTCCCTGGACAATTACAGTGCTAACTGTAGCTGACTCCTGGCACTGTGCGCTGGATAATAATTGCACACCCAGACCTATGGTTTGTTAAGCTACCGGCCATGAAGCCACTGTACAGTTCCTCCTTTCGGCTAACAGTGCCATAGAAGATAAATTATTGTTTTCAGGGTAGAACTTCGTTTAAGCTTAAAGAAAATAATCGATCAACTCAAAACGCCATGTTATTTTGCAATCGCTTAAATATTTAATGATAAGAAACCAGTTTTAATTGACTCGTACAGCCTTTGATGGGCAGGTGTAGTTGAGGAAGACAGACGGAAATTGTACACTTTTGAAAAACGACAGCAGGTGTATTTATAATTGCACCCAATTGAAGAAAGAGCTCGACTGCTTTGCGTGGGCTCATTCCTTACTGACTGAAACAGGAATTGAAACTCTGAAAGCCGTAAAATTATTACATACTTCAAGAAGTTTAAAAATAAACTCTGATGAACTTTTAACTTGTAACGGCATTGTGAAAATTCGTATTTACAAATGTTTAAACTTGTAATCTTGAATTGTTATGGTTAAGAGGAAAACAAATAACAATCTTGATATTTGATCATGTTTTCTCAGTTGTGCAAGCATGCTTAAAGTAAAAAAAATATATTTCACCAACAAAAAAGTATTTAAAATAGTTAAATAAGGCACTAAATTCTAATTCACAACGTTAAAGATATAACTAAAAATGCCTGTTAGGATAATTTTGTTAGGATGTCTGACAGGTCCTCTAATTCCATGCTATTTGGTTTGCAAATCCTGCGAACTAATGTTCAGTATACAAATAAGTTAGAAATAAACCATGTGGAAAATATTCCCCTTAAAAAGCAAAGCATGGGCAATGTCTTCTACGTTAAGCAGTACAATCATTCTGTTGTTATTTGATCGCAACATTGTCATAATAGGCACGGAGGGTTATATTAGTAGTTAAATAATCCCAAAATTATTATTGTTGTCTTTCTGAGTATCTTTAAATTTGCACTAAGATAAATGACTTTTATAAGAAAAATAATTTAAACTAAGATGATATTTCGTTGAAACTACAAATTATACGGTTCATTTGGACGAACTACAGTGATGCGCGGAGAGCATAAGAGTCTTTCACTACTCTTGCCCTTCAAGGGTCTTTAGCCTATAGTCTATAGTATAGTCAGGTAATTGGCTAATGTCGATTATTGTGACTATACTTGACCTGACCCATGGAGGGGAAGTGTCGATGGAGGCGAATCTTGGGTTTACCATTATACCGCTCTGAGCTTCATCCTTACCGGCACTATCTTTACTAATGGCAAAAATTAATCTCGAAACCCAACATTACTTTCAAATCAAATTGTCTTTATTGCCTTCAAACAGTGTAAAAAGCGTTGGCATGAGTCAGTGTTACAAACATGTACTACAATTAAAAATGCAATATCCTTATAACAAGACATAGTACAAATAAAACAAAACATATTTTACTCGTTAAGGAAATTATAGATACTATAATATGTTTTATCAGTAAGAAACTCCTTTAGACGTTTTCCAGATTGTTTCAGGGGGAGGTCAACTTTAAGGCCTGCAGGCAAAGAATTAAAAAGCTTAATACAGTTAAAAGAGATATTACGTTGACAAAAGGTCGTCCTGTGCTTTGGAATTGGAACGTTTAACCGTGGGCGGAGTGCATATTTGGAAGAAAAACTATTGCAGAAAACTGTAGAAGATTGTTTTTTGTAAAACATTAACGTTTCAAATATTTACAAACAAGGGGAATTAAGAATCTTACTCTGCCGAAAAATAGTTTTGCAGGATTCATTTCTTTTGAGTCCAAAAATTATCTGAAGGACTTTTTCTGTAGGCGAAAAATCGATTTTTTCCTTTAATTCTCCAAACCCCAAATAGGAACACCATATCTAAGATGTGGGTAACATCAATAACTTAACATTAGCGTGTGACATTTCACGTCACGTGAAATGAACAGCTTAGAATTTATATAATTCACACAATTTAATGAGCCCATCTTTGTCTACTACATTGTTGCTGCTTTAGCCTCCTCCTCAAAACATTGACACCTCGTTAATGCACCTGACTCGCGTAACGCTTCTGAATGTAAATTATAAGCAATATTATTCAGCAATTACGGTGTCGGCAATTTATAATCCGTGTTGCCCTGTCCTGACACCTTTACTCGCAACTTTTCTTCCGGTGGGAACCTTACGCACGAAACCTCGCCCGTTTATTAATGACGCGAGCGAGTTTAATAAACATTTCTACAATGTCGTGTTTCGCACTTCGGCTGTTACAGTTTCTTGCGGGAAATCTTAGCGTGCCGTAGTGATGTATTGTCTTGAATTTCACACTGTAGCAATCATTCATAGTCCACTGTGTTTTGTAACACGTTTTAGGTGATAGTTTAATCCTTCGTGTTAAGGCTTGAAAGCAGGGATCATCAAAACAAAAATGTCCACCAATAGATCAAACGAGACAGTGCTGACGAAAACAACAATTTTAATATTTTAAGTGTAGGGGAAAAGAGGTGGGCGGGCCATTGTAACTAAATATAATATTTTCCTTTGCAAATTTAAAAGCAGCTTATTCCTCAAACATCCTTCTGCAATCTCTTTGTTAATTTATTCGTTAATTGAGAAGTTATGTCGATGATCCATGTTATTTTATTCTAATTCGTAATGAACATTACAAAAGTTATAAACAGATTAATTTTTTAAGGTTAGAAATTTACCAATATATCATGGCTTTTTTTGGCCGTCGTATAAATTGCATGTTCTAAATTCTTGGGTCACAAAATTTGTTAAAGGTTTGTATGTATTATGATTCTGTGCTTGATTTTAGAGACTAATATAGGGTTATATGTTCTTTGAATGTATTAGCTTCTATCCTTCATAACATAACCTTGGTGCTCCTACAAAACTCAGCTCACTTACTTGTGCGTGATGGTTAAACTAACAAATGAGACTCTTAGCGTTTTATATCAATAGGATTTTCAAACTGTTTGTTATGACTTGTTTTATAATAATTATAATAATGTTACGAGTCTGAAGATTGCATAAAGTGCAAAAGGGTTTTTATAGATTTTGTACTACATAATAACAAAATATATTTATGTTTTAATTTTAACAAGCACTCGTTTAAGGATTGTAATAAGTTATTTGATTTACTTGAAAAGAATTAGTCGAAACGTAATAATACGCTGTAACTTGATTTTTCCGTCTCTAAGCAGAAGTGCTAGTTTTTCATCCGAGCTGTCGTGCTCAAGTGATGAGCTTTCCTGCTCAAGTGATGAGCTTTCCTGCTCAAGTGATGAGCTTTCCTGCTCAAGTGATGTGCTTTCCTGCTCAAGTGATGTGCTTTCCTGCTCAAGTGATGTGCTTTCCTGCTCAAGTGATGAGCTTTCCTGCTCAAGTGATGAGCTTTCCTGCTCAAGTGATGTGCTTTCCTGCTCAAGTGGTGAGCTTTCCTGCTCAAGTGACGTGCTTTCCTGCTCAAGTGATGAGCTTTCCTGCTCAAGTGATGAGCTTTCCTGCTCAAGTGATGAGCTTTCCTGCTCAAGTGATGAGCTTTCCTGCTCAAGTGATGAGCTTTCCTGCTCAAGTGATGAGCTTTCTTGTACGTCTCTGAGTGGTGATGCAACATGTTAGTCCGGTCATTTGATGTGATTTCATATTGATGGCCTTTTGACATGTGATCAAATGGTATCTAAACACAAACACGACACATTACTAGTGTTGGGTTTTAAATTAAATGTTATAACTTTGGCTGATATTCGTTGGTCGATGGATTGTTTCATTGTTCTACCAGATCGACCATCTACTTTACTGTAAGTTTAGATATGTAATGTTTTATTTTATATTAAAAACCAGTGGCTATTGATTTATAAACTTTTTAACATTAACAATTTTAAGCTGCCCCCACTTTGGAACAGAATAATACACAGATACAACATAAATTCGTATTCATGATATTTTAGTTTATTGTAAAAATTCCATTGCTAACCATTATATTAAAAACTTGAAACATTTAACACAGTGGCCCTCTTTAAAACAAACAAAAAATTATAAAAAAATCTGTTAATAAACAACAGAACTGTTGCAAACAACCACTGACCCGCCATTTTAAATCCAATATGGCGGACATAATGTTATTATCTCATCACACGACTAACTAAATTTGTTATGATATTAAAGCAGGAACAAGCCCAGTCGTAAAAGTATTGTATTTAATTGCACATCTGATGGTTGCTAGAGACTATACTATAAAGAACTGAACTACATTCTTAAACCACGCTTTTAACTGAATTGTTTTAGGTGTTCTTATTGCTTAGTTTTGTCAGATATTGGGATTGTTAAGGAGTAACATCTTATTAAAAACCTCTTTATAATATTCCTGTTGTCATTGTGCCAAGGTTGATGGCTTTTTTTATCTTATTTAGCCTAGAGAATAAGGGGAACTTCCAAATAGCCTCGTCGCTGGTAATTTCTACAGATTGTAAAGCCTATAACCTTTTAACCGTTAATCCTATGTCAAACCTGCATATGGCAATTGTTGTACTTAATTTAATTTTCTTTAATTCAATATAAAAGACGTCCCGCTAAACCCAAAAGGTTATTAAATAGTAACAAAAAACATGAAATATTCACATTTATTTCTTTATTTTATTTCTTTATTAGTAAGTATCTTAATTGCCATAATTAAACTATGGTTAAGACTAAATTACATTAACATAGTATGTAATGCTAATAATAACTGATAGAATTTTGATTATTTAAATCCTTGAATCTTACAAAATAATCTTCATCCAATCTTGAAACACAAAATTTTGATTTTAAATTTATATTATATTTTCATTGTTGTTTTCATTTAAAAAATCTTCAATTTTGTATGGATATTTAACGATAAGGTATTGCTTTAATTTATTTATGAATTGTCTTATATTATTTAAAGATTTTATTTTTGAAGGAATTTTGTTGTAAATTTTGATTGATATGTAGTCTGAGCATCTTTGTCGGAATGTTGAATTTGGATGTGGCAAGTCTATATGGTTATGGTGATATTTCTCGTGTTATAATTATGAATTTGTCTTCTGAAGGAAAATTTATCAAGGTTCAAATGTACAAAACTTGCTGCTTGTAATATGAAAATTGACGATAAAGTTAGAATATTTAATTGTTTGAATAGTTGTTTGCACTATGTTCTTCTTGAGACTTGACGAAAATTTCATCATGCAATTTCCCCATAAGAGGCTCCCCACCGCAAGCTCACCAGTCACTGCCGGGGACTTTTAGTATGATGTACAGAAGGGGGTAACGCACAATTCCAACAATTATCAAAACTCCGGGATTTTTCTCCCTCGAATTGTCTAATTTGACTATGCTAAATAGCACATGCTGAATTATCTGCATATAAATTAACGTGCATACATTTTTAAAGACGTTTTTATTTACCTTCTTCTAGAGGTAACCTTAAGTTTTAGAACAAAATAAAAATTATAAACACTGACTGCAAGAGGACCCTACACACAGTGGTTCAGATACCAACAATATAAATAAACTGAAATAGATAATTACAAGTGTGTACAATTAACATAATTTTACACTATTGCCTTTCATAATAGGGTTGGTCCTGGTTTAGATCTAGGCCCTGGCAATGATGTCCGTTTCATTGAGGTGAAGTGTTAACAAAAAGTAAAACTTCGATTACTTTTAGTACAATGGTGTAATTTAGATTTATGAATCAAGTATTTATCAAGAATAACTAAAAGCTTTAAGTTTATGATAAAACATAGGGTGTGTGAAAATAATTAGGACTTAGTTAGTATCTTGATTCCATATTAAAACATTTTTAGCGAATTTCCCCTATAGGGAAGAAGCTATTACCGTAGGTCTCATGGTAAGACTTAAGCCCGAGACCATGATAACTTTTTGTTTTGAGGTCCCCAAATGCCAAAAATGCTATTCGTTCAAATTTATATATATATATGTGTTCGTTAACACGATAACTTGAGTAAAAAAGGTCCGATTTTGATGAAATTTGGCTCAAATGTGTAAAATGACATTTATGACTTTAAGTTCGAAAACCAGAAAAATCGGATCATGGGAAGGGGGGTTTATGGGGGTTTTAAATTTTCCAAAAATCAGTTTTTTGCATTTTTCACCCTAAAGTTTTTAAATAACTTAATTTTGGTTTTGACCATGTTATAGAGCTTAAAAAACAAATAATATAGTTTTTTGAATTATTAACCTAGGTTGAGTGGTTGCGGAGAAAATCCAAAAAAACCTACTCATAAAATCTCCCATGTTAATCTTATGGGAAAACGGTTTTTGGTTTTTCCTCAGTTCATTTTAATGTAAACTTCACATTTGCTTTTACCAATCTGTTCAGCTCCACAAAACAATCATTTTGATGTTTAAATTGTGATTCTACGCCCAACCTTTGCAGAGATATTCAAAGTGCTAAACACAGTACGTTGTCCAATGTTATCCTTATGGAGAATAAATATAATTTGATATCTCGAATATTTATGGATGTATGTTGATGAAACATGGTATGTGGCTTCATGTAGTACTAGTATATTGATATTTGCACAACAAATTGATTTTTTTTATTATGCCCGTAGCAGCAAACCTGCGTACTCAGCCCCCATGTTATTCTTATGGAGAATAACTAATATGTTATATAGCGCTTATTTATGATTGAATATTGATGAAACTTGGTATGTGGCTTCGCCTGGTTAAATTCTATTTATATTTGCATAATAAACAATTGTTTGTGTTCCTTGTTTCAGCAAACCTACGTACTCATTACCAATGTTATTCTAATGGAGAATAATTAAAATCGCTTATATGTGAATATATTTTTATGAAACTTGGTATGCGGCTTTATATAGTATTAAGACATATATTATGCATTGGATATTCGCTGAGTACGCAGGTTTGCTGCGACGGGGGTATATTTATTTTTGCTTAGTCTAGCAGTTAAAGAACTTAGAAATCAATTAAACCACAGTTTATAAACTATAGTTTCTCGCAACTATAGTTTACTAATTTATATACAAAATTAACAAGTGCCTAAGGTGGAGAGAACTTGTGCACTAGAGAACCTCTGCATTAATAACAGTAGGTTTAATATTTCTCAACGTGACCAAAAGCGATTAAATTAAAAGACTGCGACTAACCAAAATGAGAGAGAAATGAGGAAGAGATGAAAATAAAGAGAGAGGTAGCAAATGAGAGAGCAATGAGCATGATAGAGAGAGATAGAGGAGGAGAGCGAGAGAGAGGCCGGTCTCTCATGTCGCGGGAGGAACGTATAATTTGTAGCCGGTGTCGGCCACCTCCCACTCCCGCCGCGCTGAGGGCTACAACGAGCGTTTGATTTATTGCTCCGAACCTTCAATTACTACAATTAGAATATTGGGAACCTCGCGGCAAAAAATAAATCTACAAAACAGTTTCGACACATTATAAGCCATTCTTTGGGACCCGATGCCAACGTTTTACGCAAGAGTGGCTATGGAGATTAGTGAATACACGATATTCGATAGGGCTATTCTCGACTGCATTAATTTTTCTCACATGTTTACAAACTGGTGTATAACAGATTAAAATACTTAGCTTTGCAGTATGTAACAGTAATAACTGTTTAGGGACTGAAATTGAAAGTCATAATTTATTTTAAATTGTCTATTTTAACTAAGATTTACATTTGTAAGTTTATATGTAAAGAGGAAATCTAAGGAAATTAAATTGAAAGACATGAGTTAAACGCAGTTAAAAAACTTGTAACCTTATGGAAACTAAATGTAAAAATAAGTCTAACGGCAGTGATAAATATAAAAAATAGACAACTACTGTACAATTTGTTCTGTCTTTATTTGTTTAGAAAAAACTCAATTCTCAACCTTTTATAACACTGCAAACCATCATTTTAGAACCAAAACTCATTGGATAAACGTTATATTTATGCTAATCTGCTGAAATATTGATAATTTGAAAAAAATTACGAAGACCTTAATCCTACAGTGATTTTACTCAATTCCACCACTGCCAAAATTAAATCCCAGTGCAAACAACTAGGCCCTGAGCACCTTCGAAACGAATATAGTGCGAAACAGCAATTTAGGATTGTTAGACATTATTGCGAATAATGCCTCTTATTGCGAATGTGAGCCTCTTTAAAGGCCCTCATACACGGGGGTACACAAGCAAATAGCTTTGAAAGAAAGCGTTTAAACTAATCTTGAGCTGAAATTTTAATATCAGTTTAGCAGCACTTAATAACTATATGTTAGTGAACTCTTTTTGCCCTAATAAAGGATATTATTACACCAAATAAAGGGTCAATAACAGTCTAAATACCAAGCACGACCAAAAAATAATTCGGCTACCGACTGACAGGCTGACTTATGTAGGGTCATTAGCAACTAAATGATTCCAGCCAGCCCGATGGAGAGTGAGATATATTACTTGTGAGCCACCGTGCCTCAGCCTCTGAGTGAGCGAGTCGAATTATAACTTGGGACGCCGAGTGGTAACGTATGTGAACCACTTATTGGCTTAATTGATGTCCACCTGAGTGGAAACAAACGGTTGCTATCTCAGAACAATCTTTACTGATGGAAATTTACGCTATTTATTGGGATTAGTAAGTTTTAAACTTGTAAGAGTAAGTTTTCGAGAAATAACTGTTTTGTTCTGGACTGATGTTAAATCAAACTATCGACCAATATCAGTATTTCCAATGCTGTCTAATACATATAAAAAGTAATATACAACCAAATAATAATGTACCTTGAAAAGAAAAAGAAATTCTCACTCTTACTACAAGGTTTCAGACACGGAAAATCTAGAAACACGGCCCTAGCAAATTTGTGCAAAGAAATAAACAAAATACGGTAGGAAAACCACAAGCCTCAGGAATATTTGTAGACATAGAAAAGGCATTCGATAGCCTGAACAAAGACATTTTAACAACAAAACTTCAACAACTCATTATCACTAATAACGCATTAAACTATCATGAAAATTGTTTATCTGATTGTAAACAACTTATTGAAATAGTATATTCCAATACCGTAATAGTTACGAAATTAAATATAGATCTTTAATTCAAGGAATCACCTACCATGGGATCCCGCAGGGCTCAATTCTCGTGTTCAATGTTTCCTTAACATATATTAACTAATTCCCTAGTAGCCTAGCTAACGAAAACTCATGTATAATATTCGCAGAAGACGCAACGCTAATTACACCAACAGATAACAGAAAACCATAACTTCAAAAAACTAAAGTAGAAGGCATTCTGCAAAAAGCCACAATTACAATTAAATGAATTTAGAAATAAATAAACAAAAAACCATAGTAATAAATTTAAAAGCTCTGAAAACGGAAACAAAAAAATCGATCCAATTAATGAACAAACAACCATCCACAAAATTTCTTGGAATAACACTAGATAATAGATTAAGATTATCATGATAAATGCATATACAGTTGAAGAACTCCATAGAAAGCTCGCTCAAATACTTTACGCCTGAAAACGAATTATAAGCATAACAAATAAGGAAATAACCAAAATGACATACCATGCTCTCTTCTCCTCCCATATAAGATACGGAATAATTGCTTGGGGCGCTGCAAGCGAAAATAACATCCAAAAAATAATTATCTTACAGAAGAAAGCCAACAGAATTTTTGTACAAATTGGACCACAAGAACACTGCAAGCCTGTTTTTATTGAAAACATCATCCCTACTGTCATCTCCTTGTACCATTATGAAATCATAATTTTAACTAAGACAAATCCTCCTAAACTTAGAACTTATTGAACACCTCACTCACCTCAAGTCTAATAACACAAAAGAAAAACATGAAAAAATAAGATGATTCCCCACTCTCTGAGGACTGCAGCTGAATACAACGATGGTAAATATTAAATAGTAACACGGGTTGCATTCTGCATCATAATTTATTTTAAGTGGCAGCCAAACAGCATGTCTTAGTAGTCACATATGCTCATTCAATCTAAAAATGATTGTTAGAATTAAATAGGAATTTAAACCCTTAAAAGAAAAAGATACGAACCTTTTAAAAAAATAAAATAAAAATAGATTACTATGAAGATGTTTTTCAAACTACCCCCAAGTCTGGAATACATAGCTGCTGTCAACAAATTTATGTATTTATGTACTTCCTTACAAATCTCACGATATTTTGCTGATAAAGCTTCAGATTTTCTATTTAGTTCGTTTCCCTTATTTTATATAACAAATTTTCATAATGAGATTGGCTGTTCTTATACCTTAGATGTTGGGGGTTTTGAGACAACTCCGGAGGTACTAGGTACTGTATTCTGTATTATTATCTGTTTGAAGGGCTGATACGATAGTTAATCATTGTTCTGGTGTACTAATTAATTTAATTTCGATTAACATCATATCACTTGACACATAACTAAACTTAATATTATTTTAATATATGTTTTTCCTTTCGATAGTGTTACTAAGAACTACCCTTATAAATATCTATAACTACAAATCCTGATGCGTCTTCAGTTCGTTTAAACACAAACGAATTCGATTCATTCATTGTTCTGTTGATAATTATTTCAATGTTAGTACGGGCTCATGTGCTGAACTCTGGGCTATTTAATCTACTCGAATAACGATAATATGTTTAGAGTGTAGCAAAAATAGGTAACAAAAATTAATCTCGAAAGAATTCGTAAAAGCTAATACTTTGTTACAAATGTTGGTTTGTACAAATTAAATTGCCCCTAAAATTTTAAAGTCGTGCAACAGCCGCTATATTGGATTTCACCATATTGCCCCATATTGCCATACTATATCGGCCATATTGCGGCCGATTTTCACATTTGGCTTATTAATACGGAGTTGGTAATATTAAAATTTACAAGTAAAAATTTAAATACAAGAAAATTAAAAAATTTTGGTTATTACACGTTTTTAAACCAATTGATTATTGACTTATAAACTAAATAAAGTAAAAGCTTTATCGTAAAAGATGTTTAACATTGAATTTTATATAACTACTCTAAAACAAATGTCTCAAAGATAAAAATTGTTTAACAACTACATAGAGAAATGTTCATACCACGGGATTTATTATGTTTTCGTTTACTATCTCTGTCATATTAGGGACTTTATTGATAGAAAATGAACCGATATGGGACATAGTGTGATTTGTTTTTTCTAACCTGACAAACAACACTGTAAAGTTATATCGAAAGCCAAACAGTCAAAAAACACTCTCTATATTTATGACAGACATTTTGAGAGAATCTAAGTTTGATTACAAAGTCACAATACAATTATTAACAAAATTTTAATATAATAAACTATTATCATAAAATTAACGTTTAAAAAGGCTAGGCTTCAAATTGGTTATAACAAAACCATTTGTTTTTCATTGCATTAAATTTTAACTTGCTAAACACTGACTTGTTATCAGCGCGGAAACATGTTTCTCTACATCCGATCTTTAAGTTTATGTGAAAATACTAAATGTAACACCTCGTACTTCCTTATACTAAATGTTAATGGGTCAGCCCTTACGTTCACTATTAAGTAAATATCTGAGACAATAAATAATTGCCTTCATAGTACTAACATCAGAAAGTTAATGGCTGTGGGACGCAGCCAAGAGTTTGGCTTTAACTCTTAAAAATATATATATCAAATACAAATGTTTTGACACTTTATGGCGAATTTAAACTTTTTACACCCATTAAAATGGGACAATGAATGTTGAGTGATTGCAAGAAGGCAGTTACCGTTTATATGATTTGATACATCATGTTTTCAAACTTTACACTTATTAAGTTTAAACCGTTATGAATATCTTTATTTATAGTAATTACTATGGAGAAATTCTTCTTATTTTTATTGTGCGAGCAAACATTTAAAACGTTCGCCTTTTTTAAGTGTCCCAATTGTAATTGAAACGCTATAAGTGTAATTCCTAAAGCAATTTTTATGTCTTACGCCAAATATTTGTAAATCGCATAAAACAAAGCTAAATCCTATTGTTATAAATTACATTTTTTTAGATGCTGCCGATGAGGGTTGGAGGGCATCAAGCAAAGTGTATCAATACCATGAGAATTAACTAAGAAAAACGTACGAAAGTATACATTCGGAGTATATTAACTAACTGTTAATATTTAGATTTTAAGATACATTAGAAGAGATCAAAAACAGGTTCTTAAGGGTAAAGTGAACATTCGATGGTTACTGAATCAACAATATATGTATTTGTCCATTGAGTTCGATACATAACTTCAACAAAATATTAAATAAATAATATTGAACATAAATATTGTAAAATAAAACAAGAATCTCGCTAATAAGAAATCTTCCATACACAGACATTTTATGTGTAATATTAATGTACTACAAACAAGTTACACATCATAATCTATCAGTTAATAATGCACGATCAGTTATAATAGTAGGTGTGAGTTGATTACTGATTGCTTTATTATTACTAAATTCACGAAACCAAATCTTAACCTAAGTTAATGAAAAGATATTGTAAGCATTTTCAATGGCATTAAATATTCGAGTACTTCCTTTAAAATATGCTTTATCAATAATATCTTAAACTTAACTGCTTTGGAACCAAGTAATATGGCGTTTCAAAATAAATATAAAAATAGGCCCATTTATGTTTAAAATACATAAATTTATTTTTAAACTATTTACTTAAATGCTATAACAAAAAAATGGACATCGTGAATGTTTTAAATAGATAATATTATAGGGAATCCTATCCTTTACTCTAATATAAGCAATGATTCCTTGCTTGCAACTATGATCTAAAAAACGGCTCCAAAGATGTACTTTAAATGTTGGAAATAACTGATTTCTGGGATAAAAATAAGGTCTAGACAGGTCTCATCCCCAGAAAAAATCTAATAATGTAAAATAATTAAAATTAAAAATGAAAAATTAAACATTGGGCTTATGGAGTTTATAAACAAAACAAAAGAATTAAACAGTTGTTCATAATCAACCAGGGAACTATCAAAGCAATACTTGTGTTGTTTGTAATTAACATGTGGTTTCCTGTGAGCAGTGACTATAACCATTGAGTGAAGATTAAATATACACAAATTGGTCATATCCAAAATAAATCAAAGGGACATTGAGCTATAAATAACAACTGGAGTGACCTTAAAAATGCATAAAAGAAGAAAATGAGCTGTAAAAATCAGATAATCAGTAGGGAGAAGTGGTGAAATATTACTCCAAGACATCTAAACAAATTGACTGGCCTTCCCCGAGCAAAGCTCGGCCCCCAGGTACTTATTTGTAAAACGTAAACTTATGGTTAAAAGAATATAATACCCCCGTAGCAGCAAACCTGCGTACTCAGCGAATTTCCAATGCATATATATGTATCTTAATACCACATAAAGCCACATACCAAGTTTCATGAATATGCATTCATAAATAAACGATTTGTGACATTTTAATTATTCTCCATAAGAATAACATGGCGGCTGAGTATGCAGGTTTGCTGAAGGAAGGAAAACAAAGAATGGGGTTTTATACAAATATCAATATAACTCATTTAGGTAAATCCACATACCAAATTTCATTAATTTATTTTCATAATTAAGGGAGATAACACGTTACTTATTCCCCATAAGAATAACATGGGGCTGAGTACGCAGGTTTGATGCTACGGGAGCCTTTGGCAAAAAATTGTTTTTTTGAGCAAATATCAATGGTCCACAACCAGATGAAGCCGTATACCAAGTTTTGTCAGTATACGTTCATAAATAAGCGAGATATAAAATTTTTCTTTTCCTCCATAAGAATAACATTAGACAACGTACTGTGTTTAGCACTTTCAATATCTCGGTAACCAATTGACGTAGAGAAATGATCAAAATACCAAATTGTGTGTTTTTTTAAGCTGAATCCAATGGTAAAAAATAAAATTTGACTATTTCCAAAATTATATGTAAAAAGTTCAAAAAACCCATTTTTGGGGTTCAAAACCCCCCCAAAATACCCCTTCGGATAAAGCGATCTGGCTGGTTTTCGAACTTAAAGTCATAAATGTTGCTTTACACGTTTATACCAAATTTCATCAAAATCGGATAATTTTTACGACAGTTATCGTGCTCACGGACACACACACATATATATATATATATATATACAGTTTCGAACGAAGGTGTTTTTGGGGTCTGGGGACCTCAAAACGAAAAGTTATCATGGTCCCGGGCCTAGGTCTTACCATGCCGACTACGGTAATAGCTTCTTCCCTATAGGGGAAATTCGCTAAAAATACTGTGAAATATCCGTTTGCATTTAATGCTTTGGTCAAACTGTTCACTTCTAAGAAATCGTCTAAAAAACGTTTCCTTATGACAACAAATGTGTTGAATTTGGCTTTCACCAGTTATTTTGTAAAAATGAGGATCAATAACGTAAAATAATCAGGTAAATTGTTTGGGAACGGTGACATATTGGTCCACACACTTGGGTACACGAGACACATGGATACAACACCTGTCCCGGGACCGCCTCAAAGTTTGCGGTGCTGTTGACGGGGGTTATGAGCTTTGATGCGACATTGATATCATCTTTGTGAGTTTGTAAGAAAGTTTTTACTTTTTAAATTAAATCTCAAATTGCCATCCAGTAACATCAAAATTAATTCTGCTCAAGATACATTCACTACAATTATTATGGTTTCTGAGATTTCATGAAGTTTATTATTGTTTTTGCCTTCTTTTTTCTCTGTGGCATACTCAAACATCGATGGATTATTTGTAATTATTTAATTTTTTTGAACTTACTGACAATATGTATTCCCCTGAAAATATGTATAAGCCGCGGTTAGTGGAATACATGAAGTGTAAATCTCTAAAAAAAAGACGGGTTGTTCAAAACCTCAAACCTCTTAGGTAGGTAAACAGATTTGTAATTAGTTGTAATTTGTAGTGGGGCTTTATTACACACAAACACACATATTCATTAATACATCAAATACGAATATTGATACGCAATACATTAAAACTTCAGTAAATCTTCTAACATTGTTTACATCTTTATTGTTATTGTTTATCTATAACTACAATCTATGTCTGCAGTTTTTGTAAACAGAACTCATCCGTTATTTCTTGTCCAATTTCGTCGAATGAAATATTCTTATGTTTTAAGATAAATAATGATACACAAACCAAGGGAATAGGCAACAATATATGTTTAGTGCTTACGAAAAACTTTAATCGGTTTCGAGCAACAAGTTCACGTGGTTCGCAACTACAGTATCTTATTCTTTAAAATTAGCATTTATCCTGTATAAACGTTTTTTTATTTATTTAAAAGTTCTAATGTTTAATTTAAAAGGACCTTTATATAATATATTATGACACTAGGCCCACTATCCGACAAAGCGTCCAGAACAAAACTAATTTTCGTCAAAATGATTTGATGAAATGGGAGGGCGTTGGAGAGCGGCCATGTTGGATTTTACCTCCATAAGAACAATGTTAAACTTAAAACCATATATCTCGCTTATTTATCAACTTACGATTATGAAAGATGCCTCAAATTAAAGGTATTTTGAAGACGCGGGTTAATTGCTCGTTATTTTCTAAATAAAATAATACATTTCCAAAAATATAGTAATTTAAAGTCTATATTTTTATACATATTTTGTAGTTTTCCTAGGCATTAAAAAATAAAACTCCAAGCAAACACTAATCAAAACTTTATAAAGATTCAAACAAAATTTATTCCAAATCAATAGGTCAAACAGTAACAAAAAAATATGCTTTTCAGTAAAGACATGTTTTGTGCGTTTTAACATTAACATAGCCCGTAGTACTAGGGTCAGCGACGATATTTATTCTGACTCCAACGTCCTCGTAAGTATCGACTAGACGTTTTCAGGGCTACGAATTACGCACATGTAGTAGAGAGTTTAACTGTCACTCAACAACCCGCTCTTGTGCCTGTCTGTGTGTTATACCCAACTGGCGTGACAGGGAAATATTTCAACAGCATGTTACGGGTTTGTGTACTCACACTTGCACGTGCAATATGCAGTTTGAGGATTATGATTCGTCAAATACGAAATTCATAGTTAACATACTATTAAAAGGCTATTCAAATATTTTTTATGTAAATCTTAGTTTCTGTAGTGGTGTTTTTCCACATGCTCCCGATATACTTTATTTTTTCAGCCATCATGGTATTTCTGTTGGAAAAACAACCACAACATAATCTCTGTTTACTGTGGATAATTGAATATGCCACATTTTTCTTTATTAGGAAAATATTGATAAATTGTATTACATTAATGTTGTTGATAACATATTTGTTTTGTTGGAATTTATATTCTATAAAGTATTTTTATTTACCTCTTTAAATATATTCTAGTGGTTTTATCTCTTCCTTTTCAACTAATAATATAATCTTCTCTCTCCAGTTATGTTCATAAATTAAAGAAAGAAAAACAACAACTTGTCCCCACCCACAGAATTAACTTATGTGTGCAACTGACTTTTTGTAATAATAATGTCAATATTTGTTGTTGCAAGTAAATAAATTTGTATTTTTATTCCTCCCATCAATAATAAAATATTACAAACTAAAACACCTAAAAATCTTCAAAATAAATTATTGCTATTAATTCCACAGCATAAAACCTCTTTTTCGAACAATGAGCTTCCTAAAAAGTTGTGTCAGGCACTTGTAGGTCTTTTAAGGACATTTTTATATTGTTCGTTAAAAAATAAACTCTACAGCGTCAACATTTTTTTAATTAAAAAAATAAATGTTTATCTATTACTTACAATTTAGTATTACTTTTCTTATGTTTAGCGTTAAGCATCAACATATGACGTTTTACAGTACTACTACGTATATATATATATATATATATATATATATATATATATATATATATATATATATATATATTTGTATATTTTTTGTGACAGAAAATGAGACTGAATTACAATCTTGAATTTTAAGATGGATAATCAACTAAACAGATACCCGTAACAAATATTTTAATTTTACTGAATTTATTAGAATAATTGAAACCATACACCTTAAACATTTTCTCGGTCATCCTTCTGTGCTTTTTAAGACCTTTTTATTTTTCTGTGAGGTTTTTATCTTACGTTGAAAGGTTTTAAATGTTTACTAGGGGCAATTGTATTATATGCAAATAGATTACTTTTGATTAACAAACTGTCAACTTGTTTAAAAACTTCATTGGTGATTATCATGAACTATGTTTTGTATTTTTTAATGCGACACACAATATAACAACCACACACATATATACCAAACACTTTTTAATTACTCAGTATCCCCAATATATCCAAACTACAAATAGAAGCAGCTTACTACCCATTACTCGCTGCTAGCAGCTCTAAACCCCAGTTAACCTGTAGTTTACGGTCGCCGCTGATGGGTTACACGTAGGAATGGTATCACGGAGCCCGGCCGGGCCGGCTTGATCAGATAACGCGTTCCAATAACTGGTTAAATGTTTTAATTACTTCTTCGCCGGTATTGGTTCCCACATGAGGTGTGAGAGGTGCCCCCTCTCTCCCACCCCCTCCCTCGGTCACTCGCGTATTTGCTTTATCCCTGGCCGTTATTAGTTCTTAATCTCGGCCGGTAATGACGTATCGCGGCGAACGCTGTTATTACCCCTAAACCGCTCTAACAGCCGATTACCATCGACTCTCCCAGCTCTCCCATAAATATCGGGTCAATAGGAACGCTCCACTACTAACTCAACATCGTGCTATCTCTTTTATTATTTATCGTCGGTATTTCATGTGTATCTTTCTCACTCTCGCGTTATATCTTTCGCTGGTTATGGAGTGATTTCTAATCGCATCATCTACTGTGGGGCGATGGAAGACTCGCGGTTTGCCGTGCGGTTCTCGCCGATCCCATCTCCTCCCCCCGCCCACCCCACATCACGTCTCCCCCGCCCCCCTCCACCGACCGCCCTCTGCACGAAGTGTGATAGCGGGCCAACATTGAGCGAATAACTTCATTACAATAGCTATGCGCCGGAAAATGATTGTCTTTACTTGATATGAGTATGACAGTTTTATTTTAACTATTCAAAGTGTACGAGAAATACACCCAAAAACACCTAAATCGTTAGAAAGTTTGAGATAAGTAATAACACAAGTTTGGAATTTGTCATAGATAAGTTGAACAACTGGTGCCTTGTTCATATAGCATATCAATATAACTTGTTTTACTGTGGGGCTATTCCTTTAGAAGTTTGTTTTTCCCCGTACCGAATATTATTATGAAGTATGAATTATGATGATGAGTTTTTATATTGTCTTACTGTTAAAATATTTGTTGGGTTTTAAGCCTTAAACTTAATAAAGTCAAAATGAGCACAGAAACTAACAAAATATTTAGAATTCGTGTAATACACAAACATCAAAATTAATGTACGAAGATTTTTACACATAAGGTTCTAGCCAATTTCCCTCTAAATTTTCCTATATTAATTTATAAACCTCTTGAACACTCACTGAATATTATTCAGAGGTTGATATTTAAAACAGTAATAATTTGAAACATCCTAATATTTACTGAAAGTTTTAAATGCTTTTTGGAGGATTAAATAATATAAATAAATAAATAAAATGGTATATTTTTAGCAAGCGTTTCTGAGACATTGTAACTGCTTTACAGAATAACTTTTGTATTATATAAAGTGCAATCAATGTCTTAGCATATGTAACATACACACAATAATTTCTACAATGGTATTAAAATGCATAAAAAAACAACACTATTAAATTATTCAATATTTTTAATATTTCAAGTTTTATTTAAATCTAGACACTCTAAAGGCCCGTTTGACTCCACAGGGTTGAAAATTATAAAAACCAGTGTCAAAGTTTGATAAAACTATCCTATCCATTTCATGCCAGTCTACGAAAGTGCAGCATGCCTCATCCTGCCACATCCTCCCTTGTGCTGCGGTCGGACTTCCCGATGGGCCAGAAGCCTATCGCACAGGTACTCAGGCAGCCCTATAGCTTCAAGGCTTTGTGTATTAAACTGCGGGTAAGTAGGCTGCAATCAGCTGTGCAGCTTATCTAAAGGGAGTTATGTAATCTCTTCTTATAAAATTATAAACAAAACCCAATGTTGAATTTTTCAATCCTTGTATTTTGTTTAGATCATTCTTAGATATGCTGTTTCCGTATACTGGAAGATAATATTAAAAAACCGATGCTACCGTACTGGTTTTATTTTTGCTTTTCCGGCAAACTATATTTTAATTTGTGTATTCCTCACAGCTGGCCCAGAACTCGCTGGCACATGATGCATGGTCGGACAGCGTCAGGTCTTCAACCAAAATTACTCCCACCAAGTAGTTTTACGTTTTATATATCTCAAGACTAAACCCAGTTATGTCTATTTTTCGCCCTTGCTTCCCTTTATATTATTTGAAATAGCTGGAGGTACCACATGGTAAACTTAACATTAACCAGAGTTTCAATCCATAATCCATAGTGTTTTGATCAGGCAGAGAGTGCTTTCATTTCAGCATTTATGACATCAAGGGTTCTACCGTAATAGGTTTTGTCGAAAGAAAATGAAGCTGACAGTCGTCTGTATATAGGTGTAAATTGCATTGTTAAATAGCACTTGTAATATCAGCAGTGTAAATACTATAGAACTTCGGCCCTAAACATGTTCCTCGAGGGATTCCTCTTTATTTTGCCAAGGCAGCTGATAGTTCATTCTTAACCTAGTTACTTATGATTTCTATTTTCAAGATATGATCCAACCCAATTCACTGCCGTATCATCAAATTTGAATTTGTACTTCGGCTGGTAATAAATTATAAGATTTTGAGTTGAACGCTTGAAAATAATTTAACATCAAGAGGTGCACTTATTATTATTAGTTTTATTTCAAAGATATTACTATACATATTTAAAAGTACAGGAGAAGTGATGTAAGTTTTCTTGAAGTCTGATTGTTGTCTGGGCAAAACGTTTTCTTTTTCTATAAATTATTTTATTTCTTCGAAAACCATATTCTCTAGCACTTTTGCCAGAAACACTGATATGCCAGAAACCTTAAATGTAAGATGCAGTACATGAATTAAATTGGAATGCATGTTATACGCTTACGTCATATTGTGTTATGCATGCAAACGCAAAAAACAACCATAATTTGCTTTCTTTGAACCAACAATTGTGTTTCATAACTTTTTTAATACGTTGCAATAGTTATAAGTCTTATAACACTTAGTGTTATATTTACTCCATCTCTTTTCCCTTAAAAAGAGGTTAATGAAATCGCTAAACTAAACGTATATACGTATGAAATATGGAAAAGACAACTGGTTTCAGCCAACTGCACAGTCATTGACAGGTAACCCAATGAGAGAATGACGGTAAATTATTGTTGTAAAAACTACTTCGGACATTATACGTCATTAATTAGAGGAAAACAAGTTTCACAGTGTTTCTGGATCTGGAAACCGCTCTTGTCTTCATTTGAGAAGACTATCTGGAACAAATCATAATTAATGCCACAAGCTATAGTCAAAGCTGAAACTACCAAAAAGGTAAACAAGAGAACCGTAAAAGCAGTCAAAATTGAACTATAAGAAACACAAAAGCTAAACGGTCAAGCGAGACAGCATGGCGCCCAACTGCACAGCAGGACCAGCGTGGCGGGGGACCATCAAAACTCACACGGTGTTGACCCTGACAAGACCCAGGATATAAGAACATAAACTCACCAACACTAAAAAAAATATTTAAAACAAGAATGCACTTTATTATTTGATTGAATCGACAAGGAATGGCTCTCAGTGATATTGGCCTTTGAAACCTAAAAGGTAGACCTAAAAAATTGGATACGTATAACTTTGTAGACGAATGCTGACTGATAGGTGTAACCACAAAAAAATTATACCGTCTCTTTGGTTCATTTACCGTTATCTGAAAATATCCACAGTTCACGTCTCAATAAGCTTTGAACTACGGTCCTGTAAAGTATAAAACTACGGACCAGTTATTTTATACTTATTTATTTACTAACAGCTTAGTCAATTCTGAACATGGACGCAATGAAGTTAAAAAACTATATTTTTCTATATTATTTCTCAAGGTTTTGTTTTGTTGGTAGGCCATATCTCCTTTATACCTCATCAAAACCAACAATAATACAGCCATCATTTTGAATATTACCTTCACCCATGGATGCGAGTAATAAACAAACAATCCAAAACCATAAAATTTTGATTCTCACTAATTTATTTGTCAATGGCACCATTTTACAGCAACAATTTCAACTGACTCATAACAGGTAACAGCGATTTTATAAAGGTGAATTTAAGTACAGGTAGTTCAAATCAGTTTTAAAATAAAAAGTACATGTAGGTCAAAATACATTGTTTTCACGTAATGTGAAGTTAGTGAACACTCTAGTTCATTCTAACTTTACGATTTTAAAGAGTTCCCCGCAGAGCAATATTCATAACCGGGACAGTTGCCGTGTATACAAGTTAATAACACAGTGCGGCTGCAAGCCCGGTCAGCTCCACGATTAACACTGTTATGCTAATTCCCAAACCAGACTATACATCTCCAACTGACGTGGCACGCACGTTTAAGGCTTACCCCTAATCTTTAAGATTAATCAGACTGCCCTTAAGTCGAGGGGCAGGGGTAATGACCAACCCCCCCCCCCTCTCAACGTGACCTAACTCTACTTTGATTGATACTTTCTATGCAACGTTATTCATTTCAACAGACATGAGATAAGAAAAGTGGATAATGTATTTCTCAATGTGACAAGGGCTTACAGAGTACGTGATCTGGTGCAGAATTAAAAACCGCTTTCATATAATTGTTCGTTTTTGCATATGGTCAATATTAAAGTAAGTATTAATGTTCTTATCGGATTGCAATGTGACGTTAACTGTTAAACAGGAGTTTTTCATAACTCTCTACCAATACTTCTGGATGTTGATCACTAATTAAATCGTGGCTTAAAATTTTGAAAGTGCTACAATTTATGCATAAAAGATACAACTTTAAACTAAAAAGGTGGCATAAAGATGTGATTGATTGAGTACTTGGAATTTTTGGAAGAGGTTTGTGCAAATTGTGTGCAGAAGACAAAAAGAGCATCATTTAGTTATACAAAAATACGCTATTACTTGTGTGATCAATAACATCTTTATACTACCTTTTTCTTAATACAATTGTTCAGTTGTATGTATGTTTTATGTATACTACGTACAAATACAATTTTCTAAAATTTGCCGTGTATAAGATATTAAGCACTAACAGATGTTAATCCTACTATTTTGAAACGATAAAAAACTAAAAACGTTCAATTTAATACCGACTTATCCTTACACTAGAAATACATGTGTCTATTTTCAAATCAATATTTGGAATGGTTCCCAAGGTATGATGTATTTATTAAAGAAGAAATCACACAGACAAATAGATGGAGAAAGATGTTAGACCATATGTTTATATCACGTTTTTAGTTTGTTTTAACCTCAAGAGTATCATACTGAAGTATTGGTAGAGCGTTCTGAAACACCATGTATTTAAGCTCTAAAACAATTAGTTGTCAATTTGAACTTTAAACAATCACATCTCAACACGTTAAACGTCCCAACTGGTTTTTATTAAGAGAGGTTTGAGAGCGGCCATGGTGAATGTTATTCTCCACAAGACAAATCACATCTCAACACGGTAAACGTCCCAACTGGTTTTTATTAAGAGAGGTTTGAGAGCGGCCATGGTGAATGTTATTCTCCACAAGACAAATCACATCTCAACACGTTAAACGTCCCAACTGGTTTTTATTAAGAGAGGTTTGAGAGCGGCCATGGTGAATGTTATTCTCCACAAGACAAATTTTAACCCGTAAACATTATATTTTGTTTATACGCGATATTATAATGTTTAAGTGATGGCTCACATAAACATCTCCCACATAATTAAGCGATAGTATAATGTTTAAGTGATGGCTCACATAAACATCTCCCACATAATTAAATGTATGCATTATCCTAATGATAAACATATTTTTAAAGCGCCAGCAATATATATGTGTCAACTTTGTCTAAAAGACCAGAACAACAAGATTTTGAAATCAATATTTGAAATGTTACTAAGCCTAAATACAAATTTATTTCGGAACATTTAAAAGTAATAGTATTTTTAAAAACTGTATTAGAGCATATATATATACATATATATATATACATATATATACATATATATACATATATATATGTATATATACACGTGTATATATATATATATACACACGTATATATATATATATATTAGTTATTGTCGTTTCAATATTCACAAATATGTTTAAATATTAATATTTTATCTACGGAATAATTTACTTATATATTATTAATTATTTAGCCTTTTAACTCAAATTACAATATATAAAATATCCTAAACAATAAATGTACAAAACAAATTTTAATAATTAGGATGTTATATAGTACAAATACCAATTATGTAACATCAATTACTAGTATTGGAACTAAAATCAATCATAGTATAGTATTCATCCTAACTAAACACAGTTGAAATAAAATAAAAGTAAATTAACTTGTTATATCTTTTTGTTACATTGCACTAAAAAGAAGACAATTAAAGAAAAACATGAACTCGGATTTCATACAACAATTTAAATAATAATTTGGTAAAAACGCTTTTGAAAAACTGCAGGCATTATATCCAGGGCGCAAATAAAAATACTATTAAACGATGAGTTTTTATATCACTAATACAGTTAGAATTATAATTGAAATGTGTCAAGAATTAAAAAAAAAACTATCAAATACTTGATTAAAAACACTGAATCATCACCACTAATGGTTATGGTCATAAATAATCATGCCAAATACAACCTAGATAAATTAAACAATTTAATTTTTAATTATCATGTATTTGTTTTGTTTTTGTCAACAAAGGTTGCGTTTTTTATTAGCGAATTTCCCCTATAGGGAAGAAGCTATTACCGTAGGTCTCATGGTAAGACTTAAGCCCGAGACCATGATAGTTTTTTGTTTTGAGGTCCCCAGATGACAAAAACACTATTCGTTCAAATTTATATATATGTATATATATATATATATATATATATATATATATATATATATATACATATATGTGTGTGTGTCCGTGAATACGATAACTTGAGTAAAAAACGTCCGATTTCGATGAAATTTGGCTCAAATGTGTAAAATAACATTCATGACTTTAAGTTCGAAAACCAGAAAAATCGGACCATGGGAAGTGGGGTTTATGGGGGTTTTAAATTTTTCAAAAATCAGTTTTTTTGCATTTTTTATGCTAAAATTTGTAAACAACTTTATTTTGGTTTTGACCATGTTATAGAGCTTAAAAAAACAAATAATATAGTATTTTGAATTATTAACCTAGGTTAAGTGGTTGCGGAGAAAATCCAAAAAACCTACTCATAAAATCTCCCATGTTAGTCTTATGGGAAAAAGGTTTTTGGTTTTTCCTCAGTTTATTTTAATGTAAACTTCACATTTGCTTTTACCAATCTGTTCAGTTCCACAAAACAATCATTTTGGTGTTTAAATTGTGATTCTACGCCCAACCGTTGTTGAGATATTCAAAGTGCTAAACACTGTTGTCCAATGTTATCCTTATGGAGAATAAATAAAATGTAATATCTCGATTATTTATGAATGTATGTTGATGAAACTTGGTATATGGCTTCACGTAGTACTGGTATATTGATATTGGTATAAAAATTGATTTTTTTTTATTATTCCCTTAGCAGCAAACCTGCGTACACAGCCCCCATGTTATTCATATGGAGAATAAGTAAAATGTAATGACTCCCTTAATTATGAACATAAATTAATAAAACTTGGTATGTAGCTTCACTTGGTTGAGCTATATTGATAAATGCATAAAAACCCATTTTTTGCCTTGTTGCAGCAAACCTGCTTACTCAGCCCCCATGTTACTCTTATGGAGAATAACTAAAATGTTATATGGCGCTTATTTATGATTGAATATTGATGAAACTTGGTATGTGGCTTCACCTAGTTAAATTATATTTATATTTGCATAAAAACAAATTGTTTATGTTCCTTGTTTCAGCAAACCTACGTACTCATTACCAATTTTATTCTTATGGATAATAATTAAAATCACTTATATGTGAATATATTTTTATGAAACTTGGTATGCGGCTTTATGTGGTATTGAGACAAATATTTTGCATTGGAAATTCGCTGAGGACGCAGGTTTGCTGTGACGGGGGTATTTTTTAATACAACACTCTAAACTATTGTTTTGATTCAGTTGACCCTATTCTGAGAGCGCATATTATTAATTTATAGACCAGTTAAAAACAGCAGCTTGAACCAGTTTTGCACTTTTAAAATATTTTAAAAGTATTTTTCCACTTTGGTTCTATCCGACAATCCTCATTAACCGTACACTGCACGATAGTGTTTGTTGACAGTGTAGACTCAACCTTAGATTGTCGTATTAACGTTTGCTCTATTACAGTAAGATCATCATAAATATCACAGTTACTTATTTTGCAAACCTACATTCATTTCTGCACCCAAGCGATTTAACTATAGTGATATCGTACACTGCTATCGTTTCGTATTTTTTTATTTAACATCTCGTTATTACAATTTACGTTATGAACAAATCGGTTATTAAAAATGAGTGAATAGAACGTTTAAGAAAACTACATTATGTATAGTTTTAAAAATAATTCCTCACAACATGTCATATACCTCTCCGTTTTCAGACGAGGTTTATTCCTTTGGTATTTTTTTCAAACGTCTTTTTCTATTTCCAATCTACCTTAATTAGATATCTCCGATTTGATCACTACCCAAATACATTCTCTTGTTATGTCTTCCATAAAAGATGACAATAATCATCTTTAATTACTAATAGAATTAAACTTGATTATAGGGAATTTAAAGTCCTTAATTAAACGTCTCAAGAGACTTTAACGTTAAACGAGGTGGGATGTTGTTAAAGAAAATCACGTAATGTCTCATCAAGTTTTAGCATCAGTCATCGGGAACATGTTATGAACACGTATGAAACATTTAAACGAGGTTTCTAACAAATAAAACATACTTATAAACATATGCTCAAACAATCTGGTTTGATATTCAAAACAAACAAAATTAAGCAAACAATTTAAAACAATTCAAAATTTGTATTGTGAAAACGTCTTTGGGTAAATGTGAATTATATGTTATTGGCTACTCTGGCTTTATATACGTTAACAGTGTATTCAATCAGATGAACTTATGGCAACATGAAAATAATTACCAACAAACATAAATATTTAAAATAAACTATTTAATGGCTGTTGCAAACGTTTTTGTGTAAAACTTAAAGCTAGTTAAATTATATCCAAACTACCTTCTATATAAATACCTCTCCCACCTTTTACAATTTTTTTTCTGGCTTCAATACCTTCCAATAAATCAATTACTATTACAAAAAGTACTAATTTTCAACGTAAGCAAAATGCGACTTTGTTAGAAAAATACTTCTTGAAATTAGTGAAAAATTCAGCGAAAGTACTTACGCGAAACAATGTAAATACCTTCCCGGGACGCAAGGAGCTGTACATTAAACCCGTTTTATCAAGCTAAGAATCTTTCCAGTATTTGAAAATATTTTATATTTATGTGCATAATATGCAAACGATTTCACATAGCATTCCGTCTTTGTGGAAATTGGGGGCAAATATTTAGTCAGCGGGGTATTTAGCAATGGCGTGCTGGTTACAGGTCTAATTAATATTTTTGAAAGAGTCTTGTGTTTATGTAAATATTCTGTATGGCGTGTGCTGGGAGCTACGAACGGCACGCACCGCCGCGCTGCCGTGTGTTGGTTGTGACGCCGCGCCACCACCACCGCGCTTGTCACGGGTAGTCATATCATGTTGTATTACTTCTTTTGGCCATCAAGATTACCAACTTATGCATACCTTGAGTGGGCTTTAGTTTCAAAATCAAAGCAATTTGTTTGATTAAACTTGTTCGGATCGGAAAACAAAACTAAAACTTAATATGATTATCATTAAAATACAAATTATTAGAGGAACCTTTTCTGTTAAGCAACGGTATCTCAATAGAATACAATAATTTGTTTACAAAATTAGAAATTTTAATGCAAATTCTTACAGTTTTGGAGGGATAAATGATTCGCTATTTTCGCCTTAGTTAATAATCCTAAATAAGAAGTCATAGATATTAGTTTTTTTACGATATAGAGTTTGTATGAGCGTTTGCTTGTAGTAAAATATCGATTTAACATATATAAATATGAGTATTACTCCTAAAAAGGAAAAACATGACTTTAAGAAGAGCTTCAACTTATTTCTAAATCTTAGGAGTCACTCCACTGGACATCATTGACACCAAACCAGTACAGGATATATGGAGGCAGAATAAACCAGAAGTGCATCGGTACAAGGTAAACCTCTATTATACACCTGATTTTAAAACATATTCAACTTTGAGAGTAAACATGAATCAACAGCTTATTTTCCATAAACTTTTTTGTATCAAACAAAACTGCATAACACTGTTATGCTTGACTTTGAATCAAATTTTTCCAGATTCCTTAATTTTATGTTTTAAAGATCAATTTCAAACTGAAATGTCTTGTAATAACTATGGTACATTATCACTCTAATAAGCGAAAGAACGCAACTTATTTGAATAGTTAGTCAAATGTTGAGTATATACGTACTTTTCATTTATAGTGTTCAGTATTATATATGTGTACTTATAAAGGTTTTGCGTGCCTTTGAAACGTAGATAACTCTTATTTCTGTAAAATGTTAAGTTCCGTATCTTTCGACCGTGAGGGTCAAACAATGTGTGCCAAGATAAGTGATTTCACATTGGAATTTACTTTATACTTTGAAATCTTTCCACGTGAATTTCTGAGCTAATTTATTCATGCTACTTGCCTCCTGGATTGATTGTACGACTTAAAAAATAAGGTTACATACCTTGTCGTCTTCAATCCTCTAGATTAATAGATTACTAGTTTCGTTACTAGTTTTGTCCCATTATCAAATCTTGATGTATCACAGAAGAAAATACTGTTTTTTTACGAGTTTCAATACATTTCACACTAACCACAAACTTGTACTAACACAAAAAAGTTAAACATTTAAACATTACAAAAAAATCATAGTGAGTGTGCACATTATTTCCTATGTGTGGCCGGCCAAGGACAAGAGCAAACATCTTTTAAACTCAAGACGACAGTATTTTCTTCTGTGATACATCAAAATTTTATAATGGGACAAAACTAGTACCAAAACTAGTAATTATTAACCTAGTGGATTAATGACGAGAAGGTATGTAACCTTATTTTTTTAAATTCTGAGCTAAATTATGAGCATAAAATCTTTTTAATGATAATTTATAATATATATTACAAATCTACTTAGGTATCTATGACGTAAATTTATATTTCACAGAATAATAACACTTCAAAGATACAAAAATAATAGGTTTTATCTAAGGGAAGAGAAACGTTTTTATCGTAATTTTTCAGTAAACTCAAAAGTAATAAGCTTCGTACGCCATTCGTACTTTCAACTACAAACATGTTACCAGTGCCCCCTTTCCACTTATCTCCCTCTTTTGGAAACCCGTACTACTGCCTTCTTTCTGGTTCAGCTATTCCACAGTATTGAGTCGACTCTGGCGAAAGCCTAATTTAATGATCCCCTTCGTGCGGTCGGACCTGACCACCCTCTGCGGTTTCCAGCCTCTCGAGGCCAGACAGCAGGTGAGCTACGGGTGACCTCTGATTGATATGTCGTGAGGTGTGGACAGGTCGCGTGAGCCAGACGGAAGTGTGGTTCGCAGATGTGCGCCGGAAGCCACAGCCTGTCCGTCAAAACAAGTATGTTGCCCCCAGTGCCTTCTGTATCTGTAATTGCTCATTTCCTCGCTGGACACCGTTCTTACCCGAGTTAAACACTCTTGCACTCCAGTAATGACAGGGTGCGGGTCCCCGGTTAACGGTTGATGCGTTATTCCTAACTACGATTCCTAATTTGTGAATGTAAATGAGTTCTTCCGGGAGTTCGTGCCTGTGGCTTCGGCCGCCTACGTTGGCTCCGGAAACGCCGTCAGCTAACAAGGTTTAGGATTGAGAGGGTGAGAAGTGCCAGGTATATATTAAACGGAGACTAAAACTAAACACCAAAGTTAGTACAGTGTTAAAGTGATTGCAATGAATAACCAAAGTTTAAATTATTACAACTGTATATTGAACAACATAAAGTGTCGAAAACTGATGACTGTCTAGTGTACCACAGTAGTGCGCTATAGTTTGTGGAAAAGAGTTTTTTCCATAACTATTACGTAATTGTCTCGGTTTTATTTAATTTACACGAG
The DNA here is from genome assembly GCA_963675035.1 of Allygus modestus. NCBI lineage: Eukaryota > Metazoa > Arthropoda > Insecta > Hemiptera > Cicadellidae > Allygus > Allygus modestus. Next base: position 2,238,653 of record OY776114.1, on the reverse strand, counting down.
TACCGGAACAATAGTAAAGAGTGTGGCGCCTAAAAAAACCCAACAACACGAGACTCTAGATTGTGTGGATATTATGAGCAACCGAAGTTTTCACTTCCCTACAAACTACGGACTATGTATTTTACCAGGTGAATTCAACTAATTGTAAGGGTGAAGCATAAACATGTTTGTTACCAGAGATGTAATTGTTCTTGTAAGCACAAAGTTAATTATTAAAAAAGATTAGGTAAAAGCTATACAAACTTGTTGTTAGTAGGGAAGTCAATTGTAGTAGTTATCTACCGCATCAAAGATAATCATAGAAAATCACGATCTTAGCTTTTATACTTAATATATATAATGAGTAAAATAAATTTGCAAAACTGCAAATACTACATTCAGAACGCAAAGGACAAAATATTATACAACAAATTCGTACATTACTGATCCAGTTAGAATCATAATTGAAAGCGCCAATAAAAAAATAAGAAAACAAAGGCAAGAATTGAAGATCGTTAACACTGCATCCTCATTACTTATAACAATAAATAATAAAACCTAAATAAAGAAAACTGTTTATTTTTTAGGTATTATTTACTGCTTTTGGATGTGTTAACAAATGTTGAATTTTTTAACAGTCTAAACTCTGGTCGTTGTTACTACGAGTACTTCAATACTCTAAATTAGGCAAAGAAATTTTATATTTGGTCTTTATTTTGTGCTTTATTGTTATAGATTTCAAAACATTCTTATCTTCATTATGATTTTAAGGCTATATTTCGTTACAGTTGGCTATACTATTGTAATGTACCATGTATAAACACATCTAACGCACAGGTACAGATGTGAATAATATGAATAATTATGGAATGCGTTTTATTGGCCATTGTGTGTGTATCAATCCCTAACCATCCAGATTTAAGATTAATCTCTGTTTTATTATAAATAATTCAAAACATAAAGAAGTATATTATATGTTTCCCTGTTTTCCATACCGACTTTCTTAAGAAAACGTTTTACTCATAATTCACCTTGTACTTTAGTTTTTTATATCCAAAGTACAGTACCACTAAAAGATGGTACTTCAGAGATGTGGTTTAGTTTCACTCTATCTAATTTTAATAGTGATTGTAAATTGTAAAATGGAACAAATGTAAGGTTGTCGGTTCAATAAAGAATGTCGGCCATTTATCTGTCTTCGCAGTGAGGAAATATAGTTTACTGTTGCACGAAAGTAAAGTCATAATTCAAATCTGAGGTAAAACGGTGTAAATGTAGAACTAGCATAAATTACAATCTTACTATCGCATTACGCTCCTAATGCGCTTAAATATGTAGTTAGCTAATCTGTCCGTATAAATCAGCAAAGACTTGACATGCGCTGAGAATATTTCACATTATAGACCAAGTAAGTACAGTGATTCGTATTGCTTAGCTGCTACATAAGTAATTGAAATCCCCACATCACTTTATGTCAAATCCCAATAAATCAATAAAATTAATCAGTTAAATGTATGATATTCTGATGTTTTAACAGGTTGATATAATACGTTTTAAAGGATTTTTGAAATACAGTTAACATGTTAAATTAATGTATAGTCAGCACCATTTATGTTCAGTATTACAATATTTTTAATAGAGATCATAGCTAGAAACCTAAATAAGTGTATATATATAATATTGGTTGGTTTTGTTACTTTTGAGTTATTTTACATAATATATGGGTACATTTTTGTAAATTTACACATGTAGGATATAAATTAACACAAAAGTCACAAAACCCACAGACACCCCGTATATTGTCACTAGTGGCATTATATTAAAGGCAAATACGGAAAATAATCATCATCTTATAAACAAAACGAGTTCGCACGCAGCACGCTGACGTGAGGGAAGTGAATTTCCACATAAAAACTTGTAAAACTCAAAATAAGTGTAAAAACATCCATTTGTCCAATTTTTATTGAAATCTGAAAACATTGTTTTTTTGGCTGTTCTGATACACCTGGTTTCATTTACTTGCAAAGCTGGGAATACATTTTTACGCCTTATAAGGTTAGGAGAAGGACCAGACAGGCTTGAAAGTAGGCGTGAGGTTGCTGGGGATAATAAAAGTACTCTAACAAAGGAATAACAGGCTTTTCTAGTGTAAAACCCCCCATAAGACAACGTACTGTGTTAACCCGATACACATTTTCTTTAATAACTCGGTAAATATTTATGCTAGAATGACGAGAGAGGGCTTAAAACTTTCGTCTTTCTAACTCCCATCTTTTAACATGCGTTAACTTTACATCTGGGGCTTTTCTGACCCTTTTTGGGCCCAAAAACCCAAAATTTGAAAGATTAATCCCCAAAAAATGGGTTTACAGTTTTCCGATTGTTTTGCCCAACGAACTTGTCTAACAGGTTATAGAAAGGAACGTCGCTACCAAATTTGAAGTAAATCGGACAAAAAATGCGACCGCTAGAGTGCATACACATATATATATATAGACATATATATATATATATATATATGTCTATATATATATATATAATAATATTAACATTTTAAAAATCAGCAGCCCTAATCAATCAGAAATATTCAATATATATATATATATATATATATATATATATATACATATATAAAATTTTGAACGACCCCCCAAAACGTGTTCAGGGGGTCACGTTAGGAACTTCTATGGTGGTCCCGGGCTTAAGTTTCACCGTGCGGGTCATGCTAATATTTCACTTTCTAAAGGAAATTCACTAATAAGGGGGATTTAGTAGACGGGCTGCCGGCGAAACTATGAGTTTAAAATCATGGTGTGTGTGTATTTTAAAGCCCTAGGCCTAGATGTGCCTTCTGGGGATTTTGAAAACATCCAGCTCTGCCCCTGGGCTTTCAAAGTTGAAATTTTAATCTTATGAAAGAATATAAATATTTTTGAACATTTAACAGCTGATGATACTAACAAAACATAGTACAGAATAAAGAACAGCTGTTTCAAGCTGACTTTTGGAATTATATATAATAATATAATACGAGCTGCTCCCCTGCCAAGTTTTGCGGGTATAATCCTTAAAACTGCTGTTTATTGAATCAAGAAAAAACACATGTGACATAAACCAAATAAAACTCTCCTCCATATGAATAACATGGGAACCTGGAAGTCCCGTGGGGCGGAGCCCTAAAGCCTAAATAGAAATTCGGTCTCTGTTACAACTTTTACCCAAAATTACTTCTATATAAAAAAATAATCATCGAAATCCGTCAAGTGGTTGTCTCGCAATCTGCGGGAACCAAATGACCCGATCATTTTAATAATATAATAAAAGTATATGAGCGTGATAATCACAAAGACAAATATTTGCTCAAATTCGAGCATCTGGATTCGCTTGATATAGCAAAACAAATATACACATAGAAATCACATGTTTTCCGTCTAGATTTTCGTCCGTTAAACATTGGTCGAAAACTGCCAGTTCTATTGAGCCAAAAATTGTTAAAAGAGATAACTATTATATATTTAAATATATTATTAGTTTTCACCTTAAACGATTTTGGTGATAGCTCATATAAGCCCCATCCAGTTTCAGAATTCTTAGCTGGTTTTAGGTCTCGACCAATTAAGACACTTAAAACAACTAAAAAAGTTGATTCTTTAAAGAAATATTAAATAAAATTGTTAAATGTGATAATTTTTCCTCTTCGTCGATTTATATTATTCTTGATAAATATATAATCTTTATAACTTTGTGATAAATGATACAGAAAAATAATGTTTGTATTTTGTTGTAGAAATATTTTGACACTGAGGAATCAACTAGATGGCTCTCCAAAACAACTAAACTTTATAAAAAGAATATTACTTTTGATAGATAACTAAAACATTATTACATCTACAGCTAAACATAATTTTTGTTATAAGTGATATTTTTTTATGAGCCTTTGTTGATAGGATAAAGTAGTTACCGAGGAATAGGGCTTAAATCATTCGCTTAGCGGCCTTACTAATGACGGCTATGCTAGTGACTTAATCATTTCTGACCTTTACTCCCTTTCAGAAACGATCAATTTTTACTTCAAAACAAATACAAATAATTTAAAACTCAATCAAATAAATGTTTATTACAACTAATCCAAACTGTTAATTTATAAGACGTATCCAAATTCCATAAAAAACGTATACTCCGTTTATTCCAAAAATATAGGCTACAATTATCATTGTTATGACAAGCATCTAAACACTTACTGTTTGAAACAACAACTAAGCTTGATGATAGACAACGTGAACAACCGCGTTGATTAACCAGGCTGGAACAATAGGGCTCAACATCATCAGTTTGTAAATAAAGTAGTGTATTCGGAGCATAACTCAACAAACTTAGACCATTTGGCTAGTTTATCCATTAGCCCTAAATAATTGCATGTAATTATTGCTTATCTCATCTAGGAGTCACAAAGTTTAAGGTAATGTGGATTGTTATCACTAGATAATTAGGATCTTGATAAAGCTTTGGCTCAACGACCATCGCAGCTGTTGGACCGTCCGGTCGCATAATAGTGGACCTCGGCCATGTTAACTAATTACTGTTGTCTGGCGTGCTACGTTATAACCAGCGAGTAGGAACTGACTGTACTCCTCTTATCATATCTCTTATTCAAATGAGAGCGTGTAGATATGAAAGTAGTTGGCTAATTTGTTCTTTAAACTCCTCTTTAAATGCTGTTAAGTGTGGGTAAACCGCGAATCTTTCATAAACAATGCAAAAATACTCAACAAAAGTCCAACGAGTAATTTTTTGAGAGGTTTGTTGGAAAGAGTACAAAAATATTTCATATTATATAAAGTTATATTGTAATGACAAATAATAATAATTTCTTGTTCAACATACATTATAAATTCTACAAAAAGTGTGTAATTAATTAGATATTTTCATAGTATATCACTTATAACCTACGTTATTTTATTTTCGTCATAAATATTTGTAAACATACACAGTTTAATTAGAATATCAAAATCAGGAAATGTTTTGCTATAAGCTATTTATATTTACAAGTCTTTAACTATTTAAGGGGTGGAGGTTTTTTGCCTAAAAAATATTAGAAAAGAATGTTATGTTGAATATGTTACATTGTTTTCATGTAGGATATAATATAGCAGTCTCTTCTATTCATCATAATATAATCACGATAGCAACAAGTTAACAAATATTGGTATCTATGCCGAGGTATGTTTTTACACGTCAGAAATATCATATTCTAAGGGTACCACTCTGTCTACCTTCAAAGTTCCTATTTTAATCTTATGGAGAATGTTTTATTATGGTCACATGGTTACTTAAACATATGTTCATATTTTAGTTTTGCAATAAAAATAATGTGTATTAGTAAAATAGTGACGCTTTTAGATCCGAGCTCAAGTTTAACGGCCGAGGCTGGAAAATGAGCGAGGATCGAAAAGCCGCTTTTGGTCCTTGAGATAAACTATATTTTTCATCATACTGCAAACAATATGAACATAACAATTTCTCAACAACTAAATTGTGTTCACTTTTAGTGAATTTTCCCTAAAGGGAAGAGGCTATTACCGTAGGTGGCATGGTAAGACTTAAGACCGAGACCATGAAAACTTGTTGTTTTCAGGTTCCCAGATGCCAAAAACACCATTCGTTCTAATTTATATATATATATATATATATATATATATATCTATATATATATATCTATATATATATAAATGTGTGTGTGTGTGTGTGTGTGTGTGTGTGTGTGTGTGTCCGTTAACGCGATAACTTTTGAATGAAATGCCCGATTTTGATAAAATTTGGCACAAATGTGGACAGTAACATTTATGACTTTAAGTTTGAAAACCAGATCGATCTGTCTATGGAAAGGGGGTTTAAAATGTTTCAAAAATCAGATTTTTGAACTTTTTACCCGAAAATTAAAAAAAACTAGATTTTGGTTATAACCATTTTATAGAGCTTAAAAAACAAACAATTTAGTACTTTGAATCATTAGGTTATGTTAAGTGTAAAAAGGTTAAAAGACGTTCATAAAATTTCCCATGTTAATCTTATCGGAATACGGTTTTTAGATTTTCCTCAGGTAATTTGACTAAAAACTCCACATTTCTGTCTACCAAAAGTTTAGCTCTACAAAGACATCATTTTGGTGTTTTAATTGTTGTTCTACGTCCAACCGTTGCAATGATATTCAAAGTACTAAACACAGTACGTTGTCCAAGTTTATCCCTATGGAGAATAAATAAAATTTTATATCTCGATTATTTATGAATGTATAATGATGAAACTTGGTATGTGGCTTCAAATAGTTGTGTATATTGATATTTGCACAAAATAAATTGTTTTTTGTTGATTTTTTCCGGTAGCAGCAAACCTGCATACTCGGTCCCCATGTTATTCATATGGAGAATAAGTAAAGTTTTATATCTCCCTTAGTTATGAACCTAAATTAATAAAACTTGTTATGTAGCTTCACCTGGTTGAGTTATATTGATAATAGCAAAAAAACACATTTCTTATCTTCCTCGTTGCAGCAAACCTGCGTACTCAATTCTAATGTTATTCTTATGAAGAATATATATCACTTATTAATGAATGTATTTTTGTGAAACTTGGCAAGTGGCTCTAGGTAGTAGTGAGACCCATATATATGCATTGGAAATCCTCTGAGTACGCAGGTTTGCTGTGACGGGAGTATTTTACTATTACAAGTTTGCTTCCTTAATGATCTTATTGCTCTTCTAAACAAACAGCTGTTACACAAGTTTTCATTGTTGACAGTTGAATTAATCATATTAACAGCTGATAACCTCGACCAACAATTTTCATCCAATGATAATTTTAGTCCTAGGACGAAAAACATCATCAAAATGATCCTTTCAGTCGAGGTCATCAGCTGTTAATACTTTGGAGTAAAGACAACAACTTTAGCATCTCAACTCATGTGTTGAAAATAGCCGTGTTTGAACCAGTATGACGAAAAGATAATTTTGTTTAGTATATTTGAAACATGTACTCTTGATGGAGGCTTAAGCTGGAAATTTGAGTTTTGTAATTAAAAATAATGTTTGTTAATGTTGTTTCTGTTAATTAAATATATGTTCATTATGTTTACTACAGACTTACATCTGTTTTTCTCGCGGGTGGTTAATTTATATAAATGCAGATTTTCTTGGTTATCTAAACTCTTAAAATCTATCAATCCAAAACGTTGCTTAGGAGCCATTTTATGAACCATTTAATATACAATTATACTAAAAAAACCTATACAAATTCTGAAAGTATTAGTATTTTAACGATTGTTCAATTTTTCAATTATTAAATCGTACTCAACAAAAGAAATTAGAAAACATTCACGATACCACTTCAAATGTAAGATACTATGAAAACGTTACACTACGAATATTATATTCAAACTACACCATCAAATCAGCTAGCATTAGGTTAGGGTATCAAGGATATGGAACTATATAAAATGTGTTTACGGTACAATGGGTATTTGACGTAAATATCCGAACTTTGTGTATTTGTGTGATTTAGAATTCGTTGCAAAAGAAGCATATTTCAATGCTGATTGGACGATTTGGATGGCTTTAAAAATAATGAATTGTCAACCAACTATATCTTGATATAATAACCAACGCTGATTCTCAAACTTATACACAAATGTAGAACGAGTTAAAAGTACAATACTGTGCTATCGTTATGTTAGGAACTTTATATAGGTACCTAACCAAAAGTTAACTAAAAATGAGTATCTGATTCCGGTTTGAATATTTTTTTATTTTAATATTACATAGTTTTAATTGTGACAACACCTGAGGATTTTTTAAATAAAGCCTAGAGCATAAATGTTTTAAAATGATCAAATTAAAACTCTAAATACAAAGGAAGTCGGGTTTCTAGACTCAGTTATTAATCGTAATTGGCAATGGAATCAAATCCATAGGCCCAGTTAATAATTGCAATTAGTTTGTGGAATAACAACCACATGCCCAGTTAGTAAACGTAATTAGGTAGTGGAATCAAATCCATAGGCCCAGTTAATAATTGCAATTAGTCTGTGGAATAACAACCACATGCCCAGTTAGTAAACGTAATTAGGTAGTGGAATCAAATCCATAGGCCCAGTTAATAATTGCAATTAGTCTGTGGAATAACAACCACATGCCCAGTTAGTAAACGTAATTAGGTAGTGGAATCAAATCCATAGGCCCAGTTAATAATTGCAATTAGTTTGTGGAATAACAACCACATGCCCAGTTAGTAAACGTAATTAGGTAGTGGAATCAAATCCATAGGCCCAGTTAATAATTGCAATTAGTCTGTGGAATAACAACCACATGCCCAGTTAGTAAACGTAATTAGGTAGTGGAATCAAATCCATAGGCCCAGTTAATAATTGCAATTAGTTTGTGGAATAACAACCACATGCCCAGTTAGTAAACGTAATTAGGTAGTGGAATCAAATCCATAGGCCCAGTTAATAATTGCAATTAGTCTGTGGAATAACAACCACATGCCCAGTTAGTAAACGTAATTAGGTAGTGGAATCAAATCCATAGGCCCAGTTAATAATTGCAATTAGTCTGTGGAATAACAACCACATGCCCAGTTAGTAAACGTAATTAGGTAGTGGAATCAAATCCATAGGCCCAGTTAATAATTGCAATTAGTCTGTGGAATAACAACCACATGCCCAGTTAGTAAACGTAATTAGGTAGTGGAATCAAATCCATAGGCCCAGTTAATAATTGCAATTAGTCTGTGGAATAACAACCACATGCCCAGTTAGTAAACGTAATTAGGTAGTGGAATCAAATCCATAGGCCCAGTTAATAATTGCAATTAGTCTGTGGAATAACAACCACATGCCCAGTTAGTAAACGTAATTAGGTAGTGGAATCAAATCCATAGGCCCAGTTAATAATTGCAATTAGTTTGTGGAATAACAACCACATGCCCAGTTAGTAAACGTAATTAGGTAGTGGAATCAAATCCATAGGCCCAGTTAATAATTGCAATTAGTTTGTGGAATAACAACCACATGCCCAGTTAGTAAACGTAATTAGGTAGTGGAATCAAATCCATAGGCCCAGTTAATAATTGCAATTAGTCTGTGGAATAACAACCACATGCCCAGTTAGTAAACGTAATTAGGTAGTGGAATCAAATCCATAGGCCCAGTTAATAATTGCAATTAGTCTGTGGAATAACAACCACATGCCCAGTTAGTAAACGTAATTAGGTAGTGGAATCAAATCCATAGGCCCAGTTAATAATTGCAATTAGTTTGTGGAATAACAACCACATGCCCAGTTAGTAAACGTAATTAGGTAGTGGAATCAAATCCATAGGCCCAGTTAATAATTGCAATTAGTTTGTGGAATAACAACCACATGCCCAGTTAGTAAACGTAATTAGGTAGTGGAATCAAATCCATAGGCCCAGTTAATAATTGCAATTAGTTTGTGGAATAACAACCACATGCCCAGTTAGTAAACGTAATTAGGTAGTGGAATCAAATCCATAGGCCCAGTTAATAATTGCAATTAGTTTGTGGAATAACAACCACATGCCCAGTTAGTAAACGTAATTAGGTAGTGGAATCAAATCCATAGGCCCAGTTAATAATTGCAATTAATTTGTGGAATAACAACCACATGCCCAGTTAGTAAACGTAATTAGGTAGTGGAATCAAATCCATAGGCCCAGTTAATAATTGCAATTAGTTTGTGGAATAACAACCACATGCCCAGTTAGTAAACGTAATTAGGTAGTGGAATCAAATCCATAGGCCCAGTTAATAATTGCAATTAGTCTGTGGAATAACAACCACATGCCCAGTTAGTAAACGTAATTAGGTAGTGGAATCAAATCCATAGGCCCAGTTAATAATTGCAATTAGTCTGTGGAATAACAACCACATGCCCAGTTAGTAAACGTAATTAGGTAGTGGAATCAAATCCATAGGCCCAGTTAATAATTGCAATTAGTCTGTGGAATAACAACCACATGCCCAGTTAGTAAACGTAATTAGGTAGTGGAATCAAATCCATAGGCCCAGTTAATAATTGTAATTAGTTTGTGAAATAACAACCACATGCCCAGTTAGTAAACGTAATTAGGTAGTGGAATCAAATCCATAGGCCCAGTTAATAATTGCAATTAGTTTGTGGAATAACAACCACATGCCCAGTTAGTAAACGTAATTAGGTAGTGGAATCAAATCCATAGGCCCAGTTAATAATTGCAATTAGTTTGTGGAATAACAACCACATGCCCAGTTAGTAAACGTAATTAGGTAGTGGAATCAAATCCATAGGCCCAGTTAATAATTGCAATTAGTTTGTGGAATAACAACCACATGCCCAGTTAGTAAACGTAATTAGGTAGTGGAATCAAATCCATAGGCCCAGTTAATAATTGCAATTAGTTTGTGGAATAACAACCACATGCCCAGTTAGTAAACGTAATTAGGTAGTGGAATCAAATCCATAGGCCCAGTTAATAATTGCAATTAGTCTGTGGAATAACAACCACATGCCCAGTTAGTAAACGTAATTAGGTGGTGGAATCAAATCCATAGGCCCAGTTAATAATTGCAATTAGTCTGTGGAATAACAACCACATGCCCAGTTAGTAAACGTAATTAGGTAGTGGAATCAAATCCATAGGCCCAGTTAATAATTGCAATTAGTCTGTGGAATAACAACCACATGCCCAGTTAGTAAACGTAATTAGGTAGTGGAATCAAATCCGCAGGCCCAGTTAGAAAAAATAATTATAATAGCGGTCAAGAGTGTTGACAAATGGGCTATAGCCAATAGCATGATTGTACGCTGTCACTGTTGTAATTTGTATACAGAAATTATCACTGAAATGTTATTCCGATTGGCTGGTGTGAAGTTTTGACAATTCACCTCGTCTACTATTGGCTGATCTTAGTTGAAAGCCCTGCAAGCCACGCCCTCAACTGGCAACTCTCTTGCCCGCTATTATAGGGGCATACAAAAAAGGTCCAGTTAGTAATCATAATTAGGTAGTGGAGCCCAATTCACGGGCTATGTTAATAATCATAATAAACTCATAATTAGTATTAAACAAAATACAACAATACATTCTCATACTTCAACAATAAAAATCATAAAGCTATCGGTGCAGTTTGATACAAAAGTGTATTTTGATACCTCGAGAAAATTATACACATTGCCAATGTACTATTTTATAGGTTTGTCGTTGATGAAACAAAAGAACATCAGTGGCCCCAGGACTCGTCTCTGCGCAGTGATTGAGTAGTTACACAATTCATTGCCGTATGTAAACTAGGATTTATGGCGTTTAATTATGGTGGCACAGCAGATAAGTTCTCAGCAGTAAATCGTAAGGTGTGCGCTTGCGCCAGGCTTTTCACACGTAGCAGTCACTACACATGCGCGCGGCGTGGCAGTGGTTCCAGCACCTCCCGTCGTGCGAATCGCGTAATGCGACCATGGCATTTTTGATTGTTCATGGCAAAAGATTAATATTAAAAATATAATTGTAGTGATTAGAAATTTAGAACTTAACAATATTTATTCCATAACAACGTTATCAATGTATCGGAATTTACAAAAAATCTAATTTTATGCGAAAATCTTTTAACCAGGCAAGACAGGCCTGAGTGAGTACTATCTTCCTCATCCCTAGTCAGGTTTTGCCCTTTTTGGGAACTATTCCGAAGTATGCCTAAGTGGGACAAGAAAGGTACAAACTCTTATCAGAATGGCAGGACTGGGATGAATCTTGAATGTGAGGTGCAATTTCAATGACTTTGCCACCTCACTCAGTTGCATTTTTTAAGAAGAAGTTAAGAAGATAAATTAATATATTTATTGATACGGAAAGCTGAGTTGACCGACCATCTTTTTTACTACATCTTCAACAAATATAGTGCACCCTCTAAATGCATTATTCATAGTCTAGTGGAAATTAGAAGAGACATGCTCGCTTTTCAACAAAATAATATAAATCCTGATAATAAACAGATATAGGATACATTATTTAGCACATCTCGAACCAAATGTAACCTATCGATTTGTGCCAAGATGTATGGACATGTATGGTGCTATAAGCATCGCTCTAGGAAAAATATACTGATTTTATAGAGTGGAATGCAGTTAGTGTTAAAGATTTGTTGCGGTTGAGTAGGCCCTAAATGTAATAAAACTGTGCACTGTTTTTCAAAAAGTTTTAGTCGAAAAGTTATATACTGTACCGGGCGTCCCGCTAGATTATAGGACAAATGCAGGATTTGGTTAAACTCACCAAAAGAAGCATAAAACTTGAAATGGACTTTTTAGCGAATTTCCCATGTAGGGCAGAATTTCCCCCGTAGGTCTCATGGTAAGACTTAAGCCCGAGACCATGATAACTTTTCATTTTGAGGTCCCCAGATGCCAAAAACACCATTCGTTCAAATTTATATATACATATATATAAATATATATATATAAACATGTGTGTGTATGCGTGTGTGTGTGTGTGTGTGTGTGTGTGTGTGTGTGTGTGTGTGTGTGTGTGTGTGTGTGTGTGTGTGTGTGTGTGTGTGTATGTGTGTCCGTAAGCACGATAACCCTCGTAAAAAGGTCCAATCTTAATGAAATTTGGTACAAATGTGTAAAGTACTATTTATTTGAAGGAGTTCGAAAATCACACGAATCACACCATCCGAAGGGGGGTTTTGGGGGGTTTTGTACATGTAATTTTTATTTAAATCAAATTTTAATTTTTACCATTGAATTCAACAACAAAAATTTGGTATTTTGATCATTGCTCTACGTCAATTGGTTACTGAGATATGGAAAGTGCTAAACACAGTACGTTGTCTAATGTTATTCTTATGGAGAAAAAGACAAATTGTATATCTCGCTTATTTATGAACATAAACTGACGAAATTTGGTATATGGCTTCATCTGCTTGAGGTTTATTGTTGTTTGCACAAAAAAACGTCGCCTATGGTTCCCGTAGCAGCAAACCTAGGTACATGGTCCCCATGTTATTCTTATGGGAAAATAATTAAAATCTTATATATCGCTTATTTATCAATGTATATCGATGAAACTTGGTATGTAACTTCACTAAGATGAGTTCTATTGATATTTGCATAAAAACCATTATTTTGTGTTCCTTATTGCAGCAAACCTGCGTACTCAAACCCAATATTATTCTTATGGAGAGTAATTAATATTTTAAAAATCGCTTGTTTGTGATTATATTTCTTATGAATCCTGTTAAGTGTTTTAATGTGTTATGTTATATATTCATAGGAAATTCGCTGAGTACGCAGGTTTGCTGTGACGGGGGTATTTCTAAATCGCTTTGTTTTCTTTCTGTCTCCCTGTATGTGATTTTGATCAATACAGAATATTTTAAGACCTACTTAAGGTACTAAATCAAAACTTGGCTCGTGTACTGTAATCGTTTAGAGCTAACTCCGTAATGAATTTGGTGTTTCTAACTTTAAAAACTTCAAATTGGCGGCCAGTTTAATAATTTAGAGCTTAATATCTTGAAAAAAGGAAAGTGTTAGACTAATTGAATGACACTTAGAAAATATTATATTTACATTTTATTTCTGTATTTATTAAGATAATAGGATCACAAAAGTTTTAAATTTTCATTACTTTACAGTAATATAATACACATGCTTTTGGGTATGTCATACAATACGTTTAAGATTTGTTCATGGTTCTTATTTTTATTTATAATTAAAATGGCAAGCAAGTTCCGTTAAGATTTGCTTAAGATTTGTTTAGTAAAAAGATCTGTTAGCAAATTTAATACTTAGTTTCACACATACTAAAAGTAAGGGAGATTTTACCTAATCAGAATACAGAGTAATTAACATTGGAAAATCAATTTACCAACGTATAAATATTTATCGAAAACACAGGACGTCCGGAATATTAATATTTTACACTTGTGTTAAATATATTCTTCCTCAATTAGTGATGTATGAGCCAAGTAATTGGTTTTAATACAATTACACAACGCCTTCCACCAGAGACTAGAATTTCCATACTAACAACCCCATTCTGGGGTAATTTGATACGTAAATTTATAGACGAAGACGTTTTGCTAACGGGCAACACCGTTCGATAACGCCTTTTCGGATAATAATTACAAAACTTCCCATGCGAAAATTATTATTCATATTATTATACTTTCATGGCCATTGTTCAATATCAGTTTAAGGCGGTATTGCTAATGAATGCAGATTAAACAATTTGTTATACTTTGGTGTACAAGCTCCCAGACACCTCCGCAGCGGGCCGCGAACGGCCATTGGCTAGGTTCTAATTGATATGACAGCAGACATTTATCTGATTTATAAACAACTGAATAGACCCGGAACGTTCTTAAGGTATAAATATTTGTATGAACTTTTATCACGTAGTGTGAGTTTAATGTATATAATTGTGAATAAATAAAAGTAGCAAATCTTCGTGTTAAAAAGTTCATCCAGGGTTTAATCATATAGAAATTGCGTTCATTTCAAGCAAAATGATCGAAAGAACAGTATTAATAAGGATACAAAATAAGTTTCATACACAAACCGCATTTAAAGTATAAAGGACAGTTTTACATGAGGAAAACATTACCTTCACGAGGCATTAATCAAGTAATCAAGTATTTATTCTTCATTAAATAATAGGGCTATATATTACAACAGACTTCGTCATACATGTCAACTTAATATATACGATGCCTTAACTTAATATAAATTATATTCATTTTGGCACAGAATTGAAATAGTACTTAAAACTTAATATCACAGAATTTAATCATGCTAATAATTCATGCAGTTATTTAAGTTAGGGTTAAGTCCCCCTATTACACATGTATAAATGCTTGATAACATTTTTTACCTACAGTTTGCGTTACCGTAATCATCAAAAGGTCTTGAGTGGTAGAAGATTGAGGTAAGGGAGATGAGCGAGTCCAAACAAAACAGTTTATCACATAGCAACAACCTTGCCAAGGGCTTAACAATTTTCAATCCTCAATTCTCCAGCCTCACCACAAAATAAAATTTTACTTCGCTAATACCACAACCCCATAATCACGGGCTATTGCAATACCGTGCCAAACACTAGCAACACATCGCCGCACCGTGGTGTGGGTGGTGCTGGTGGCCAAATATTTGCAAATGCGGATAACATCTCCCAAAATCTCCCGGCGAGGAATGAACGTGTCCCGCCATCAGATCCCAATCAAAAACTAGACGTGCAGTCTTTTTGAATCAGCGGTGCCGGAAACAGTAGGTAATTAATATTCGGTTCCGTACTCCAAACGCGCATACATTATCGGGCGGCGGACATGCGGACCCGACATATGTTCGGAATTTATAGGTTGTGAGAACGGCCCGCGTATGTGTTAATTAGCCGGGCTCACCGCGTGAAACGCTTTTTGACCAATTTGAAATTTGATTAGGTCATGGTCGGCCGGGTGTCCGAAAAGTGAAAAGACCGTTGGAAATTTGAGGAAACATAATTAGATTGAGTGCATCAATGTATGGTCTCAAAGTCAGTGGACAAGGTCATTGAATGAAAGTGAGACTTTAAGTGCTAGTGACAATTGATTATGATTTACTAAGGAAGTAATATATTGATGTTAGCTTTAATATGGGAATTAAATGCGGGATAATAGTTTGATCTTCATTTTTTATTATTTTAACTAAATCGTAATAATGTTTAGGGATGAAGAACTGTTAAAATGCTAAAATGCCATTACGTACATACTGTTGACACAAAACAAGACAAAACCCATAAGGCAGAACATTTATAATACTAAATACATTAACCCTCCGATAATGGGGATATATGAAAAAGTAAGACTACTGCGTTATTTAGACATTATTTTGGACATTTTCAATCACTGATTAGTAATGAATAATAGTGATTATTTCATAAATTTGATGGAAATCTCTGGAGTCGTTTTTGAGATCATAGTTGCAAGCAAGCAACCAACCAACCAAGCAAGTAACCAACCAACTAACCAACCAAACATGCAAGCAAGCAAACCTCATATTAAAGTATACGATTTTTAATAATTTAGCTTTTTTTAATTATTAGCCTAAATTATTTTACATCTGACAAAAAAGAGACTAGGTTAGTCGTAATAAGTACTGTACAATTGTATAAAATGCCAAATGATTGAATTAATATGTCCCAGCAAACTTCACAGAAGTTATAAGCTTAGGAGTTGAATTAAAATAATCTGAATTATTCTAAAATAATATTATATAACACTTGCCTAAACCTCTATAGTTTAAAAAAAAGAGGTAAACTAGAGTCCTGACTAAAGTCTCGCCGGAAATAATAAATACAAAGCTATAAAAACTAATATTTAAATAAGTTTATACATAACCAACTACTAAATTAATATTTTAAATGTTTAAAAAACGCGAAAAGTAAAGGGTTGAAGGTTTTGAGCTGAATTCAGAAACCGAAGAAATACTTGCCAAAAGGGGTTTGAAAGTATGAAATTATCTTTGTAAAATCCACCTCTAGAGTTTGGGAAACTGGAGTTTAAAAAGCCGTCCCAATTCATTTGATATTAATTGCACGATTCAAATTTATAAGAGCTTTGAATGTTCTGTTAAACATTGTCCACTGTGAAGTAACACATCGTTTTGGACTCTAAGATATTTTAAATGACCAATGAGGTTTGTCCGTGCGTTTGTAGGATCCAACACAGAAGGCTACTTTTTCCTGCCGCACCCCCACCCATGACCCGGGACTGCAACACGCTTCTATGAGGCAAGCGTTAATGATCACCGCAGCGGACGATAGATGGCAGTGGTCTATCTCGCATCGAGGGTCCGTACCTCGCCGTCACGTAAAGTCCCAAACATTCGTTCCCGGGATTTAGCCTCGCCGGCCACTCGGTAATTAATGAGTTTCTCTTATCTAAGGGATCTAACGCCATTTGCATTTCGCGTGTTCCACTGCCATATTGGAGCACTTCGCTTCCGCTGGCGAGGAATTAAAACCGAACGTAAAACCGAGAGAGTATAAATTGTGGGTAAGTGTAAACACACGGGGTTTGACGATTCATTATCTCCTCGGCTAATTGCGGAGCTTAGTAATTATTTAGGCTCATCACCAAACAAAGCGACGATGGTGTTTAGTCGGTTAAATGACGGAGGAGCTAGGACTCGTGATGGCCCCTTGGCACGGCAGCTCGATAGTGGCTAAATACTGTGATTTGATTGTTAGCTCTAAATATATGCAATGTTACAGACGTAGTTAGCTCTCACAGAGTATACAACTTGATTGTAACTGTGCAACTGCTACCATTGCATGTTTATTGTTTTGAGCTCTTGGTTTTAATAATGATGGTCGTTGCTTTTATGGTTCTTTGTTTCCAAGTATTTCTCTTTGCTATAGAATTAACGGACTGGTTTGTAATAATTGTAAGTTTAAACTTCAAAATTTGAATCCTAAAATATTGGACAAATACTTTTAAAAGAGCGAAAATCCAATAAATCGTGTAGAACTTTTGGGTTTTTATAAGTCAGCTAAATTCAATTGTCATACTCGCTCTTATTCACTCTACTCTTGTAAAATAAAGTTGGCGGCGCGCCTAGATAAAAGTCCTTCAAGACATTGGACATTCTCATAACAGTAAAATATTAAATTGAACATCAATATTCATTATAAGTGACCTCATAACATAAGACTTGAGGCAAGTGATAAGTTAAACCACCAGCTTGATGTCCTCTTTGTGGTGGCCTCTGTCCAAACATTTGTTTTGTCATCACAAACCACATCTTCGCCTCGCAAGTCACAAGTTGAGCCGATGAGGAAGTTACGTATTTCTCTGTACTATCTCCGACTTCCACAAAGTGTTCTTGAACAAATAAAATGAAGAATTATGAAGGGGCAAATGGTTTATGTTGGAGATAAGGAGACTATTTGAACAAATAAGCACCCACATGATGATTGCCTAGGTCTTGCATCGTCGAAACCGAAGGTGGAGGTAGAGTGCAAGGAAACAGAATTAATCTAACGCCCTTCCAAAAGGTCTTTCAAGCAATTTTTAACTCCAACAACACTTTGTGGAAGGTCATCCAGAGATAATACAGGGAAATACGAAACCTCCGCAACAGCTCAACTTTGTAAAGAGAAGATGTGATGTCCATTCGTGTGTTTCTGTACTATACAAAATAATATGTTCTGTCTTTTACATAAATCACTCCTTTCACATAATGTATGTCTAGTATTTTTGTCTCCATGGATAACAGAAATTCTGTTATACATAAATCTTTACCATCATTGTGTTTAAAGGTGCTCAGAGGATATACTATCAAACATACTCTCTTCACACTCTCTGATGTCAGGGTTATACTTGAGGCTTTAGAAGGCTGTAGGGTCTTACAAGGTAATATGGGATTGCATTATGAATTTTATGAAATTCTCATCAAATAACAACGCCATATTCTATGGCTATGAGGCGTAAAAAGAAATTGAAAAGGAAGTCAAATGGTTAAGAAGGTTTAACACCTTTTTGTGATCCAAAACTAATCTGTAGACTCAGCAGGTGAAGTTATAACCTAGACATTTCTAGGTTAGGGCTAGGGTGTATCTGGTTTCGAGGGCTAGGGAAGAGCTCCAAAGTCGAATGTGAAATTTGTCTGGATTTATTTGGCTAAGTATAGCCTTAAAAACTCTTATTCTCTTTGCTTCTAGGGAACAAATCCTGTCAGTAGTGCTTTAAACTGGTGACGGAAAACTTGGGATAACATTAAAGCTATTTCAATTTATTTTAGAAATTGAGGCACTCTAGACAACTTGTGAACAGAAGTGTTAAACACATCATCTTTGATGTATAGTGGTTGGAACCAGTAGAAGAATACCAGTTGAAACATGAGTAAATAATTTCCTATTACTACTAAGCAAATTAGCGCTAGAGCTTTCTCACGGATTGTGTTTGGGTAAACAAGACTGGAAGTATTTAAGCAAGACAGAAAGGCAACTAGTTGGCTTGGCTGGTTGGTTGGTGAGGCTTGGCTCTGATTTCCAGTGGAAACCATTAGATTAGGTGATCCAAATTTCACCACACTTGAATACATATACAATTATAATTTATCTGTTTAACTGATTCGTCATAAACAAATAATTTATAAAACGCTTCCGAAAACAAATTATTAGCCATTCTACAAAGATGGTTTTGTATGCCGGAAATGAGATAACAGTTCACTTTCTTAAAATAACATATATACTCTAAACTAATACATATTTTTCATGGATAGCATGATTATCAACAGTATAGAAAATAGAAGTAATTTACTGCGTTTAAATTGCTTTGAATTCTACTTATTCGATTCCAAGTCCAGTATATCTTTATGTTTGTAAATTCATAATATCATGTTTATAACTTGTTTTATTTAAATGCAATTTATTGTTTAAATTGTAATAAAAACATAAAATTTAAAATTATATTCCAAGCAAGAATGAACAAAACACGTTTTATCATCTATTTAAAGTTCATGGTAAACAGATTAAGATAAGACGTTGATCATCTGAAAGAACTGTATTGAAACAGTTCAAAATTAAGTACCGTATTACATGCACATTTATTAACGTTTAAAATTTGTTTTGTATTAAATGCAGTTTGTTGACATTCTTAAAAACACATTGTAACTTCTGTTTCATTCTCCTCCATTAGGCTGTACGTAGCGTAGCGTTTGTTATGGACACTGGGTATATGGGAATTTAGATCTCAAATTCAAACATAAAAAATCGAAAACGACGAAAGTTTGAAAATTTTTACAGTTCTTAGGTTATATGGAAGGCATATATGGGAGAGAGCTTTAGATAAAAGTGTAAATTACCTCTCATGAACTGCAACAACGTAAACACTTATAAAACAAGCAAAATACGACTAAACTAACATATAGAATTAGATCCTAAACAAAACTGTTTGGGCACTGTACAAGATGACCTTAAGAATAAGTACATTGAATTTACATTGTACATTAACATCTATCTAAATTGAATTTTATAAGTAAATACGTTTCGTAAACAGATTGGATTGAAAACATTGTACCTAAATATGAATAATTTTGCATAAACAAAAGAAATACACAGGCTTGTTTGTTCAGACTAGTGTTTTATGAGTGTGACTGTACTGAAACTGTTTTTTTTTTTTTTTTTGCTAAAAGTGGCCAGGATATACACAAAATTAAAAAAAGGAGGTGGGTGAGTGCGATAATTGAAACATAATTGAATAGTTACCCCTCGTACCATTCACAACAAGTCCAGGGTTTTCATAAAAGAATGATTCTAATGATTCTATTTTGACATTAGGAGCCAAACTATAAAAATAATATTCATTTTACTGAAATTCCCATAAGAAAAATATAAGAATTTTCAATATGCCCACCATTTGTAGCTCTGCAGACATCTACAGATGTTGGATGGTGTAGTCCAACGCTTACACTGTGCAACATGCCCATTGCAAGTGAGGATACTGCCTTAGTTGTCTTTCTCTTACATGAGTCACATTATTGTAACTAAACTATGTTTTTCATTCATCCCAACAAAGGAAAATCCCGTGGAGTGCGGGCTCCTCAGAGGCCAGGATAGGGACCACCTATATCCATCCACATTGAAACATGAAAGATAAACAACTAAAACCTAAAACTTGACAGATTGAAAATACACACGATGTTAACAATCAAAGAGATTACAGTTAATTCAAACAAAACTACTTTAGATGTAGAATCCGTGCCACCAACCTGGATTTTCCAATTTGTCTAGTAGTTTTTTATACGCAGAATCACAACTGCACCATTCGTTTATGCATTTTACGCCAAACAGATATTATTTATTATTACGCTACTTGGTAAAGTACGTGTTATATTTATACCAGTGTAATTTTAAATGATAATATAGTTAATGACACAATTCACTGGCTCATCACTAACGTTCCGATTTTCCAATATTCTGAATAGGTGACATTTTGTGCACTCTGTCTTTACGTCTAAAACAGTAATAATAAAGATCTTTGATTCCAATTTTACCACAAGCATAAGCATAAGCTTCAGTATTATTTTTAATACATCTTTTATTTAAAACAATAGCTTCGAGATCGTAGTTTAAAAGATTAACCAAAGAATGCAGCACGCACACCAAGCGTGCGTTGGGGTACAGTTGTATTTCTCGGGTAAAAAAAACAACAAAAAACACTGGAGCCGCTAGTTTCTAGATAAATAAGTGGGAAATAACAATTAGCAACAGGAATACTGTAATAATAGTGGTAATTGATATAAATTTGTAAAATATATTGGAGATGCAAAAAGGTTACGAAACCATTTCAAGCAATAATTCATATTAGTGGATTGTTATACTGTATTTTGTACTTAAACAACATAAATTTAATTTGTCTTATTTTTTAATCAGATGTTAATCACCACAACGGGATGGACCAAAGAGAATAGTATTCAATTATTTAATGACATTTAAAACAGTTAATTAACCCTACCAAATAACTTAGCCACTATAAATCCATCTGTTCATTTAAAAAATGTACTTACCTCTTGTTTGCATAAATGTATCCATAAAATAGATTTGTCTGAACCTAAAATCCTCCTCTCGTCAATCTACTTATTTGATGATTCTTTCGGAAAGACATTGAACTCCCCTATGAAAACAAAACTAAATTTTTCCTACAAATTAAGGTAAACAACAAATTAGGATACTTTCCTTTAGGAGTATTTGCAAGCAGATTGTTGGAAAAATGCTGATTAGTGAACACACATTAGCAAATACGATTAGTTCATACTACAGTCTTTGAGAATGCCACACTAGTGGTTAACAGAGTAAGAACAATTTAAACAAATATTACTAGTATAAACTTTTTCTTTTCCATTATCAATCCAGAAATACTTAACATAAAAGATAACCTACAATTGAATCATCAGGACTTTATATGAGACGCCGCGAAATAGGAATACCAGGGTTTACCTATTTCCAGGGTATACCAGGATTTTCTTCGACACTTTTAGCCAATGCCAGAGTTGGTAACATATTTGTCAGTATAAGTAAACATTTTTAGTATGCTTTGTTAACTAACATAAAACAGTGAAAGTGATGGATGATATTGCTTTAGTTTTCCTTATGCTTAGGGGGGATGCACTGGCCCCCTGACTTCTGAAGGGGGTTCGTAGATAACAAATATCAACTAATTAATTTCTTAAGAAGAAATCCATTTTTAGTGATTCTGCATTACTTGCACGATTTCAATTAAAGTTAAAATGTTAAAATATCCTGCAGCAGCTTATATAAAATATAAAATCACTTTATATACAATTTTAAATCAGCCTATAAAGTCACTGTAAGGTCCTCATCAATACCATATATCATTCTGCAAAGTTTATAAAACAATAATATAATACAAATACTAAATGAAACTATAAAACAGTTTTACACCTTTAAGCCAACGTATTTCTAAATAAACGGTATCAGGAAACTGACACATACTTTCTCCCTTTTAGCCAAACTTTAATGACAAAAATATTTGTTATTTACTAAATATAGAATATGAAGTATAGATAAATGTACAGAAAATTGTCTAAAATAGTTGTTTTCAGAAATATCCACCCAAATTGCTTTTTTGGAGGCACTATAGAGTCCGTTGCTACCCACAGTAGTTTTGAGAGGGGAAATGCCCCCTTGCCCCCCCCCCAGGGTTAAATAGCAACACATTTCGAACATCATCTGTTGGTCAATGCTAACTTGACCTGCATATCAAATGAAATTGATCAGTAAATAAGAGAGAAATAGTTATTTTTGTATTCCCCATAAGAATAACATTGGACAACGTACTGTGTTTACCGCTAAATGAAAATTTCAATTTTCTCCGCAACTAGCAATCGTAGAATAGTAATTTAAAATACTAATTTATTTAGTTTTTTGAGCTCTTTTTAATGGTGAATAGTAATCTTTTTTAACATTTATGATTTTTTATGAAAAATCCAAAAAACTGAATTTTTGATGTTTTAAGTCCTGTAATTTCTGAACCCGCATTTTTCCAGAAATGCGGGTGGTGTCATTTTGTTGGAAACCTAAAGTTCTACAAACCACGAAAGTTTAATCAAAATCGTTAGAGCCGTTTTTTGAGAAATTTGGATTTTTCATGTTTTTTGGCGGTTTTTGGGGGATAATTACCCTTAAAAATCAAAAATTCAAAAAAATGAAAAAAACGCCTGGAGATATAGTGGATTAGTACCTACACGCCAAATTTCATAAAAATCGGCCCATAGGTTAGGGCTCTAGCTCTGTACACATCCACACAGACACACACACACACACACACAGACACACACACACACACACACACAGACAGACATCACGTAAAAACCACTTTTTTGGGTTCAGGGAGCACCAAAACGAATATTTCCACTGACAACTCAAATTCGAAAATTTTTACGAAAACAATACTTTCTCCATATACTATGTATAGGGGGAGAAAGTAATTAATCTTATTTCATCTTAGGTAGACCATTTAGTTGTTACGTAAGAGATAGACTGTGGTTGTTTGCGAAATCGAAGGACCTTCAGGAAGCAAGCACTTACTTTTGTATTGATCTGATTCGAATTTAGTAATATTAGCTCATGTTACCGATTATTGAACATGTTATGGTATCTAAGTTTAAAATTTAAACTGTTTTGTCCTGTATTAAGTTATTACATAGTATGTATTCAATGTGTTACAGCAAATAAGTTAGTTAAAGTAGTAAATTTCTTAATTCCAATTTCTTATGTTTGTCATCTTGATATATAGTACTCATTGTTTATTGTATTATCTATTTCTTGTAAACTTTATTATTTTGTCTATATATTTATTATAATTAATCTTCATGCACTTTTATGTAATGTTATAAGGCCATCTTTGTATTCAGTCATTGTAAAATGGTGTACTACCGTACAAATAAATAAGTGAAGAAGGAAGAGAGTCCAAATTAATGAGAGCCATCCAAGTGACACGAGATAAATAATACATTTGTGGGTCACAATTCGGTTGCTGTCCGGTTTTTAAGAACTTCTACAGGGACACGAGGTGTAGTTATTTTTTACAGCAAGTATATTAATTATTGTTGTATCTTATAATAGTTAATTAATATTGATTGATTTCTTGCAGTTTATGGATACGCCTGGGCAACATAATCTAACCTATTAAAATACATATCACTCACTCTAAGGAAAGTATGCGGAATGTGAAAACATATGTTTTACTATGACATGTGCTTTGATATTTTTACATACATACTATGTTATAATCAACGCGTATTAAATTAGATCCAACAAATCCTCTACAAGTGGATGTATTTGAAGACTACGAATGTGTCTCAAATGATATACAGTAGGCGTATACACTTACGATGTTGAGTGATACGGTAATTCAGAAAGGTTCTTTGACACTGCTGCATTTTCCATTTCAGGAGTACAAGCATCTATAAATAATCGGAAATGAAGTCAGGATGGACTTAATTTCCGGCAGAGTAATTTACATGTGAGCTTATGCATAAATTTTCCGCGCCACGCCGCCGCAGCACGCGCGCTGATGTGAGGTGGTTGTGGCGACGGCCGCCAGGGTGCAGCACTGACCAGTCGTCACCGTCGCCCCTCCTCCTGCGACGTGTTGGCGAGAACGTAGGAGAGCTTCTCTCATAGTCGCATATTGCAAATGGATATGTAGTCGTCAACAGTTAAGGGCACCTGTCATGGTACCTATACTCTAATAAAAGCTGTAATAAAGTTTCATTAATAAAATAAAGCACATACATGAACAAAACTACTTTATAAGTACGAGTCTAAATTACAGGGTATATATTGAAATATATATACCCTGTAAATCTCTTACAGATTTGAATAAAGAGTTTCTGTGTATAAGGTGGGCAAGGGCTCTCCACAAGTTTTTTTGTTAAGTTTGTAGAAAACGTAAACTTCATAGATTGGTGCAGACGATACCACAAAGAGCACATGTTAACTTTATAAGTATTACACATAGTGCCACAATTTATACAAATAATGATGCAGCAGCTACGATGGCGAATCTCTTGGTAATATCTCATTGTAATCACAGAGGATAGCTCATGCGAACCCAAGATTAATTGTTTCTGTTACTCCTCATGTATCTGCAAGATTTTAAACGAAAACCACTCTTTAATCCTAGTGGTTTGTCGTTTTTTGAAAGTTGCCAAATCCTATGGTTGGGTTAAAAAATACTGAATTTCACACAATAAAACATTATTAAAACCAAAATAAACAAATATTTCTTAGTTATTGTCTTTCGGTCCTTTCATTA
Organism: Allygus modestus; assembly: GCA_963675035.1. NCBI lineage: Eukaryota > Metazoa > Arthropoda > Insecta > Hemiptera > Cicadellidae > Allygus > Allygus modestus. Next base: position 2,213,299 of record OY776114.1, on the reverse strand, counting down.
CTAACAAAACAAAATGTTGGTAAAAGAACAAAAGGGATGCTTAGTAAATGACCAATATGTGTTTGATAAAATAATGAAGAAATATATGCACTACATATATGTACAGTATAAGCATACCATGAATATTTTGATAAAATCCCTCGCCCCTGGTTATTAAAAGTATCGTATATTTACAAAATCCGTTAAACAACATTTTAAGAATAAAATTATGGAAATACACAAAACGAACCATATTTAATTATGGGTAGTGATGAAAAGTCTATAAATGAAGTGGAAGAAACGTACTCTAGGGTTATATCTTTTAAAGTAACATTACTTGTACCATGGAAGTTAATGAAAAGTATAGTCTCGACTATAACTACAAAACATGTTTATATTTCTTATTGTTGATTTCATTAATCGTAATGTAATTGTAATTTTTAAACGGAAAATTTCAGATTGCTTGAATTACATAAGACAATGAATACAAGCATTTAGATTACAAACAAGAAAGAGAGATGGATTAACTGTGACCAAAAAGAGAATTAAAGGCAATTATTTTTAAAAAGCTGGGGATCATATTAAATTCAAGCCGTATCTGGTCAAAATATACTCAGCTCTATGTGATCCTAATTTTAACTTATATTATTATAATTCTTTAGTAGATCAAAACAAATCTTTATACTACACAAAATCAATTGCTTTTCGGTAAGTTTTTACTGAGCACATATAAGGAAAACAAACTCCCGAAACATTGAAAGGCGGAATTCTTGTACATATTTGGATGATGTTAAAGAAACAATTTTTTACAAAGAAAGAAAATTAACTGCTACAAACTATTTATTCCAGCGGACATGAGAGTTGACAGTTAAGGGCGCGGTTTATAGACCTATCAACCAAGATCAGCCAATAGTAGACCAAATTGAAATTGCCAAATTGCCCACCATCTTATATAACACTCGAGTGATATTTGTTCAGGGAAAAATGGCAACAGTGGCATCATAGAGCCATATTATTGTCTGAAGCCCAACTGTCAACTCTCTTGCCCGCTGGAATAGAGAGCAAGTATAAAGTACCTTCATGGTAATACCACTTACGGAGGTATTGATTTTGTACAATATACTGTTTTACTAACATTGGTAATCTTACCTCTGTCTGACAGTCCAATATTGTTAACAGCTGATGACTGCTTACATGTTTCGTTGCAAGCGCAACATTTTCAAAGCTTGCAATACATCAAATGCTTAAAACGTATGCTTTGACGTGTTGCAAGCTTTGCAAATGTTGCGCTTGCAACGAAACATGTAAGCAGTCATCAACTGTTAACAATGTTGGACTATCAGACGTAGCTAAGATTACCAATTTTAGGCATTACTATAGTCCAGGGGCTAGCAAAATAAATACTGTTTTATTCTTATCCATAAGACGTTTATAATATAACCACTTACACCAATGTTCTTTAACCAAGAGGATTCATTAAAAGATCTTCTTAGAACACAGAATGTACAATTATTGGGTTATTTCTGGGTGTATTTAGCAACCACCTTACCAGTTACGTTGATTTTGGTGTTAACTTTTAACATAGAATAAACAGTAACATTGGTCGAGTTTGATATAACATTGTAGGTTTCTCGAATTCAAATTCAGCGCTGCATACCCGATCTCAGAAGATTAACCCAAAACATAATAACGGGGGGGGGAGGGGGTGTTGTTTTCAAAATTTACAATATTGGTTTTCATTAAAGATGAGCAAGTTGTTGTTTCTTTTTATAAGTGTATGACAGCCAAAGTCATAAAATTGATACAGTTTCCAATAAACTACTTTTTGCGGTGATTAGAGACTATTCCCTTCCACTGGGGAACGGACTAAAGGGAAAGTGTTCGACGAAAATTAAATGTAAGCAAATCGCAAGATGTACATTGAATAAAATATTTGAGCAAAACAAAGCCCCAAACCGAAGTTCACTCGGTCTCGGCCTAGGAAATTAAAAGCGCGGCCCTTTACACTTTTGTACAAATCACCTTATAATAACGGCCATTTAGTACTTAGTTTGGGTCATTATTCTGAACTAACAAAGCCCTTTTATTCAATGTATATCTTGCCATATGCCTACATTTCATTTTCCTTGCTCTCGTTTTGGACTGTTTTCAATTAAATGAAAGAGTATCTAATCGCCACAAAAATTATTCTATTGTAAACTTGATCGATTTTATGGCTTTTCTTGTAATAGTTCATAATAATAAACTATAACTTGCTTATCTTCAACAAATACAACATTATACAATTTAAAAAATCCCCACCCGTCACAACTTACGTTGTTAACCTTTTGAAATTGGGTGTGCCGCATTGAGTTTATTTAAGAGACATACAATTTGAAATTAAGCTCGACCCATGCTGTTGTTTAATAATGTATTCCTACTCCTTTTGGGCCACCCGCGAAGGGATTAAAACATAATGTGTTTGTCAACATTATTAACAATGGTACTATTGTTGATTTGCGGAGTTACTTTATACTCTATGTGTAACAAGTCAATCAACTTTATAAGCCCCACCAGCACTTAATTGAGACCCTGAATATATATAAATCTCATGAGATTATCGAACCATTATTTATGGAAATTAAACTAACAGTAAACATCTATATGTCTGTTATAAAGTCACTCCTTTGTTATATAATTTTAAAGATTTTAACGGTTAAAATTACGTATAACAAACGTAAAAATACTGTAACTATAACTATACACACTTTAATATAGGGTAATACATACGTATTATTTGTATGTACATATAAAACTTTAAATATACTATAATTGCCAAGTCAATCTGCTAATAAAAAAAGGTAAACAACCCAATTTGACTACAAATAGGAGAAATGCATGATTAGAGATGGAAAAGGAGTTAAGAGCTGATTAAGATATTAAAAATAAAGAAATAAACCATTGAAGCAGTTAGTGAGTAATTGTTTTGAGGATAGTACAATATTTAAAATTAATTAAATAATTGACTGTCATACCATATTAAAATGAGTTATTTTGGCTTTGCTAGGGAATCTAGCTTCGCATTGAAACAGTATTATAAAACTGAACCTGTATCATTTTATCCTGCAAATAGTTATTTTTCGTGGTGGATTCTATAAAATTACATTATAGTGAAATAAATAGCATGAATAAAATTCTCATGTTGGCCAGACAAAAATTAAAATAATATAACGTTCATCCATCTATATTATTATGAAAGGAATGTAGTGTCCGTCGCCATAAATGTTATTCTCTACAGCAAAACCCGTTGTAACAATTGAACTGAGATTTTGTATAAAAATAAATATGAGCTCCGGATGGACCTACTCGCTTTTTAAAAATCCCTCAGAGCTCCACCCCACGGGTCTTTAAAACCCTAGTTGTATTATTACGGATAATGGTTTCCATGGTAACTTTATGTTCAATTTAAAAAAAACAGCTGGATTTTGTGACTCCCAGATCCATGTACAACATTTTACTATGCAACATAGTTCTATTTAATAAATGGACAAACTTGAAAGTTAATACGCGTAGAAAATGTGTTATTTAACAAAAATTACAATACATTAAGTTGTATAGCATATAATTTGTATGTGTTTAGCTAATACAAACCGTTGAATATTTATTTCTAAAACATAGCTACACAGAAAAAAACAATTTTGTTGCCAAAACAACAAAAATAGTTGCAACAACAAAATATTTTGGTTTAAATACGGACAGTAACAATTTTTGTTTAAATAAATCAATTATTTTGTTGAAAGTTATTTGGTATAGCAACAAAATTGTTGTTTATAAAATGTTAATAAATATTTGTTTTTTTGTAAAAAATATATTGCTTAGTGAACAAAATTTTCGGTTGGTACGATAATTTAACTACAACTAATAAAGTTTTAGATATGATATTATATTACCATTGGCATAAATAGGCATTTTCTATTTCAGCATTAGAAAAATATCAGGACAGATTATTTTGTTGGGAAGACAAAAAGTTTGAACAATTCCATTTTGCTGTTACAAACAAATGGTTGTGTTGCTATTAACAATATATTTTTTGTTTCCTCAACAAAATAAATATGGCAAAAAATATTTGGTTGCAACAACAATACACTTTTTTCTGTGTAGCATAAGTTGAGTTTAAAAAATGTATCAAACTGTTTTCTAATCACAAAAATTAGGCTTTTTAATTCTTAAAAATGCGCCAAAACGACAAAAGGTTTTAAAAAAATAATAGCGAGTTCATATTATAGCGTTACTTTGTGAAATATCAAAGACGCTACTTTATAACCCACATTTAACGGTTGTTTTTAATGAGGAGTACACATGGAAGCCATTTCTTAAAATTTACATTTTATCATACTTTTAAATGATTTTAGGAGTACGTACACACCTTTATGATTATAATACGGTTTAAGTTTGTTCTAGTAATGAATGATGTGAGTTTAAATAGCACAGTAAAATATCCTGACACTCGAAACACATTTCAAATAGGAGGCTGTGATGAAAAGTTTTCCAAATATTATTTATCTATTTAACTTTTTTTAACTCAATAAATTTCCAAAACTGTTTTTATTTTAATTATAATTATCACTTAATCAAGTTTTAGGATCAGAAATATATTTTACAATGTGTTAAACCATTAAAAAATGCATTAAGATAATAAACTATATTCCATAGACTAACAAACGATTTTATGTTTTTTTTTACACCAGTGATGCTGATGAATACTAACCATTAAGTAGTGTAACATAATGCACTTAAAAATGCAGAAGGATTACACTCATTTGTTAAAAAATAATAAACAATTTTAGTAAATTATGTACATTACGATTGCATCGCTTCAAAGATATACTAGAAGCTTGACCCTCTCAATGTCTTTCAATTCATTCTGCTAAAGTCTTGGAAATCCTTTAGTTGACATATTAAAAATGTCATGCAAATACTAGCAGATTCCTTTGAGGAGTTATAACGTCTTTGCTATGAAAACTGTGTTTGGATTATAATCTGACTTTGGTATATAAACCATCAACCAGATAAAAAAATATATAAATCACTTCCATTCTCAAAATAACTTGTATGACTACTTGTATTAAATTGAAATCGAAATTTGGACTTATGTCAATAATTGGCCTTTTTGATGACGTTTTGCGTATGTGAGCAATTGTCAATTAAAATAATTGTTTGATGAAAGGATTCTTAACAATATGGCGTTCTGTCTAGGTACTTCAATTTTTAGACTTTTAAATATTTTAAAGGATTTTACAAAACATTTCATAACGCTATGTGAAAAGCTTTATATAATTTACGTTTTAAAGTAATTTAATTTGAAAACGGCACATACATCGTACTTGGACAACAACTTAACTATATTCAGTAAACGATACAACATTATTTTCCAGTGACGATACTGTATAGAGTAAAATATATAATATGAACTGAAATTTAGTAAGCATATTTACTTGTCATATATTTAATATGGATATATTACACAAAACGCGAAGTCTAACCACATATTTTAACCAAAAATTAAGATAATATTAATAATTGTATACGGAGGTTCAGAGTAAATAAACGCACAAAACAGTACTTCATAAACAAATCATTATTGAAAATGAATACAGCGTCTTCTTGTTATTTTTTAATTATTTTGTTTTTCAAGTATATATTTACTTTATGATATTATATTAATTTATGAAGATGTTAAGTTTTTTGAAAATTAATTTCTTAATAAGTTCTGGTAAATAGGTAATTGTGTGAAATTATAGTAACTTTGTTGCAACAGTGTATTGAGATTAAAATATAAGATACATCCATCAATATATTTATAACTCGCTCCGCTCGCTGGGGGCTCCGCCCCCAGACCCCTGTGGTGGGCTTCGCCCCCAGGTGGCTGTTTGGCCACAGTTTAATGTAAATTGTTCCAAATTCTATTTAAGACCTAAATTCTACAACTATTCCAAGGTTTTGATTATTTTTAAGGTATTAACCTATAAAATCTGGTCATATGCCTGTTGGTGAATACTACTTGGCATGGAGACATAGAATGTTAAATGTATTACCTAAGAGCTTGAAAAAAATTAATACCCTTAACTTATCTATAATGTAGCCTTTATAAGGCGTCTTTTGAACCTTATAAGGAATACGACCTCCGATAACTACCTGAAATGCTAAGACTTTGGGTAACTACAATCCTTCTGCAACAAATATGACATGATTTATAAGAGATTTTACCCTCGACAGAGCCAACATAAAAAATATACCTGAAAAAAACACGATAAAATCTACAAAAGCTCAAAGAATTTGATTTCTTCTGGGTGTTTAAGATATTTAATCTGGTCGAGTGAGTGTTGCTTGGTACTAATTGTAATGTAGGAATACTGTGTGATAAATATTAGGCCTCTAAGTTCTATATTAGAGCGACAAACTATTAAAAACCACGAACAAATCTTGGGAAAAAGTTTAAATTTAAAAAATCTAGCGCTACTTAAGGGTGAAGGTGAGATACGGCAAAATGTCATAGGACTAAAGTTGCAGTTCGTCTAAAATCCGTGACACGTGGTGGTCTTCGTTTTTCGTTCGGCCCTAGAGCTCAAATAAAAAAAGACTACATTTTGATTCTTTTATTCACAATTATTTATTTGTTTGAGATATTTCAAACTAAACTAGACACTTCGACATGATACTTGATTATTACTACGTACTAATATCATCAGTACTAATAGATATATAATTGAATAGTAACTTGGATGGAAAAGTTATAATAGATCAAATCTATGTAAAGATCATCAAGAAATTAAATTTGTATATTATAGATTTATGTTTTTAGTTACACGAAAAACATCACCTACCAAATAAAATATCTACATACCTTTATAGTGAAGTTTCGATATCCTCTTCAATTTTATAATACATCATTGGATATCACTTATTAGTAAACTTAATGTTTAAAATATTTGCAATATTTTTAGTGTTTGAATTTATTTTTAAACTACCTAGTTCTATTGTTATAAAGATTAAAATATTATGTTCCATTCTTTATATTTATTATTTAAAACCTTAGAGCTTAGTTGTATATGTTTGTATACAAACAGTAATATATGTGTACATTTTAATAACAGTGTTCAGTAATTTGTTCCCCATCTTTTTGTTATTCTGAGGAGTAATACTTCACTGAGCATATAAATATGGATGAGGGTCGTTAGTCTCATTTGGACAAGGGAATCCTGATTATGTGGACGCTAAACATTAAAAAATAAATTATTTTTTTCCACAGTCAGTTTTCTGAGTCTATCACTTTAATGAATAATATGTCAGACAGATTTTAAATCAAATCTCATAGAATTTGGTTTTAAACTTGCAAGAAGCATTTAGGCATATTTATTTTCAGCTTGATAAGAGTTGGCTGAAAATTCTGTAAAATAAACTTAATATTTAAACATAGTCTCAGAACGACTAAACACCTCAGCTAAAATCTTAGTTGACAACACTTTCACATTGAACAAATACTCTTAAGATAAAAATTAGAAACTTAACTCTCTGAATTCCACGTTCAGAATACAATATTAAGATTGAGTGTACAGTATTTGACTGTAACATGTAATAAAAGTCACCAACATTTAAAACATTTATTTCTTCCAATTTTGCATGACGTTACTCGTAAAATCCGTTATAAAAAACCCTTCACAAAAAAAAACATAGGAAACAATTTAAAACGTCTAAATTTTGAATAGTTGTGGTTTTATAGTGTTAACAGTCTTTACAAATTAAATAAATAAAAATACAAACTAAAAAATAAACCCAAACTAATCTCAGTATGCATTTCAACAGATTTCCAAAGAAATAAGAACGTAAATTGTAATAAAAGTGATGGATGATTAGGTAAATTGTCTTTATTTTCGCAGACTTAATATGTGTCAGCATTAAAAATGTGATTACTACCATATATGGTCAATTATGATAAGCACATATGACTATTTATGATAACATTACTACTCTACTATAAATGGAACATATATTTTAATAAGACTAAAAAATAAATTGGACACATTTTTGGTGGTATTTTATGAAATAAATAGCTGTAAAATGAGTATTATTAAAATAAGTAATTGTTTTTATTTAATACTGATTACTTAAGTACAGTCAATTTTACAGCACGTAATAAGTCACGAATATCATATTGCAGCACATTGATTTTCATTATTTGTCAAACCAGTTTTCAATATTAAAGTGACATTCACATTTTATTTACTATAAACCGTGTAGAAATCTCGTGATAAGTAATCCCACATAAACTGTAATGTTTTGTAAAAATAAATTGTTCTCCTCATACGTCATTAAACTTACCATGATTGCAAATCTATAATGACACTATTTAAAAACTGTTTAAAACACACGGTTAAAATAAAATTATAAATATTCTTGATTTAATCCCGTTATAAATAGGCCCAACTGTCAAATAATCCTCATTAAATAAGCCTACCTAAGCAAGAAATTACTTATAACATTTGGTTTAACATTATATGGATGTAATAATCATCATAGGTAATGGAACCAAAATTATTTTGTATACTGTTTAAAATAAAGTAAATACAAATTTGTATTGAATCATCAGTTTAATAAAACATATAACAGTAAAAATATTCCATTTATAACAAAATATCTTTTACTTTATCTCAAATTATAGAACTATAAAGGAAAGCTGTAGTTTATATAGGATAGCTAGAGTTTTAACAAAATTAGTTCGAAACCCCGATTCTCTATAACCACGTGTATTTTAGATTATATCTGTTTTATAGCCAAATAAATATGATTTCAGCTAATTAAGGAAATCAGACTTTAAATTTTAGATAGATTTCAAAATGTAGTTTTATCATTTAAAGCTAAGACATATCATAAAAGTATACCGAATATGAATATATAAGAAAAGTTGTCTTTTATTTAGTAGAAACCTCACGTTAATCGATTAGGTGGAAGTCCAAAGAAAGAACAAATTTGTAAATTGTCCGGGTCATAAATGCTATTAAATACCATACAGAACTGTAATTCCTATTTTTAAATAATTTGACGATAATATAGTAAAAATACGAATTAGACCTGCAAATATAGGATAATTTATCTTTCTCTTCGTACTAACATCATGCGAACTGGTCATGTGGGAATCTCACACGAACTAGCTAAAAACTATACAAATGTGAAATTTCACCCAATTTTAAGTTTCACGAGAGAATTATAATTATTTTTGCCTTCCAAATATTCAATAAACAAAATTAAAATGCAATTATAGAAACATATATCTTTCATTTGGTACATACCTCAAGTAATAAATCAGTTTTGTGGAAATCTCAGAAGAACTGTCTAAAATATTTATCTTGGCGTTTTAAGGATAAGTATAGTCATATGAACGAATGAAACGTATATAAAAACGTTTAAAAATATCCTATAAAATAATTTTAATTTACATTGTGCAGCAACTTTAGCGTTGATTTAAATTAATCTTATTTTCAGGATTTGCAAGAGTTAAAAAGTTAATTTGAACTCTTTCTATAAGAAATAATACATTTATAGCTTTATTCGTGGAATAATCCTACAGGGATTTCTCTCCAGACAGTTTCTTTTACAGCTACTGTTATGTACTTCAATGATTATTTTGTGAAAAAAGATAATTGTGATTAGAAGAGAATTTCGAGTCCAGAATTTTAATTTAGGGCTTAATGTTTGAAAATGTTATTTTATATTCATATTATGTCTAGCCGTTTACGCAATAATTTAAGGTTTGTTTTAAAGAAGCGTTTCAAATCATGTAGAGTAAATAAACTGCCGTGTAAATTTCACCCATTATGAAACTAGTGTTATATTAGAGATATTTAATACAACCCTTTGACGTAATAAAATAATCATTATTTATTATTTCAAATTTTGAAATATTTTAAAATTGAATACCAATTTCTTTGACTGTAGCAAGCGACTCAAGCATATCAATTCATATTATGTATATTCATTTATATTATTGGTTTCTGGTTACAGTTATTAATAAAGAAAATTTCATGGAGATTACAAGGGATTTATGCAGAAGGCAACTGTTTACATAATGTTTATTAGTTTAGGAGGTGGTAATCTACTCTATACTGCCTATCTTACGCATGTTGGATTGGGACTGTGGATATTTTGTATTTTAGGAAGACTAAAATATATAAAGCACTAGTACAATGTTTACTAGTTTTTCGTTTAAAGTTCGAAATAGAAAAGCAGTGTAATGAACGAGTGTGCATAGCAAATAGCTTAGCTAACGTTTTCGCTCCATTTTGAAAGTAAATAAGTAAATCAAATTCGTTTATCAACTCTGTGAACGAGAAATTACTCGTCATGGGGGCCCCCATTTTGTGGAACGAACGAGGGAAGTAAATTTGTCCTCAAAATGTGGAAGAATATACACGATGGTTTACGGTTAGTAGATTACCTTCAGATTACGCGGGCGAGGCCGCAAAAAGCAGCTAGTCGTCTTTAATTCATCAATTTAGCGGGGTGGTTCTCAGTGAAGGTAGTTTTATCTAACTTTTACTAAAGAGACCATTAAGATTATAATCGACTAAAATTTAAACTATATTTAAATCTCTCATAAAACTGTTTCATATTGGATTAAATTCAGTTTAAAGTCATAACAAATATTCACATCTGTTTTTGGTAAAGTGAACAAAGACAACTCGATAGTATAAAACCCTAAGTATGAAATTAAAGCTCGGCTAACTTTAGTTCTAAAGTTACGAAAAAAAAATTAATTAATAATTTTATGAAACCAAAACGTTTTTAATTTGTTTAAACTGCCAACCAGATTGCAGTATTTCCCCCTATGGGTTTCAGAGCCCGTAACCAGAACAGTGCACCACAACCCGCTGCAAGTGCAAGCATAGACCTAACGACACATTATATATTGTCCAATAAATACCGCAAAGAAGCAATTAGACTACAAAATATTAAGGGCGATTACGATCGGAGTCGCCTTTTTTCAAAACGTCCGTAGCACAGATTCGTTTATACGTCACGAGCATGAAAACACTTCCAGCACGCTCGAAAGCGACCAATCAGATGGGAATAAAGTCAACGGCACCGCCCCCCGTAACCATAGTAATCTGCTGGCTGCTTATTAAATGTACAGTCCCCGCCGCGGCAACTGGCCCCACTTACAGGGATTTATCGTAATTATTACAGCCGGCGACTTATTGTAATTACACGTGAGCATCTGATCTTTCACGCGGTATCGCCACATTTATACTGTATCGCTTGATAAAGTGTTTAATTGATCGGGGATTGTCCCTTGTATGTTTTATTTTATTGGTGATTTATAATATTTTAAAGAGGCGAAATAAACGTGAAACGTTGTTATTTCAGTACGTGGAAAATTGCTGTTTATCTGTTTACTAAGAATGTTGAGAAAAGTTGTGTTCGAAAGATGCATTTCTTTAATACATACAAATTGTGATTATAATAAAGATTAAGTGTGGTTAAATTGTCGTTCTGAATTATTTTAAGTCCCTTGTTTCTACTGTATAGCATTGTTGCCCAATATATATTTTTTAATATACAGAGAGTGTCCCCTAACTCTCTGGACAAAGGTATATAGCGTTACTCATTGGCTCAGTACAAACACATTTTACCATATGTACATGGATATCCCATGCCTAGTTTTCCATCTGTCTGTCTGTAGGGGTTTTTAACTTAAATTTCATATTTTAAAACTAGTGAACCGAATGCAACCAGCATTTCAACACAAAAGTTATGGTGTAATTATCTCTAACAGTTTCAAAATGGCGGCCATTTAAAATTTTATATCTTAAATAGCTTGAAAACCAGCCATTCTAAAAACATGTATTTACAAGAATAACTTCGTTTAGGTATCTTTATGACAAATATAACGACACTTAAAGTGTTGAAATCGAGTAATAAAACTGAGCTGTTTCAATATTCGTGTTACCAGATATAACCCGATGTCGCGGACGGTTTCTCCGCAATAAAGCAATATAATAAATGGCAAGAATTGAAACAGATCGATTGTTTATTACTCTATTTAAATAGTTCAATTATCGCTAGATAAATCTGTTGAAAAAATACTGGTTTTCAAGCTATTTAAGATATAATATTACTAATGGCCGCCATTTTGAAATTGTTAGAGATAATTACACCATAACTATTGTGTTGAATGACCCTATTCCCATGAGCAGTTGACTTTCGCTTGGTTAAATTAGGTTCAACAATTTTAAGATTTAAAGTATAAGTAAGTAAGTATAAAGTAAGTAAGTAGAATTTAAGTGAAAATTACATACAGACTGAAAGGTAGAAAATACCCCCGTAGCAGCAAACCTGCATACTCAGCGAATTTCCAATGCATATATATATGTATATTAATACCACATAAAGCCACATACCAAGTTTCATCAATATACATTCATAAATAAACGATTTATGACATTTTAATTATTCTCCATAAGAATAACATGGCAGCTGAGTATGCAGGTTTGCTGAAGCAAGGAACACAAAAAATGGGGTTTTATACAAATATCAATACAACTCATCTAGGTAAAGTGACATACCAAATTTCATTAATTTATTTTCATAATTAAGGGAGATAACACGTTATTTATTCTCCATAAGAATAACATGGGGCTGAGTACGCAGGTTTGCTGCTACAGGAGCCTTTGGCAAAAAATGGTTTTTTTGAGCAAATTTCAGTGGTCCACAACCAGATGAAGCCGTATACCAAGTTTCGTCAGTATACGTTGATAAATAGGCGAGATATAAAATTTTTCTTTTCCTCCATAAGAATAACATTAGACAACGTACTGTGTTTAGCACTTTCAATATCTCGGTAACCAATTGACGTAGAGAAATGATCAAAATACCAAATTGTGTGTTTTTTTAAGCTGGATCCAATGGTGAAAACTAAAATTTGAATATTTCAAAAACTATGTGTGAAAAATTCGAAAAACCCATTTTTGGGGTACAAAACCCCCCCAAAATACCCCTTCGGGTAGAGTGATCTGGCTGGTTTTCGAACTTAAAGTCATAAATGTTGCTTTACACGTTTATACCAAATTTAATCAAAATCGGATCATTTTTTCGAGAGTTACCGTGCTCACGGACACATATATATATATATATATATATATATATATGTGTCCGTGAGCACGGTAACTCTCGAAAAAATGATCCGATTTTGATTAAATTTGGTATAAACGTGTAAAGCAACATTTATGACTTTAAGTTCGAAAACCAGCCAGATCACTCTACCCGAAGGGGTATTTTGGGGGGGTTTTGTACCCCAAAAATGGGTTTTTCGAATTTTTCACACATAGTTTTTGAAATATTCAAATTTTAGTTTTCACCATTGGATCCAGCTTAAAAAAACACACAATTTGGTATTTTGATCATTTCTCTACGTCAATTGGTTACCGAGATATTGAAAGTGCTAAACACAGTACGTTGTCTAATGTTATTCTTATATATATATATATATATATATATATATATATATATATATATATACAGTATCGAACGAATGGTGTTTTTGGGGTCTGGGGACCTCAAAACGAAAAGTTATCATGGTCCCGGGCCTAGGTCTTACCATGCCGACTACGGTAATAGCTTCTTCCCTATAGGGGAAATTCGCTAAAATACATGGGAGGCCCATGTTCATACGGTCAAATGTGTTTATTTTGACCCAGGGAATAACGCTATATACCATTGCCCAGAGAGTTACGGGACACTCTGTATAAAACCAAATGTTTGTTGTTCATACGTACAAACAAATTTGATTTATTCTCCATAATGATAACATAGGACAACGTACTGTGTTTAGCACTTTGAATACAGTTGGAAGTAGAACCACAATTTAAAGACCAAAATAATGTTTTTTTTTAGAGCTGGAGTTATTGGTAGAACCAAGTGTGCAGTTTTCCTTAAAATTAACTGAGGAACACTTAAGTTAAAAACCTTTTTTTCTTAAGATTGATATGGTAAATTGTATGAATATGTTGTTTTTTGTTTTTTTTTTCTCCACAACCACTTAACCTAGGTTAATAATTTAAAATACTATATTATTTATATCTCTAATTGTAGCTCTGTAACATGGTCAGAAACGGAATTGAGTGTTTTTAAAATTCTAGGGTAAAATAAAAAAAAAGCGTTTATTGGAAAGTTTTAAACCCGAAAGTTTTATGGAACGACCTTTCTGGTTTTCGAACTTAAAGTCATGAATGTTGCTTTACACATTTTTGCCAAATTTCATCAAAATCGGATGTTTCTTTTCAAAAGTTCTCGTGTTAACGGACAAATATAGATAAATTTGAGCGAATAGTGCTTTTGGCATCTGGGGACCTCAAAACAAAAAGTTATTATGGTCTCGGGTTTAAGTCTTACATTACTTTCTAAATTGTCATAATAGAATACTCAATAACCCTCACGTCATGCAGGCGAACCTGTTTAAAGAACACTTTGGTGTCGATATAATTAAAGTGTAGCAGAAGTAAATGATTACAAAGGCCAATGTATATTCATACTCAAATTTATTGTCTATAATTTGTAGATAAACTTAAGCAACTATGTGCAATTCGTCTATAACCTTAACTGTACGTTTTGCTGTTGATATCACAATTAATTAATACTTATATCAAGAAAAAGAATTGTATATCAGAAGACTAACTTGTAATTATTTCAAACAGCTAATTATTTATGTAGCGAGTTTTAATGTAAATATTATGAACAAAGATCCTTTGAGCGCCGGGTAGGCCTACTGCTGTTTTACCATACAATTTGAGTTTCAATATTTTCCACAAATCAATTAATTGTTACCTTGTTAATTGTTACCTTGCAGCTTGCGCATTAAAACAGCTGTTTTGAGCTAGTTGAACTTGTCGCTGCAAGATGGGGCCAAGAGTGCGATGACAAAGAAATAAGTGGGAACAACCTGTAAATAGAAATATGTATAGTTTTAGCGAATGTCCCCTGTAGGGAAGAAGCTATTACTGTAGGCATGGTAAGACTTAAGCCCGAGACCATGATAACTTTTTGTTTTGAGGTCCCCAGATCCCAATAACACTTTTCGTTCAAATTTATATATATATATATATATATATATATATATATATATATATATATATATATATATATATTATATATGATATATGTGTGTGTGTGTGTGTGTGTGTGTGTGTGTGTGTGTGTGTGTGTGTGTGTGTGTGTGTGTGTGTGTGTAACCGCAATAAATTTGGAAAAAACGCCCGATTTTGATGAAATTTAGCACAAATATGGAGAGTAGCATTTATGACTTTAAGTTCAAAAAACAGATCGCTCGGATAATGGGAAGGGGGTTTTATGGGGATTTACAATTTTCCAAAAATATTTGTTTGCAAGTTTTACCCCAAAATGTTAAAAACACTCAATTTTGGTTATAGCCATTTTATAGAGCTTAAAAAAATAATTTATTATTTTGAATCACTAACCTAGGTTAAGTGGTTGCGGAAAAATCCAAAAAACGTGTCCCAAGTTAATCTTATGGGAAAAAGGTTTTTAGATTTTCATCAGACAATTTTACTAAAATATTCTTATCTATTTTTATCAATGTGTTTAGCTCAACAAAACACACATTTTGGTGTTTTAATTGTTGTTCTACGTCCAACCGTTGCAGAGATATTCAAAGTGCTAAACACAGTACGGTGTCCAATGTTAACCTTATGGAGAATAAATACAATTTGATATCTCGATTATTTATGAATGTATATTGATGAAACTTGGTATGTGGCTTAAAATAGTTGTGGCATATTGATATTAGCACAAAAACAAGTTTTTGGTTGATAGTCCCCGTAGCAGCAAACCTGCATACTCGGCCCCCATGTTATTCATATGAAGAATAAGTAAAGTTGTATATCTCCCTTAATTATGAACCTAAATTAATATAACTTGGTATGTAGCTTCACCTGGTTCAGTTATATTGATAATTGCAAAAAAAAAACACATTACTTATCTTCCTTGTTGCTGCAAACCTGCGTCCTCAACCCTTATGTTATTCTTATGGAGAATAAATAAAATGTTATATATCCCTTGTTTATGAATGTATTTTTGTGAAACTTGGTAATTGCTTTATGTAGTAGTAAAGCACTGTATTGCAATACATATGCATTGGAAATTCGCTAAGTACGCAGGTTTGCTTCGACGGGGGTATTAATTGTTTGCTTACTTTTGGCATTTATTGATGAAGGTAATCTTCAAAATAAGGGACATAAAGTCTACTGACAGCACAAATATCATTAAGAAATAATATATAAAGATTTTTAATTGACATTTTTAATTTGTTGCCAATAATTTAAAACGGAAAATGTTTAGGAAATCACTGTTTTAAATAAATGTGTAAGTAATACACATTTTCCATAACTCTATTAATTGTTACTAGAATTACCCAAGTTCATTGTTTACTGTTCTGAACAAGTTTCATTATTTCTCCTCCACCCATCTCTGATACAATTTAGTTGTTGTAGATTGCACATGCAGTGATATATACAGAAAACCAAGCAAGATAGCCCTACATGCTATGTGGTCAATTTTGTTTGTTTATACCTTTATAATTGCCTGATAATGTTTGGATCAGTAGTTTCTGGATTCCTTCTATAATTTGAAGAATAATTCTAAAATCAGGAGATCCCAAAAGGTTTGATATTACTTAGTATTTGGAGTTGATGGACAAATAGCAAACCAGAATTTGTAATCTGGTATGCAAGGCCGGCTGAATTTCACACAGTGGCTTGTTATGTGCCGCCGCGCCGCCCGCCGCCGCTGTCAGTCAGTTCCAGGCGCGGAGGCCAAGGGGCTGGCACTGGGTCTAAAGATTGGCCGGCGCCTTTTGCTCATCGTGGGCTGCATATATAGTAAAAATGCTGTCGGGGAACGAAGATGTATATACAGGGTGATTGATATGAGTGTGCCAGCGGGTTTTCTTGCAAATTATAAGAGCTATTAAAAAAAGTTAAAAAGCAACTTCCTTGGCTTTTCGATTCTGTATAATTTTAGATTTTGAAATTTGGATTTTATCCGCCACTTTTGCAATATAGCGGCCAACTTGGTTTTTTCTAATAGAATGCCCAAAATTTTAAAGTTTAACCAGGTGGAAAATTTAATTTTAAAACGCTTATATTCTTTGTATTATTTCCCTAAACTCAACTGTTCACCTTCCAGAGAGAGCAGATTTAGATTGTTTTTAGCAATGAGTAGCTCACGCTACGCGTGAATAGCTCACGCTAATGAATAGCTCTGGAGGCTAAACCGCTAGGTTTAGAATTGAAACATTAAGAATAAAATCGTTTTAAAGTTATATTTTCTACCCCATTAATTAATAATGTTAGGGAAATCTAACAAGAAAAAAAAATTCAATTGGTTGCCGTGTTGGAAAAATGGCGGAACAATTTTTGAAATTAGATTTTCCCTGATTTTATTAGATAATAGAGTAGAACATGTATTTTAAAATGTTTTTAATATTGGCATTTCTTTCCTAAACCTAACTCTTTAGCCTCCAGAGTTACACCACAGATAAGTAATATACACATAAGGTGAGCTATTCATTGCTAAAAACAATCAAAATCACTTGAATCCGATATCACTAACATTCTCTGGAAGGAGAAAGGTTAGGTTTAGTGAATAAATACAAGTAATAAAACGTTTTAAAATTACATGTTCCACCTCATTATTAAACAATAAAACTATGAGCATTTCGTAAGAAAAACTAATGTTGGCAGCTACATTAGAAAAAAGGAGGATCAAATAAAAATTCCAAAATCACAAAATTATACAGAATAAAAGATTAACGATAATTGAGGATAATAGGAAGCTGTGTTTTAACTTTTTTGAATTGCGCTTATACTTTTCAATAAAAACAGCTGGCAGACTTATATCAATCACCCTGTTTGTTATAATCGAATAGTTAAATACACTGAAGCAGTGATGGGGATTCAATGGATAGGTTGTAGGTTTAAACCTTTTTAAAATAAATACTCAAACGCAATATCCAATACTGGTAAGTTCGGTGGGATAGGAGTTACTGAGACCTCTCCTGGGGCTATTCACATTGTATAATTAAGTTTTTAAATTGTTTCTTATGATGAAGTACATATTGTGTATTATAACGTTTTTGTAACAATGTATTGTATGCTATGATATGCATACAAAAAGCGAAAACATTACTTACAGCAGTTACACAATGGCATGAGTGTTCAGCACTTTTGTATACTGATGATATTTTTGATTAAATTTAGGTGATTGGTACAACTTTTTTATTTTATTTCTAAAGGCGTGCCAATTTAAAGAATTCTGCTTGTGACAACCACACAATGTGGAGAGTATATGGTTATCCTATCTACATTTTCCCCAGGAAAGTAGGAAGTTGAATTGTAATAAGTTAATATGATTGATTAACTTACTCAATTTTACGGATACATGTTGCTATAATTTAGAGGGTTTTATCATGATTTTATTACGAAAAACTCAAACTGAACAATAAAACAGGTACGGTATTACTTAGGTTATTGATCCGGGCTACATTGGGAATCATTTGGTTAAGATTAAATCTCCTATATGGTAAAACAATCGTATTTTATGGTCTATGGTGAACCCTAGGGACATTTACGGCTGTTAGATATTATATTTATTTTAATAAACATTTGATTGAATTAAATCATCATCTCATTAAATGAAAGATTAGATAAACGTAAAATGACAATGGGTTAGCACCCAATGGCATTTACAGATGTTTACGAATTTTTACGTGTGTATAAATTATAACAAGCATATTGATGTGATAGGATTTTGTCACGATAACGCCTTAAAATTTGGTGACTTTAACATTTCAACTTCGTGTTTTAAAATCAAGTTTCTCCTTCGTTGCGTGATTAGGACTTATCTTATCTGTGCCCCTGCAGAGTAGAGTATATCCTTGAATATGTTAAATACTAAATAATTCAAGTCCTCTTCGCAATAAATACGAATTGACACTTCAAATTTCACCGATTGCCACTGTGAAAGGTACCTAAATCGGTGAAGGCCCCGCTAAACTACAGGCTGCCCGTCGAGCATGCCCGGTAGCTCTCCTCATGCCAATCACCGCCATGCTGCGGCTTCGAGGTGGTCCTCACGATGTAAGCATCAATGCTGACCTTTTAGCATTCCTATCTCACGTCACTCACTGCACGATCACAGTTGGGCACGGTCATGAAGGGGCCATCACCGCAGCCTTCGACAGCGCTTGCCTTTCATTACAAATGGACCGCGGTAAAAGGATTTGGCTGTGTTAAGCATATTCAGTAATCGAGTTGTTCATTTACAGGTTAATTTATATTGATAAGCATTTTTGTTTTATAATATCACATGGGAAATTAAAGAAAGGTTAATATCTTAAAGAAGTAACGTAAAAGAGTTAAAACTCGATTAGCGTACTTGAAGTCATAAAAAAGTGATACTAAAAAGGACAACAAATATGTACTGATTATAGGCTGAACTATAAAGGTTTAAGATACATGACAACTGAAGAGGAAAGAAGATCTTTTCAAAAAGAATAATAATGTGATGAATCATTTTAAACAATTATGGAGTAAGAAATGTAACTGAAATTGTATGACAATTTAATACTAATGTCCCACTATCATTCACTTTTCACCCAATTAAATACTTTTATTGATCATAAAAAGCTCAATTTCAAAACCTAAATATAAATTTATTACGATATTCATTATTTGAGTAAAAAACTACTAAAATTTATAATCCGTTATCAGTGATTAATAACACTCTATTTACAAATTCACATTTTTTATATTACCTGTTCTTTTAAGTTGATTTAGACTCGCTCTTATTGAAGAGTTACGAAATAAATTTGACATACGTTGTATCGAAATGTTGGTGCGGTACAAAATCAATTACCACCGATGGTTTAGTCCAATCGACAGCGCCGGATTGAAATCAGTTTACTTTCCAATGAAAAAGTAAGCATTGATATAAATACTTGAGTAATTACTGTTTATTAATGTTTCGTCATCGACATACATAAAAACCTGTTTTTTTCCGTCCATTCTCCACGTCTTGATAGTCGACAGTTGATATCCACAGTGTGATTTTACCACTGACCATTGCTAATGTCTAGTAACATGGAATATTGTTAAGAGTTGTTTGTTGTACCTAGTTAGTTTTTTGTGGCAGTTACATTAGCTCCATCTCATCAAAACGTATTTACAGATCAATAACACGATTTTATACAAAATAAACCTATTCATGTGGTGCAATTTTTCATGAAAGTAGCTTATGAATAACAGTAACTTTAAAACCAGGAACTCTCAAAAAGCATTCAATGTGTGCAAAAAATATTTATAATTTTTTTTAAGCATAAGAAAAAGGCGGTTCTACGGATCACAAAGCATTTTAAGATTTGTATAGAAAATGATTAATTCTAAGCTAAAGGTAAACGCTCAGGTAATGTATCATTGCACATTTTTGTATACATATTTTAACGATTATTAACTAATGCACGTTATTTATCAAACACCTGCCAGTTGTGAAAATACATAATCACATCAACCGAGTACTTACATAACATGCAAGATCCATAATAGTTAAACAAATGTGAATTAATGGAGTTCGGCGATCCAAGCCTGGTGGATGGTCTGGATTCTGATGGAATCAAAAACTAAATAAGTTACAAATGTATCAGTGAAAAGTTAAGGGAAACTCGAATAATAAACACTCTTTACGGTTTTGGGGATTTTTGTTTGTTATAGCAGACTAGATGCTAGCATGTTTAGTCAACCTAGATTGTAGTTTTAAAATAACTTAGACAACTTTAAATTTTATATATGATATAGAAATATCGATATATCAAATATCTACATATTTTACAATTTACAAATTTGAATAAACAACTATTTATTGAAATTGAATTGAATCTGATATATTACTTGCACATTCAGTAAGAGCGTTCCTATATAAGGATGATATTAAATCCTTGTAAACATCACGTGAGGGGGGGGGGTTAAATTATGCAACATTATGTTTGCTGTTGTAGCAAAAATGACGCACATTTCATACTTTGCCTAGGCACTCTATATAATGATCGCTGTGACTTAAGCAGGTCATCATCCGTTTGATACCCGGTTTTCAATAACAATCCTAGGTAATGTAACTTGTTGGAATGTGTTATTTTAGTTATCTAATAAAGACCAAAAAGTAATCTGTTGTATATTTATTTTACTACTTGCCATCGCAACAAACCTGTATGTCTTGTGTCCATACATACTAGTCAACCTACTCAACTGTAAGCGTAACTCGAATTTTGTTGGTTAACAAATGAATGTTTCATTGACTACATTTTATCTGTAATATCTATCGTAACCTAACCAAGCCCAACAGCCGCAGTAAGGTGGACCACAATTGCGCATAGACCATTTAGAATTCTTGTTGCAGCGACCTGTAGCTGCGGCGGTTAGGATTGATTAGGTTAGTTAAATTTAAAAACAGAATAAATCAATTGGTATAACTGACATTAATTAATTATTTTTTTTAGATGCGTAAATAAAAAACGATTTGTTATTTTCCCTTGTAAAACAAATATCAAAGAGAATGTATGTTTTGGATAACCCATTATCATATTTTTAATAACTCAATTGCACTTTTAAAATCGTTCTTTTCATATTTATTCCGTGAGCTATTGATGTGATTTAATATAATACTTAAGAATTATATAGAAGACTTAATCAAAGTGAGTGCAAATTAACTTGATTTCATTCATTATCAAAAACCGCAAAGCAGTGAATAGAATCCCTGGATTTTATATTTCGCCTGAAATATGTACAAATTTCGCAGATTTTATTTACCAGATCAGAATTTTCTTATAATTAAAACTGTATTGAAGGTCTGATTTTTTCTTCATCAATATACTCGTAATAATTCTAATTAAAGTTGATTACATCAATTCAAAACCAGTTCGTATATGTAAGATCTAGTTCAACTCTTAACAAAAGGTTTGATTGCATTAATATCTGACACCTCTTTGATTTGTTTTAAATGGCATAAACTCACGGTAAAGATATGACCGATCGAGATATGACCGATTCATGGGTCGCATCATCCAAAGAGAAATCTCGCTGGCATAAGGCCTGATGCAAATTCTACTTAAATTTTACTTTATTTCACATATTATTTACTTCCGCTTTGGTAATAATGAAACAAATCAATCGATTTTACTTATTCCTGTATAAGCTGTAAAATGAATAACTACCATATTTTTTGTATTGAGGAGACAAATAGTTTGTGTATTTGGTATTTGATTTCATTAAATGTACTAACAACAATATTCGTATGAGCTAATGTAGTTGTAAAACCTACAGACTCGTCCAAATCCCCCTTTTTGCATATCGTTCACAAATTTTGTCATTTAGTCCAGCAGTTTTTCCTGTAAATGTTGCCAGCTAAAGAGAACACGTAAGTGGGTTGCATGCTGATTTGGTTGCGTCATAAATAGCAGCGAATTTTCCTTTATTCATATATGTAAACATTCATGTATGGGAATGTTTTCCCATACATTCATATATGTATGTGGAAGATTTTTTTTCACAGAAACATAATTTATATTTAAATTAATAAAATTAACACGTTAAATTAAGACCTAGACATTGCACAATGTCGATAACCCACTATATGTTTTATCTTCTAAAATACAGACTATTTAATTGTATAAAATCCAAAAGAATCACTTTTGGTAAGAACTGTGAGTTATGTGTCAGCTAATCTCAAAAGAGCGGACTATACCAAATATGCTGCACTCTGGTGAGAACTAACTGAACTAGTTCACCCAACCACAACATTGTATTCAGTGCTAATTTGGACTTCAGTAAAGTACAAAGTTTCCGGTTTAAAATAGCAGTACTCAATTGTTGCCGTAATGCTGGAAAAGGTTAAGAAAAACACTGGAGCTCTGTGAACAATTTCTGAGACGCTACTATGTCTAGGTTTAGCCCAGGTATATTATCTAGCTTCATCCATGCAATCTTTCAGCTCTGTGGTTTTTGCGCGATTCAGGAGCATACACGGCATGTTTTATACACGGCTATGTGTAATACTCTTGGCTTAAAAAGCGTGCCGTTGAGATAGCCAATGTTTGCTCCGTTATGTTGGCAGTACTTCTGGTGAGAGGTATCTTAATCTCCTATTTGATTCAAGGTAAAAACTGTGATGTTCAAGTCTTATACTAATATCTTGTCGCAAGTTAAGTAAATCTTAATGTTGAACTTAACTTTATAATCTTGAGACATATTTTAAAAGGAATTTGATTGTTTATCTCAAAGAAAAGTTATAACTTGGGTTAAATTAAAACACCCTTGTAACGTGGCTTTGGAGATAGTGTTGAAAAACACCTGTAAGTCAAATAACCACCACCAAGTTGACACCACAACAGAAAATACCAATTTCGACGGCACTCTTTTGTGATTAATGGGAGAGTAGTGACTCCTGTTTTAAATGTTAACTCATTGCATAGAGTTCGATGTTCGGATTTGAACGTATCTTTAAAAGCATCTATTCCACACTGTTTACCCACGGAGGGCGAGGTCTACAGTGCTGGGACCCGAGGCGCGAGAGGTGTTGCCCGGATATATCTGCTGGGCCCTCCTCCACATTTAATTACCGAGCGTCACGTGTTTCCATGCACTGGTATTTACCGATCCATAGTTTATGGGTGATTCATGCCGAGCATACCTCTGTTCCCAGGCCCGCGGCGCTGATCTAACTTATGTTCCGTTTCGCTATCTACATCTCACACCCACCGCGGTAATAAGCCATTCTTTATTTTAAGAACGAGATGACTGGACGGTGTACGTGACTGTCGTTACGGCGGATTGTACACCTGTGATCGGTGATTAGATCCAGTTGGAGCACTGGTTTTGAAAACGAAATATCGGTTGTAATAAGTAGAACTGAGATTATTTTATACGAAGACTAGAAGACTCGTTGCGCTTCGCCCGCGTAACCTATGATAGTTGTATGAGCTGCATTCTATGGCTAGCCCGTGGAACTAATACGAATCGAGATCAGCTGTTTGAATTTTCGAATATCCATAAGGAATACATGGTACCTTTGAAAACCCTTAGAGCAAACCCCAATTTTTTTGAATCGCTATGAAAACCTTTAACTTTCCTATTTTAAACCTAAAAAATTAACCAAATTTCACTACTCTATTATACCGGGAAGTGACTACGAGAGAGATCGGGCTTTGTGCCTTTTATAGTTGAGAAGAAGAACGTGTTGTGTTATTGTTTAATGCAACTAGACCCTCAATTAGCATTGAGGAAACTTGTGTTGGCTGATATATGAATAACTGAAACAGAAGTAGTTCAGGTTTTAGCTATCCTGTTCATTTGTTTTCCATAAATGCATGGACGGACAACAATCAATCAGATCACAGTATGGTTCGAGGTTTGGATTGAGCTGCAGAACTAACAGTGCAACCAGCCATTGAACGATACAGTTTTTTATAAGTAACCCTTACAACTCAGCACTATTATGACCATGAAAATTAGGGTCAATAATTGATTATAACCGGTAAAAGATTCCAAGCAGGCAGTTTTTTTTTGAAAACCTTACCTATAATCCCCTGATTCAAATAAGGCGTTTTCTACTTTCTGTAAAGTAATCTTTCGCCTATTGGAAGTTCCCTCCATTTATATAGAAATGTACGTTATTATCTATGAAATGACCGAAAAATAGTAAAAGATCAAATTTGATCATATTTCGATCAAATTTAGGCAGCATCTGTTGGTCTTGATCATATGTCAAAGTAATTAAGTTGACCCATAAATGTATAATTTCATCAGTTTTTATCCAAAAGAGTATATTTACGGTGTTATTCTTATATTTTGTAAAAGTGTATTAAATGTACAGTTTTAACTAAGAATAGCCAAAAAATACGATTTTAGGTTTTGAATAATCACTATACGATAAATTTGTTGAGATAAAAACAAAAAATACATATATTACTTAACAACGCAAGTTGTTTGAAATTATTGTGCTGTTAATTAAGAAAGAAATAAAGAATTTATTTCTCAAATTACACACATTACAAATTAGCATATACATACACAAATTTACACAAGGTATAATAACTGTCACGTTTTACTATGAGATACCAAGCTGACCTTTTTTGTGTATAACAGAGAAATATCAAATTCCTCCAAGGCTTAACCTGTTTGGAGGCTTTATTAAAACTTAACAATTCATTAAATATTTAGATGGCAGCTGTAACTAACTACTTCTAACTTTAATCATCACAAGAATAACAAATATAATAAACTAAGTGTTTTATAACATAAATTAATTAAAAGTTATCTCCAAAAAGACAGCAATAAGGAAAAACAAAAATAACCAATTTGAGTACAATACATTACAATTAAACTTCCTTCAATATGAAATCCTTCTAAAACAATCCACATACATAATACAATTGTATTACTCTACAAATAAATGTAAAAAACATCTAATGAACTATATAAGTATATTCTTACAGTCTGTTTTGTACATAAATTATCATATAATAATATGAAATAACAAATCTTCAATTCCTGAATTATAAAAAGCCATACCCTTAGATTTCTAGGAAAACATTTAAATGATGTAATTCTTTCATATAGTTTGATAGTTTATTGTAAATCCTAGGTGCTAAAAAACTGTAGGTTTTGGTAAAATAAGTATTACACAAATATATTTATAATTTTAATACACGAATAAAATATTTGACTAATTGACTATATTCTTTCAATGTATTAACCCTCCATAAGAACAACATTGATAGAAAACGAGCTGTATTTAGTAATGGCAGGGTTTCTTCATTTTCTTAACCACCACTCAAGATAAAATAATGATTCATAATAATTAATTTTTACTTTCTGTAAGCTCCACAACATGAAGGTAACTGTTTCGTAAAATATAATGAAATACATTTTTATAATACTTACATACATTTTATATCTGTATAAGGAAAATACTCACAAACTAAAAGTTAGAATGTAAAATGTTTGTTAAGGCTTCATCAGGTCCGAGACAAAGTAGTTTTACACGTTTATCCCGAGTTTTAGACCAATCGGATAAAAGGTCAACATTTTATGGCACAAAACATTAAAACATGATGTCCGCCATTTTACAATATTCGGTGAGGTCTCATCTGGCCGACGTAGAAAACCTGGTATTTAAGTAAGACGACCTTGGTGCACATTTTCCAACAACAAATATTTATACTTGCAATATTTTCACGAATAAAAGTTATTTTCAATGGCCTATTCCTCTTTTAATTGTGTATGTATTTTTATCATAAATAATTCAGATTCAGGTCTAAAGTGCCAAGTATAAACCTAATAAACTCTCTTAACAAAAAATAGAACCGTCTCCGTTAAACACGCTAATAAGTGTGAAATAAATAACGTGTTTCTTTAAATATACCAGTGCCAGGAGCGTTATATAAATAAATAAATACATAGTTACTATCTTATATTAGGACTGGGAATTAAATAGTCCTACTTGCATGACTGTTTTGATTTTGAGTTTGTGCCGTTGATGAACGGCACCAACTCCAAGGGACCACCCAGGAATCAAGACCTATAAACAAGACCAAAATCATCAAAATCCGTTGACAAACGACAGAGTTATGCGCGAACATACACGAAAGAACATACCAAATGGTCGAATCTACAACCTCCTCCTTTTTAGAAATCGGTTAAAAGCGTATGATTTATTTTGAAATGTTAGTAACATAAGAATTTTGGGGTGTACAACTGTTTATGCAAATACAGTATACTGTAAAACACACTAACAAACACAGAAGAGTACAGCTATATATTTAGGGTAAAAAAACTAATAAAAGATGTATCTGCAAATTTAAAAATCTGCTTATCTATTTCTCCATGGTTTCAGTCTGCTAACTACTAAGTCATCAATATCCACCACAGTCATGCCGGCCTGTGCCCTTGTTAACAGCGTGTCATATTGGTAGCTTATCTGTACGGCTCCCAGACCTCAAGGCCGCCTCAGCCCATTGGTTGCACCCTATCTAACCTCACATCTATGTAGATTATATTGTTCGAGAATAAAAATAACCAGATTACAGGAGCTCCAACACGAGGCTTTCATGCGCTCAGGGGCCATGCTTTTTTCCTATTTGGTAGTGTTGGATATTTTAGTTCTTTATACTTAACTCTGAAGCTTATGGTGTGCTGAACTTCAAAACTTCACTACCACGAGTTCTTTGATAACATGTGCTGTTTTATAGTTAACTTGAGATTGTCAAAACACTCAATGTTAAAAATATTTCTGTCACAACTCAAAAGCACGACTTTTCGCCAGTTCAGGTTCTACCTGCATCCCTGCAGTACGTCTGTTTACTTTAAGGCACATTTATAACAAGCGTTTATCTCCAGTTCTCACGGTGCACACACACATCACGGCGTGAAAAAGTTGTGAACCTCTCAACAAATTTTATTTTTTTTAGTAAATTATGTATTGAAGACTGATATTGCTGAGAAGTTTATATTCCATATTGTACACAATAAAGACAAATCGTAATTATAATAAGTCCACTTCTGTTTATTATTCATTTTGTAATTTTAGTGAACAATCTGTTTCAACTAAACGTGATCTAACCAAAGATTATTACAACGAATCCTGACCTTCTTGATAACACGATTTCATGTCACCAAATCCTCGATGGCGATTATTTCACTAAAAGTCTTCGATAACAAGACTGTTTCTCCAACTCCCTACGAGTCTTGATATCTGAGTTCTACTATGACAACATCACCACTCCATGGTTCAGTCGTCAAGTCGACAACAGGTAGATCATTACAGCTGCGTGCTGACACCAGGATCAGATGTAGATGGGACAGCTCAGCAGCTCTGCTAACCGCTCACGACAGTTCTAATGACCACACGACGACACATCGGGACAGCCTCAGGCCCAGCCTCATAAGGGCATCACTGCCTCGCGAGGCTAGTAACCTAGTAAACTATATCTGAACACGTACTTTCAACACCTCAGATCAGCCTTGTACGGTAACTAAAAGTGGAGGATTCCTTAAGTCATTCACAAGATTGCTACTCTTGACGTAGGTCCTCAGCCGCCAACCCAATCACCTATTTATAAAACCAAACCGACACAGAGAAACCCATGAGTCTGACACCCTTTCAACCATATGTTTGAATGAAATGTTTCAGCAAGGAAAGTGGAGGGAAATGTAAGATACTAAGGACTTGAAGGGGACATAGCACGTAACCTTGTTCCAATACTCTGCTTCATCTGATGTTTGATACTCTTAACATGCTGAGGAAAATAAAAAAATATAATTAGGAACACAACGTCAATTAGTAAACAAATTAGGGACTTAATTGCATGTTTTAATGTAGACAAAGCAGAAGTTTTTTTAATTCCCATGTTTTTATGGGAGATGTTTAACTTTATTTCTCTTTTGATGGTTACTTTTTGGAAATACCGCTATTCCTCCTGAGTCCCTGGGATCAAAACCTTTAACTTGAACCCACTCCCATCATCCTGCAGTTTGCAAAACGCCTACAATTTTAACTTAAAATTTTCTTTTACTGAATTATATATACAGAGTTGGTACTAAAAGCACTTCTAAGGCCAAAAAGTAAATTACAGTGTCAAGTAGAAACACCGTTATAAATATTGTAATTTGATCAGCTGTGATTTAATTTGACTATAAATCTGAAATCAGATGTACAAGCAAAACTATGGTCAAAGTGTACCTGTAATATATTGTCTGTGCTGCGTGTCGATTTTGTTAATGTGCCCATGCTGTTAAATTGACAAATTAATTTCTATCGCCCAAACCTATCCACACCATGCATTAACATTGAATCTCTGAAGGTTCTAAAGACGAATGTAAACTATAAGAATTTTCGTACACACATTACATTTTCGTATATACAATATATTTTGTATAATCACATTGCCATCTTCTAATTACCACATCAAGCATAAAAATGTGTTTCTTTACCTCAACCTCCTAATAAAACCTGCTTGGGTATTAAATATTTTTACTAACCATATTTTTTCGTGTCCTTTAAAAGTCATTGATAATTTGATCACATGAAAAAACATGCATTTAATCAATAATTTTGTTGTGTTTTACCAAGAGGTTAACAATATTTGTAGCGAAAATAGTTGAATAAAGTGGTAAAAGTAACAGTTCACCACTTGAGATGAATAGCTCTGCTAACTTACATACTTCATATTCTACCGCATTCTCGAACTTCCGACTGAATCTTTTAGAATAAAGACGAATTCGCACACATCACGCTGACGTGAGGGAAGTGAATTTCCATATAACAACTTTTAAAACTCAAAATCAGTGTAAAAACATACATGTATTCCAATTTTTATTGAATTCTGAAAACATTGATTTTTTGGCTATTCTGATGCTCCTCGTTTCATTTACCTGCAAAGCTGGGAATACCATTTTGCGCATTATAATGTTAGGAGAAGGTTCAGTCAGGCTTGAAAGTAGGCGTGAGGTTGCTGGGGATGATAAAAGTACTCCAACAAAGGAGTAGCAGGCTTTTCTAGTGTAAACCCCCCATAAGACAACGTACTGTGTTTAGTCGATACACATTTTCTTTAATAACTCGGTAAATATTTATTCTAGAATGACGAGAGAGGGCTTAAAACTTTCGCCTCTCTAATTCCCATTTTTATGCATGCATTGATTTCACATCTGGGGCTTTCATGACCCTTTTTGGGCCCTCAAACTCGAAATTTGAAAGATTAATCCCCATAAAAAGGGGTTTAGAGTTTTCCGATTGTTTTGCCCAACGACCTTGTCCAACTGATTACAGAAAGGAACGTCCCTACCAAATTTGAAGTAAATCGGGCAAAGAATGTGACCGCTAGAGTGCAAACACACACACACACACACACACACACACATATATATATATATATATATTTTTTTTTTTTCAGGTTTATATATATACATATATGTATAACATTTTGAACGACCCACCAAAACGTGTTCAGGGGGTCACGTTAGGAACTTCTATGGTGGTCCCGGGCTTAAGTTTCACCGTGCGGGTCATGCTAATAGTTCACTTTCCAAAGGAAATTCACTAAAAAGTGCTCATGAAAACAAGAGTAACTGGGTGACCGAGCTTTACTTAAGGATTGTCAGAAATTTTGTTTAGATTACCTGGGATATTTGTTTACCACGTCCCCTTATTGACGAACAGATTTGCTTAAGGTTCAAGGTCACTACAATTGTTATTATAGCTCAGTGTCCCTTCAGGTAGTATTTTGATTACATGGACATTTGATTCATTTTGGATATGACTACTCAATATGTAACCTTCATTCAATGCTTTTAGTCTCAGGAAACAACATGGTAATACTTAAACTACATTAGTATTAATTTTACAGTTCACTGATTGATTATAAGCAGATGTTATAATTCTTTTGTTTTTTTAAACTTCATAAGCCCAATGTTATTTTTTACTTTTCATATTTTTTTTATTATTTTAACTTTCCTGGGGATGAGACCTTTCTAGAACAGTTTTTTATCCCAGAAATTAGTTCTACATAGGTCTTATCCCCAGGAAAAATAAAATAACGTAAACAAACTGATATGAAAAGTTAAAAAAAATAACATAGAGCTCATGGAGAAAATCAAAACAAAAGAATCATAACAGCTGTTTATAATCATTCAGTGAACTGTCAATAATACTCATGTATTAAGTATTAACGTGTGGTTTCCCGAAAGCAGTGACTAAAACCATTGAATGAAGATTACATGTAGAGTGGGAATATTCCAAATGAATCATAGGGAGTGGAGTGACTTAAGAATGCAGGAAAGAGTCAAATAAGCTAAGCGAATGTCGGCTTTCTCGGTTTCAGCATAAACAAACTGACTAACCTTCTCGTAGAAAAGCTCCCAGTTACTTACATTCTAACCAAGCATCTGCTACTGTTTACTGGTTGTCGTTTATGAAAGATGTTAAAGTAAAACTTTTACGTAAACTTTCCATGTTTTTTTTATTATCTTTTATTTGAAAAAGATGCAAACCTAAACAAATGTAGTTATTCATAATATTTGAAAAGGTCAACCACAGATGACATTAAAACACAACGATTGTATATCTTGGGTGAAGCCAGGTACTGCACCATACATTATGTATATCATTTAAATACCCCCGTAGCAGCAAACCTGCATACTCAGTGAATTTCCAATGCATATTAATTTATCTTAGTACCATATAAAGCCACAAACCAAGTTTCATTAATATACATTCCTAAATAAACGATTTATGACATTTTAATTATTCTCCAAAAGAATAACATGGCGGCTGAGTATGCAGGTTTGCTGAAATAAGGAACACTAAAAATTGTTTTTTATACAAATACCAATATAACTCAACTAGGTAAAGCCACATACCAAGTTCTATTAATTTATGTTCATAATTAAAGGAGATAACAAGTTACTTATTCTTCTTAAGAATGACATGGGGCTGAGTATGCAGATTTGCTGCTACGTTAACTTTCGGCCAAAAATGGGTTTTGTGCAAATATCAATAGACCACAATGAAATGAAGCAATGTACCAAGTTTCGTCAGGATAAATAGATAAATAAGCGAGATATACAATTTTTCTT
Organism: Allygus modestus; assembly: GCA_963675035.1. Taxonomy (NCBI): domain Eukaryota; kingdom Metazoa; phylum Arthropoda; class Insecta; order Hemiptera; family Cicadellidae; genus Allygus; species Allygus modestus. The sequence goes on along the minus strand of OY776114.1, from coordinate 2,181,593 downwards.
ATCCTCCATAAGAATAGCATTGGACAACGTACTATGTTTAGCACTTTCAATATCTCAGTAACCAATTGACGTAGAGCAATGATTAAAATACCAAATTTTGCGTTTTTTAAGCTAATTCCAATGGAAAAAAATAAAATTTTACATTTTCAAAAATGATGTGTAAAACTCAAAAAACCCATTTTTGGGGACAAAACCCCCCCAAAATACCCATTCGGATAGGTCGATCTGTCTGGTTTTCGTACTTAAGTCATAAACGCTGCTTAACACGTTTGTACCAAATTTCATCGAAATCGGACCTTTCTTACGAGATTTATTGCACCCACGGACACACATATATACATACACATATATAAATATACAGTTTCGAACGGATGGTGTTTTTGGGGTCTGGGGACCTCAAAACAAAAAGTTATCATGGTCCGGGGCCTAGGTCTTACCATGCCGTCTACGGTAATAGCTTCTTCCCTATAGGGGAAATTCGCTAAAAGTAATTTTACATGTTCGATTGTTATCAGACGACGTAAAGTATAAGCCTACTGAACCACACGTCAAACTAACCCATCCAACGAACCATCCAATGACATACCGTACTTCCAACTGAACCATAGTGTATAATAAACCGACTATTACCTATTTCACGTCAGTTCCCTGCATTTCGCATTCCAGGAAATTTATTTCCTCTTGACTTCATAAGCCCTACGTCTTGTATGAATATATTACAGGCCGTGTGTATTTAATTAACATTTTTATTAAACATGCAAATATTCCAGGCGATACGCGTATCTAGGTACACGCCGCGGACCCAGACCGGTAATTATATTTTTCGATGACGTTGTTAACTGGGGTATTTAATTGCGATGCAGATAAGATGGGAAATTGGACTAAAGTGTTATAATTAGTCACATTAAGTTATAAATTATAAAAGTAATGAAAGTATAGGATAAGATAAAGTGTGTTTTTGAAACGTAAATTTGTTCACTTTTTAATCAAACAGGATGGGCCGGAAATGAAAGGGACATTGTTAAAATATACTTATAATCAGCTCAGAACATACTATTATAAATATATGCAATAGGTCCATAACAAGCGGGTTTTAAAACCCAGTGTGATAGGGCCCTAAATATCTGTAAAGAAAAATATGGATATAAAACAGATAGTGTAACTGTTATTCTTCTACAAATGTAAACAAACCGTTAAATAAAGCTTAGAATATATTAATTACAGTTGGTGATAAAAGATTGGAATCAACATAAATATAACTTAAAAAAGCATTAAAACTATTCTCCCATAAGATTAACCCTGGAAATTAAAATTGTTGTGGAGTTTAGCCCTAATGTGAGAGGGAGATGAAAGTAGGCTTATGTGTTTTTGGGACTTAATACACAACTTTAACTCGATCTGTCCAGTAGTTTTTGCGTGATGAAGCCACGAAAAACAAATAGACATTCAGACTTATAATATTGGTAGCTTCGGTAGTTTTACCGATATCATCAAAGTTTCCTTGAAGGTGTAGTTTATACGGCGGAATTTAAGCTGAATAGTTTCGCAGTTTCCTTGAAGGTGTAGTTTATACCGCGGAATTTAAGCTGAATAGTTTCGCAGTTTCCTTGAAGGTGTAGTTTATACGGCGGAATTTAAGCTGAATAGTTTCGCAGTTTCCTTGAAGGTGTAGTTTATACGGCGGAATTTAAGCTGAATAGTTTCGCAGTTTCCTTGAAGGTGTAGTTTATACCGCGGAATTTAAGCTGAATAGTTTCGCAGTTTCCTTGAAGGTGTAGTTTATACGGCGGAATTTAAGCTGAATAGTTTCGCAGTTTCCTTGAAGGTGTAGTTTATACGGCGGAATTTAAGCTGAATAGTTTCGCAGTTTCCTTGAAGGTGTAGTTTATACCGCGGAATTTAAGCTGAATAGTTTCGCAGTTTCCTTGAAGGTGTAGTTTATACGGCGGAATTTAAGCTGAATAGTTTCGCAGTTTCCTTGAAGGTGTAGTTTATACGGCGGAATTTAAGCTGAATAGTTTCGCAGTTTCCTTGAAGGTGTAGTTTATACGGCGGAATTTAAGCTGAATAGTTTCGCAGTTTCCCAGCAAGTCGTTTGTGTCTCCCGTAAAATACACCGCGATTCGCAGCCATATCGCGGATACCCCGGGTCAAAGATCGCGACGAGAATCTCAGTGACGTTACAAACGATGCGATCGAACTGGAAGAATGATGTAAAGCAGAGCCGTACAAGAAGCGTATATATGAGCGCGATCCGGTATCTCGGGATCAATTAGAGATGCGGCAGTTAACGTACTGGCCGCGTGTCGTTTGTCCCGCCTAACAATCGCGGTATGAGTGTGTATATAACGCGGCCGACACTTTATCACCCCCATTGTTCCGGGCCTCTATCAATAATACAATCGAATAAATATTAAACAGTCGTATGAAGCGGAGCACTCGAGTGCCGAGATACGGAGCGCAGTAAACGTTTAATAATACCTCCTCGGGCTACCGTCGCGGACATTTGAATTTCAAAACCGGAAAGCGCCGTGCTGTCTGTCCGCGTTGTTTAAAACTCGGACCGATCACAGATCGGATTCAATGAAAAAACCACGTTCGAATTTTAAACAGGTCGATAAAAAGGTGGAGTCGCCTCGGGCGAGCGAGAGCGGAGATCTTCGATAAACGCGCCTTTATTGTCTCGTCTCGTGTTTGCTTAATGCGATCCGAAACATGATTTTTGAAATTCCTTTCAAATTAGTGAGCCGTGTGGGTGAAGCCCATCTGTTTCTCTGTTATTTTATATGTCCAGATAAAGAAACAAATGTTAACGTCGCCCGGGCATGTGGACGCGGTCGGTCAATCTTGTCCCGCTCTCGCGTCCATCGCGTCGCCTTGTTGATCGCCTCTCCACTCACGCGGTGCAGTCTCACTGGCCACTTCACCATACCGATATCAAATCAATTTTAATTCTTAATAACACTGAACATGTATTATTGGTTGTTTTTTTCTAGCTACACGTTAAAAACGTAATATTAATGGGTTTCCCAATTATTCCAATGCGATCCGTAAGAATTATACGGTTTTAAAGATGTTTTGAGGTAACGGTTATGTTTACGGTAAGAATATAAACGTATTCCAAATATTTTTGTCATTTGTCTAGAAATTTTGCGAGTTAATTATTGCAGTTTATACCCTGTTTGATCACTCAATACCAAGTAGAATGCAATAAAGTATATTCTACTTAACACTGAACAAAAATTAAGTTTAAATGAAGTTTTCAGCTTTTTGTTATAAGATAATGAAGTTGATCATTAGATCCCTGGCTACTAAGTACTTCAGTTCAGCCCTGTGAACAATACCACATCAAGTATCGTTAGAAGACACACGCCATTAGATGTTCACTAAATCCTCGCTAGATATTTGTTTTTACGTATTCCAACTGTCTAAAGATATCCATCAGTTTCTGAAAAATACCAGAATACAATAATTTACAAGAATCGTTGCTTTTATATTTGATATTATAGAGATCCGATATCCTACTACGAAACTGCTTAATAGATGATCTCAGTTAAAAGAATTACAAGCGTCATCTTATTTAACCAATAAGCAGACTACTGGCGAAATTACTTTGAAGTCAAGGTTTATGTGTTATTTGAAAGCCCTTAACGTCTAGATGTGCCTTTTGGAGGTTTGGAAAATATACTCCTTTAGGGCTTTGCCCCCTGGGTTTTAAAATTTTCAATGTTAATCTTATAAGAGAATAGAAGTCAGAACAAGATCAGCTGTTTCAAGCTAACTTCTGGAATGACATCACAATATAAATTAATCTAACCAAATCCCTTAAAGAAATCCCAAAAGTCAAACAATATTTGCTCGAATTTGATCACTAAGAAAGTTCTTGCAAGAGGGGCTATTTTAAAATCACAAGGAAGTTTAACAAATGTTGTTGTATTGTGCGCGAAATTAAAATGCATATGCAATGAATATTCCTACTTAGAGTTTACAACGAAGGATTCTACTTCTGACATGATAAACAAGTAAAATCCTATGATTTGTTTTCTTTACTGTACTGTAACATCTTTTAAACATAGTCGCATTTTTTCAAAGGTCCATTATTTAAATGTTTGCTGAATTTTGCCTATTAATTTCTAGAATTGTCTGTTGGGAGCCCAAACCCCTCATAAATCCCAAACTAAACGACCAAACCAGAAACGTCATCGTGGGTGCCCAACATCCGGGCTATATTTTTGGAAAAGGGACAACCGTTTCTCAGAATCTCCAGATCACAGCTAAAGTGTTATGTTAAATAAGTACGAAATTATACGGCCCTTTTCAGGTATATCTCCGGTTGAATGAGGCAGTCCTGGGCACCGGTGGTAATGGCTAGATCATTCATAAGTCCGGATTGACAGCTCCTAATGGCTACCAGCAGCATCGGGTCACTCTGGACAAAAAACTGAATAATGGACGCCACTCAGTTTGGAGAAAAGATATAATTATTTCTGTTCCGGGCAGGGTTCGATCAGTGCCTTTATGCTAATCGCCACAATGCCTCGCTGCCGCGAGCGCGATGCCGTATTTGGGGCGTCCGTCTGCTTTTGGAGTGACATCGTTTAATCCTCCTCAAAACTTGGACCTTTGCCAAACGGATTAGACGGAATGTTTTGGAAAATGGCCCGATCACAAGTCAATTCGACCAGATGAACAGGGGAGATCTGAAGGAGGTATTAAGTCGTCTGGTCGCTCCCTAATCCTAATAGCACAACAGAGAACATTATGGTATCGTGAAATCGTCGGGGCCTAATCTAACCCGGCATCGTTCTAATAGGAACTGTATCGAAGCTGGGGAACTACTGCAATAACAATTATATTAATTACAAATAATCTAAGTGGAGTCTTTTAGACACTAGTCCTATTTTATAATAAACAAAATATGCAGGGAAAATACAAATGCGCAAGGAAGATGAGCCCGTACAACTAATCTACAGATACAAGCCCTTAAGTTTTGACTTCTTACTTTTCTATCCATTGTACTCCCCAAACCAATATTTTTACTTCTTCTGATTGTTCTGTTATGTATGTTCTATAAGCCATTTTATCAGAAAAATTACCTAATTGGACTTCAGACTTTTAAGTATAATGACTAACTACTTCCTTGTTCATGAACTTATTTCCTCTTCATTTATTTTAAATTGTAAGAAGCTAATATTTTTACCACAGTTTTTTCCAAATTGTAATTCACGTTGCGACCCATCCTTTTTTTCTGAGACTAAACTAGCTCAATCGAGTTGTACTATGATAGAAAGGAACGTCTTATCACAGAATGTCTTCTTTATATTTTACCAATACACTAGTCATTCTTTTTTCTGAGACTAAACGCTCAATGGAGTTGTACTATGATAGAAAGGAACGTCTTATCACAGAATGTCTTCTTTATATTTTACCAATACACTAGTCATTCTTTTTTCTGAGACTAAACTAGCTCAATCGAGTTGTACTATGATAGAAAGGAACGTCTTATCACAGAATGTCTTCTTTATATTTTACCAATACACTAGTCATTCTTTTTTCTGAGACTAAACGCTCAATGGAGTTGTACTATGATAGAAAGGAACGTCTTATCACAGAATGTCTTCTTTATATTTTACCAATACACTAGTCATTCTTTATTCTGGATCTGTTTCAACGCAAACACATATTAACTGAGATTAAAACATTCTCAGTTGATTCGACAGAGATTTAAATACATTCCCGATTGTGTCCTTCATATCACTGTTCTTGGAAAATATTTCAAAATTTATTCTGCTATATAATTGCGAGAACGCATTGCCAATCACAAAAAACAATGATTTTATTGCAGACGACTTCTTATCCTTGGAATGATATAAATTTATACTGTTTAAATTCCTTAAAATATCCTTTTCCCTGACAGATTGAAACAATATGGGTTTTGCTGTAAGTATAACATTGTAAAAGTAACGTAGTGACGAATTCGGCTTCTTCACAAGCGTCAACGAGATTCATCTCGCTGATTTGGTGATGGAGGCGATGCCTTAGGTGCTGAATAGTACACGATTTGTATCTAAGGATATTTTGTGAATTTCAACTTTTAGTTTGAATAATTAATAAACCATATTAAACCAATTGGATTCACAAAATCACCACATAATGTCATCGTGGACCTATTTAAATCTCTAGGAGGTGTCACTGTATATTTTTAATTAATTATTTTTTAAGTTCTATTTGCAATGCCCTATGTAATTTTACAAATGTTTTGGCTTTCTCATACATATAATTGTACAATAAACGTTTTTTAAGTTTTAGTTTAGCGCTATGTTTAATAAAATATTCTGATAAATAATATAACATTAGAATCTTGACGTATTTCAATAACCTGCAAGGGCCGCTGAACCATTTTCGCAAGTACCGGTTTTCACAAAAACAAAAACTAATCAACCCCAAACCCGAGGAGCTCGGTTGTGGCAGCCTCTCCCACAGTTCGGTTTCTCCCAATTTAAAGACAAAGCTATGTTATTGGAGAGTCATCTCCAGCGTCGTAAAGCAGCTAACGTATGCCCTATTAGAGATGGCGCGGCCGGGAAACGTCACCCGGGTAGAAAACAATGGACGAGCTATAAAATATGTCCAGGTCGCATTGGCAGGACACGGGCCGAGCGACATAAGTTAAGAGTTTAATAGTGACAGGTAGCAAGGGACTCGTAAAATTGAAATATTCCGCGCAGCAGGTGTCTAAGGGACTGTCTGAGGGTGACAAATTGAAAAGCGCCTGGCGCCGGCCGGACCCGCCTTAGGTGGGCGCAGTTTCGCGTGTTACCAAACAAGCTCTATTATTGCCAAACCACTTCTGTCACCCCTCACCCGCCTTTTCTATTCGCGAATTTAGTTTATGTGCCAGAAACTCACCCTCGTCTTTACTCTGCGAATCTGCTTCGATGCCGACATCGCTGGGCTGGGAACAAGGTTGCCGACACTCGCACCCCTGGAGGCAAAGGGGTGGAGATGGGTGGTCTTCTGCTGTACTCCTTTTAAGGGTTAAATCGTCGCTACCAAGTAGTAAAAGCCTTTCATCGTCATGCTGATGAAAATATTACGTATTTTTTAACTATTATAATAATTATCACCAATAAATAGCTTGAAATTGCAAAGTATATTTTAGGTCACAAGCTTGCTAAGGCTTGCAGTATAAGACTGTATACACAACGACGTTGAAAATAGTTAAAGCTTTTATACGTATACAAATAAATAACATAGGCTATATTGAAAAAATTGGACATATAATGTAGTGATAAACATCTTTATTAGGACAATTTTAGTTAATTAATAGTGGCTTTATAAAATAGGAAACGTAAAAGTACAAATAAATAGTCAGGTAAATTTCAAATTGATTATAATATGAGTAATTCCACTTTATTTTTAACCTTCCCGTAAGTAGTGATGTGGGCCGGGTAAATACCCAGCGGGTAGGTAAATAAAAAACGGGTATTTACCCGGGTACTTACCCCAAACCCCGGGTAAATACCCAAAACGTGGATATTTATGATTGTTATAACATTTAGGGGATTTCCACCAAGGTTCGTAGAGCTTTCAGACCAGGTGTGCTTATTTACATAAGAGCAATGTTCGCAGCAAAGATGTCTTACGAGGTCGTCCAGCTGATTCATAAATCCACAACATACCATAAAGTGTAGCCAACCTTAAGGGTATAATAATGGTACAGCTATTTTTAAATTGTCACTGGACATGCAAAAAGAACATTTAAACCCTTAATAGATTAATCTAATAATACAAATAAATCAAAACAATATATTAGTTTCATAAAATAACAGCTGATCATAGAATTTAAGCAGTTAAACAATGGTAATTCTAATTACACTGATGAGGAAAATATGGTACTCATACGATAAATATCGTGTTTCCAGCAACACTTCAGATTGGATTGGTGATCACGTAACCTTCCAGCTGTTTTTACGAGGTCTCTTCCGGTAAAGTAGAAAACCTTAAATAGATCAACTCAGCACACCTTGTCTGAAAGCTCTACGAACCGTGGATTTCCACTAGGTTCATTGAAATCCCCATGCTGTAAAGATTATAAAATGATCATCAAAACTGTTTTGCAGAGAGAGTGGTTACCACACACATTTAACTTCCGAGCAAGATCCAGATAAATACCCAGGACTGGATATTTACTACTTTGACGGTCTTTTGGAGTGTGTAATAAATTTAAAATTTTGGAAGAAAAGAATTGAAATTCAATTACATTGTGATTTTGTTATGTATTTGTCCAATTAAAAAATTATATTTTTTTAAATTTGTATAAAATGTCTCATATTTAACCAGTTAATTCGTAATTTGGTGGTGGTGTGATTTGTAAGCTTGACAGGTCTTTAAACAAAATGTCCATGTTATTATTTATTTATTGGTAAAAAATTTATAAAATGTCATCAATAAAATACACTCAAATGTTATACATTGATAATAAGTAGTAAGGGTGGATATAAATTACATTGGCGTTTTTACGTAAAATATTATAAATACCCAAAATACCCGGGTATTTATGCATTTTTGGTATTTACCGGGTAACCTGGGAAATTACCCCGAGTTTTAAATACCAGGATATTTTACATCACTATCCGTAAGGTAGCGGTCTAAGATATTGGCTGAATAAATATCAAAATCATTTATTTATTTAAACACCGTGACTTCTTCATTCACCAGTTATTGCAGGCTACCACGACAAAATAATTTACATTATAAGTCAACTAAAGACGTGCACATTTGAACGAAAACAAGATGTAAATGTAAATTTCCGATTCACCTTAATTTGCATAGCAGCTGCCTGGCGAGTTCCCAAATTTGGCCTTAAGCTATTAACTACGAACCTGACTGTCTGCTTAGTCTGCGTTAATTGTCTCATTTATTGGAGTCTCAGTTTATTTGCAGTGAGTTTTTTTTAAGACTTCGTTTTTTTAGTAGTCTAATCCTGGTAATGTAAAATAAAATACAGGGTGAGGCAATGAGAACACCACAATTTATAAATAGCACAAATTAATACTATTAATACTATACATCTAAATAGCACATCAAAACAAAGGTTATCTTATGCCATTTTAAAGTCATTTTTTAATTTCTTGAAAACCACATAATTTAATTGATGACCTTGAACGCGTTGACATTCCTCGAGTTGCTTGAAAAAACCGTCGAATACTCGTTCCAGCATTTCTTGAGAAATCGCTTGAACTTCCTCTGTGATTCTTTGCTTCAGTTCGAGCAAATCTCTGGGACGACTCTGAAAAACCTTGAACTTTAAAAAGCCCCATAGGAAGAAATCACAAACAGACAAATCAGGTGATCGAGCTGGCCAGGATATGTCACCAAATCTTGAGATCAAACGACATTCAAAAGACTTTCTGAGTGCGGTCATGGATTTATCGGCTGTGTGTGCAGTGGCTCCATCTTGCTGGACGTAGAGCTGCTTTGTATCAATTTCCAACTCCTCCAAAAATGGAATAAAAAATTTATTCAACATATCGATCTGAATTGACGGTAACTGTGTTTCCACCATTATCTTCAAAGAAGTAGGGTCCAAAAATTCTCTCAATTGTAACTGCACACCGCACTGTCACTTTAGGGCTGTGTAAAGGCTTAGGTTGAAGCTCTTTAGGGCTACCAGCACTCCAGTACCGCATATTATATTTGTTGACAGGGCCAGAAAGGTAAAAATGTGCTTTATCAGATATGATTAACAGGTTTGAAAAATTTGGCACTTGATTTTTGATTGCCAGTATTTCATCACAGAACATTACTCTTTTGTTGTAGTCTGGTTCTTTAAGTTCTTGCACGACTTGAATCTTGTAAGTATGGAAATGAAGATCTTGATGCAAAATTCTTCGTAGAGATCTGTTGGAAATCTGACGTGCCAACACTTGCTTTCTAGCGGACCTCTTTGGACTTCCGAGTTACTGCGACTCACACTCTTTCCACATTGTCTGGTGTGCGTGCAGTTTTGCGACTTCCACCAACTCTTTTTTGGGTTGACGGCGTATTTCTAAATAATTTTATCCATTTCCCATCGTTTTCCGATTTGGAACAGCACCATGTCGAACCAACGATGAAATGTGTTCTAAACAATCTCTGATTTTTTCAAAAGAATCAATAATCTTAAAAAAAGCTTTCACAGCAAAAGCACGGTGTTCAGGACTCCAAAGCACCTTGTTTACTAAAATGGCACAGTTAAATTGAGGTTATAAACACAGCTGTTCATTCATTGTTGCAATATTTATCATGTGACAGTTAAAAAAAATTGTGGTGCTCTCATTGCCTCACCCTGTATAAATAGATGAAATTAATTAAAGTTAGTACCGCGTTCGTCTCCCTATAAGTCAGAAAATATAACACAATAAAAACAGGACATTCGTTATGATAACAAGTGGCTGAACTGTGCGGATGTGTTTTTCAAGCCATGTGTGAAAACTGTAAGAGTTTCATTATTGATCTCTGACAGAACAGGTTTGTTTACCTTCCTTTTTTAGTTTTAACAATTTTCTTTGTCATCTGACGAAAATGGTTCATTGAGCTTAATTGATACTTTGAATAAATTTAAGGTTTTTAGTAGTCCTAAATAGTGAAAAGCTATAGTGTGAGAAACAATTATTCCAGTTTATCAAAAGTTTCTTTGTCATAGCTCAATTTGTGAAATATGAGTAGTGATGCCCATTTGAAGTCATCGAGTTTTAAAACAACGGAATTTGTTCAAAATGTGCTGAAATATTTCTTCTAAGAGCGTTTTTGGCGTCTTCTATTTTTGTAATGTGTCCCTTGGTGACTAGGTCATTATCAGTGTAGTTAACTGTTTGCACCAAAATTGACGCTGTGTTCTATAAATCACGTAATATCAATGTGAACGGACTATGGACGGACTACTGGTATGTGTTTTAAGATGCTTCATAATTTCACCTTATTAAATAGGAGTTGAGAGGACTACGTGTTTAAAATGCCCAACCAATAAGATCTCACATGGTTCAGCTATTTGACCTTTGGCCTATATACTGTACAATCTGATGTCTTGAGTTTTACATGGTGCGGTCGGGACCAATGGATGTTAAACTCTTAAAAATGATAATAATTTAATAATTAAAATCAATCAAGTGTAAAATATAAATTAAGTTAATTTACAAAACGGTATTTGTGGGAGTAGTTTTTTATATAAATTCGATATTTAATTACTTCAAGGATTATAAAACCTTATCATGTAAAAAAAAACAGTGATAGACACTACGTAACATTACGCTTCCAAATCAAGAACAATTTGACACTAATACGACAGTTAAAACGTTTCGTCGCAACGAGATAACTTTAACAACTTCTTCATAGCCTCCGAGAGCGAGGACGGAGATGTACGCAAGACAGACAGACAGAGTGAGAGAGAGGTTGGAGAATGTTCCCACAGGTCTTGTTAGGGGCTGTTTTACGAGGCCCTCCGAGGGTTTCTTCCCTTGTTTTAACGATGAATGTGGGAGCTTTTGTCCTACGTTTTATGTGACGTACATTTTAAACAAGCTACGGACATCAAATAAATTATTAGCGTCAGCCTAACTGCCTTATAAATAAGCGGACGAGACAAATGCCAGGAATCGTTCCAATTTAGTGGCTGCGTCTCCTCGCTAGGAACTCCTTTCCTGTTGAGTTGGTTTGCGTTTGGAAATTTTGGAAATCCGGAAATCCGTGTACTAAGGGTGTGGGGTTGACTAAGGGTGTGGGGTTGACTTATATTTTATATCTCATGTATTAGTCCACGTTCTCTATGTTAATTCACAAGAAGTATTTTTAGAAGAGTGAGATCTAAGATATTGTTATGCTTGATGGATCAATTAAGGTTGGTGTGTAAATTCTAAGAATTTCTTTATGATTTATTATGCCTTTAGCTTCAATGTAAATCCTATGGAAGAATCGATTTATAAAAAGAATATGGAGATGTTTTTAACAAGATTACTGGCGAAATTAATTTGCCTTAAATCATGTTTTATGTTTTATTTAAAAGAGCTTATTCATAGAAGTGCCTTTTAGGGTTTTAGCAAACACTCAACTTCAGGGCTCCACCCCCTGGGCTTTGAAAGTTCCAATGTTGATCTAATGTAAGAATTGAAATACCAAAGTAATTGAGCTTTGACCAGTAACTGTTGATATCCAAACTCAGTGTACAAGCAAGAACAGTTATTCCAAGCTAACTTCTGGAATGTCATCACAATGTAAACTAATAGAACGTAAATTAATATAATATAAGCTGAGTAATCTATATTATTACAAAATTTTTTTATTTTTGTTCGGCAATTTTAGACCCTTAAAGCTATTATTTTGTATAGATGTTTGGTATAAATGAAAAGCTCAAACATGCCAGTGTATTACCTTCCAGATGCCCGCTTATTAAGTTACTTTAGATGTGCATTATGGGGATTTGAAAAACCTACACCTTCAGATCTTCGCCCCGCAGGCTTTCAGTTTTAATGTTAATCTTGTGGAGTTATATTTTATTTAGTTAGTCAGCTGATAATAGTGTAAACAAACTTTTAAAACGTTTGGCTCTAATATAAACAGGTTAACATACCTTGACGCCAGCTATTCCTTATAGCAAAACAAAAGGTTGACTATAGTTTCGGCTAGCACGTAGCCATTATCAAAACTTTATTTGATTATTATACAAGAGCGTTATTCCATTCTTCTGAATGTCGTAAATTTATAAAAATACACCGAACACATACTAACAAATGACACATAACATTGAAAACAGTTCACCGGCCGGGCCGGCGCACGTCACTGAACTCAACTCAACTCACTGTCTGGCTCTAAGCCTGCTATATCCCCGTGCGGAGGACATGACACCTGCTAGTCGAGAAAAGAAAAACATTTTCACAAATTCAAGCAACTGGATTCGCTTGTAGGAATGAATTGAATCGTTATTTTAAGAGCTGTTGGCACAGTAATAAAACACAGCACAACGCAGCTCAAGGACATATGTTACAGCCATAATATACAAATTACTACTATAATGACAACGCAGTATACACAATGTGGTGTCAATAACCACACAGTAATAAAACACAGCACAACGCAGCTCAAGGACATATGTTACAGCCATAATTTACAAATTACTACTAGAATGACAACGCAGTATACACAACATGGTGTCAATAACCACACAGTAATAAAACACAGCACAACGCAGCTCAAGGACATATGTTACAGCCATAATATACAAATTACTACTTGAATGACAACGCAGTATACACAATGTGGTGTCAATAACCACACAGTAATAAAACACAGCACAACGCAGCTCAAGGACATATGTTACAGCCATAATATACAAATTACTACTAGAATGACAACGCAGTATACACAATGAGGTGTCAATAACCACACAGTAATAAAACACAGCACAACGCAGCTCAAGGACATATGTTACAGCCATAATATACAAATTACTACTAGAATAACAACGCAGTACACACAATGTGGTGTCAATAACCACACAGTAATAAAACACAGCACAACGCAGCTCAATGACATATGTTACAGCCATAATATACAAATTACTACTAGAATGACAACGCAGTACACACAATGTGGTGTCAATAACCACACAGTAATAAAACACAGCACAACGCAGCTCAAGGACATATGTTACAGCCATAATATACAAATTACTACTAGAATGACAACGCAGTATACACAACGTGGTGTCAATAACCACATAGTAATAAAACACAGCACAACGCAGCTCAAGGACATATGTTACTGCCATAATATACAAATTACTGCTAGAATGACAACGCAGTACATACAATGTGGTGTCAATAACCACACAGTAATAAAACACAGCACAACGCAGCTCAAGGACATATGTTACAGCCATAATATACAAATTACTACTAGAATGACAACGCAGTATACACAACGTGGTGTCAATAACCACACAGTAATAAAACACAGCACAACGCAGCTCAAGGACATATGTTACAGCCATAATATACAAATTACTACTAGAATGACAACGCAGTACACACAATGTGGTGTCAATAACCACACAGTAATAAAACACAGCACAACGCAGCTCAAGGACATATGTTACAGCCATAATATACAAATTACTACTAGAATGACAACGCAGTACACACAATGTGGTGTCAATAACCACACAGTAATAAAACACAGCACAACGCAGCTCAAGGACATATGTTACAGCCATAATATACAAATTACTACTAGAATGACAACGCAGTATACACAACACGGTGTCAATAACCACACAGTAATAAAACACAGCACAACGCAGCTCAAGGACATATGTTACAGCCATAATATACAAATTACTACTAGAATGACAACGCAGTACACACAATGTGGTGTCAATAACCACACAGTAATAAAACACAGCACAACGCAGCTCAAGGACATATGTTACAGCCATAATATACAAATTACTACTAGAATGACAACGCAGTATACACAACACGGTGTCAATAACCACACAGTAATAAAACACAGCACAACGCAGCTCAAGGACATATGTTACAGCCATAATATACAAGATACTACTAGAATGACAACGCAGTATACACAACACGGTATCAATAACCACACAGTAATAAAACACAGCACAACGCAGCTCAAGGACATATGTTACAGCCATAATATACAAGATACTACTAGAATGACAACGCAGTATACACAACACGGTGTCAATAACCACACAGTAATAAAACACAGCACAACGCAGCTCAAGGACATATGTTACAGCCATAATATACAAGATACTACTAGAATGACAACGCAGTATACACAACACGGTGTCAATAACCACACAGTAATAAAACACAGCACAACGCAGCTCAAGGACATATGTTACAGCCATAATATACAAGATACTACTAGAATGACAACGCAGTATACACAACACGGTGTCAATAACCACACAGTAATAAAACACAGCACAACGCAGCTCAAGGTCATATGTTACAGCCATAATATACAAGATACTACTAGAATGACAACGCAGTATACACAACACGGTGTCAATAACCACACAGTAATAAAACACAGCACAACGCAGCTCAAGGACATATGTTACAGCCATAATATACAAATTACTACTAGAATGACAACGCAGTACACACAATGTGGTGTCAATAACCACACAGTAATAAAACACAGCACAACGCAGCTCAAGGACATATGTTACAGCCATAATATACAAATTACTACTAGAATGACAACGCAGTATACACAACACGGTGTCAATAACCACACAGTAATAAAACACAGCACAACGCAGCTCAAGGACATATGTTACAGCCATAATATACAAATTACTACTAGAATGACAACGCAGTACACACAATGTGGTGTCAATAACCACACAGTAATAAAACACAGCACAACGCAGCTCAAGGACATATGTTACAGCCATAATATACAAATTACTACTAGAATGACAACGCAGTATACACAACACGGTGTCAATAACCACACAGTAATAAAACACAGCACAACGCAGCTCAAGGACATATGTTACAGCCATAATATACAAGATACTACTAGAATGACAACGCAGTATACACAACACGGTGTCAATAACCACACAGTAATAAAACACAGCACAACGCAGCTCAAGGACATATGTTACAGCCATAATATACAAGATACTACTAGAATGACAACGCAGTATACACAACACGGTGTCAATAACCACACAGTAATAAAACACAGCACAACGCAGCTCAAGGACATATGTTACAGCCATAATATACAAGATACTACTAGAATGACAACGCAGTATACACAACACGGTGTCAATAACCACACAGTAATAAAACACAGCACAACGCAGCTCAAGGACATATGTTACAGCCATAATATACAAGATACTACTAGAATGACAACGCAGTATACACAACACGGTGTCAATAACCACACAGTAATAAAACACAGCACAACGCAGCTCAAGGACATATGTTACAGCCATAATATACAAGATACTACTAGAATGACAACGCAGTATACACAATGCGGTGTCAATAACCACACAGTAATAAAACACAGCACAACGCAGCTCAAGGACATATGTTACAGCCATAATATACAAGATACTACTAGAATGACAACGCAGTACACAATATGGTGTCAATAACAATTCATAAATTTAAATACCACACTTACTGATCTACGGCGATCAAAATATCTAAATGAGCAATCCAATTCATCATTTCTCACTAAAGTTTTGAATTATGTCTCATATACGCCTTACTCGTCACTGGAGATATATTAGCGGAAGTACTTAGCAATACTCGCAACCGTCACAATTTTGTAACTCGCTAATAACCCGTTTCAGAAGATAATTAAATAGCCGAGGATGAGGAGAAGTATTAAAGTTAGATTAGGCGATGTAATTGAGCCATCTCGTTATCAGTAGGAGGCATCGCCACTCCTTATCAGTGGTTTCCGGGACAGATGTTAAACTTGGGGACAGTCGTTGCGCCCTCATTTCCTACATTTCAGTTTTACAGTTGACTTAGCTGGAATTACATGCGTTATTTTAGCTCTTAATTATAAAATTGGATCTGCTGCAATATGCAATACAATAACCTTAAATATCAGCTGCTATCAGAATGACTTATGGAAGCTATAATGAAGGACACTAATTTACTATGTGAAAATCGTTTAACAAACATTGAAAAATGCACGTCAAATATTTCTCATTTATATATTAAAACTTGCTAAAATGTGCATTTATCTCATGTTTGATGAAAGGTACCACACGCAATATCTTCATTATTACTGAAAGTAAATTTACGACACTTTTATAATCTAATATTGGAAGTAAGTCAATCCGCTTTGATATCACTCTTTTCCTCAAGAAAGAATTCCTCTTAACAAATCTGTGTTAACTGTGTAACGAATTCCTATATTTCCCGATTTCGGCTTACGCACAGCTAAATACAACAACGTATCCTCAGCTTATTAGCATCCAAAGGCTAATCAACTGATTAATTAGCTTTTATTAACTATATAAACTATAATGCAAGTTACATTCAGTTGTAAAACTGGTGATTTGAGCTTATTTATCACTGTGGTGTCACTGGTCGTCAGTAGTTCAAGCTCTTAAACAGTTTCATAAAACATTTGTATTCTCTAAATATAAATATACAATCACAAAATGAACATTTGAGTCATATCAAACAACACATAGTATAAGTATGTATACCTTAGGTGATATATTTATCGAGGTCTTAGCTTTAGACACAACTATACGATAGTCGATTTGGTTTAGAAGTACAACTTACAGTAGGCCCTTGAACACTCTGAAGTTAGGCACTTCAGACTTTGAGATTTAGGTACCTTTCATTTTAGAGATTGAATAAGGATTCGGACGCGTTTATAGCCTTACCCTGTTGGTTTCTCTTGATGCTCAGGCTTATATTCCCCTCTCCATTTCATAACCTAGTAAACTGTAATCTGTGGAGATGACGGCGTTGATGGTACTGAATACGTGCTATAGGAAACAGGAACAGGCCCCTACAGCTAGTAGAACTTTTAAAGTAATTGAGTAATATGAATTATTTAATAATAATGCCAAATTTGTAGAATTTAATGTTTTATAGTCAGATTGTATGGGTGTTTGTAAATACTTTTGCTCTCCTTGTAGCATATGGAGTTGAAATAGAAAAAATACCCCCGTCACGTCGCAGAAAACCTGCATACTCAGCGAATTTCTAATGAATATAGATGTGTCTCACTACTACATAGAGCTACATACCATGTTTCACAAAAATAAATTCATAAATAAGTGATATATAGCATTTTATTTATTCTCCATAAGAATAAAATTAGGGCTGAGTACGCAGGTTTGCTGCAACGAGGAAGATAAAAAATGTGTATTTTTGCAATTATCAATATAACTCTACCAGGTAAAGCTACATAGCAAGTTTTATTAATTTGGGTTCATAACTAAGGGAGATATAAAACTTTACTTATTCTCCATATGAATAAAATGGGAGCCGAGTATGCAGGTTTGCTGCTATGGGGATAATCAACAATAAAGAAGTTTTTTGTACAAATATAAAAAATGAAGCGACATACCAAGTTTCATCAATATACATTCATAAATAATCGAGATATCAAATTTGTTTTATTCTCCATAAGGATAACATTGGACATAGCACTGTGTTTAGCACTTTGAATATCTCTGCAATGGTTGGACGTATAACAACAATTAAAACGCCAAAATGATTGTTTTGTAGGGCTGAACTGATTGGTAAAAATAAATGTGAAGGTTTTAGTAAAATTATCTGAGGAAAATCCAAAAACCTTTTTCCCATAAGATTAACATGTCAAATTATATGGACGCATTTTTAACTTTTCTCTACAACCACTTAATCTGGGTTAATGATTCAAAATACCAAATTATTTATTTTTTTTAAGCTCTATAAAATGGCTATAACTAAAATTGAGTGTTAGCGAATTTCCCCTATAGGGAAGAAGCTATTACCGTAGTCGGCATGGTAAGACCTAGGCCCGGGACCATGATAACTTTTCGTTTTGAGGTCCCCAGACCCAAAAACACCATTCGTTCGAAACTGTAGATATATATATATATGTGTGTGTGTCCGTGAGCATGATAACTCTCGTAAAAATTATCCGATTTCGATGAAATTTGGTATAAACGTGTAAAGCAACATTTATGACTTTAAGTTCGAAAACCAGCCAGATCGCTTTATCCTAAGGGGTATTTTGGGGGGGGTTTTGTACCCCAAAAAAGGGTTTTTTGAATTTTTTACATATAATTTTGGAAATAGTCAAATTTTAGTTTTCCCCATTGAATTCAGCTTGAAAAACACACAATTTGGTATTTTGATCATTTCTCTACGTCAATTATTTACCGAGATATTGAAAGTGCTAAACACAGTACGTTGTCTAATGTTATTCTTATGGAGGATAAGAAAAATTTTATATCTTGCTTATTTATAAACGTATACTGACGAAACTTGGTATACAGCTTCATCTGGTTGTGGACAATTGATATTTTCTCAAAAAAACAATTTTTTACCAAAGGCTCCCGTAGCAGCAAACCTGCGTACTCAGCCCCATGTTATTCTTATGGAGAAAAAGTAACGTGTTATCTCCCTTCATTATGAAAATAAATTAATGAAATTTGGTATGTGGCTTTACCTACATGAGTTATATTGATATTTGTATAAAACCCCATTTTTTGTGTTCCTTGCTTCAGCAAACCTGCATACTCAGCCGCCATGTTATTCTTATGGAGAATAATTAAAATGCCATAAATCGTTTATTTATGAATGTATATTGATGAAACTTGGTATGTGGCTTTATGAGGGATTAAGATACATATATATGCATTGGAAATTCGTTGAGTACGCAGGTTTGCTGCTACGGGGGTATTTTTAACATTTTAGGGGAAAAATTCAAAAAACTGATTTTTGGAAAATTTAGAACCCCCATAAAACCCCCTCTCCATAGTCCGATCGATCTGGTTTTCGAACTTAAAGTCATAAATGTTATTCTACACATTTGTGCCAAATATCATCAAAATCGGGCGTTTATTTCATAAGTTATCGCGGTAACGGACACCCCGCGATACACACGCATATATATATGTAAATAAATAAATAAATATATATATATATAAATTTGAACGAATAGTGTTTTTGGCATCTCGGGACCTCAAAACAAATAGTAATCATGGTCTTGGGCTTAAGTCTTACCATGCCACCTACGGTAATAGCTTCTTCCCTATAGGGGAAATTCGCTAAAACTTGACATTTAAGATTGTTAAAAAAACTTATTAAACCAAAACAAATATTAATCCCTAACTGAAACAGATTTTCAAACATAAATATGAACAATGAAATGTGAAAAACTGTCATATCAATCAGTTAACTCAGTTAACTTCCATTATAGTTCATACAAATTACTACAAATGTTGCTTTGAGTAATTAAACAATCGGGAAGGCCAAGCTTTGCCAGTCATCACCCCAAGTTGAATAATATAAGGCCCATTTGCATTGCGATTACATTGCTTTCTTTCACTTTCAATTTCATCTCCAACGGAGACAACCACCACAGTACCGACCTAGCCCAGTGGAGTGCTCTCAGCTGCTCTCTGTAATACCGATCATCCACCTTGGATTAAGAAATTCCAACTTCACTTAAAACTTCCTACACACCTCATCCTCCAAGATGTCCGGGAAACTCTCGTTATCTCTACGATCGCGGGTTCACAGAGCGGTTTAAAATTTAACGAATAATTTCCTGGGTACACGCTCGCCGTAGTCCAATTAATATTTTACAGGCTCGTGTCTAATGGTGGTGGACGCTATGGAATATTTTAAAACGGGGAACCGCCACGCCCATCGTCTCCCGCTGCATTTTTATGAAAGGTGAACATGAAAACGTCGTTAGTGGCGACCGGACGATATGGAGGGTAATTAGCTGTGGCTTCGTCGCGAATCTGATACGACGCGATATATGCGACATTCGCTAATTCCGACCCCTCGTCTTGTATAAATTGGCGGACTATCGGACCACAATCGGCTCCGGCAGGGTTGGAGTTAACAAGAACAAGCCGAGGGATTTCTGAGGGCGATAAATTTAGTCGGACTAGGAGACCCTTAGTGGGGTTGTCCTTAATGTACAGACTTATTGCAGAGTTAAGACTGAGACGGAAGTTAAGAATGAGGAAATCGTATTTTTACCAAATAAGTTAGGTTTGAGAAATGGTTGGTTCATGGTTGCTCGATGAAGAAAAGTCAAACATCAAAAACTAAATTTATGGTCTATAAATATTAAAAAAGATATTTACCTAGGTACTCAAAAGTATCAATATTCTAATCACCTACACTTCGAGATGATTATTTACTGTAAATCTAGATGGACGAACTTCATAAGTAAATTATAATATATTATTGTACTCAATTAGAATGCCAGACAAACTATTAGAGACTGTTCCATTTACAAAACAATATTTGACCATTTTAAATTATCGAACTATTACATGAAAGCTCTTATTTTATCCTGCCCTACAAGTCTGATCGTAAGCTCTCTATGATCACTTCAACCGCAACTTTTGAGTTTCAATTTACTAGCTTTCATGGAATAAGTTAAGGAAACTAGATTTAATATTCTGCTCTTTGAAAGTGTAATAAACCGTAATGTTGGGTTTGGTTGTTATTGTGGCGCTATAATCAACTTTAAAAACAATATATTTGTTTTCCTGATTAAATAACTACCAATGAATATCTTTCCTTACCATAATGGTAAATTACAAAACTGGGCGATGTTGGCATGAGCTTTTGATTAAATGAACTTCATCTTTAGTAGTCGTAACATGGTATAAATGATGTTTTAAATTGAAGAAATTTAAGAACTTAAGTAAATTCAATATTACCAAAAATATCTGCAGGCCATATGTAAAACGTTTTACAGGTGACAACAGTCACGTTACGTTATAGTACAGTTCGGGTCACGTTGCTTAGCACCTGGGAAAGGCGAGAAACTACTGAAATTCTCCTAAATAAAAGTAGACATTAACAAAAGCAAACAAAAAAAACTTAATAAATTTAAATAAGTGATTTTTGCCTTCTGTTGACAAAATTAGAGTAACACTAACGGTACTAAGCCAAATAGAGGCGAAAAGTCATTCCAGAGCATACGCTAACCAGATGCCAACCACTGTGACTCGAACTGTATAATACGTAAAAATAATGTATTATAATAGTGTAAAAATAAATCAACCCGTTTCATAATTTCACATTAAAAAAAAAAAAAAACATCCTAGACGATCGGAATGTTAAAACTTTTCGATGAAGGATGGTTTATATAAATGGTATGACAGTCTTCCTACCGAATCTCTTCCGCAATAACTTTAATTGAAGAGTACAATACATACCACACTAACTGGATCCTCAAAAGATTGATATGGTTTAGCTTTAGAAATATAATGACTAAACTACTATAAAGTCACTTAAGTTCAATAATTAGTCCAGTTAAAATCATTATTTATTAACTAATAAAGTACAAGACAGTTTTATCCAAACATTGACTAAATCAGTAACGTAATTCACCGAAACGAATTGCATTATAATAATGCTGTCGGAGAAAAAATTACCAGTTAGTTTATGATTTAAAGTGTTTATTGGTTGACAGTCTCTTTCTGACCTATTGGCGTAACTGGAGGGAAGGTTCGCGCCGCGCCGGTTATCAGATGCTCCGAACTGCTCATGCTTGACTTCGCCTTTCATACGTGGCTCTAAATGTGGGAAAGGTCACATATGTGAAGTGAAAACAATTATAATTTCATGGTACAGAGAAATCAAATGTTTGTTCCTTGAAGGGAACTCTTGTACTGATTAACATTACTTTCTATTTCTACCTGGCACGAGTTTATAGTCAACAGATTAAATAGCCAATACATAGATTGGTTAAAGAGGAAAGAAGAACGATATAAAATACAGCTGGGATTTAATCCGTATATTTTATAACGGGGTGTACACTGTAATAGCTGTCAAGAGGGTTGACAGTTGGGCTGTATGCTCCTAGCATGGTTTTACGCTGACACTGTTGCCATTTTTCCATAGAAAAATACCACTAAAATGATATTCCGATCAGCTGGTGTGCGATTTGGCAATGCAGCACAACTACTATTGGCTGATCTTGGTTGACGCCCTCAGCTGGCAACTCTCTTGCCCGATATTATGGAAGCCAACAACGTCATTGCTTACATTTGTATACTTTATCAGCAAGCATTTATTTTTTGGAGTGCCGATTTATTTGTTTTCTTGGCCTAGAGTTATTATTATCCACGGCTAGTTTTATTGAGAAGTATATTCACTTAGTTTGGGTAATTGAAGAAGTATGGTTATGATTGGCAACAAAATCAAGGAAATATATTCCTGAAAATTATACAAAACATCCAAATGTAAACTATAATAACTGACAAATAAATTGACAGTTGGGCTGTAGCCAATACCTTGGCTGAACGCTGTTACTGTTGCCATATAAAAATATCACTGGAATGTTATTTCGATCAGCTAGTGTGGAGTTTTGTAAAAGCATAACGTCTGCTATTGGCTGATCTCGGTTGATAGCCCGGTACACCACGCCCTCAAATGGCAATTTATTTGGCCGCTATTATAAGTGTTCTTCGTTTTTGTTGAACACTATCGAACTCTACAAAAATTGTAACTATTATATAAAATAAATAACAATTATAAACCTGTCAGTAGTTAAGTTGTATCGTAATCTATCTACTTTTACAATCATTGATACCTGACTGCCATAAGGTTAGTTTATTTGTAAAATGTAAATGGTTTCATTTCCGTCTGTCTTCTGTATATGCCTTTTAATAAATGCAGCATATCTTAAAAGCCCCTTGAGGTACTGACTTGAAACTTGACACGTGTATTATACTCGTTTAGGGCTAATTTTTATTACATTTTGTTTTTATATCTTTTGGTTCTTTTTTGGTTTTGGTCCTTAACTGTTTAAAATAGCTGCCATTTCAATTTGATAAAGCTTAATACCTCGAAGACGTAAAGTTATTGAGTATTTTATCTGCACATTAAAACAATGTGCAATCTTTAGCCAAAATGGATGGTATGACAACTATAAAGATCACTCGACCCAGAGCTGAGTATTTACAATGTTTATGAGTAAAATCGTGCAAATTCTATGTAACTTATCAAAATTACTACGATTTGACTCATAAAAAGGTAAAAAGTGCTGAGACTTTGATCGTTCTCACCTAGTTCATATAAAGTGTATTAACATTGTTTAACACTCTTCACATCGGTTATCAGTTGGCAACTAGGGTCAGGGCTTAGTAGGTATGTTCAGTAATTTCTGATATGATACTCAAAGTTTACTCAATGTTTGTGAAAAGTAATATAGCTACATGATCGGTGATTCAGTCAAAATTGATTTGGTAAAAAGCTAGTAAAGTGTAATACATTACAGACATATTCATAAACAATTTTGGGGAAAACGCTAAAAATTTTTTAAATCTTATATATCGTATATCGTAAAGTACTGATATTGTATAATACTCAGTACTTTATACATTATAAAAGTATATAATTTATTCAGTATAAAAGTATTAGTAACGCTTAAGTATTTGTTATGGAATGGGATCACTCCTAAAAACAATCTTCCCGGTAAATTTCAATACCCCCGTCTCAGCAAACCTGCGTACTCAGCAAATTTCCAATGCATCATGTATGACTTAATACCACATAAAGCCGCATACCAAGTTTCATAAAAATATATTCACAAATAAGCGATATATACTATTATAATTATTCTCCATAAGAATAACATTGAGGATGAGTACATAGGTTTGCTGAAACAAGGAATATAAACTATTGGTTTCTATGCAAATATCAATATAACTCAACTAGGTGAAGCTACATGCCTAGTTTCATCAATATTCATTCATAAATAAGCGATATATTCCATTTTGATTAATCTCCATAAGAATAATATGGGGGATGAGTACGCAGGTTTGCTACAATAAGGAACGAAAAAAGTGGGTATTTAGGCAAATATCAATATAACTCAACTAGGTGAAGTCATGTAAGAGGTTTTATTAATTTATGTTCATAATTAAGTGAGACATAGAATTTTAATTTTTTTCCTTAAGAATAACATGGGGGCTGAGTACGCAGGTTTGATGCTACGGGAACCTTAAAAAAATGGTTTTTTGAGCAAATAACAATAGACCACAACCAGATAAAGCCGTATACCAATTTTTGTCAGTATACGTTCATAAATAAGCGAGATATAACATTTTCCTATTCCTCCATAAGAATAACATTAGACAACGTACTGTGTTTAGCACTTTCAATATCTCGGTAACCGATTGACGTAGAGGAATGATCAAAATACCAAATTGTGTGTTTTCTAAATTTGAATCCAATGGTAAAAACTAAAATTTGACTATTTCAAAAATTATATGTAAAAAGCTCAAAAAACAATTTTTGGGGTACAAAACCCCCCCAAAATACCCCTTAAGGTAGAGCGATAAGGCTGGTTTTCGAACTTATCAAAAGCCATAAATGTTGCTTTACACATTTATACCAAATTTCATCAAAATCGGACCTTTTTTACGAGAGTTAACGCACCCACGGACACACACACACATATATATATATATATATATATATATATATATATATATACAGTTTCAAACGAATGGTGTTTTTGGGGTCTGGGGACCTCAAAACGAAAAGTTATCATGGTCCCGGGCCTAGGTCTTACCATGCCGAATACGGTAATAGCTTCTTCCCTATAGGGGAAATTCGCTAAAAACAACTGAACAAATAAAAATACTTATTTTAGTTTACTATAACGCAGTACTTAGACGGTGCATTAATTATGTAAATCGGTATTTATTAATAAATTAAAATATTACGTCCGTAAAAGTTATATAATACATTTGATAACATTACGTTTAGATTTGATATAGCCATTATTTAGCAACAATCTAAGCACTTTTATCCGTCATACTGATCCAGGCGTAAATAATTTTACTTTGGTATAAATACGATCACTAATCATTTTGATAACTCATATTAGAGTTACTAACATAATAAGCTGTGCATTTGATAGTTTAACGGAACGTAATTACAATAACGTCGTTATTATATGAATAACACAATAAGTAAAACCATGTTAATATTGATAAATGTTTTACATATATTTGCAAGACAACATTTATAAATAAGACAACACTTTTAAATTAACAAGTATAAGTATTTAATAAAAAGGTTCAAAATCATTAAAATTATGTTAAATTAAAACTAAAAAGTGATAAATTACTTATCTCTATAACTTTAGGTATTTAAGGGTGTCCCCCTAATATTAAGGGCGGGGTGGGAGAGACGGTGTGACTTATTCGAGGAAATATATTTTAAATCTTCATTGTGTACACACAAGAGTATATAGTTGAATATCCTAGGCGTACGCTCAATATTTAATATAAGTATAGGTAATATTCTTGATATTGATAGCAATTCCGATAATATGCCGCATAACAATATCTGAAATATTTAATAAATTCTTTATGAGACCATAATTAGCTTTTACATGCATTGTGTAGGATAAATATATTTTGCAAATACCTGTTTTCACTAATAGTCAAGTTATTGAGTTCGTAATTTTCAGAGGAAAGTCGTTTTTGTTTTATATATATAAATCGTTCAAGCTGACGTAGCAACTTATATATTCCCCTCTTATGATAAAGTACTACAAAATGTAGAATATAAATGCTTCCAACATGGTCTTTAAAGAGTTAGTGGATGGATTTTGTATAAAATACATTCAAACATTATTAAAATCAAGTACAAATTATATAGATATCCCAGCTTATTAAAAAACTACATCATCATGTTTTTATATTAAGATTATACAAAGTGTGTTTTTAGTTCATGATATCACACACATGTCATCTAAATATTTTTCAATACGCCTAAGCCAAACTATAAGTTTGCCTTATTTTTTGTTGGTTATTAAATCCCTTAATATCATTTGTTTATCAACCCGTTTGTTATTGTCGATGTTTAACGTGATAATCCAAATTTCTGATAATTGTTTAACTTACATGTGTTGACTTACAAATTTATTTAAACAAATTTATGAATACTAAAATGGATTTACTTATTTTTATATTCATATAATAACGACATTATTGTTATCAAGTTCCGTTAAACTATCAACTGCACAGTTTATTGTGTCAGTGGCAATACTGAGAGTTAAACTATCAACTGCACAGTTTATTGTGTCAGTGACACTACTGAGAGTTAAACTATCAACTGCACAGTTTATTGTGTCAGTGGCAATACTGAGAGTTAAACTATCAACTGCACAGTTTATTGTGTCAGTGACACTACTGAGAGTTAAACTATCAACTGCACAGTTTATTGTGTCAGTGACACTACTGAGAGTTAAACTATCAACTGCACAGTTTATTGTGTCAGTGGCACTACTGAGAGTTAAACTATCAACTGCACAGTTTATTGTGTCAGTGACACTACTGAGAGTTAAACTATCAACTGCACAGTTTATTGTGTCAGTGGCAATACTGAGAGTTAAACTATCAACTGCACAGTTTATTGTGTCAGTGACACTACTGAGAGTTAAACTATCAACTGCACAGTTTATTGTGTCAGTGGCACTACTGAGAGTTAAACTATCAACTGCACAGTTTATTGTGTCAGTGGCACTACTGAGAGTTAAACTATCAACTGCACAGTTTATTGTGTCAGTGACACTACTGAGAGTTAAACTATCAACTGCACAGTTTATTGTGTCAGTGGCAATACTGAGAGTTAAACTATCAACTGCACAGTTTATTGTGTCAGTGGCACTACTGAGAGTTAAACTATCAACTGCACAGTTTATTGTGTCAGTGACACTACTGAGATTTAAACTATCAACTGCACAGTTTATCGTGTCAGTGATACTACTGAGAGTTAAACTATAAACTGCACAGTTTATCGTGTCAGTGACACTACTGAGAGTTAAACTATAAACTGCACAGTTTATTGTGTCAGTGACACTACTGAGAGTTAAACTATCAACTGCACAGTTTATTGTGTCAGTGACACTACTGAGAGTTAAACTATCAACTGCACAGTTTATTGTGTCAGTGACACTACTGAGAGTTAAACTATCAACTGCACAGTTTATTGTGTCAGTGGCACTACTGAGAGTTAAACTATAAACTGCACAGTTTATTGTGTCAGTGGCACTACTGAGAGTTAAACTATCAACTGCACAGTTTATTGTGTCAGTGGCACTACTGAGAGTTAAACTATCAACTGCACAGTTTATTGTGTCAGTGGCACTACTGAGAGTTAAACTATCAACTGCACAGTTTATTGTGTCAGTGGCACTACTGAGAGTTAAACTATCAACTGCACAGTTTATTGTGTCAGTGACACTACTGAGAGTTAAACCATCAACTGCACAGTTTATTGTGTCAGTGACACTACTGAGAGTTAAACTATCAACTGCACAGTTTATTGTGTCAGTGACACTACTGAGAGTTAAACTATCAACTGCACAGTTTATTGTGTCAGTGACACTACTGAGAGTTAAACTATCAACTGCACAGTTTATTGTGTCAGTGACACTACTGAGAGTTAAACTATCAACTGCACAGTTTATTGTGTCAGTGGCACTACTGAGAGTTAAACTATCAACTGCACAGTTTATTGTGTCAGTGACACTACTGAGAGTTAAACTATCAACTGCACAGTTTATTGTGTCAGTGACACTACTGAGAGTTAAACTATCATCTGCACAGTTTATTGTGTCAGTGACACTACTGAGAGTTAAACTATCAACTGCACAGTTTATTGTGTCAGTGACACTACTGAGAGTTAACTATCAACTGCACAGTTTATTGTGTCAGTGACACTACTGAGAGTTAACTATCAACTGCACAGTTTATTGTGTCAGTGACACTACTGAGAGTTAAACTATCAACTGCACAGTTTATTGTGTCAGTGGCACTACTGAGAGTTAAACTATCAACTGCACAGTTTATTGTGTCAGTGGCACTACTGAGAGTTAAACTATCAACTGCACAGTTTATTGTGTCAGTGACACTACTGAGAGTGAAACTATCAACTGCACAGTTTATTGTGTCAGTGACACTACTGAGAGTTAAACTATCAACTGCACAGTTTATTGTGTCAGTGGCACTACTGAGAGTTAAACTATCAACTGCACAGTTTATTGTGTCAGTGGCACTACTGAGAGTTAAACTATCAACTGCACAGTTTATTGTGTCAGTGACACTACTGAGAGTTAAACTATCAACTGCACAGTTTATTGTGTCAGTGACACTACTGAGAGTTAAACTATCAACTGCACAGTTTATTGTGTCAGTGGCACTACTGAGAGTTAAACTATCAACTGCACAGTTTATTGTGTCAGTGACACTACTGAGAGTGAAACTATCAACTGCACAGTTTATTGTGTCAGTGACACTACTGAGAGTTAAACTATCAACTGCACAGTTTATTGTGTCAGTGGCACTACTGAGAGTTAAACTATCAACTGCACAGTTTATTGTGTCAGTGGCACTACTGAGAGTTAAACTATCAACTGCACAGTTTATTGTGTCAGTGACACTACTGAGAGTGAAACTATCAACTGCACAGTTTATTGTGTCAGTGACACTACTGAGAGTTGTCAAAATTATTAGTAATTGTATTTATATCACAGTTAAATTATTTACGCCTGGATCTGTAATAAGACAGGTAAAAGTGTTTGGATTCTTGCTATAAATTGATGCTTCATAAAATCTAAATGTTATTTTATAAAAGTTGTTACATAATTTTTGCAGACATTTGATTTTAATTTATAAATAAATATCCACTTACATTATTAGTACACCGACTAAGTACTGTGTTATAATATAGTAAAATAAGTACTTGTTTTAGTTGTTTCAGGAATGTTCCCATTCCATAACAAATACTCAAGCGTTAATATTATACTTTTATACTGAGTAAAGATAATATTATAAAATATGTTAGCGTTTTCCCTATAAACACATAATGTCTATGAATGAATACATCTTTAATATCTTACACCGTACTAGCTTTTTCACCAAATCAATTTTCAGTTTCAGAAATTACTGAACTTAGCTTTTGAGCCTTAGCCTAGTTGCCAACTGATAACCGGTTTTGTAGAGTGATAACAATGTCCAAGAACCTTATATATAAACTAGGTGAGAACGATCAAAGTCTCAGGACTTATTACATTTCCACCGCATACTTTAAATTTTCTTTTTCTTTTTGACCAACAATGCAGAACAATATCAGTTTTTTTCATTACTTTCACATTTACCGTAAAGGCGCAGTTTATATTTAAAAGAGAAGAAACATTAATAAATACGGTCAATGATATGTCTAAACCCTAATGATTTCTTTCAGGTAAACCCCTATGTCCCATTTAACTAAACAACTATTGGCTATATTATGTACGAGCGAAACTATCATATGTAAGCTATATCATGATAATAGTTACTTTATGGCAGGGATGCCATTAGACATGTAGTATCATTAAAATACATACCATTTTGAAATTAGAACTTGTAAATGACCACATTTACTGTTATTAAATTTAAAACACTTACCAAATTTAAAACCCATTTGAGGCTTTTCGCTAGGTTTATCCGACTATCGTTAGCTGGAGAAAGGTATCACAAAAATTTAAATCGTTTAAAAATTACTAAATATTAAATTAAAAAATTTAAGCAATATATCTCCTCACTGAAGATTGACCAAATTTCCGTTTTAAAAAATCGTCTAACTAGGATACAGAAGGACAAATCATAAGGAGTTGGAGTTTTGATTTAACATAACCTTCAATTCCTCCTTAAAACATATTATGGCTAGAGCTTTTATTTACAACGGTAGATGGTATCGTAATTTTATATTAACATGGTTATTGAGGTTAACTTTCTGAGTTATTGAGTTTTTAAAGTTTGCAGTTTATTAGCACTTTTGTAAAATGACTGTTGTTAGAATTATTGAATTGGTAATTGTGAATGTGTTTTGTCATGTAACAGGGCTTCATATAAATCAAAGGAAGTAACTTGACGTTAAGTTTTTGTACTAATTTTACTATGAGATTTTTAATGTACACCAAAAATAATCATTATTGCCTTCTTTTAGCCTTAGTCATGTGTATAATGTTTTGCGAGCGAACTATGTCTGAACTTGTAGTTAAAAAAGAAAAATATTCGATTTGCATTTCACTACACTTTTTCTATATGAAACAAACGTATTGGCATACAATAAATATTGTTCATCAAGAAAATACATCAATAACAAACAATCATACTTGCAACCTTACAAGAACACTACCAATCAACGAAATGTATTAATACTAAGCATGATGAGCAAAGGTGTGCGGGAAGTGCTGAAAGGAGGGGCGAGGGCCAGGATGCATAGAACCATGCAGGACACGTCCTTTACTATTGTCTTTGAGTCTAATGAATGAAACCTCGACAGTTTGGCAGATCAATTAATGCATGCGGCAACTCCCTGGCGGCGTGGCGGAGGTCCCAGTGTCGCTGAGGTCCCCAGCAGGAGCTTGGAATACTGATAGAGGCGGAGTGGTGCCAAGGGACCGAGGGAATGTCCAGTGGAGGATGGGTACGAATGGAACTGGGGATGGGATGAAACCAAACATTATACTGACTCTATGGTGGTGGGAGCAAAAACAAATCGTATGATTACCACGCCAATAAGATTAATCCAATAATCCAATAACCACTTATTGATTACCGCTTATTGGATATTGACATACGAACAGTTCACAATGAGGAAAGATGAAACTAAAAGTGTAAAAATTGGAATCATTTAATGAAAAACGTATCATATTCTATGTCTTTAGCAAATATATGGGAAATAGTAGACCAAATATAATGTTGACCTTACGTTAAATCAAAGTTTCTACCAGACCAGGTAGAAACTATATATTTATTTCATTTTTCATGTTTTTTATGTTGTAGATGTCCCAAAAATTAGAGAAAATATATTTTCCATAGGCTCCACTCCAAACGGACATTTACATTTCAATAATAACACAATGAATATTACAGTTTTTGTTAGTTAAGATGTCTAGATGATCGCTAATCATATGATCACTGACTGAATCATAAGATAGTTATCTTGGTTGTCACATAACGCAGCACGATTATCAGTTTTAATATTGAACTCAATGGGTTTTAGAAGGTATTTCATAATTTATTTGAAATAAAAGTATTAAGCGCATTAGACCTTTTGATCTAATGTTAAGTTTCTGGTATTCAGATGTATAATGTTGAAACAGGTTGGTATCCCTGTAAATTTGTAGATTAAGAACGTGAAAGGTTTAAATTGGTTTAGTGTAATAGACGAATTAAAAATCATTGTATATAATAAATAGATCATTAGTTGTCATGTACTTACTCTTTTCCTAGCAGATGAAATCACTGGTTATTTTTATCTTCACTCATGGCAGTATTTTATTGTTGTATAAAGTGATTAGTGGATTTTTTTCCATTCTTTGTCCGGGCACATGGATCTTTGGCAAGTGCGTGGAACTGATCAAACCAAGCAAGGTAAGCTACAGTACAAGCTTGATGACTCCATAACAATCCGTGATTCATTTTTGCGAATTTCCCCTATAGGGAAGAAGCTATTACCGTAGTCGGCATGGTAAGACCTAGGCCCGGGACCATGATAACTTTTCATTTTGAGGTCCCCAGACCCCAAAAACACCATTCGTTCGAAACTGTATATATATATATATCACAGTATATATATATATATATATATATATATATCACACTATACGTATATCACACGTATATATATATATATATAAATATATATATATATATATATGCGTGTGTGTGTGTGTGTGTGTGTGTGTCTGTGTCTGTGAGCACGATAACTCTCGTAAAAATGATCCGATTTTGATGAAATTTGGTATAAACGTGTAAAGCAACATTTATGACTTTGAGTTCGAAAACCAGCCAGATCGCTCTATCCGAAGGGGTATTTTTGGGGGGGGGGGTTTGTACCCCAAAAATGGGTTTTTTGAATTATTTACATGTAATTTAAAAAAAAATCAAATTTTAGTTTTTACCATTAGATTCAGCTTAAAAAACACACAATTTGGTACTTTCATCATTTCTCTACGTCAATTGGTTACCGAGATATTGAAAGTGCTAAACACAGTATGTTGTCTAATGTTATTCTTATGGAGGAAAAGACAAATTTTATATCTCGCTTATTTATGAACGTATACTGACGAAACTTGGTATATGGCTTCATCTGGTTGTGGTATATTGATATTTGCTCAAACAAATTATTTTTTGCCAAAGGCACCCGTAGCAGCAAACCTGCGTACTCAGCCCCATGTTATTCTTATGGATAATAATCAAATGCCATGTCCCCCTTAATTATGAACATAAATTAATCAAATCTGGTATATGACTTCACCTAGTTGAGTTATATTGATATTAGCATAAAAATCCTTTTTTCCTTTTGCAGCAAACCTGCGTACTCAGCCCCAATGTTATTCTTATGGAGAATAATTAAAATTGTATATATCGCTTATTTGTGAATATATTTTTATGAAACTTGGTAAGTGGCTTTATGTAGTATTAAGACATTCATATCTATTGGAAATTCGTTGAGTATGCAGGTTTGCTGCTACGGGGGTATTATGTTTTATAGCATTGTTAAATAAATAAATAATTAAATAATCTACACGACTTTATCATTTGCTCTACCTCTCATGTTTCTTTTCTGCAAGTATGGTGATGAAAAAGCTTAGTATAAACGCTTTTAATGCAAATATTGAAATAATATGTATCAACAGAATTATTGTAATATCGCTCAGTTTATTTGAAATAACCTAGACATATTTCACGGTTCAGATTTACATCACATGTTTTAAATGCAATGTTAAAGTTTTAATGTTTAAACATACAAACCTATAAATCTTCGCTTATTTGTAAGCTACACCTACAAATGTCGTGGAAAAACAATGTCACTCAAACATAAAAGTCTAAAGAATAAATAAAATTACAATTACGGAGTACAGATTTTTATGGATACATTGCAAAACTATTATTTGTTGTATTTAGCAAATTAGTGTTTATCTAATGACAGGTTGACTACAAAGTTGTTAATTGAAACGAAATATTCTGTGATGTCAGCTTGTTGGAGGGTGCGCTGAGGAGGGTTGATGTTATCGCGGTTATCAGTAGCGATAGTGACTATTATCATTAGTTAGTTGATCCAGAACTACTACGTACCTCACGTGGTCAGTTCTTTTCACTATGAACTCTGTTGTCGGGCAGAATTTACTGTGTTTTACCCCGTTTATCTGTTTTTAGTTGCACTACTTAAACTACTTGTTGGTTTATACTATTGCATTGAATATTTCCAACAGTTTACTTTTTGAATACACCTCTACTTCTGAAATTTAACGATAGAATAAATATGATTTTATGACTACGATTACGAATCATTAATATGATCGTATTGCACCTGTAATGAATAATACGTATTTTTTATTAACCCTTTATTGTCAATAAGTTCGTAAATAATCTGTTTGAGACTCTATATATAAGACACCATATGTATTTATTTTATAAAATATTTCTATTAAAAATATACATGGTTCAATATTTATCAAACTACAATCATAATTGTTATATTGATACATACATTTTTGTATTACAATTTATATTTGAAAACAATAGTTTTAAATTTATGCAATTATATACATAAGATATTTTGAATTTCTCTAAAACTTTAACTTTTAATTGTTATCATTAACACAAGACATTTAATATTTGATCAATATGGAAATCACGCATTTAAAAATTTCCCGATTCCAATTTATTCCAATTTCTGATCTTACATTAGGGTCAAATTTAGCTAAATTTCCATCTTTAAATATATAACCGGGCTAAAAATCTGTTCTATCAGAATATTGATTATTATTTGTCTTTGAAGTCGAAATAAGCATTACAACCAACAAAACACGTCTCAAAACATCAGTTCGCTCGCCAAACTAGGAGGCCGGGAGATTCGTCTACTCCAGACTAATTGTATACGTGCCCTACGTGTCAATTCCATAAGCGGCCATTATTATGAGGAATGGCTACCATCCCAGACCACCAGCATTCTGGGAAGCGCATCTCCCGGTAAATATAATGAATGCGAGGCAGACGACGACACGGAGGATCACCTAGTGAATGTTAAGCCGAGGATTCTGGGAAGCGAGAGAGTGCTGGCTGATTACTGAACACCTGGAGGACGATGGACGATGGACCGATGGACCGATGGACCGACGGAGCTCGCTCGCCTCTCTGCACGTTCGATCTGTTAACAAAGATATCGTTAATTGTAGACCGGCCGCAACTCGCTCCAATGTGGCTGCACCGCCCCTCGCTGCCTAAAAATAACGTTACAACAGATAAATCGTAATTGGACGTAGATTAATGAGAACATGTGGGATCTCGAAGTGTATTTAAAGTATGTAAAGAAGTGCCATTCAAACATGCTGGTAAAGGTTGCTTCTAAAATACATCTTTCAGAGAAAATATTTTTATTAAAGTATTGAAATTAATTTTCAAGATGTGTGAGTTTACACAATTTCTTCGATCACAGTAAAAAACTTTGTTTCAAGTTTACATGTATATATCGTTAAAGAAAATACAAGACATTTTATTTTAAGGACAAATATTTGTTTTACTGACGCATGGCAATGCATATGTTGAATGGGCAATAAAGAATACTAATTAATTTTAATTTGATTTGATTAAACATAGGATACAAAATTGTATTTTAAATTATGATTTGATTTTTATCAGTCTTTTCATAAAAAATTCGTTCCCTGGGACATCTCAAGTAAACTCAGCTTTACCAGATGCGACTCTGCTAGGTCTCAGCTATGTTTACAAACCAATAAATTAATGAAGAATTAATTAATCTAAGCTAATACACTCAGGATATTTCAGTTTTTCCAGATTTACCTAAGGCAATAACACATAATTAAAAAAGTGTTATGTTTGATTACCAGTATTGTAAGTGAAAGCAGATCCATATTTCACATTTATTAAGAATCTATCATTCATAAAAAATAATTGTTTTGACAATCACATGTACTATACTGTATTTATAGTAATAGTTACACTAACTAATATTCATAAGAATAGTTTTGGAACTTCATAGACTAACAGAGCACAGCCTCAAGATATTTTTAAAATAAGTCTTTGGATTTTACATCACAGATATGTTAGTTATCCTAATGCTAAATTCATATCAATTGGTTATGGGTGTTCTAAGTAATCGGGAACAGTTCAGGTGGCAGAATTTAACTTCCTGTTGTGATAATATGGATCTTCACAGATATATTGGAAAGTCGGAATCACACAAATAATACATATTTTGCAGTATTATATTTCACTGTATTGATTATTTTGGCTGTCACTCACCTGTTATAAACCCAAGTACGTTACCCGCCAGCTCAGTCATCATTTTAAAAGTACCCCTTCACTTATATTGTCATTCAAGGTAAAATTTATTTGGGTTTTGAATAAAACAACGAATTCAAAAAGCTGCAACTGAAACAGGTATGTTGTAAGTTTTGGTTCTGCGTTGCAACTTTAATAGTGTAGGATTGATGAACTAGAACCAGTATAGGTATTATTGTAATTTGCTTCGCCAGACTCCGCTGCTGGAGCATATCTGTCGTTCTAACACAACATATATGGTAATAGAAGAGTTCTAACTTAAAGTGTTCACTCTTTGATAGTAACGTTTCTTGCATTTCTTGCACATGGAGAGTTGGTATTTATTTAATGAGTGTTTGGATGGCTTCTAAGTTGTTAGTAGTCAAATTCATAAGCTCAAACTGAACTATTGTTGGTCCACTGAATAAGCAGCAAACTTGTGTGCAACGAGTGACAGACGGTGTAAGATTGGTTTGATTGTAGCTGCGAACGCCTAGTGGTGGTGGGGTTGGTAAATATACGTCTTCACTCACACCTACCACAACATATACGGTCCTCATCGTCCTGGTTACACTGATAATATTTTCTTAATAAGCGGACATTTTCATCTGGGGAGAATTTTTTTTCTGAATTTTATAATAAAACCCTTTGCGATTAATAAGTTTATATTATCAATTTACCTAACATAATAGTCGTCTGCAATAGATTAATCAGAATCTTGATTATTATTTGTCTTTGAAGTCGAAATAAACATTACAACCGACAAATCACACGTCTCAAAACATCAGTTCGCATAGTAAGTTTAAGACCAATGCCCGAAAGAAATTTTGTGAAATTGCGAATTTATTATACATTTTAACTTTATAGTTTATCACGATTAACACGTTCGAAATTGGTACAAACAATTTACCGTTTAATTACTTGTATTTTTAATTTAGTTTAAAAATATATACATATTAGATTATTTCTGAGATCTGACTGTAGTCTAACTAACAACAATGGTTATGAGGGTGGTGTGAGTAATTTACAATCAAGTCGGTAATGTAGTCTGAAATCTGCCAGTCAAACTCAGCGGTTATAGTGTTCTATAGTAGTTAGATAGGGGTAACACGATAAAATAACTTAAATTAAGGGAAGGGATGTATTACGCAGAACCCACATACACATATAGCTTAAAATGAAAAATAAATTGTAATCAGGTGCTGAAGCAAGTGGTTTTAATAGATAAATTAAATTTAAAAATCAAATTCAACTACAGTTAGAGTTATTTGTATTATTTTTAGGGGCGAATACGCAATCTTGAACAATTTGAAATATAAACAAAGGAAACGTCATATTTTAGAAAATACAATATGAATAATCTTGTTGATGAGATAGTTGTACCTATATTTTTATACTATGCACAGAAATAATCGTATTGTTAAAAATACAGATGGGTGGAGAAAAAGCCTATTTTCTATTTTCTGTAGCGTATGCTGTTCCATAAATTGTCCCATTAATTGAAAAGCTGCCCCAGGATGGAACTTTAGGTACGTATACTTATCTTTTTTACTATCTAAACTACTTAATTAAAATTGTCTACTTCAGTACACTAAATTGTGACTTTAATCGTCAAAACTTAAATTATTGATTTATTTAAGCATGTTTTCAATTAATTAAACTAAGCATTGAATAATGTAAAAATATATATAATTTTTTGAATAGATGTATTAGTTATTAAAGTTTGGTAACAGACCAACAGCAGTTTGTATTGAAAACAATGGAGCACAGTTGGTATGGGGTGGGAGGCGGGGTTGGAGGTACATTCGATCTGGACCAGCTAAGTACTGATAACATGTGATAACAGAGATAACATCTACCCCCGCTGCTCACCTGCTGGTGATAACGTTAATGGATTCTGTTTGTATCAATTACAATTTGACACTGAATACAGCTTAAAACACTCCCAAATAGATAATTTATTAAATAAATACCCTTTGTTATATTGTTAACAGCGAGTTTTGATACAGGAGAATGAGGAAACCTTGTTTTCATTTTGGCTGGCCAAGAGATTTACATATTGAAAACACCCCCATCGCAGCATACCTGCATACTGAACGAATTTCCAATGCATCATATATGTCTTAATAACACATAAAGCCGCATACCAAGTTTCATAAAAATATATTCACAAATAAGCGATATATACAATTTCAATTATTCTCCATAAGAATAACATTGGGGATGACTACGCAGGTTTGCTGCAATAAGGAACAAAAATATGGGTTTTCATGTAAATATCAATATTACTCAACTAGGTGAAGCCACATACCAAGTTTCATCAATATACGTTAAAAAATAAGCGATATATACTATTTTGATTATTCTTCATATGAATAACATGGGGGTTGAGTACGCAGGTATGCTGCAATATGAAAATAAATATGGATTTTTGTGCAAATATCAATATAACTCAACAAGGTGAAGCCACATACCAAGTTTTATGAATTTATGTTCATAATTAGGGAGACATTACATTTTACTTATTCCCCAGAAGAATAAAATGGAGACTGAGTACGCAGGTTTGCTGCTCATAAATGTTGCTTTACACCTTTGTACCAAATTTTATCAAAATCTGACCTTTTTTACGAGAGTTATCGCACCCACGGACATATATATATATATATATATATATATATATATATATATATATATATATATATATATATAGAGAGAGAGAGAGAGAGAGAGAGAGAGAGAGAGAGACAGAGAGAGAGAGAGAGAGTTTCGAATGAATGGTGTTTTTGGGGTCTGGGGACCTCAAAACGAAAAGTTATCATGGTCCTGGGCCTAGGTGTATGTTACTATGGTGTATCTATG
The DNA here is from genome assembly GCA_963675035.1 of Allygus modestus. NCBI lineage: Eukaryota > Metazoa > Arthropoda > Insecta > Hemiptera > Cicadellidae > Allygus > Allygus modestus. The sequence goes on along the minus strand of OY776114.1, from coordinate 2,142,625 downwards.
GTGTATGTTACTATGCCGACTACGGCAATAGCTTCTTCCCTAAAGGATAAATTCGCTAAAACATTTTAAGGAAATATTTTAGATCCATAAACACACAATATGAAGATTATTACCATTAATTACATGTACCTGTCACCGACACATATTACTTGTATAAACATTTAATATCACAACAAAACTTTTCACCTAGTCATGCAAATTAAAAAGAGATATACCAACTCTCGAGGTTTCACTCTATGGTCTATACTATCTAATCCAGCTGCTCGAATTCGAGCAGTTTGAACTGTGATGTCATTCCAGAAGTTAGCTTAAAACAGATTATCTTGCTTCTGTACTGTGTTTTGTTACCGACAGCACGACATGTCAAATGTTCAATTTTAATGACATAAGACATGAGACATTTTATTGTTCGTTAGGCATCACAAGCATTAATATGTCATATGCATGATGCAAACAATTGGTCCTTATTTTAGCATCACAGTAATAACCAAACCCGTTGAAAAAAATGAGCTTAAATTAATATAATTGAGCATTCTACATGTGGTTTAAAAATAATGCACTTTAAGCTGAACACAAAGAAATAATAGAGGGGACATTCACAGATTATGCATTGATCATTCATCAAGCAGAGAATGTGGGGGCGTAGCCCTAAGAACGAACACAAGCTCTGAAGAAATTCGGCAAATCTCTGCATTACCATCTTTGATCCTCTTTTATTTGATATACAAATCTTGTAAATCGGTTCAATAGGCACTGAGAACCTAGCGTTTTAACCGTATATTAATATATAGGATGTTAGTATTAGCTTGTGATATCCTAGTGTTATCGTGTCTATTGGCTTGCAAAGTTCCTTTGTCAATCGCATGCAAATATTTTATTACTAATGACATTACTTAAATTGATGTAGCTAAATGCAAAAATATCTGCGTTAATGTAACGTTATTTACTCTACTAGCCAGCCCACCAAATGCTTCAAAAGTTATTTCGGGATTTATAACGGCTGTTTTTTAATGAATATTAAATGAAATAAAGAGCAGATTTTCTGGGTTGGTATCAACAGACGTTTGAAGTGGAACGTTGACTCACATTAATTGATCCTTGTCATCATATATATTTACCAGGTACTTAACGAGTATTCATGCAGAACATGTTTATTTATTTTATTAGCTGTAAAACCAGCTTGTCTTGAAAGTATTGTAGGTATTTAATTGCCAAATTGAACAATTTGCTATTTCTATAATTCTTTAGTCATAATATCCTCCAGACGAGTAGATTCGCTTTGTCTGCCATAGGATTAACATGTTTTTTTTGTCTTTGATGACTAATCGAACCCTTTACGACTATTTCCTTGGAAATATACATATTTTTAAATCTGGAGTAAATGCTGTTGATATTATCTGGTTATTACTGGTAATACATCAGGATATTCTGCGAACTTTCTCCAGGTTGCCCAACAAAAGTGGACAAATATTTTACTAGGTTGATATTTAGACCATTTAGAATAGAAAATTCATGCAATCATAGGACCTAAAACGTTCCGTAATTGCCTATTCTCCGCAGTGTACGTGCGTTGTCGTTTGCAATGACGATAATATACTTAAATCCTTCGTCAGATCGTTTTGCCAATCAACCGAGATTTGAAAGGCTAGAAAACTAATTCGAACTATTTTATAATATAAGTAACGGTTGTGATTTAGTTCCATTTTAATAACAGCCATTATAAAACCAATCACTGCATCAAGCTAATATTTACTATAATTACGTATTGTTTAGATAATGAACCATGACAATCTAAAACCAACAGTTTTAAGGTATAGAGATATAAATTATTTACAAAAAATGACGAAATGGCAGTCACTCGCAAAATGGTGAAATTTTGGATTTTTGTTTGTAGGGGGAAATTATATATAGAATTTGCTGATAAAATATCATCCCAATGTTTTTGGGATACCTAGTCTCGGTACCGTATTGAGAGGATGATGGCGATGAAACAATAATCAAACAGATATTCAAGTTTAAAATATTTTAGGAGGAAGTAAGATACTCTGGAATAAGATTAGATTTCCATTTTTCGATGTCAGTATAATTTTGTCGTTGACTTATAATGGGAATAGCCTGATTTTGTACATTGATGTTTAGCCGGAGAGAGTTCATCAAACTTTGATTTTTGATGAGCGACGCTTGATTTGAAATACGTACTGGTAATGTCAATGGTAGTATTAATGGAAAATGATTATAAATATAAAATATCACGAATAATAATAAGAGTTTATATTTCATCGTAAGTTTGACCTTTTTCATAATTACAATTTGTTTCGTAATCATAAAGTATGCCTTTTTCAGAATGTTTGGCTCCAACGCCATTACACTAGCCCGTATATTTTTCCTACGTTTCTTTCAAATACGAGAATAGTAGCCTACCAGTGATTATGAGATTCATGAGAATAACACTTTATCAACAAGTAAGATAAACTTAAAGAGGTAGTATTGACCTGTCATATTGAAAGTTAATTTTTCAAATTGCAAAGGCTGTGCAAAACTTTACATCAAATTACGGGAAATTGCACAATATCATAGTAGTTTGTATTTACTGAATGAAAAGTCACCTAGTACTATCAGTCCTTAGTTGTATAAAATGAACAATACGCTGGCGTTAAAATTAGTAACAAAATCAAACTTGAATAATGCTTATAACAATTCATTTAAAAACGCACATTGTTTTATGTACATTAAGTTGAGTGGTCTGTAATACAGATTTTACTTAAATCTAGTTTCACCTATTTCATTAACATGCTTACGTAAACTTTTTAAAAAATTCTAGAAGTTTAATTAAATAAATACATCTACCGTTTATTTTCTGCGGATTTTTATCCGGTCGCGATTCCCAGTCACTGGTACATTATTAATCCGAGAACGCGTAATGAACGACAGTTTCGTGCGCTCGCCGGACGTTTATTTATTGGGACACTGGTAAATTGGACGAGCCACATTGGAGCGACGGAGAGCGCAGACGCCCGTTTGGGAAGAGGGAGAAGAGAAAAAGATCGCTTAGAAGGGAAAACGATTTATCTAAGAGCCGTGACAATGGTACATATGTCTTGTGTCCTTTTGTTTTTGTCGAGCGAGACAGATATATAGAGGAGCGCGGGGAGGGTGCGGTATAGGGTTGTATGTGCTATCTACCCATAAATATTTAATTTAAATACGGGTATTCCAGGTACAATGGCTTGTAGCAATCTGTTTGCAATAATTGCTCGCATATTGTATTGACTAGACGTGTATTTATGGGGATTCCTCCACATCGTTAACGTGCCTGCTCGAGTGGTCTCGCACGTTAAGGTATTATATTAATTTGTTAGTTTGGATCAGTCTTTTTTACAACTTCCGTTCAGCATTGAAAATTGGAGGTATAAATTAGGCTGTTATTTTCTACTTGCACTCCTTATTTGTTTAAAGATGTAGAAACAAAGATTGCCTTATCCAACTTAAGTCCAAATTAATTTAGTCTCTACAAATATGTTTAAACAATTCTGTGAAAAGAGTTTTACTATATTTGTCACTGTTTGAACTTGCACGGTTTACTTGGAGATTTCCTTATAATTTGTTTTAGTTTTGAGTAATACTGAAATGATTTGTGGGAATAATCTGAAATTCGTTAGACCGATCCTGAGCAAAATTTTCAGACCATTTTGTGAAGGTTTGATACTGGATACGGCTGCCATTGGTCATTGGGCTATTAATTAATGATCCTGGCTAAAGAATCAGTCGGTCTTAGTCAGTAACAGGCTACGCAAGCTATATCAGAATCAGAATCGTTTATTTGTCATTAGACAAACATGGATGAATTGACAATTGTCCCATATATATAGCAAGGCTACAGTCAGGATGGTCATTACTAAAACACTATACAAGAAACAATCTTAAGATTAAAAACAACAAACAATGTTGTGTCTGTAAAGGTTTTCTTAGAAGCCAGCCATAACATTTTCTTAAAAAGGTTAATGCTTATTCTGATATAGCTGAACAATATTGCACAATTTATTATGTATCTTAAAGACATAACAACATGACTTTTTAATGTTTTGCTTAACCTATGAAAAGTTCTATTTATCAGACAGTTACTTATTGTATAGTAGGTATGGACATTATTATTCAAAATAGAAGTTGGTAAATTCTTTAAAGCATAAGACATCATATCAAAAATATGTAAATTATCAGCACTCATCATTCATTCATATTCGACTTAAAATCTTCCTTTGTTGTATCGGTGTCTTTCATAGTGGTTGAGTGATAACGTGACTATTAACAAGGTACACAGAATCCACTATAAGGATGTGTTACGTACTATAAGGAAGTAAATAAATTACTTATATCGTTACAATAATCTAGCGAAACAGTAGAACCTTTTTCGGAAGATCATCCAGATATCATAAAAAATAGCGTTTGGTATATTTATTTAAATAAGTTTAATTTAAATAAAAAGGTTTAGTTGGTTTCCTTGTCTATATTTTTATCAAAGTGGAAGCACTTTTTATAATTGCATGTGCTTCGTGTAAATTACTACACACTTTATCAAACATTACAGCCTATAGTTCAACTTAATTAGTCTAATGAAGTTGTACTTTAACTTTAATTACAAACGTTTAAATCTATAATACACTAACAGTGTATTTTTAAACTTTTGTAAACATAACTCCCCTGTTGTTTCTGAACCAACCCAAACGATCGAGATTTAAAATACCCCCGTAGCATCAAACCTGCGTACTCAGCGAATTTCCAATGCATATATTTGTATCTTAAAACCACATAAAGCCACATACCAAGTTTCATCAATATACATTCATTAATAAACGATTTATGACATTTTAATTATTCTCCATAAGAAAAACATTGCGGCTGAGTATGCAGGTTTGCTGAAGCAAGAAACAAAAAATGGGGTTTTATACAAATATTAATATAACTCAATGAGGTAAAACCACATACCAAAATTTATTAATTTATGTTCATAATTAAGGGAGATAACGCGTTACTTATTTTTCATAAGAATAACATGAGGCTGAGTACGCAGTTTTGCTGCTACGGGAACTATCAGCCAAAAAATGTTTTTAGTACAAATATCAATAGACCATAACGATATGAAGCAATATACCAAGTTTCATCAGGAAAATTTGATAAATAAGCGAGATATACAATTTGTCTTATTCTCCATAAGAATAACATTGGACAACGTACTGTGTTTAGCACTTTCAATATCTCAGTAACCATTTGACGTAGAGCAATGATCAAAACACCAAATTGCGCGTCTTTTTAAGTTGATTCTAATGGAAAAAAATAAAATTTGACTTTTTCAAAAATTATATGTAAAAAACTCAAAAACCCTATTTTTTGGGTACAAAACCCCCCCAAAATACCCCTTCGGATAGGTCGATCTGTCTGGTTTTCGAACTTAAAGCCATAAATACACGTTACAACACGTTTACGTTACGTTTACACGTTTATACCAAATTTCGTCAAAATCGGATTATTTTTACGAGAGTTATCGTGCTCACGGACACACACACACACACACATACACACACACACACACACACACTCACACACACACACACACACACACACACACACACACACATATATATATATATATATATGCCCGGGACCATGATAACTTTTCGTTTTGAGGTCCCCAGACCCCAAAACACCATTCGTTCGAAACTTTATATATATACCAAACATATATATATATATATACATGGTGTTTTTGGGGTCTGGGACCTCAAAACGAAAAGTTATCATGGTCCCGGGCCTAGGTCTTACCATGCCGACTACGGTAATAGCTTCTTCCCTATAGGGGAAATTCGCTAAAACAAACCCGATCCGTAGTTATGCATAGTGGATTCCAATTTTGTTTACAGTTAAAATATGTTTGTAGATATACTAACTGTAAACCCGTCCTTCGTACGGGTTGTAAGTATAAATAGTAGATTAATTAAAGAAAATAACAATCTATATAATTTTAAAATATTTAAATTACATTTTACATGTTTTATTTACAATTAAATAAAAGTTAATGAAATATACTGGCAGATAGTTCAGGTACTGTTGCTAAGTTGAGGAACTCTGTCGGGTAGTTAACGGCGTGGTTATGGTTAAAAGAACGGTGTTAAAAAATGTATATGTTCGTTCCTCGCTTTGGAAGAGACCTACCTTTGTGTTGATCTCCATTGCTTATTCGTTGGTGGACGTGAGGATGGCACAATCACAGAACCAGGCACTTTCCAAATTTAAATGTTTAGGAACCTCGGTAAAATAACTGTCGATCAATAAATCCTGTGATTCATCGATTTTGCCGAGTGAAGGAGAGATGTTTATGAGACTTCATTTGTTTTTCAATGTCCCGTTCTCAACTTATAAAAGGGCATAAGAATACTCCTCAACCCCTTAATTTTCTTCAAAATACATTTTCATATTTACTGTTAAGTTCAGACGCTCAGTGGTCGGCTACATAAAATATATTTTTAGTAAGGCATAGATATCGTACACCCATGTCTCAAGCCCGACAAAGGGTCTATGTTAAATCTCCAGAGAACAACACCGTGACTGACTGATGTTGTTTCTTATGTCCTATAAAGTACTAATGTTCAGCTCTATTGGTTGAGTAGTTGCCGTGTGATGATTAACTTGCTTATATTAAAGGCCAGTGGTCCAGATTCCTGGAGTATATTTGTATATGGAGTAGGTAAATGTCTGCATCGAGCTATCAACTATATTCCTCCAGAATTTCAGCTACATCTCCAGCTTCAGTAGTATGTGCAAGATTGTTAAAAGATTTTATTTTGAAACTACGGGGGGCGAATCCCTTAAACATTTTTGTAATGGGAATAGGCTAGCGTTTTTTTCTGATGTATTAGTTTTGTTCCTAGCGAATTTCAGCTTACAAAGGTCCAGTATACTCATAAGATTGCCATAAAAGTAATTTAGGGAAGAATCCTTTAGGACTTTTTATAACGTATTCTTACTGTACAAATGTAGCATAAGAAGAACCACCATGCAAAATTTCATCTTCATAGACATTGTCGATTTTTAGATAAAGTAATAACTATGTCAGTAAGTTTGTAAGTCTCAAAAATTAGATTTATATCATATGTCCACTCTGTTTACTTATGTTAATTATTACCAATCCTCACTCAACGTTTTAAATAAGAACTGCAACAACTGTTTTTGGAATACAGTATTCTTAAGTCATATCCATTCTGTATACTTATGTTATTTATTACTAATCTTCACTCAACGTTTTAAATAAGAACTAAATAAGAATGGCGTAGCGTTAAGTTGCGTTATGTGGGGGAAGGTGCGGGGTTTGGATCAACGTTGCGTAACTCACATGTTATAACCTTAAGAGCTGGTGCACTCCCGTATCTGTTGATAATGTTATAAATCTTTTAAAAATAAAAAAATATTCAAAATGATAGCTAAATCAAGGTTATAATTGGTTATAATTATATACAAAATGATTCCATCATACTACTTTAATAACAGTAAAACTAAAAATAATTACATAATGTGTTTGCGTAACTTCTGTATTGGTTTTCAGCTGTTTTATGATGTTTTAGTGACAAATAATGACATGTTAAAGTTATGCGCAGTGCCATCCACATCTTTTGGTGTTTGTCACACTAAACAAATTGTTTGTATAAATTTTGCTTTGATATATTATAAAAAACTGTTATTGAAAGAAAGTCATTAAACGTTTAATGATTTATTTCAAACCAGATTCCAAATTACCAATAAAGCGTTGTTTAAAAGGTTTATGCTGTTTTAAAGTCTACTATACGATTGAGTTACGTAACACATTTTTGGAGAGGGGTAGGGGGATGCGCCGCACAAGCGTTACGGTGTGTTACACGGAGGAGGGAGGTGGCGTTGAAATAACGAAAATATGTGTTACGTAATATGTGTATGACAAGGGGTATAACCACATTTAACTATATGAAAATAACGGTACTTAAATTATTGAAATCTAGTAATAAATAACCGAGGTAGTTGATTTCAAAGGAACGATGATATTGTAAGAACACTTGCTAGGTGACTATTTTCGTAAGCATTGTTTCTTTAAAATAAAATAACATGGTTATTAGTAAATTTCCTAAGGAAAGTGAACTATTAGCATGACCCGCACGGTGAAACTTAAGCCTGGGACCAACATAGAATTTCCTAACTTGACACCCTGAACACGTTTTTGGGGGTCGTTCAAAATTATATATATATTTATGTGTATGCACTCTAGCGGTCGCATTTGTTGTCTGATTTACTTAAAATTTGGTAGGGACGTTCTTTTCTGTAATCAGTTGGATAATGTCGTTCGGAAAAACAATCGGAACACTCTTAACCTTTTTTTTGGGGGATTAATATTTCAAATTTCGACTTGTTGGGCCCAAAAGGGTCAGAAAAGCCCCGGACGTAAAATAAATGCATTTATCAAGGTGGGAATTAGTGAAGCGAAAGTTCTAAGGCCTCTCTCGTCATTCTAGCATAAATATTTACCGAGTTATTAAAGAAAATGTATATCGGCTAAACACAGTACGTTGTCTTATGGGGTTTTTACATTAGAAAAACATGTTATTCATTTGTTGGTGTATTTGTATCATCCCCAGCAAACTCGTGCCTACTTTCAAGCCTGACTGGACCTTCTCCTAAATACTGCGCAAAATATAATTCATAGCATTGCAGGTAAATGAAATCAGGAGCATCAGAACAGCCAAAAAATCAATGTTTCCAGATTTCAATAAAATTATGTTTTTACACTGGTTTTAAGTTTTACAAGTTTTTTATTTGGAAATTCACTTCCCTCACGTCAGCGTGCTGCGTGCGAACTCGTTTATTACTTGATGTAAATAAAATAAATATAATTTTATTTGTCATTAAATTCCCTAAAAAACCTATTCCTGAAGATGATTTTTGAAATGGCTGGTGTTTTACTGATTGAGATAGACCATTTCAAATGGCCGCCATTTTTTTAAATTCTCATGGATGGTTCTACCGTACTTTCGTTGAAACATTTTGTCCTTAAATCCTGGAGGTAACTGTAACAGTTGCAACTGCAGTCCTAAAGGTAACTGCTGTCATTTAGTATATTAATTAAATAATTTGTTGCTAAATCTAATTCCCAAAACTCTAGCGACTGAAATAACTAATATGCTTAGTTGATATTACGATAAAAGATTACTTTTCAGCCGAACTGTGACTGTAATGAATGATTCATTTTACAACCTGAGATGTAAACTTTTCCTCAGTCCACACTTTAAACCTTGCGTTTGAGCTTTTACTGGGCTTGGTAAATTACCTTCTTGAATCAATTCATTTTACATTAATTTATTATTTTAATATTAAATTGTGTAACACAGAACTAAAAACTGTTTGATTGTATAATTTATATTGAAATGCTTTCAACCGCTTTTTTGTATTGAAAGTAAGTATGCTCTACGCCTTCTTTTTAAAATTTCTGGATTGTATTTTTAAAACTCTTTAAAGCGATGGAACTTTTATTTAAGTTGTTTCTTCTTCGGACTTTTACTATCATGACTAGTGTTTTAATTGTGTTCCTAGAGTTTTTGATTGATTTCTTCAGCCCAAGCCAGACTGAAATATTTCGTAAAACGAATTATTTATGTAAAGCCAAGCACGCTTAATGATCGGTGTGTTGTCTTATTCCTGTTTACCGACTCATACTTTCACAGGAGTATAATTCATTCAGCTTGTGTTCCTATGTTGAACATATGTTACTTAAGTAATAAAAAAATGTGTTAATTTGTAAAGTAACAAATTTAGGCCCTATCTGGAGAACCCAACCTCACCAGGAGATTAAAGCAGTGAGGTGTTAACCGTGTTGTATGGGTAATAATCAACATCAGTTAAAGTAATTATCATTTATCCGATAACATTTCATTACAATTAATATTGTAAATTTGAAAGCTGGTAGGGCTGAGCTGTAAAATATGTTTGAAACAAGAAATTGCCTATGTGAGCATTGGGTGTATTAGCCACCTTTCTACCAAATTTCAGGTTAGTTGGGCAAGTAATTTGTACGTTTTGGAGCGACAAACTAACAGACATTCTGATTAGTTATATTACTATAACCATCGCTTGGTCACTCAGTGCTCTCTTTAACCCAATCAGCACCGTTGCAAACCATGACAGGGCAGCGGTTCCCAGCCTGACTGTCATGTAGTGAGCACAGGGGTATCTCGTCCCGCCGGATATTATGCAGCAATGCAGCACACGTGCTGCGCTCTAGCGTTCTGCCATGCTTCATAGCTCACTAGAAAAAAAAACAAGTGGGAGCTGTGGCAATGGCACAGCGGTGCAACAGTAACAGTAACCCCTCCCACCGGGCGCGACCAATGGACATGCCTGCACGTGCAGCTCCGCCAGCCACGCCGCGCCGCCTGCATGCTGCACCTCTGACAGATGTACTGGACGAGAGGTACATGCAGCATAACTCTCTCGCAACGCCCAGGAAGGCTAGGATAGAGTTTAGTAGTTACGTCACATTTGTTACTGTGTTTCCAACTGGATACAGTTTACGGTCGCCATTGAACCTAAAGGTTCTGAATCAAATTCTATACAACCGAGTTTTTCGGGAGGCTTTGCACTATTTTAACAAACTGTTACCCGTTGTCAACTTCACAAAACACTTTGAAACAAGCAATACATAATACATTTGAAATTAATTGCGTTTTGTAAAGTAAAAAGAAACAGACAGTACCAAAGGATAGAAAGGCGGTTGGGTTGTTAGTTGTATATAATCAATACTATTTACCAACTCAGCTCGACTCACAGCCGATACATAGTTGGCGAATTCGCTAACTATGTATGTAACTATGTATGTAACTATGTATGTAACTATGTATGTAACTATGTTGGGTGTAGTGGGAATTTATTATTTTTTAATAAATTTCCCTACAAAAGGGCATGGCCGCCATTTTGTTAAAAGCGCGGCCTGTGATATAAAGGACTCGAGAATTGCAATTAATGAATAAATAAGCAATGGATGAAGGTCCTGAAAAATTAACAGTTCATATGTTGCACTGAATTAACAAATAACAGTTTTAAAGGATCACTCACCCGATAATTAGAGGAATGTCCAAGAAGCTGCCATGAGAGTGCGGCGCGGCGTTGGTGTGGCGTCCTACATGGACCCCGGGCTCTTCGGTTATTTTAACAGCGGGAAGTTCACTTGCATCATTGGGATCTTGTACCCGCGAATCTTGAGGTATCGAAAATCGCATTAACAGTTCCTTGGTGGCCAATAATAAAGTCCATTCGCGGTAGCGAGGCTTGAAGGCGATTTCTTGATCGCGCACAAGAAGGTCTCGGAGAAGACACTATAAAGTCTGCAAACACTGGGGTAAAACACTTTAAATTGATTAAATGAGTTAAGAGTCTATTTGAGAATGTAAATTAATAAAGTTTAAAGAGTTTACAAATTTATGCCATACTTTAGGGATTGAGACTAAACAAAGAGAGTGTTTTCAAAATAGCGGTAGCGGTCTTAAACAAGCGGAGGCGAAATTGCGACTGTCTGGAGGTACCGTACTTTTCGATATTTTAAAAATCTCTGACCAATAGGGTTCCTAGATTTGGTCTGGTTGCATAGCAACGATAGAATTCTAAACGTTTTCCCTCTCTCTCTCTCTCACGTAAAAATTATCTCGATTTTGCACAGTTTCTTACAACTAAAGTAAATAAAATAATTCGGAAATACAAAATATTAAAGTTTAACACACTTTATTAATTTAAGAACTAAACAACTGGCATTCACTCTCTGTATGTGTCGCGTGGACTGGCTGTGGTAGCTTTTCCAACCTTGGACACTCCATTCATTTTTACATTTATGGAGAATATTTGGTTATGAAAATTCGTCTGTCGATTCGGTAAGAATGAGATATTATAAAGATTATTTTTACTTTATCCCCTTATGCGTGGAATATGGTTATAAGTTATATAGTATAATTCATGCCATTTTCCCGTCCTCAGCGCAATTAATATATGTTCGATCACTATATCTCTGATATAATAGTATATAATAATACCCTCATTTTAACGTTAAGAAAAAAAAACTTTTTAGATTTTACCGATTTCTCTGGGATTTCCTTGCTTTTAGGCCAGCAAAAAATATTTACTGAATCTGCGATGGACGTTGTTTTGAGCATTTTTATCAATATATCTTTAATCTTGAGAGTAGCACTGGTTGTCGCAGAGTTACTGTTTTGTAAGAACACATTTGGCGGGATCTGACCAATACCTGACTTAAACCATATCTTTAAGTTTATTTATGAGACACATTTAAACTTTTTATTGTGTGAGCAACATCATTGCACGAGAGGTAATGATACACCTTGATATAATGAAAATCACACAAAATCCCTAATTAAAATGCGTTTTCTACAGAAAATAGCTACAAAGTTTGAAACAGTTGTTGGTAGTTCATTTTTAGAGAAACACATGACGAACGAACTCTTCTTTGCTATAATAAATACTACTGAACACATTTCGCATATATATTATGCAATAAATGCAATTAGTTTGTTAACATTTGTTTTTTCTATCATTATGGAATAAGCGGGCGGAACAACATCGGAGCGCAACGTTAGATTATAAGCAAATGAAACGCCGGGAAATTGTTCATAAGGTGGTTAGTATTTACCAACACATTTTACAATAGCGCTGGGAGTACTTGTTACAAAATAAACCAAAACCTAACCACAGGAAGTGTTTTTGTAGCTGGGTAAGGAACTTAGTTACAATATGTAAAGAGTTCATATTATAATCTGTTATGTTCTTTTATGATTTTTAAAAGTATTGCAACCTTAAAAATCATGTATGCAAGGTGTTTGTGCGGTTTGGTTCTTATATGTAATAACCACGATTAGGTATCCTTAAATTTCATTTTTGTGTGACATTACAAACTTGTTCTTTAACTTGTCCCTGTTGGTAAAACTTTCTTTTCAGTGCGTTTTGAACATTTGCTGCGAGCAGGAGTCGCACCAAATGTATTTGATTTCTATTGACACGCAAAATATGTTTAATACACATTGTGATTTGTACGGTTATTCGCTATAAGGTTTACTCTGGATTGCCTTCTACAGTGTTTTAGCTTCAAATTTTCAATTACCCAACCGATTATTTCCTTTCACGTAGTTATTGACCAATCACATCTACGATCACTAAATTGAAAACTGGTTGCATTGAAAACGCGATTCTGCACAACCCCGAGCCATATATTCATTCACACGATAGCCAACAAAATAATCAACTGAAACAATATCTGAATGAGGGGCCGCATTATGGCGGTTATCACCACTTGGTCAATACTGCTTGTCTATTCAACACAAATTACCAATCACCGCCGAAACAAAATGTTTATGAAAAGTCAATTAAAACGCGGACAAAGGAGACATGATAACAACATGGAGCACGAACAATTCGAGCGAAAATACAGAGAGCAAAAACAGATGAACAATCGGGCTTTGAGCGCGGCTGGCGGAGCGTGAGTTCCATTACCTCGACTGCCGATGTTTTAAAATCGGCACCCGGCTACATGTGGGTGATCGCATCTCTATTATCGGCTTGGAACTCTACATCCCCCCCAATAACCATAGTTATTCTATAAACGTGTTATGGAGGTAATATTTTTAGTGGGTGTGTAAAAAATGAAAATGTTCTGATTTGAAACGTTGAGCGATAAGGTTCTCCTTGGTGATCGTTCAAATGGAAACCGATGATAGCGTGTTCTATCAGGTTTTATTCAAAGTGTCGTTATAAAAAATTTCCTAGGCTTAGATTTTAATTTTAAAATTTACAGCCGGAAACACCACCTACTCGGAACATGTTATGTTATTGTAGTTGAAGCTAATGGATAACTATTTTGAAATAGAATTTTTGTTCGTTTCACTTATTGTTTTTAAACAGTGTGGTTTAACAATGTTTTCTAGGTTCAAAGCTAAATATCAGGATGTGAAATTGTGCGATATGTAAACAGGCACCGTTTAAACTAAACTTTAAAGTGCATGCTGATAAGACTGGATTCATATTTTGTCAAGGTTGCATTAATATTGGTGTACACTGGCTACAGTTACTGGATAAGGTGGTCAATTTATTTCCAAACCAGCTGTATGTTTTATATTGGGTTTTATTTTGTGTAAATAAATTCATTATTTAATTATTATTACATATGTAAATTTATGTTTTCTTAACCTGTGAAGATAAATTGAGATATTTTCTATAATCAAGGAAGTCTCTTCTTCTTCAACACCAATGTCCGTGTTTGTCGAGATTGGATTGTACAGTTTGCCTAAAACCAGCTATTCAGCCAAACCAAAAGGCTGTTAATTATATAAGTTAGGTAACGCTAACTTAAGATTGGGTGAGTACGTGTAGGTAAGATAAAAGATCGATTTATCACCTTCCTACGAACTCATACCTATGATTTAAACGATATAAATGTATTATTTGGCTGTTCATTTTTCACCTACAATATTATCTTTAAACAATTGTAAAAATGTCTTGCAAATGGCTGAAATTGAAAAATGCTGTAAACTTGTATGTATTGTGACTTATGATCAAAATTTAGAAAATGAATATTAAGCCTTCACCAATACCTGTAATTTGTTGTTAGCTCTTTAAAGTAATTTTGACTGGAACTAAAGTATAGCTAACGGCATATAACTTAGATATTCGATGAATCTTTATATTTAATTCTGTAAGCGAAATTTTTAAGTCAAAATTGTGGAATTTGGAAAATCGCAGGCTGATGGGAGACGACTCAAATTAAAGGTCTTGATCCCATGGACTCGGGGAAAAATAGCAGAGTTGCTAAAAGGTTATCAGCAAAGGAGAAATAACGTAAATCATCCCCATAAGAAAATCATGGGAATTTAAAAACGTCTGCTTTGTTTGTATTAAAACATATGATCCTACTTCAAGGAGTTCTATTGGTAATGCTGGAGGCAACACTGATGAACAGAATTGCGAGCTGTTCTTTGCCAAATTTGGTGAGGCAAAAAACTACTCGCTGAAATAGAACGAGTCGACAAAGGGATTCAAACAAATGCCTACTAATGATTCAAACGTTAATAAACTTGTATTTGTTTATTTGCTCATAATTTATCATATTTCACGACAAGAGTAGATGCATAAAGCAAACGATAAAATGATTTTGTTCCAACTTGTATTACTTTTTACTCCATTGATTTGCATGAGTAGATTCACTTATAGTAATCAAACAGCGAATCAGAATAGTTCAAAGAACGAGAAATTTTCCTCTTCAGTGTACCAACCTGAAAAAATCACCGGCTCGCTTTTTACACAAAAATAGTGAAGCAGTGCTACCTCCAGTTATACAATAAACCTCCTTGTCCTATTTATAATGTTCTATTTTCCTCAGAAAGAAAATCAGATGAGGCAGAGTATTGGAGAAAGGTTAGGGGCCAAAGCCCCTTAGCCCCTTAGTTTTAGAACCAGAAAACCATTTAAAAAATGCGGACAGTTTAATTTTTTACATAGTTATCAATATAAAAACTCACTCTTTTTGAATCCGTGCAAGTTTAACACGAATTAATTTTCTCTGTTGATCCTCCCAAATACAAGTATACAATGTATACAAGTATAAATTGGTGTCACTTTTGATTTCATTTTGTTTACAACATTTTTATCAGTACCTAATTAACTCAACCGTAAACACCTGAGGTATCGTTTGAAATCCGAAACCAAAAGTAACTACACGAACAAGTGGCAAACAATAGAACAGTGGCAAGAACAACAAACAAACAACAAACCGAGTAACAAACGTAACAATCGAGGGTTGTTTTATCTGTGAACGTGTGGCTGCACCGGCACAAAAGCTTGATAAGTCGTCTGTCAGGGCCACAACACTTGTCTCCTTGCAATATTGACACTTCTGCAAGAAAATATGGCAAATATATCTTTCTGAGGTAGCGTTTTGAAAAGTGAATTTTGATCTGAGCTAACTTTTTTAAATTTTTTAGCAAATATCACTACATAATATTAGCGACACGCAATCAGAATTGTCGGGCGGGTAGTAATGTATTATTTTAGAATGAGTAAATTACTTTGTCCAACGGCAGATTTATCCAGTTTTGAACTTTAACACCAATGTTCTACGTTAATCTATGATGTTTCAATGAAATGCTCAAATTTGTGTATTTGGTATGTAATCGACTATGAAAGCTTCAAAAACAAGCATTACTAAACACAAAGAGCAATCTATTTAATTTTACTTCTAAAACAATCAAAACTTAAATATTAAAGTATCAAGAAATTTATAGTTTGTCTATCCGGCCGATCCCCTTAATATAAATATTGTTTTAAATTATATGGATGTTGTCAGGTATTTATTCATGTATCTATAATACAATAAAGTGATTTTTGTAAATATAACTCATTCGTTAATTCTCAATAAACTACTGTTTAATAAATCAGAAATAAAATATGTTTTGAGCTGCATTTAAATTCACAAAACACTCTAATAATAACTCAATCAGCAGGGTTCTTATACTATCTATTTTATTTAAATTTAAAAGAATGGAAACACTCTGGTCGGTTTCAAGCAACCGATATACTATCTATACTGCAAGCATCATCACATTGGTCTACAAGTTCCCAGTTAATCGTGTGGAGTCAATTTTAGGAGAGGTTTACAATAATATACAACACGTATGCAACAGACTTGTTGCTGGGTATTGGAATTCTTTATGTAGAGAATTTGTATGTATTTATTATATATTCAAGAGGCTAAGAGCAATATTTAAGAATATTAACCTCCAGACAATGTGTTTTTCGGTACGTTGCATATAAAAACACAATTCCGAGTTTTACCTTTTGGTGGGAATGAAGTTAAATCTGTTATGCATGTCGGGTAAGCATAATTTATAAATAACGTGGGCGTTGACAATTTTTCTGTAGGTCACCTGTGCTCAAATTTGTTAACATTTAATCATATAGGAATTACATGTTTGCCACGTCCAACGACTAAACATAAACAACTCAACTCACGTTGCATTTTGAGACATTTATTTCCAATTGTTAAAGCCGGTAAAGTGGGGTCTTGGTATTTTTTGCAGAAGAAATAAGTTTATTACAAACTATGCGAAATAATATGCGAAGTAAAATCATCAGCTAGAATATTAATATTATTAAATTATTACTATGGTGTGGTAATTATACACGTGTTTACAAGTCTAGCTAACTGTATCAATTTCCTTAAAGAAAATTAATGTAAATTAATTAAAGAAAGTTAATGTAAAATATATATTCCAGAGAAGGGTTTCACAAGATCCTACTTAAGAATTATATTCCATATTTTCAAGTATTTTGAAAGGTATTTTAGTTATTCTAACCCCGACACAATAAATCTACAAGAATATTTAGAATTCAACATCCAAACTCTTCACACCGTTCGGTTCTTACCTCACATTACATCAAAATTCATAGAGCTTTCAGCACAGGTAATCACAGGTAGAGCTTTCAGGATCATTTCCTTAAGAGTAATGTTCGCAGCAAATATGTCTTGTAATTTCGTATAGCTGATGCATACATCAACAACATAGTGTAAGTGTTGCCAACCTTACAGGGGATAATAATGGTACAGCTATTTTTAAATTGTCACTGGACATGCAGAAAGAAAGTTTAAACCCATATTCCATCAATCTAATAATATACAAATAAATCAAAACAATAATTAGTTTCATAAAATAACAGCTTGTAAAATTATGTAATGAGTTAAACAATCTTTATTATAATTACAATGATGAGGAAAATATGGTACCCGTACAATAAATATCGAGTTTCTAGCAACACTGCAGATTGGATCGGTGATCACGTGACCTTACAGCTGTTTTACAATGTATTTTCTGGTTAGCTAGAAAAACTTAAATATACCGCCTGCACAGACCTTACAAAGTATCTATGGACCTTGACATTAAATCACATTAATCTGTACTCAACTCTTTGCCAGTTCCTCTCCGAGTGAAGGACCGACCGACTTGTGTGTTTAATTTTTGACACCAGACAATGAATAACAGCTGATATTATTAGTGACAACAATGAGCAGACACCAGCTGGGAGAGGGTGCAAGTCACTCATCACGCGCGCGGCGGGCGGCAATCACGCCCCATTATCCGGCTCATTCTCGACCGACTAATTACGAAATGGCCAAACCTAAATAGTGACGATGAGATGCTAGATTGCTAAGTGAGACGTTAGGCTTTTCTTCCAGGTGGTTTCTCTTTCTCCACAATCATAAGAATTTTACAACTGGTTGAGTGTGTAAGTGCAGTGTTTCTGAGAGAATATACATTTTCTTCTGAAACATTTTAGGGACATTTTGAAAATACTGAATTATCACCCTTCTCTAATTATGGAATATTTACGGTATTTTCCGTTAGAAAACATTAAATAATTGTTCTTATAAGGATTAGGCTATGTTCTTATTTAGATTCAAACAAATTTAATAGTGAATTTCCTTTGGAAAGTGAACTATTAGCATGAAACGGGCGTGAGCACAGCCACGGTGAAACTTAAGCCCGGGACGACCAAAGAAGTTCCTAACGTGACCCCCTGAGCATGTTTTGGGGGGTCGTTCCAAATTGTATATATATGTATGTGTGTGTGCAGTCTAGCGGTCGCATTTTTTGTCCGATTTACTTCAAATTTGGTAGGGACGTTCCTTTCTATGATCAGTTGGACAAGTTTGTTGGGCAAAACAATCTGAAAACTCTAAACCCCTTTTTTGGGAATTAACCTTTTAAATTTCGAGTTTTTGGGCCCAAAAAGGGCCAGAAAAGCCCCGGATGTAACATTAATGTATGTAAAAATAAGGGAATTAGTAAGGCAAAACTTTTAAGCCCTCTCTCGCAGTATAGCATAAATATTTACCGAGTTATTACAAAGATCAAGTATCGACCAAACACAGTACGTTGTCTTATGGGGGTTTTATATTAGAAAAGCCTGTTACTGGATTCATTTGTTGGTGTACTTTTATCATCCCCAGCAACCTCACGCCTACTTTCAAGCCTGACTGGACCTTCTCCTAACCTTATAATGCGCAAAATTGCATTGCAGGTAAATAAAATAAGGAGCATCAGAACAGCCAAAAAATCAATGTTTTACAGATTTCAATAACTATTGGAATAAATGTATGTCTTTACACTGATTTTGAGTTTTTAAAGTTTGTTAAGTGGAAATTCACTTCCCTACGTCGTCAGCGCACTGCGTGCGAACTCGTTTTTGTTGTTAATTGGAAAAATAATTGAAATAATTAACACACTTTCAAGTACTATCAGATCGATGAAACTAATCATCTAACTTACAATCTTTTACAATAAACAACTCTTTAAAGTCAAACGTAATTGTTTGCCACACATTGAAAAGGTATTATACTTAAAATTGTATTGAAAAACTAAAGTCTTAATCTCAACAACTAAACGATGCTAATACCATTGTTAACCATGCCATACTATTTAAGTTAATACTATTGTAAGTGTTGCTAGACCATAACAAAACACCTCGAAATGCTTTTTTATCATTCTGCACGAAATCCACCTGTTTTTGTCCTCTAAATAGTACGTAAAACGTCACTTTATTGTCCTAGGACGTAAAAAGTCAGCTGTTTGCTTTATTTGTACATGATAGAAGCGTTCCTTACCACACGTTACAAAAAGTATTGTTTGTAAATAACAGAAATGTAAACACTGTATATTACTTACTTTGTAAACATAACCTCAAAAATACAACTTATAGTTTCAATTTTCAACGATTAAAAGTCTAATTCTGCATTATGATAAAAAACGTTGTTCATCACTCGGAGCAAAAGTGTCTTTTTGGTGCTTAGTCGTTTTTAAAAGCTCGGCTGTGCCTCGCTTTTAAAACTCGATTGCGCACCAAAAAGAGCAACTTTTGCTCCTAGTGATGAAAACTACGATAAAACAAACGATTAAAATCTAAATTAGAATTACCTTTGAAAATAACAATTTAAGCTTAAATGATCTAAATACAAACTCAATACGTGAAAACTAACGTTAAAAATCACTAATTCGAGGGAAACAAAAAACATATTAAAACACGGACACCACTTTAAACGGTGTTAGTCTTCGACAGTTGGATATATGCTAATCGATTTCCTAGCGTCTCGGAGCACTCACATAAAACGCCTGTACGAAGAACACACATTATTACATTCATAATTATGTAAATGGCAGGAGCTGACGAATAACTCAGCCTTGTGTCCGGCAGATCGACCCGGGCCTAAATGGAGAGATTAATTCCAGGTCTCTCTAATTGGTACAATCTTAAACCATCTGAAACACTGGCTCCCTCGTTTTGCTTTGTTTTCGGTCCCACATGGGTGGTCAACCTGACAACCAGTCGTACCAATTATCACCTTCAATATTGCCAACTATGCGGAGAAAAAAGTATTTAAGAAGTCACGTTACGCGGCCCCATTGTTTAGAGTACAAGATCGGTTTTTGTCGATTTGCATACACGAGTACCGGGAAAGGCGACGACTTCTCAGAACGCGTCGGGGTCCACACCTGAGCTTGGGGATTAATTAACGCTTTACTTTTTTGCTTTGTAGTGGTCACAAAAAATAATATTTAAAAATAGTTTAACAGCTTAGAGGACGGGCTTAAATGCTCAAGTAATGTGAGTTGGGTTTCTATGCATCTATGATTCTTTTATATAGTTTTCATAGTAAATTATTAATCTAAAAAACCGCAGCCTAATTATTTGAAAGTTTTAAGATAGTTTTGCTAGGTAACGTAACTTGTATTAACATAATTTATCATTGTCATGTTACATACTGTTATGAAACAACAGTATAATGTTATTATGTCTTACATCACCATACCACGAATACCCACTCAGACTGTACTCGCATCAAATACTGTAAATATGCAGGAGAAATGTTACGAAGTCATAAAAACATGTATTTAATGTATTTTTAGGGCAAAAATATTACACCCTGTGCAGTTTTCATTGTTTTTTTTCGAGCAACAGGCTTCCTAGATCATTCATTAACACAATTTCCCACTTAACAAAGGTCACAAAAGAACAATAAACACAGTATGATTAGGCCTATGTCGCAGTCTGATCTATAGACGGCTAGGAAAATGAAACGACGGAGCAGGCCGACCTCAGTAATTACACTCCTCGACACTCTGGGAAGATTGAAATCAAAACAAGCCAGTCTATTCCGTAGCCATTGCACCACCGTCCCTGCTCGCGACATAAGATGGCGAGCTTGTAGGCTGTCAGCTTCGGTTTCAATTAGCTGGATTCCAGTAGCCGCGGACAAGTGCTATAAACCGGCGTGTTTATCAGTCCCCGGGTCAACCGATTGTATCTTATCACTCCTCTCTCCTCTCCGCACACTCGATCGTCCCATTCATTTATCGTAGCGAATTTCATTGCTTCCTCAGTGACGGCAGGGCGAGCGTCGTACTGTAGGAGGTGAATGAAAAGTCTTGCGTCGAGGCACTAACCTGATAGCCTATGCTGTGTCGGGTGAGTTCTTTGTATCCGTATGTAGTGTCCTGCTTTAAAAATTGGTGTTTATATTAGTAATAACGACAGAGAAACTCATAGGGATACGTAAACTGTACTAAATTTAAGTTAAACTAACAATAAACAAAGCAAATATAAAAAAGCAAATCCATTTCTGAGAAAAACCCTAACTTCCGACTTGAAACAGAATGTAAATTACTATGGTTTGAAAAAATACCCCTCACACATAAAAAAGAACCTTAGTCTCTTATAAAAATATAAAAAATGCCAGTTTTATAATTTTAAGTCGTCGGTGCTTGAATATCAATTAACAGATAGTGACATCAAATACGGCTGGTGAGAAAATGGGTCACAATCCTACAGACCGAACTGTGGTGGGGTCTCGTTGACTTTTCAGTTTCCCGGAATTAAGGATATAGTAATACTCATGTTTTATTGTAATAATTCAAATGTTCATGAATATTAAATATATGAAGAAGTAAAACTTGTTATTGCTTTCAGTTTGGAAAACTGTTGGACATAAATTGCAGATTACATCATTTTATAGCCTTGTTAGTTGTGTTGCCAAGGGAACGGAGGGTACAGAAGGAAAAGTGGCGGCCACCATATGTGCGTTACCTTTGATCAGAGAACAACATGTGTGTATGAGAGCTCTAAATATAATCAGAAAACGTAATCAGATGCTGGAGGACGCCTGGAGAACTCTGGCGTGGGTGAAGAGATGAAGGTCTGACGGGTGTTTGAGTTCCCATATATGCAGCTTATCATAGCCAGGAACTTCATGAACTTGAAGATGACGATTATGCCGTTAGGGAAGCTGGTGTGGTTTGATTTGTCTAATTTAATAAGAGACAAAATATCCTCAAAATGTATTGAATGTGTAATTGCTGTTTTGGTGCACTTGTATATGAATCTTCAAGATTGAATAGGTCATTCCACAAGAAAGAGCTCCAACAACACATCTTTCTTCTTTTGTTAAATAAACTGCTTCAATTTGGCTGAAAAACATTATAATTTGTAGAAAAGTCATGTAAATGTAACCACTTTGTATATGGATACACTCAAATTTAGATATTTTGCTGAAGATGAGTCTCAAACCACAGTTCATATTTTTTTTGTAAATATAATTAAAACGTAGTTCTTAGTTTCTGAAAAGTAAATACTGCTTCTGATAGTTGACGAAATATTTGAGGGATTATAACAAAACTATGATAAGAAAATAGTTTTCTAACACCCTATTTAAGATTTAGTTAAATTCCAACATTTGATTGTCGTTTATTATTTCTACAATATTAACGGAAGCTAAAACATAATATCAACAGACATAACAAATAATTGACTAAACATATTTGCTTACGAATTTTGACAACAGATAAGATATGAAGAGGAGATTATATGGTGCTTGGCAAAATAGATGTTTAAATATTACATGGGTTTTGTTTGGAATGGTAACATAAAAATATGTCAAGTGATTTACAAGCTCACAATTCCCCTTACATAATTAAATGGTAAACAATTCTTCTTCTTGTGGTAAACACAAATTAAGCTACGTTTACTGTGGAAATAAATTGCCCAAGAAATGCGCGTGTTCTTCCGAAGGCAGTTCAAACCAAAAGCTGAGAAATATGTGACAAAAACTTGCAGATCCACTTTTATATCTTCTCGCGGTGACAATCATAGAGTGCGTAATGAGAATTGGCTGTTCACTAAGCAGCACATGCTAATGAATCGATTGTCCCTGTAGTTTACTTTGTCTTGAAGCGATTGTAAAAAAAAAAACACTTATGCAGAGGTGAAGATTTTAGGATTCAAATTCTTCCCATTTGCGACAAAAAACATTGAAACCGGGTCCACCCAACTGTACCAGTTGGCCCGGGAAGTGACGACTGTTTATTTGACAGCGGTGCGGCGCCGTTACAACGTGTGAACGTGTTACCGGTGACTCCGGCGGAGCAGCTACCTGAGGTACCGGATACATTACTCGGCCAGTTTACGGGGACTGCTACGGTCTCACATCACCCCATTCTATAATCCCCGTAAAATTATATCTTAATGGCTATTCAAATTTTGCCGCGGAGCAGTTTAGATCCGTGTAAATATCTGGGAGCAGCCGTCAACTATGTGTTACGCTCGTCTAGTATGTTGAGAGGTAGAAAGTTGTCTCTCGGTGTATATTTACAAGCTTATTGGATCGGTTGGTAGAAATATATTTTAGGTTGGAATTCTTTACAATCAAGAGGAGACTAAATGTTTACGTCATTCAGTGGCCTGGCAAGCGTTGGAATGTTTTATAAACATAGCTTGAACAAACATATGAATGTAAACAGGTTAACATACCTGAACGCTAATCCACTGTCCTGAATGTCGTCAATTTTTTAAATATGCTGAACATATAAAATGACACAAGAACATTTTAAAACGTACTGACTAGAGTTTGGTTCAGTGACGACTACCGGCCAGTAAACTTGTTTAAATGTATTTGCGTTACTTTATATGTTCAGTGTAATTGTAAAATTTGTAAATTTGTAAAATTAACGTCCGAAACTATAGTCGACGAATGTTCCAAAAGGAATTGCGTGCCAAGGTCCATAGGTTCTAAGGTCTGATAGCCTGTTTATATTGATAACCAGTTCCGAAAGACTTAATTATGAATGAACACATGAATTTACATATTATTGAATATAAATTACTATTTTGGAACATGGATCGGAAAAAATTATTTGTTTGCTTAGCTAAAATAAGATACTAACTAAATTCGACCATTTGTAAATTAAAATGTTTAATATGTACATGTCTGTTGTCTTGTGTAACACGTAAACACGTGCTTTGGTATATTCTGGAAAACTAGTTTACAGCTTTTATTGTATGGAATTTTTGATTATTTATGTTGATTTTATGTCGTTTAAGCGGTTATATTGCGTACTAGCTTACTGTTTTATTATTAACGTGGCAAAACGTGACAATGACATAACTGGATCATTAGAACAGAGAGGAAACTTGTTTTGGAAGAGACATAAATTTGTAAATTAAAAACTAGGTTAAACCCCAGTTCAAAATTGATCCTGTCACTTATTATGACTGTTTCGAACTGTTTGGGCAGAAAAGGTATGTAAACCTGAATTTTAATTTCTAAACAACAGTTCAAGAGGCACTTCCGAATGAATAAATTAATATTTGTAGCAGCAGATTCTTATATTAATTGGCAACTGACTCTGTCACGCACCTCTTGTCAATATTATACAACCATCATTAACCATATATAAACAAGCCAACTTTTAACAATTTCACTATAAACACTTGTTTTGTTTCTATGTGGATGATAAAATGGCATTGCTTTGAGTAATTAGGACAATTATAAACATAATGGGCAGAAAGTGTATACAATTCCACAAAGTAATTTAAAACACATCCTATACTCCAACATGAGTAAGGTTTGTTTGCTTGCTTGTATGCAACTGAGATGCAACTCTGATCTCAAAGACGGCTGCAACGATATCCTTAAAAAGTTGTAATTAACTAATTTCTGGGTTAAAAGTAAGTTCTAGTCATGTTTCACCTACAGGAAAAAATTTAACAATATAAATATGTATAAACGAATTTGGAAATTTAAAAAATAACATTGGGCTTATGTAGTTTAAAATAAAAACAACAGAATTATAACAGTTTATTCATAACCAACCAGTGAACTATCAAAGTCATACTCAATACCTGAATATTCCTGTAGTTTCCAGAGTACAGTTAAAACAATTGGAAAAAGTTTGCATATAAATTAGACAAATTTAAAATGAGTTAGATTCAAATATATATAATAAATTGTACGAATCAAAGAGACATTGAGTTATAATTACAACTGGAGTGGCATTTACAGAAAAGAGTGAAAATGAGCGAAGCCAATTTGCCGTTCCTTTAGCCGATTAGCTTATTTTTATATTCTTGAAAAACATGTAATTTAGGTGAGGCGAATTGATATATTAATCTTTCCTTATTGGGCAACACTCACTATAAATAAGTGAACTGAAGACAGATCCCAAAGAATACAGTATTTATGGTAAGTTTTGCCCAGTAATGAATGATTAATTTAGCTTATTTTCCAAAGTACCTATTATGACCATAGATTTCATAAGTCATTAAGAAGATATTGTTTTCTTAAAACCCCATGATTTCTGTTTTTACCTAATAAGAAGATGATTTAGTCATATAATTAAGTAGGACATAGAGTATTGATATAACAACAAATATAGACAGAAATTGTAATGGGTTATAAAATTTGGTCTTATAAATATATGAAAAATCCCCCTTGAACAAACATGTGCTTTATTATGAGCAGACACCTAATATACTAATAATCTATTAGTCTTATATTTAATATCTAAAGATTCATCCCTTTTACACTCATCTTTTATAGAAAATCTCCCTCTTCATGAATAAGTATTACTTTTGTATAGTGGTTTCCACAACTCCCCGAGCTTTATGTAGAAATACGACGAGTAAATCTATAAATATAAACCATTGACTATGTTCACTGAAGTAGACTTCTCATTGCCATTGTTAAAACTGTCCCTACTTTTGTGTGTGCCAGGATTCAAAGATGACGTAGTTACATGAATCACCAATAGAGTACACTCCTGTCGACTATTACTCATCCTGTGAAGGAGAGGATAATACAACTGCTGGTGTGTTAGGAAGCGAACGTAAATCGAATATCACTTGCATTCTGGGGTGGAGATGTTTTACAAGTTAACATAAATAGCTAAAATAAGTAGTTGACAGCAGCACATTCTGTCGGTGACCTAATCAAACTACATCCACTTCAAATTCTGGCTAACACTAAAACAGGGACATCTGGGCCATATAGATGGGATGTCTCCTTCAGTATTTATAGTCGATGATATAAACACTAAAGAAATTAAAATACAAACTAATAAATTAAAATATAAACGATGTATTTTGTAAAGGACTTTAAAAAATCAAGGTAAGGCATCTGAACTAAACATCATTACCTTAAAGAGAGTTGAATTAATTCACAACTTTAAATATTAACAAAAAACAAATCGCTTAACTAATTCACACTATTGACAAAATAAAATAACGTATTGTTTTTCTTTACATTTTTTCATAACGTTTTTACGTTCAAACCACTACACAAATAGAAGATGAAAAATGTTAGGAAATTCCACTGAAATAATAATCCCAATAAAAATAAATCCCCTGAACATAAAACAAAAGCGAACTGTTGAGATTCTTGCCAGAATCGACAACATTCCTATTGGAGGTTCCACGTGAGACTAATAAGTCAGCCGGTCCGGCGACTTCTATACCAGAGTCTCCCGTCCCAATTCACCGAACGGGAATAATTAATTGGATGGAACGCCACGACTCCCGTAGGTCCGCGGCTGACGGATGTCGCTGTGGCCTAATTTACTAAGAGTGTCAAGTCGCTTCAGAAATTAATTCGCGATTGTATTGCTTTCTCACGCTGCCTCTAGCTCCTTCTCCCTCGCACCCGCATTCCAGCCGTATCTTCCATCTCTGTCTGCACCTTACCATTGTCTGTTATAATAAATGTAAAATACGATCCGGCGACGGACCACTCGTTTGTATAAAATATCTGTTTTACTACGGGAGAACAATACTCCTTCGAGTGAATAGGGAATAGCGACTCGTGCCATTATTAGCGGGCAAAATCGGCCTAATTGGTAATGAATGGATGACAAACCGCGCGTTCGCTTGCGTATCTGATTGCATTGTGGATGCTGATTGCAATTATTGCGTGCAGGCGGGGCCGCCATGTATGGTGCAGAAGACACCATTGAGGATGCAATCGCGCAATATGGCCAACTGGAAGAGTTTACATGAAATATCACTGAAGTACTCCCTTTGTTACGTTTTTAGTTATAAAACCGTAGTAGAGTATTGGAAATTGGCCTTTGAATTGAGTAAAGTCAAAATTTATATCCTAGACTTTATTTTAAAACCTTTTGATTTTACCAAAGTACAGCATATTATTAGTGATTTCCTTAGGAAAGTGAACTATTAGCATGACCCGCACGGTGAAACTTAAGCCCGGGACCACCATAGAAGATTACGTAACCTCCTGAACACATTTTGGGGTCGTTCAAAATTTTATATATGTGTGTGTGTGTGTGTGTTTGCACTCTAGCGGTCGCATTTTTTGTCCGATTTACTTCAAATTTAGTAGGGACGTTCCTTTCTGTAATCAGTTGGACACGTTTGTTGGGAAAAGCAATCGGGAAACTCTAAACCCCTTTTTTGGGGATTAATCTTTCAAATTTCGAGTGTTTGGGCCCAAAGAGGGTCAGAATAGCCCCGGATGTAAAATTTATTAATAAAAAAGAGGGGAATTAGTGAGGCGAAAGTTTTAACCCCTCTCTCGTCATTCTAGCATAAATATTTACAGAGTTATTCAAGAAAGTATGTATCGACTAAACATAGTACGTTGTCTTATCGAGGTTTTACATGAAAAAAGCCTGATATTCATTTGTAGGTGTTCTTTTTTCATCCCCAGCAACCTCACGTCTACTTTCAAGCCTGACTGGACCCTCTCCTAACCTTATAATTTGAAAAATTGTATTCCCAGCATTGCAGGTAAATAAAACCAGGAGCATCAGAACAGCCAAAAAATCAATGTTTTCAGATTTCAATAAAAATTGGAAAAAATTTTGGAATTTACACTGATTCTGAGTTTTACATTTTTTCTGTGGAAATTCACTTCCTCACGTCAGCGTGCTGCATGCGAACTCGTTTACAATTCATATAGTTACCTTAATTACACAACTACAAATACTCGTATAAAAAATGTATTTAATTTTGGGTTAATTTTGCACGGCATAAATTACGTTAAGTAGCTAAGAATTATATTATTGAAGAGGCCAAGTTCCTATGTTATTTCAACCAAAATATATCAGGGCACTGATTCGGAGCTGAAACATAAATCACCGCTGGAAGATATAGTATTTGTAAACAAACTGTAGAGAAGAAAGACCTAGGGTGAAATAATATAATTTGATTATCTCCACTGCCACTTGAGAACTTTTCCACATTCTTAACACGTGAATACGTGAATACTAGCCTATGTTTTATCTATAGGCTAATCTTGACTAGAAACTGGGCCATTTTATTCTATTCCTTTTTTAATCTAATCTTTATTTTTATATTTTATATTCCATGTCATGATGTATGTGTATTGCACACTCTCTGCGAACATACTCTATATGGGTTTGAACTAAAACCTCTCTTTAATAATAGATGCAGTATACTTAGTATTATACTGTATATTATATAATATACTAGTAACATTATTTTAAACCTACAATTACCATAAACAATTACAAAATTATTAACAGTATACTCTATAATCAATATTACATATTTTGTTGCCAGCACAAGTCCAATACACCAACAAATACAGCAAGTATATCACCCTTAGGATAAGGTTATTTTATGAGAATTAAAATTTGATTGATATGAAATTTTCATACAAGTTATTTATGGTTTGTTGGCTCGACTAACAGTTTTGAGAAATTGGGCCAAAATTGAATGTTTTGTCAAACTGTATGGATATTGAATTTGTTTAATTGATTATTACTTTTCCATAGATGAGCTTCTATGTTTAGTTTTGTAGCTGTCGGGTTCACATAGTTTTTACGTTAGTTAATTTTATAAATAAACAAAACTAGGTCTCTGGAGTACTCTCTTTAACGTGTTAAGCGGGAACAATTTAAATCACCCGAGGTATTCTGGAGAAAAACTGCATTAAAGTCTCAGAAGACATTATTACACAGAGAATCGGAATTCCACGACGTTCTATGGGAGGGAAACACAACAAAACTCGTACGAGGGGTCAGAGAGTACCCGCACCGGTGTTGTCTTCTTTTTGTCCACGTTCACAGTCACATTCCAATCTCGGGGCAGTAATGTATGCGGGGTGAGCCAGCGGTGACACTTGTTCTGTTATCGATCACGCTGTTAACAACCTTTGTTAATTGGGTGCTTTAGATAACCCACAGTGGGCCTATTAACTGTTTACGGTCCGCTACGAGCCGGCCCTCGACTTATGGTCTCTACCTGAGCTCCTAGTGTTGGCTCGCAGCTGGTCCTCGTAACGTTTAATTTTTATTTGAGTTAATACATTTTTTATTGGAGTAACCTTCTATTAGGTCAGTTAATGTCATTGTTATTGTTATGACTGTTTTCATTGATTTAAGAGCAAGGAGCAGAGAGCGTGTACTCCTTATGTGTTAACAGTGATCGTACATGATGTGCTGTTGTAAGGATGGCACGGCACCAGACTTATCTTATGTACATAGAACAAATTAGGGATGGGTAAATTCACTATGTGTTCAAAACCTATAACTAGAAGAGTTAATCATAGCATTTTAAATAGCTCTTAATCAACATTTTGTGGCTGCTCTTGATTAATAATTGTTGTGGAAATCCAATTTCCTGTTTTTGGATTAATCATACATAAACCTCTTAAGGGAACCAACCCGTTTTGTTTTAATTTTCTCGTTTTAGTCTGGGATTACATCCTATTTCGAGGAATAACTTATTTTCACAGGTATACTTTATGGATATATATTATTTTGTTCCTAATTAACATAGTACAGTTAACTATTTTCGTAATAAACGATTGCACGAGAGTATTTTGATGTTTATTTTTACTTGATGTAAGCGTTTATACTTTTTTACTTTATATTAAGTTTTTCTTGTATTTTAACTTAATATATTATTAGTTCTTATGGCTGTAGAATTAAGAGGGCTAAAGCCATTTTAACCTTCTAACTTTTGTTATTTAATGAGTTTTAAAGTTTTAACAGTTATGTTAATAAAGTAAAAATTAGTTTTCTACTCGTGTTTTTGGTGTATCACTTAGCGAATTTCCCCTATAGAGAAGAAGCTATTAACGTAGTTGACATGGTAAGACCTAGGCCCGAGACCATTTATTTTGGATGAAGAAAATCATAAAACACCTAAAAACGTATGTCTATCTGGATAAATTTGCGTCTGTTGGGCTGTTTACGGTTTAAAATAATTTTAGCACAAGGTTTGTTCAACATAGAATTTTAAATTTCGCCATAAATTTGTGTTGTAACAAGTGAAGTGTAAACAATCTAATTTCTTTAAATAAATCAATTTTAAGATGTCGG
The DNA here is from genome assembly GCA_963675035.1 of Allygus modestus. Lineage (NCBI taxonomy): Eukaryota > Metazoa > Arthropoda > Insecta > Hemiptera > Cicadellidae > Allygus > Allygus modestus. The sequence continues at coordinate 2,111,876 of OY776114.1, read as the reverse complement.
CCAGTCAAACTGCATTAGAACTGTTTCAACTAATAAATATTTGTATGAGATACAAAAAGAGCGGAATTAAAAAAAAATAAAAATACCTTTTTTTCTACAAACTGATAAAGAAAACACCGAAGTGTATTTTTGATTGCATTATCATTACATTCATTCGATTTGCTTAGATGGCGCCCCTTAGTGGTATCATTTTTTCAATTAAAACCTAATAACGAAATCATTTTCAATCCGATTGCAGTGGCCTTTGATATTACATTAAATTTAACCTTTTTACTAATCGTAAAGATTTTCATGAAATTTGACATTAAACTATGTCATCTTGAAACAGCGTAATTTTAAGACATGAAATTGTATATACTTGGATAAGTATAAACTACATATTTTTGCTGAATTTAAAGCTTTTATGCTGAACAACCCTTATGATGTATGATGTAAAATTCCAAACAGTTTTACAAACATAAATCTAACCCCTCTCTCAAAATTCTAGCATAAATATTTACAGAGCTATCAAAGGAAATATAAAGTTATAAAACACATTACGTTGTCTTATGGATGTTTTACATTGGTAAAGGATGTTTTCAAATCTTGGCTTATTTTTATCATTATCTCCAGCTATATCTAATTTTATTCCTGACTAAAACATCAACAAATTCAGGAGGTTTTCCATGTCCCCATAACCTTATAATGCATAATATTCTTATCCAAACATTGCAGGAAAGTAGAACCAGGAACATCAGAACAGTCAAACTACGTTTTCCAATTTCTAAACAAATTGGCATAACGATTGTTTGTTTTGATTCATTACAGTTTTTATTTTTAATACGGAAATTCGCTTCCCTCCCGTCAGTAGACTGCGTGCGAACTCGTTTTATGTTTGTCTTAACCCAAGGAAATAAAATCTAAAAATCAGCACTATATAATCAAATCCCACCAAAAAGCCGTTGTAAAACCAATTAAATCGAGCGTTAACTGGTGCTACTCAAGTATCTGATGTCACGCAAACAATAGGCTGGCCGGACAAACCGGATGTTTGGAGAGCGAAACAATTTGTTTGCGCTGTATTCCGTGGAGAATCTTATGAACGTTTTTACAGTCTTTCACATATTTACATAAACACCTGAAATGAAATTATCATCGGCTGCCATACCTAAACATTGATACTTTTAAAGCTAATAGTTCGAGGCCCTGAGGAAGATGTTGTCACCTTCAAATATAACACTGCGGATTTCCCATTACATTACATGCATTCCAAAATTAGCTTTTGAATATAAATATTGCATATTTATATAGCAATATAACCTTAATAGCCCATAGAACATATAGCTTTGCAATATATATATATATTTTTTTTTATAAGGGTTTTTCACGACAACCCCTTCACATTGAATACCGTGGACTTCCCATTTGATCAAATTAATTTTATACATAAGAATTGTATTATAGATAGGCAAACAACATGCATACATAATCGTATATTTTTTAAGTCTACCTCTTGAAAATAAATTATAGTAGATTTTTTGTATTTTTAGCTTAGTAAGTAGATGGTTTATAGATTTTCTCAACTTAATGTATAATTTGATAAACTTTATTTATCGTATTTGTTTTTGGATCTAAATGCTTTGTACAAATAAGAAATAATAGTGGCTTAGAAGAAGGGGGCCATAGCCCTCAACTTTGCTCCAATACTCTGCCTCATCTGATTTGAACACATGTCATTTCGTTAACAAAGTAGACACTGAATCACATGTTTTGATGTAAACAAATCAGCCGTTTTTAAAACGTAAAACATTCCCCATAAGAAGAGAATCGAGAATGTTTCTTATGGGGAATGTTTTACGTAATTTCTCGTTTCCTGGTAACTTTTCAGAAATACTGCTATTTTCCCCGAGTCCCTTGGATCTTCAATTGAAGCCGTCTCCTATCATCCAGCAATTTGCCATACTCCTACAATTTTGACTTAACAATTTCTCTTACACAATTATATATCAATATTTCTTAACAGATAACTGTACATTTTCCACGTGATTCTTTGTTTAGTGAATTGCCTTAATTTAACACTCATAATGTGATAAAAAAATATTAATTTTTAAGTAATTATTTCTGGTTCGTCATTCTTAAAACCAATGTGCATAGCCTACAACTGTTATTGAATTACTGTTGCCTTTCTAAATAATCACAAAATAAATTATTATTAGTGTTTTTTATTTAATCTTAATAAAAATTAAAAAAATAAAATTCTATTGGGTATAATCCGAGTATAAAATTAAAATCAAACATCATTCTGAATACTGTTCAATTAGGAAAAGAGACCTACAGAACAAATTAAACCTAAAAAATAAATTCATCCAATTGCTTAACCACTTTTAATAGTTAAAAGATTTACAGTAACCCCAGGCATCTACGTATTCAGACTTTCACTTCAGCCCTACAAACACGCCCCTTTCCACATACGGGTCATTTCTTTACTAATAGGGGGAACGCTCGTATTAAATGACTCGCTGACCCGTCATTTTTCAGCACTCGCGATTGGAAGCCAGATCTGGAGTAGGAGTAATTGTCCCTGGGGTATCCGTCCACCGAAGGTACTGCACCGATGCATCATAGCACGCCTGCCTTGTTGTGAAACTCTATACGGATGCCTGCCCCTTACATAATTAATTGTGCAGGGGCAACCGTCCGGGCCCATGTCTCGATCGCTACATCACCCACGTCCATATATTAATAACAGCGAACAGATCCCCGCGCCCACTTCTATTTGTCAATTTCTGGAATGCCATTCGTCTTTTTGTTGCTTCCAGAGGTTCTGACAATTACGCCATCTCTTACGGTAAGTTGTTCGCTGCCACTGTGCGGTCGCTGGTAGCTATTTTTGTAAAAATATTAAATGAGCTTTTCAGGAACACTTATTCGTTTTATTGAAAAGCGTTAGACGAGTACAGAACCGACAGTCATGTATCTGCTGCAAGGAATGATTCAAAAATGATGTATACCAAAAATAAATTGAATTATTTGTACTGAATATCTACATTTAAAAAATCCTGTTTTTTCACTCACTTCCTGAAGTTAATACTTAACCGATTTTGATGAATCCTTTTTTATTTAAAAAATAATTTAAATTTCTAAGTCACTGTCGAGCCAGATTTTCGATTTAGGCCCCGGGGCTCTTCCCTAAGGGACTTCCAAGTTCCCAAGTGATTTATATGGAGGTGATTTTTATTTGGTTTATGTCACATTTGTTTTCTATTAATTCAATAAAAGCTGTTATATGGATTATATCCGTAAATTTTTGCAGCTCGTAATAATTATGTATAAAACGGCGATTTTTGTAACCAGAATTCCTTCATTATTTATGAACCGATTTTGACGATTGAGTTATCAATACAAATGGTGGAGATCCTCAGTTGTTTTTAATTTGCCATACCCACATTCTAAAGAGCGCAGGTTACTTTCAAATTTTGCTTTTCCCATTAAGATAACATGAAGATCAATTTAATTCCCATTTGATTATAAAACTGTCTCTAATCTGTTTATGCTAGAAAACACAGTTCTACAGCATCAACATATTTGTTATACATCACTGTTATTCTGCCACCATATTTATCATTTATCATTGTTGCTGTTGAATCTTATCTTGAAATGTTCAACCTTATGTGCTAACCTTGGCTTATCTTGAAATGTTGAATCTTATGTTGAATCTTATGTTGAAACTTATGTTGAAATAAGTTGTAGTTATTTATTGCTGTTATAGGTTTACGAATTGTATTTTGTCACCATATCTATTATCGTTGTTGTTCACTCATTATTGCTTGTTATCTTTGTTGTTACTATTGTATTAGTCTTCTCTGTTTTTTTCATCTGTTCCTAATGCGGTATATATATTGTAACATAATATTGATTTTTTTAATGTAATATTGTAAGAAATCAAATTTTAGTTTTCACCTTTGAATTCTGATAGAAAAATTTGGTGTTTTGATAAATACTCTACGTCAATTAGTTACAGAGATATTGAAAGTGCTAAACAAAGTAAGTTTTCCAATGTTATTTTTATGAACAAAAAGAAACATTGTATATTCGCTTATTTATGAACGTATCCTTACAAAACTTGGTATATTGCTTCATTTCGTTAAGGTCTTTTGATATATACACAAAAAACTATTATTTGGCGGATAGTTCCTGTAGCAGCAAACCTGCATGCTCAGACCCCATTTTAAAATTATAGAGAATAAGTAACGTGTTATAAATCGCTTATTTATTTATGAATTTTGTTACGTTACATATATCGTAACAAAATTCATAAAACCATAGTTTTATGTAGTTTTAAGACACAAATTATTAAGAAATATTATTTAAGAAACATTGGAAATTCGCTGAGTATGCAGGTTTGCTGCGACGGGGGTATTTAAAAGTTACATTTAAATACGCATTGGTTGCGTTAATGTTTACTATATAATACATGAAAATAAATCAAACGCTTAATAAGCTGAGCAGCTGTCTAATGAATATCAGAGAATTTAATTATAATGAGCTGTTTGTAGTAAACGTAACAGACTATAAATCCCTTCAAAACAGTTTGTAGGAATTTACATATTGTATGATTTAATAATCTTAAAAGGCGAACATGATAAATCTAAAAATTTTGAGGAATTTTTCAGCTTCAATTTAGTACAAATTTCATGACCACACGTTACCTGGCTTTCTAAAACTAAGGCCGAGTTCCTGGTCAATAATTCTCCCATATGAATAACATGGGTTCATTTGAGGACTTTATACTTTATATCATTAAACAAACTTAAAGGGAGAAAATCATAAAAATTTGAAAATTTTGGGGAGTATCGGATTTTTTAATTTTCAAATTGGTCCACATGTTGCCTGCTGTTCTCAAACTAAGGCCGATTTCCTTTAAAAATATTCTCCCATTTAAATAACATGGAGCAATTTTTTAAGTGTCAATATTTTAAAAGATAAAGCGGTATTTTTATTCTACATTTTCCTGCTATTCTTCAATGTAAACAATTTAAAATAACACATCGATTGTCCAAATCGGTTGAGAAATAACGATGTAGTAGGCCGAAAAACGAAAAAGATGTATAAACGTTTCACTTACTTTGTTCGCTCATTCATGTCGATCCAACTCCGGGCAAGTGTCATGTCGATAACTTGGTTTCTACTTATTTACTTAATTATTTAAAATTTCGATAATATGGTCATCGGGGCAAGTGTCATGTCGTTAACTTGGTTTCTACTTATTTACTTAATTATTTAAAATTTCGATAATATGGTCATCGGGGCAAGTGTCATGTCGTTAACTTGGTTTCTACTTATTTACTTAATTATTTAAAATGTCGATAATATGGTCATCGGGGCAAGTGTCATGTCGTTAACTTGGTTTCTACTTATTTACTTAATTATTTAAAATGTCGATAATATGGTCATCGGGGCAAGTGTCATGTCGTTACCTTGGTTTCAGCCCTGTTTTTATTAATCATTACAAATTATCATCATTTATTAAAAATTGTTTAAATGTCGATCATATGGTCAAACGGAGAATTTTCATGTCGATAAGTTGGTTTTAGCCACCTATTTATTAGTAATTACTAGGTGAACCCGTGCGATTTCACACATATACTAAATTGCAAATTTAGATGTTATAAGTAATTGTATTCAGTTTTTAAACAAATCAATTGAAGATAAGTAAAGCAAAAAAATCAAAATAAGTTAAAAAACATGTTTATATTAGTTAAATCTAAATGCATTGTTTACAAAATCTCTTTAAAAACTACATTAGTTGTATGGATTTCGCTATCACTGTCAACAAATTGTTCGTTAGTTTCTGTTACACCTTTTGAAGTATAGGGAAAACTGATTTTATTTATATAGATGTACTCTTGCTGAATGTATTAACAGCTGCAATTCAAATGCATTTGTTTTCCATGTTAATCGTATGGGCAAAAAAACTAACCTTCAATCTATACCTATAAAAGGCAAAGCCCTCACTATCTCATCATCACGAATACTTCCCATTTGCCTAGAGAGTTGAAATTTTGAACACTGATTTTGTAGGCATACAATAGGAATACTAAATGGTTTTCATCCTGATCTTACCTTAGGGCTCCGCCATGCAGAGACCCCGATAACGTTCCCATGTATTCCTTAAGGACATTCACTAGTGAATTTCCTTAGGAAAGTGAACTATTAGCATGACCCGCACGGTGAAACTTAAGCCCGGGACCACCATAGAAGTTCCTAACGTGACCCCCTGAACACGTTTTGGGGGGTCGTTCAAACAACCTTTTGGGGGGGATCTCTCGTCATTCTATCATAAATATTTACAGAGTTATTAAAGAAAATGTGTATCGACTAAACACAGTACTTGTCTAATAGGGGTTTTTTATTATAAAAGTCTGTTATTCATTTGTTTGTGTACTTTTCTCATCCCCAGCAACCATACATCTACTTTCTAGCCTCACTGGACCCTCCCCTAACCGTATAATGCGCAAAATTGTATTCCCAGCATTGCAGGTAAATAAAACCAGGAGCATCAGAACAGCAAAAAAAATCAAAGTTTTCAGATTTCAATAAAAATTGGAATAAATATTTGTTTTTACACTGATTCTGATTTTTAACATTTTCCTGTGGAAATTCACTTCCCTCACGTCAGCGTGCTGCGTGCGAACTCCTTTTTGTTTTAGCTGATGGATTTACAATCAGCTGATCTTGATTCGTAGTAGGTCCATGGGCTGACCACAGAATACAGCACACACATAGATTTTATAAATAATTTTTTGAGCGAAGCTTGCGGGTAGAAACTAACAGCTAGTATTGATATTGATAGATGTATTCTTGCTGATTACCCATCCATAATGTATTAACAGCTACAATTATTTAAGTGGAAAAAAACGAAACATCTGGGTTTTTTTAATTGGAAATTGGAAGAGTTACACACTTTCAGTTTTTTGCGATTTTTCTAGTTCTATGATCTAAATCTAAAATCCAAAGCCAGTTTGCACGTCTACACACCTAGACGCACGTTTTGTTGTATAATATGTAGGGGTAATTCTTAAAATAAAAAGCCTTATTGCTTACAAAGTTTGCATGTAGCGTATTAATAATATATATAGATATGTATAAGAAGATAGATATATAGGTTACTTTTGCTAATTACCTGTCCAAAATGTATTAATAGCTGCGATTCAAATACAATTATTCTCCATGTTAATCGTATGGGCAAAAAACTAACTTTCAAGGCGGTATAAATAAGTAAATTCTATTATATTTTATGGATGGATGTATTCCTGCTGATTATCTGTCCATAATGTATTAAAAGCTTTAATTATTTTGGGGGAAAACAAACGAAACATCTGGGTTTTTTAATTGGAAATTGTAAATGTTACACACTTAAAGTTTTTTGGGATATTTTTGAGTTATATGACCTAAATAAAAACCTAAAACTAGTTTGCACATCTGCACGCATAGACGCACGTTTTGGTGCATAATATGTGGGGGTGAGTCCAAAACAAAAAAGCCTTATTGTTTACAAAGTCTAAATGTAGCGTATTAATAATATAGATTAATGTTTGAAATGTCGATCAAATTTTCTTCCGGGTAAGTGTCTTTACGGTCGATTGGTGGGCTTCCTATAATTATATTTCAAACTACTGTATTTTGTGATAATTTTAACTCATATTCTAAATAATCTCGCTTTTCAAAACATTTTGTTTGAATCGGAAGATTCATTTCATAATAAAAAGGCCATGGGTATAAATAATTTTATTAAAATAATCAATGAGACAAATTTGTTGTTAACATAATCTGATAGTGCCTTTGTTAACCACTGTGTACATATACCTTAATGCGCACTGGAATAGATTGACTGTGCACTAATCTTCTGATTCATTTTGTTTTGCAATATACGAAGCAATATCAAATCAGCTTGTGCTATTGACAGTAACTGTTTGCACCAACTTTATATCAATACTCTACAACGTTATTATATTAATACTAACGTAATATCAGTTGACAAATCAACGGAATTATTCTGATTAGCATTATCTATAGTGACGAACAACAACAATTAAATAATTTAGTTCTGAAAAATAACCACGCGTGTTGCCTGTGAACGTTTGAATGTTTGTTTTATTTTATGAGTGTAACTGAAAGATGTCAGTTAAATATAGAGAAAAGTGTTCAAAACCAGGCCCCCATTTTGTTTGTTACTATAAAAAATTTAAATTTGATAACGAATCTGTTTTAAAAGCTTTAAATATTTACTAAGTTTAAGGAAAAAGTTCTTGCATGTATTTTGCAAACCCCTTTATACCATATTAATGCATATTTATCACTAGCAAGCTATAGCATTAATATATAGATTGTTCTAGTTAAATGAAAAGCATGGTTTTTTTTATGTAAATTATTGGCATGTGAAATTGTTTAAGGAAAGTTGTTTGCTTTGATGAATTGGAACGATTGCTCAGCATTCTAAGCCTTTGATTGTACAAACAGGTATTTTAAATGGGATCAATCTGTATATTTTTGAAGTTATTAGACTTGTGAGAAAAGATATTGAACGTTATAAGACCAGGTCTGACATTCATGATCACTTTACAATATTTAGAGCCAAATTAGGTATATCTATATGTAAATTGACAAGGACACAAAAGTACATCATGCCTTGGCCTTAAAGCTATATAATAAATTCCCATCCTCCCTTGTTAATTTAATATCAAATTCTGTTTTCAGTAAAATTGTATCAATTGCTTCAGAAAAACCTCATGTATTTTGCAGTTTTTTTTTATCTGATTTTGTCCAATTTTATTGCCCTATTTGGTGTTATCCTTTAAATACATTCATTATTGTTAAAATTATAATCGTATATATTAATTTGCTAATGAATTATTGTTACACATTTGATCTTGTTTTTATTAGTAAATTTCCTTTGGAAAGTTAACTATTAGCATGACCCACACGGTGAAACTTAAGCCCAGGACCACCATAGAAGTTCCTAACGTGACCCCCTGAACACCTTTTGGGGTCGTCCAAAATGTTTTATATATATATATATATATATATGTGTGTGTGTTTGTGTGTGTGTGTGTGTGTGTGTGTGTGTGTGTGTGTGTGTGTGTGTGTGCGTTTTCACTCTAGTGGTCGCATTCTTTGTCCGATTTACTTCAAATTTGGTAGGGACGTTCCTTTCTGTAATCAGTTGGACAGTTTTGTTGGGCAAACAATCGGAAAACTCTAAACCCCTTTTTTGGGGATTATTCTTTCAAATTTAGAGTTTTTGGGTCCAAAAAGGGTCAGAAAGGCCTCGGACGTAAAAGTAATGCATGTAATAAGATGGGAATTAGTGAAGCGAAAGTTTTAAGCCCTCTCTCGTCATTCTAGCATAAATATTTACCGAGTTATTAAAGAAAATGTATATTGGCTAAACACAGTACGTTGTCTTACGGGGTTTTTTACATTAGAAAGCATGTTATTCATTTGTTGACGTATTTGTATCATCACCAGCAACCTGGCGCCTACTTTAAAGCCTGACTGGACCTTCTCCTAACCTTATAATGCGCAAAATTGTATTCCTAGCATTGCAGGTAAATGAAACCAGGAGCATCAGAACAGCCAAAAAATCAATGTTTTCAGATTTCAATAAAATTGGAATAAATGTATGTTTTTACACTGGTTTTGAGTTTTAAAAGTTTTGTATGTGGAAATTCACTTCCCTCACGTCAGCGTGCTGCGTGCGAACTCGTTTTATATTTTATTGCTGTTTTGTTTCAAGCATAACATTGTTAATTTTTTCTCTCTTAGTTTTATTGCAATGTTATTAATTTTTTATGAAATTGGGAATTTTTTTTAGCAGTTTATGGCCTATAATTTCTTATGTCGGGGTCCAGTTTTCTGTAACATAAACCATATTGACGAGACCTATTGTAATAATGTATTTACTTAATGGTCAATAAATGGCTTATGTCTTATTAGTTATCTAATAAGGTTCATTGACGATTTCCGATGATTCTTGTCTTTAATATGTTTTCTGCATATTTGTAGGCTACCTTTAAATTTAAAATTGCAGACATTTAATAATCTATTTAGATTTTTATACTTAAATTAAAATAGGTCAAGCTGTGGGCGGATAATTAACATCCCTGCTCAGGGAACTGGCCTTTAAAGCTTACACATTTTGAAAGGATAGAACACAGCATAACTGCAAGGAGAGATGTATAAATTAGAAAATAAAATCTCTTAAAAAATTAAAGTACCGGTGTACATTTAAAAGATCTTATACTACTTGATGGATTATTATAAAGTACCTGGGGGCCGAGCTTTGCTCGGGGGAGGCCAGTCAGTTTGTTTAGATGACTGGGAGTAATATTTCATCACTTCCCCCAACTGATTATTATATTTCCATAGCACATTTGCCTCTTTCCTGAATTTTTAAGGTTACTCCAGTTGTTATTTATAGCTCGATGTTCCTTTGCTTTAATTTATATATGACCACTCTATATATGCAATCTTCACATAAAAGTTTTAGTCACTGCTCTCAGAAAACCACATGTTAACAATTATAAATATCACGAGTATTACTTTGACAGTTTCCTGGTTGATTATGAACGGCTGTTCCAATTCTTTGGTTTTGATTTTTAACTCCATAAGCCCAATATTAATTTTTTAACTTTTCATTTTCGTTTTTTTACATTATTTGATTTTCCTGGAAATTTTTTCTGTCACTAATTTATCCCAGAAATTAGTTATTTCCAACATTTGAAGTAAATCGATGGTGCCATTTTTGAGATCAGTGTCGCAAGCAAGCAAGCAAACCTTACTCATATTATAGTATAGGGTAACAAATGTCGAAACAGGATAACACTATTTTCTCAATTTCGATTAAAAATATGCGATTTTTCACCTTAAACCTCGAGACGGTTTGCATGTTGAGACAATCAACATGCTACAAAAAAGCTGTAGTATAAATTGGTCTTAGTAATGTCTCACAGAGCATGTTGCCGGTTGCCCGGTAACCGAACCGGATCGTCAGTGCGCTGTTAGCTGAGGGCCGCTGATGGATCGGGCGGTGAGCGTGCCCGGCCCCGCCCCCTTTATGGTTTCTGGATCGAACCGCCGCCGCCCGCGCCACCTCGATAACGTTTTCGCTCCGGGTTTCAAATATGGATTCATGGAAATTACCTTCTCCGTCGGTTTAATCTTTTTTATAGTTTATAAAAGTTAATTATAGGGTGGTATCGGTAGTATTTAGAGATCGGCGGGCGGCGCGGGGTGAGGGTGGGAGGTGGGGGGTTGTGGACTTATCTGATACGCGCGAACGTCGGCAACCCGTGAAATTATGGTTTACACATGTGAACCATCAATAGTACTGAGTACTGTTAACTAGCTGACCCCCGTCCAGCACCTGTGAGAATACGGCTGCCAATGGGTGACCGATGGCCGCGGTGGGAGAACACTTTGAGGGGGACCGATGTGAGGTCGGGGCTGGGCCAATTACACATCAAATAGATGGTACATCGACCCTTGAATAAAATAAATGAAATAACATAAACGATCGATGGATCATCAGTCGTTAGGGAATTTAATTTAATTAAAAATATAAACAGGTCAATGGGCCATCAGACGATTTTATAAATTAAGATAAAATATTATATTTTGGTCTGATGAATCATCGACCCTCTATCCATAAAATAACAGATTATAAAGACGTAGGGTCGATTGTACATAATGTACATGGTATATTGACCCCCAAATGAAACATATTTGGAATAAAATTATAACGGTCGATGTACCATCTATTTGATGTGTAATTGACCCTACAACAATGTTAATAAGAAAATTGATTAAAATCCAATTAAAGGGGAACAGGTCCCTGATCAGATTCCAAAAATGAAGTATAATGTTCCAATGTCTTTATGATTAGACATAAATGGTTGAATACAACCATTTATTAATTTTATATTATTAGATTTTTAAACGCATGGTTCGAGTACACATCATATAGATGCTACATTGCCCCCCAAAAAAACATATTTAGATTAAGGTTTTAAAGGGTCGATGGACCATCTATTTGATGTTTAATCGATCCTTTACTTATTTCTTTAATATAATCTTAATATTTTTAATTTTGGGGCCGATGGTACATTAAGCCTTATTTTATTTTATTAGGGAAATATACAAACTGTTTCGATGGTCCATCGACCCCTTTTATAAATACAACTAAATTAGTACAAAAGGTTCGATGGGCCATAAACCCTTCCTTAGATATTTAATATTTCTTTCAATATATCAGAGGGTTGATGGACCATCTATATGATGTGTAATCGATCTTCCCCCGTGAAGTCTACATTCTCAGTAGTACATTTACAGTAGCAGCCCGGCCTTAAATCGTATAAGTAATCCTCGTCGTGGTAACGCCCCCACCAACTGTATTATGGATAATATGGAATGTGTACTAGATCGCCATGGAGAGGCAGTAAGCCCTTTTCACAACGCTCATTCGCCGAATGGTGCGAATGAGCTGACTGTCCTAGTTACTATCTCCCTCGCTTGCTCCATCCTTAGAACAGGAGATAAAAAGGTTATTATAATTAACTAAAGAGTACTAGAGACTCATTATAAGTAACTTTGTATTGCATATTTTCACAGTACGGGAGGCCTGAATAGCGTTGTAGTGTCACAGGCGGTTGGTCGGTGGAAGAGATGGATGATAATATACATGCAGGCTGGACCTTTAGTGTGGTACTGGTATTGTGTCTCCCTGAAATTCACATACCCTACTTTCCTTAAGTCTTCACCTGAAGTTGCCAGACGCTATCTTGGAGTTTTGCTCCATAAGGCCTTAATTTGTGCCTCCATTACTCCTCACCTGATCGTCACAAACGATTCATTTTGGTGTCAAATTAAAGATTTCGTCGTCCTATAGTGAAATAAAATCTCGAATTCCTTAATTTGGGTATCATCGTATCATAATAATTAGTTTAATTTTGATCTGAAACACTGTACATGTTTTCATTACTTTGTAATAAAATTCAAATTCGGCTGTTGTATTTCACTAGATGAAGACGAAACCTTTAATTTGACACGAAAATTAATTGTGTTTGATAATCAGGTGAGGAGTAACGGAGGCACTAAGTTAATACTGGCCTTGTGGAACAAAACACCAAGATGGCGTCCGGCAACTTCCGGTGATGAAGACTCTTAACCCTTTAATTGTTTGATATAATAAATTGTATCGCAGATTCCCTACATTTTGGAATATTGTTAGAATTAGGTCATTGATTTTACCTTTATATTTACATTGGAATTCCCCTTTTTCCAAATGCACATTAAGGATTCTTAAAGTGTTCGTAACCTTAGTGAGCTACCGGTATAATATATGCCTGTATAGCCGCCAGGATTAATATTAGCCTAGGTTAGACTTGAGACTACCCATATAAGACGCTTCATGGGTATTTTCTATTATATCCAGCATGCCTTAAGTTTGTTCCATAATGACACAGGATAAAATACGATAAATCACGTCTCTCAACAATACAAAATATGTTTACACTTTTCTGTACTTACATACAACACGGCAAGTATACATAACATTTTGTACAAGGCAATCGATTTCGACCAATCACTCCGGTCATTATCAGGCCTAATCAGAGACCGACACGTATTATACTACTCAAGATTATTTTTTATTACAACAGTAACTCCTACACTATTAAAACATCCAAAAACCTATTAACATTACTCTTAACTAAACCTGGTTTTTCTTACCAGCCCGGAATCGTTGACTGGCTACTGCCTGAGCATTCTGGACGTCAATTACTCAATAAACTCAGTTAATTGTGAGTGAATATTTGTGTTCATCATCACCGTGGTTTTATTACAGTTAGGGTTTGGTGGATTAGGCAGAAACAAAACTTCGACTGTGATAAATATATTCACCAAGGCATTCTCGTGTTTCAGCTTCCTGGACAAGTTGTATATACTTTTTTGTTCGTGTTGTTTCGTTCCTGTAGTTAAAAATATAAAAATAACATAATTTCAATATGACCCGTCAATACCGAACCTAACTCTTGGACCGATCCTTACCCAGCCTTGCTAACCGGACTGGATAACCAAATAAGTATTTACAACACTTAGTTTAACAATTACTTGTTTCTAGCTTTTTTTCAAATTTTTACCGCTATGACAAAGTTTACCCAGTAATAATACCAACAATAGTTTCAAATATTTAAGGATTACTTGGGGTTTTTAGTTATTATTTGTTTTCCCACATTTTTCTCACCTTAACTAGGAAAACATTCACAATTGTTCTAATTCATGTTTACGTTTTTGTAACTAGCACTAAGCATACTAATTATTTATATTCTAAATTAGGAGTTAATAAATTACAATATCACTTTAAGTGCCACTAATTGATTGCAAAAAACTTCTGATTGAAGATTTCAAGCCTCCGAGGTTTTTAAAATTATTATTACATATTATTGTTATTACGTGAGTCATATTAAAATTTTAAGTTAAACCATTATATTTTAAATTCGATTGAAAACTACTAAAAAAAACCATGATAATACTTGCAGACAAAGGTAACAAACTTATGTGAGCAAATCAGGATATAATACTCGTAGTTTGATCATCTAACGAGTTCGCACGCAGCACGCTGACGTGAGGGAAGTGAATTTCCACATAAAAACTTGTAAAACTCAAAATCAGTGTAAAAACATCCATTTGTCCAATTTTTATTGAAATCTGAAAACATTGTTTTTTTGGCTGTTCTGATACCCCTGGTTTCATTTACTTGCAAAGCTGGGAATAGATTTTTACGCCTTATAAGGTTAGGAGAAGGTCCAGACAGGCTTGAAAGTAGGCGTGAGGTTGCTGGGGATAATAAAAGTACTCTAACAAAGGAATAACAGGCTTTTCTAGTGTAAAACCCCCCATAAGACAACGTACTGTGTTTACCCGATTAACATTTTCTTTAATAACTCGGTAAATATTTATGCTAGAATGACGAGAGAGGGCTTAAGACTTTCGTCTTTCTAATTCCCATCTTTTAACATGCATTAACTTTACATCTGGGGCTTTTCTGACCCTTTTTGGGCCCAAAAACTCAAAATTTGAAAGTTTAATCCCCCAAAAATGGGTTTACAGTTTTCCGATTGTTTTTCCCAACGAACTTGTCCAACAGGTTATAGAAAGGAACGTCGCTACCAAATTTGAAGTAAATCGGACAAAAAATGCGACCGCTAGAGTGCATACACATATATATATATATAAAATTTTGAACGACCCCCCAAAACGTGTTCAGGGGGTCACGTTAGGAACTTCTATGGTGGTCCCGGGCTTAAGTGTCACCGTGCGGGTCATGCTAATAGTTCACTTTCCAAAGGAAATTCACTAAAAATCTCGGGTGTGATGATGTAAAGTATATTTGTATAAACGGATATTTATGATAAAATTTGGGCTTGCTATTTAGTTCCAACACAAAAACATATTGTTTGTCTTTGTAGGTACATGTAATGTCTAGCCACATTTACGAATCACTAATGATTATATATAATAATTGATTTAGCTTACTTCTTAGATAATATTATTAAGTCAAATAAAGACATCTAACAATTTAAGAATGGTTTACTCAGTTGCCACAAAAATAAATAACTATAAACTTAAAGAAATATTTAAGGTTAATAAGTACCTATTTAACTAAAAATAAGTAAAGGGGGAAATTACACTGCAATGACCAAAATACACAAGATTAAAAAAAGGTAGTATTAATTAGTTATTGCAAAAATCACAAGATTGAAATACTCCCATTACCTATTTATAATTTAGAAGTATTACTGTACCTTTAATTATAAATTATATTCTATGGTATTACTAAGCATAGGCCCAGCAAAACTATTTATTTAATAGGAATAAAGACTCTTAACTATGTTATTCTAAGTTTCTTAAATATTAGATCCAGTTATTTGTTAACTATATGGGATTGTTACAATATCATCGGAATATATTTCTGCATTTCTAAAGTTGTGAAATGTTGGTTTTTAATTTGTATCTGTTGGATGGTTAGCGAGACATTTGTTAAGAAAATCAAAGATTTACTTGACTGGTGAGTAATATAACAGGGATCTAATATAAAAAAATATAGTATTTTAGATGAGCCATCTAATTAAAAACTGAGACATTCACAAAATAAAGTGTTAAGATTTCTTATCTCTACAATATATAAAACTACTGACTTCAGTGTACAAATGAATGAATTCATCAAAATCAAAATTATTTGTACACTAATTAAAGTTGACTGTTGACTTCCATTAAAGTATATAATGTGCTAAATAATAGGTATATTTTGTATAGTTTTGTCATAATTAATTTTCTCTGAAGTTGAGAATTATTAATATTTTCCATACTATTGATTCAACATCCTGCAAGATAAAAAGCAAAAATTTATCTGCAGTATTATTTAACTTGTTTGTGTTTACATATGATGTATCGAAAATATTTTAGCATATTTACCCACCGATCCATCACAATTTGTCTCAGTTTTTAAAGTCTACAAATACATAGTACTAGAAAATCTCCTACCATTGTACTGTTCATGGTTTTATGGTTTGGATATCTTGAAGTACAGAACCTACCCTCTAAGCCGATACTAAAAATCGGCCGTTAATATAGATATTCGTATCTTACCTTTCGCTTCTCTCAAACACTAAATATATCTTTCAGTGACGAACTATCGAAACAAAAGCTGCATTGCAAATCAGTCTTTTGGTAGTTTGTTTTGGATTATTGTAAACACCTATTTAAATAACCAGCTAATAAACAGAATAATAATTGAGTCAAGTAATCCCTGAATATAGCAGTAGAATTTTGAAAGCTTCCGAGGCATAAAGATTAACGTTTTCCAAACATGTAAATGGCACTTATACAGGAAAGGAGCTTTCTGGTCATATATGACTAAATACTTTTAGTTTTAAGGTATGAAACTCAATATGAAAATCAATCAATTCTAAATAAGTTAGATGCAAACTACCATGAAAAACACGGTTTACGTTGGATTATGTAGTAATTTTATTTTAATACTAGTGTCTTGAAGGGCCCAAACCCCTAACCGTGCTTCAATACTCTGCCTAATCTGTTTAGTGAATTTCCTGTGGAAAAGTGAACTATAGCATGACCCGCACGATGAAACTTAAGCCCGGAACCACCATTTATGTTCCTAACGTGACTCCCTGAACACATTTTGTGGGATCGTAAAAAATTATATATATACAACATTATATATATATGTTCATATATATATGTACATATATATGTTCATATATATATGTACATATATATGTTCATATATATATGTACATATATATGTTCATATATATATATATATATGTTTATACACAATAGCGGTTGCATCTTCTGTTCGATTTACTTCAAATTTGGTAGGGACATTCCCCTATAATCAGTTGGACAAGTTCGTTGGGAAAAACAATCGGAAAACTCTAACACTCATTTTGGGGATTTTAATTTTCTGAATTTTGAGTGTTTGGGCCCAAAAAGGGTCATAAAAGCCCCAAATGTAGAATTAATGCATATTCAATTATAGGACGTAAAAGGCCGAAAATGTTAAGCCCTCTCCCATCATCCACACAAATATTTACCGAGATTAAAGAACATGTAAATTGATTAAACACAGCACATTGTCTTTTGGGGATTTAACAGTGGAAAAGGCTTTTTTCATTTCTTGATGTAGTTTTAGCAAATTTCCCCTATAGGGAATAAGCTATTGCCGTAGGTGGCATTGTAAGAGCTAAGGCTGAGACCATGATAACTTTTTGTTTTGAGGTCCCCAGATGTAAAAAATCTATTCGTTCAAATTTATATATATATATATATATACATATATATATATATATATATATATACGTATGTATGTATATATGTGTGTCTGTTAACACGATAACTTAAAAAACATCTGATTACGATAAAATTTGGCTTCATAAACACAACATTCATAAATTTAAGTTCGAAATCCAGAAAAATCGGACCATGGGAAGGGGGTTTATGGAGGTTTAAAATTGTCCAAAAATCGGTTTTTTTTATTTTCACCCTCAAATTTGTAATTTTGTTTTGACCTTTTATAGAGCTTAGTAAACAAATAATAAGGTATTTTTAATCATTAACCTAGGTTAAGTGGTTGTGGGGAAAATTCAAAAAAGTTCTCATAACATTTCCCATGTTAATCTTATGGGAAAAAGGTTTTTAGCTTTTCCCCAGTTCATTTTAATGGAAATGGTTATAACAATTACATTCGGTTTTAACAATCGATTCAGCTCTACATTTTGGTGTTTAAATTGTGATTCTACATCCAACCACCGTTGCAGAGATATTCAAAGTGCTAAACACAGTACGTTGCCCAATGTTATCCTTACGGAGAATATTCAATATTTGATATCTCGATTATTTATGAATGTATATTGATGAAACTTGGCATGTGGCTTCACTTAGTACTGGTATATTGATATTTGCACAAACAATTTCTTGTCAAGTTTCCCCGTAGCAGCAATCCTGCATACTGTTTCCAAATGTTATTCTTGAGGAGAACAAATAAAGTTTTATATCTCCCTTAATTATGAAATAAATTAATAAAACTTAGTATGTAGCTTCACCTGGTTGAGTTATATTGATAATTGCACAAAAACATATTTCTTCTCTTTCTTTTTGCAGCAAACCTGCGTACTCAGCCCTAATTCTATTCTTATGGAGAACAAATAAAATGCTATGTATCACTTATTTATTCGTGTATTTTTTGAAACTTGGTGAGTGGCTTTATGTGGTAGTGATAAATAAATATATGCATTGGAAATTCGCTAAGTATGCAGGTTTGCTGCGACCCTACCCCAATAACAACTGTTGATCCTGATAGGACCTCCTCCTAATCTTATTATGCACAACATTTTTCCCCAACATTGGAAGTAAATAGGACCAGGAGCACCAGAGCAACTAAAATATTTAATGTTTTAAGATGTTCATAAAAATTGGAATAAGTCTATGTTTTAACACAGTTTTTGATTTTTAAGTTTTGTTTTATATGGAAATTCACTTCCCTCACGGCAGCGTACTGCGTGTGAACTTGTTTACTCTTTATATACTGAGGAAAATAAAATAGTATAAGTAAGAACACATGTCAGTTCGTAAACAAAGCAGAAACGTAATCACATGTTTTAGTATAAACAAAGCAGTCGTATTAAAATTCCCATGCTTTTCTTATGGGGGTTGTTTAACGTTATTTCTCGGCTGGTAACTTTTTAGAAATACTGCAATTTTTCCCGAGCCCCTTGGATCAAGGTATTCAATTTGAGCCGTCTCCCATCATGCTGTTATTTGCAAAACTCCCACAATTTTGACTTAAAAATTTCTCTTACAGAATTATATATAAAGATGGGAACTTTATCAGCGAATCTCCAAGGACAAACAATAGTCTACAAGCCTGGAAGCACATCTGAGCCTTTCATATATATAATGGGAAATTAAAATTATTCGGTCTGATAGAACGGTTGGACTGTCTGACACAAGGATTCACCCGCTTGTTGAATATATGGGGTTGAAGTGTTTTTCTGTAAAAACTATTCATAAATTGAATAGACAAATATGTTAACTTGTAAACAATTTCTAATAATATACGAGTTCAAATTTTTGCAAACAAAAAAATATGATGATTTTAGCGCTTTTTTAAGCCAGAACCAGTTCCCGCTGAAACTATTATGATTAGAGCCCCCCCCCCCCCAATGCCTGGAGCCCCGCTGTCTACGCGGTCTGTAATTTGTGAATATTAATTGTGGTTCGAAGTGCCAGGTGATCTTCCTCCCACCTGCCGCTGTCGATGATGCACAACCTTCTACGTTGTATTTCATTACTTTGTCATTGTAATGAATTTGTTATACTTCTTTGAGCAGAGTGACAGAGGGTGTAACGTTGACTAGGGGAAAACCATAAGTGCCACAGGACAATAACTGTCAAAATAGATGGCAGTATATCAGATATATTCTAGTTTTATACTTAAACATACATTTAAACAGACAATAGTAGCTTTAGGTATATTTGGAGTATTACTTGAAGACGAAATGTGGGGTGGATGATAGTTGAAATGTTTAAAAATCCCTCGATCGTTAAGCTAAACACACACATATATCTCGATATCTCAATATATCAATAAGACGCCTACGCAACCTGGGCGTATTTTAAGGCGAATATGAATGAATGATCAGTGAAGAATGAGTGAGATGCCTTGTGAAGCCTTGTTACTAAGATCGACTGATTCTTTAGCCAGGATCATTAATTAATAGCCCAATGACCAATGGCAGCTGGATCCAGTGTCGAACCTTCAAAAAATGTTGTCAGAATTTTGCTCAGGATCGATCTGGCGAACTTCACATTATGAAGCGAGCACGCTAAGCTCTGTGTAACATAAAAAAATATATAGTGTGCTCAGTAGAAACATACATACATCACCGCGAAAACCACTTTTTTGGTTCAGGAAGCATCAAATGAATATAACCACCAATAACTAAAATTCCAGTTTTTGAGAGTGGTGCCCACAGCAAGATGGCGGCGGCGGAGATGATTCATCCTAGGGGCGCTCCCGTTTTGCATGGCAAGATAAAGAACGTAATTCACGCTCGCTTTTATTATAATTTTCGCCAAGATTACTGATATGCGTCCGAATAGTAATCTGATTTGTATTCCTGAAAATTTGAAATGGTTTTCGAAAGTAATACTCTCTCTATACATTATGAATATTATCATTATTTGTCTTAAAGTGGTTAAAATTTAAATTACATAAATTTGCATATGTACGAAAACATACAACAAATTCTTTTTGTCAATGTTTTTTCATTAATGGCTAGTTTAAGAAAGTCAAATAACAAATAAAGGAACAGCCATTATAAATAACGCGGCATATTTGACACCAGTATATGTTTTACAACAGTATAAACGCAGTATATACCAGTATATAAACAGTGTATATTTTATATTAAATGTTATCATCGGAGATACTGCTGTTCCGTTAATATTTATTAGATGTATTAAACAAAAGTTGGATTCACAAATATTTAGATAGATGCGCAAACAAGTCAATATTTGTGTTTTTTTTAAAGCAATCAGTGTTTAAGTAACTTAATATTGACCGCCATTATGAAAAGGCTTAAGATATTTTGTTATCCAAATACTGTTCTAAAAAGGATAACTTATATGAAACATTTCATCTTTATATTCCAAGTGGTTCTGGAACAAAGCAATTGCAATGAAAGGCTCCAACTTCCGTCATGCATCTATCAGCTGTACTCCAATTATTTGGTCTTATAAATGAAAATTAAATGAAATGAAAAATTCGTTATTTCAACAGGCAAAGTTAGGGCCACATGGCCCTTTCTTACACTTAACCTGCATACAAATGGAGATGGACATATATCTACAGCATATTCAATAATAAAAAAGCTTAAAACTACGTTTTTAACAGGTAAAAGCCAATAACTTTACTCATTCTCTCTTACACAACCCATCAGTGATACCCATGACAACCCCCTATAACACACCAGCCAAGCACATCCGCTCAAAGTATAACTTATCTAGGGATTTGATGGAACTGGGAAAGTCATTCCACAGACAGCAAGCAGTGACAAAACAAGCCCTATCGTAGACTGTGGTCCTATGATGAGGCATTCGCAATGTGGACAGAGCAGAACGAGAGCTACTTAAACTACCTTGAGACATAAATTTGAAGTCATTTTCAAAATATTTTGGAAAACCATTTTTTAAGATTGAAAAGTCAACGATTGAATTTTGATTGATCTCTGTTCATTTAGTTTCAATATTCGTGACTCATCTGCGTCACCCCAAGTAAGTGTTGAGTTGATAGTTAGTCCTAGATTCTTTACTTTGTCATAGTAGGGAAGAGTATTTCCGTTGACCGTACTTAAATTTGTGGCATTAAAGTCAATTAAGTTTCGTACACGTAAATGGCAAATTATAATAGGTTTGGCGTTTTCATGATTGAGTCTAAGTCCATGTTTTTCAGTCTATGTAATGATTCGTTCTATATCTTCATTAATTTTCAAAACACAATAATTTATATTTTTACTGAGAAATGAGCATACATTTGCAGGTCATATATGTGATATTTGCAGTGAGTAAGATTTGAGTTAATGTCATTTACATACAGTACAAATAGCAGAGGCCCAAGGATTGATCCCTGAGGTACACCACAAGTAACAGTCTCCCAGTCAGATCTCATGTCTCCAAACTCAACACATTGCCACCTATCTGACAGATAAGATAGGTGGCAATGTGTTGAGTTTGGAGACATGAGATCTGACTGGGAGACTGTTACTTGTGGTGTACCTCAGGGATCAATCCTTGGGCCTCTGCTATTTGTACTGTATGTAAATGACATTAACTCAAAAGGACTTAAAGGACATTCTGTGGAAACTCCTTAACTCCTTAATGGTCCTTAATTTTTCTATTAAAAGGTTGTGATTTACACAATCAAATGCTTTTGAAAAATCAAATAGAGTGAGAATCTTACCCTGTTGACGTTCCATAGAAAGTCTAATGTCCTCTGTAAACGAAGAAGTTCAGTTTCAGAGCTGTAAGCTGTTCTAAAACCGGACTGATAGTAGATCAAATAGTATTTTCAGTGATAAAATTAGTAATTTGACAGTGAACGATTCTTTCAAGGCCTTTAGATAGAGCGGGCAAAATACTGATCGGCCTGAAATCCTTACAAGAAGCAGGAGCTGAGATCTTGTTTAAGGGGCGAATGAGAGTGGACTTCCAAGAAGAAGGAAAAGATCAGAGTTTCAAAGATGCGTTAACAAATATAAGTAATGGTTGGGGAATGGCAAAGAGAATGTCTTTGATAAAGCGTACTGATATTCCATCAAATCCGACAGCATTGCTGCGAATTCGACGAATAGCTTTCAAGACATCAGACTCTATAACAGGTTTGAAATTGAACTCCGGATAATTGAAATTCAGGATCGGTGAATTAACTAATTCAATTAAATAATTATTTACTTGATGCTGACTGATGTTTTGACTGCAAGAAGAAAAGTACTGATTTAATTCATTTAGAGGAATATTGACTGGTTGCTGATCAGATTGCTTTCCAAGCACAAGGCTTTTTACATTGCGCCATTAAACTCTAGATGACTGTTTTTTGTTTTCAAAAAGCTTACGAATGTATCTCAGTTTTGAATTGCGTAAAAGTTGTTTAACTCTATTTCTAAGATGACGGTACTGATCCATTTGCATTTTATTTTGAGAACGCCTTGCTTTTTTAAACACAATCACGT
This sequence comes from Allygus modestus, assembly GCA_963675035.1. Taxonomy (NCBI): domain Eukaryota; kingdom Metazoa; phylum Arthropoda; class Insecta; order Hemiptera; family Cicadellidae; genus Allygus; species Allygus modestus. The sequence goes on along the minus strand of OY776114.1, from coordinate 2,088,528 downwards.
TTAGCCATCAGACTAAATTTCAGGGGTCATCCAAGGCACAGACTGTCTTTTTGTTAAACGTTTTGTGATAATTGGAGAATGTCTTTTATGGTCTTATATGGTCGCAGTATATATCAAATATATTACATTAGTTTACTATGATTGTATGTCTATGATAATAATGTTTTTTTAACACAACATTTTATAACATTAGCAATGAAAGTTACATCTGACAAGTTTTAGAGGACAGTTGCTCCTTTCAATTCTCCGTAGGTTCCACGACCAAGAATTAAAGTTAGCCTCATTTAAAGAAGCAGAAATTTATTCTTGTCGTTTTTAACTTTTGAATTTTGAAGTGAATTATATTGTATGAAGCCCTTTTAAATTGTATGAAACAAACTACACTGACCCAAGACAGAAACATGTTTCAGAAGTTCTAAGAGACGGTAAGAGTAGCTTTGACGTTCTTCTTTTGATTCCGCTTGGAGTGTGTTAGCATTGGTGTTAGTAACACAATTATTTGTAATATTGTAGCAATGAAGAGTAATCTGGCGGACTTCTGCAACACTATTTTTTCTCGTTATTACTCGTTAGGGTGACTTTTTACTCCGCGACGCAAATTTTTCTATAGGATGAACCGGACTCATAATTTCCAATTATGAGGCTAATGGAATGTTTTACAATGTAGTTGGTAATGATTATAAAAACAGAACATTGAATTTGTCAAGAATGTGTCAAGCAGATGTAAAAAGTTGAGAATCATGATTAACGTCTTGGAAAACAATAAATTATCTCACCCTTATTTTCAGAGTCTCATGTGAACTAAAATTAGCTTGCCATGAATTTTGAGGAAATTTGGTTTATACCTTCCTTATTCATAATGGAATTTTACCCAAAATGTGTTAAAATGGTCAAAACCCAGAACTTAGAGAGTTGGCACAGTTTAGACCTGAGAGTATTTCCAACAAAGCAAAATAGCAAATAAGAAGTAAAAAAAATTAAACAATGGGTTTTGGAAAATAATGAGTCGTCATATATTTGGAAAAGATTTTGCACATTTATACACAATCGGAATTCCAAAAACCTGAGTTGCTACACGCCCATCTGTTAATAGCCTGAGACAAGAAGGATTGAATGAGCGATACATGTGATAATATTTATAAAATACGTGCTCATCACAGCAAAACATTGCTTGATTTCAAGCAACGGGTTTTCCTAGTACAGGTTAATTTTAACATACATTGTATTCTAAAACAGCTGTTCAAATATTCAAGATAGACCCGGTTTTACATCATTTTTACTTTCTTCCCCTTATACGTAGTATATGGAGAAAGTATTGTTTTCGTCAAAATGTTCGAATTTGAGTTGTTGGTGGAAATATTCGTTTTGGTGCTCCCTGAACCCAAAAAAGTGATTTTTACGTGATGTCTGTGTGTCTGTCTGTCTGTCTATCTTTCGTCTGTCTGTCTGTCTGTATGGATGTGTACAGAGCTAGAGCCCTAACCAATGGTCCAATTTTTATGAAATTTGGTATGTACGTACTAATCCACGATATCTCCAGGTGTTTTTTCATATTTTGGAATTTTTTGGAAGGGTAACTATCCCTGAAACACCGCCAAAAAACATAACAAATCATAATTTCTCAAAAACGGCTTTAATGATTTTAATTCAACTTCAGTCGTTTGTAGAGCTTTAGTTTTCCAACAAAATGACACCACTCGCATTTCTATAAAAATTTGGGCCCAGTAATAAAAAAAATAAATTAAAAAGTATTACTATTCACCATTAAAATGAGTTTAACAAATTAAATAATTTACTATTTTGAATTACTATTCTACGATTACTGGTTGCGGGGAGAATTTAAATTTTCATTTTGCGGTCAACACTGTACGTTGTCCAATGTTATTCTTATAGGGAATACAAAAATTAATATTTCTCTCTTATTTATTAATCAATTCCGCTCAAACTTGATATGCTTGTCAAGTTATCATTGACCAACAGAGGAAATTCGAAATATGTTTCCCCTTAATAACCCTGAGGGGGGAATAGAGGGCATTTCCCCTCTTAAAACCACGTGTGTAGCGATGTATTCTGTAGTGCCTCCTAAACAGGGATTTGGGTGGATATTTTTGAAAACAACTTGTTTACAAGATTTTATGTACATTCGACCGTGCTTTGTATTCTATATTTAGTAATCAAAAAGTAATTTATTTATTGAAGTTGGGCTAAAAGGGAGGAAGTATGTGTCAGTTTCCTGATACCATTTATTATGTAATGAGCTAAATATAATTAAGAAACTTTATCAAACGGCAACACAGTGCTCACGATAGCTACATCTTTTTATACAAGATGGATAAACTTTGCTCAGCTTTAACCAACAAGTTTGCCAGTATTTTATTTGGAGAAACAGTTTCGAGCTAGATTCATTCTATAGTGAAATTCAGTAGTTAATATAACGCCTTGTAGATAAATATTTAATTAGTCGTCTGATTAAATGAATTATAATTTATGTTAGCCAACCATTAATACTTTAAAGGCCAAAGGGTGACCCCTTTTAATTCCTCCCCCTTATACATAGTATATGGAGAAATTATTGTTTTCGTCAAAATTTTCGAATTTCAATCGTTAGTGGAAATATTCGTTATGGTGCTCCCTGAATAAAAAAAAAAAATATTTTTACGTGATGTCTGTGTGTGTGTGTGTCTGTCTTTCTATCTGTCTGTCTGTCTGTATGGGATGTGTACAGAGCTAGAGCCCTAACTAATGGTCCGATTTTTATGAAATTTGGTTTGTAGGTACTAATTCCCGACATCTCCCGCATTTTTTTCATATTTTGTAATTTTTTATTCTAAGGGTTATTATCCCCCAAAAACCATCAAAATACATGAAAAATAAAGATTTCTCAAAAACGGCTCTAACGATTTTTATTAAACTTTAGTCGTTTGTAGAACTTTAGTTTTCAAACAAAATGACACCACTTCAATTTCTGTAAAAATTCAGGTTCAGAAATTACAAAACTTAAAATATCAAAATTCTGTTTTTGGATTCTTCATAAAAAAAACATAAGTATAAAAAATATTACTATTCATCATAAAAAAGATATCAAAAAACTAAATAATTTAGTATTTTGAATTAGTATTCTACGATTGCTGGTTGCGGAGAAAATTTAAATTTTCATTTTGCAGTAAACTCAGCACGTTGTCCAATGTTATTCTTATGGGGAATACAAAAATTACTATTTATCTTATATTTATTGATCAATTTCGTTCAAACTTGATATGCTTGTCAAGTTAGCATTGACCAACAGAGGAAATTCGAAATATGTTGCCCCTTAATAAACCGGGTGGGGGGGGAATAGGGGGCATTTCCACGTGTGTAGCGATGGATTCTGTGGTGCCTCATGAACAGGGATTTGGGTGAATTTGTTTGAAAACAACTTGTTTACAAGATTTTCTGTACATTCGACCGTGCTTTGTATTCTATATTTAGTAAATAAAAAGCAATTTTGTCATTAAAGCTGGACTAAAAGGGAGAAAGTAGGTGTCAGTTTCCTGATACCGTTTATTTAAATTTCGATCCATGCAGTAATTTAATTAAACTATCGATATGCTATAAGATAAGATTTTTTCGGTTGAAGTTCACAATAAATTCGCTCAATACACGAGTTAGCTGTGACAGAGATATTGGTATGAGTAAAATAGCATAACTTAAACTAAACAAAACATTAGTGACCAATAAAATAACATCACAGTATCATGGGGGTGTGCAAAAATAATACTTAGTTATTTTAAATTTCAGGGTTTTGTTAGTAAATAAGACATATGAAGTGAATAGATACAAATGAAGTAGAACTTTACAGAAGCAAGTGGTTGTTGTCAGTTATTAATTAGCCTAGTGTCTACGAACACTTGGCGTGAATTATTTCGGTTTGTTCCACGTGTAAATCACTCTCGTAGTAATTAACTCTTGTTAAATAAATCGGATCAGTCAGTTATGAAACTAACTTACATATAGATTTTTATACCAGCAATGTCAATAATAAAATAATAATACAAAGTTCAGTAAATGTTTTTTGTATTACTAGTAGCCTGTCGCGGCTTCGCTCGCGATCTCAACGTAATATTTGACTGACATTCCCGTATAAATATTGTGTTACCATTCGAAAGCCAACATGGCCTGCTGATTAACTGTATTTACTCTATCAAGCTGATTACTTAAAACTTATAGTTATTTCCCTATGTTAAGCTTATGGGAAACCCCCAACTTTAAGGGGCCCCAGAGCCTCACTCACAAATATTTCTCTATCAAAAAGGTTTCCTGCACAACTTCACGTTAGGCTCTTTCCAATGACACCAAAAACATGAAAATCGGTTCAGTAGTTTAGGAGGAGTGATTGTCACAAAAAACCTGCTCGCCTATTAAATAAGTATAGATAGATGTTGTTTTACAACACAATATTTATACTTAACGTTAATTACCCCAAACTATAATACAGAATACACTATAGTTTAGCACAATATAAACTAAGTCTACTTTCTAAAAAGGTATTTCAATGAGAACTTTAATTATTTATTACTTGTGAAAAACACTATGTCCCTCTCGATTCTCATAGATAGCTTGAATCCAATGGAATATTGAAAAGTAATGTTTACAACATTATTAATACGCAAAGAAACACTTTTATAAAAAAAAATAGAAGGTCTCTATTGAAGCTTCGTGAGTGTTCTATTAAAGCTGTGTCTACCAACTCGTTACTAGTAAGAGCTCTGCTGGAGCTCAGGTAGATTATAACTATTACCAGTTTGCGATATCCACACAATACTAAATTTCGTCACACTGCTCCAAAAACAGCTGTTTTCAACACATGCATTGAAGAGCTATAGTGGCCTTATACTTCGCAACTAGTGGGAAAAATAATTTCCCAACGAGTTTTGAACACTATTTTTCACGATACTACAGCAAAAAATTATTCTATACAACAGCAAAAAATATGAACAAAATACGAAGTAAAGTAAACACAACAACCAACACAATGTTTTAAACAGATGGGCATTATTTCAATATTGTATTGTAATGTTAGGCTGATTTACAATCAGCTGATTTTTCCTCACTAGTGAGAATATAATTTTCCCTCACGAGTGGGGATATGACGAACTTTACCTGGCAATATACGCAATGGAAAAGCAGCTGATATTCCAATAGTATAGTGGAAATGTTATTATTTTTAATCCTATCACAAAAAGTATCATTTTGATGATATTGTTCGTCCTAGTACATAAAAAATCATTTAATGACACTTTCCAGTCGAGGTCATCAGCTGTTAAATAGGAATTTAATGAATTATTCAACTTGTAATCATGAAAACATATGTAACAGCTGTTTTTTAGCGAATTTCCCCTATAGGGAAGAAGCTATTACCGTAGTCGGCATGGTAAGACCTAAGCCCGGGACCATGATAACTTCTCGTTTTGAGGTCCCCAGACCCCAAAAACACCATTCGTTCGAAACTGTATGTATATATATATATATATATATATATATATATATATATATAAATGTGTGTGTGTGTGTGTGTGTGTGTGTGTGTGTGTTTGGACTCATCTTGCTTGGGGGCCCTGTGTGTGCATTTCACCAGACTCGGGGGTCCGCACGAATTGTGGGGCATTACACAGGGCCCCCGAGTTAATATCGTACTATTGGGTTTCTGGCTCAACAACGATCATTTTTCGTAAATTTTGTGAAGACCCCACATTCTGGTTCTATGCATGTGTTCTTACGGGGCCCTACGTAAGCTAGCGCTCTGTTGCGCTGCGCGCCGTGGCGTCTACGGGAACTACTCCCACTGCCGCTCGCTCCCCGCTCCCCTCTCCACGGCATTGTGAATTCCCGGAAGCGCTTCCGTTTCCTGGCAATATTTTTATTTTGTGGAGAACTCTGGCTGTAGTTTCGATAATTCGGACTTCAGAGCTGTCCCTACCTTACTCTAGACTCTAGGAGCTGTGAGCTGTGAGGGTTTGAGTCCGCATCTAGTCTAAAGTAACTTCTTGCTGAGTGTTTTTATTTAAACCTTGGTGGTACGTAAACTCTTATCGTCTGTTTTCCAGTGGTAGATAACATGGAATATAGGAGGCAAACATGGCGTATCAATTATTTTATACTAGTATTAAATACTTACGTCCTACATTATTATCAAATCGGGGCCTACGGTAAAAATAGGATAAGTAACTGGCCTCTACTCATTTTTGGTCGTGTCACTGGTCATTTTGAAGCTGTAAATCACTTTGTATGTTTTATAAAAGTACATTTTATTGTTTTTCTCATCTTTCACATAGAAATAAACAGCTGAATATACAAGTTAAGTATCTTTTAATCTATGAAACGCCCAAGAAACTTTTGCTGCAGTATTTTTTTAACTTTTCTAACCATTTTGACTATAATGAGGTATTTTATGTATTAATGCAGAGTTGAAACGCTGATATCTCAGTGGCTATCGAAACGATTTTCAAGGTTGATGTATCAAATTAAAAAGTATAACGCATAGGTTTGCCGAATTTCTTTCGAAATTTTTGTTCGTCCATTTGTAAATCCTACAAACCTTTAAGTTTCAATCAATACAATTCTAATGGAAGAATATAATTCAATTCAATTCAATTAACACTGTTGATGCAACAACAAAACATAGGATGGTATCAAGAACAGTGTAGTCAACATTTGTAACAGCTTTGCTGCGTTTGTTATGTTTAAACATGAAAATCTCATATATTTCAATGTTGAGCGATGTTCCGATTTCGGGGCACCCGCAGCGAATGCGTTGTCAATGGGATTGTAAGCGAACCTGCAACAGTAATCTAGTAAACACAATTAATACCCTGTTTCGTACTATAATTTTGTTTATTATTTTGCTATCTTAACATTTTATAGAGAGCTGTACGTCATCAAAGTTTACTATTCAAGGTCGATGATAGTCCATACTTAAATAAAAGTTAGAAAATATCAGATCACCTGCTTTCAACGTTTATCATACTATACAATAAAGTACCTGACAAATTCTAACAACGATTACAATTTGATTTTAATGCTCAACGATCCGAGATAGAAAAAATCGAAAAGGGTCTTGATTTTCAAATGTTCCCCAAGAGTTGTTTCCTTTATCAGAATCTGTTATAGTAAATTGTAAATATGTAAATTTATAGTTGTTAAAAGTAGTTTATTCACAAACGAATACATGTCGAGGGTTTATATTTCCATAAATATACATATTGGCTATGGATAAAACCATTTTTAGGTTAATTTTCCTTCATTCGGTTTTTAATTCGCTATCAAATAAACACAGATTACGGGTAATTTTTGGATCATATTAAAACATCTCTAATAATCTAAATTTAACCCAGTAACTCGTTAAACTCGTCTTGTGGTACTGAGAAACGTTACTTGTTACTTTACATTCATTGTCTGAATGTGATTGTACCCAATGATTCAATGATACACTGGGTACGCCGGCGGGCGCGGGCGCAGGCGCCTCGGTTGAGGTGGGGTGACGCTCGCACGCCCGCGAACATTGCATGCTTTACGATAACAAACTATTGATGCATTTAATTTCTTGTCAGTTCTGTTTCGTACTAATGTATTCATTATGTTACAAAACCAATACCAATAAATCTACACTTAACGCTAGTAGGGGTCTTTTGAAGTTTTTAGGGGTCGCTTACATCTTCAAATCAGAAATTAAATATTTGGGCTGAAGTTGATATCACCCCAAATTCGTTTTGTTTGTTGTTTGAGGGCCCAAAGATGAAAAAATTTGAACGGTTACTGGGTTTAATTTTTTTTTATATTACTGTACAATGTAAAAAATAAGATTAAAACTTGACTTCAGTAAGAATAATTCAAGAACGAATCAAACGATAACTTGATCAATATAAACAGATAATAAACAGCCAAGTTGTTAAGAATTATTATAGTCTATTAGCTGTTGTACCCGTTCTTCGCACGGATTTAGATAAATAACCGGGAAAATGACAATGGTTCCTATGGAAACCAAATAAAAATCACTAAAACACAATAAATTAGTAAACAACTTTTTTATTAGCATATTACGTGTTGTTATTACTTACGGGATGTAATAAAAGACGGGATGTAATGTGAATCAGTATAAGTGTAAATATATCTTAAGTGTTGTAAGACGTCTTTTATTACATCCCGTAATAAATTAGTATAAGATATGAACGAAAGAAGCTCAAAGGACCAAGTAGCCCAAAAAGAACGGGAGTGCACAAACCTTCCCAGGCATATATAGAACCATTTCCCAAAGTTTCACGGCGGCGGAGATCGGATGAACGGTTTAGTAATGAATAAAGGACAAACAGACAGACAGACAAGAATTCGTTTAAAAAGGTAAATAGATTTTTGACCAATTACCATGCTTGACGATGGTATTATGTTGCTATGGAACGAAAAATGTTACAGAAAATAAGGAAAACTAATTACAATACAAATACGCACAGGCCGAGACGCTATACTAAGCAAGATAGAGGAAATTTGCTTATTTTTACCTAAAAAACTAAATTATTAAGTTTGGTACCAGACTTAACAGACGAGACGTCCTCCCAGTATATTAGAATGGGAAACCGAGCTCCCAATTGAAAGGGAAGAGCAAAAACTACTTTTGTTTCGTTGATAAAATAAAAAAAACTTTCCTTTTTCCGAATAGTTATGAAAGCCTACTGTTCACTATAACTCCTTTGTTATCATTCTTTTAAATTGAACATTCAGTGTGATTTCTGGACCAAAACAAGCAACATGTTTTCTGTTTAATTACATGTTTTATTTGGTATGTTGTCTGGTTTTTCACTTTTCAACACAAAATTTGTATTTTTTATTAATTCGTATTTTGTTAACCCCGATGAAAGCAACAAATATAACTTTGAAATAAAGTTTTACTCGATCATACCTTAAACCCCTGCCTTGATTGCCCATGAAACTATTGGATGTCATTTCTGCTGTTGACAAAGGCGCTCTTATCTCCAGGAGAGGTTCAAGGACAGATAGTGATAGTGATAATGGGCGGTCCTAGCTCTACCTACCTCTCACTCCGCCATGTGACTCGTGCCTTCTCCACTATCGCCGTTTCCTCAGACCCTCACCTCCCCCCGTCCTCCAGTCTATTTACGCGCCCTTTCGCTAAGAACTCCCAGTCTGTACAGCAACCCGCCCGTACATAAACTTTGATAAATTGTCATGAGGCCGATTATTTTCTATTTCCGTTATTCTGGTATAAAAATGTAATTTATCAAGACCCGTTTCTAAATAAAGTTCATAATCCGTCGTATATGACGGCATATGAAAAAAAAACGATTCAGGAAAATTTTCTGAACCGATTCCACATTTTTACTTTCTTTATAAAAAAAAGAAATTGCGCCCCATATCTTACAACAGCTCTGACTACTGAACAAAACTAATGTTTACTTAGCATTTAAAGAGATTTTTTTTAAGCCGGTTATTGTTGCTGCCTCGGCGCGCGGCGCGGCGGGGTATTGTGCCGAAGCCGCCGCGGCGGCTCGTCCCTCATTATTGCCGCTTGGCCGAAAACGACGAATAGAGCAGTATCGAACCCAATAACATAAAGTCATTTTCTAAATAGTTAAGAATCATTGAAATTCATTGATATATTGAGATTCACCTTGAAATTTGTTGTAAAATCCTGTACTCTTATACAAGCAATGTTTGTATGCTTTCACAATTATCTCAAAAACGGCTCCGAGGATTTCCTTCAAATGCTGGAAATAACTCGTTTCTAGTATAAAAACATGTTATATATCGGTCACGTTGTCAGCAAAAATCTAATTACTTAAATAAATGAATTTGAGAGTTTATAAATTGTACCATTGGGCCTTATGGGTTGCTATGTTGGAAACGAAATGACAACCAAAAACGTAAACATAAAAAAGTATTGTTGGAGCTTGTTGGAGCTGCCCAGTCATATGTTTTAGCTAAGTGTTGACTGTGGAGTAAAGATAGAGATCAGGCTGGTAACAATAATATACACCGAGTAATACTCATTCCACCAGGTACTTCGACGTAAATCGGCCAATTTTGAGATATTATTTCTTCTCAATGTACTTCACGTAAATAAAAGACTAATAATCTACATCTTTAATTTTGTAAGGCAAATCCGTTACTTCAAGATTTCAAGCACCACACTTTACCAGCAGCCTTCGGGAAAGGCTCATTTTAAAGCTCTGATATTGTAAATGGCAGAAAAAATAAAACTATTTCCAAAAAGTTACTAGAAAACAAGAAATAATTAAACACATATAACATTTAAAGACGTTGATGAAACCCCGGGCCATTTTGAGGACCCTCGAGGCCCCGGACGAACTTCTTAACGGCCCCCCAGGGCTTAGTTTCTAAACTAAAAAGTACCAGAGCAGTGGCACACCGGGGGGCCTGGGGAGTATGCGATCTTCCAGAGGAGCGGGGAGACCGGGAATTTTTTTCTAAATTTCACTACGTAAAATTGGTGCGTTTTTAGCGTACCTGAGCAAGCCTTTTGCAACATTATTTACTGTGTCTCTCTAAAATACAAAATAACAGGCTGAATAAATCAGTAAAAGTTGTTCGATGTATCTATTTTCTACTGACACGTTTCAACAACGGTAACTTACATACAAAATTTAAATAGGCCTTTGGGTTTCGGGTTTATTTTAAAACGACCAGGTATAGAACGTCGAGGTCAAAATTTAGCCTAATAATAAGGAATACAGAACGTTAAAACATGCAGAATAGATTTAATCTTTTTGTTTCTAAACCACATGTTAAAAATGCCTATAAGCATAAAACTCATTCGCCAAAATAAGTGGCGACCTTCAATACTTAAGAGCGGGCCCCTTTACACTTAAGAAATTTCACCCAGAGGCTGGTTTTTGCCGGTGCCCTTTTATGCTTAAGGCAAGACAAGAGTGTTTGCCTAAAGACCCTATTATCCCAGTACCTCTTTTCACATGGGGGGCCCCTTTTCGCCAGGGGTTTTTGTTCATCTGGGGAGCCTTTTCGTCCGGGGCCCTTTTTGCCTGGGGTTTCGATTTGCCTGGAGGCTCATTTACGCCCGGGGATTTCCATCTTCCCGGATGGCCCTGTTATCCCGGGGAGCCTTTTCGCTTGAGGTTTTAGATTCGCCCGGGTACACCTTATTTCCTGGGGCCCCTTTTTGCTTGGGATTTTCTGTTCATCCGGGAGGCCCTTTTCACCCGGGCCCCTTTTTACTGGGGGCCCATTATATGGGAAACCGTTTTGATTCGCCTGGCAGCCCCTTTCGTCCGAGGATTTCCATCTTCCCGTGGGGCCCTTTTATCCCGGGCTCGTTTTACCTGGGACGCCTTATTTCCTGAGGACTCTTTTACACTTGAGTTTCTGTTCACCCCGAGGATCCCTTTTTCTGGGGGCCCCATATTTCCTAAGGGCCCCTTATTTCTTGAGGCCCCTTTATTTCCTGGGGGCCTATTGTTTACTGGGGGCTCCGTTTCGCTTGGGGGTTTCAATTCACCCGGGGGCCCCTTTTCGACCGGGGCCCCGGGCCGAGAAAAGCGCCGAAGTGGCCTCCTCGGGCTCAAAGCTTGTCCCCGTGCGCCCATAGGTAAAAATGGCCCTGAACCCCCATGTAATGTTTTAAAACACATTTGTGTAAGTCCCCTAGATTTGGTTTGAGGAACACATGTGTTAAGCCCCCCAGTATTGTCTGATGCACAGTGTGTATAGCCCCATAATTTGGGACGTGTGTTAAGCCCCCCAGTATTGTCTGATGCACAGTGTGTATAACCCCATAATTTGGGATAGTGCAGAGATGTGTTTGGCCCCGAAATTTGGTTTCATGCAAGGTTGTGTTATTAAAGTGGTGTGTTTAGAGAAACAAATCACGTACTAAAACTTGTCTCCATCTATACGTTAATAAACCGTATATAACTCTTAGGACCCCACAACTGGGTTTAAGGACAGGACCCCATAGCAAGTTAGGAACATGTATGTGTGTGTGTGTGTGTGTGTGTGTGTGTGTGTGTGTGTGTGTGTGTCCGTGAGCACGATAACTCTCGTAACAATTATCCGATTTTGATGAAATTTAGTATAAACGTGTAAAGCAACATTTATGACTTTAAGTTCGAAAACCAGCAAGATCGCTCCATCCAAAGGGGTATTTTGGGGGGGTTTTGTACCCCAAAAATGGGTTTTTCGAACTTTTTACATATAATTTTGGAAATAGTTAAATTTTAGTTTTTTCCATTGGATTCAGCTTAAAAAAAAAACACAATTTGGTATTTTGATCATTTCTCTACGTTAATTGGTTACCGAGATATTGAAAGTGCTAAACACAGTACGTTGTCTAATGTTATTCTTATGGAGGAACAATTTTATATCAAAAAGCTTCATCTGGTTGTGGACCATTGATATTTGCTCAAAAAACAATTTTTTTCCAAAGGCTCCCGTAGCAGCAAACCTGCGACCTCAGCCCCATGTTTTCTTATGGAGAATAAGTAACGTGTTATCTCCCTTAATTATGAAAATAAATTAATGAAATTTGGTATGTGGCTTTACCTACATGAGTTATATTGATATTTGTATAAAACCCCACTTTTTGTGTTCCTTGCTTCAGCAAACCTGCATACTTAGCCGCCATGTTATTCTTATGGAGAATCATTAAAATGTCATAAATTGTTTGTTTATGAATGTATATTGATGAAACTTGGTATGTGGCTTTATGTGGTACTAAGATACATATATATGCATTGGAAATTCGCTGAGTACGCAGGTTTTCTGCTACGGGGGTATTTTAGAATAGCAAGATCAACGAGGTATATATCTATAGAAGTCTCGTCTGGGGTAAAACAACTGTGCCTACATGCTGAACGCCATTTTGACCTTCTGTACCCTCCGGTATCCATGGCAACAATATGTTAACAAATCAAATCAAACTGTCCATGGAAGAAAGTGTGTAATCCATTTAATTTAAGTTAAATACTTATAGTTGCTAAAAAGCAGAACATATCCGTAATAACATTTTAAACACCGTACAAATATTACATTGTTTTTTAATTATTGTACAAATTAAAACAGTTTCTATCTTAACAAAACGGATCCAGGATCAACTAATTATACGAACCAAAAGCTCAACTCTTTTAACTACAGTGTTTCGTATAATAATAATCCTAGACATATTTCTTTTACAATTACGTTTAACTATACTAAATTAACATATTAGATAAATTTGTTATTATCATAGTAATAAGTGTTGTTATAATTTTTAACTAATTAGAAAAAGGTCTTACATCGCTTCACATTGTATACAAGACAATAAATATACTTAACATATTGTACTCGGCAATCGATTTTGGCCGGTCAAACCGATCGCCATCGGGCCTAATGAGAGAATGTTATGACTCTAATGATGAACCCGATGACGAATTTACAATGATAAATGTATTACTTGTCCGTTATAATTACAGCATTAGTGTAAATATAGTTCGAGGTGTTGTAATAAGTTTTTTAATTGCACCACGTATAAAAACACAGTAATTATCAATGTGCCAGCCTATCATAAAAGCTACTAGGTTGTTTTATTATTATTTATACACTGCAGGAATGAATATCAAATGAAGTCTAAAAAGACGGCCTATGATCCGCGGGAGAAGGGGAAGTTACCTAACAGGTGTACCATCCTACTCCGGATCTGTCAGCCAATTTGCTGCAAGTCGTTGGGAAAATATTCGGAGCCATGAGAGTGCCCGCCCATCTTCACAACACTCTCCTTATTAATATTCTTATCGCATTTTCGACATACTTCATGAGCCAATATACACACAGAACCGAAAACAGCCTAGGGCGGCTCGCTCAGCGTTGCCAACATTTACGGACAAAAACTCGCACGCATATTAAAAGGCGATAAAATTAATGCGCGAGCGTTACCGCCGGCGAATCGTTACTGCAACAACACTCACTTAACTGGTATTTATTGAGGGAGGCGATGATTCCCGATTACACGGTCAGCGAGCCTCTGGACTACTCGGGGTTGTTAGGACATGCACGAGGCTGCGAGCTTTGCGGCCGATTTAAAATTCGGCACGGTATAATCATGAAATTAATCGTTCAAGTCCTTCTCATAATGTTCTTCTAAGTATTTTTTCACCATCGCAGTTTTTGGTATATTATTTTTGAATTTTATTTCCTCCATTTCTGAACGCGTTAAAATGTATAACGTATTTCACGTATGGTTGCTTTAAACTCTTTTGCATTTTTTTCGTAAAATACAATTTTCGATGGAAAAAAGCTATATCTGTTTAAGCGTACACAACCAAACAGAGATTGTTGAAAAATGTTTTCTAAAATTTTGTATTCATTCCATTTTACTTCCAGTTTAGTTTTCCTCATAAAAACTGTCAAATGTACGGTATGTGGTGAGTTTTACGTATAGAACTGTGCATAGAACGTTTTTATTGATATTTATTACTAGAGCCCCCATTTTCTCAAAATATGTTATTTTCTTTGGCAAAATAAAACGTCCATGAGTGTGAAGCTATTTTCGGGTGTCTACAAGTCTGATTTGAATTTGTCTCTAGTCACATGCTCAGTAAGTCTAAAATTAGAAAATTAAAATCTATACTTATTTAATAGGCGAGCAGGTTTTTTACGACAATCACTCCTCCTAAACTATAGAACCGATTTTCATGTTTTTGGTGTCACTGGAAAGAGCCTAACGTGAAGTTGTTCAGGAAACTTTTTTTATAGAGAAATAATTTGTGAGTGAGGCCCTGGGGCCCCTTAAAGTTGAGTTTTTTCCCATAAGCTTAACATTGGGAAATAACTATAAGTTTTAAACAATCAGCTGGATAGAGTAAACACGTTAATCAGCAGGCCATGTTGGCTTTGGAACGGTAACAGAATATTTATACGGGAATGTCAGTATAATATTACGTTGTGATCGCGAGCGAAGCCGCGACAGGCTACTAGTAGTATTCAAATCCTGGCAGTAAGTGTGCTGCTGCGCGAGAATTGTTAGCGCTTGTAGGGGTGGTAGCCTAGGAGGGGAAGTTTTCACTCACTACAGTGACTCTCATCCTTAATCCCCACCCTCTCCAGAACTACAACTTTAAATAAAATGTAGATAATGTTTTCACAAGATTTATAAAAGATTATAATCTAAATGATTTTCAAACGTAATGTTGACGCTTTATTTACAACGTATGTTTTGAATCTTTCCTCTGAGAAGTTGCACTATCGCGCTCTGTAATAGCAGCTTCTCTGTTAAGATTTAAATAATGCCATTCCAGATTACAGGTCAAGTGATCTCATTCCTACTGATAACAAAATCCTACTAACAGTATTTGCTTTATTCCAATCCAATCTTAACTATAGGATTATTTTCTAGGGCAATAGTCCGTGTATATCAACGACATGACGTTCTCAAAATTTAAAGGAAGGCAATTAGAATTATGACAACAAATAAAAAACGATTGCACATTTTTAGTCTAATTTATAATATTATAATTTAACTGTTTGGATATATTCAAAACTGTTTACTAGTTGTAAGAATATTGTCACATCCTACACAGTGTGAGATCTGTACAGTTTTAATACCAGAAATACAAGTAGAAAGCAGATTATTGTGCCTTATGTTAGATTAGAAAAACAAGATCAAGCCATGGAATTGAGTAGGATTGAAATTCATAAAAAAATTGTTAAATGTATTGATGCAGCTCTCATTTACAACTTTTTAATAAAAACCCAGCAGTGGCTGATTGACAATATGTTTTATAACGTCAAGGAATTGCACGTAACGTGCAGGACGTGTATGTTTTATTTTAAGTAATATTTATATTTTCAGTCCTCAATGGCCCCTCTAAATGTGTAACTGGTGATAAAGCATTGATTTGATTTGTAAAATGTTATAAAAACAAAAACCAAAGCTCAATCAAGAATTTTTTTAAATAAGCCTTTAGAGAAGAATTATAAGCTATTACCGAAGTTGACATGCTAAGACCCCAAAGTTTTTAAGTCCGCAGATGTCAAATTCACCATTCAGCATTAAATAGATAAAGAACAGCATGGTTTCCAAGCTGGAAAATCTGTATCTACAGTTGGTGTAGATTTAATTGAATCAACTATTGATGCTATTGCGATAGGGGTGAACACGTACTTGGCATTTTCATGGATCTCATGAAAGCTTTTGACAGTGTCGATCACATAACATTCTTCTGAGTAGTGGTATTAATGGTGTAGCACTAAAATGGTTTCAGTCATATTTACACGATCGGAAAAAATATGTTGAAATACCTGATATTGATCTGATTGATATTTATAAAGTAGTATATTTATAAAAGTAATTAATGTTAAACCATAAGTAAAATCTATAAATTACGGAGTTCCACAGGGCTCAATTATTGGCCCGACTCTTTTCTTATGCTACCTTAAAGGACTACCTTCAACTCACTCAAGCAGTAAATTATGGTTATATGCCGATGATTCAAACTTGATTGCTGGTGAAAAACAATTACAAATATTGAAACACGTACCATTCTTAACTTGAACAATATAAAACAATATTTGAACATAGCATTTTACTAAATTTGGAAAAAACTAAATGTATGACTTTTCAAACAAAAAAAGTAGGATTAAAAGATAACTAGATATAACGGTGAGCAATACAAAACTAAATTAATTCGATAACACAAATTTTTTGGGCATTTTTAGATCAAAATTTTTCCTGGGATAGCGATATTAATTTGTTTAACAAAACGTATACCTAATGATTATACATTCTAAAGACAATGTCTCGTTTATGTCAAATTGAAACATTAAAAATTACATATTTTGCTCACATACATTCACATATTGCTTTTCGTATAGTGATGAAGGAAATAGTACCAAAAACTTGGAAAAATTCTAGTTCTTCAAAAAAAGGCATTAATGATAATTTCATCTAAATTATGATGAGTCTGTCATGATTGTTTCCCCAAACTGGGTATTTTAACAGTATTTAGTTTACACGTTTTGGAAACAATTATGATGGCAACAAAATCTCAAAATTATTTACCAAAATTAGGTGATGCACATGGCTATCAAACACGTAATAAAAATATATTTGCCATTCAAAATCACAGATTAGATTTTTTACAAAAACAATCAACTTTTGCTGGTATTAAATATTGGTACATTATTCCAGAAGTAATACGCTTAGTATCAGGCACTAATAAGTTTAAATACACCCGTCACAGCAAACCTGCGTACTCAGCGAATTTCCAATGAATATATAACTTAACACATTAACCCACTTACCAGGATTCATAAGAAATATATTCACAAATAAGCGATATTTAAAATATTAATTATTCTCCATAAGAATAACATTGGGGCTGAGTATGCAGGTTGGCTGCAACGAGGAAGATAAAAAATGTGTATTTTTCAATTATAAATATAACTCTACCAGGTGAAGCTACATACCAAATTTCATTAATTTAGATTCATAACTAAGCGAGATATAAAACTTTACTTATTCTCCATATGAATAACATGGGGGCCGAGATGCAGGTATGCTGCTATGGGGATAATCAACAATAAATAAGTTTTTTGTGCAAATATCAATATACCACAACTAGTTGAAGCCACATACCAAGTTCCTTCAATATACATTCATAAATAATCGAGATATCAAATTGTATTTATTCTCCATAAGGATAACATTGGACAACGTACTGTGTTTGAATATCTCTGCAACGGTTGGACGTAGAAACACAATTAAAACGCCAAAATGATTGTTTTGTAGAGCTAAACTGATTGGTAGAAAGAAATGTGGAGTTTTCACAACTTTTTCAACTCACAAAAGTCATAAATGTTACTCCCCACATTTGTGCCAAATTAATCGAAATCGGGCGCTTCTTTCAAAAGTTATCGCGGTAACGGACATATATATTTATATATAGAATAATACATATATATATATATATATATATATACATTTTAACGAATAGTGTTTTTGGCATCTGGGGACCTCAAAACAAAGGTTATAATGGTCTTGGGCTTAAGTCTTCCCATGAGACCTACGGTAATAGCTTCTTCCCTGTAGGGGAAATTCGCTGAATTCCCTATAGGGGAAAATTGCTAAAAAGCGTTGAAATTATATATAATAAATAAGTTCCTATATTGTTTTGAAGAATTTGTAAAATTAAAAAAGTTTGTATTTAGTTGTAACACTTGTTTACTTAGATTTTATAGGTATTTTATATTTTCAGATATTATATTTTATATGAACGCCAATCTTAGCTTTGTATGTGTATTTCGTACAAATAAATGAATAAAGGTCTTCTGAATCTGAACCATTCATTCAAATTTGCATATATAAACGAGTAAATACGAACATTTAAGTATTAAACGCCTGATTTTAAAAATAAACGAGTTCGCACGCAGCACGCTGACGTGAGGGAAGTGAATTTCCAAATAAAAACTTTTAAAACTCAAAATCAGTGTAAAAACATAAATTTGTCCAATTTTTATTGAAATCTGAAAACATTGATTTTATGGCTGTTCTGATACTCCTGGTTTCATTTACCTGCAAAGCTGGGAATACAATTTTGCCCAATATAAGGTTAGGAGAAGGTCCAGACAGGCTTAAATGTAGGTGTGAGGTTGCTGGGGATGATAAAAGTACTCTAACAAAGGAATAACAGGCTTTTCTCGTGTAAAACCCCCATAAGACAACGTACTGTGTTTAGTCAATACACATTTTCTTTAATAACTCGGTAAATATTTATGCTAGAATGACGAAAGAGGGCTTAAAACTTTCGCCTCTCTAAATTTCAACTTTTTACATGCATTTATTTTACATTCGGGGCTTTTCTAACCCTTGTGGGCCCAAAAATTCAAAATTTGAAAGATTAATTCCCAAAAAAGGGGTTTAGAGTTTTCCGATTGTTTTGCCCAACGAACTTGTCCAACTGATTACTGAAAGGAACATCCCTACCAAATTTGAAGTAAATCGGACAAAAATTGCGACCGCTAGAGTGCAAACACACACACACACATATATATATATATATATATATATATATATAATTTTGAACGACCCCCAAAAACGTGTTCAGGGGGTCACGTTAGGAACTTCTATGGTGGTCCCGGGCTTAACACGTTCGCTGCGCAGTACGGGTATACCCGTGGTTGCGGCTTTTCGCCGGAGCGCGCTACGGGTATACCCGTACAGTTGCCATGCAAACTTTACAGGCTTCAAGGTGCACCAGTGTGGCGCGAGGGGTAAACAATTTGTTGCCAGCGTGTAGCTTAGAATGCGAGCTTTATTTTGGTGTAGGTTGGTAGTGAATTTCCCCGTAAAATTCCCGTTCATACGGGACAAAAAACCAGTTTTTGTCCCATATTTCTGGGATATTCTCCCTGTACAAGGGAAATGGCTAGTACCCAGGCAGTGCTGCTACCTGTGGGCGTTTCAGTGAACTACGTCCAGTCTCGTGGTAACGCAGCACATACCGCACCGCTGTTTTGTGATTCGTCAGACCGAAATAATTGAATTCGTCTGTGCCAATCTGGTTCGCTGCCGCACACGGCGCACGCCCGCCATTGGTGGACCGCAGCGAACGTGTTAAGTTTCACCGTGCGGGTCATGCTAATAGTACACTTTCCATAGGAAATTCACTAATAATTCCAATTAAATTATCATTGAAACTTTGATATCTCATATAGGTTGGAGCTCTAAAGGTTGTTATTTTTAAACACCCTAAACGTTTAATCAGATTTGAACCCCAGAGCGCATGATCGAGAACCTGATGCCTAGATTCTTCACTGACTTACTACAGCGTACCTCCAGGGCGGGATTTAGGATCTGTAAGCCTTTACGATCCTTATGATCTGTAAGCCCACAGATGTAGTGCGGACCCTCTTTACCCCCAACCCAATCCCTCAGGTAAACGTTCGTTTCTAATAGGCCCATGTGGTTTTTGCGTGGTGCGGGCCCTTTGATGGCACGGGTTGTAGGCGCACATCTATGTAGCCTATGCTGAAATCCGACCCTGCATACTGCGCAAGAGCTGTTCGTCAAGAAGCAATGAAAAACTTAAGTTTTTTTACATTCTGGCAGTGATTCAAGAAACTACTTTCTGTCATTTTATCTCCTGAACCTCTCCGGCATTTTTACATTCTTCACTCAACTTCTCATTTTTTTTTATTGTCTGCTGTCTCTGTCAGCTCGTCAGCTGTCTGCTTAGTCTGCTAGTCTGCTAGTCTTTCGTTTGTCATTCGCTGTGGAAATGTTACCCAACTATGATTAAAAATATTAAATAGTGTGTTCAGTATCATGAATGATTCATTCAAGTTGGTTATATACAATATTTGTATTTGAAAGTTTAGAATATTTTAACGCCAGCGTTTTCTGAACTGAGGCAATAACCATGCCCGTTCCTTGTAGCACGAAGTGTGGTAAAAATGCAATTTTGAAGGTTAGTTTATTTGTATACATTTATTCTAGGTAACATTTAACCATGATATAATTTGTGTGGGATTGAGAAGAATGAGCTGAACGTATTCACATCCATTTTTACCAGCCCCTGGACTATGTTCAAGACTAAAGAGGTTTCTTACCTTCTTCGATAGCCCTACATTTTCCAACATAGGTTATGTAAACATGTTTTGTTGCAAGTTCAACATTTTAAGGGCTGCAAGTCGAGATGTTAAATTCATCAAAACACAACACATCAGATGCCATAACCAAGCTGGAAACAGAACAATCAAACTCCATAAACTTTTATATCTAACAATTACAAGAAATCATCCCTACCGTACTCTCAGAAAATAGTGGGGTATAATTCAATGGCCACATGTAAGTATGTTTATTGTTTCAAAAAATTATATGATTTGACGTCACTGCTTAACAAATAAGTTATTTCTTCCTCACCGGTAGTCTATCTTAACATGTTTTTCATTGTCCCTTTCATTTCTTATAGCCTAGTCAGAAACAACCTATGAAGTTCATTAAGATTGGTAATAACACATTTTTTCTGATAAATGTTTTAAGTTATTGGCCTAGTCGTCAAGGTCTAAAATACACAATGTGTAAAGTGGTTTAGACTCTGTAATTTATAAAATAATTATCAGGTATCAGAGGTAGGGTCATCTGAGCCTCTCAGTTAGGCCTACTCCAAGGTGGTATAGGCAGTCAGTCAGTCGGTGGGGGCAGCATTGTACACCCTGACTGTGCTCCCTAGACTCGCAGCTAACATAAAACCAGACAGCCGGTAATTGATTAATAACAAATTAGTCTCAAAGAATATAGTGGAAGCTCTCTTAACCGACCCCGGATCAACCGCCCATCGGATTAACCGACTGTCTTCCAAGAATAGATAAACTACTGCCACGGGCCAGCCAATGTCGTGATATTGTTCCACAAATAACTTTCAGGTTACAACAGGCCGATTACATTTGTCGGTATAAAGTCAAATTCAGTCAGTTGCTCTCAAGGTGTTGACCATACTGATAAGTTTGATTGTTTTTAACACTTATTGTGACTGTTTCTGGTATTATTCTGTTTAACGGACATTTTTAGCTATCCGACCATGGCCCGGTCCCGTAGGGGTTGGTTAAGAGAGCTTCTACTGTAATAGGGTGTTCTGTTGATTACCTAACTGAAACATGAGTACCTAACCAATATGATCACGTAGCATCAACGCAAGTACAGAATTGTCCCTAGTTTGTTTCTTGTTGGCCCTTAATTTTTATATGAGGTGCCTAAAAATAGACTATTGCATTCTGTGATAAAAACATAAGATGCCAACTCTTGTGGATTGACTGTGTTTGTATTTGGCCTAAGAGTTTGACTCGTCAACACAAACTTGTATTAGTAATAAAAGTATCTTGTTTGTGTTGTTTAGTTGTAATATACAACTTATAACTGTTGTAAATACAGCACCACCGTATGTGATAAAAAAATCTAAGTCCATACGATTGTTTACTTAATTATAGAGGCCCAAGACTGGCGATGCTATGTGCAAGGATTGCTTCTTCTGGGCGTTTGAAACTGAAATTCATCACACCATCGTTGAAGGAAAACTCTTTCGGAAGGGACTGACTGTTGCAATCGCAGCTTCTGGAGGAAAGGATTCAACAGTTTTGGCTCATGTTTTGAAGACGCTGAATGAAAAATACCAATATGGACTTAACTTGGTGTTATTGTCTGTGGACGAAGGAATCACAGGTAAAAATTAACTTGTCAAGATTATAGTCAATAAGAAAAATATTTCTGAGATGTTCAGAGTCAGGTGTAGGGAAGACAGAGTGTCTTCAAAAATTAAAAGTAAAAAAGTTAATTATCGCACCTGTAGTTATAGTAGAATTGTACCTACATACCAAATTCATACAAATCAGGCCATTGTTGCATTTTCTAGGTCCGTCCACATCCATACTGACAGATAACATTACCATTGACTATAAATACTGAAGTAGATTTCTCATTGCCATTGTAAAATCTGTCCCTAGTTTTGTGTCTGTGCCAGGATTCATAGAGGACGTAGTTCTTACCAATCACCAACATAGTAGGCTTATACTGTTGTCAACTATTACTTATCCTCTCAAGGAGGGGATAATATAACATTTGGTGTGTCAGGATGCAAACATAAGTTGATTATCACTTGCTTTCTGGGGTGGAGATATCTTACAAGTTTGCATGGATAACTAAAATAAATAGTTAACAGCAGCACAATCTGTCGGCGACCTAATCAAACTAAATCCACTTCAAATTCTGGCAAACACTAGAAGTGGGACAGATGGCCCATATAGATTTGATGTCCCCTTCAGTATGTATGACATACCTTAAAAACCACTCTTTTTAGGTTCAGGGAGCACCAAAACGAACATTTCCACCGGTAACTTGAATTAAACTTTTTTTTTTTCAAAAAAGATTTATATATACCTAGGTACCGACTATTATTATATAGGTGAGAAAGTTAAAATATTAAAGAAGAAGGTAGGCCTACTGAATGTGATCCAATGATGAAGGTTAGTAGTAAAACTAATATTTTTCCTCAATTTTTATATCAAAGACCTCTCATTCAGTTTGTAGATGAAGGTCTTAGACTTTCTTAACAATTTTCAGATTTTCTTAAAAATTCATGGTGTATGGTTTAACATTATATTTTTATTTACTTAGAGAGTCCAAAAAATGTAGTATGTTCTTTTTAATTTAGTTTTCATTTATTAATAAGGTGTGAATCATTAAAAATCTGTTACCTTGTTCATGCTCAGGATACAGGGATGACAGCCTTGACACGGTCAAACAAAACCGGGACGACTATGAAATGCCATTGAAAATCCTCTCATATGAAGAGCTGTACGGTTGGACGATGGATAAAATAGTTGCTCAGGTAAACTGAACATTGATGAAACAATCTTGCATTTAACATGTTTTGCTTTATTCATCTTTATTTCCAATGTTTTTATGACACTGAAAAAACTTTCATCACAACTACAGGCCCTATAAACTACCCTATTAAAAAAAATAATTTTTAAGCGTATATAAATGGCACAAAAGCCAAATTAGGTTTGTCTGCAGCTCATCAGAAATGTACTCTTTTTTACACTGGTTTTTGTCAACCAGTCCCAGTCAGTTTCTATAATCAGTATTCCTCCTCCTGAACATGTTCATGTTCAATAACAAATACGCTGCCAATAAATAAATTCAGTACCGGTACCAATCATAGTAGTGGCACGGTCATGTCACATTGCCAAATCCACCACACGACCACATGCCTATATTAATATGAACTAGAATGCGGCAATCTTTCACTTCTCATAATACAGCCTGTTCGTGTTGGTTGGTGCTTGGTTAGCGCAAGTGCAGTAATGCCTTCCCCCCTCCACACGTCTTTGTACAGATAGTTTACCAATAACATCTTCCTGTCAAAACATATTTTTTTGATTATTTTGGTCATTGTTACATTTGTGCTGTCGTTGAAAATTACATAAATTAGTAGGCAGTATGTAAACATAGCAGAAGTCAAATCACATAACTGTCCGTGCAATAATTTTAGTTGAATGTATGCAACTGTTGGAGTGTAGTGGCCATGGTATTCACCATCTCTCTCCCACTACCTCCCCTTAACACATTGGCGTAGACATACGAGCTGGTCTCGTTCCTTACTTGTAATTTTTTAAACCTATGAATCGGAATAGAAATTTGTGTTTTTAAATGGATTTATGGTCTGTTTTCATCAAAATACTGTTTTCATTCAGTTTTTAGAGTCGCATTGGCACACATACAGTAGACATAAGAAAAAGTAGCAAAATCAGTATTGACCATGTGCAACTCACAAAGAATTAACCGATCCCGTCAACTTCCAAGCAAGACTGCCACCGTTTATTTTACTTGGACCCTCCCACCAACGTTGCCACAGACCGGTTAACTCATTGTGAGTTGCACGACTGGTCAGTTTCGGTCGTGTGCGGGAATCGAACCCATGAACATCGTATCCACACCTGGCCACATGCAACTCAGCTAACACAACCAAGGGCCTAGCGGCGATATTAAGGTTTTTCAGCCAGTCCGCGCCCCTAGCTGATAGAACTGTAGTCGCCCACGGATACATATTTTGCTGCTAGAGTGCAGCACCAATCAAATCCCGTTATAGGCTATTGCGAATAGAATAAAATTACTACCTTAATGGGTTAATGCCAGGCATCGTGAACAGACCTGTAGCATAATGCAGCCTTATGTGAATTTGGCTGTGCGTTTTCTGACACCATTCCAATTGTACACTGACAATAAATATTTTATTGATTGAAACATTGAAACTACGTTACATTACTTGCTTGATCTGACAAGCAGCACAGTAAAATGTTTTTTTTACCTGTTTTTAAAAGCTGGACTCCCTGAAATCTTACTATCTTTTCTCATCACCCAATTAAGAGTTGCATACAAAACCCTAGCAGCAAAGTTGCCCAGCCAAAACATAAGGAATATTTCTGAAGCTGTAGTTCAACAATTGTTCAACTAGGTGCTACCCAACTTTTGGGTATTTTAATTTGATATTGTGCAAAAATTCTACCTTTGATTTTTAAAATAACGTATGTTTCTTTCCCAAGTGACCAGTATGGCGATTACAACCTATCCAGTAATCTATCTTGCTTAAAATGTCTTCTAATTTAGGTGAAAGAAAAAAATTAAGGAAGTGTCTTACTTAACTATTACCAGTCATAGGTTCTCACCACACAACATTTACTGAAGTAATTTTCTCTAAACATCAGTAAAGTTGATTCTGCATCTTTGCAGATTGGTCGGAAGAACAACTGCACTTTCTGTGGTGTGTTCAGACGTCAGGCGTTGGACCGGGGGGCTGCGTTGCTGGGTGTGGATGCCGTAGCCACCGGTCACAATGCTGATGATTTGGCAGAAACTGTCCTCATGAACATCTTGCGAGGCGACATCGCTAGACTACAGAGGTGCACGGCCATTATCACAGTGAGTGCTGGGTAAACCCCCCTTGCTGGGGAGTCTTTCTTATCAACTTTAGCGTATTTATTTATCTCCTGCTGTATTAATTAGCTACCCAAAATGTTTTAGGATCCAGCAGATTTACTCTGTATTATCCTCAGTAGAAGCCATTAATTATTGCAATGTAACCATAGCGAAATACCAAATAAAATGATAACATAAAGGTTTTTATGCAATATTTTAGTAGGTAGTAATGCTGTCTTAAAAAAACACCAAACATTTATTAAATTCGTTTACATACCCAAAAGATCATAATACCATGGGTTACCCATTGGAGGTGTAATACTAAGTATATGTTTTTATCTATGTGTTATGAAATTGTTTTGTTTTAAAAATGTATGCAATCCATTCCCTCCACTAGAGGGTCAACGATAAAGAGGATGGTAAATGGTAAATTCAATCTTGCAACTTTTACATGTAAAAATTGATATAGGCCTATTTCCTATATGGTCTAAACACACTAAGCATCTTGAATTAAAACTTAACAAAGCTCTCTATGTCACTTTAATTCTATCTAAGGATGTTGATGGAAAAAACTCAAAAACTGGTATATATTTCCTATTTATATTAAAATATAACTTAGTTTCTGGTGGAGAATGTTGGGGAAATGCTGTAGGAAGTAAAAGAATATTTCTTATTCAAAAATAAATTATTAGAGTGATTTCAAAAATCTGTCCAAGGACTCCCTATTCAAATTTTGTTTAACAAATTCTTCAAATTTTACCTGTGTCCTCCATATATATATTAATATTTCATATATTATTGTTTGTAAAAACACATTTACAAAAATTATAGGAGAGGTAAACCAATAGCCATTATATTTTTAGAACAAGCAACTCTGTGTTACAGTATCTCCTATATGCCTACATAAAACTGCAATGTTTGAAAACAGTACATTTTATATGGGCCTTCGCTTGTGTAATAAACTTCCCTTTTTATTAAAGAGGAAGTCTCATTTAAGGAGTATCGGGCTCAGAATGTTATCGCTTCTAATGAAAAATTGTTTTTAAAGTGTAGACAGATTTTTGGTTATGTAAGCTAAAGTACCTAAAGTTTGTATTTGTATTTTCTTTTTTGATGTTAACATGTTCAGGTTTTGATTGTTTGGCAGTATCTATAATATTATAAAGAAGAGGTGGTTTCTGTCTGTCTGATGTTCCGGGTAAACGCAAAAGCTACTGAACCGACCCGGCTAAAACTTAACACAAAGGTAGATCTTGAACCCATGCAACACATAGGCCTATTCACTTTCTTAAAATCCCCTCGGGCTACACCGTGAGAGCGTCCTAAGTTTCAATGTTTACATTTCAGAAGGAAGTAAACATTCAGAAACTGTAATGCGAACAGCTGTGGACACTTGCCAATTGACAGCTTAAAAAGCATAAGCAAGATCAGCTGTTTAAAGCTAACTTACCTTTCTAACCCGTGCAAAGAATGGGTACATTCTACTAGTTAGTTATAATAACTAGACAATTCACCTGCCTACTATACTTGCAGGTTTAACTTACTCATAAGGTATTATTATGATATATGGAAAAAAGTATAATAAAAATAAAAATTTGGTTGATAATTCAAAAGGATTAACAGATTCGGATATTTACACCAATTTAAAATTTAGAATAATACAGAGGCTAGAACATAGGTAAATAAAATGAAAACTGCCTTAAAATAATACTTTATATACAGGTACGTAGATCCCGTTGTGTAATCAGCCACTCTTTGATATAGCCTGCAAAAAGAGTTTTGGTTCTGCCTCAGCAGCAGTCAGATTTATAATTTTAGCGAATTTCCCCTGTAGGGAAGAAGCTATTACCGTAGGTGGCATGGTAAGACTTAAGCCCGAGATCATGATAACTCTTCGTTTTGAGGTCCCCAGATGCCAAAAACACTATTCGTTCAAATTTATATATATATATGTCCGTTACCGCGATAACTTTTGAAAGGAACACCCGATTTTCATGAAATTTGGCACAAATGTGGAGAGTAGCATTTATGACTTTAAGTTCGAAAGCCAGATCGATCGCACTAAGGGAAGGGGGTTTTATGGGGGTTTACAATTTTCCAGAAATCGGTTTTTTGCTAATTTGACCCCAAAATATTAAAAACACTCAATTTTGGTTATAACCATTTTATAGAGCTTAAAAAAACAAATAATTTACTATTTTGAATCATTAACCTAGGTTAAGCGGTTGCGGAGAAAATCCAAAAAAACGTGTCCCATATTAATTTATGGGAAAAAGGTTTTTAGATTTTTCTCAGATAGTTTGACTAAAAACTTCACATTTCTGTTTATTAATGTGTTTAGCTCAACAAAACAAACATTTTGGTGTTTTAATCGTTGTTCTACGTCCAACCGTTGCAGAGATATTCAAAGTGCTAAACACAGTACGTTGTCCAATGTTATCCTTATGGAGATATATAAAATTCTATATCGTGATTATTTTTGAATGTATATTGATGAAGGGCCATTCCATGCCAAATCATCCAGGGGCTGACACCCATGGTGTCAGATTTTAATAAAAATTTGTATATATTAAGTGTGTACAAAAATAAGAAAAAATGCAAAGTTTCACCAAATTCCATTAAGTAGTTTCAGAATTATAGTCGTTTAAAGTTTTAGAAAAATGTAATTTCCAATGGCAGTATGAGCGGGAAATCAGTTTGTATGTTTCCACGTTTTTCTAAATAAAATTTATATTTATGTAGCTAGAGGCTTCAAACTTTATGAATTTGTCATAAATTTAATGGAGAATCAGATTATACTATAAGTGTTGGCATTATAACTTTTCATCATTGTTTAAAAAATCGTATAACACAAAAATTATAGTTTTTTTCAAATTGTGACGTTTATGTAAAAAACAATCTTTGGCTAAAATCTCTCTCCAGATACCCTAATACAACCATATATCACTGAAAAGAGCATAACATTTCCTTTTAAATGGTGAAATAATATTTGTGGGTTTACGTGTTCTAAAAGTTTTATTACAATGTAAAGTTAATAAATAAATTTTTGAATAGCGGAAAAGGTATTTTCATTGACAAAGACAGAGTTTGTGGTAAGGATGTTAGAAAGTCAATAATATCTTATAAAATATAGGACTATGGAGCTAGAATCATATGTAATACAATTTGCATGGCATATTTTGTAATAACATAAGGCTTACTGTTGGATATAACACATTTACAACAAATAATTTTGTACAGTATGATGTCATTTTGAATTTAAATGTATACCCTTGTTAGCCTACGTATTACTGGAGAGCTGCATGTCAGTCTCAAAAGGTGAAATAATATTTGCAAGTTGTAGCATTACAAGAGTTTTAATACAATATAAAAATATGAAATGATTTGATGAAGTTTTGGTCTTAATGGATTTCGCTGAGAATTATAATTTTGTTCTTCAAAATTAAATACAGTCATACCACTGGAGCCATTTAAGTTGTTCAGTTCAGTAATATATTCTAAAAGTGGAGATGGTACCTTAAAACACCATTGTGGTACTAGAAACATCATAGTGTTTCATTTCTGATGACCTAAGACACGATGTACCATTTGTCTTCTCTGTCCAAGAAAAAACGATTGATTTAATTAAGCTGACATTTCCATCAGTTGGCAGAGTGGAATACATTACTGATGGGTGCAGTGCACAGTATAAAAATTTCAATACCATGATGAATTTGTCATGAAAAAATGTTCAACTTAAAGGAAGTCATGGAAAATTTTCATGGAAGTTATGGAAGGTCTTTTCATGCAACAAGTCATGGAAAAACTGTATGTGACGGAATCGGGGGCAAGACAAAAGAACTAATACAGAGAAACCTCCAAAGTTCAAAAGCAAGTGAACGGATTGTAAATGCTTGGCAAATGTTCACACTTTGTCATAATCTGTTTTCAAAAATAAAATTTTTCTTTTTGAGTGAAGAAGATATTGAAAATATCAGAATAACCCAAAGTAGTCGTTTTGAATCTGGGCAAAGCATAACTGGAACAAGAAGTTTTAATTTTTTTCCAGCCTGCATCGTCAGAAGAAATCATAGCAAAAAGAGTGAGCTCAGGCTCTGTTATCTGTTTAACACTTTCGCTGCTGCAAACATGTTTAAACATGAAATTTGCATAAGTTTCTATGTTAAGAAAAAAAAACCGATCGGGGCCCACAGCAGCCAACGTGTTAAAAAAAAACATGTTTAACCCATCAGGACCAATGATTGAACCTAACCTCCGTTCCTTTGTTGCCTGGGTTTATGAAAGCAACTGGTGGATTGGAATGGTTCAGCAAATTAATGAGGAAGAAGGATAATATCCTCTTTATGCAATCCTCATGGTACAGCTGAAAACTTTTATTGGCCTCAAAAAGAAGAAAACTGTCCCGTACCACCACCTCATCTCCTTTGTAAAGTAAAACCTCCAGTGGTAACGTCACAATGGGATTGAACTTGTAAGATTGATTCTGACTCTCAAAAATAAATTAACACAGCCTGGGACAACTTTAAAATATCACTATAGACGGTCATCAGTTTTAAGTTTCAGTGATTGTGTTTACTTACATTTCAAGTTACTTTCGAACCAAGCCAAGACCTTTAAAAACTATTTAACAATTTTTAACTTTTAACACAATTTGAAGATATACTATCATTTTGTACAACAGAAGAATTTTCCCACGAAAATCTGGATAAGAAGTAAGTAAACCAGTGCAGTAACTAAATGAAATGTAAATATTGTATATTTTGTGTAGGTATCATAAATTCACGAGGTTGTTTAATGTAAGCTAAATCAGTACACCCTCAGTATTGAGGTAAAAAAAGGAGCACTTAAGCCATGTCATTTCATATTTTTATATTGTATTAAAACTCTTGTAATGCTACAACTTGCAATTATTATTTCACCTTTTGAGACTGACATGCAGCTCTCCAGTAATACGTAGGCTAACAAGGGTATACATTTAAATTCAAAATGACATCATACTGTACAAAATTATTTGTTGTAAATGTGTTATATCCAACAGTAAGCCTTATGTTATTACAAAATATGCCATGCAAATTGTATTACATATGATTTTAGCTCCATAGTCCTATATTTTATAAGATATTATTGACTTTCTAACATCCTTACCACAAACTCTGTCTTTGTCAATGAAAATACCTTTTCCGCTATTCAAAAATTTATTTATTAACTTTACATTGTAATAAAACTTTTAGAACACGTAAACCCACAAATATTATTTCACCATTTAAAAGGAAATGTTATGCTCTTTTCAGTGATATATGGTTGTATTAGGGTATCTGGAGAGAGATTTTAGCCAAAGATTGTTTTTTACATAAACGTCACAATTTGAAAAAAAACTATAATTTTTGTGTTATACGATTTTTTAAACAATGATGAAAAGTTATAATGCCAACACTTATAGTATAATCTGATTCTCCATTAAATTTATGACAAATTCATAAAGTTTGAAGCCTCTAGCTACATAAATATAAATTTTATTTAGAAAAACGTGGAAACATACAAACTGATTTCCCGCTCATACTGCCATTGGAAATTACATTTTTCTAAAACTTTAAACGACTATAATTCTGAAACTACTTAATGGAATTTGGTGAAACTTTGCATTTTTTCTTATTTTTGTACACACTTAATGTATACAAAATTTCATAAAAATCTGAGAACTTGGGTGTCAAATTGTAATTTGGCTGGATGATTTGACATGGAATGGCCCTGAAACTTGGTAAGTGGCGTCAACTAGTTGTGGTATATTGATGTTAGCACAAAAAATAAGTTTTTTGTTGACAGTCCCTGTAGCAGCAAACCTGCATACTTGCCCCCCATGTTATTCATATGGGGAATAAGTAAAGTTGTATATCTCCCTTAATTATGAACCTAAATTAAGAGAACTTGGTATGTAGCTTCACCTGGAAAATTGCAAAAAAAATATTACTTATCTTCCTCGTTGCACCAAACCTGCGTCCTCAACCCTAATGTTATTCTTATGGAGAATAAATAAAATGCTATATATCAAATATTTATGGATGTATTTTTGTGAAACTTGGTAAGCAGCTCTATTTAGTAGTGAGTCACATATATATGCATTGGAAATTCGCTGAGTACGCAGGTTTGCTGCGACGGGGGTATTAATGTTATGATATCTAGTTTTACTTGTGCAACTGTTATAAAATTACAGAGAGGTCAATGAGCTAGTCAATATGGGGTCAATGAGGTCAATATGGAAATTCAAATGAATAAATAGCCAATTAACTCTGTAGCGATTGGCTACATGGTTCTCATGAGAAATCGGGTACTAAGACTATATCTTGTGCGACATAAGTACTAACACGAAAGACATCTATCTACTTGTAAAGTTTGATTGTGTAGGAAAAGCCTGCTAATCTGGCATCCAATGGTCCAAAGGTCCAATGGATTTCAATAATTCGGAGTCGAGGTCAAAGGGTTATAAAAAAAGTTTGTTCACTGTACTTAAGCCTTCTGGGCGCGATCAGTAGAGTTCGCAGGCAATCGGCAGGAGTACTGTACTGTATGTTAAAAAAAATAATAGGGCTACTAACTGTAAATCTATTTATGTTTGAAATGTGAAATGTTTTGTTTTTAACATTTTCCATCACTAAGGAAATCAGAGAAAGCACAATAAAACACGGAATAAGGCCCGCTAACCAATGATTTCCTTTTGATTCTCTATTTTTAGTGGTATTTCTGCTTTCTCGTAATAACAGCTATTTTTAGACGGCGCTCAGTAATCCGGCATTTTTGGTAATCCGGCTCTGCCAAAGTCCCGAACGTTCTGGATTAGCGAGCTACTTACTCAGAATCAGAAATATCTTTATTCATTGCTGCATACATATACAGACAGAATAGTGTCAGTTACAAAAAATAAAAACTTAAAGACTGAAAGGCAGAAATAAATAGTTGTTTCTGGTACAAACAATAAATACTAAAGCTTAATAAAACATATGATAAGTAAAATAAATAATTCTAAATCTTTTCCAATTCCATGTAGCAGTTACTGTAGCTTGTTGAACAATGTCTAGTAAATCCTTGTATATTTAGAGTTTTTATTTTTTCCAGGCAAGTGAAGGAGCAATCCCAAGAGTGAAGCCATTAAAATACTCATATGAGAAGGAAATAGTAATGTATGCTTATTTCAAAAAGTTAGTTTACTTTTCAACAGAATGTGTATTTGCACCCAACGCTTACAGGGGGCATGCAAGGGCATTTCTCAAGGATTTAGAGAAAATCCGACCTTCAGTTATAATGGATATTATACATTCTGGTAAGTTTCAATTGATAAATTCCGATTTTACAAGGTTATAGTAAATTAAATTAACTAAAATTATAATTTTATAAGTAATCACTAAAAACCCAGCAAGCCCCAAGCAAGGCCTACGACTACCACCTCCTTGTGTGGTATCTGTTGGTCCAAGTTATTCAATATGATTTATTTTGTAATAATTGTTGTTATGACCTGACCACTAAATCTCTTCTTGTTTGATCACTTTGGAACGGCATTATTGAGTAGTTGTTGCAAAAGTATAAATATAAAACAAATACCTACCAACTAAGTTTATAAAACACTTTAATATAGCCTATCAAATATCAAATTAACAGATTAATCAAAATATAAATGTTTTTAGTGCCACTCACTCCTAAAAGTTATGGAAATTCTGTTTGCATAAAACATCAGTGCAAACTCTCACTATACTTTTGATTAAATATAGCAACTGTACTTTACCAGTTATAACTGTTATCATTTAACACATACCCATCAGTATCCCAGAAGATCCTTAGAAGCAAAGAAGTTTTTAAAAATATGAGATCAGTTTAAAAATATTAAAGGTGCGTTTACATATAAGTTGCCAACAAATTTTATCAACAATGTTGATAACACCGATTTCAATGGAGTAAAACCAAATGTTGCCAACAAATTATTGTTATTCTAAAGAATGTTGTCTTGCTGGCAACTCTGGTGTAAATGCACTCTAAGAACAGGTAGGTCTATACACTCGGGGATAACTGGTTAGTCTTTTAGCAAGAAGTGGACCACAATTATTGACTAGCAGCTAAAAAAAGGCTGCTCCACTGGAAGTGGAGACATTTCCTATGTGAGCATTGCCAGTGTAAAACTTTTAAATCACACCGAGCGCTACCCGTGGCAAATTTAAAATCACAGCGCCGTCTACGGCTTGTTGAATTGTAACTTTTACTTTGTTCGATTCACAGAAAAAACGATTTTGTTGCAAAAACAAAAAAATTGTTGCAACAACAAAATACTTTGGTTGAAATACGGACAACATCAATATTTGTTGATATAACCAAATTATTTTGTTGAAAGTTATTTGGTTATAGCAACAACATTGTTGTTTATCCTAACAAAAAAATATATTGTTGAATAAACAAAATGTTTGGTTGGTACGATGACTTAACTACAGCTAATAAAGTTTTAGATATGATATTATATTACCATTGGCATAATTAGGCATTTTTCTATTTAAGCTTTAGAAAAATACCAGTACAAAATATTTTGTTGGGAGGACAAAATATTTGAACAATTCCATTTTGTTGTTACGAGCAAATGGTTTTGTTACTACTAACAATATATTTTGTTTCCTCAACAAAATAAATATTACACAAAAGTATTTGGTTGCAACAACAACCAAATACGCTTTTTTCTTTGTACGCTATGGCAGTCTAATGGATATGGCACAGGATTCACGATCATGCGGGCCCTGGTTGAATTCTACCTTTTCGTGTTTAATTTTTGATGTACAGTAAAACCTCGATCAACCGTCACTCTTTAAACCGTCACTCTCTGTTATCCGTCGTGCGTCTATGAGAATATTACTGTTTATTTGCGCCGTACGGCTGTGTCTGAGCGTCTGTATGTGCTATTATATTATTTTAAATAACATAAATATGTATGTAGTGGGAAGTATTATACTTTTGTACACAGTTTATTTTAATTTATCTGCCAAACATTTTAAAATTTAGTTACTGTACACGTTTATATTATGATGTTTCTATTATCCGTCTATTCAGTTATCCCCCACAGTCCCGGTCCCGAAGGTGACGGTTAATAGAGGTTCCACTGTACCATTTTTTGTTATATTTTACACAAACCCATTTTTATAATTTGTCACAAAGAAAAGAGCCGCCATACAGCACTCTGCGGAGTTAGGTTGGGTTAGTTTACTACAATTTTTCGTAAATGTAGTGTAATTTTGTGGAGTATAAGTAGGTTTCTTCTGTTTAAATTTGAAAAGACTACATTTCACTGGTAATTTAAGACACACATTGTTTTCTCATAATAAAGCATCTGTTGCGGATAGTTCGTTAGTCATCGGACGAGTTCGGCTTCCTTCAGGTGGCAAAGTCTCCACTTCCAGTGGAGCAGACTTTTTTAGCTGCTAGTCAATTATTGTTTCAAAGGAAATCAAGAAATCATTACCATGGTTATTCACTAGTGTCTAGGAAGCCTCTAGCAAATGGAAACCAAACGTGGACCTGTAAATGCAACTAAACAGAACCTGATCAAACAAATATAATGCTAGAACTGGTTATAGCTTATTTCAGCTATGATAAAGCTAACCAAACCAAACTAATTAGGGGTAAGTGGCAAAATAAATAAGTTCAGGTGGTTGGTTCGTGAGTTTGTCGTGGGTAGTTATTACGTTAAGTAGCGTTGAGTTAGGCAAGGTTTATAAGACCTTGTGGTCTGGAATGGAATGCCTGTAAATGTATGCCAGGCATTCCAACCACACCCGTAAATATTTTTTCTGTTTCCAAATAAATAATCTAATGTATAACTAATTACCTAATATACATGAACTAAGCTAAGTAAAAGGATCATTAATGATTTTCTCATTTGAAAAAAGTATAATTGACGCCGGATATCGAACCTGCGAGAGTGAGTTCAGTGTGCCAGTACGCTAACCACTTAGCCACCACATAAATTGAGGAGGGAAAATACTGGACACAAAACAACAATCGACTGAACAGTACATTCTTGTGGCGCTGGAATGAAACTGAGATGAGCCTCACAGGTCAACATGTCAATATGCTAAGACGTTCCTAGACGTCACTGCATCTAGGAATTTAAGTTTGATCGTTGCTATACACATTTAAGAGTAAGCGTGCTCATTGGGCATTATATTATTGGTCATTTCATTCAGGGCATTCTTCATGCCAAAAATATCGATGTAGACTAAGATAATAAAGACATTGTATTTTCATGGTTGGGGAAAGTGTGAGCTCTTTTTAAGAAGTCAAAATTTAGCTCTAGTCTTTTATAATGTAATAAATTGTTCCAGATTAGAGTTTTAAAGAATAAAGGAGGTTTTTGCGAGTATTCTGTTTTAGATTAGTAGGAGTCTTTCACCTGGATATAGGCCAACCACCTGTGTATTTAACAGAATTTCTCAACCTTAAAAAAAACATTGAGCTTATTGGTTAGTTATTACTTTATCACCTCCACCGGAGTATCATTAAGATATTAAAACATTTTACCGGCTGAATGTTTGTTCATTCTATCGAAAGATCTGCGGCAACGTTTACATCACCTGTTTCACATTACTGCCACCAGACTCAGTTTAAAACTGTCCTACTATGATTGAGATTGTGTGTTTGATATCATCACGTTTGAACGCCGGAGAAATTTTTGCTGCAGTTGAAAAAGTATTTTATAAACCACCTTGATTATTTTTCATGAAAAATTACTATTACATTGAATCTATTTATTTTGAAATCTATAGTCGTGGTTGGTGTGTGGGATTGGCTTGGGTACTTATTTTTACTTTACTGGCCTAGTAATGGTTTTCTGATACACCGCTGGTACTTTCCATTCTGAAAACGGGTGACTGGTATTTTCATAAAATATCATTTTTGACATCAGTACATTGCTATCATGCTTTTTCCCAGTTTATAGACTACAATTTTTGTTTAGATATAGATTTAATCAATTTTGTATGGCTGTTATTCACTCAATGGGCATAGTATTTACTAAAAACTTTATTAGGTACAATTTCCCTTGACAAATTTATAGCTTCGGGGAGAACTATCACGGGAGCACTCTCTGGCAGATTTAAAATAGTCATCATGTTACAAGATTCCTAATAGGATGTTGATACTTTTAAAGCTCAATAGTAGCCTCAATAGTAATTCATAAAGTAGCCTGATTTGAAGCAAGAATCCTTTTGTGGAGTGCAGGATTAAGTGGAGTCCTCTTATTTAAAATATATCACTTAGTATAGTGTTGAGGACATCGTCGATTCTCAAGTCCGCTCACAAATGTATTGGAAATAAAAATGAAACAACATAAACAAAAATCAGTGATTTCATTATAAATAAACACTTACAATTGCGGCCAGCAAAACTGGCGGTTGAGTGATTTTTCGACATTGCTACTTATGGATTTAGAGATGAGAAGGAAGGTCAAGATTTGTTTACCTCAGCACACAAAATGACAGCACTGGCTGTGCAGCCAATACGTGTTAGGTCATTGTAATCAGCAGTAAGTTAAAACTAGTTTACTATTTGATAGAAATAGTAAACAAATCGTTGTTTACATTCTTCTGTATTTCTGTAGTTATTTATAGTTTCTGATGTATTTTTAGGGAATTTCGGGGTTTGATTAATAATAAATGAGCAGGATCAATCTGGGCATTCCACATCATTGCCCGGAGATATAATTAGTCCAGCAAAGAATATCAGAACCACAGTAAAACAAGAATTAAAGGGGTTTTTTTGCATTCAATAGCTGTTGTTTTAAAACTGTAAGGAACTTGTAAAATCAACACAAAATAAAAGACGAATACATTACTCAATCAAAGTTTGAAGTAAACATCATCATTTATTTTTTAAAGATAATGATTTTTTCACACAAAACATTAATAGATGAACTAAGGAAAGTAACATTTTGTTTCACGTAAAAATTCGACAAGGCTTATTTATTTGGTATTTATTATCAGGTTTACAATCCAAAAATACGTAACCAGTGCACATATTTTCATAACACGACTTTGCATGCCCACTACTTATGCATGCCCACTACTTATGCATGTTCAACACGACTATGCATGCCCACTACTTATGCATGTTTAACACGACTATGCATGCCCACTACTTATGCATATTTAACACGACTATGCATGCCCACTACTTATGCATATTTATATATTTTTGTATTACAAGTTTAAATAAATTTAATTCTTGGAAAAGATGAGCATGCCAGTGCCTATATTGCAAAAATATTTATTTCATGGCCAGTGACAACCTCAAGTACGGCCAGAAGCGATGTGTACATTGATCAGCTGGCACTGTAAATCTGGCAAATAACACAAAACCACTCACCCGCCCGACCCTAGACAAGATTATATTGCCTGGATGTCTTTGGTTCCAGGTGAGAAGCTAGCTGTTCGTGAGGGTGTGAAGCTGCCGGACCGAGGGACCTGCACGCGGTGTGGCTACGTGTCCAGCCAACCCGTGTGCAAGGCCTGTACGCTGCTGGAGGGGCTCAACAAAGGGATGCCCAAGCTGGGGATCGGCAAGACTAGTCACGCCAAGAGGGTTATGAATCTCAAGAGTATAGCTACTGACTTTTAGTTGATTCAACGTAAATTTGAGCATTGATAGTAGGTAACTAGCCTAACTATTTTGTTTTTTTTGTATTTTGTAGTGGTTAGGTTGGGTTTGTCTGTAATTTTGTTAAACATATTTATTTTTTACTTGCGGTAATAATTTTGGTGGTTGCATATAATATTTGGCTTGAACCATCTAATTCTGTTATTCTGGAACTCGTCAAAACTTACACAACACACGGACACATCATGAACACTAATAAAAATAATAGTTCTGGAATCGTTTTGACGAGTTCCAGAACAACAGAAATTAGGTGAGTGGAGCCCAATATTACATCCGACAATGGAATACATCTTACCCATAAACATATCGATCAGAAATAGAATAATTTTGGTTTTAGCCATTATAAAGTGGCCTGGTTGGCCATCATTACAAATAATAACTGATCCGACTTTGGTTTCAGCTGACAAGGTTTCAGCTTTTTTGGTAAAAAAATACTTGGCCTAGTTTGGACCCAGCTGCTATTGGTCATTGGGCTATTAATTAATGACCTGCCTAAAGAATCAGCTAGTATTAGTCAGTAACAAGACCATAAAAGGCATCTCACCCATTCTACACTCATAATTCATTCATATTCGCCATAAAATATGCTCTTGAGGCATTGGCGTCTTACTCAGGGAATTAGGGATCAACAAACCTTAACTAACCACTGAGAAAATTGTAGTAAATATGCAAACAATTTGTATTAAAATATTATTTGTGTACTGTCAATGCTGGATTTTGACAACGGCTGTGATATTAATAATATTTAAAAGTTTTAGTTGTTTAAACATTTTTAGATCTACAAATGTTTATCAGCAGATTTTTTTTATTTGAGGAGGAGAGCACAGAGGATGGATGGAATAGTTAAGTAACCAAACTTATATTTTTTTTAAACCCTACCAAGTATGAAGTAAAGAATGTGGGGTAATTACCTTATTTGTAAGAGGGTTTTATTTCTATGGAATTGGTTTGTTACTAAATAATATTTATGATTAATTAATTGTAAACAAAATATTTGGAACTTATGAATGCCCCAAAATAACCAATTGCAACTGTATTGTTGAAGTAATAATACTTAAGTATTGAGTTAAATTATGAAATTATTTTATAGTCTACTTAATTTGTTATATTATATTTTTCCAATAAGTTATACACAATTTCAATCCTTGTATGCAGATTGCAGATGATTTGGAATAAAGAATTTATTTTATAAATTATTTTAGCTTTTGATTAACCTGGTGTGGCTGAATGAAAATTAAAATACTCCCTTCATGAAACAAGTTTTGAAGGTCCTGATCTCTTTGTGGTGTATTTATAAAGGAGCTCCGCCTTTTACATATGTTCTCTCCTAACTAACTGTAGATCATTGGGTGTGGTGGGCTGGGTTTTGATGAATAGTTTTAACGAATTTCCCCTTCAGCGATGAAACTATTATATGAATGATTTAGGGGTTTTTACTTATCAACTATTAGAATCTCACATTCACGTGGGACCTTTCTTCAGCCTAAGCAAACCAAACTACAGGAACAGACATGCAAGCGTTTCTATTATCTGATTATGCGCCTATTCAAATTATTGCTGTGCGATTGTCCACAAAGGTTTTTTGCATTTCAATGCCTTGCCGCAATGCCCTGCACATGAATAGACCCAGATTTGTCCCTCTTTCTGCAGGTGTTGATTCTGTATTCATTTCAGCAATAACCCAATTGTTATTTAAACCACCTCAATTAACCTAGCCGCTCTGTCCTAGCCTGCAGTTGCCGCAATGTCGCTCATTATTTGTAGGGGTTTTGAGCCTTTTCAGTTATATTGTCATGCCACTGCCCCGGTATTGATAAAGTACAGTCCCGAATATCTGAGTCCCTCCCAAAGAATCCTCCAAGTTAACCGATTTAGTCACCAGAATATTAATCAATAAAATAAAGCTCTTAAAATCAGGGTAATCATGGTAATAAGTTTATCTGTGGCAAGGTAGAGCTCTAAGATTCTTTACTGGCTGTTGGGAGTTGTGAATATGAGGATGACCGATAATATGAACATAGCTATGTATATAGTACTTTAGAAATTATCAGTTTTTCTCCTTCACCTTCCCCTTCCTGGTTCTTGGGTATCAGGTTCGTTTGTCCGTAATCGTCTCGCTCACCTCTCAGTTTCAGTTGTATCTGCAGTTACACTAATCATGGTTGTGTAATTTATGCCTTTTCTCCCAATAACCTATGTACATTTTTAACTGGTTGTTTTGTTGTGTTAAGACCAACAGAACTTGATATCCACATTATCCGAGCATTTCCTCGTCCAAGGTAGTCTCGGTCACAATTTGATATTCACAACTCTACTGTACTTTTTTATTCAGAGTCTTTGACATTTAGTTTATTCATAATGTACTAAGTAGATGTCTAGAGGAAGGAATATCCCGTTGCAAATCTCAATCCTGATAGTAAAACACCTTAAACATATCAGGGGAAATTAACCAAACAATTACTTCTGAAACATTTAATTCCATAATGAATTTCATTCACTAACAGTAATTATAATTTGATACTTCAAATAATAATAACAATTTTATAGATCAATTTAAATAATCAATATTTTACATATTAGTCTAGTAAGATTTAACTATTGGAATACACGAGTGCACCATTTGCATTTCATCCGCCTCACAGCAAGAACATTAAAGCTCATTCTTAAACAATTACACTATTGATCCCATGAAGTGAGATGTTAGTGCGAGAGAAGCACTGAGATGGTGTTCATCTCACGAGCCTCTCGCCTCACTAACCGTTATATTGCCGAGAAGTAATATTTACACTGCTTAATTATTCTTTACTGTTTATGAAAAACTAAAATGTTATTACCTTGCAGCTATAACTTAATTGATCCCTAATATTTTCTTTACTTATTTGTAACTGCTCCTAAAATACTCTTTTGATAAATGCTTGGTAAAACTTAAAACTTATTACTTATTACTTATTTTAAAGCATTTTTATTTTTTATTTATTACACGGTTTGTTATTCGTAGAGTGAAGAAACATAACAGATAACCTCAAATCCAAGATATTTGTGTGAGTCGTTTCTAAAAATGTTAACAAAATTTTTTAATATATCAAGAATTATTTTACGTTTTCAGTTTAATCCTACTCAGATAGTTATCATAATTTATGTCTACTGGAAGAAAAATAATTGAAAAGTCTTAACATTATCTTTCGTCTTGTTAAAAGTAATTATTATCTCTCTGGCAATATAACTGAGGTAACAATAAAGTATATAGAAAGTGCAATACAGTTATTTATCCAGATTTGCTCTGTTTGAATAAGTACAGAGTTTAAGTAAACCTGTGCAAGTCTCTGCAGATAAAATAGCTACTTACTTCTATTATAACTTACAAAATAAGGAACATTATAATATAAAGTATATTTTTATGGACAAGAATAACTAATGTTTAGTTATCAAGATAAACATCTCAGTTCAAATACAAATCTAAAAGGGTTTTAGGGTATTATAAAGAAAGATAAGCCTTCTATGATGTAAAGTTTCAAAGCAAACCGTGAAATACAGAACCAATTTTCTTGGCTTTTAAAGTTTTAGTTTAAAAATCGTATGTTTTTACCAAAAGAGCAACCGATCTAACACAGTACACTAGTTGTTGTATGCCACCTTAACAAATAACATAAATATAAATTTTACTTTTAGAAGTCACGACAGCAATAGATTTGTATTATTCAAAATCAAACTTTGAGATTAAATTATATTTACTTTACTTACCATTGTACAAAATTGTTTCAGTGGGGAAAATTTACGTGTTACTTTGACTCCCCTCTACTCAACGTATAATTTAATAAATTTTACCAGTATTTTGCACCTATTTATATGTTTGACTTTGGTCTTCTCTTGTTAACTCTGTTAGTATATCTTTATTTCATATTTAATACTTCAAATACTAATGTCAGATCTAATCATAATTAATAAGCAATTTACACTAGGTCATGGTGTTATTTACAGTGTTGAAGTGATTAACATCCGCTCAATAACAAGAAAATATACATCTTTTAATTACTTTCATGTCAACAGATATTTAATGTTTTAATCAATGTATTTTGATATATTTATGATAAATGAGGCTTAAAATAAGTCTTGGGCTACAACGTGGTACCGTAATGGTAATGTCGTCTAGTTCTACTCTAAAGGGTTCCAGCTAACAGACAGTCACTGATAATCTTGTAGACACGCAACATATAATGCACAACAGAGAGAAATAAAAACTAACATTTAGCTGCAAGTTGTTCATGGTTGCGTGCTTTCAAGGTTCTGCGGCTTTCGTATGATCTGTACAATTTCTCTAAAGTACAAGGAGTTCGGCTATTTTACGAGTAAAACCAAAACTTGAAGATGCTTTATGTCAACTCTTGTTTTCTTAAAAACAACGTTGGTAACTCCGTGTGTTGTTTCTTATAAAAATCAATCCAGGCCCAATTATATTACATTTTTACTGAAGGAACCTGCTAGTTTATAATTGTCGCCAAGTTAGTATTTACAATTTACATACTGAAATTATAATCCCTTGCAAAGAATTAGATAATTCATTTCAATTGTTGTTGTATCTTTTACTGTAAATTCCCGTAACTATCATTAATATTATTCAAACTTTTAACCCAAGCTAATTGTTGCAGAAATAAAAATAAGACATTTGATTACTATAAAGAACCTAGCTTGTGAGCTACCCCCAAATAATAAGAATCAAAATATCCTTGAAGTTAGCATAAAACATCTTCAGTTTTATCTCTTAGCAATACAAAAACCTATTCATCCCTTTGGAATGCAGTTGTTATAAAATACTTATAACTTGTTTTAATAGTTTTGTCTTAATAATTACTGTATATTTTATTCAATTCCTGTTTCAAAGTACATTTGTCAAAGATAAAGCGGCCTTATGAAATGGAAAGTTACCGATGAGCTACTGTTTGAGTTATATTTAAATCATCTTAAAACTATATATGATAATAATTTGTGAGACTTTGATCAGTTATGCAAAATCTAGTAAATGGAAAGAACTAACTACTTTTGTTGTTTGTTAGTTTAACAACAATTCTTATTTTAATATCAACATGAAGATTCATATATAAAACGTACTGCAGTGAAAGGGTTCACTTCATGGAAGTGGTTATACGTTATTTTTATCCTCAAAGTAAAAAATTCATATTTCATACGATTCTTCTAGTTATTATTGAACTGTGATTAAGAAAAGTATATTATCATTAAATTAATAGTCTTATAAAAAATAAAAGTGAGCTATATGTTGTAGTGTTAGCATCCGATAACGTGTATACAACTTATTCGTTAAAGGCAACATTATCAACCTGTCTTGGATCACAATTGTGGTAAAATACAACATTACGAGCTCCCTATTGACTCGATACGACACTTAGCCGATCAAGAGAGGCCGAGAGAGAGAAGTTATATTTTTTATGTTACGGTAGCGGAATCGAGAGAGTTTCCTTTGATAGTGTGATGGAGAGCATGAAGACGGTAATCCTAGAGGTCTCGTCGATGAAGAAATCGGGATCAGGTTTCGAGCCAGACTTTTGCGTCGAAGTATTTTCTGATTATCAGCGTTCACAGCATTGTTGCCAATAAACCAC
Source organism: Allygus modestus (assembly GCA_963675035.1). NCBI lineage: Eukaryota > Metazoa > Arthropoda > Insecta > Hemiptera > Cicadellidae > Allygus > Allygus modestus. The sequence continues at coordinate 2,044,767 of OY776114.1, read as the reverse complement.
AAGACATCCGGTGTTTTGGCGTCAGCGACCTGATTTACTCTAAACAAGTTGTTTATGTTGTCCTTTCCGCTCTGGCTGCTTTCCTTCTCCGAATCGTGATCGGACGCGTAAAGTGTTCCGTCACTGGATATGCTGGAGCGAACCAAGTCGGGGGCGGTCTTGTAGCGGTCGCACTTGGCCGGCGGGAACGACGCGAGCTTCCTCCTGGTCAGGAACCCTCGGGTCGTGAACCCGTCGTTGGAATGTGCCTCGAGCTGGCAGTAGGATTTGTTTAAGAGGTCTGGCTTGGGCTGGCTGTGGTCGATGATGGCTTCGTTGATGTTTCTGCTGTCGTTGAGCTGACTCCGCAGAGTAGAGAGAGTGGAAGAGTTGAACTGAGACGCGGAGTGTTGTTTCCTAGGGTAGAATGTTCTGCCCTCAAACTGCACCTTGTCCAGCCAGTGCCGCTGTCACACCTCCTGCAGGTACTTGAGTGGACACACGCCTTGTCGGTTGTCACCGTTCCTGATCACCACCATTCCATCCAGCTCCTCTCCGATTTGAATAACGATCTGCACAGTTAAATAGACAAATAGGCTAATTATTTTACAATAACTACTTGTATTACAAGGTAGTAGAGTTTCCTAGTGAGAGCATACAAATTACAAACAGATTTATGGCAATATTTTTGCTCACCACCATGGTGGAGCCTGAACTACAGTAACTATATTCGGGAGCAGGAATGATAACAGTTGGACTTCAGCCTATAAAAAGGCTCCACATTGTCACTTTTTCCATTTTCCATAGTTTGGACCCAATCCAACAATCTGTTATCACCTAATAGTTAACTTCACAATTTATAGTGTACTTTTTTAAATGTTGACTTATGTAATTCAAGTTCAATTAAAAAGTTTTTGATGCAAATATAAATTCATATCAAACCGATAGCGAATAACTAATATAGAGTAAGTGGCCATAAATTTGAATATGAAATTTGGATTTGAATATGGTGAAGAGTTGAGCGAATCTGCAGTAGTAATCCTCCATTGGGCAGATTTTGGTAATCATTGTGGTAAGAGCATTTTCAGTTTTACTGATAGGAGCATTGTTCAGATCATGACCTACCTGATCCCGGAGTAGTGTGAGCCCGTTGTCACCATCTGAGACCTGCAGGTTGTACGTGACTTGGAGGGGCTTCTCCCCCACCCCCAGCTTGGTCACATACTTGGAGGGGAAGTAACCAATCCTGCCTAGACACTTGCCCTTCCACCAGTCTTGGTCCGACGTGTCTATAACGGTCACCTTATAACCAGCTCTGGAAAATACACAGGTAAATTAATGAAACTATCAAGATCTTTGTACATATGCATATGTCACATTTTTATATGAATTAATTAAGAAATATATACTTTGTAATTTGTGGGAGGGATCTGGTGTACTGGTTAGAGCAAGAGGCTTTGCTACACAAGATCCTAGCTTCGTTCCCCGCCGTCACCAATGGGACATGTGATGATGCCCCACCGACATTCTAAAACCAGCATGTTCTACTAACTGGCATCAGCTGAGGCACTCACGATCAGCTTTTACCGGTTATGTTCAGGTGCTCATAGACCTTGGTGACACTTGCCGCCAGTGCACTGGGCTGTGCACGCCAAACTCCTTGTCATCCAGCATGTTCTACTAACTGGCATCAGCTGAGGCACACACGATCAGCTTTTACCGGTTATGTTCAGGTGCTCATAGACCTTGGTGACACTTGCCGCCAGTGCACTGGGCTGTGCACGCCAAACTCCTTGTCATCCAGCATGTTCTACTAACTGGCATCAGCTGAGGCACACACGATCAGCTTTTACCGGTTATGTTCAGGTGCTCATAGACCTTGGTGACACTTGCCGCCAGTGCACTGGGCTGTGCACGCCAAACTCTTTGTCATCCAGCATGTTCTACTAACTGGCATCAGCTGAGCCACGCACGATCAGCTTTTACTGGTTATGTTCAGGTGCTCACAGACCTCGATGACACTTGCCGCCAGTGCACTGGGCTGTGCTCGCCAAACTCTTTGTCATCCAGCATGTTCTACTAACTGGCATCAGCTGAGGCACTCATGATCAGCTTTTACCGGTTATGTTCAGGTGCTCATAGACCTCGATGACACTTGCCGCCAGTGCACTGGGCTGTGCACGCCAAACTCTTCGTCATCCAGCATTAGTCTGCATCTGATGAAATACACTACAGTGATGTTTCATTAATTTGGGTTTTGTATGGAGTTAATTATTTTAGTATATTCTTTAAAAAACATTGGTGCTCAATTATCTGGCAAAAACAGTTAGTTATCCAGCATGGCCTTGGTCCCAAACGTGCCAGTTAAAAGAGCTTTACTTTACTGCCCCTGTCTCCAACTTGGAACTGTCAAACATAATATCTATTATTTAGTGAAGTAGCACAGAGGTAATGCCTGTTCTTCACATTAGACCCTTAAAAGTGCCTTGGTAAAAATCCCTCAAAAAATAAAAAATAATATACTTAATGAAACTCCCGGGTTTAAATACTGAGTTTGTAAGGTTTCTCATCTCATTTGCGTAGTTGCAAGAATGGTTCTCTAAAGGGCAGCACTCTACCGTATTTTTGGTTGAGAGGGTTCTACCAAACCCCCCCCCCCCCGTATATCATCAACTTCCCCTTGGTAAAAGTCCCTCAAAAAATAAAAAAATAAATTTAATTAATGAATTGAGTTGAATTTGATTTAGCTGAACAATCAAGTGAGAACATATTTTGTAATAATGTACTTTTAGTTTTTGGAAAACATTGTTGTAGTTATATATGATATAATTGTAAGTCTTATGTATATTACTAAAACATAAATATGTTCCTTCCAATTAGGGACAACACTCGAGTGTACTGAAAAAGTAAACAAAATAAAACTAAAAAACTCATTGTTTCACCCAAATGCAAAAGTATGGTGGGTGCAACTTCTCCTTAATATTTGTACTCTTAAATTTTAACTAATCATTTCCGAACAATACTCTCACATGCCAAACTGTTAAAAATTTAGTTATATATAACAATTACCAACTACATGGTAACCACCATTGCTATGTCTTTATGTCTTTCTTATTCTCGTATCGAGAATGTTACTCTGATAAACATGACCGGGCCTGATGATCATTACACCGGAAAGAATAATAAAGTATTAAATAAATCGTATTTGTGATGCATTCTGTAGAGATATTGATGCATTTTTTTAAACTAACATACACATGATTATATCACCTGACCTGACCTAATAAAATAATTGTTTGCCATACATAAATATTTAAACTTTATGCCAGTGGGGTGAAGCACAGAGGAAATTTTGGACATTTTATAAATTTTGACACATCTAGGAATACTAACATACATACTGGGATATGCAATATGTTGGGGGTTTATCACGAAAATACCATCAATATCCCATGTACATGCATTACAAAATTATCTATGGGGCAATGTTTCACACATGTCAAAAGCACAACCATTAATATAATATATTACATTATTATTATATTTTATAGGAGTGAATGAACATGTTAGGATAGATAGGTATGAGTGTTATCTTATCCTATCCTATACTCTAATATGAGTAAGGTTTGCTTGCTTGCTTGCGACACGGATCTCAAAAACGGCTCCAACGATTTCCTTCAAATGTTCAAAATAACTAATTTCTGGGATAAAAATATGTTCTAGACACGCCTCATCCCCAGGAAAAATCAAATAATGTAAAAAAACTAAAATGTAAAGTTAACAAAACTAACATTGGGCTTATGGAGTTTCAAATCAAAACAAAAGAATTGTAACAGCTGTTCAAAATCAACCAGGGAACTGTCAAAGTAATACTCATGTCAATGTTGTTTATGATTATTAACATGCGGTTTCCTGAGAGCAGAGATTACAAGATTTGAGTGAAGGTTACATATATATAGCAGTCAAATAAATCAAAGGAACATTGAGCTATAAATAACAACTGGAGTGACCTTAAAAATGTAGAAAAGAGGCAAATGAGTTTATACAGATCTAATTAAGAGTAGGGGGAAGTGGTGAAATATGTCTCCAAGTCATCTAAACAAACTGACTGGCCTTCCCCCGAGCAAAGCTCGGCCCCCAGGTACTTATATTTATGAGTGTAGTAAGTGGTGATCTCTTTTGGCTGATTATACCAACTGCAGTCGAGGCAGAGTCAGTATTGTGGGACAGCAAAGCATTATATATATATATATATATATATATATATATATATATATCAATCTTTGTCTTCATCTCCTAAACCTCTTTATCTGATCTTAACCTTACTGGCTCAGCAATATAAATGATTTCCTCAACCTCAAAAATACTAAATACCATACATGAGATCTGCTAGTCCCGTGACAATATTTGCACACACTTCTTACAATGTTGTTGGGTATTTAGAAATTGAATTACCTTATACTTAACTAATATTTCAAACAAAAGGCTTACTTGAGGTCCAGTTCATCGGCATGTCGTGACTTGAAGTTATATAACACAACGTACAGGTTGGTTGGTAAGAGGCGATGAGGCTTCTATAACAAAACAACCACATCAAGTATTTGTATCAATGTTTTGTATATGTATATGTTAAAAATTTAAATTAATCTTGATTTGTTAAATCAAATTTACTATAAATATTATTTACCAGCGTGTTAAAATCAACCTGTTAAAATTTTGAATGTCGTAAAATGGCTTGAAACTCTGACCTGGCCCAAAGAAATATGGAAAAATACAATATTATACAAAAAGGTCTGTTTATGATTAAAATATAACAAAATTAACTAAACTAATTAAAAAAAAACTGTTTTATAACTGAAAAATTTCAAAAATGGCAAAATATTAAATTCATGTTTTTTATCAGTTCACATTTTTCTTTGAACATATTTCAAACCATTCTTTAAAGAGCCATAAATTGCATCCAAAGGGTAATTATATGATTCTGATACAAAAACGTAGTCCATTCAAAATTCCCCAAAAAGTAACCTCGTAGCGCTCACAGATACTAACAGGTTCATCTGCACTGCACCATACTGTCTGTGCTTTCCGTAATCCGATCCCCGAAAACAATATCATAAACTTGTTGAAAATCCATTTGAAATCAATTTATAATTTGAGTAATAGTAAAAATTGTAAAATTCTGGACCATTCTTCTGAGTTCTTTAAAAACTTAGCAAGATAACTCAGCTGTAAATGTATACCATTATATACCAAAAAGTAATTTTAAAACAATACCGATATTAAAATATTTAAGAAGAAGTTCAACACATAACTCTCCGAGAAAGGATTCTATCGTGTCCATGAATATATCAATGAAAAAGAAGATATTGACATCTAACAAATTTATCAATCAAGTGAAAATTGTGATGATAAGAATTTTGGTATGATTTAAAGCCAAGGCAAAGAAGTTGAAAGTGACTGACCGGTGAAGGACAAGGCGAAGTGCTCGCCGAGGACAAGGATTTCTCGTTGTCGTCCGGCAGTTCTACGCTGCTCATCCGCATGTTGCGGGCCGAGAGCAGCCTCCGGTTGTGGACTGGGCTGGACGGAGCTGCAAGTGGGAAACGTCATCACTACGGGGCAAAGGCTTAGTACTATAGTCACAAACAACTACGTTAACGACTACGTTAGTTAAAACAAGACTCTCTGCTATGTTCAATGTGTGTGTGTACTAGAAATGCTTCAGTTTAATACCTAGTGTTCACTTCTTTTCATGGTCATAATTTAGAACAAGTCATGAACAATGATGTCCTGCTATGATTTTTTGCTGGAAGATTTTACCTTTTTTTAAACAAATTGAAAGAAAAGTTAAACTTATATTGTAACATTCACAAAATTTAATTCAGGATTTTTTTCTTTAAAATCTAATAACCATTTTAAGAGATTAAATAATTGTTGTTATTAGAAGTTCTGACTTAAAAAAGGTCAGTCTTGAACTTTACATGAATATTTTACTTTCTTGAAATATTCAAATCGCTGTGCGTTTTAAACCTTAGTTCAGATTAAACACGTGCAACATTTTACCATCAATATGTTGGCATTAGGGTTAAAATCTTGAATAAAGCAAGGTGATATATATATATATATATATATCTGGATCATCACTCTTTCCCCATCACAAATTCCCCTTCAGATCTGCTCCCCTGATTACACCTAGATGAAGTCAGCAGATATAGTATATGTTTTTAACAATACACATTTAATAAACCTATTGTACTGATTGCTAAGCAACCTATATTAGCAAACAATAGTTCAGTTTGAGAACGTTTGTTCTTACTTCTAAGCTAAAAACACAGTAAATAAATGGCTGTACCATATCTAATATATTAACAAAACAAAAAAGAAAATAATGGGTGTAATGTTAAAAAAACTAAATAATGATGTTTAACTAATAAATATACTGTAATTATCTGATGAAGAGTATGTTCTCCAAGTGAAGACTGCTCACTACTGCACCTACACAATGACACAATACCACAATAAAAATAGTGAAAGTAAGTTTTAACTCTAATCAACACGACACGTAGATTTGATAAATAATTCTACACAGCAAAAGTACACATATAAACGTATAAAATTCACAAAAGTATAAGAAGTGAACACTTTTGATAACTACATAAATAAATATAAATGGCACATCAGCATATTTTATACGGTTTGTTTTGTTAGGAATTTTCACTTGCTCTTAAAAAAAAAAAAAAAAAACTACCCATGAAAGATAAGGTTTTTTAGGTATGATGAAACCGAATTGTTAATTACAGTGTAGCAGATTTTATGGATTGTGAATGATTATTCCTACAATTTATGCATGTGTGACACTATTAATATTATTAAATAAATATGCTTAATACAAAAATATACAAATAAATTTGGCACAAATTGTTTTAAATGTTACTGTTTTTCATATATATTTTTAGATATAGTAGTATTTTATTCCAGTTATTTTTTCAAAGATATTGAGTAATTTTCTGTAAAATAATGATTTTATTTAAAAACACATGTTCAACAGATTAAAAAACAAATTTTTTGGGTAAAATATTTATGATTTTCAAAGGTTTAAAATTAAATAACCGTGCAATAATGCTGTTTTGATCTATAGTTTGTTGCCAATCATAGTGGTTATAAAAGTATAAATGAGGAAAAACTAATATTTCTAATTTGCTAAAATTACTATGATGTAAGATGTAATGTTCCTAGATGTGTTGTATGATTCAAAGGTTGTAAAGTGTGTGTGACTAGGGTTCACTAAGAAAATCTATCGTGTAATCAAAACTATTTACTCTCAGAACTGCAAGTTTAATGTGTCTAAAATTTGAATTGACAGTTGAAAGCGTACTTGACCAGCATTGGCTGCTATGGACAAAGATAGGTCTGCATCGGCGTCTGCCCACAAAGAATCGATCTTGTGGGTAAGTGTCGAAATCAGCATCGAACAAACATACTGCACATCATATCAATAAATAATGCAACGCTAAATAATTGTACTGTTTTTTATGAATGCTAGAGTATGCCTTATGTTAGAGAGGATTAAATAGGATGTTATGACGAGATACAAAAATTGTTAAATCAATACGTAATGTATGTAAATGCAAAATATCTCAGGCTCTTGGAAATGGGAAATAGCTGAAAATTAGCTAGATGAGTACAAAATAAAGGAAATTCCTAAATAAGCAAAGTTTGCTTATAGGTCCAAGGTTCTTTTTGCTTCCCAATGATTTTTAAAAGTATATTTTTTGTGATAAGCAAGTCTTATGAAACTTTTGAAAACCTAAAAATCTTTTAAAATTGAATGAATTTATGTTTTTGAGTAATCATTTACTAATCAAAGAACCAAAAAACTCGGATAGAAGAAAATTTAAAGTTAATTCTTTAATCTTAGCAGGAAATGGCACAGTATTAAAATACAAGTAAAAACACATTAAAAATAAATGGAAAATACAATAAAATTCCACTGCCGTTGCTGCGCCAATCTAAGAAAAACTAAAAAAGTTGTTTATTAAAAATTAAAGTTGGTTTTGCAGTAACTGTCAATCGCACTTGAGAACCTTCACCAATTTTTTTGAAGATTTTGTAAAAAGCTGCAAAGTATTAGAAACAATATCACAAATATCAAAAAATATTCAGTCAAAATTATATAATATCTATTGGCTTAAGATTATAAATTATCTAACTATAATTATTATAAAATATTTATACATAATGAAGTTATTTATGTTCTCAGTATCTTTAACAACACTTAAAAGTCTAACCGAGAAACTTTTGAAAATACCTGGCTCATTTTAATATACAACACCACCATGAAATCAACAATAAACATTAATACAAAAAGTTGAAATTCCGGAAAAATATACTTGTAATGTTTTACCTGAAATAATTTCAAAGGATGGTCTGTGATTTAAATAGTGATAGACTGGTAGGTAGCTACTTAAGAATACCATTTAAACAACAAACTGTAATCACATAATCTTTTTACTCAATATTTCCCGACCAGCACAGACAGAAACTACACATTATTGTTACTCTTTAGGAGAGACATTTAATCTCTTCACAATCCTAATGACTAATTACTACTAATCAATCAGCATACTAAGTAATAAATAATAATTTAGTATGCATGTACTTCATAATCTTAACTAAGACAACACAAAACAAACCAAAACCCATTACTAAGAGTATTAATCAAGTTTCAAAGTACAACTCACCTCCTAGTAATATTGGAGACATTCACTGGAAAATTATCTAACATAGAAATTAGTTCATCAATTGCTAATTAATCTATATAACTTTTCTGTTTTGTCACTTGAAAATACAAAATTTAAAACTGTGAAAAATTATTGGAGAAAGTGTACAAATTAAAAATCAAACCAATAAAACACTTTTGCAATGCAAAATCCAGAATAAACATGTTTCAACACAATCAAAATTATGTGCAATGATTCATAATTCCCAGAATGATTAGTGCCTGTTTGAAGTTTAGAACAAGAACCAGCTCAGTTGAGGAAGCATTATATTATTTGTCTTAAGAATTTTTCAGAATAAACATTAAGGGAGGGTAGTTTGTTCATAGAATATCTCAAACTAATGTAGTGAACATTACCCTGTTTTTGAGCTGCTAAAGAGTTGGTATCATTTTACCAACCATGTGCAAAGAAGTCATGAGATTATCAGATCAATATAATCAAATTAGATTTCTTAAGTTGTACTATTGACAGTCAATGGTTGTACGCTAGAGGACATTAAGGGCGGCAGGTATGTTGGATCTTATGAATACTGTTAAACAGAATGTATGACATCTCATTTATTTATTCATGATGATAAAACTATGGTTTGATTCTCAAATTAAGGATCTATTAAATGTACATTTTGTTTGTTAGTAATGCTTTTCATTATAATGACTTAAGTACAGACAGAATGTCCAAAAAGTCCCGGGTCGGTTAAATATTTTTTGAAATATCTAAAATAGAGCTTCAAAACTTTGCACAAAGTTACTGGACATAAAAATCTATTTTAACACATATTCAGTGATCCGCTACTTCCTCAGGGGGACGGCCCGCTAGGAGTCAGAAGAAAATCTTAAATGTAAGGATAGGTTGATATGCATATCAAATAAAAGGTCTTTATTAGTAGAGTACAGAGCCGCAAACCCGACCTCAAACGGATAACCGAGTAAAAAATGACAGCCGTTCAAAGATGGCTTGAGTTTGCAACTTAGGTAAATGTAATCAAGTTCATGGAACACACTATCAGTCACAAATAACTTTCTCTTTTAGGCTTATCATGGCTCATTCATTTTCCTTGTTTGTTTTATTTTCGATCCCTCTCAGAAATAATGAAACTTATTATTCTACAACAGTATTAATTGTAAACAGTTTTGGGTTAGTAATGTTAAAATCAAAAAGCTCGTCAGTTTATTTTCTACATTCAAGTTGCAAACTCAAGCCATCTTTGAACGGCTGTCATTTCTGACTCGTTTCTCCGTTTGAGGTCGGGTTTGCGGCTCTGTACTCTACTAATACCTCTACTCTACCTTTTATTTGATATGCATATCAACCTATGCTTACATTTAAGATTTTCTTCTGACTCCTAGCGGGCCGTCCCCCTGAGGAAGTAGTGGATCACTGAATGTGTTAAAATAGATTTTTATGTCCAGTAACTTTGTGCAAAGTTTTGTAGCTCTATTTTAAATATTTCGACAAATATTTTACCGTACATTTCCTAAAATTAATAAAAACAACTTGATACTCATTTTTGAAGTTTTTTAGTCAAACTTGACAAAAGCATACTTCACAAACAAAAAACAACATTTTATCAAGCTTAAAATTTCTTTTTAAAAACTTAGTCGAAAATTATAAAAAATGTTTATTTAGTGAAGACATTTTGAGCAATAATTGACAGTGAAATTCTCACTGGTTGGCCTACAGTCAGCTGGTCTGTTACAAAAACTGGCTCCACACTTCTTGGCGGGTGCATAAAGTTAAATCAAAATAAATAAAATCCAGTATTTTCACAGACTTATTCAAGCAAACAAGCTGTTTCACATTAATAGCACTTGGAACGTAATTCAGGATCTTGATTTAAGTCCAACCAAGGTAGGAATTATTTAGATTGGCACAGTAATGTGTACCATTTTCAGCGGTGAAACAAATTATTCTGTTAGTTCTGAGTTTCACCTCAATTAACAAGCTTGACCAGCAGGACCTGTGACTTTAATGCCCTCATAAACTTGTATTTACAATAAATGCACAAGTAATCATAAAACATCACTACCAGAATAATGGTTAATAAATTAGCTAACTTACTGTGTTCAAAAGTAGGCTTCAAACAGATATTTAACCCCACGCTTCCTTCAACGAAGTGGTTCTCATGCTATCAATGATCAATCACCATGCCCAATGTGTTTAGGATAGTGTAATGTTAATGTAATGTACTACAGGGTAGGTTGTTACATTGTAAGCGAGAGGAGGATGAGTGGCTGGAGGCGGGGCCCCCACTGGCGGAGGCGGATGGCGGGGGGCCACCGCGGCGCCGCTGAACCACCTCACTACTCTCGGGGGAGTCAAGGGACAGACTTTTCATGCGGAGATTCAACTTCTGCCGTCGAGGACTGTGAGGGGCTGTGGAACAACCAGACTACTTACTACGCAAGCCACTCAAAAACATCTTGCATTTTGTTGCAAGGTTATTTTCAAAAAGGATGTATTACTTACAAATGTTTCAATAAATATTTTTCTTGCATTGCAAATAGTTAAGTGTTGTATATATAGATATGTACATTCTAATGGTTATCATATGGTTTTGGAGTCTCTCTAGAGTTGAAGGTTCAATTGTTGAGTGAAGATATTGAATATAACATTTACAAGACCTAATTGGACAAATAATACAAACTGCTGCGTATGGCTTACACAAATATTTCATTCATTTTGATATCTTAACACTGGGGATTCTGAATTTTCTAAGAATTAATTGGGTTAAACCGAAAAAAAAATAATAAGAAAACTTTAGAAATAATTGGAATATGTGTGTCTATGTTGATTGTGTATGATAAGTAACATTCCAAAAACAAATTTATCTCACATTTATTTTACATGATTTCTGAATTCAAAAATGCCTAGTATTGTAAATTCGTACCCGAGAGCAATTATTTTGTTGGATCACATTGTAAATCAATCCCTGATTCTACTTAGAATTCAAAAAATCTGTTGTTGCTTTATTATAACATTGTTCAGTAAAATAATTTATAGAATTAAAAGTCGTTGTTATACTAAAGGACAAACAACATGTTTTTATTTGTTATGTCCTGCCTAAGATTGGCAATTTTGTAATGCACTGAGGATATATAAATATTTTATGAAACATGATAAAAAATTATTACACAATCATTTCAGAATGTGTGATTTCGTCAAATGGAGACATAATAATCAATGGCCTGTGTATTCAATACAACGATTAATGCTACCACTCCATTATTTTACTTTAATGTAGTCTATAACTGATTAGTTTATTCCACAGTGACTTTGAAAGTGGTAAAAAATCACATAAACTAAACAAAAGATAAATTTTACTCCATTAAAGCTAAAAGAATAAATATATGTGTAGGTAAATAAATCTAAATGAACTTAATTTATTTCTTACACACTTAACAACCTCAAATCTGATTGTTGTATCTTTTAATTTATAAACATAATTTACATGATTTATAGAGAGCTCTAGTATGGGTAATAGTTTTAGTAGTACAGTAGTACAATAACTACAATAGTATAAATATACAACCTCAGATGCAGAGGCGTCATACTTGTACTTATGGGGAAATAATTGATTAACTAGATAAAGTAGTAATTCTGACTTCAAATTGCTCAAAAAAATATGGAAATTAGCTAAGCAAAATAAAGCATTCTTTGAGCAAATACAATCAAGATACATACACAAAGTCATGCACAAAAACATAGTCAACATACATAATAAAGAACAAATTTATAAAGTCTGTTAGTATTAACTAAGCACTTGCATTTTGCACAGGCTCAATTAAATTAGCAACTCGTAATGTTTGAAAATCTACTTACGTAGAAGAAGCCATTACGTTTTAAGTCGATCAAGGAACTCAGTAACTTATTCCTGATTTGGATGAATTTCTTTATTACCAAGTAAGTCTTACTCCTTCATTTTCATTCTCTCTAAGACTGCTTTAGAGTAAATCACTTGTGTAACTTAAAATCCATTATTATTTTAGTGACTATAATGTTTTGTACAGGATGAAATAGTCATAAATACGTTGTTTGATGGAAGTTTGCTTATCATTTCATAAATGAACTAAATTGAAGAGTGAAGATGGACACAATTGAAACATCGGATAGAGTGTGGTAGCTAAAGAGTGGATGAGACATATACAGAGGATTGTCGATCTGATGTGTCTATTCTAAAGACTGAGGGACTATATACTAGGGTCAGGGTCAGGGTTGGGTTGGAGTCTCTATACTAGGGTCAGAGTCAGGGTAGGGGTCTCTACTCTAGACTAAGGGATAGCTACAGACCAGTCTGAACGATAGGAGAGCTCATTTGAGAATTCATTTGAGGCTCGGTGGGTGTGGTGGCACTGCTTTGCGATCCACATATCGTCGAACCTATTGTAATGTTTTGTTAGTATGAAACTACATAGTTATTTGGGACACAAGCACTTATATTAGCCTCATATTGATACGGCCTCTTTGACCATAATGTAAATTTGTAACTTATTTATAACATGAAATGTAGAAAAATTGAGATTGATTCATATACAACAAAACTTATAATTAAAACTACTGCTAGCGGAGCCCCAGAAAGTATTAATACCTATTTAATTCTATTCTCGAACCCACCTTAAACTGATAACTCCTTTTTAAACGTCTAAAAAGCAGTTTTCAAGTATATCTTTCCAATTCATATTTTTTATAATTGATCCCAACTATGCTCCATTACCTATAATCATCTGATTTGATGTAATTTATTATAGACCATTCTGTTCATAATTAGTAGTTTCTGTGAAAATGCACATTTCAAATTATTTTAAGTACATTTTCAATATTTGTTCTCAATCATCTGATTAAAAACTCTTCTTTGTGAAAATCTACCTCAGCAATGAAATAACAGGGGATTATGTTTACATTGCACATCTCACTAAATGCAGTAAAAATATTTTAAATAAACATTTTCTGAGAAACTACAATTACTAACAAAATTACCTAAAATTTGTACATGTTATTTATACATTTCATTTTTTGTACTGTTCAATTTATCAGATCAGTTGTTTAGTTTGAATATTACTATTTATACATATACCTGGTGTTCAAAACAAAAACATAAATAAATTTAACACAAAAAATTGAATTAATATGATTACAAGCTTAACATTGTTAAAAAGTTATTTGAAATTTAAATAGAAATAGAAGTGTGAAACTAGAGACGTTTATATTTGTAATAATATCTCATTCCCCATGAGACTCTGCATAAAATGAAGAAAACCTCTCAGTGTAGGATCTTGTATTATAATCCAGTTTTATAATTGGTTCTCTATTAAGGTTTTTAAACTTTTTAAAGAGCGAGGGTTGGCCTAAAACCCTTAATTTATTTGGTGGTTTATTGATCTTGATCCTGTTGGAAGTAAGTGCATTCTGGGTGTATTTTCAAGTACACTTTTTGAAAAGTCTTTATGAGGATTTCAAGAGTGTATAATATTAGCAAAGATTTTCTCTTAACCTTCTGATAAATACCCTTTAATCCTTGTATTTACAATTATTACAATAATAGAACCAATACTATTTTTGACCCGTTAGAATTGTTAACATATTTTTTATATTAGTAGTTTAACTTGTACTCAGGAAAACTTATAACACATATCAAATATGTGTGCAACACTCAGAAAAAACTTAAATTTGTACTATTCCACGTAATTGTATAATGTTTTATGTGTACATTGGGCTATACGATTATCAATTTGAATTCAATGACTTAATGCAAAAATACAAGGTAAGAACAAGTTTTTATACCCCATGTTAACAATTAAAGGATCAAACTATAACAGTTAAACCCAGAATATTCAGGGAATACAAATGTAATTTTTGTAGCAACTATCAATGTCCTTTAAATCCCAGTAAGGTATGATAACCTTAAATATATATATGAACAAGTTGCATTTAAATATCTTAATATTTAAAACACAAGTAGGTTTTTTATGAGAGCGAGATCTAAAAGGAACTACAGAACCAGTTTTTATACTTGATGTGTTAATTAAAATAGGTGGATATGTAGATTCTACAAAATGTCTTTAAATTTACTCTTGTAACATTTATAAACAATTTCTTAGTAGATCAAAATACTGTGTTATGACTTGAAATAGACAAATAATTCAGAAATGGCAGTTGGTCAAAGTTTACGTCCAAATTTATGAGATAATCAAATATGTAGTTTAAACATGAATTACCATATTATTTAAGAAAATAATGTTCATATAATAGAAATAAATAAAGTTAAGAGAGAGGACTAATATCTCTGATATTTACATAATTTTAAATCACGAAATCTCAGATCACTTTCAAACTAACAATTTAAGAATGGGTTTTGCGTTAAAGTTCATCTCTAACAATGATCTTTAACTCGAATATCCCAATTTCACAGTATATACCCTCAGATATTAAACAAAATCTATTATAAGTCCCTACAGGAACAGGATATCTTGAAAATACTAAGGAAAGCAGAGCACATGTTACATATAGTTTTAGATATTGACTATCAGGGTGCAATGCCACTAACCTAACTTTAGAAGATTTATTGGGTTGGAAGTGGTGATGTGTTCAAGTCTAGCCATTAATACATATTAATGCATAACTATTTGCCATTTCCTACTCATTTCTCTCCGTGAGGTCAAATTTACAACATTGTAAATTATTAGAGACCTTTAATCAAATGTATAATTTGATCCATGTTTCCAAAGTTTATATTCTGACTTCTCACAGGTCAACCCCTTGAGGGTACAATAGTGTGGCAAATTACCCTCCTCCTACCAATCACAGCTTCCCTCCCTCATTAACCTCAGCCTTCAAAATGTACGGAGTTCTGCAGTACTGAAGTTCTGTTTTACTGTATTTTCTAATTACAATTTTACATTAAGTTTATTCTATGAGAAAGTTTTGGTTATTTATAATTAATATTGGTATTATAAGCAATAATTGGCCCTAAATACTAAACTATTGCTAAGTTAAAGCAATATGACTCTATGGCTGACTCTAAGACACACTGCCATGCAAACAACATTACTAGCATGCTTTTGCTTATATCAAGTAAAATGTTCTCAAGAAATTTCCAATCTATGATTTGGAATGCGGTAAAATATTGTATATCTCTACAACCCAACTTGACTGCAATGCCACAAGACCTTCAAGGCTGTATCCTGATGGGAGGATATAAGTATGTTAATACCTACAAATATGCATAATGGTGATTAAAGAGAGATTGAAACAACATTCATAAACACCATTTTCCAGTTTACAGCATTGGAGGTCCTTGAGAATATAATAAATAGTAAAAGAAAAAAAGAAGAAAATGTAGAATCAATAGAAATGGGAACAAATGTATAAAGCATATATAATATGAAGCTTTTAACAAAAAGTTATTTTTAGTGTACCTAAACAAAATGCTTTCGAAAAAAGTAGTTTTCACTCAGAAGAAACTTCTTTAGTCACCATGCAAAATGTTGCAATACACAACACAACTCGGATTATGATGCAAGGCAACCATTTATCCGATCGATCATTCAAAATATAAAATTTAAAAGAAAATTGTGGTTGAAGTTAAAAGTTGATTTAAAATAAGTTTAATTAAAAATATAGCAAACCCATTTTTTAGGTCACTCTTGTTAACAACTATGTTAAGTATTAGTAGAGCAGTCTGCAGATTACCTGCTTTCGAACGCTGTTCAGACTATGAGGTTAACCAGTAAAGTAGCTGTTGCGGCTAAAGCGGTTTCTTGGTTTAGAAGTTTATTATAAACGCACATTATTTCATTCTTATTTTAATTGTCACATTTAAATTTAGGGACTTACAATAGTTAATCAACTTGACTATATACTTCCAATACAACATACAGCTCAGTTCAGCAGAGAACTATCTTATATGGGGCACAAGCCTTACAATGCACTGGCTAGAACATTGAAGAACCGGTGTACACGAGAACTCAAGAAAAAACTGCAGGACTGGCTAGTGAAAAAATGTCTGTATTCATTACTATGACACTATTTTAAAAACAAAAACTGGAAAGTAAGAATAGAGAATCATCCTTTTTTTGTATATCAAAACATTTAATTCTTATTTTAATTGTAAATAAATAATTTTGATTGATTGGTTGGATAAAGTTTAAAAACAACTTATACACTTGAGTTTTGCTGGGCGCCAGGCTTTTTTGTTTATATAGTTTGAGACTGATTTTCAAATGGAAACAGATGAATTGTTGGATGAATTAGACTTTAAAACCTTCCCTATTTAAATAAAAAAATATAAAAAGAACTTTTGTTTGTATTAATTTTTATTTGTGAATATGTTTGTAAGCAAATGTTAGATTGTTTCCTTAGAGCAGTCGGTTAGACAAAGCGGGCTTGCAGTAGTTACGATTAGGTACCTAAAGCCAATTAACTCGCAAGATACGGTAGTTGAAATGTTAACTAGTTGGCTGAGTGTATTTACCGGTAACATAACTGGATTAATTAAATTATTATACATGTTAAGATATTTTTTAGAACGGTTCATACACAAAAGTTTTTCCTTGAATGGGGGCAGTTTTATTAAATTCCATTTATTTCTATGTGTAAGTTATGCTTGTTTAATTTTGCCCCATTATTACTGGCAATCAACTCATTTTTATGTAGGCAGATAGTGCCTTTGAATAATATATTCCTAATATTAGTAAAGCCTTAGAAGGAACTTACAAACTTAACCTCATTCTGGACCTCTTATGTTTTTATTGCCTCAATAGTAAAAAACATAAGAGTCTAGTTGTTCAATACTTCTATTTTAAACAATTACAGATTTAATAATTTAGATTTTCAAATCCTCAAAATAATATATATATATATATATATATATATATAACTTATTTTAATAAACAAGTGGATTCAAAATTATATTGGAGGTCCTAATAGTAGTAATAAAATGCTGTAAAATTAACTTTATTTTTTAACTGCTTTATAACTTTTTACTAAATTAGCTGGTCTAAGAATTTATTATTTTTGAACTAATTTAAGAATCAAGGGACATACTTCTGAAATAATAAGACATATTATCAAAACAAATTATATTATTTAAACATTATTTACTAGCAATGTCAAAGTAATTGTATTATAATACACTGGCACATGGACTGTTACTTATAAATTAATAAGATTTCTTCTCAGTAAACTATGATGAATATATCCTATTGAAGTAATTTGGGTAGTTATAAAATATCAGTATCATTCCTCCATATAAAGAAAATATGGAGTCTTCTTTTTGGATGGACTTGTTTTGTTATTGAATGGGGATTTTATATAATAATTTGTTTATAATATCACTTAAGATAGCTGTAATCCCTGTGTTCTTCAATTAGGATATGATAATATACTTTTTTGTTCATAAAACATTTAACTATATTGAAATAAATAAAATGTTTCTTAAAGTGGAAATCTTCAATTAAAAAAAGGCTATTTTACCAATCTGACATGATACTTGTTGAGTTTCACCTTCACTTTTGTTGCGTTTTATATATTTGCTGCTGAAAATAATAAGTAAATACCTACTGCAACTTTCATTAAAACTCTAAAATAATACTAAATCATTGTTGGGAATTATTATTTAACTTTACTTGAAACATAAACTTGGGCCTCACTTTGATATAAAGTATTTCACATGAGCTTTGCCCTACTAAAAAAAAAATAAAATAAAAGGGGGGTAAAGATTTTGTAACTTCCCGCCCTAAAGAAGTTATTATACCATTATAACACAGTGTGTACTCTTAACATGGTACAGGATACATTTGAAATTTTAATACAAAAAACACAATGAGGAATACGTAGAAATAGTTGAGAATAAGTTGGGAATGCACTCTTTAAAATATAAGTAATGGCAGAAAAACGCAGAAAACAATCTATATGGGGATAAAAATGAGGAGGAATCGTTTAATCTATGAAATATAAAACAGAATATTTCCAACTTTGATTCATGTTTAAATGACTATTGATTAGAAAAATTACTACTAACAATACGTAAGGTAAAAAGCTACTTTAAAGTGAATTTTCTTCAGTATTGTCATATTTAATCGATATTCAGCGATTTCTTAAAAAAACAAATCTGACATTTCTTTCTACTCAAATCAATCAACTTACATATTAATGAACTGCCTTAATTTTGGTCTATTCATCAAAAATAAATTATTAGATACTCTATTACGAAATATGTACAAAAAATTCTATATACAACTTTGATATAGGTCTATGCTTAACAAAATAACACAGTGGTACGAAAGGATTTTAAAATAACCACAAGTTCTGCAGTGCTGAGTTCCATAATATAGGCCTGTAGCCTGAACTTAAAAACAAATTGTCAAATATACTTAACAACATTGTTAGTTTATATCCCTTGAAATGTTCAATCCTATAATTCTTAAAATAGAAAATCCGGTTTTTCAGTTCTTTACTTTTTGCATTTCTACATTATGAAAACAAACTGTTTTGACACGAATAGTGGAACAAAGCATCTGATAACATCAGCATAATATCATCGATTTTTATTTGAGCCTTTTTTGGAGTTGGATGGGGAGGGTATCTCAGCGACGTTTCCGTTCTCTTGGCTTCCTCCCAGGACCAAGGGCTGTCCAAAGGGTCGAGTTCCAGGAGCATACTGAGGTGGTTCTGGAAACCATTATTGGGAGCAAACTTAAAAACAAACTAATAAAAGTAAAAAATAGAAACTTTCTCACATATTAATTTAACTTTGATACCGTTACTAGCACTTGTGCTAGAAGTTTGCAGAAACCTCATGAAAAAAAAACTGAAGGTATTTGCCTAAAAAGTAAAAAATAGAAACTTTCTCACATATTATTTTTAACTTTGATACCGTTACTAGCACTTGTGCTAGAAGTTTGCAGAAACCTCATGAAAAACTGAAGGTATTTGCCTAAAAAGTAAAAAATAGAAACTTTCTCACATATTATTTTTAACTTTGATACCGTTACTAGCACTTGTGCTAGAAGTTTGCAGAAACCTCATGAAAAACTGAAGGTATTTGCCTAAAAAGTAAAAAATCAAATAATTTATGAAAATTTTGTATTTTGAGGGACATGTGTCGGGGGAATATTATGTAATTAGATTGTTGACAAAACTAAAGTTTTGCCCATTGCTGGTGTAAACCGGTATATTCGTTGGAGCTATTTAGTTTAATATGTGTAGATGGGAGAAACATTTTCATTGCATCTGATTTACCTTCCCAAAATGCATAGTACAACAAAATGTGTGTTATGAGATTTAGTTTGATTACATTTTTATCTCAGATAGGTTGAGTACCAATAACTTTACGCTAAAACATGTTATTAAATACCCTCTCCCCCTCTGTAACTCTTCAATACTACTAAACCCTCTCAAAACTTCCTACTTTCTTCCTTTTGTTTTTTTTTCTAGTTAATGGCAAACCCATTATTCTAAATATGTGTATGTAGAAATTATTACACAAAGTGAAAAAATGAGTGAGGTAGTTTATCACTAGTAGTTTATGAAAAAATATTGATCTGACCAATCACTAAAACTCCAATTTAAATGACAATGACTTGTCATGTAGTAACCTTTATTATGGCAGTAATGAAACCAGTTGAAGTATAATTTTATAACACTATGTGTAATGTTAAAACAGTAAATTTGGTGGTATAACACTATTCCACTTAAGGTACTTTAAGATAGTTTAAATCTTTTAGTTAAGCTTTGTTCTGTTAATAAATCTTCCGATAAAACGTGTAATAATTATTGCTATTACCGAATTACTATCCTCTGTAAATTTGTATAAAGACAGATTTCTAAGCAGCTACCAGATCTGAAGGCAATCCATACGAACATAAAAATGTGAGAAAGTTTAGTAAAAACATAAATTAAAACTAACAAAATGAAATAAATTCTCAAACTAAACACAATACGACAAATAAAACTCACATCATGAAGTATTATGTGATTTTAAACGAATATGAAAATTATTGATAAACAAAAACTAAATCTTTAGCTATTTAATGCTACTTAATTTAGCTGATCCACGTGATAATAATCTACTATTCATAGATTTTATCCCCTATTGTTACAGTGTTTCAATATAGAAATTAGTTAATCAAACACACCGTCATGAAGAATGATCCTAAACTACGGTAAAACTCTTAATGACTGTAAACGGCTTCAATTAATTTTGACCACTTGAACTCTACTGAATACTTTTTAAATATTGAAAATGTTTAATATCTTTAAGAAACACAATACAATATAATACAATTCATATACAACTTTATAGAAACATTTACATATGTGTACGTTACATTTGTTAATTCAGTAAAACAGCGTATAACGAGGATACTGTACATACACAAACAGTTAGAAGCGAACAACACAGATTCATTGTCACAACAGAGCACAGATCAAACAAGAACAAGGGTGAGTGAGAGTTTAGTCGTGGCAACGTTTATAAATAAGATGTGATTAACTGATGTTAGGAATGTAGGAAATTATTAGATGACTGAAGAACGTTTATAACAATCCATTAGTTAAAAAAAGGTCCGTAGATTAGTATGATAATGAAGTAGTAGGAGCACGTTTATTTAATCTAAAATACTGGAATACTTAAATGTTATAGCATTTCTCAATAAAGACTGTTGTTTTTACTTATAACTGTTAATAGTTTGACGAATTACACACTTCAAAATACAAAAAGCTTTAGTTAATTTTAAATCATCTTGACAGCATACGATACTTTTATTTGTGGGATGTTTACTTTTTATATTATTTTTAACCTTTTCTATCAAGTAATTCTTTATTTGAATAGAATATTCATAAAACCAAACTAGTTATTAAGTTTAATTTTCAAAAACCTTAAACACAAACAAAAATAATTAATTATAAACAATTCTATATAATCACTTTTAATGAATATTTAGGTGAGACATTATGTATAAGGAAGTTTGAGAATCAAAAAAAGTATAACCAATTTAAATTTAAAACACAAATTAATGTTTATCAAAATACATATGTAAACAAAATATTAAAAACAACACTTTTTCAGAATCGGTTATCATAAATTTAGCGAATGAAACATGATTTTTTGAATAATGGTAAGTAAAAAGTTGTTTAAGAAAATTCTTCTATATACTCTTGTACATCCCTTCTTTATACATTTTCCCGAACGCAAAGAAAAATATCCCTTTTTTTGGATGTTATATATACCAGTGGCATTTTAACATCTAAAAACGCCCGATCCAATCCCTGTTATTGTTACTATCTAAGGTCGACTTTTTCAGAAAGTCATTAATTATCATTAATTAATAGCCCAATGACAAACAGTATTTAATTTGTAATGAATCTCCGAAGTCAAGGAACGCTGTTAATCTAAATTCTCACTGGCAAGCAAATCACACTCGCACGTCACATCTAGGTGTATGATACAATGTAGTGTCTAGCGGGGAGTTCAGTCGCAGACACCAAGGGGTAGGGGCGAGCAGAGGTACAGTAAATGCCTACTTTCGGGGAGAGAGATAGAGCGCCCCTGAGAAGACCTATTGCCAAACACGGAAAAACTGCGCACTCCTCCGAACAACCGCCTCTTACGACCCGCTTCGTTGCTGGGTTGCAGCGGCGTCGGCACCCCGTAATCTAGGAATCATGGATCAAATGTTACATCCGGTCGGTTTACCAATGTGATTTGTCTACATTATATTTGTACAAGGAATTAATAATAGTGGAAAATATGTTAAACTAATCTAAAACATTTCTGAGCAATTTTCAGCTCTTAGAATATTGCAGGTTTTTTTGAATGATTTATTTGAGCCATATAAAAATTGTCTTTAAACAACTTAAGTCAATTGGAACTTCAAATAACCCACACTAAAGGTGAGTGACTGGGTGACATGTGAACAAGGAACATAAAGGTAATATTGGTAATTATGATTAATCTAAAACATGTACGAACAATAAATATATTGCATTCAGTGTGTGTCAATTATTGATGGATTATCTCCTATAGGATACTGTTGTACCTAATGTATTTATTATCAAAGTGCTCAGTCCTACAGGTACAGGTCGGCAGCCATCAAACAGGTTTATAGCCATTACATTTCTGCAACCGACTGATAAAGATAAGAGGTATTGTAAAAAGTTCTGATTGATAATGAATTATCAATTTAGTTTCTGCCCTTGAGTCAGGCTGAGAGATCTATTCAATCCAGAATATTATATTTTCTTCATAATCTCTGATAACTGTGACTCAGGCTGGTGGAGATGTGTATATAAATATGGATTTATGAATGGATCCTGTTTATACATTTATCAAAAGCCTTCTAATTCTTTTCTTAGGGACCCATAAATCCTGAGGTCTATGTTAAGAGTGAATTTAAATCAACTTATTTCATTAAGTGGGAACCTCTTAAGATTTGTCCTTTCCCAACACTTAAACCTTACAAAAACAATATCAAACACATTCCTGTTTTAAAATAATTGTACTTTTTTAATGATATTGCCTTTGCAATATCATTTTTACTGTATTTTTTAACTTTTTCAAACATTTTCATACTGTGTATTAATTGTTTACAATTAATAAACTGTTAAGGAAGAAAACAAATTCACACAGTGTAGTACAAAACAAGCAGCTTTGTTTTTTTCAGGAATGTTGTTATTAGTAAATTTGTTAGTTGAAAAGATTCATTCAGAAGTTCACAGTCCATTGAGGATTCCAGGCACAGATATTTAAAGTTGTTGTATAATACAATAAAAACTAGATATAGATATTTTTTAAATTTATTAATTCTTATTTACCAAAGAGGTTTAAAAGTTGTACCCATACATCTAATTACCAAGTTACCAAGTTCATTTTAATTTTAGAGGGGTCTCCAGGCATGCAATATTTTATGGTCCCACTTGCCAATCCCATAAAACGTATCTTAATTATTAATCCACACAGCTTTTTAATGGACTATAACAAATCCTTGCTTAGGAACCGTTTCAAGTGAGCCATGTGAGCATGTGAGTATAATTATTACTTTCGATATCATAAATAATAATCGCTTAACAACATTCTAAAATATTCATCATTTTAAAATTGTTTATCATTCTGCGCAAAAGACTCCTAACTTTAAAACATTAAACTGGCTAAAATGAGTGTGTTTTTCCCTTCTTAAAATTACAAATGGAACACAATTTAAGATTTTCCATGTGATAACCTCAAATTGTTAATTTGTTTATCTAAACAAAACAACGATACTAGGTGCACTTAGAAATATAGCTGATATTTTTTTGTAAAAAATATAAGTGGTTTCATTGTTGATTTTATTGATTTTTATTTAAAAAGATAAAATATCTTTGTAGAATGATAACAAGTTTTTAATCACTTTTAGCTAAGGTGTCTTTCAGTGTTTAATCATATTTCCGGTAGAATGTCATTGTGCATTGAAAACTCTCACGTTTGCTCCTATAGTGATGAAAACAATTATTATGGGATAGCCATAATTTCCTCACTAATGTATATTTAAAACTGGCTGGCCCGACAGACGTTGTACTGTCCTTTTGTCATTGAATTTTTTTGTTCAAAAATGCTCGTTCGTTTTCAAGATGAGGTCGTTCACTTCGCTCACTCACCTCCAGGATGAGCTCATTTGCTACGCTCACTCGCCTATTTTTATACAGACCTAGTTTCGGCATCGAAAAAAGAGCTTGAGTTGCCATTCAAATAAACTTGTTATTTCCATAATGAACATATGTTTATGACTTTCAAGTATGTTAGATATAATCCTTATAACAGCTGTTTGGTGTAATTAACTAACATACTAACCCGACTTTGTTTTATGTTTTAGATGAGTCAAATCAATTTTGGATAGTCCTTGAGGAGCAGCTTGGTTTGACAATTAAAATTGGTTTAGTGGAATCCAAGTAAAACACAATTTTGGATAGTCCTTGAGGAGCAACTTGGTTTGACAATTAAAATTGGTTTAGTGGAATCCAAGTAAAACACAATTTTGGATAGTCCTTGAGGAGCAACTTGGTTTGACAATTAAAATTGGTTTAGTGGAATCCAAGTAAAACACATTTTTTTCGTGACTGGAGCTTCCTCTTAAATGCTAAATGAAAAACTGAAAATATTATGTAGGTATGAAAATAATAAAATGTAAAATTATTATACTTAATAGAGATACTACGTAACAAAATCAAGTCAAAATCAATAAAACATGTGAGTTGTAATATGACAAACCGTATGAAACCCAATAAACACTGTAAGAATAAACACAAATAGTAAACAATTGAAAATGCTTAATTTATCATTATAAATCTTCTACCAATATTGAAAAGCTACACACTAACAAGGGATTTTATAATGTGAGTCTGTTTTTACACATCCTCTATATTCTATATTATAATGTACACTGTAACTACAAACATGGGTTCTTTAATGACAGGTGTAGGTGGTAGCAACACAACTAAATCAAAAGAGTGACTTTAAAAAAATTAAAAAAGTACAATGAAATTCTAAAAACTACAATATTAAAGAGGATTTCATTGGGCTTTTAAGTATCTATCTTCATATTGTTTTATTTATTTTATTTTTTTTTAACATTGTTGGATATGTTCTTAAATGAATATATGAAATATATTTTAAATAAAAAACGAAAATAGTTTTAAATTAAACTTTTTAACCGTCAGATTACAATCACAACATAACCTGCGGTTAGTACTTATTTTGTTTGGACAAAAACAATATGTATATAAATAGCTATATAATAAAAAAGCCAAGCAGACATTATAGGTACTTTTAAACTCACTCTTTCTCTATAAACAGCAATGTATTGTGTGATAGTGGGCGTTATTTAACTTGTTTTAAAATGTTATCTATTTACTACTCTACACATATATGTACCTGTATATCTTAAATAGTGTCTAGCTGAAAAAAACAAACAAATTTTAATAAACATTTGTTTGTAGTACTACGATGAAATATTACAATTAGAACTTGGAGTTTTAAATTTAACCCCGTAATCATTTGATGAGGTAATCATTTACTTAGTGTGATTTTAAACCTATTTCTGTAATGACAGTTAGTTTTTTTCACTATTACACTTATTTTCTATTTAGCACTATTTTTCATTGTTCGATCATTGAAAGACAGAGAAACTTCTCAATTTGGGCAAGTCATGATTAAAAGCTAATAATGCATCATAATTCTAACGGTAAAATTGTCTTAACCTAAAATATGAGTTTAATTTTTTTATATATATTTAACTTCGAGCCACTATCTATGGAGGAAGACTTATAAAAAAAAATATTCATGATGGATTGTATCTCAAAAACATGTTATAAACATAAAACCTTTGTCTCTTTACTACAAATTGTCAACTTTTTTTATTTCACAAATCACACTTGAAATCTTAACAAGTTTTGAGTATTCTAAGGAGATAGTATATTGAATGAAGAGAGCAATGCCTTAGCACTTGTCTTAGCCTATTTTTTCTCAGCCAAATGTTTGTATCAATTGAGGTAAACCAGTGTCTTACCAGTTTCAGTTTAATGTGAATACTAAGTAATTAAAAAGGTTCGCTGGGGAGAATTTATGGTTATCGCAATACAATCCATAAACTAACAGAAGGTTTGATTCCTATTTTCCCTTCAATATTCAAAATGGAAACTACCAGTCTATATGTCTAGCAGTCTTCTTCAGTGTTGACTTCCATCTATAGTGTTAATTATTAGTAATAATACAATAACAGTACCCTTTAACACTGTCGAACGCTTGCTGACGTTTTTTGCTTGGTTTTTTTTAAGGTTCTGTATTAAGGATAGCACATTAAATACTTTTTACTTTCCACTTTTAATTATTATTGACGACATATACTAAAACCCAGTTTTCACCAAACTTTAGAATCTTTGTTAAAGCTCGTTTAATTACATTTTTACGTTGGTTCAGCATTAACTGGCAACATCGGATTTCACCACACACGGTAAACGCTAACTGACTCTAAAACTCGCATATGAATGCGTTATTTATTATAAATCTGATTTGTTTATTTACTTCAGAGCGAAATAAATAACAATAAGCGAAGTAAATAACTGTTTACCTAAATCATAACTCTACTTAAGTTTAAAACAAAAACGAATTTTGAGACTCTTGTGTATAATGGAAAGTCTGGCTTTGTCATATTACTGACCGCATCCTTTTTTACGCTCAATTATACTAAAGTGTTTTTAAGGGCGTAGTGAAACTGCCCCGACATTTTGGGTACTTTTGAAAAACGATGAAACTGCCCCGCTCATTAAAGAGGATTAGGAAGGGTCGCCTCGCGAGACTAGAAATGCTGAAATTGCCCCGAGCACCCTGCCAGGTAGTCGCTACGGGTCTGGGGAAAAAAGGGAATTATTTTGTCCCTGCGACCTGTCAGTGACTGCTATCTTCTAAAACTGTTTTGTAAACCTAAAATTATCTACAACTAAACAATCAACA
Source organism: Allygus modestus (assembly GCA_963675035.1). Lineage (NCBI taxonomy): Eukaryota > Metazoa > Arthropoda > Insecta > Hemiptera > Cicadellidae > Allygus > Allygus modestus. Next base: position 2,017,530 of record OY776114.1, on the reverse strand, counting down.
AGCCTCTCACTTAGAACTAGCGAACCCTCTGGAGTGGTCATCATAACGGGGCAACCGAACTGTGCCAACTACACCTCTCATGAAACAACAGAATGAAATAGTTTTGGGGGACTTTACACCACAATGTGTGGTTGTGGAAGAGGTAGGTAGAAATTCCACTGGGGAGGTTGACACCAGTCAGTGACTCATCACACCTCACAAATTACGCCGGATGCTCGACTACTTGCTTGAGTCAGAGGCGCAATCCGGGCCCTGGGTTGCACGTACATTTAACATACATTGAGCTCATTTTAAGGGACACATAACGTCAGAGTGAGCTCTTTAAAATGAAACCAAAAACGGCAAAATCGGTTAAAAACTCTAGAAGGAGTTCTACTCACAAAATAATCCCTACCAAATTAATTATGTATAGATAATACAAAATATATTATAGCTAATATTCAAACTATGTGTGCGCAGATGAAGATCTATGAAATAATTTTATTAATTGTTTTCAATAAACAAAATTTGATAAGTATTTTCAGATTACAAATATTGTTTGATAATTCTTCATTTATATGTGGTTTCCCAGGGTTAACATTTCTGTCAATTATAAATACAATATAACAAAAGGAATCTTAAAAATGCACAAAAGTTAAACAATTTCAAGATATCTTACAATCCCACACTACCTTCATTTGGCCTAAACTCGTATTAATTAATTTTCGGCAGTAACATATATTACACAAAAATACATGCTTATGCTGTTTTATGATTTCAAATAGTTAGAAAGAAAGAAATGAAAACACTTTATTTGTTTCAACATTATACAACAAAACAACTGTTTACAACTGTTTACTGGTTACAGCGGTTGTTTATAAAAGTCAACAGTCACACAATGCCATTGAGATTCAACTTCTTAATAGAAGTTAAACATTGCATGTAAATAAATACTCAAAAAATGACGTAACTGTAATACTAATTTCAACAGGCCTATACATGATCCTTCGGAATGCATAAACAACCCCTAATAATACAACAGATTGTATTACACTAAATGGTAGACACAAAACCTTACAGGCTTATATGCTTTATTGAGGTTAAATTTAAACACATACTACCGAAATAAAATAATCTGGTGGAGAAATTTAAATAAATTACATTGGATAAAATGTTTTTAAATTTATCCTGTCTCTATTGAATAATTACATATATAGTGCAACAAATAACGTCTCTATAGTTGAACGATATGTCACATCATTAACATGCGGTAACATCCTTAACATGTTTTCAAAATTATTTCCTAAAAGTCTTGTAGACATAATTTTTATTCTCTTATTTGTTTAGTCAAATTATTAGTCTTGGCCCCTTAATATTCGGTGTTTTTTAAACGAGTTATATTAGGTTTTGGAACAAAAACATTTAAATTTGATCTAAGTTTATTTCTGTAAGTGTAAATATGGTTCGGTTTGCGACTTTCTTTTTTATTTGACAATTGCTCCTGAGTTCCTAAGTTTAAACGCAGATTGTATCACTATATTGTTTTTAAAGCCCAACGAAGCGGTAGTTTATCAGCTAACAATTCCTGATATTGGTGGCAGTTAGTAGAAGATTGCAGTCACTGACAGGACGCAGGGGCAAAAAAATTCCCTTTTTCCCCAGACCCGTAGCGGCTACCTGGCCGGGCGCTCGGGGCAATTTCAGCATTTCTGGTCTGGCGAGGCGACCCTTCTTGAACCTCTTTAATGAGCGGGGCAGTTTCATTTCAAACGTACATAAAATATCGGGGCAGTTTCATCGTCCCCGTTTTTCAATTGAGTAATTTAAAAACAATTCTTTGAGTTTTGTATAAATATCAATGGTCATACAATAGTCATGTATGATTAAATAACGTTTGTCTTGGGGGGTAAATGCCGGGTCTCTTTTCCTCTTTTGTTTATAGTCGCCAGTTGTTGAAACATTATTACAACAAATTAAAAAGGACAAACTAAACTAATAAAGATAATGACCTTTTGAATCAAACAACTTTGTAAACATTTTAGGTTAGTATTATTCGTAGGAGTGTGCGGGAACAAAAAAAAAATATTATTTCCCACCGATCTCTGAACGATCGCGACCTGCCAAATCATGTAGTAACGGCCGCAAAAGACGCACCACGTAAATTCGGACTGAAAACAACTGAACGTTTTTAAATAACGACCGTACCGCGCCGTAATTGAAGACGCAACACATGATTTCATCCAGAAATAACGACTTTACTCATTTTTATCTAGAACTAGAATTGAGTTGAGAAACAGCTATATGCAAATTCTTCTTTCATTATTGTATCATTGTTTTTAACAGAAAGATTTCACTATATTAACAAAAAAAGGGATCATAGTTCATGTATTTATTTTTTATTTGTACATGTATTTCTCTTTGTGACTGAGGGAACCAAAACCTCTTCAGTAATTTACTTTTGTTCCTTTTAAAAATGTTTCTGACGACTTTAAGCCAATGAAAAAGTTATTTTGATCTGCTTAGTTATGAGAAAAAGCTCCTTACCCTTTGTAGAAATAAAAAAAAAAATTAATTCCCAAAAAGAGGGAGAAAACAACTAACCACTTCATTCTTCACAACTATTTCACTTAGTCTACATATAAAATGCTGAAATGCGAGACGAAGAAATTTTGGTTGAGTTTGAATTTGATTTAAGTTGAGTCTGTATTAAATGAGTGCAAGGCAAATAGATAGATGAACTCTTATGTCCCCACATCATGTATAAGTAATTTAAGATATGATGTTGGCAGGTTATCATATTTTATTTCACTGCGTGTCCTTCCTCATCGCGTAAAATAAAAGACGCAAATCATAACGAATGCAATTTGATTTAGATTAAAACTGAAACAAAGGTAAGATTAAATTCAATCGTGATTAGTTAATTTCTCTAAAATAATAAAAAACTACATAAAAGATAAGTCGTATACTTTGTATAATGTTTAATAACAAAAATTGGATTAAAATGTGTATGGGTTTGAGATGATACATTTTAAATTTCAACTTTTCCATTAGTATATAAAAGGAACCAGGGTAGGGTACAGATTAAATAAATTTACAATATTTAAGCTATATACCCTTTATGTAATTATTTTTAAGAACTTCTTTACTACGAGATCTTAATTAAGATTGTATACTTGGTCATAGAGATAAAAATAACGTTTTACCTCTTGTTGTTATTGGTTATATTATTTTAAATGTTTTAATATTTTCTTACACACCGTGATTTTCAACAATTTATAAATATTGCATCCCGAAAAATAGTAGAATATATGTTATAAAACTGGTTTATTTAAAAAAATTTAGATTGGTTAATATAAATGCATCCTTTTGTAATATAAATTAATACAAAAATCCAACTTGATTGTAAATTAAGAATTTTTCAGATACAATACTTTCATCAGTATACTTCATTATTTTATAAATATTAAAAATTAAGTTGTATGATTTTAAACTTTGTCCTTTACCCATTCATACAATTTTATTTGGAGATTACTACTGACAATATTAAAATAATATATATTATTATTCCTAACAGAGTATTTATATTTAAAAGTGTTAATTTTTAAAAACGATAAATTAATTGACAGAAACTTCAATCCATCATTGGTCATAAATTGAAAATCAACCAATAGTAGAATTAGCCTCGAAACAAATCTATAAGCTGATGTAATCGAGTCTTTAGACAATTAATGTTAATTTAGTGGATATAAAGATATATTTATATTATTATATTATTTAACACAATCTCATAAAAAAATAAAATAAACTTAGCTACTAATTATAATTATAATTTAATGGAAAGCAGAGGTTTGGTGAAAATTTAAATATTTAAACTATATAGACATGTATTAAATTAACTTTATTCAATTATACTACATATTTACATGCCAGCCTATAAAAAGAGTCATATTAATATATGACATGGTAAAGATTAATTTAAAAAGGAAAAAAATAATAGACGATTTCAATTTTGGTCGAAAGATATTCTTTATAAAATATTTGGTTAATTGTATTGACATCGCATCAGATGAATAATATTTGATTACAATTAACACATTTATATAATAAACACTTATCGAGCGGTTTGTACGGATACAAACTTATAAACTTTAAATAAAATTTCATAGTTCAGGTACAATTGTTACATCTAAAACCATTAGATGACTTGATTGTTAATATTTGTATTACATTACAAGCAAATTCCATTGTTTACCTACTTAACTGACTGATAGATATAATGCTGAATTGCAAATGTATATTACAAGTACTTTTAATTTTAAGCATAACTGTGTTGTTACAAGAAACTGCGAAGTAATTAGACCTCATAACCATCCCTACACCTTGAACAAAGAGTTTCAAATAATTTACATAACTATAGTATAAATTTACTAATAAAAATTGAAAACCATCTATTACGTTCACGTAGTCCTAGAGGACTGGCAGGCACAGAGAGAGCAAATGAGGTGCACACAAGTGACTGTACAACATAGAGAACAGTAAAATGTCCCATGCTAGAAATCACATGAACAAATAGTTATGAAATACAAGAAAAGTATCAAATCATGACCTGGAAAAGTTGGAATTCAGCAACCTGCAAAGAAAACATGCAGATAGTAAGCGAGTGAGTTGCAAGCCACGATGCATTACCCTGGAACACATTATAATGAAGGGGCACACCTGTGCTGCAAGAAAACAGTTCGGAATGAAAACAAAACACCCAAAAGTCACAGTTTGAGCATTTGTTCAGCAGTAAATAAAACGGGATAAGCATAGAATGAAGTAGTGAAGTATTTGAAGTAGACAAGTTAAAACATATTGTACTAGATTATAAACACTTCTGATTTAGATTGAAGGCTGTACCTAATTTATATTACAACATTATTTAGTACACATTTTAATGGAAGGTACTGTAGTACATTAAAACATGAATGACTAATTTACATTTGTACATTTAAAAAAAATATTGTTTACTGACAGCATTTTTGTAATGTACTTATGTTCTTTGTACTTGGTGTAAATTTGACTCAATAGTTATAGTAGCAAAGCAGAGGAGAAATTTAATGTTGATTGGGAGGAATTTGTAATAAAATAGTTTATCAAACTGGAAAATGTATTTTCAGGTTTTGTGAAGTGTACACACTTTGATGGGAATCCTTATTTATTGTTCCTGACAGTGATTATAATATATCCCATACAGAATTCTTGAATATCTTTAAAATCATAAAATCTGTAAAGTAATTTCAGCTGTATTAGAAAAACATTGTAATGAATTTAGTCTTTAACTTTTATTTTTTCTAATCAAAAAAGTGAAAATCATTAAAGGACTTATGTATTAAAAAACCAACGCAATGGTAAATATCCAAGTAAATGTTTAGCCATTTTGAAAATTGGCTAGGTGGGGAACATTTTTAATGTCGCTTTGAAATGGCCAAATCATCAGAGCTCAGTGATGGTTTTGTTGCCAATAAAATAACATGTACTTTTCTTGTCCATATTCGATGGTTTCATTGGTGTCTTAAAGGTTAAAAAGTTCTCTGGTAAACAAAAATAGCGATTTCTGATTGTACTTATTTTATTTTGTTCAGGTAAATTACATCAAAAGCCCTTGAACTATGGACTAACCTTTCTTGACAATCAAAAGCTAATGAACAAATTATTAGAGTCATAACTCTGAGCTCTGCACCCGTTTAATCGAGATTGCATAAACAGGCCTAAATATTTATTAAATCATAAAATGTCCAAAATAAACAGCTGTTTTAAAATAAATTTAAAATAAAATGATGTTTTTTTTCTTTAAATATGAAATAAGTTTACAAAACGTTACGTTGTCCATTGTTTTGTATAAAAAATATGAATGCATTGTGAGAACATTTTTGTGTTTCAAGTTTTACACTTGGCCTGTTTATTTAGTGGGGCTTTCGGTCTACTTGAGTCCTTGACTGAGCATAGTAGATAGTGAGTACAGAAACTGTTACGATGTGTGGGTATCTTATACTTGGTCTTTGTATGTTCTTATAACTTTTCCAAATTTCTCCTCTGCATCGTGTTAGTGTTAGTTTAACTTGACTGTACATGTGCAAGTATGAGGTAGAATTAGTGGACCAATGTGCAGAGAGGTTTAAGTACGTATGATGGGCAGACCTGAGCTGGAGGCGTGAGGGGCGGGTCCGACGGTGAGGGTGGAGGCTCCCCGCAGCATCAGGGGAGGTCCTTGCTGCACCCGTCGTGCGGGGGGTAGGTCCCGAGGGAGGTCACGGTCCCGGGGGTTACGGGAGGAAATCTCCGTCGCTTGTTTGAGAACCTGGTACACAGCGTCCACCTCGCCTGGCGACGCTTGTTCGGATGAAGCTGACAGGCCACACACACACAAACACATGCGATGTCACTTACAGCCAAACCTTAGTGAATTATGGAACATAAGAGGATTGTCATTTGAAAGAAATATCTAAAACTTACATTAACAAATTTATAATGCTGTATTTTTCTCTAATTAAGATTAAAAATTCATCAATTCCCTTCCATACGGTTAAGAAAATAAAATTTGTTTAGATATTTCACATTAGGGTTTGTTTATATGAATTGATCAATTGTTGAATGTATAGAAAAACTGAATAAATTAATTTACTATCTTTATCGAATAAGGGATTATCTTTTTTTATCGCTTGGTTTCTAGTAGAAGGTCCCTACTACAGAGCTGGTTTCCCCCCCTTAAGAAACCTATTCCATTTGACATTTTGAATTTTCTAGATAAGTCAACCTTTACGTGGGTTCCAAACCACAGGGCCGTTTTATTCGTATATACCTAATAGCCACTGATCAAAATAAAGACCATGCGGACAAGTTTTTAATGACCGGAAATATAATCAAACATTTTTACTGTGTAAGTTGTTTCTAGTTTTTAACCTTATGAAAATGTATGGATGCGTTTGTGTGGGTGTAATTTTCAGTATCATTTGTATGCATATGTTTAACACATTTGTCTTGTTGAAATATTAGCTATTTTTATTATTTCAGACCAATGCATTAATCTACTTGATTAAATACAATGTTTATTTGGTTATTACATCCGTAAGTAATAACAACACTAATATGCTAAACAAAAAGTTTGTAATATGTTTGCAATATTGTTTCATAAAAAAGAGGTAAGGATTTTAGAGTGTAATATTGCTTTATGAAAAAGAGATAAAGATTTAAGAGTCAACTATTTTAAAAGCTTTTTGACCTGATCTATGGCATATATTATAATTTCATTTTAGTTTATGGGAATTTTGCAAAGCACACAATAGAATTTGCGGTTGATAGTAAAGTTGCCATTAGAATTCTTTAAAAAACCACAATATTGACAGAACCACATTCTACCGACGAAACTTTTATATGGTCTTTCAAACACAAAAACAAACGTAAAAGTTTTAAAAACGGTTTGAACACACAATCACAAACAACTTATATCCTCTTATGTTAATTTGAATGATGGTAATGAGGCGCTATTTACATTAGTTGATGAAGTTACACAAACACAACAACAAACACAGGTGTGGACAAACCTCAAACCAGTTAGTGACAAGCCACAACACCAACCAATGACCAACAAACACGGGGCATGTCTTTTAGGAACCTTTATATAAGATTTGGGTGAAACCAGATTTGGTAATATATAACAATTGATAAAACTATACTTCAAGATTTGATATTTTGCAAACTTTCACAATGGTTTTAGTAATATTTTTCTTTTTAAATAAACCTCAAACATACATAATGAGGTTTAAATGTCCCCCACCCCTATCTTTTTCTTTATTTATCAATAACAAACCCAGACTCCTGCCTAATTTGATGGATAGTAATTACTTTACTTTGACTAAGTTAAGATTTTCATCCGTTATCTTTGGTCCGCCATTTCGGAATAAAATAACTTTTGATTAAAATAAAGATGGTGTTGTGATCCATAATTTTAAACTACTTTTCAAGCTTAACGCAATGCTGCAATCCGTTTTTAAATATAAATGTTCGTTCTCGAGATATTTTAAAATTATAAACAAACCGTACCAATATCATGGGAATGGTGATATATTTATACACGGATCGCGGCATTGGGTCCAGTGATAAACGTCGTTAAAACAATAGCTCACCTTTAAATAAGAAAAAGTCTAATTTTAATCGTGAATCCAAGATAGCAGCCAAATATTTTAAATTTAAATGTCAAAATTTAGTATATTTCAACCGTTACTGTTATCGATTGTGGTTCATGGTAATTATCTTATGTAATATAGAGAACAGGGATAGGTTTTCAGGTTAATGCATTCAATAATAACTTAAAAAAATTATATAAAAAGTACCAACATCCTGACAACTAATCCAGAAAAAAATATATTGTGGCATTGTGTTCAGCATAAACAAATATTGAAGAGTAACAGGTCACAATACCACCTTTACACTAAAAAATAATAAATATGACGGATCAAAGATAGTAACTGAAAGTCTTAACGTAGTCAAAGTAAAATAATGTACTTCCCAACAATGATCAGTGGTAGTCCAGGCTTGATATTGCAATAAATGTAGAAAAATTAAGGGGAAGGGCATTTAAAACTCACCCTACATATTATTTCACTAAGATAGTTTAAATACATTTTTATATTGTTTCTCATTATATAAAAAAGGTTTGATGATTATTATAACCCTCATAATAGGCGTTACTAAACTTCACGTCAATTTTAAGGTAAAATTTAAATTTATTGTAGAAAAATTCACTTTCAGAAACGTTGTAACACCTTTTAAATTTTATATATTGGTTCAGTGACAAGTTTTTACTTTTTGAATGACAAGTTTAGCTAAGCAAAACAATTAAATATTTTAAGATAGATACTGTATTGAGAGTAGATAAATATATAAACATTATTAAATATTTGTTGTATTTGAACTTCTGGTCTGATAGTAATAATATAACTCTTTAAACTGATACCTTTTTTATAGAATACCCAGTCACTGTATCACTAAAACTATCCTTGAGCAACCAAAATACTAAATAATCTATAGTTGAAAATAATATTCTGTTGCTAGAGGGTGGCTGTTATTTTTCTCTAATTAAGATAAGATACTTTTGATCGGATATTGATTCTGAACACAAGAAGAAGGGACAGGCCTTGTCGGGGCTTTATTCCATTATTAATATCTACACAATGTAAATAAAATATCTTACCGATGCCAATACGACCAAATAGCAAAGATAAATTTGGCCTTATAGTGATTGCTCTGAACGATCTCGATTGATTGCCTTGTTCCATCAGACATCAGACTCATAAGTCAATACGGCGCTAGGCTAATATATTTTGAAGTGTTGCAGGACTTATTTAATTATAGTCTGCAGTTGCATACCAAACTAATTAAAAATGTATGATTAATATTTAAAGAGCGTCAGACTTTCAAGTTTTTTTTCTATATTTAAAACTTCTTTTACACTATTTTGATAACCATATTCTCTCTTTCATCTGACATTCATTTCAGTGCTGACGTCATAGAAGTGCTCCAGTTTTAAAGTAATTAATATGCAAAATATTTTCCACATTAATTGTTAATTTTCACGTTAATTGTAGCTCTATCCGCGGTTGCATCAATGATCCTTTCTACTAATTAAATGATGGCTTTGCTTTAAACTGTGGGGAAAGGAGCCACATATTTTTAGAGTAAAATTAAAACATACTTTAAACTTTAAACAGATTTGGCCTATTGATTATTTGAAACAGAGGGTTCATATGATTAAATAGATGGTGTTTGAATAATTCTTATAGGTGTGAGAGAAGTTTTGCCACTTTTATTTTCATTTTTTTTTGTTGGTTTGGTTCACACGTGAGTGAGTTGAAATAGATGTATCTGAGTAATAATTATTTTTAAATAAGGAGGAGAAATATATTTTAAAAAATACTTGTATATTACATCAAGTATCGGGGTGATTAATTGATATTGGTAGTGTTTCAGAGGGGACGATGCAATGGTTTCATCCAATCCAGTAGAGGACTTGAATTTGAGTGACAATCAACTTCAACCTTTCTACCTCGTATTTGTTTGTTAGTTTGAGGTTTACTTCAGTAGCCTTGTACTCATTCCGTGGTGTGTATCAGTTATCAACAATACTCTCGAAAAAGGAGTTGATCTGAAGCACTGGAAGTAAAAACGTCGTAATATTCTTAAATAATAGAAATATATTTTTCTGATATTAATTAAAAATAAGTTTCAAATTAAATAATGATCCTTTATGAAATTATAAATACTTTTAAATTAACCTGTTTAATGATGTAAAACTACACGACAAAAATAAAAAACAAACAATCCGTTTCTCTAGAAACTATTTAGTACTAAACAGTCTTTCAAGACATTTAGATTAGGAATAAGCTGTAGCGTAAAAAGTAAAACAGAATAGAAAAATAGTATTTTCAGTAAACCTTAATGTTAGTCAGATGCCAACATTTATTCCTTTATATGCATAAATTCACTGTTATTATTTTGAAATAAAAATAAACTTTCAAACAAGTCTAGATTAAGCATTTTCACATAATAAATTAACACCTTATATGGAAAAATATAAGAAAGAAGGACATATTATTTTACACCTTAACAAAATACTCTAATTGGATGAGTATTTTATTTTGTGACACAATATTTATTTTTACGCACTGTACTATAGATACCAGGTTCTCTACCTGATATTTTTTGACCAATGAAATAATTTATTTTCTTAACTAAATATGTTTAAGAATTCACTCTTATTTAAAGGCATATTTATTAGAAGTCTTATAGCTTTTTCAAATAAACACTGCCTTCAACGGAGGAGTAACTTAGAGTAAATAAAATATGTTAGATAAAGGAATATATATTCTGCATCACAGTTAAGTATGCTACGCATTAGGCTTGAAGATAAAACTCTTGAACAAATGCCTCTTACCTTAGATAGGGAATTTAGATGGGATACTTAAAACTAAACTTAACTTACTGAGTTCTTAAAATTATTAAGTATGACTATCCTTATATTGATGAAATACAATTAAGGAGTTAAACACTTATCTTCTCATAGTAAGAAGAAGAGGAAGAAGAAATTTAAAGTTTATGAAATATGCAGTAGGAAGCCATATTTTCAAACGAACCTATACCAAAAAGCTAGACTATATTTTGTACCACCACACTCTGGTAAAATACTTGTGTAATTTAGTACTTGTGTATACTTGTGTTGGAATTCTCAGTACTTCCAACAAACACAATACGGCTCTGGTAAAAATTCTGTCCTGAAAATACTATTTGGGTAGCATACATTTAATCTCTATAAGAAGGTTCAATCGACGTGGAATCATTTCTGAGAATGAAATGTCACGTTTGCTCGTTTGTTTTTGTATTATAATGTTACAACCAGTCTGTTATAAGAAGGAAGGAATCCCTGTGGAAGTTGTAGTTTGTTTTCATGCTGAGAGCCCAGAGCCCTTGTAAGTGAAGCTGTGTTAAGAAGCGTGGGTTGCACTTGTCTTTGTCCTGTATTGTGCACCTCTGTTAAGTGTTATGCCTCACTACGTACAACGCAGTGTTCTAGACGATGCTTTGCTGGTTATTGTCTGATTGATTATCACAATTCAGGTGAAAGTTTATAAAAGTATGACTGCACTTGTGAGAATATCTGTAAATTAAAAAACTTAGGTACTTATTTTTAGTTTGATGTTATTTTATTTTGATAAAATAATGGATGCATGAAAGTAAATCTGTTAGGGAAATGTGATAGTCATTTAGTAAGTAGACATTTTCTTGGCGAATATGAAAAATAGGTTTAGGATTCAGCTACGGTAACAATAGCTCATGATTAGTTTTATTTCAAAGTAATAACAAGTAATTTGGAAGTAAACATCTCAGTATTTATACATTTATAAACACATACTGGGTACTCTTTAAATATTTAAAATTGTAATTTAATGTAAATATTTACTGGTACATTACTTCAAAAAGTATAAAATTTTTCTTGCAAATCAGTATTTTTATTATTATATTGGTTAATTATAACACTTCTAAACCTCAAAATTGATCAAATATTCTAGTGAAAACAACACCAAAAGTATATTTTAAGTTCTACAAGCAGCCCACAGTCTGAAATTTCTTTCTGATTTATAATTTATTGTTTTAATGAAGTTTTAAAAGTGTTATAACCAAAATATCCTTGTTTCAAAGATAAAAAAGTTTAATACGTTATGAGCACACCATTTTTTAAAAATTATTACAAATTACATATTGAGCTATTGAGATTTTGATTTTGAAGAATAGTGATAACCAATCAGCTAGCCTCTTATCTATCCCACATGTAAGACACACATTGGCCGACTGACAATCTAGCTTGGACGCAACAGAAGCGGAACAGCGAGTTTGTATTTGAGGTACCTAAACTCCTGGAAGGGGGGTTTTTCCACGTGACACTACGGGTGGAGGGGGAGCCCCCCTGGGGAACACCCGCCGGGCTCACAGAGGACCTTCCCGGCCTATTGGCCACCAGTGAGATCACTGGCAACAAACAATGCTGTCAGCAGGACCATCGGATTGAAAAACATTTGCTGCTGTAGATAAAGTGGAACGAAAAGTTTATAGCTGCTGTAATTAGTTTATAGCTTCTAATAAGTGTTTTGTTTAAAGTTTCCAAATAGTTTTCATTATGCAGGCCTCGTAAACCAGATCCACAAGGTTTAGTTTTCCCTGGTGAGACATGAAGAGTAAAACATTTTATGGTGGCTCGCAAAACACATTTGGAAACCCAATAGTGTGTTTAAACTGAATTATAAATAAGTACCATTTGATTTTATGAACATGTTAGAGTAGTTAGAATTGAGCGATGGAGTTCAAAGTGAGTTTTATGAGTAAGTGATGATGATGGTGATCTTATTTAGGCTCATAATTACTGAAGAATTCATTTCAAGAAAAATCATAAATATTGTCACCCTATTATGTTTACCTTGTTGAATTAAAACTAAAAGTTTGACTAGTGAAATCTGTATTTTGGACTTACCTTCCTCTTCCTGCGCGGGGGTGACTCTTGTTTCTATCTCGGACGTGGACTTTTGGCGCCGCAACAGCCTGGACTTGGCTTGACAGCGTCCCACCTTGTCCTGGCAGTCGAGGTGCACATTGAGCTTGCACACTCTGCACTTCAGGCCTTGCCTCGTGTGTCCTATACAACCATCAACATTTTAACTATTGTGCACTACATACTTTTTAATATGAAAATTTTAAATTGCTTAGTATCAGTAATCTTAACAAACTTAACCCTAGTATTCACATCAGCGCATAGCATATCTGCGTTAATTGAAAAAAACCTTCCTCTGTGTTCGTTCACAAGTCTAACATGACCTATTAAGAGCTACCCCACTGTGATGAAGACCTGAAGACGGTATGGAGGAGAATGTGAAGGGTGGGAGATGAAGTAGGTTACTAGGATAGGAGTATTCTGCGCCTTGCTGAAGCATTCAGATAAGGAACCCAAGTATAATTGTCCCTTTAAACCTCCCCAGGAAATAACTTAAGCTGTTTTGGATGTCAAGTTTTATTAAGATAAGGAGGAAACTACTTGCAAGGAAGATCTAAAAAACCGTAAAAAATTGGTTGACTGGGAGTTGAAAAATCTTATGCAAAACTGAGCCATTTTAGACTACCCTAAAAGTGTATCAAGAGAATAAGATGCAGAATAAAAAAACAATGGCTGCCGTGTTTGTTCTTAGCTATAAAAGTAATTTTATGATTAATGATGGTTAAAAATATTGATAATACTAGGTGAGTAAACGTAACCTGAAGCAAAGCCACTATTTTACTAAAATGTTAGAATTAGTGGATAGGAATGAATACACCAAATTCACCTAAAATTACTTTCAATTACTTGATATTTGGATGCCTGTATCTCTATTAACAGACTGATACACTGGAAACATATCCTTATGATCAAGAGTGGTAACTTTACCTCTCAGAACCTGAGAACAGACGTCGCAAGGGGTGATCTTCTTGTAAGTGTACTCCTGGAACTGGTGTGCAGTCGATTCCAATCCTAGGTTTAGTCCACTGTCCCTTCCGTTTTTCCTGTATAAACCCCATATTTTAACAGACATATTTCTCGCAAAGTCCTATATTATTCTAAAATAAATTTAGTTTCATACATCATGAGGTGTTGTTGAACATTAAGAATTAATTTTGTAAATGTATTGTTGAGACATTAACCATATACTAGGATGTTCTACTGACGTAATATTCGATGTGGTATTAGAGTGTAGGTAAAATGTGTATTCTACCAACATAATGAATAAATCATACTTGATGAGCCAAAAAATTTAAGTATTCAAAATATATGACCTTTGGTGAGTAGTTTGGAATTTTTAAACATTTACTTTTACTTAGGAAAACTTAGAAATGCCATCGTTTTGCGATGAAATAGCTCCCGCAAGATTGATATTGTTTATAAAAGAGAAAACATGATTCTTTCAAGTAATAATATTAAAAAAAAGGCAAGCCAGATAAGCTATTGAACTTAGTCAAATGGTAAAAGCTGTATTATATGAAGAACGCGGGTGGATATAAAAAATAATTATGATACTTTCCATCGGAGATTTAAACTAAAAGTATAAACTAATATAAGGTCAAAGGTATAAGGTCAAACTAAAAAGAGAGAAGTTCAAAGTGCTAACAAAAATCTAATCTTTAAAGGTTGTGTAATAAAATATAAAAACGTTTTATTCTGTCTTCTTTCTATTAAATTGTTAGTAATATCTTGTTTTCTTTATAGAAATATCTTATTACTTAAGACACTCAGTAAAACTATCAATGACATAAAAAAGCTCGATATAGGTGATTTACTTGATCTTGTTATGCTTTAACAGAAATTACCAAACACTGACGTCGGCTAGGACCAGTTATAGTCTGGGTGTGTAGTCATTTGTTCAATAACTTTCCATCGTTTGAATTGTGTAAGGAAGATTTATGGAGATTCAAACGATAATGTTGATCTGGTATTTTTAGTGTATGTAATAAAGCTCATTACTCTGAACCCCATAACTAGTTGTAATGCCATCCAGCATCAAGATAACAACTTGTGCACAATTGTCATACGAATGTTATGGATCTTAATACATAGTAAGAGGAATACATGTTCGTCAAGACATTTATTCATTGTGGTGAGCTTTATACTTACGTTCAATAACAAAATATGGTCACAGAATTGTGCAAATAATTAAAAGTTCGGATCACAGGAGAAGTGGCGTATATATCGTACAAATGTTAACTTAATCTGCACTGACATGGATAAAACATTACGAAATGGATAATGTATGTATTTCCCAATAAGAACTAACACAACTGTTTTGTTGCTGTATCCTTCGCTGTTTTTTATCAATAAAATATTTTAAAAAAATCTTCAATTTAACAAAAATCATATAAACAAGCTTGCTTTTCAGTATAAGTTAGGGCGTATTCATTCTGAGCTTTCATGTCACTCATATTCCAGTAAAATAAACGTCTCCATCAAAAGCACGAAATAAACATACTGTAAAGTAGCTTACTGAAATAACAACTCAAAACATATTGGGTAATTACAATACCTTAATCCAGTCAGTCATAGTGCTGGATTGTGGAAATGAAGCTTTAGGTTGGGTAAGCAGTGAAAACTGACTGTATATAACGCAATCAGTTTAGATGAAGCAGAATGATTTTAGAAAATATGAACTGTTATACCATGTGATAATTGAGGTTACACAAAATATGCAAATATACTGTATATAAGTATGGCTGGGGATTATGTACTGAATATTTATCAAGAAAGACAATAAGAACAATTTAATTGTTTTACAAAAAAATAAAAATAATAATTAGATTACTCTTTCTAAAAATCCTCTATGTTGTCTCCAGGAGAGCATTGACGACCATTATGATTCATATATATATATATATATATATATTCAATTATAATATTTTTCTCTCGATTCTATCAAGTTATAACGTTATTTTATATTCTGATCAGTATGAACAAGTATGCAAAAGAAATCTGTTAAAACAAAGTGCAAAGTATAGAAAGACGGAGGTTGAAAGTTCCTAGAAGAGCATTTACAATGAAATAAAAATTAAGCTTTCAGGTCGATAAAAGGAGAAAGGTGATGAATGTTCAGCTACTAAATATGATGAAATACATTGCGTACAAATTTTAAGCTAGGAATATTTACAATACACTTACAAAATTTGTGTAAATGAACGGTTGAGACCAAACATTACCACACAAGGCTGCAACGCTTGTGCAGAAATCCATTAGAAGCGAGTGCAGCAAGGTACAACCAGCACAAAACTTGAGCCACATACAACTTGTGATATTTACCTCATCGCGATGATCGTGGACACGGCATGGTACATTTGGTTCTTTCTGTTACAGAATCGCAGAGTCGAAGCGTTTTAGAGAAAGAGAAAATATAAAAGGATGCAGGTAACAGGACGAAAGAGATTTCCAGTGAGGAATGGGCGAGGGACGGTGGACAAAAAAAAATCAAAATAAAAACAACGATGGAGAGAAAAAGAGAAAGATAAGAGAAAAGAGAGAAAAACACTGATTAGTAAACATCAAAGAGAAACTAACTACATAAAAAATAACTACATAATTATAAGTTATAAGGCAAATGCATAAATAGTGTAAAATGTACGAGCTAATTAGAATGTTGATTAACATTTATTCGAAATAAAATAAAAATTGAAAAATTGCTTTTCTTTTAATACCATAAAACCAAATTACACAAAACCAACAAACTAAGTACAGTACTATGGTATTTTGAAAAAAAGTGTTCTAGTGAAATCGAAGCACTCCGCGTTTAGCAGCGTGATAAACTTGAAGTTTAAGGGGACTTTTTGGTTAATATTATTTTAGTAATATAACAATCGTCTCACAAATTGAAATAGTTCTTTACATACATTACAAGACTATTAAATAAAACAAGCTATAAAGTAAATACAATATTTTTGATTCATTTTATAAAATAAATACAAAGAAATCCTTGATGAAATATTCACAACATTAAACAAATTAATAAATTTGTTTTCACATTTCAATATTCTAAGTGCGATATATCACGACACACAAAAAATATTAACAGTCAGTGCAAATAAATATCTAAGTACGCTATAATTTAGCTGTGCAATAAAATCCATTCTTTTTATAATACAATCACTGCAATTTCTGCAGTATTTTTATTTTATACCCACTACTTTGCTAATTGTAGTATGAAGCAATTTTGTAGCTTATGAACATTCCTCTACTTATGCACTAATAATAACTCCTTTATGCCTGATTTATTTATATATTATGTAAAAAAAGCTTTGTGCAACTAAAATTATTCAACGTTGCATTACTTTTGTAAGAAAAAATTCGGGACTAGTACTATAAACTAAAACTTTGTTACTAAACAAACATTATATATAATATAAATAGAAGTTATAAAATGAATGAATTAAACCGGTAACCAATAATATAATATAATAATATTATTAAGTTCTGAGTATGCGAGCTTGGGCACACCAAAACTCCTAGTAAATTTTACTAAATGTCCATTTACATTGTAAAGCGAAATGCGGCGGTGGTTAAGTGGATGAAGTTGAATTTATTATTATAAATAAATAATGTCAATATAAAATATCTGTAGGCATAAAATTATTTAATAATGAGCTTAAATGATTTAGTTTGTTGATATTTACCATGGTGAAATATGATTTAAAAAATATTAAGATATAGTAAGAATGATTAACTAACTGAATTTAACATTTACATTAACTTGTGACATACCACAATGCATTGTATTTCTATTGTAAGATATGGAGGGAAAATAACCATTCATCCAATCCAAAAGTAAAGTTTAAGTTTACAGTACTGCATCAGAAAATATAATTATCATACTTGTAAAAGGACATAAAACTATTGGCAAATATTTAAAAATAATATCTGATCAAGGGAGCTTTTATAACAAACTTAAAAATAAAAAGGAAACTTTATTTTTGTAGTAGTTCAAGATGTTTTAAAATTACAGTTTTTCTTTAAACAACTTTCAAAAAAGGATTAGAGTATGGTATAAAAGGCAATACTTTCATTGGATGACTTCTGATAACAAAGGTGAAACAGTAATTACGTTGCCTCGAGAGAAATTAATTAACGTCAGTAAAATCTATATTTAATTCACAGTAAGCTTGTTTACGATTAACAGAAATAAATACTAAGTTCTAATCAATGAATAAATTTAAAAGATAAAAAATATTTATTATTTAAGCCGTTACACAAACAAAAATATTTTTCAGCAAACAAACTTGACGTTATAATAAAGCACAAATAACACCACCAACGAAATGCCGTGTATTTTAAATTAACTGATTGTACAATCTGTTTTATAATACGAATTTTTCCAATAATTTGTACAACTTAAAATATAACGCAGTTGGGATTTTGCTCAAATATATCAAACAGCCGTTTAAAAACATCTTAAACTACATTAGGAATTCCTATGAAAAATAATTCTTCTATACTAGATATTTCAATATAGTCATTTTAAAAAATTGTAAGAATCAATCTTGAAATAGTAAAATCTAAAATATTATAAGCCAGAAAGCTTCTAACTTATCGCTAATTATGTTACATGAAAGTGTGCAGGTTCATGAACAAGTAGCATTATAAACAGCCCATGGCTACGAATTTGGAAACGATTAAAGCTTAATACATCTACGATAAAAGAGTATTTTTACAGTAAACAACTTTTGTACTTACTTTTCGCCCTCCTTAGGTGAAGTTCCGTTGGACGGACCGCTCGTCGTTTTCAAACTTTTAAAAGCTTTTAACCATTTCGACTTCATACTTCCTGTCGAGGAGGAGGACATCTTCCGGTCCCTACCACTCGTGCCTTCCGACGCATCAAGTCTAGAGGCGAACAGTTCTTTCTGGAAAATGCATAAAATTGAAGTAACAGTTCTATATGGAAAACGTAAATAATTTAAAGTAACAATTATACCTGGCAAGTGTAAACTATTTAAGTGTAAAAGATTTAAGTAACAGTTTTCTCTGGTAATTACCAGGAATATTAAATATCTTTCATATTCGTGAAAATTAATTATGTAATGCACGAAGTATAGGATCTTAGTGCTTACTACTGTTGAATTAAACCGTATTAAATATTAAAACATTTAGCGTTTGGTAACTCTTATAGCTATACAAGTAGAAGTCATTATTCTCAGATTTTGTTTGAATAGAAAAAACCTTACTACAAAAATATTTATATTTACAAATTAAACTCCTTTTTGGGAATATAACACACAGGACACAGGCAGTACAAGCTCAGCAGACAGACAAGTAGTCGCCAACGTGGCCATCTTAACTTCACACGTGGTAACGAAATGTGATAAAATCAAATGTAGATCGACAAGTAGGAATACATTATATATATAATATATATATATATATATATATATATATATGAATAGAATATATTCATATATATTCTAATATATGAATATATGTATTCATATTGAATAGCTCTTCTGATTGATTCTTAATTTTAAATTAATACATACGTCAATAAATACAATTTTATTTTATCCGAACGAGGCCTTTTTAATTACAAATTGATCATCTTCAGGTTCTCTAACAACTAAATAATGTGTAACCTTAAACTTATTTAGTTGTTCGAGAACCTGAAGATGATTACATTGTATTTGAAAGGCCTCGTTCGAAAAAATAACATTTCATTAATTGATGTATTTATTCGTTTAAAATGACATATATTATCCCAAGACCAACCTCCCAAGTAGTATTACTAGCCAAATTAGTTTTAAAATAATTTTAACATGATCTGTTATGGTTTGAAAATTATTATAAAATTATTGTTTTACAAAAAATCTCCTATCTGATCCATTTTATAATATTTTCAAATCGTTTATTGTGGAATAACATTTATTGTAGAATAATTTTAAAATAACTTATAAATCTGGTTTTAATTAATTTTAAATTATTTAAAAATAATTATAAATATTACAAATATACTATTTACTAAATAAATACTGTTTATACTTATTTTCACAATCTGACTAATGTACCACCCATGAATATCATTGAAAAAAGTGATGAAATATATTTTACTTCTCAAAAATATAATGACCAAACCGGGCATAGAACCGACAATGTTTAGATCACGAGACATGGCACCTTAACCCCCTTGGCCACTTCGCCCCTTGTTTAATCATGGTCAGGCTGGCAACATAAAATAACCAACTGACTACATCCTACGGGGGGTTGGTGAAACTATAGAATTCCTTGTTTGCTTTTGCTGTTGCTGGTAAACTCTGTAAATTGTATACACATATTTTAAGGTTATAGAAACAAAACTTGTAATATTTCATTAATACATATAAAATAGATGAGCAATACGGGATCTGTAAAACCGAGTCAACATATATAAAAGAGCCCAAGAAAGCATTTATTTTGTTTTATACGTTTATTGAGGCTGCAAACGAATTATTATATTAACTTATTTTGGTTAAATATAAACTAATTTGAAACAAATACAGATCTTGTTTGCCATGTTTCTCATTAAATTGTAATCAGTGAGAAAACAACACCAACAATTTTAAAAATTGCATAGCCATATTCTTAAAAGGTATATAACCAAATTTTATTTACAGTCATTTTATTCTAAAATCATTTTTAAAAGTTTAGTTAGGATTTTCCATTGAGTTAATAAAACATTATTTTTTTTTAATTTAAAAGTGATTTATAAACAGTTAAAAGTAATATATTTTAAGTTATTTTGAACCAAATTTAAACATATGCCAAAGTTGTTCCAAATATATTTAAAATTATTTTGAAACTAATATTAAACTTATTATGACTCTTGATTTCTTCATAATTTTCAATCGATGAAACAATTATTTTAAATGATTTAATTTCATGTTAAAAAGTGTAAAATGTTTTAGTACAAAATAATTTTAAATTATATTAATTACATTTTAAAATTATTTTAAAACATTTTTTCTACTATTTTAAAAGAGTTTTGTAACAGTTAGTTATAATAATATTAAAACTTATATACAAATGATTTTAATAAATGTATTAAAATTTATTTTTAATTAATTGTAAAGCTATGTGTTATAATTATATTTAAATAATTTTAACTCATTTCAAACATAAACTAATATCAAAACCATTTAAAATAATTTTAAAAATATTATAAATTATTTCTATGCTTCTTGGGCTGTTCCTTTATTACAATTATTGATAGGTTCTTAGCTCCTAAAATATTTACAAAAAAGTTCCTCTTGATAAAAAAACAAACTAGTTTTAAAGAGTTTCTGAGGACGTTGCGAGAATTGTTATTTTATTTTGATTGTATAGAGGATATCAACTTCAGTGTATGTATCTAGGCCTAGATGAGATTTACAAAAGCAACTCTAAATATTCTCTTGAAGTTTTAAGTTCTATTAGGTTTGTTTCTATTGCTATTTAGTGTTACGTTAATAATTTCATTATGAATCGTCTAAGCTGTTCAGTGTTATTTTGCTACTCTTATATGTTTGCTAACTAACTGTAACTAAGTGTAAGAAAATAAGAGAAAGACGAATTTGTTCCCCAGGCCGAGAATGGTGAAGATTCTGAGAGGAAGGTCTACATCTTTTGAAGAGGCTGCGTTATAAATACTTAAGTCATCCTCTTGCGGGAAATAATATGCAAACTTATTGTATATAAAAAAATTAAAAACAATTGGATACACACACACGCTCACAAAACATTTAGTAAGGGTAACAACAACACTCACACCACCACCATTCGTCTAATTTTTTTATAGTTATGGTACATATGTTTGTAAACATTATGTATAAATATAATTAAAAAAAAAAATATATAATAATGATGGAGAAACTGTCAATACTTCATTAAGTTAACTTGACTAAATTTGTAGGTACAATTTGAAAAATCAATACTGTTCTTAAAAAATCAATGGTTAATATGATTGTTCCTTTTTAAGGCTCCGGTCTACACCTGCTGCAAGGCGCTAGGCAAGTGTTTGATGAATTTCTCTTTATAGCTGTTACATAAACACTTTTAATTAAAGTTAAATTATAATTTAAAGAGGAAAAAACTATCTACTAATGTGTCTTTTTACTTTTTTAATTAAGTTCGATTTACTACGTCTTTTAGATGTACAAAAATTAGCTTTTAGCGAATTTCCCCTATAGGGAAGAAGCTATTACCGTAGGTCTCATGGTAAGACTTAAGCCCCAGACCATGATAACTTTTTGTTTTGAGGTCCCCAGATGCCAAAAACACTATTCGTTCAAATTTATATATATATATATATATATATATATATATATATATATATATGTGTGTGTCCGTTACCGCGATAACTTTTGAAAGAAACACCCGATTTTGATGAGATTTGGCACAAATGTGGAGAGTAGCATTTATGACTTTAAATTCGAAAACCAGATCGATCGCACTATGGGAAGGGGGTTTTATGGGGGTTTACAATTTTCCAAAAATCGGTTTTTTGCCAATTTGACCCCAAAATGTTAAAAACACTCAATTTTGGTTATAGCCATTTTATAGAGCTTAAAAAAAATAATTTAGTATTTTGAATCATTAACCTAGGTTAAGTGGTTGCGGAGAAAATCCAAAAAATCGTGTCCCATGTTAATCTTATGGGAAAAAGGTTTTTAGATTTTTCTCAGATAATTTTTCTAAAAACTTTACATTTCTGTTTATTAATGTGTTTATCTCAACAAAACAATCATTTTGGTGTTTTAATCGTTGTTCTACGTCCAACCGTTGCAGAGATATTCAAAGTGCTAAACACAGTACGTTGTCCAATGTTATCCTTATGGAGAATAAATAAAATTCTATATCTCGATTATTTTTTAATGTATACAGTTTTTTAAAGTTGTTACAGTTGTTAACAAGTTTTTTTGTTGATAGTCTCCGTAGCAGCAAACCTGCATACTCGGCCCCCATGTTATTCATATGGAGAATAAGTCAGATTTATTGAGTCCCTTAATTATGAACCTAAATTAATAAAACTTGGTATATAGCTTCACCTGGTTCAGTTATATTGATAATTGCAAAAAAAACATATTACTTATCTTCCTCGTTGCAGCAAACCTGCGTCCTCAACCCTAATGTTATTCTTATGGAGAATAAATAAAATGCTATATATCACTTATTTATGGATGTATTTTTGTGAAACTTGGTAAGTAGCTCTATGTAGTAGTGAGTCACATATATATGCATTGGAAATTCGCTGAGTACGCAGGTTTGCTGTGACGGGGGTATTTAAAAATACAAAAACTTGAGGCAGAAACTTTTTTTGTTTAAAAACGATTGAAAGTAGAATTAACTTTCTTCTATCAAATTCCATTTGGAGTGTGATGGTAATATTATTATCGTTTCCACAAACTGGAATCCTAGGGACCTCCGCACCGCTCCTATTCCCTATCTTCACATTGAATTTTTACGTGGCTGGTTTTTACATTTTTCCGCAGGGTAGACCGGAGCCAAAGTCCGAGGGGAATTAAAAATAAGACTGAGCACCTTCAAAACATCAAATGCAAAACAGATACAGCATTTAGATTGCCTCACGCTTGCGGCCAGGCGTCTTGTAAGGGCCGTGGGATGAGATATTTGTAATTCAGTAAGAGGACATATTTGTATCGATTAATGCAATTTTGGAATATCAACAGTGTATTTTTATTTTTCAACGATACTAGAGAACCCGTGCTGCTCTGCTGCTCTAGTAGTGTAGTAGTTAATGTTACACCTTCAGTTTATGTATAAAGGCTAATCAGTTAAATTAATACATGTTTTTTATGGTAACGCCTAAAAAGACATTTTACTAGCGGTAATTATTTCAAAATTTATATAAATATTTAGTGAAAAGATTTATAATTTTAGCACTGAAAACACTAACCAGTTTTAACTATAATAAATAAGTTCTCCTTATCCTTGAACTCGTTAGACCTAATATTTTTCCCGCTATAGACCAGCAGCAGGGTTTTTATTTAATTTAACAGCTGTGATTTATATGGCCAATGTATCTGCTTAAAACAGTTGTTGGTAGATAACCTATGATCATACTATGATTTTTTTTATAAAATAGTAACTATATTGTTCAAACGTATATAAACGTAGTTTAAGAATAATACTCTTAGGTTTTCTATCCCAATGCTGTCTGACTGAGTATTCATTCCTAGCTACGCTGGATCTTTAATAAAATCCATAATTTCGTCATAATGTCGTTTGTAAGCTATCCCATTACAAAATACACGAAAAAATATATATACAAATTTGAACGAATGGTGTTGGCATCTTGAGACCTCAAAACGCAAAGTCATCATCGTCCCCGGATTATATAGGACTTAGCTATATAAAAAGTCCTTAAAATGTTTTATAAAGGAAAACAACTTTGCTTTAAGTTCGTCCTTTCATCTTGAAATAGGGAATTCAGTCTCAACAGGTAATTGTAAAATTGTTTAAAGTATTCGATTCAACAGTTTTAACATGTTTTAAATTGTGTTTATTTACTTACTTAGATATAACTGTATTTTTGAGGTTAGTGTATAATTCTTTTGTCTTCTTCACATTTATTTGTTCGGATCATAGGTTTTGAATATTCAAGTGTTCGCACAGGTTATAGCCTCGTTAAAGGATAAAACACTAATACGAGTGTTGATTCAACAATTTTATAAGTAAATGAATTCCTCGTTTACAAGAAATATTGTCTAAACAACCAACCCAAATATCGATGGACACAAGCATCGCAAACTAGGACAGCTTATCGAGCTCTATTTAAATAAGGGAATATCGATCCAGTAAACCAGTGTATTCGTGTTAAATTAATGAACATCGATCTGCTAGATTCCACTTTAATAACCCGTTATCAGGTTGGCGTGATAAGTCCTCACGCAAGCAGGCGATAAGCGTGATTACCCGACCACGTGACATCCATGTTCCCTCCACAACCATCCACGCCGCCATTTTGCCCGCGCAACATTCAAATAGACTCTTCCTGCTCCCTCATTGTGGTTGAGGATAGCAACATTGATACCTTAAACATCTTCCTGACAACTACCTGAAATCGGCTGTTTTTGGTTTAATAACTTGTTCTCAGGGATGTTTGTGAAAAATAATCTGTTTTGGATGGATTATTGAAGAAAGAAAGGTCAAAGGTCAAAATCGTATAAATTCTACTTGTTGACACGACTGTAAAATTTAAAAATATTTACTAAATTTTATATTCTAGACCTACTAAAGAAGATAAAGTGGGTATCTACCGGGAAATAAGCGAGTGAAAGATAATGAAAATGCTATTTAAGGAGTACAGAATCCTGAGTAATGAGTCGACAATAGTAAAACACTCACCAAGTGTAACCTAATTTGCAGCCAGCCCATACCGAATTATTCACAAACTCACAGCCTCAATTACAATAATCACAAACCTTCTGATAAAATAGCGTTGTAACTAACCGAAACGATGAATAAATATATAACTAATCTCACATGTATATCACCAAATATATTGTTCGAAACGCTCAAAAACTTAACTACACGAACTTGGCTACAGTTCTCGAAAGGCACCCGGTATACAGTACGACCGACATCTAAATTTGACCTAAACGGATTACATTAAAAATTAAAGTCTGGAACGATATGTTGAGTGTAAGGTAGCAGAGTATCGACTGCCCGGGAGAGGCGGGGGGCGCATGCGTGGGGCCGCGTCCATCGCAACAGTTGTTAGGGCGGCGTGGCTCTCCGATATAACACATAACCGATGCAACAATTAATTGATAGCAAAAAATAATACTCATAAATCAATATTCGGGATTGTTGTTGTCCTTCATTAGTGAGAATCAATAAACGATTCTCCCGAACTGAAGGTTTGGTTAGAGAGATTAGTCGCCACCTCATTTTGCGCGCCAAAAGTAGGTCAGAGCTGGGGTGCTAGAACTGCAGCGTCACTGCATCATAGTTGTTATTCACGAGCATCATGATGCCACTGGGTGAGGTTTGCTGCTCTATTAATATTAGATGAGTTTTTTAAAAACTGGTGTTTCACAGCGGATGCTATTTATGAACAATTTTGAAATAGATGGTACAATCCCCTGGAAAATAAGGTCCAGAGTATACTTCTAATATCACTAAGATGTGCTTCGACGGTATAAAAACTCTTAAATACTATAACTATAACTAAGTTAAAAAACATTCCTAAAACTACTATCACCAACTAAAACTACCAAACATAGTGATTTAGTTGTAGCACGAATTGTCAATTTTCAATATAATTATTTACTTACGTCAATCAATCCTTTTTTTCCTCTCTATTCTGGCGTACACGTATTTCGGAATTCATGCCATCTTCAGTGCCTTGGTCGGTGTCGTGTAGGTCAACCCATCAGAAAATCACTATTCTCGGCTATTCTCAGAAGCTTCACGGCCGAGAATAGTGATTTCCTGATGGGTTGACCTACACGACACCGACCAAGGCACTGAAGATGGCATGAATTCCGAAATACGTGTACGCCAGAATAGAGAAAAAAAGGATTGACTGACGTAAGTAAATAAGTTAAACTACCAAACAACTAAGACTACTAGACTAGTGCTAATTATAACTGCCATACTAAGATTAATAGAATTGGGATTACAACTTAAATGAATAACAGTCTAATGAATAACAGTGTTAGACAATGTTTCCAGATGAATAACAGTGAGTATTATTAGTGAATTTCTTTTGGAAAGTGAACTATTAGCATGACCTGCACGGTGAAACTTAAGCCCGGGACCACCAGAGAAGTTCCTAACGTGACCCCCTGAACACGTTTTGGGGGGTCGTTCAAAATTATATATATATATATATATATAGACATATATATATATATGTGTGTATGCACTCTAGCGGTCGCATTTTTTGTCCGATTTACTTCAAATTTGGTAGGGACGTTCCTTTCTATAATCTGTTGGACAAGTTCGTTGGGCAAAACAATCGGAAAACTCTAAACCCATTTTTTGGGGATTAATCTTTCAAATTTTGAGTTTTTAGGCCAAAAAAGGGTCAGAAAAGCCCCATATGTAAAATTAATGCATGTAAAAAGATGGGAATTAGCAAGGCAAAAGTTTTAAGCCCTCTCTCGTCATTCTAGCATACATATTTACCGAGTTATTAAAGAAAATGTGTATTGACCAAACACAGTACGTTGTCTTATGGGGGTTTTACATTAGAAAATCCTGTTATTCATTTGTTGGTGTACTTTTAACATCTCCAGCAACCTCACGCCTAATTTAAAGCCTGACTGGACCTTCTCCTAAACTTATAATGCACAAAATTGTATTCCCAGCATTGCAGGTAAATGAAACCAGGAGTATCAGAACATCAAAAAAATCAATGTTTTCAGATTTCAAGAAAAATTGGACAAATGTATGTTTTTACACTGATTTTGAGTTTTAAAAGTTTTTATGTGGAAATTCACTTCCCTCACGTCAGCGTGCTGCGTGCGAACTCGTTTTTCACTTTAAGCAGAGGCAACATGTGGTTGCAAGAGTGGCAAAAAAAGGAAGCCAATTATTGACTTCATTGGAAAGCAAAGAGTGTAAACATAATATGTAGGCCTAAGCTTGCTTGTATAAATAAAGCTGTGGTAAATGAACAAACTATGTAGCTTAACAATAAACTGAGTGCCACTAAGGGTG
This sequence comes from Allygus modestus, assembly GCA_963675035.1. Taxonomy (NCBI): domain Eukaryota; kingdom Metazoa; phylum Arthropoda; class Insecta; order Hemiptera; family Cicadellidae; genus Allygus; species Allygus modestus. The sequence continues at coordinate 1,989,773 of OY776114.1, read as the reverse complement.
ACCTGCTCGACGTCAAGCGGCAAGATGTCTTCGCGAGGATCAAGGCGGATTTGGTGATCAGCTAGTGAATTCTATCCATTATGTGCTTAGTTCAATCATTATAAAATGAATGTTCATTAATGTTAATAAATCTTTTGCGTTCATCGAATCAAAAAAATAAAGGATGTATTCAAATAAAAGATATAACAATTTCTCTAAAAAAATGAACTGAGTTTTTGTAGTGTTTAGTTGTAATACTGACCTGTGCCCTGACCGCCGCCAGGTGGATCTGCGCCGTCCGCAGGTCGAACCTCTTAATGCTGATGTCTTCTTGCAGCTCATTGACCTTATTGTACAGCTGTGACTCCAGACTCCTGTCAAAACAGAGGTGAGAAAGAGAGTTAGTTGAAAAATGTTGTAGCAGATCAATTCATCGGTAAAGCAGAAAGATTTTACTGAACGTCAATTGAACTAATTTTATATTTAAATATACCAGAGTAGATAGGATTTTTTAGTAGCAGTAATCTAGAAACTATATTGGCACCGTGATGATGTTTTCTAAATAACATAAATAAATACATATCTGTTAAAACGTTGTTGTTAAATTTCTTGGTGTTTTAGTCTACCTTTCAAGTATTTCTATGCTTAACGTATATGAAAATTGGAGCTAAACCAAGCATAGCAATATCAGTTCGAATCCATGCATAAATATAGTGTTGTGTTAAATTTACTTGTATATTTTATGTAGAATAATATTTATATGTATATTGTACCAATTGTTCTAATCTTATTATTAATTTCTTCCCTATGAATTCTACGACTACTAATCATGGTATTAAAATAAGAGTTTGACAATAAGCAGGTAATTAATTATTAGCTCCTAAAAAAATTGATTCAATACATGTTTAAACCGTTATCATATTTAAAATGTTATAGCAGGATTAAAAACTAAAAAATTATCGACTCTTCTACAACAACGTAGCACTTTTGCCACTAACAGATAAATACTCCTAGCATTTTGCTTTCGATGTTTTTTTAGAGGAATTTTTTTATATTTGCTTCTTGAAAAAAGGATTCTCTCTAACTAAAGCACCAAGGAAATTATCACACAATTTTTCTATTTCATTATGAAATTGAAAAATATTTCAGTACTTAAACTTAATTACTAAATACATATCAATGTAATATAAATAATATCAACCGTAGTTCCGTATAATAGTAAAAAGCTGGTTGATTTGTTATGCAACTGTGATTTTTGCTTAAGAAAGTGGAATCCGCGTAAATTCCCACAGCCCAACAAACATTTACCAAGCCTCTTTCAAACACCGTTCATATTTATTTTTATCTAAGGAAAACTTGAGGTTCAGAAAGTTTTTTCGGCTTAGCAGGTCAGGTTGATTTAGTTGTTGTTGTACATAACAGAATAATTTACAACAGCACTACTAATCGTCACCAACTGGAGACATCACAAAGTGACTAATGCTAAGATGTCCATTGTCTAGGAGTTCAATAGGAAAAAAATATTAAGAGTTAAATCAAGAACAACTAGATGATGTCATTTATTCGCATTATTTACAGTAAGAAAAATAATAAAATAAATAACACATAAAACAAAATAAATACTATTGTCCATGAATTGTACCAATACAAATACATTTGTACAGTTGGAAACATGAAAAGGAAAATTCTAAAGTGTTCTTTGTATAATAAGCACTTCTCGTTGAGAGAGGTGGTAAGCGTTAATATAAATTTGTATTATATTGAAAAACATTGTTTAAAATGTTAAGAAATTTGAGAGCAATAACGAAAGACACAGAGATACAAACGAAATTGTAACCGGTTAACACTTTAATTGCGCTCATTTAACATATAATAACAACTATCCCTCTGTTTCCTTGCGTAGTTTAAAGAGGTGAACGCGTTTTAATGAATTATTTAAAACTGAACTTTAGACCGTCATAATTCCACTAAAAAGTACATAAGAGCACTCTACTACACAACAAATGTGTACGTATGATATTTAATAATATATGAGCAAGAGAGCAAGAGATGGTGGAGAGAACGCTGTGAATGTATTGAATGTCTCACAGGAACAGAATTCAATTAATTGACGTTTACTCGTACTTAACACCACTTGAGCTCCTGGGGTGGAGGCGTGTGTTACCCAGATAAACTGCCTTCTACATGTCCTCTTGTATTAATCATATTACACCCACCTTGAGATATTAGTAATATTTGAATTTACTTTTGTATGACTCACACATAACTCAAGACATAACAAGATTGTAACGGTTAATGCGATTTGAATCCTTTTCTCACAAGTTCATAATCGTTTCGGAATACTTTTAATTTTCTAAGTTTATGTCAGGAAATTTCCAAATACTAAACCTTTTACAATAGTGCTAGAAGGTCAGTGAATGGTAGAAGGTCTGTATGGTTTATCTTTCTTAGTCCTTCACATGTTGGAAAGCTTGTCCAATGAACAGAGACAAACAACGAACGAGGGCCACTGACTTTGCCTGCGACCGCGAACGAGGGCCATTGACTTTGCCTGCGACCGCGAACGAGGGCCATTGACTTTGCCTGCGACCGCGAACGAGGGTCATTGACTTTGCCTGCGACCGCGAACGAGGGCCATTGACTTTGCCTGCGACCGCGAACGAGGGCCATTGACTTTGCCTGCGACCGCGAACGAGGGCCATTGACTTTGCCTGCGACCGCGAACGAGGGCCATTGACTTTGCCTGCGACCACGAACGAGGGCCATTGACTTTGCCTGCGACCGCGAACGAGGGCCATTGACTTTGCCTGCGACCGCGAACGAGGGCCATTGACTTTGCCTGCGACCGCGAACGAGGGCCATTGACTTTGCCTGCGACCGCGAACGAGGGCCATTGACTTTGCCTGCGACCGCGAACGAGGGCCATTGACTTTGCCTGCGACCGCGAACGAGGGCCATTGACTTTGCCTGCAACCGCGAACGAGGGCCATTGACTTTGCCTGCGACCGCGAACGAGGGCCATTGACTTTGCCTGCGACCGCGAACGAGGGCCATTGACTTTGCCTGCGACCGCGAACGAGGGCCATTGACTTTGCCTGCGATCGCGAACGAGGGCCATTGACTTTGCCTGCGACCGCGAACGAGGGCCATTGACTTTGCCTGCGACCGCGAACGAGGGCCATTGACTTTGCCTGCGACCGCGAACGAGGGCCATTGACTTTGCCTGCGACCGCGAACGAGGGCCATTGACTTTGCCTGCGACCGCGAACGAGGGCCATTGACTTTGCCTGCGACCGCGAACGAGGGCCATTGACTTTGCCTGCGACCGCGAACGAGGGCCATTGACTTTGCCTGCGATCGCGAACGAGGGCCATTGACTTTGCCTACGAATGCTAAACTATTGGTTATTTACCAACTGATGGTGCCATTTTTCTAACTGATGTTTTAAAATTACTATGTCACAGTAAGTTGTTCATTGTGTTGTCGTTTAGTTTGACAACTGATGTTGATTAAATATGAACTAAAATGGCTATTTCACTCATTTGTATTTACTATTACGTGGATGAGAAAACAATAAATCTTTATGGTATGTTTGAATTCAACAACAACATTAATTTCACTGGATAGCTTTTGATATTTTGCTTCTGTAACATAAGTTTATGGACTAATTAATAACTCAATTGAAAAAAAATCCTAAATAATTTAGTGAAATTAGTTTGATTTAAATGCAAAAGCTCATCAATAAACGCAGTTTAAGCAGAATTTAAGTATGGCTCCGGCCTTGGCCCGTTCCTTTTCATAGTCCCAATCAATAATCTACCCCGTAATAACAACTGTAGGTTAACAGATTGACAAAGGATGACACGATAATCGTTGCAATCGATGAACAGCCAATTATTCTTTTAAAGACCATCAGAATGCTCGGCATGTTGTTGGGAAGTGGTTTTCTACTATCAAACTAATATGTAAAAAATATGCAAACGTACAGAAGTTTCTGTTATTCAAAAACCAATGGGCCACTCAGTTTAACTTCTGGGTACCAAGCCAGAAGAGAGTATTGAGAGCAAATCAAGCTTGAATCATTTAGATTATTTAAGTAAACCAGGGATTAGTTTTCTTTTTTGAAAATTAAAACATCTTATAAGCCTTGAAGACTTTAAACTAGCGGATTCCGAATGACTTAAACCCATACTGAATATGGACTCATAACGTGGTGCTGTTACCGTTACGTACACAATATTATTTAGCTGTACAACACAGTAATCCGTATAACCTTTGGAGGAACACTGTTTTTGTAAATGTTCACAATATTGTAAATATTATCATTAATTTATAAAGTTACAATGACCTTCTGACACGAAATAGTATATTTCGCACCAAGGGCCGAAAGTGGGGTTTTGCTGGCCCGAGATCGTGTTTTATGCCCGAGACGAAGTCGAGGTCATAAATCGTTCTAGGGCTATGCAAAACCCTTTCGGCAGAGGTGTGAACGCTATTTTTCACCATACTACAATTATTAACGGGTTAAATGTGATCGGTCATAAAACACAGAGGCCTCATGGAATCTCGGACTAAAAACAGTTAGGCAGAGGCTACGTACACGTCCGACGTGAGCCGCTACTATTCGAGTCCGTTCCAAATGATGCACCGAACGATACTTTTCCTGTAATTTTTAATACAGATAGAGAGCCAGTGACACATAACGAAAACCTCCTAACCTAACCTAACCTAAACTAACCTAACTTAACCTAACCTAAGCGGTAGCGGCTTATGTCTGACGTGTAGGTAGTCACTTCAAAACAGTTAACTAATAAACAAATCATCGATAGTACAAAGTTTTGAATTTTATTATTATTTGTTCCAGTGTTTCAACCAAAGAACGCAAAATAGTATGCACGAATTAACCAGGTAACGTCGTGTACACTTGAAAACAAGTTGGCAACACTGGCTAAATAGATCAGCTGACTTTGAGGATTATGAGGATTATGTCTAACTACAGACTATCATTGTTTTGTTTACTATTTAACTATTTACTATTCTCTCTTCTCAAAGCGGGATGCGCAAGCTGCACATAGGAAATTATAGTTTAACTATCTTTATGATCTATTGAAAATAACTATTTCAGTATAATGACTCGATAAATAGCAATAACGACTGTTATTTCTGATGTAGAAACTTTACCGATTGCTTTTGTAACTTTACCAACTGTGTTTGCCATTTTACCATCTCATGGTTTACATTACCACTTACCAACTGATGTTGCCACGTTTTCAAGTGATGACGCTTTACTAACGGTTTCTGTCACACTTTCACCATTGACCATAGCTACTGAAGGAGACAGCCCATCTATATGGCCCAGATGTCATATGGCCCTCTTTTGGTGTTAGCCATAATTTGAGGTGGACTAGTTTGATTAAGACACTAACACAGTGTGCTGCTGTAAACTATTTATTTTAGTTATTTACGTTAACTTGCAAAATATTTTCACCCTAGAAAGCAAATGATAGTCAACTTATGATTGCTTCCTGACACACCAACAGTTGTATTATCCCCTCCTGAGAGGATCCTATATGTATGTATGTCCTGCCGGGTGTGAAATTAATATAAATTAGTTTTCGTGTTAGAAGGTCATTGCATTAAGCTAGGGGGGGGGGTTTTCTTCACAGTCATACCTCGATAACGGCTCGATGGATTTTAACGTTTGAGTTGTCAAATTAAAGGTATTTTTACGTGGATTTGCCAATACGTCTCAGAATTTTAAGACAAGGCATTACTTAAATATATTTCAGGGCTGAATTTTCGGAACATCGGCGCTATCCGACGGCGGAAGTCTAAACTATGTATTGATTGAAAGTACGTTATCCACTTTATTCTCAGATGTTATCATTCGTTTTAATATCAGAAGTTTTATTATGTTTGTTTACAACTGAAGTAACCTTTCATTGGGTACAAACTTGCTCGGATTCGAGCAACAGGACAACTAGCCTTTACATATAATTCTGTAAGCGAAATTTTTAAATCAAAGTTGTAGGAGTTTGGCAAATCGCAGGATGATGGGAGAGGGCTCAAATTAAAAGTCTTGATCCCAGAGACTTTTTAGAAAAAACTGTACTTCTAAAACTTACCAGCAAACGAGAAATTTCGTAAAACATCCCCCATAAGAAAAGCATTGGGATTTTAAAACGTCTGTTTTGTTTACATTAAAACCTGTGGTTACGTCTCAAGTTTGTTCACAAACTACAGTTTGCAGTTATAGTTTGTTTACAAACTGGCATGTGTTCCTACTTATATCGTTATATTTTCCTCAGCATATAAAGAGTAAACAAATAAGATGAGGAAGAGTACTGGAGCAAGGTTAGAGGCTATGGTCCTTTCAAGCCACTACAAACTAATACAGTTGATAGAAGTATAATCTGTTTGGTGATTAGTGTAACTACGTCCTCTTTGAATTCTGGCTCACACAAAAGTAGGGATAGCTTTTACAATGGCATTGGGAAGGCTACTTTAGTATCTATAGTCAATGCTTTCAACCTGCAAACGTAATCTACACATAAATAAACAACCGACGCAACTGTGGCCCTCACCTCTGCTGTATCCTGACCATTGTGTCCAGGGCATCCTGCAACTGCTTTATCTGGCTCTCTAACTCCATCGCCTCCACTCTGAGCGCCTCGTACCGCGACCTCACCTGCACCGAGGCTAGCCTGTCCACCACCAGCTCGTTCTTGAGAGGCGCCGGGGCGTTGGCGTCCTGGAACATCCAAAGTTTGGTGAAAGAGTAGGAGGTGTAGGTTGAGCAAAGTATGCGGTTATTGAAGCAACTCTCCTGAACGGGTCTCTGAGCCCGGAACAGTTTCAAGAAACATTAAAGGGATCATGAATAATTTAAATTTGCGGTGGATTTAATGGATTAACGTTGTATGAGTGTTTACAAACGGCACCTACATCAAGTGTTTATCGATCTCTTGCACCTGTATAACCTGTATAACCATATATATATATAACTCAAACACTACATGAGATTACAAATTTTTATTTTTTCCAAACTATATTTTTAGATGATCAGTAGAGTTTATTGGTTTTAGAAAGGGTTGTATATAAAGTTTCATTTGAAATATAGTTTGGCTGTGTACTTAATTATTTCACATTTTTTAGTTGGTTACATATTTTTGGCTTTATTTATGACATTTAAATACTGTAATGGACGTTGTCTTGGATTACACGTTCTTATTTTTTCTTCTTTAATATATGTGAAGAATGAAAGTAAAACTTTACACTTAACTGTTACTTAAAATTCTATGTTGCAACTTAGCCAGGTATACTTTAGTATATATGTGTTCTAGAAAATAAAGAAGAACCTCCCCCCTCCTAGAAAGTTCAAAGGGGGGTTGTAAATAATAAAACATGTAATGAATTAACATGATTACTGACGTTGATAGGGGGTCCGTCGGCCATTGAAGGGTCGTTCTGGGTGTCTTGCTGGGGTGGCTGCGGGGGGGTGAAGACTCTGAGGCGGTGGGAGGGGTGGGCCTGGGGAGGCAAGGGGGCGAGGGACCGCACGAAGTGAGCCAGGTCCGTGGTGGGGGACATCGCCCGGCACTGGTTGGACAGCACCTCGTAGCGTCTGGACTGCTCCGTCGCCTGGAGGAGGAAGAAGAACGATCGTAATAACAAAACTTGTTAAAAAGAAGGTAAACTAGTTATCTTCATTCATGAATAGTTATTATAGTAAAGCTAAATACCTCCTATTATTCACAACTGCAAAAGTCGTTAAAATGAATGATTATTTAAATACCGGTAAACAATTGATAAAATATTAATGTGTCTATAATAGTGTAAATAGAGTTGATAACTAAATGTTACTTGAACAATACATAGGACCTTTGCTAGATGCGTTATTTTGTATTCCATTATTCGACATAAAATGCGGTTACTTTTAAAAGTAATAACCTTCTGATGTTTAGTCATTTTTCGTGTCTTCGTAACGGTTCCCCATTTTGTATATAATTTGTTATATCAAAGAAACATTACTAGCTAGATTTCTCTTGTTGGGCTTGATGATGACCAGTGTGGCTGGCTGAAATCGTTAGCTTTATACTATATGTTATGTATATTTACAGGACAACAATACTTTGGTTCTTTATTCATTGGTAGGCCTATATAGGTGATGAACTGAAATAGAGGTAACCATAATTTCTGATAGTGAAATCGTCAAATGAAATTTGAATACAACTTAAAGGTCAACAAAAAACTCCTAAGATCGTACTTATTGTTCATTTATCCACCAAAACTCATCAAACCCAACGTTTTTATTATTGGTTTTAATGAAATCTCAGCCATGAATTGGGTTTTAATGCGCAAAAGTAATTTTCGTTTCCGAACAGAATACTGAGGAAGTTGTATCAGAGAGTACAGGATGGTTGTAAAGTCTACAAAAAGTGACGTTTACAGTTTGACCAGCATGGATGATATCACTACCGCAAGCTCATTTATTGGACATGACAACAAATTAATCCTTTTGAATGCTTTAGTTGTGGTTTTTTTCATATGAAATTGAATTTCCTGTCAAACAAATTCACTAAAACATATAAAGAAAATATTTAATATTTACTGAGAAGTTTTGCAACACTGTATTTTAAAGAATATTGAAAAAGAGTAATTCAGTGAATCGATATTTAAAGTTTGTATTTTTCAAAGCTTTTAAATGCATTTTTAATAATTTTCTAAAGATAGCAGACATGTTATTACCTACATCTGTTTACTTTATGACATTTTCTTAAAAGTTTTAGTACTGTTTTTTGGTTTGTTAACCAAACAAAACAATTATAATTAAGTATTATAACATAACATTGGATACCAAAGACTTCCAGTATTTACAATTACTTCAGTACAAAATTATTTAATTCGTAAAAAGGATATGTCAAATAATATAGACTAGTAGTTTTATAAACAGTAGTCATCACTCATGGATTAATTAAAATTAATATTATTTATTTCCACTGGACAAAACTTATTATAACGGATATACAACTTAATAACTTTCCGTATATACAACTTAAATTGTTTAACGGAAGGAAAAAATAATTGGATATAATAAATTGTAGATGAAATTATTGAATGGATATTTAATTCTAAACTATCCATCAGCTTTATAAAAATAATTAATGGATAATATAACAAATATAATTTTTTACTACAAAGACCTCAACGAATGAGTAAAAAGGTCGACATACAAGGAAGTTTTTAGCGAAATTTCAAAAGTGTCAGGAGTATCTTTTGAGTTTAATAATGGAAGATTTTAAATAAGTTAAGACCAATAGTTTTTTGAAAGCAAAATTCCCCAATACCCCTCCTTAAGTGTAATAGAACCAATGAATAAATAAACGAAGTTCACAGAGCATCGGAATGGAATTATTTCACCCACACAACCCAACCCCACTTATCAAGATATTACTTGTAAACGATTAACTACATTTCTTTAAATGGACCTTGAATAAAACTGTGGATAGTGCTAAAAATCATTTAGACCAAAATATCTACAAAGATCATTGGTCTATATGTGTTAATAGACAACCTGCTCTAGTCGTAAAAGGTATTGAACATGTATAGTGTTAATAGCTACTGTAAACTATTTGGGGCATTGTCATACCGACCCTGGATGATATGACTTCAGCTCCTTGTTGGAGGGAGTCGGAGAGAGTGTTGCAGAGATCCGAGTAGACTTCCTCCAGTTCCTGAAATACAAAGAGTATCACCAACTCAAGGAATACAATATTCGACTATCAAAAATGTTGGATTCTTTCCAATAATCGGAGAAATATTAGTTATAATGTTTAAGCCTGTCTCATACTACTCGCGAATAACGTCCAAATATTTGGCTGAAACTTCTCCCGAAGGTTCACAGAACATTTGCCACTGCTTATAAACAATATGAAAATTCAGTGTTTGGTAATTCTGTAGCTCACGAATACGTTGGTCATTCGGAATTGGGCCAAATATTCGGGTGTACTCGTGATTAATCACATTGCGAAAGAGTTCTGCAGGTGACCTGATAGTAAATCGTTATAGACTTATATGTTAGTTATTTAATTAATGAGTAATCCCAGAGTTATGGTTGAACAGCAGCCTCTAGTTAAACTATGACCAAACTGCTTGACAAACAACGGCTTCATGAGTGAAATAACGAGACCAATGTTATCAAGTTGGGCAATTTTTAATTTCCCCTTTTTTGTAAACGTTATGGGGATTTAACAAATTTTAGGGTCCAAAGACACTTCTTCACGTAACAGACGTTGAAAAAAAAACATAAATATCAGCTAAATTTCTGGTTTGTAAGGCCATTATGTCATAATACACGGAATTGTATAGGTAAAATTACTGTTATTACGGTTAAATTACTCTTACTGCTTGATTACGGTTATGCTCATATGAATAAAACTGTAATAAACAGAAAGCTGAATTTTGATATGTATTTATGACAATGCTTCACGACAGGATTCCTACCTTTTATTTACTTTTTGTTCAGTTTTCAGGGATCACGAAATTAAATAAAAAAAAAACTCAAGAAAAACTTAGAAAACGTACCCTTTATCTGAATTTTTGACGTATTAAAAAAGTGTTGCCATAAAATAGTTTTTATATCAGCAACTTGTATGTTTATTCCTAACACTAATCTTAGGAATAAAAATTCAAAAATTATTTTATTCATATTAATAACACAATAATTAAGGAAAACATTACATGATTGAATTTTTTTAATTTAGTTTTGAGTTCCAGACCCTGAAAATAAACAAAGAGAATACAAAAGGTGCAAAGGTGTGATAAGATGTTTGTTATATGTGCATACCAAATATTAGGCATATTTACATTTACTGGATACTACTAAGTATGTATACTGATTAAACATCATTTGCAATAAGTAAACACTAATTTAACATGACAAATTATATGGTCTATGATAAAATAGCCACCCGGATGTCACTGAAAATACATTAGCATTGATATTTTGTCTAATTTGATTTTTTATCTATTCTAAAATGAGACTTGTCACAAACAACTATAATGACATAGCATTTGCTGTTTAATATTTAGCTAATTTTCTTAAAGACCTTGTTTGCATATAACTATAGAACTTTATCCATTAAAAACCAAAATAGGAATTAAAGAAAATTCATGATGGTGTTTTACATAAAATAATGTTTTTAAATTTAAAATTTAATAGTGTCTGCTACCATGTTATTTTAGATAATATTTAATACAAATGCCACTTCACAAATACCCAGACACCCCTAATTGTTTGATTATAGCAAGTGTAATACAATTGAAGATAGAATAATATTAATTTAAACATAAACAACTCTTACTCTTTTTACTGAATACAAAAAGGGAACATTGGCACATAATTTAACGGAAATAATTGACAAGAAAGCTTGTCAAAATATTAACAACATCGTACACGAAAATGTCTTTTAAGAACGGAAGCGTCACAATGGCACCCGTGGGGAGGGGCGCTAGCGTGTAAAAGGTTTTAAGCAACCTCATTATTCAAATTTGATGTTAATATTGTGGCTATAAAGGAGCCAGTCATTAGGACGTAGGTTGACCCTAGTGGGGGGACTTTCAAACTCTCATTTTATTTTTTTTATTGCCAACACAAAGAATGTCGCGGTTAAAACGACAAAGAGCCGGGAGCGACCAGTTTGACATCCGGGAAATTGACTTCCTTTAGATAACATTTTATCAGTGGGTTTTGTTTCAATTTTACCTCCGGAGTTGCTTTTTATCTTAAATGCCTTTGAATTCAAATTTGTAAACGTTGAACTTTGACAAGTCAATTTTGTAAATGTCGAAAGTTGTTATTAAGTGTCGACAAGGCATAAAGTACAAAAATATGCTATTTATTGAAATAAAAGTTCAATTCTAAACTTTTAAAATAAAATTCCATTAATCTTAGTGCTTTATAATACGTACGTTTTGATTTAGTGTAAGCGTATTGCGTACATTTTTTAGAATAATTAAGTATTGTAATAAACTAGATATCAAGGAATACATAAAAATGTACTAACTATTAGAATGTTTATGTAAACATTTGTTCAGACTGTTCTCAGGAGGGGGTTTGACGCAGTGGAGTGGTGCAGGGAGGAAGCTTGTTCCCTAATTAAGTACATGTTGGCTAACCATAAGATATGCTTACACATAACATCGCTATTACCTGATGTTACATTACATACAAACAACAACACTAAGCTTTGTTGTAACATGATGTCACAGTAAATGTAAATTTTTGGAGGGGGAAGGCATGACTTTATATAGAAGATTATGTTTTCGGATTAAAACTGTAGTTGACTGGACATAAGGAAATTTCGACAATTCTTCCTCGAATGCAAACTACAAGCAATTATTTAAACTGAAAGGTAAAAAATCTATCACGTACGTTCAAATATTTTTTAAATAGTATATTTATACCTGTGTGATAAGACTAAACCTAATTAATAAAACTTCAGGTTTTGAAACATTGTAAGCAATATCACAAAGTGATTTAGCGTTATTGCAATTAGTGTCTCAGGTTGGCTAGTCTAAACTAGCTCAGTCATCGTACCCAATAAAGGAAGCTGAACCAAAATGTCAAAATAATTTGGCTTCCTAACGAGTACCATGAGAAGTACCTGATAGTTAGTCAAATTAATGCTCTGCTCCAGTTTTTAATAAGCATGAGCAAGCCAAACTAAGCAATCAAGTAGAATGTTGAAGGAAGTTCTCGTATTGTGATAAAAGGCAGGCCTATCAGAGGAGGAGGTATGTACAGTGTAACCAAAGCTTGCATAGAAAAACTTAATTTGATATCAAGGACTGTTCTCTGCGTGACATTACTATCAATTGTTACGAGCCAAGCATATTCTAATGTGGCACCAAGCAGTAAGAAGTACTGAAAAACATGTACTAGATATATTTTAACTTACAGTGGTTTATACACAGCATTAAATAATCAAATTTGTTGCTTCATGCAACAGGTTTCAACTCCTTGGAGTCATCATCAGGTCATCGGAACAAGGATAAAGAATTTATTCATCTGAAGGTCGTCATCATTTTGAAAAAGAAAAACACATACGGGCATCGAACAGACACGGGCACGGTAATTTAAAACACTAAATACAAAGGGGTGCGACGAGTACCGGGTGGAAGTGATGTCTAGACTGCCAAGAGTCTTGGTGTTGTCATTCTAGATTTCACCTTCGCTCGGTACGTGTCGCACCCCTTTGTATTTATTGTTTTAAATGTTTGTAGGGACGGTCGTGGAAACTGTTCGATGTCCTATGCGATTTTAGTTTTCCACATTATAACGACCTTTAATAAAGAGATTCTTTATCCTTTTACCGACGGCCTCATGATGACTCCACAGAGTTGAAACCGGTTGTATGAAGCAACGAATTGGACTACTTAATGCATGTGTATAAACTGCTTTAAGTATAATATAGTAATCCGGAGGCTAAAATCCATCAATAACATATATTTTTATCTTGCGAGTAGTGAGGAAATTGTTCATGGTAGGAAAAGCGGTAGTAAAAATGTGGCACCCCCCACCCTCCTTCCAAGCACTTCCCCTCACTGCGCTAAAGTCACCATAACTCCAATGTGGTCTGCGTACCTGAAGGAGTGCTGGGAGGGTTTCTTGGCTGTAGGTGTCGACCATGCCGTTGGTGGCGTGCAGCTGCGTGACATAGTTGTTGTGCGCGTCCAGGTAGGCGGCCAACGTCGCGGTGTTGGAGGGCGACGCCATGTGGCCCAGGTACGACGCCTTGTAGTCCTGGCGAGCCTGTGAGCAGAACAATGGTTTAGGCGCATCCCAGAGTTCATAGGTCTAACACAGCAGACTCTCATAAATCTGGACTAATGTGACGAACGGCAGGACCAGATTTTGAAAAGTCCGGATTTCCCGGAGGTGGCCATGAGCCATACAACTTCCGGCCGTGTGACAACTTCCACTGCCTCGTAATTTTACTAAAAAACAGATCGCCTGCTGATACAAAATACATGTCATTTCTGTAATATCGTTAACAAATTCAAGGTCATCGGTCCGGACCACCCAGACTCCGGACTAGACCGATGCGGATTTCTGAGAGTGTACGACACCATGCGTTTGCTAGTTGAATTAACTGTTTGAACATTGTTAATTTGTGAATGCGATTTTAAAAAGGGGTTTAGTGGCCATAATGTACTAATCCATTAGAACAATCTCAAACGTAAACCATTACATCGCGTTTATTTATTGCCTAAGTCATAAAGAAAAGAAATATGAAGGCCTACTGTACTGGGTTATTTCCATTCCTGGGTAAAGCCAAGTTCATAACGTTCCAAATTTAATTTAATATTGCACAGTTTAATAATACTACTCCATCTACTTCTTTCTATATCACAATTGAGCATTGGCATGACAAACAATGCGATAAATTTTGGAACCGTGGGGTCTAATCCTATACAAAGTAAGTTTAATCAATACTCTATAATTTTTTTATGAATCTTTCATTAGCTGGAGATCGTAAATTATTTGTTTATTTACTCATTTGGCATACTCATCTTCTGTTTAATATAAACCACTGATGAATTGAGATTCGATTCGAAATTTATTGGTTTTAATTTAAAAATTGTTTTATTTACTTTGTATTAGAAGATGAGTATGCCAAACAGATGAAGAAAGTTTGTAATGCTCCGAATCGTGATATTTTACAGACACGTTTTTTTAAAACAAATATCATTGCATTTACAATGTCTCACCACTTTATTATTCAATTAGTAAAGTGAATTCAAAGCTCAACTACAGCGCAATCTAGCTCAGCAAACACACAATAGATTGGTGACAAGGAGCTTTATTAGTGTTAATAGATTATATTCAAATATGACAATGGTTCGTGGTCAATCAAAACCTGGCCGCATTTGTTGATGTATCAAACTAACCTTCACAGTTAACAGATTTATTGGTGTTATTCGTTATTTTTTCCTTTTGTGAACTGATATGTCTTTTATATACATTCAACCAATTTATTTCAGTAATCTATTGTTAGTTTTATAATAATGTTTTTAAATATGTAATTTAATTTAAAAGCTCATATTATAAAGTGATAAGTAAGACCTGCTGATCCAGCCCGATCAAATGTTCTTCTAAATTTAAATCATAACGTATTGTATATTTACTGCGTTGTCATCCCAGAACTTATTATTATACATTATTTGTAACGTATTTTTTTCTGCTGTGTTGCATTTAATAATTTATCAACTGGTTTCAGAAATACAGTTAAATTCATTTATATTCTTCTATAAGATTAAAATTAAAGATTTAAAGGTGTTTAGGGGAAAACCCTAAAGACTAATATAAATGATTAGCAATTCATAGAATCTACACCTCAAACTCTATACAATATCAATCACAAAACTCGGATCAGTGCTTAAATCTCGCTCTCGAAAAAAAATATATAAAGCTGCTCTTGTACTAACATAATTCCTGAGGGCTGAGCTTTGCTCAAAAGAAAATCTCCCAAATACAATTTTACAAGTCGCTGTTATTTTTTTAGCTTTTATGAATACTTTGTTACGATAGTAAACTATATAACCCAAATTTTGTAATTTATTTATTATTTTTCAAATTATTTTCCAGAAAGAATTCAGTTTTCCTAGGGTTAAGGACATTCCCTATCGATTTATGAGGCCTAAATATTCTTTTTTTCAAACATTAAGTAAAGTTATCACGGTGGATTCTGAGATAAACTTCACATGCAGTCTCTAATAATAGTTAATTGCACTTTTTAAGAGTATAGGATAGGATTACAAATAATCGGATTTTTTAGAGTATCGCTCTTCTAGAAAACATGTTTGTTTAATAATATAGATATTTATTTAAGTAAAGACAATAAACATATTCCAGATTAAATTGTATTCATAAGTATTCATATTTGAATATATGATCGAAGTAATAAAATTAGGTTGAAAGCAGTTAAAATTAAAATTAGTTTAAGGCGACAGTGGAAAATGTATATGAGATATTTCGGATTATCCTTTGCACCCGATGAACCACGTTAAAATAATTGGGAAAGCGTTTTTGTCACGTCAAACATTAATTGTGGTATCTTCTCAAATGTGTTGGGGCTCCCCACCTTAACAATCACGAAGCAGGCTGTAATACTGTTTATTAACATATTTCTTAATTATAAGTGTGATTTCTTGTTTTTTGCAAATTTCCCCGATAGGGAATAAGCTATTTCCGTGGGTGGTGTGGTAAGACTAAGCCCAGAACCATGATACATTTTTGTTTTGAGGCCCCTGATGTCAAAACACAATTATTTCAAATATTTATATATGTAGTCCGTAGACCGTAACTTTCGTAATAAATTCCGATCTTGATGAAGCTTTGTATAATCGTGGTAAGGAACATAAACTTTTATAAGTTCAAAAACCAGACAGATTGTACCAATTATTTAAGGTTTTTTTATTTTGGGGGGGCTGTGTTCCCCCAAATTTTTTTAAAATTATAATTATGTTTAATAAACCCAAATTTTAGTTCACATCATTGAAAAAAATAGCATTTTGAATTAATGCCCTACGTCAATCGGTTACTGAAATATTTAAATTGCTAAACACACAATTAGCAAGACAGTACGGTGTCTAATGTTAATCTTAAGGAGAACAAGTAAAATCTCTCTTATTAATGAATGTATATTAATGACACTTGGTATGTAGCTTCATTATTGTTAGGGTTTATAAATATTTGCATTCAAAAGAAGCTTTTAGGGTTCCTTTGGCAGCAAACCTGCGTAATCAGGAGCTGTAATGTTATTCTTAAGGAAATAAGAAACATGTTATATCTCACATGTTTATTAACATATATTGATACTTAGTATGTTGCTTCATCCGGTGGTGATCCAATGCAGCAAACCTTTTCAATCAGTCCTAATGTTTTTACTAAATAAAATGTCATATCTCGTTCATTTATGAATATGCATTAATGAAATTGGTAAGTGGCTTCAAATCGTAGTGAGGTACCATTTGAAATACGCTGTGTTTGCAGCTTTGCTGTTGGTTTATCAATGAGGGTGAAGTATGTGACTGGAACGAGACACGAACCAAACAGACAACCTACGAGTGATGCGACCGTCCTGTACAGGCTAGGCAATTACTGCACGCAAAATTGGACTTGGTGGTCTTGGAATCGAGGACTGAGACTACAAACTTTTCTGTTTCCACTCAGAAGTTTAGCCTGAATATGAACAAACAGCAATGTTGCCTTTTACTTTAGGTTTTAATTACTTTCTCAGTTTGTTCTTTTTTTCAGGAACACTCGTATAATCTCGTTCAAACTTCTAAAAATCAATGGAAAAACATGTTAACATGTGTTGTTTAAAGCATTACTAATGGTATTCTAAAACATTCAATGAACTCTAAATTATCCTAAACATAATATACATGATTTAAGTAAAACAAGGTTAAGACTTATTTAGTTTAAGATGAAAGGTAAAAACTAACTTTAGTTATTTCAGATAATCAATTTAATCTGACGCACTTCGTTAAATAAGTTGAAAAACGTTTTATCGACTCTTCTCAAAGAAGTAAATCAAAGAAGTTCAATCACGAAGGCAGATTTGTATTTCTGTTTATATTATTCATATATTCTGTATTCTTTATATGGAACAATGATGGCGCATGCTCTGGGGTTGGACTACTTTTTCAGCGTCTTTGTTCAAGGAATGGAAAAAATAATACTGGTTGTTTAAACGATCATTAATTACATTTAAAAACATATAAAGTCTCCGGTTATATTTCAGATGTAGAATATTCATATAGATTTACACAAAAATCATCTAACTTACTTACAAAATAGTCTAAAACACCGCAGCTAATTCACCTATTGTGAAAATTCAGGTAGTTGAAGAATTCACTTTCCATGCCCAAACAATAGCAAATATGCGAAACCAACCTGTCGATCACGTGATCGTGTGAAATTTAAATGCGCCAACCAAGTAAAACGGCTTCCTACGTAAATATATATTAAAGTAGTATAGTATAGTAAACAATAAATACTGTTTGTGAAAAAGCTCCTTGTGTAAGGGGTTGGTTATTCATAGTAACTTGTTTGACAACAAATATAAATATTTCCAATATAATTTACATACTATTACAATTATAAATTCTGTAGAAGGTTATTGAAACAAAAGTATGTATTTACATAAATTAAAACTTATTCAGTAATATTTTAAAAGTAATTTTCTTTAAAATGATATTATATTTAAATTGTTTTTTAAATTCAGGATGTTTATACAATTTATAAATGCTGACTATTACCTTAGCACAGGTCTAAAATAATAAAATACTTGAAATACTTTTAGGAGTTTAAAATTAACTAGGTTGATAGAGTATTAGACTAACCGAGCGGAACTCTGTCTAATGCAATCAAGAGAACCTTGAAAACTAACTTGTGATGAGTCCATTGTTGAGAGATGTGCAGCAAACACAACTTCCCAATGAGAGTAGTCTACTATTTGTGATCTACTGCGAATAGTAAACATTTCTTATTGATTTTATTGAAACACCTTACCATTATATCTTAAGTGGTTTTTGAAAATTTGTAATGGGTAAGCTCAGGTTAAAAGAATATCAACTGGTTATTAGTTTGTTTGTCAGAACAATTTAGAGGGAAGTTTTAAAAGGTAACAGTGCTTTTACTCAACGAAAATGTGCAGATAATTTATTCTAAAATTTTGCAATGTGTCAGGACATATCTTCTTGATGATTTCTCAGGCGAGTAAGTGATTATTTTGGCATCTCATATTACGACAGTAAACGGCAAAATCGACAACAACAATACAACCACAACCCAACAAGAAACGATTGGTCAGTGATGAAGTAATTGTAAACTATAGTAATGCAAGTGGTAATACAAATAACTTGGTTGACCAGTGAATTTTAACTATTGTTAATACCATGTGAAATAAAATTGAATCTTCAATAAGTATAAGTTCTTCTAATATTAATAAATAATAGACATTACGTTATTATGAAACAAAAAATATACACGTTATTCAACGTGCATGGAGGATGTAATACATGATAATGTATCAACACCGGTATTCAAAACTAATTTTTTGTATTATTCAGGAGAACCCAATTTCAAAACAAATTCATGGCAACTTATCGGAATTATCAAACCAACTTATAACTGATAATCCTTTAAAATCATATGTCTGTGTTCTAGTTAAAATAGTATATTCCTAGTTTTCAAAACGATAAATGATACACAGCCCTGTTATTGTTACTGTTAATGTCGTCCAACTTTGAAATAAAATTAATGTTTACAATTCCTCTAGTATATTGAACTTAAGTAGTATTTTTCAGCACTAGGACCAAAAATTAAGCTTTTCGATACCAGCTCAAGTTTAACGGTAAATGAGCGAGGATCGAAAAGTCAATTTCGGCTTCAGTGATGAACAATATACGTATATTTTCATACGGCAAACAATATTTAGATATAATTTCTTTAGTATCATGATTCGTGTTGTTACGTATCTTATTTAATATCCTGTTTAAAATTAAAATAATAATTTCACAAAAACTAAATTTAGTTTACTTTTTTACCAATAAAAGTTTGCTTCCATCTTGATGATATATAACAGCTTGTGAAGCAGCTGCTACACAAGTTTTCATTGTTTAAAAGTTGAATAACTTTAATTAATTAATTAAATTAACTAATTAACTAATTAATTCATATTTAATAGCTGATGATCTCGAACAAAATGTGTCATCATAATATATGATGATTTTTGTCACAGGATGCAAAAGATCATCAAAACAATACTTTTTTATCCAAGGAATAAAAAGTACCTCTTTAGCATCTCAATGCATGTTTTAAAAACGGCTGTTTTCGAAGTGGGATAGCGAAAAGATTCACGTGTAAGGTGAGTGTGGAAAGAATATTAATTTATGAATTGAATATTTTATTACAAATCTATAATACCTGACCTGTAAAAATAAACTAATTCATCACAAAATGTTAAACCAAACCAGGTGCACCGAATACTATTCAACTGCGTGAACTCATTAATGTTACAACACTCACGACAATTATTGCAGTCCCATCGCTCCTCGATCACGACGATGCCTAGCATCTTCACTCCATTAAGAACAACGCCCTCTAAAACGGTTTCCTTCTTGATCGCTGTTGTTTTCCTTCCATCCTTAAATCCTTACACGTATAACTGTTTTCTTACTATACATAATTCATGTAGATACACAATGGATCTAGACAACAAAGCAATACCGACAAGCAACGTAAAAACAAATACTGTGTAACTTTAATGTGATAAGGAGTAAAGAACACAGTTATTAATTTATATTTTCCGTAATTTGAAAATATACTAATAATTTAATATGTTTGCATTATCTTTAGATATTGTATATTTGTTTAACTTTAATTGTGTTGGTGAGATATATATTTGAAAAACAAAGGTAATATTTTAGATTGATATAATATGTATATCTTTTATGACTTAGTTATACTGTTATACATAATGGATAAAGAAAAAGATTCGTATAATGTAATGGTTTTCGTATTGGCAGTCTGTTATGGCACTTAAGAGCATTTTTTAATAAACTTGAGCCACATGCTTTATATACTTTTAGCCTTGTTAACATAACAAAGATTAATGGACTGATTGAGCTAGAAGTAGTATAACATAGTTTGTTTCAAACAAAATCTCATTCCCATTCCAACGTTGCAAATTGCGAAGTACCTTTATTGTGTTTTATTACTCTTATATTTGATTAAAACTTTAGAAAATCTGTTCCCCATTTGTTAAAGCTTAAATTGTCTGTCCTTCTACATTAAGTGGTGGTTTTAGAATATATTTTACGAAGGTTTGTCAGTGTAATGCAGTAAAACATCAAGGCATTCCTTCAATGTTGAACGTAGTAGGCTTTGAACCTAGCATTGATTTAACAAGTTTAAAAACAAATTACAAAACATTTTGGTCAAGGGAAATATTTGAGAGGTTATTTTTAAGTCAAATCAGGCATTTTTTGGATCCGTTCATTAATAAAAGTGTGCTAAATATGACATACATACTAGCGGTATGTTAAAAGAGAAATTAAGTTTAAATGGAACGCATGTTCGACTTGAAAAAGTTAAGTAAAAAAGTGAGACCAACCGATAATTTGTCAATTTATTAAAATAATTTTCCTCATATTAATGAATTGTACATGCTTGGTTTAGTTTACTTGCTTTGCTTGACCCTAATATCAATTCAATTTTAAAATCTATTTTAGAGTTAATGCTTTAACATTGAACATTTTTAACAAAAAAACCGTGCAATTGCTCTACAAAACCGTTTAAATAGATGAAGTGGGAGTGCCATAAAATTGCATTTCGATAATTGACAAGAGGGATGTAATGCTCATTCACCGATGCCTTTAGATTGCGAAGCTCGTTGTTCGTTGTTCTTGGAAGAGTCGACGTCAAGAGTAGTAATTGGATTGCTGTTTTACAGTGTGGCTGAGGGAATCATTTTTTAAAGCTGAACCAGCTTAACTATAATTTGTATTTGTTTATTGTAAGGGAATCCCAGTTACATAAATTATACAATTGGTAATGATACAGTTCATGTTACATTTAGTAAACTTCTTATACAGCGGGTCTGAGATATTTTACTTACTATTCGGTGGGTTCTATAATTTTGTTATGTTTGCTTACTTTTATGAGATAAAAAATCGTGTTGTAAGGGTATGGAAAATTAAATTTCCTTACAATATGTTTATATAATAAAAATATATGTTTCATTTAAATATATTTATAATCTATTAAAGCATGATTTAAATAAATAGATTTCAAACTATAAATTTCTAGCAATTAACTAAGACGGTAATTTTAGACTTATTGTTGCCTACAAACTAACTCGTTTATCTTTTTTAAATATTTTTAGACAGTTTTGATTTTTATTTAATGTTTTACTTGCTAAAATACTTAAGAATGACAAGCCGTATAAATAACAAGCCGTATTTAAAATAAGTTATAAGCTATCTAAAATATGTTAATGATGCAAAATTATATATTTAGTTTTTGTATTTGAAAACTATTATAAAATAAACAAAACATAGTAAATAAACCATGGGATTTGACAGGAACATCAATGGCTTCAAAACGTTATTTATTCAAACTCAAATATGTCATGTTATAGACGTAGTGGTTTCAAATATTTAGTTTGATTGCAGTTAGTTTGCTGAATGCACAGAACAAACGCTCCCAGTTTCAATACGTTCCTTTTAACAGCAACCCGACTGGGAACATCAAATTCCAGTAAAAGCTTCTATTGTTAATATGTTTTGCTAGAAAACATAAACATGTTGTTGACAAAAAAAGGTTTGCTATTTTGTTATAAAACCTATAAAATAAGGATTTTAATGGGAGGCCACATAATCGTATTCAAATAAACGATTCCATTTATCACCTTATTTTTGGGGCAACACTGATTTAATTGGCAGTGCACAATTTATAAACTATATTCTTCCAAAGGGTTACAGAAATTCCACTATAAATGTTTGTAAGAAGATGCGAGTAGATTTTACTGTTGGATGTTAAAATGTAAAACCCATTAAAACATCTAATAAAGAGTTAAATAATCAATGAATCAATAAATCACAATATCATCCACACTCCAAATCAAATACAAATTTGCAGCCCACTCCAGATGTATTCGAAAAAATAAAATTGAACGCGATATTATTGACGCAGGTTTTACGTTTGAGCTTTTAAAGTGGTTTTATCTGTAAATATATCCAACGGTATTCACTGAACGAAATTGTTGAAAACGGAGTTGTTGATATGTTGTCTGATAAATGGGTTCATTGTTTAAAGCTACAAAACTCATCAGTGACGGTTTAATTCTTCCTGCTACGGCCTGGTTTTTTAACTTTACCGAGTTTTTATTGAAAAAAATAAAAGTATATTTGAATGAATATACATTTAAACAACTATTTATTTGTAAACTATCGTTATTTTTTAAAGCTTTACTAATCCTTTAAAGCGTAACTTTCCTAACATAACAATTAGCGTTTCAGACTAGGTTCAAGGGTTCTAGGGTTTGATTCCCGGAGTATCCATGCGTGATTAACGTTTATTTTTAAAAGTGTCCGTTACTTTTTATAAAAATACCTCTTGCGTAGAAGTGCAATTGAAATTTAATAAGTTAACTGGTCACTTTAGTGGTACTTGGACGATTTTTGGTCAAAATTATTATAAAAAATCAAAGGCTTAAATTGTACGCATAGTCTAAACATCATAAGTCAATGATAGAATTGATATCAAACTGAATGCAGATCAAAGGTTATGAATTAAGAATTTCTATGACACATTTTCCTGCATTATATTTCCTTAAAAAGCCTCTTACTTGTAAAACCCAATTTATATATAACTGTTTGAAAATTAACTTTCATAATAGGCTATATTATTTAGTGATTTTTTGTTCATTAATTAACAAAATCAATCAAATAAAAAATGGTAGTTAAAATTAAGTAAGTTGTTATTTAATAAATTATTTTGGTTTTTCCATCATTGATTAGTAAAAACAAGTTTCACAATGTTTCGGGATCTATGGGATCTGATCCCGCCTTTGGTTGAGAAGACGGAATATAATAGTTTGTGTGACTTGTTATGCTTAAGGTATTTTTCTAAACCTGAAGACAGTATCAGATTACATTTACCGAAACGTCGTGAAACTTGTTGTTAATCGGTGATGGAAAAAGACAGTAATAACATCTTAAATAAACTCACCATCACTGACAATGAATTTTAAACAACAGAAAGTAAGTGTTTTGTATTGCATTTAGATTAATAATTTTAATGTTCTCACTATTTGGATAATTGAACGAAGTGAAAGTATCCTTATACACAACTTAACTGCTTAGACTGGTAAGAGAATCAACTCAACTGGCGTGTCTGTGACCCCAATAACTCGAGAATGCCTCCACAGTTAAACTTAAAATTTTCCAGAAAAACTTAACAGGTCAAAATCTCGGTCAAGTTCGTTATTCAGATAATTTCGTTCAGTATTAATCAAATTATCTTAAAACCAAATTTATTTTTTTCTCCATAAGAATAACATTGGAAGCCATTTTAGTGGTACTTGAATCGTTAAAATTTAGCCGACGTCTATGTTTCAACAACAGAGTAACAATAGTTAGTTTACTAGAGTATACTTTGTTATACTGGATAACAACAGTTTTCTTCCTAACAAAAAAAACACAAGAGAGATAAATCGAAGTATATTTTTAAGTTGTGAGCATATTTATTATTTTATAAATTATTAAGTGTACGTTTTAAACAAAATATCCATACAGTTAATATTCCCTTAGTACGCCTACTCTGTGTAAATATCGTTACTCGGTCAGAGGCGACGATTGTAACGGTGGCAGACGACAGACGACGCGTGTGGCAGGTCGGAAAACGGAAAACTCAAAATAAATTTTTGATGACTAGATACTAAGTTATTAACTTAAATTACAAATTGGTTTGTTTTATTACATTTTCTTAGACAATTGGTAATATTGTGATTGTCATGTGTAAAAAGTATACAAAGCCTCAATTTTTCTTGAAAGCGTTGATGAAGTTAGTCACAGTAAGCGAACAACCTTAAAATTTATTTTGTACGACAATTATTTGCTAGGTTATATTTTCACTAAATTAATAATACAAATTGTGTACATTACCTAAAATACATTACCAGTAATGTAGTAGGTAACCACAATAAAAGCTATAGATTATTCTAACCAAACAGCCTTTTTCGGAAGGTTATCTCGAATGATTTGATATAGCCCAGGAAACTGGTAATACAACTTTTGTAAAATACTTTAAACACATTACCAGGAATGTTGTAGCGAACCAAAATAAAAGCTTTAAACTACTCTAACCAAACTAAGCCTTTTATACAGGTTATCTGAAATTATTTGACACATCCTAGGTTAGGATTACAGTGAGCTGTTTTCATCATAAACTTGGACCTATGGCTATAAAATGTAGGCCTATACACTTAGGCCACTTGCCATTTTAGAAGTTTCATGTACGGTCTTGGACCAACCCATGTTTATAGAATTTAATTTCCTGATAGCCCAGGCTATTACAACAGTATATTGAAATATCATTTTGTAAAATAAAACTGTTGTTAAATACTTTAAACATTACCAGGAATGTTGTAGCGAACCAAAACAAAAGCTTTAAACTATTCTAACCATACTAAGCCTTTTATACAGGTTATCTGAAATGATTTGACATATCCTAGGTTTGGATTATACTGAGCTGTTTTCATCATAAACTTGGACCCATGGCTATAAAATGTAGGCCTATACACTTAGGCTACTTGCCATTTTAGAAGTTTCATGTACGGTCTTGGACCAACCCATGTTTATAGAATTTAATTTCATCATAGCCTAAGCTATTGAAACAATATATTGAAATATCATTTTGTAAAATACAACTGTTGTAAAATACTTTAAACACATTACCAGGAATGTTGTAGCGAACCAAAACAAAAGCTTTAAACTATTCTAACCAAACTAAGCCTTTTGTACAGGTTATCTGAAATTATTTGACATCTCCTAGGTTTGGATTATATTGAGCTGTTTTCATCATAAACTTGGACCTATGAATGTAGGCATATACACTTAGGCTAATTGTCATTTTAGAAGTTTCATGTACGGACTTGGGCCAACCCATGTTTATAGCATTTAATTTCATGATAGCTTAGGCTATTAAGACAATATATTGAAATCTCATTTTTTCATCTAAATAACTGGGCCTGACGATTTATTGTTAATCCTTAAGGATATTTTGACTTGGCCTATAGAAATTGTTAACATTAGTTCATATAGGAAACTCGCTGTTCTCTTAACAGTTAAATTAACCACACTGCTAAAGTCACTGCTTAGCCCAAAATGCTCTGTTTGTTCTAAGATAACGCACCCATGCCAATCCTAACAACAAACCATGCCTGAAATCTTCAATTTATTTTCAAAATAAATAAATTTACGTATTTATACAACATTTACTTTGATAAAAACAAGTGATAAATGTATGTACCGGTATAATAAGGTTCTGTCTATAAGGAGTCTTTGAAAACTGCAAACTGTAACACTTGTACATAGAGTCCTTGCCACTGGTCTTCCAGCATATTAAAAAAAAAAAACTTAAGAACAGAGTAGACGTGCGAGAAAAACACACTCGGCAGCATTATTTACTGGAAGTGCCACGCATCAAGCTAGAAGTAGGAAGAAGGGTATTTGGATACTTTGGGCCAAAGCAGTACAATGCTCTTCCAAATAAAATAAAATTGTTCAGTATTAAAACTTTAAGAAGAAAAGTTCGAGACAAACTCATCGTTGCAGAACTGTAGACAATTCTATTATTATAAACATGTTAGTTATTTTGTA
Organism: Allygus modestus; assembly: GCA_963675035.1. NCBI lineage: Eukaryota > Metazoa > Arthropoda > Insecta > Hemiptera > Cicadellidae > Allygus > Allygus modestus. The sequence goes on along the minus strand of OY776114.1, from coordinate 1,963,340 downwards.
AAACAAACATTATTGTTTGAAAATTGCTAATTAAAGACCTTAATTATTTATTTATTATTTTATTTTATGTTTTTCTACGGATAAAATATTAGGTTGGCGGCGGGATCCGAACCTGCGACCTTTCGCTTCAAGAGCCAGTGCGATACCTCTCAGCTACCGCGATAATTGATTCTTAGAGAAGTGACTAAAACTATAGCTATGTAGACATAAAATCCGGATTCTGGATTTAGTAATTGGACAGCTGTGGTCATAATTAACCTTGTTACTCTGATTTCTGACTGGAAATGGCCCCTCCAATTGTTTTAAATAACTGTTAGTGAAATTACTTGTTAAAATATTTATGGTATGAAAAAATGCTTTGCACGATCACGTATGTATGTTTGTCCTGCTATATGAAGAACTAGAGGACATTCCGATGTTTTGATTTGTATTTCGGAATCTAGGCACAGTTCTACGACTTCTCTAGATATTTGGTTAATTTATTTACGTTATCGAGGGTAGCAATTTCCCATAGGCAGTTAAAATTGGCTTCGTGATCTTGATAAAAGTTTCTTAGTTCAGGGGGCTTCACGTCTCTAATATAATTGCAACTCGGATCACAAACTAAAAAAGCAGAAGGCTCTAACTGCTACATTTAGGCACTGTTAGTTACAGGTTACCTACGTTTTACCTACACTGTTTTAACTATATTTTAATTACAACATTATAAACAACAATTATAATAATTACATACTACAATTATAAACAAAAATTCATGAAATTGAATTCATGTGGCAATATATAAAAGTTTCAACAGCATATTATTATCCAAAGATTCACTCTATAATATTTATAATGGATTTTTTGACAACACATGACCATGTTCATCAAGCCAAAACGGCAGTAGAGCCAACTGATAAGACATTTTGATGATTGATGTCAGTATTTCGTAAAAAAATTGAAGATGAAAACATTGGTCAGCTAATAAATTATCTTAGGAAGGGAGGCTTAGCTTTATCAAGTGGTAATATAATTTAAAAATAATATAATCCTGCGGCCTGTTGTGTTACAAGTGGAAGCAGTCTTGTGAATTTGGAGTGATGGAAATGCGGAAACATTTGTAACTGAACAAGATAATGCACAATTCTCTTTTATTGCTGACTGATTTATTAAACTTCAATAATGCTCTCCTTAGATTTAAATAACTTGTGGAGTTTCAACATGTTATCTCTTAGTAGTTATTTTAGTCATTATATGTCAAATACATTTTATATTTACATTTTATTAATTCAGGGTTTTGGTTATTAATAAGTCAGAAAGTTGTTTATTAATGTTTGTCTCTTGGTAGTAAATATTTAAAATTTATGCAATAGGTCTAATAAAACAGATTCTTTCCTATAGGGGAAATTCGCTAAAAGGTTTAATAAATTAAATTGCTAAATTTCAATGGAAGGTTCGAAATAAAAAACGCTTGATATGATGATAATATACATGCAAAGATTGATTTTTAATTAGGTGGTGTCAATAAACACAATTAATTAATAAGGTAGCAGACAAAAAACACAAAACCTAATACCAAAACTGCAAATAATACCTATTAACAAAAAAATATTAATATGGATAAGGTAAACTGATTTGGTTCGCATAATAACTGTGCAATTATTATTAATTTTTTTTTTGGGGGGGGGGGGTTAGTTTGTGGTAATAGTTGATTAAAATTTTAAGAGCTGATAAAAAAAAATTCATATTTGGAAATATAAAGTATGACTGTTTGTTTTACTACTCTTTGTAAAATTAGTAAAGAAAATCGTTCTTTGCTACATTAAACAAATTATTTTGTATTAATGAATTGGAAAGTATAGAGCAATTCTGTCACTAGTTCAAAAAGTAAATATTATATGTCAAACAGATTACGTCTAATAAGCAAACACAACCTTTAAAGAGATAATAGCCTAAATGTAAATATAAACCCGTAGATAAAACATAACCTTGTTAAATAGAGGACGAACACGTGCTCTTGTTGCTACTAACGATTTACGTCATACACAATACTCGTTATTTACTTTAGTATTAAAACATAACCTTGTTAAATAGAGGACGAACACGTGCTCTTGTTGCTACTAACGATTGACGTCATACACAATACTCGTTATTTACTTTAGTATTAAAACATAACCTTGTTAAATAGAGGACGAACACGTGCTCTTGTTGCTACTAACGATTTATGTCATACACAATACTCGTTATTTACTTTAGTATTAAAACATAACCTTGTTAAATAGAGGACGAACACGTGCTCTTGTTGCTACTAACGATTTACGTCATACACAATACTCGTTATTTACTTTAGTACTAAAACATAACCTTGTTAAATAGAGGACGAACACGTGCTCTTGTTGCTACTAACGATTTATGTCATACACAATACTCGTTATTTACTTTAGTATTAAAACATAACCTTGTTAAATAGAGGACGAACACGTGCTCTTGTTGCTACTAACGATTTATGTCATACACAATACTCGTTATTTACTTTAGTATTAAAACATAACCTTGTTAAATAGAGGACGAACACGTGCTCTTGTTGCTACTAACGATTTATGTCATACACAATACTCGTTATTTACTTTAGTATTAAAACATAACCTTGTTAAATAGAGGACGAACACGTGCTCTTGTTGCTACTAACGATTTACGTCATACACAATACTCGTTATTTACTTTAGTACTAAAACATAACCTTGTTAAATAGAGGACGAACACGTGCTCTTGTTGCTACTAACGATTTACGTCATACACAATACTCGTTATTTACTTTAGTATTAAAACATAACCTTGTTAAATAGAGGACGAACACGTGCTCTTGTTGCTACTAACGATTTATGTCATACACAATACTCGTTATTTACTTTAGTATTAAAACATAACCTTGTTAAATAGAGGACGAACACGTGCTCTTGTTGCTACTAACGATTTATGTCATACACAATACTCGTTATTTACTTTAGTACTAAAACATAACCTTGTTAAATAGAGGACGAACACGTGCTCTTGTTGCTACTAACGATTTACGTCATACACAATACTCGTTATTTACTTTAGTATTAAAACATAACCTTGTTAAATAGAGGACGAACACGTGCTCTTGTTGCTACTAACGATTTATGTCATACACAATACTCGTTATTTACTTTAGTATTAAAACATAACCTTGTTAAATAGAGGACGAACACGTGCTCTTGTTGCTACTAACGATTTACGTCATACACAATACTCGTTATTTACTTTAGTACTAAAACATAACCTTGTTAAATAGAGGACGAACACGTGCTCTTGTTGCTACTAACGATTTACGTCATACACAATACTCGTTATTTACTTTAGTATTAAAACATAACCTTGTTAAATAGAGGACGAACACGTGCTCTTGTTGCTACTAACGATTTATGTCATACACAATACTCGTTATTTACTTTAGTATTAAAACATAACCTTGTTAAATAGAGGACGAACACGTGCTCTTGTTGCTACTAACGATTGACGTCATACACAATACTCGTTATTTACTTTAGTATTAAAACATAACCTTGTTAAATAGAGGACGAACACGTGCTCTTGTTGCTACTAACGATTGACGTCATACACAATACTCGTTATTTACTTTAGTATTAAAACATAACCTTGTTAAATAGAGGACGAACACGTGCTCTTGTTGCTACTAACGATTTACGTCATACACAATACTCGTTATTTACTTTAGTACTAAAACATAACCTTGTTAAATAGAGGACGAACACGTGCTCTTGTTGCTACTAACGATTTATGTCATACACAATACTCGTTATTTACTTTAGTACTAAAACATAACCTTGTTAAATAGAGGACGAACACGTGCTCTTGTTGCTACTAACGATTTACGTCATACACAATACTCGTTATTTACTTTAGTATTAAAACATAACCTTGTTAAATAGAGGACGAACACGTGCTCTTGTTGCTACTAACGATTTATGTCATACACAATACTCGTTATTTACTTTAGTATTAAAACATAACCTTGTTAAATAGAGGACGAACACGTGCTCTTGTTGCTACTAACGATTTACGTCATACACAATACTCGTTATTTACTTTAGTATTAAAACATAACCTTGTTAAATAGAGGACGAACACGTGCTCTTGTTGCTGCTAACGATTTATGTCATACACAATACTCGTTATTTACTTTAGTATTAAAACATAACCTTGTTAAATAGAGGACGAACACGTGCTCTTGTTGCTATTAATGATTTACGTCATACACAATACTCGTTATTTACTTTAGTACTAAAACATAACCTTGTTAAATAGAGGACGAACACGTGCTCTTGTTGCTACTAACGATTTACGTCATACACAATACTCGTTATTTACTTTAGTACTAAAACATAACCTTGTTAAATAGAGGACGAACACGTGCTCTTGTTGCTACTAACGATTTACGTCATACACAATACTCGTTATTTACTTTAGTACTAAAACATAACCTTGTTAAATAGAGGACGAACACGTGCTCTTGTTGCTACTAACGATTTATGTCATACACAATACTCGTTATTTACTTTAGTATTAAAACATAACCTTGTTAAATAGAGGACGAACACGTGCTCTTGTTGCTACTAACGATTTACGTCATACACAATACTCGTTATTTACTTTAGTACTAAAACATAACCTTGTTAAATAGAGGACGAACACGTACTCTTGTTGCTACTAACGATTTATGTCATACACAATACTCGTTATTTACTTTAGTATTAAAACATAACCTTGTTAAATAGAGGACGAACACGTACTCTTGTTGCTACTAACGATTTATGTCATACACAATACTCGTTATTTACTTTAGTATTAAAACATAACCTTGTTAAATAGAGGACGAACACGTGCTCTTGTTGCTACTAACGATTTATGTCATACACAATACTCGTTATTTACTTTAGTACTAAAACATAACCTTGTTAAATAGAGGACGAACACGTACTCTTGTTGCTACTAACGATTTATGTCATACACAATACTCGTTATTTACTTTAGTATTTAAACATAACCTTGTTAAATAGAGGACGAACACGTGCTCTTGTTGCTACTAACGACTTATGTCATACACAATACTCGTTATTTACTTTAGTACTAAAACATAACCTTGTTAAATAGAGGACGAACACGTACTCTTGTTGCTACTAACGATTTATGTCATACACAATACTCGTTATTTACTTTAGTATTAAAACATAACCTTGTTAAATAGAGGACGAACACGTGCTCTTGTTGCTACTAACGATTTATGTCATACACAATACTCGTTATTTACTTTAGTATTAAAACATAACCTTGTTAAATAGAGGACGAACACGTGCTCTTGTTGCTACTAACGATTAACGTCATACACAATACTCGTTATTTACTTTAGTACTAAAACATAACCTTGTTAAATAGAGGACGAACACGTACTCTTGTTGCTACTAACGATTTATGTCATACACAATACTCGTTATTTACTTTAGTATTAAAACATAACCTTGTTAAATAGAGGACGAACACGTGCTCTTGTTGCTACTAACGATTAACGTCATACACAATACTCGTTATTTACTTTAGTACTAAAACATAACCTTGTTAAATAGAGGACGAACACGTACTCTTGTTGCTACTAACGATTTATGTCATACACAATACTCGTTATTTACTTTAGTATTAAAACATAACCTTGTTAAATAGAGGACGAACACGTGCTCTTGTTGCTACTAACGATTTATGTCATACACAATACTCGTTATTTACTTTAGTACTAAAACATAACCTTGTTAAATAGAGGACGAACACGTGCTCTTGTTGCTACTAACGATTTATGTCATACACAATACTCGTTATTTACTTTAGTATTAAAACATAACCTTGTTAAATAGAGGACGAACACGTGCTCTTGTTGCTACTAACGATTTATGTCATACACAATACTCGTTATTTACTTTAGTATTAAAACATAACCTTGTTAAATAGAGGACGAACACGTGCTCTTGTTGCTACTAACGATTTATGTCATACACAATACTCGTTATTTACTTTAGTACTAAAACATAACCTTGTTAAATAGAGGACGAACACGTACTCTTGTTGCTACTAACGATTTATGTCATACACAATACTCGTTATTTACTTTAGTATTAAAACATAACCTTGTTAAATAGAGGACGAACACGTGCTCTTGTTGCTACTAACGATTTATGTCATACACAATACTCGTTATTTACTTTAGTACTAAAAAAGAACATCAAATTTCTCACTATATTCCTTTTAGTCCAGATCAAGTGAATGTAAATTACTGAAATAAACAAGAGTATAACATATTGCACAATCTGTGTTCTAGTTATTGAGATATTTTCTTTAATTATATATAAATTGTGATAGGTCTTAGATAATACGATATCATAATTGAAAAATTTACTACTTTACTGATGACTACTAATTTATTTCACACATTTTCACTAATATAAAGTTGTGAGTGACAGCTAAAACAAGTTCAGATTTAACAGATTTTATGAATTTATCGAATTTTTAAAAACAAAAGTCTAAAGGTGCATAAGGAAAACAACAATCATACAAACTTGTGTAGTATCCAAACACTAGGCAATATTCGACTGTTTTGTCTTTAAAACATATCAACACAATGTCATTTGGTTAAGGGACATTCCACACGCTCAGCTGAATTACTGGTTGGCAGATGGTGGTTTTGTGGAATTTGTTGAGGTTTAGATGAGGTGTCTGTGGATGAAATGCTGCAATATCTTGGTTGTTCTGTGTTTAGAGGACCGTGTATATTCTAACTTGGTTTATCCGATGCTGTCATTTCCAAAAAATTTTAAGTCATTTAAAATTACTTTACCAAACAGTAGAGGATCTAGACTTGTTTATCATCCATTAGGGTAAAAGAAGAATTACCTTCGTAAGTATTTTTAGTTCAGTATTATTGAAATACAAGCTATAAAAGCTATTACGTTATTAAGCTTATTTATTTAAAATGTATAAATGCTGCTGTTAAGTAAAATGACGGTGTTTTAGGATAGTTTTAAGTATAATATTTAAGAGTAAAATACTTTATAATCTTGTTATTTGCCAAACATAGATTCACTTTACTTATCAGAGTGTGACGTCTTTATTTCCAAGATGGAAATGTTAGGCCTACATAACCTAACTAGCCTATATATTATTGCAAATAACATATTATCCTAGACTAACCTGAACCTTTGTACACAGCCTCACAGATGATTTCACTACATATTAGTTTATAAATTTGAATAATTACATAAATATAAGTTGTTAAACATCCATAGATAGGTGTTCCTTTAGCAAGTTCAGGTTTAGGTTGGAACAACTTTTTGACAGCTCGAGCTATGTTGCGGATGATATCTGGGTAGAATAATTATCTGAGCATATAATGAATTAGATTTTCTTTAACAAAAATTTACGTTAAGGAATTATTTTAAATAAAACCAACCTAACTACAATAAATTATATTTTTTGGAATATTTATTTGTATAATTTTAAACACGACCCATTTTGTACATATTTTTTGAATTCGAGGCCGTTTACACTGTAACTTATGAACTAACACTTCGATTTCGAATAACATTGGTATCAAAGTTTTAAGACAAATATTTAAAGTCACGGTTAACAAAAAATAGAAATAGTGTGTCAGGGGAAAGGGGGGTTTTCAGGTGTTTTAATTATATTTAAAATAACATTTTTATATATTTTATACATGTTTCTAAAACCCACAGTTTTTCCTTATACACTTTGTAGAGCATAAAAAACTAAATAATATAGTATGTTGAATTTATAACATAGGTTGAGTGGTTGCGGAATAAATCCAAAAACCTGTTCAAGAAATTCCCAATGTTAATCTTATGGTGAATAGGTATTCAGCTTTTCACAGTAAGTGTTATTACACAATTAATATATTATTTTACCAACTAATGTAGCTTAAATGAATATTTAGCCTTTTTTATTTAGATTAAAAGATGATTTTTAATATATATATATATATATGTATATATATATATATATATATATATATATATATATATGTATATATATATGTATATATATATATTATTTATGAATATATTTAAATTCTAAATTTTATATACGTTCTAAATGAAAGAAAATGTTGTCAATGAAACTAAAAGATTGCACTTGTTTCATGAAAATTATATTTATGGCCTAGCCGAATTTTAAAACGCAATGCTATTCGCCCATAAGCTAGCTATGACCCCAGATATGGCGGTGATCTGTCATTCTCAATTCGTTTGGCAAGGATTCAGTATCCAAGCCACAGCCTTAGGGAGTAGACAAGTGTAAGAACGCTGTCTTACCACCTAGAGTAGGGGGTTTACAAGAGCAATCGCTGTATTACACAAGCGTAGTCGCTGTGACTGACTATGATAGGGCTTATAACGATTAGGAAATAAGTAATGGGTTTCTTTATAAATAATTAATGTTGTATTCCAATCATGTGTTATCTTAAAATAAATATTAAAATGTCATTTGTTTAAACTGGTGTGATCATTGAATTGAATTAAGGGTGAATTGAAACAAATATTTGGTGACATGTAAAATATTCACAAGTGGTAGAACGCTGTTATTCTTTAGGAGTGTTGTGGTGTACAAGTGTTGTAAGCTGTTGCCCGACAGTATCCTCAGCACAAGTGGCAGAACGCTGTGCTGCTTCCCAGTAGGACTGTTGAGGTGTACAAGTGTCGTAAGCTGTTGCCCGACATTATCCTCAGCACAAGTGGCAGAACGCTGTGCTGCTTCCCAGTAGGACTGTTGAGGTGTACAAGTGTCGTAAGCTGTTGCCCGACAGTATCCTCAGCACAAGTGGCAGAACGCTGTGCTGCTTCCCAGTAGGACTGTTGAGGTTTACAAGTGTCGTAAGCTGTTGCCCGACAGTATCCTCAGCACAAGTGGCAGAACGCTGTGCTGCTTCCCAGTAGGACTGTTGAGGTGTACAAGTGTCGTAAGCTGTTGCCCGACATTATCCTCAGCACAAGTGGCAGAACGCTGTGCTGCTTCCCAGTAGGACTGTTGAGGTTTACAAGTGTCGTAAGCTGTTGCCCAACAGTATTCTCAGCACAAGTGGCAGAACGCTGTGCTGCTTCCCAGTAGGACTGTTGAGGTTTACAAGTGTCGTAAGCTGCGGCCCAACAGTATCCTCAGCACAAGTGGCAGAACACTGTGCTGCTTCCCAGTAGGACTGTTGAGGTTTACAAGTGTCGTAAGCTGCGGCCCAACAGTATCCTCAGCACAAGTGGCAGAACACAGTGCTGCTTCCCAGTAGGACTGTTGAGGTTTACAAGTGTCGTAAGCTGCGGCCCAACAGTATCCTCAGCACAAGTGGCAGAACACTGTGCTGCTTCCCAGTAGGACTGTTGAGGTTTACAAGTGTCGTAAGCTGCGGCCCAACAGTATCCTCAGCACAAGTGGCAGAACACTGTGCTGCTTCCCAGTAGGACTGTTGAGGTTTACAAGTGTTGTAAGCTGTTGCCCAACAGTATTCTCAGCACAAGTGGCAGAACGCTGTGCTGCTTCCCAGTAGGACTGTTGAGGTTTACAAGTGTCGTAAGCTGTTGCCCAACAGTATCCTCAGCACAAGTGGCAGAACACTGTGCTGCTTCCCAGTAGGACTGTTGAGGTTTACAAGTGTCGTAAGCTGTTGCCCGACAGTATCCTCAGCACAAGTGGCAGAACGCTGTGCTGCTTCCCAGAAGGACTGTTGAGGTGTACAAGTGTTGTAAGCTGTTGCCCAACAGTATCCTCAGCACAAGTGGCAGAACACTGTGCTGCTTCCCAGTAGGACTGTTGAGGTGTACAAGTGTTGTAAGCTGTTGCCCGACAGTATCCTCAGCACAAGTGGCAGAACGCTGTGCTGCTTCCCAGTAGGACTGTTGAGGTTTACAAGTGTCGTAAGCTGTTGCCCGACAGTATCCTCAGCACAAGTGGCAGAACGCTGTGCTGCTTCCCAGTAGGACTGTTGAGGTTTACAAGTGTCGTAAGCTGTTGCCCGACAGTATCCTCAGCACAAGTGGCAGAACTCTGTGCTGCTTCCCAGTAGGACTGTTGAGGTTTACAAGTGTCGTAAGCTGTTGCCTGACAGTATCCTCATCACAAGTGGCAGAACACTGTGCTGCTTCCCAGTAGGACTGTTGAGGTTTACAAGTGTCGTAAGCTGTTGCCCGACAGTATCCTCAGCACAAGTGGCAGAACGCTGTGCTGCTTCCCAGTAGGACTGTTGAGGTTTACAAGTGTCGTAAGCTGTTGCCCGACAGTATCCTCAGCACAAGTGGCAGAACACTGTGCTGCTTCCCAGTAGGACTGTTGAGGTTTACAAGTGTCGTAAGCTGTTGCCCGACAGTATCCTCAGCACAAGTGGCAGAACTCTGTGCTGCTTCCCAGTAGGACTGTTGAGGTTTACAAGTGTCGTAAGCTGTTGCCCGACAGTATCCTCAGCACAAGTGGCAGAACACTGTGCTGCTTCCCAGTAGGACTGTTGAGGTTTACAAGTGTCGTAAGCTGTTGCCCGACAGTATCCTCAGCACAAGTGGCAGAACTCTGTGCTGCTTCCCAGTAGGACTGTTGAGGTTTACAAGTGTCGTAAGCTGTTGCCCGACAGTATCCTCAGCACAAGTGGCAGAACGCTGTGCTGCTTCCCAGTAGGACTGTTGAGGTTTACAAGTGTCGTAAGCTGTTGCCCGACAGTATCCTCAGCACAAGTGGCAGAACTCTGTGCTGCTTCCCAGTAGGACTGTTGAGGTTTACAAGTGTCGTAAGCTGTTGCCCAACAGTATCCTCAGCACAAGTGGCAGAACTCTGTGCTGCTTCCCAGTAGGACTGTTGAGGTTTACAAGTGTCGTAAGCTGTTGCCCGACAGTATCCTCAGCACAAGTGGCAGAACGCTGTGCTGCTTCCCAGTAGGACTGTTGAGGTTTACAAGTGTCGTAAGCTGTTGCCCGACAGTATCCTCAGCACAAGTGGCAGAACGCTGTGCTGCTTCCCAGTAGGACTGTTGAGGTTTACAAGTGTCGTAAGCTGTTGCCCGACAGTATCCTCAGCACAAGTGGCAGAACGCTGTGCTGGTTCCCAATAGGACTTTTGAGGTTTACAAGTGTCATAAGCGGTTGCCCGACAGTATCCTCAGCACAAGTGGCAGAACGCTGTGCTGCTTCCCAGTAGGACTGTTGAGGTTTACAAGTGTCGTAAGCTGTTGCCCGACAGTATCCTCAGCACAAGTGGCAGAACGCTGTGCTGCTTCCCAGTAGGACTGTTGAGGTTTACAAGTGTCGTAAGCTGCGGCCCAACAGTATCCTCAGCACAAGTGGCAGAACGCTGAGCTGCTTCCCAGTAGGACTGTTGAGGTTTACAAGTGTCGTAAGCTGTTGCCCGACAGTATCCTCAGCACAAGTGGCAGAACGCTGTGCTGCTTCCCAGTAGGACTGTTGAGGTTTACAAGTGTCGTAAGCTGTTGCCCGACAGTATCCTCAGCACAAGTGGCAGAACGCTGTGCTGCTTCCCAGTAGGACTGTTGAGGTTTACAAGTGTCGTAAGCTGTTGCCCGACAGTATCCTCAGCACAAGTGGCAGAACTCTGTGCTGCTTCCCAGTAGGACTGTTGAGGTTTACAAGTGTCGTAAGCTGTTGCCCGACAGTATCCTCAGCACAAGTGGCAGAACGCTGTGCTGCTTCCCAGTAGGACTGTTAAGGTTTACAAGTGTCGTAAGCTGTTGCCCGACATTATCCTCAGCACAAGTGGCAGAACGCTGTGCTGCTTCCCAGTAGGACTGTTGAGGTTTAAAAGTGTCGTAAGCTGTTGCCCGACAGTATCCTCAGCACAAGTGGCAGAACGCTGTGCTGCTTCCCAGTAGGACTGTTAAGGTTTACAAGTGTCGTAAGCTGTTGCCCGACATTATCCTCAGCACAAGTGGCAGAACGCTGTGCTGCTTCCCAGTAGGACTGTTGAGATTTAAAAGTGTCGTAAGCTGTTGCCCGACAGTATCCTCAGCACAAGTGGCAGAACGCTGAGCTGCTTCCCAGTAGGACTGTTAAGGTTTACAAGTGTCGTAAGCTGCGGCCCAACAGTATCCTCAGCACAAGTGGCAGAACACTGTGCTGCTTCCCAGTAGGACTGTTGAGGTTTACAAGTGTCGTAAGCTGCGGCCCAACAGTATCCTCAGCACAAGTGGCAGAACGCTGTGCTGCTTCCCAGTAGGACTGTTGAGGTTTACAAGTGTCGTAAGCTGTTGCCCAACAGTATCCTCAGCACAAGTGGCAGAACGCTGTGCTGCTTCCCAGTAGGACTGTTGAGGTTTACAAGTGTCGTAAGCTGCGGCCCAACAGTATCCTCAGCACAAGTGGCAGAACGCTGTGCTGCTTCCAAGTAGGACTGTTGAGGTTTACAAGTGTCGTAAGCTGTTGCCCAACAGTATCCTCAGCACAAGTGGCAGAACGCTGTGCTGCTTCCCAGTAGGACTGTAGAGGTTTACAAGTGTCGTAAGCTGCGGCCCAACAGTATCCTCAGCACAAGTGGCAGAACGCTGTGCTGCTTCCCAGTAGGACTGTTGAGGTTTACAAGTGTCGTAAGCTGCGGCCCAACAGTATCCTCAGCACAAGTGGCAGAACGCTGTGCTGCTTCCCAGTAGGACTGTTGAGGTTTACAAGTGTCGTAAGCTGCGGCCCAACAGTATCCTCAGCACAAGTGGCAGAACGCTGTGCTGCTTCCCAGTAGGACTGTTGAGGTTTACAAGTGTCGTAAGCTGTTTCCCAACAGGAGGACAAGTGGAACGCTGTCCTGTATTAATCTCCCCTTACCCATTTGCCCTGAGTTATAAAGAGATCTCATTGCTGATAAAAATATTTAACACAGACACATAAAAACAAAAGAAACGTTATAAGAGAAAAGAGTATACTATATTTTACATTTTGATTTATAGCAGTGTACTTTTAGTTTAAGAGCATAATAATAATAATAATGTTGCATAAGTATTAGTGGTATTGTATTGTATAGGGATCTAGTTCTCTCCCAACGTGATTAATTCATTTAATAGCCCCTAAAATGCTGTATCACAACAAATCCTCATTGTACTGTTAACGCCTTTAGATGAATCTTAGGATCATAGGTATACTTCCCCGCTCTTCATGATAATACACCCAGAGGAGCAAAATAACCGATCGCACCTAATACAGTTAATGAATGAGATTAGTTTATATTATTTACAATTAATTTAAACATCATATCTATGCATAAAAAACAATGATTTTTTTTGTTATGAAGGGAAGTTAAAACTGAATTTTAAATAATGTCCGTGTTGTTTGCACATTAAATGAATGAGTCGAGGTAAAGTGTAAACTTTATAATCGCATTTAAGTTTTAAAGCTAATTATTCTAAAGTGTACTGTAATTCATTTAATCTCTAATTCAGGTCAGAAGATTTATGTTTCCGTAATATAACAAAATGATTTCATTGGAATTATGGTAATTCTATCCTATACTCTAATATGAGTAAGGTTTGCTTGCTTGCTTGCTTGCGACACGGATCTCAAAAACGGCTCCAACGATTTCCTTCAAATGTTCGAAATAACTAATTTCTGGGATAAAAATAAGTTCTAGACAGGTCTCATCCCCAGAAAAAATCAAATAATGTAAAAAAACTAAAATGAAAAGTTAAAAAAATTAACATTGGGCTTATGGAGTTTCAAATCAAATCAAAAGAATTGTAACAACTGTCCCCATAATCAACCAGGGAACTGTCAAAGTAATACTCATGTTGTATATGATTATTAACATGTGGTTTCCTGAGAGCAGAGATTAAAATATGTGAGTGAAGATTACATAAATAGAGTAGTAAAAGAAATCAAAGGGACATTGAGCTATAAATAACAACTGGAGTGACCTTAAAAATGTAGAAAAGAGGCAAATGAGTTATAAAAATCTGATTATTAATAGAGGGAAGTGGTGAAATATTACTCGAAGTCATCTAAACAAACTGACTGACTTTCCCGCGAGCAAAGCTTGGCCCCCAGGTACTTAGGAATGACGATTAAAATAACAACGGTTCAGTATCACATCGAGGAGAAAATTTTAATATCAATTAATATTTTAATCGATGTAAATCCACATTATCATGTCAATCAACCATCATTTCACCTTTTTCTACTGAAATAAATCTCAGTTTGTATTGTAATTAACTATAAAGTGCGAGTTTGGTTGAACAGGATCTATGAAGTTAAGCGATGCTTTGTCTGGGCAACTTCACCTTATCGCCATGTCAACCCCTTGAAATCCAATCGGAATGACCTTTCCACCGGCTTAGTTGGGTTAGTTGAAAGTTTTCAATATGATTAGGAGTTGTAGGACGCCTCCAAAAGTCATAATAAGAGAGAACTCAGAACTTGTTGAGAAAGTTGTTAAACACGCCGACGCGACTTATACAAATTTAGCATAGCTGAAATATTGGTTTTTATGAATTATTATGATTGGGTTAAAAAGTTATTTTTAGACATATATGTATCCAGCCACTTCAATAAACGCCTTTGTTTTAGCTGCAACAAAACAGTAAGTAGTTCCAGTGAGTAAATTAAAAAAAATATTAATTTGTTATTGTCAAATTATTAATTTACAATTTACATGGAATAAACACAAATGTATTTTTACTGACGCATATTTTAATGTAAACTCCTAAGTTTAATATAGACTACAACCCATTCCAATAACACTATTTATCGATAGTAGGAAGAAAGAAGACTAAAATTAATTTTTAATCAACACCTTTATAAAATAACTCCCCTCTTTACACATATTAAATCATATTTTTTATAATAACTACTTAGTTATGTGCGGTTTGTAGCACGGATTGTTAATGACAAACTAGTTGTTATTTTACTTGCATCGTCAATCCAAGTTTGTTTGTGATGAACGCGTTTCGCCGCTAGGCCATCATCAGCATCCATACACTATACACTAGATTATTCATGAAACGCGTTCATCACAAACGAACTTGGATTGACGACGTAAGTAAAATAATAACTAGTTTAACTACTTAGACATATATAAATGTACACGCACAAACATTTTAAATAAGTAAACCAAATTATGATCAAATGGTGTTCAATTTATGTTTTCAAAACAAACTTCCCAATACTTGCTTAGAAAACAAACAGTATTCTTTTATCTTAGTTTAATCCATGAACTGTTGTATTTGCAAGTACAAACATTTTGGAATAGGGGGATCTCACTGGAAAGTAATATAGTTGGCATGCTATTAAAGTTTTAACAGCAAAGTAATAGAATTATATTGGCTTTGCGTTACCAAAAGTCCTTAGTAGAAATAAGCATTAGCAGATTACTGAATGTTGAGTCATTGTGTATAAAACTACAGTGCTGTGCAGTGAAGTCATAAATGTAACTTTGAACTCCTGTCACATTGTTCAAGTTGTATACTGTGTTTGACTCGACTGTCGTTTCTGTTGAAACAACGTTAAACTAAACAGAAACTGCGAAATTCAAAGGAACCTACATTACAAGCTTACAATAACGTTTTGTAAGTTCTTAGTGATAAATCCAGTAGCAAGAGTTTAGCAATACCAGTACTATTTATTGTGTTATATTTATTATTAAAACAGTAAGAGAGACAAGGCAGCTGAGAGAGTATGTTGTTGTATTACTAATCTCATCAACAGGGCTGATCTAACATCGATCATGTTAGCAACTTTATACAAAAGACCGTTGTGTTGAATTAATATGACATGTTTTAATTTAAGTGTCCCTCATTGCTTGTTGAACGGTAGTTTTGCATGATGACCCTTTATGTTAAAAAACAGAGTTGGCAGTAATAACAATAATTGTTATTATTAATTAAAGCGGTTTTGAATTAGATTGTATGTTAATTAAAATTGTTTTCATAAATGTGAACCATTCTATTTTATAACGATATTTTAAGATTGTACTGTCCACTGTTGCTCACTACTTAGATTTATAGTTTAAATATGTTTTGGTTGTCACTTATTTTTTAAAATAATGATTAGAGTAAATACATACACATACATATTAAAACAACTAATATAATACAAACTAAACTGATTTTGCGATTAGGGTTGCTTTTACTAGTTTGAAAGTTGGGAACTAACGTATTATACTTATAAAGAACACATAGAATATAATAGTTCAATTTAAATCAAAACTTAGCTCTTTAAAACACTTAATTCTATTTATTGGCAGCATTAATATTTTACCCTTCCTATTATAAAATTGTATAAACACAATGTTCGATTTCCAACCCTGGAAGAAAATTGACCTTGTCATCAACATAAACTAATTCGCTCCTACATACTAAAACACTGAGACGCCGTGGTCTCAGGCTTCCAAGGCCAGATATAACCCTCACACTCACTGATAACCAGGTGGGAGTGTCCCCTCCACAAGATAGAGTAATTATTTATTTTAATCCGTTTCCTTTGTCCGTTTGAACACGTTATAATTATGAATATAAATAAGTGAAGTGGTCAACCAGTGTTTGCGTCTTGCCTTCAACCCACTCTAATTACAAAATATATTTCTTCACTATTAGTTCTTATCCAGGAGAAAGCTGTATTTGGGCAGTCCATAGCTTAAATAAATTATTAAATAAACGAGATACGCCGCGGAAAATCATTTTAAAAGATATATTTTATAAACTGTTTTTGATCTATTTGTTGAAGTACCATAGTGCATATTCTCTATATTAAATACTATATTCATGTAGACATTCAAGATTTAGTTGATTTGAATATGACGTGTTAAATAAGTATACCATTTTGATGTAAGCTATCAAAAAGCAGTTAAAATGAGATATAAGTTACAATAATTTATGTTTTGTATTCCTTTGAAAGTCAGACATCTAATACCACATACGTGAGCCGTGAGTGCTTGTGGTCACCTGGTTGTTTGTCTGCTTCCTGTATATGAGTTGTGGCTGCAGTCAATCAGTTGGCCTGGGTTTGTTGTCTTTTACATACACAACAACAAAGAGTTGACAGACAGCTTAGTTACACCACAAAATTGATAGCGGTGAATTCGGAAGCATGTATTATTATTGTATCGTATAAGGAGTGCAATCAAAATACATAACCTACCTGTTGTTAACACTAATAATGACACGTATCACAGTTTTTGCGAATTTACCCTATAGGGAAGAAGCTATTACCATAGGTCTCATGGTAAGACTTAAGCCCGAGACCATGATAACTTTTTTATTTTGAGGTGTCCGTGAATGCGATAACTTTAGTTAAAATCGAATGGTTTCGATCGATGAAATTTGGCTCAAATGTGTAAAGCGACAATTCATGACTTTAGGTTCGAAAACCAGAAAAATCGGACGATGGGAATCTCATTGGGTTTATGAGAATAATATTAAAATTTACAAAAATCAGTTTTCTGCATTTTTCACTCAACAATTAAAAAAAACACTCAATTTTGGTTTTGATCATTTTATGGATCTTGCAAAAAATCAAATAATTTAATAATTTGAATTATTATCCTTGATCAAGTCATTGCGGAGAAAATCCAAAAAAAACTTATTTATAACATTCCCCATGTTAATCCTATGGAAAAAATATGTTTAGATTTTCCTCAGATAATTTTATAACAAATTTCACTATAAGGTTTTCCCGATAAGTGTTTTTCCCAATACGTTCTGTATTAAAAAAACAATAATTTTGGTAGTAAAATTTCGGTTCTACTACCAACCATTGCAGAGCTATTCATAGTGCTGAACACAGCACGTTGTCCAATGTTATTCTTATGAAGAATAGATAATATGTTATATCCCTATTATTGATGAATTTATATTGATGGAACTTGGTATGTGGCTTCACCTAGTTGTGGTCTGTTAATATTTGCACAGCACATTTTTTGTTCATTTTCCCCGAAGCAGCAAACATACATACTCAGCACTAATGTTATTACTATGGAGAATAGTTAATGTTTGATACCCTTAAAACATGGAGAAATTAAATATGCGGTCTCGCTGTAGTAACTGACTTTGTAAACTTTAAAGTGAAACATTTAATCTGAGTTCAAGTATTGTTTAACCATTTAGAATATTTACTTTCCTAGTTCAGGTAAATGAAATAAAGTATTAAAGAGCTTACTTTTTACAAAATAAACAATAGTACCCCCGTCGCAGCAAACCTGCGTACTCAGCGAATTTCCAACGCATAATATATGTCTTAATACCACATAAAGCCACAAAAAAAGTTTCATAAAAATACATTCGCATAAAAGAGATTTTAATTATTCTCTATAAGAATAACATTGGTAATGAGTACGTAGGTTTGCTGAAACAAGGAACAGAAACAATTGGTTTTTATACTAATATAAATAAAATTTTACTAGGCGAAGCCACATACTAAGTTTCATCAATATTCAATCATAAATAAGCGATATATAACATTCTAGTTATTCTCCATAAGAATAACATGGGGGCTGAGAAAGCAGGTTTGCTGCAACAAGGAACAGATAAATGGGTTTTTATATAATTATCAATATAACTCAAGCAAGTGAAGCTACATACCAAATTTTATTAATTTATGTTCATAATTAAGGGAGTCATTACATTTTACTTATTCTCCATAAGAATAACGTGGGGGCTGAGTACGCAGGTTTGCTGCTACGGGAATAATCAACAAAAAATCAATTTTTTGTGCAAATACCAGTACTACGTGAAGCCACATACCAAGTTTCATCAACATACATTCATAAATAATCGAGATATCAAATTTGATTTATTCCCCATAAGGATAACATTGGACAACGTACTGTGTTTAGCACTTTGAATATCTCTGCAACGGTTGGGCGTAGAATCACAATTTAAACACCAAAATGATTGTTTTGTGGAACTGAACAGATTGGTAAAAGCAAATGTGAAGTTTACATTAAAATAAACTGAGGACAAGCCAAAAACCTTTTTCCCATAAGATTAACATGGGAGATTTTTTGAGTAGGTTTTTTTGGATTTTCTCCGCAACCACTTAACCTAGGTTAATAATTCAGAATACTAAATTATTTGTTTTTCTAAGCTCTATAACACGGTCAACCCCAAAATTAAGTTTTTTAAAATTTGTAGGGTGAAAAGTGCAAAAAACTGTTTTTGGGAAAATTTAAAACCCCCATAAACCCCCCTTCCCATGGTCCGATTTTTCTGGATTTCGAACTTAAAGACATGAATGTCATTTTACACATTTGAGCAAAATTTCATCAAAATCGGACTTTTTTTGCTCATGTTATCGTGTTAACGAACACATATATAGAAATATATATATATATATATATATATATATATATATAAACATATATATAAATTTGATCGAATAGTGTTTTTGGCATCTGGGGACCTCAAAACAAAAATTTATCATGGTCTCGGTCTTAAGTCTTACCATGAGACCTACGGTAATAGCTTCTTCCCTATAGGGGAAATTCGCTAAAAACATTAAAATCATTTGACCTAAAACGGAGAAGTAAGACTTATGGTAAATATTACAAATCATTACGTTGTTATTGAATTATGTTAGATTAAACATTACATAGGATCAGTGCAGCTTTAATTTACTGGTCTATGTAAAAAAGTATACAAAACCTTATCTAAAACCCGCTATCCAAATACGTTGAGTAAGTGTATCACTATTATTTTCAATAATTCAGAGAGTTGTAGCGATGAAGAATGGTAGAGGCGGGACATACATTATTATTGTCATTTTTAGTGAATTTCCCCTATAGGGAAGAAGCTATTACCTTAGCATGATACCTTAGTATTACCTTAGTATTACCTTGGCATGATAAGAATTAAGCCCGAGGCCATGATAACTTTTCGTTTTGCGGCCCCCAGATGCCAAAATACTATTTTTTTCAAATTCATATATTTGTATGTGTCCGTTACCTTGATAACTTTTGAAAGAAACGCCTGATTTTGATGAAATTTAGCAAAAATGTGTAGAGTAACGTGTATGACTTGAGTTCGAAAATGACATCAATTGGCCTATGGGAAGGGGGGTTTATAGGGTTTTAAATTTTCCAAAAAATCAGTTTTTTAAAATTGTTTACTCTAAAATTTTAAAAACACTCAATTTTGGTTATATCCATTTTATAAAGCTTAAACAATTTTGTATTTTGAATCATTAACCTAGATTAAGTGGTTGTGGAAAGAAGTCAAAAAACGTGTTTATTTTGGTGTTTTAATTGTTGATCTACGTCCAACCGTTGCAGAGATATTCAAAGTGCTAAACACAGTACGTTGTCCGATGTTATCCTTATGGAGAATAAATAAAATTGTATATTCCGATTATTTATGAAGGTATATTGATGAAACTTCGTAAGTAACTTCAACTAATTTTGGTATATTAATATTTGCAAAAAAAAATAAGTTTTTTGTTGATTTTCCCGGTAGTAGCATACCTGCATATTCGGCCCTCATGTTATTCATATGGAGAATAAGTAAAGGTTTATATCTTCCTTAGCTATGAACCTAAAAAAATCAAACTTGGTATGTAGCTTCACCTGGTTGAGTTATATTAATAATTGCAAAAAAACACATTTCTTATCTTCCTCGTTGCACAAACCTGCTTACTCAGCCCGAATGTTATTCTTATGGAGAAAAAATAAAATGCTATATATCACTTATTTATGAATGTATTTCTGTGAAACTTGGTACGTGGCTCTATATAGTAGCGAGGCACATGTATGCATTAAAAATTCGCTGAGTACGCAGTTTCGCTGTGACAGGGGTATTTTTATTTAGCTTCGTATTAATTTTAGAAGAACGTTAGTTTATACAACCAGACGATACGTTATCCTCTTTTACAACCGTAGATTTTACTACTTATATCCTACCGGAAATTAAATTTTGTTGTTACCAACCGCACTGTATCAGAAAGATAGAGTACTTGTTGTGCAAGAAAGATGGAATATACAGGTTGTCAGGTATTCTTTTTACTAGTTTTTAGGAAAATACAGCTTATCTGGAGTAGTTTGTGTGATTTTAATCAACATATTAAATAGTGAATTAACACAATGGAATCTAAATATGAATTACCTAAGAGTTTCACAAAAACGAAGGATGTATGTGCAGTCTTATTTAAATTCCAAGAGTTGTATTCAACTATATAGATATTACAGATTTTAACAGTGTCAATTTCTTAAGATTATTTATTTTTATTAAGCTTAAAATCTTTTTACAACGATTTATATCAATAATTATCAACAACGTCTTTACAAAAATGGATTATTACTCAAGAATTTTTACTAATTTTAACAAGTGTTATGTTGTTTTATATAAGTTTCACTTTTGTTTTAACAAAACACAGTATCTTTTATTCGAACAGTCCAATGCAGGGCTTTGTGTGTGTGCCTTAAAAGTATTATAATCCTTTCGGATTTTTTGTTGTTGAACAACTGCCGTGTATAGTATTACGTATATCCTTTAAATAATCCATATGTTTTGGCCAAAAATAAATATTGCAGTACAATAATAAACACATAGTATAATATCGCGAGCTTTAATTTGAAACGTGTTTTACAAAATAAACTATAATGATTTTTCATACAGATTTATTAGTTATGTGTAGTAATGTAAACAATTATGGTTATAGTATAGTAATTTGTACCTGACGGGAGTTAAAATCTAGATTGGTTTTTACTAAACTCCTTATTTTTTCGCAAGATTTAATCGAATAAAAAAAAACATAATTCAATTGGTTTTAGTAAAAAGTGTTGCCAAAACAACTAAACAGCTTGATCCAATGGCGTGTTGTTGGCAAAGGCATTTTCATTTAACGTATTGCATTCCTCAATCGCAATCAAGCTGTAGCAAATGAGCTCTTTACAATCTTTACAAATGCCAGAAATAAACTAAATTGGTGCGCAAATGTTCTACCAAGCGTTATGACGATGAAGAGGAGGGAACCAGTTTTGAAATTAGTCTTTTAACTAAAATGTCTCACGAGCGATATTACTTTTTAGCGAATTTCCCCTATAGGGAAGAAGCTATTACCGTAGGTGGTATGGTAAGAGTTAAGCCCGAGACCACTATAAATTTTTGTTTTGAGGTCCCCAGATGCCAAAAACACCATTCGTTCAAATTTATATATATGTATGTATGAGAGTAACATTTATGACTTTAAGTTCGAAAACCAGATCGATCGGACTATGGGAAAGGGGTTTTATGGGGGTTTAAAATTTTCCAAAAATCAGTTTTTGAACTTTTTACCCTAACATGTTTAAAACACTACATTTTGGTTACAGCCATTTTATACAGCTTAAAAAAACAAACAATTTAGTATTTTGAATCATTAGGCTAGGGTTAGTGGTTGTGGAGAAAAGTCAAAAAATGTGTCCATAAAATTTCCTATGTTAATCTTAAGGGAATACGGTTTTTAGATTTTCCTCAGATAATTTAACTAAAAACTCCACACTTTTTTCTACCAATCAGTTTAGCTCTAAAAAACAATCATTTTGGCTTTTTAATTGTTGTTTTACGTCCAACCTTCGCAGTGATATTCAAAGTGGTAAACACAGTACGTTGTCCAATGTTATCCTTATGGAGAATAAATAAAATGTTATATTTCGATTATTTATGTATGTAAATAGATGAAACTTGGTATGTGGCTTCAACCAGTTGTGGTACATCGATATTAACACAAAAAAAGGTTTTTTATTTTTCCCGGTAGCAGCAAACCTGCATACTCGGCCCCGATGTTATTCATATGGAGAATAAGTAAAGTTTTATATCTCCCTTAGTTGTGAACCTAAATTAATAAAACTTGGTATGTAGCTTCACCTGGTTGAGTTATATTGGTTATTGCAAAAAAACACATTTCTTATCTTCCTTGTTGCAGCAAACCTGCCTACTCAATTATAATGTTATTCTTATGGATAATAAATAAAATGCTATATATCACTTATTAATTAACGTATTTTTATGAAACTTGGTAAGTGGCTCTAGGTAGTAGTGATACCCATATATATGCATTAGAAATTCGCTGAGTACGCAGGTTTGCTGCGATGGGGGTATTAACTTAATCTGGCCGTTCATAAAAAGCCATGTAACTCTTAAAAATAACGTAAACTTCTACATCTATAAATGCGAAAAACTTATCATTACCCTGGCCAAACCTGCAACCTACTACTGAAAAATTTGGCACGTATACTCTTTCCATAACTTAGGTAATCTCTAAGGAAGGATTTTAAGAAATTCAAATAGGGCTCCACCCCACAGGGATTCAAAGTTCCAATCCTGTGTTATTATTATGGGCATTCAATTTAGTTTGAGCTGATGATAATTCAAGAAGCTGATCACGTTTCGTAGTAGTTGTTCCACGGGTTAATCACAGAATGCAGCACCCACAAGTGCAACTGTTGTATTCCCGGGTGAAACCGGGTACGATAGCAGCTAGTTTAATATAAATACGGGTTACCTTTACTGCGGTTCAAAACAGAACAAATTTTCAAGACGTTTAAATATGTTAGATTTTTAATAAGAAATACAATTCCCTTAAATTTAATGTTATTGAAAATTACTTCGGTGAACATCTAATCTAGCCATTTTGGTAAATACTAATGACAAAATTAATATTTAAACCATGCACTGTTATCAGAATACTAATCAACAAATTTGAAAAAATACAGATTAAAAATAACATATATATGCATTCAATCTAGCTCTGAATTGCAACCAAGGTCCTTTTCTCTTTTTGTTGTTAAAATGGTATTCAAAATTGTTCAAAACGTTTCGTATGAAAAAAAAGACTTGGATGTGTTGAAGGTAGTTTATTAATATCAGTTATTTCGCTACTACTACAGCACTTTTAAAAGATACAGGCGAAATTCATAACACAAAACCAAAATTGCTCACCCCGAAACAACTTATTGTGAACTTACTCATTTAACACGATTTTTAAACTTAATGAAATTGTTTACAAAGTTTATGACTTAAACATACTTTGTGAAGGATATTATCATAAAGAATTGTTTAAAAAAGCAACACTTTATAAACTCAAGTGCATAAGCGAGGGATCTCTTATCAGTTGTCTGTCAAAATTACGTAATCAGTCACCGTGATGGAGTGTTATCAGCAGGGGTCCCGTGTCACCCTCTGTTGACACTTTGGCTTCTGTAACCTTTGTTGCTTGTGTCTCTTTTGGACTACAGTACTTACATTACTTTAACGAGCTTTGAAGTTACGTACTATTGTTTTCAATAAAGAAAATTCTAACCGTTTTATAATGTCAGGAACGAAAGGGCTACACAAATGTCCTTAACACAATCCGTGCAGGTGCCTCCTTATAGGGTTATAGCTTTTCAGTGAAACATGAGATTTTCAACTTTAGAAATGTTAAAAGCAGGGAAAGTGCTAAAAAAGTTATAAAATGGCATACCAATATCCAACGAAAACCCGATCTTGAAATTTTATGACAGTCTAAAATAGATGAGAAGGTTTAGGGCATTTATAATGACTACACATGTTTCTATTTTGCTTTCCTATCACTGGATATAACACGGTTCGGTAACAAAAGCAAAGATATATTATTTCTGTTATGATCAGAAAGCATCCATACCCTAACCTAACCTAACAGTCTCAGTTTGACCAAAGATTGTCACTTTGACCTTTCCAGCGCCATAGATGACAAGGCTTATACATACGGGGAAACAAAGTGTAACAAGAATTATTTGTTTTTTAAGTAAGTAAAACTGTTTTACGTATTTTAATTTTAATAAGGGGATCAGTATAAACTCTCAAATAACTAGATTAAATTAAAATCTTTTAACATTTTTTACTTGTAAAATTGTCTAATCATTTACCTTGGCTAGTTTTTCCTCCGCTTTGTTGACCACGAGCTCGAACGACTCTCGGTGGGCGAAGACCTTCCTAGCCTGGACCTTGCGATGGAAGGAACGCTCAAGCAGAGGTCGCGAAACCTGGCGGCCGAAGACGGAGGCGATGTCGCTGTGAGCCTGCGAGTCCACCTCCACCTCCTGGAGCAGCGTCTCCCACGTGTGGAACAGTGAGCTGGGGCAGGCGGGTCTGGAACACGTTTAGCATGAGTCACTATCGATAATGTAGCAGAGGTCGCGACACCTGGCAGCTGAAGACGGAGGCGATGTCGCTGTGAGCCTGCGAGTCCACCTCCACCTCCTGGAGCAGCGTCTCCCACGTGTGGAACAGTGAGCTGGAGCAGGCGGGTCTGGAACACGTGGAGCATGAGTCACTGCCGATAATGTAGCAGAGGTTGCGACACCTGGCAGCCGAAGACGGAGGCGATGTCGCTGTGAGCCTGCGAGTCCACCTCCACCTCCTGGAGCAGCGTCTCTCACGTGTGGAACAGTGAGCTGGGGCAGGCGGGTCTGGAACACGTGGAGCATGAGTCACTGTCGATAATGTAGCAGAGGTCGCGACACCTGGCGGCCGAAGACGGAGGCGATGTCGCTGTGAGCCTGCGAGTCCACCTCCACCTCCTGGAGCAGCGTCTCCCACGTGTGGAGCTGGGGCAGGTGGGTCTGGAATACGTTTAGCATGAGTCACTGTCGATAATGTAGCAGAGGTTGCGACACCTGGCAGCCAAAGACGGAGGCGATGTCGCTGTGAGCCTGCGAGTCCACCTCCACCTCCTGGAGCAGCGTCTCCCACGTGTGGAACAGTGAGCTGGGGCAGGCGGGTCTGGAACACGGGAGATGGGGTCAAGATTTGTAACAGTAGCATCTGCTGTGGCATTAACACGTCGATGAACTTGCCTCAAAGCTCTTGTCTGGGTTGTATGTTCTCAGATGCTTGGTGGGAGTCAGCGAAAGTAACACATTATACATTATGCATCTGATGTTGATTGTGTAGGTAATGCATCTCTCCTTCCTAACGGTACTGTCACTTAAAGTTACTGGGAACCCAAGTAAAATAAGAACATAACATCACATTAATAACAATTGTATAGCTTAAAGCTTCGGAATAAAGCTGTTTAATCCGAAGAGCAGAAAAATCCGAATCATACACCGCATCTAAATAGTCAACTTGTAAGTACTTGTATGTGATGGACATGCAAATATAATATAGCAATTAAGTCAAAGTTATTTACCTGAGACTATTTTTATTTAAAAAACTGAATTTGAAACCAATTCTTGATTTAATGCAGATTCAGGTGTTAGGTATTATAGGTATTTCTTTGTAGTTATAAAATAGCTTAAATTTATTAACTAGTTACCGTTCTTTCCTGAGTTCGGCGTTCTTCTTCCTGAAGTTTGCAACGAGTAGTTGCAGCTCCTCAGCGTGTTGCTCGTACATCTGAGACAGTTCCTGTGTGAAGTCGGACACTGAAACAGAGGAAATCAGGAGTTAGTTTTAACAGATGACTCAGTGGCTAATCGTTATTGTTAGGTATCGCACCAAAGTATTACAATACACAAGAAGACCCTACTGCTCGAACTTGAGCGAATGTAATTATGTAAAGTTACCTTCGATTGTTTGTTTCTGAATGTACCACATTGTACAAAATGGTGAATCCGTAAATAAATAAATAGAATGTTCTTCTCGTGATTCTCAATTGAGGTTACTTCTCATATGGAATTATATCATCATTTTAAATCATTTAAATTGGTTACATGGATTCCCATTCCAAGATCTAATCGTCTGTTAAATGTTAATATATCCTGATTTTGAGCCATCTATGAAACATTCAACAGGAACAAATATTTTTTTCCATCGAACCTGTGGTTCAAAATGTAATCACATATTTTGTTAAATTTTGTGAGATCGGTTTATTGTTTAAATATAAAGTAGGAACGAGATCCTCTGGTATTACAACAGTTTTTTTTTTTTAGTTAGTACATAATAAAACTTGTCATGACGTTACAATTTGTATGGTTCTGAAAATGTTAAATTAAATTGAATTAAAGATAATATACTAAATTTACAATAAATAAATAAATATATTTTGTTTATATTAATACCTTTATACCTTTAAACTTATTATAAGTACAATGTTTTAAAATACCTCGAAATTTTGTTGAAATATTTTTACATTTTAACTATTACATTTTTTATTATTTCTTATGTCAAAAGCTCATTGACCCCTAATTTATATTTTACATGGTTCCACTTAAAAATTTCTAGGCTAGCTGAACGTAGACTATATACAAACATCAAAATATATTAATCAGTACAAATTATGAAGGTCAAAAATGGATATCAATTGATTATATCCATAATATTTTGGAACTTAGAGATTATGCAAACAAAACATCTCATCGTAATTGAACGTTAGACCTATCAAAGTACTAAGTGATGATACCATCGATTTGGTAGTTATTTTCAATGTAGGTATAGTTTGTTTAATTTTATAACTAAGATCAAAAGATGCGCCAACCAAACTCAATAATCTTTCCAGCTGCACTAAAAGGATTTTCATGTAAATTGTTTAACAATTATTTTGGCATTAATTTATCAGTTAACTTCTAGGAAAATTACATTAACACAGGTAAACTATCAATATTTTTAATGATAGGCTTAATTATGCCAATTCGTAACATGTTAACATTTTTAGTAGTGATTAAATCCTTCGGAGACAGTTTGTAGTTCATTATAGTTGGTATCTTTATTTGCTTATCAAAATCCTTCAAGCTCCGCTTTAACAATTAAAATGAATGTCACCGTTTGAAAAATATCATTCTAACATATTAACATTCATTTATGGCAATGCACTATTATTTTATGAACTATATTTGTAATATACAGTTTATTTAACCATTTATTATTGCTAAAATATATTATACAAACCAGCCAAAGTAAAAAAATACAATTCTTTATTTTACTAACGAAAAGGTGAATGTAGTAAGTACTGTATGGTGCATTGGGTATTTAATTGTAGATGGAAAGAGTTCAAAATGGTTGCATTATCCGGGGACCTTAGCAGTTTTTGCTGTAGTATTACAAAAGCGAGTATAAGAGTCTGAAAGTTGTTGGAAGCACCAAAGTGATAAAAAAATCATAAAACTGAATATTTAAACTCTATATAGCTCAAATTATATGTATTATAGCTTCAGCAACAAATCAATAATTTATATATATGAAACTCACATTTATTATCTGAAACAGTGTAAAATAGAGAGAAATATTTTATGATTAGGCCTATAATAGTTATGTATTTTCAAAATAAGTAGAAAGTCATTAACTTTTTTGAAAAAAAAATCGTCGTTACTCACACACAAGATGAAAATTGAAAAACAACGCTATTCAAATCATTATTATTTAAGTTGTTACGCATTATAAGTTGTTGTATCTTTAAAACCTTTAAAATTAGTTCTTAAAATGATAAAGTGTGTTTTATTACACCTCAATATTGTCATTAAAATAGCATACTTCGTACATTATATACTGCCATTGTTGCTGTAAAAGGTAGTAAAAGTTAATTATACCGGGCAAGAATATAAAGCATTTTATATTAGTGAAATAATAATAATAAAAACTAAACTAAAATCACAAAATTCGAACTTAACAAAGCAATAGCCTATGTTTTCAATAAATGTTCAACATTTGCAAAATCGATCCCAAAAGTTAGGCAAAATAAGTATTTAAATATTACATTTCAAAATATATATTTTCAATTGGAACTGGTCAAAGCCTAGCAACGCAAGCATCAACATATATTTTTGAGGGAAAACTTAAAGTGACTGGGCGAAAATTGAATCTTGGCATTTATAATTTCATTGCCATCCTCTGAGATTAATGACCTTACAGCACCGTTGAAGGATGAAGTTGATCAAGTTGGATATTCCTTATTACATGATTATTTATCTGTGAACAAAGTCATACAATTCTATTTATAAATGCAATTCCAATTAGATGTTAACAGAAAATGCACTCGTTGTTTAAATAGTGGTCAAGCTCAGTTGAAGAGTTTGTATTTCGCTGAGGAGCATAGTTTGGTAGAATATTTAGTCATAATTGTATCTCCCAATTACTAATTCTCTAATAGAAATGTTTAAAGACTAGTGGTGGACGTTTGGTAAATCGCAGGAGTTTGGGAAATGGCTCAAATTAAAGGTTATATTAGCTCAAGGGACTCAAGGAAACATATTTTTTAAATCATATGTCGGCCAGAAATGAGGACCCATCGTTCTCTTTACATTTTACAAGTTACTGTATGGTAATATAACCAATGATAATATAATATAAAATTATAATACCTTATCACTCGTTGCATAGTCATTATTAATTTTAGTTATTGCTGGATTGTTGTTTTAGTGGTTATGTTGTTCGTGACTGTGGTGTTTACTGTTATATGTATGCAATAAATATAATAACTATTGCTGTCTAGATGTGTAAGTAATCGTACTGCAAGTATTTTATTAATGATTTACTTGGGCTTTACCTGTCTCACTTTGTTTAAAACCACACTAAGTTCCAGGAGGTAAGGAAACTCCTCCTGCTATCAAGTGACTTATATTTACACATCTATATGAGTTTCAAAAATAAGAATTTTGTTAACATTCTCATCTATTTATTTGTAAATCGGTTTTACCGTTTGAAGAATAAATAAATAAACATCTAATATACATACTGTGTTGCAATTCTACTAATATTATAAATGTGAAATTTTGAAAGTTTATTTGTACTAAAGACCGCCCAACGGTCGAAATTCGACCAAATATTTATTGAATATAAAGTCGACGAATATGTGAAAAAGGTTAATATCTAGTGGGTACTGTTGCACTCATCTCTCTGTCCCTCTCCTTCTCTCTCTCTCTCTCTCTCTCTCTCTCTCTCTCTCTCTCTCTCTCTCTCTCTCTCTCTCTCTCTCTCTCTCTCTCTCTCTCTCTCTATCTCTCTCTCTCTCTCGCTCGCTCTCCCTCCCCATCCTCACCTCCAGGTACTTTGTTTAACATGGAGTTAAAACGGATAGCAGAAGGGTGTTGCCTTTTTGTTTATGACTGAAACCTCTTCGCCTCATCATCTCCCTGTCCTTCATTATACTCCCTCACAAACAGATTTATTTTTTTGAATGTGGAGTTAAAACGGGGAAGGATTTAAGAGAAGGGTTATACCATTCCTGTAGTCAATATTTCTATTTATGAATCATCTGTTCTTGCTGTTGTGCTACATATTTATTTTAAAACGCAGCTGTTTATTTAATTAAAAACAGAACGGAAGTTCCCATAAGGATAACATGTAAACATTGAAAGCCAAAAGGTCATAGCCCTAAACACCCAACACAAAATATTTCCACTCGGCACATCCTCTAATAGTACTAAATAATTTTATGATGTTGCATACCCGAGAAATTGGTACGACCAACATTTCCTTAGCCTATTAATATACTGTACAATGTGTAAAAAAAGTCCGTCCCCCCCCTTTAATTTTGTTGTTTGTTAAAACAAACAAATAACCTTTGGGGAACGATAATAACTTAACCTAAAGTATCTTTTGGCATTATCGGAAATTTTGAGTGTCCCCCAAAAATGGGGGATTTTGGGGCCTGCTCAAAATTTTCAAATGTAAACCCCTTTTGAGTGACCCCTCATTTTAAAGAGCTTTTAAAAAATAGGCGAATGGTGGAGGTTGGAGGTCTGTAACGTTTTTATATCCAAAATGGCAGCTTGTCAAAGTTTTGAATACAACTCATTCTTGAAACCTGGCGTCTAAGACTTTTGGAGTTTTAATTTCACCTTCGGTGACTTAAAACTGAAAACACTATTGAAGAAATACTATTAAATGAAGAACTGGTCTCTTTTGGTAATATTTAAAATTTTGAGAACCCGCGAAATTGGGGGATTTTGGGGGCAACTCAAAATTTCCTAATGTAAACCCCTTTTAATGGGTTAAATTTACTTTTAACTGTCACCCTTCGCCTAGGTTTAAAAATCTCTTTAAAATGAGGGGTCACTCAAAAGGGGATTACATCAGAAAATTTTGAGTTGCCCACAAAATCCCCAATTTTTGCGGGACACTCAACATTTTAAATATCACCAAAAGAGACCAGTTCTTCATTTAATAGTATTTCCTCAAGAGTCGTTCCAGTTTTATGTCACCAAAGGTGAAATTAAAACTCCAAAAGTCTTAGAAGCCAGGTTTCAAGAATGAGTTGTATTCAAAACTTGACAAGCTGCCATTTTGGATAGAAACACGTTATAGACCTCCAACCTCCACCATTCGCCTATTTTTTTAAAGCTCTTTAAAATGAGGGGTCACTCAAAAGAGGTTTACATTTGAAAATTTTGAGTTGCCCCCAAAATCCCCCATTTTCGGGGGACACTCAAAATTTCCGATAACTTCAAAAGATACTTTGGGTTAAGTTAATATCTTTCCCAAAAGGTGATTTGTTTGTTTTAACAAACAATTAAATTAAAGGGGGGACGGACTTTTTTTACACACTGTATAGATGTTTGTTTACATATTTGTGGCTCAATCGCCCTCTAACTACTGTACTGATTGAGCTGAAATTTTGTAGAGAGTTACTTGATAGTCCTGAGTAACGTATAGCCATTTTGAAGTTGTGAAAATCCTATAGTGCTTTGTCCCACGGGGGTTCAAAGTTCCCAAGTATTCCTTATAGTCATTCATTTTTGTTTGAACTGATGAAAATACAAACAGCTAATCTTTATTCTCAGTAGTTCTATACGGGCTAACCACAGAATGCAGCACACACAATTGTCATAGTTTTAGCAAATTTATCCGATAGGGAAGCTATTACCGTAGTAGGCATGGTAAGCCCTAGGCCCAGGACCATAATAACTTTTTTTGAGGTCCCAAATGCCAAAAACACCATAATTTCAAATTTATACATATATATCTTTATATTAATAGACATAAATATATATATATATATAAAATAAATAATTAGGCACGAAAACTTTCTTAAAAATGTCCCGATCTTGATTAAATTTAGTATAAACGTAAAGAGTAGCATCTATTTTCACGAAATCGAAAACCAGACAGGTCGCACTATGAGGGATGTTTTGTACCCCAAATACTTATTTTTTTTACTTTTTTAATATAATTATTTTTGAACCCAACTTTTGTTTGGACCTTTGAATTAAAAAAAAAAAAAAAAAAAAAAAAAAATTTACAGTAGTATCTTGGAATATGGTCAATCGGTTACTGAGATATTGAAAGTGCCAATCACAGTACGTTGTCCAGTGTTAATCTTATTGAAAATAAGTAACATTTGTTATATCGCTTATTAATGAACATGTATTAATGAAACTTAGTATTTAACTTCACATGGTTGGGAAGTATAATACTTGTATAATACTTGCATACAAAACCCATTTTTTCGGTCCCATGGCAGCAAACCTACGTATTCAGCTTACTCTTATGGAGAATAACAAACATGTGACATCTCGCTTGTTTTTGAACATATATTGGTAAACTGGGTGGTTGCTTCATCTGGTGATGATTCCTGGTATTTAAAAAAATCGATTTTTGTAGTCCTTGATGCAGCAAATATGCGTACTCAGTTCTAATATTTTTTCTTATGGAGAATAAGCTAATAAAATGTGTCTCACTGATCTATGAATTTGCTTTGATGAAAGTTGGTAAGTGGCTTCATGACGTAGTAAAGTACCATTTGTAATTAGCTGAGTATGCAGATTTGCTGCAATGGGGGTATTTATAAAATATTTGCGAGGTGAAGCCTGCGGGTAACATCTAGTGCTCTATAAGTAGGCAGCATCAGTGTTTTAAATAACCGTTCCATATTTAGTTGTTTTGTAAATCATCTGCGTCCGCTCAATCGTTTATTTTTTCGGATTAAAAATGTTGGGAAAAACATGAACATACACAAATAAAATATTATCACTTTTTTACAGAATATTAAATGAGGGTTCTGGTGCACCGTTGAGATGTAATATAAGAGATAGTTGACTTATGAGTTGTCATTATCTAGGCAGGGGGTCGGTCACCTAACTCCAATATTTGGTAATTTTACTGCCATCTCTTGTTTATAACATCGAAACTGTGCAGAATATAACTGCTTCCTTCTTGCAATAAAATTATACCGATGAATTTACTGCTACACAATTTCTGGCCAAAATAACCGCAGGCTTGTTAACACGGAACTCCATTTTGCAGTAAAATTGCTTCCATGGGATATTTCAACCATGAAAAACACTACCCAGTTTGATCTTAGTTTTGGCTTGGAGTCCTAAAGTACTAAAGCAAGCTTATTCAATAAAACTATCATTGGTAATAGACCCCATTGATCACTTGTTTCAATTTTAGTACTCGTAAGTGAAAATAAATAAGCTTCAGTAAGTAAAGAAAGAGGGTACAAATGTATGTTAAATATATATGTATATATATACGACCCAATTTGTATACATGAATAAAACATAAATTACGTAAGTAACTATTTCATAGCGCTACTTTTTAGCTATAAATAAATTACGTTTGTTTCTTTGATTTGCTGTTATCCAAACAAAATATCAGAAACAGCTTCAAATAACAGGAACATTTTAATTGGTTACTCGTTTGCATAAAAACATTAGGATAAAAAAGACATTAGGAGAGCAGTACAAATACACCAAAGTCTGTAAGAGGAGTAAAACCTATCCAACTTGTTAGTCAGTTCTAAAAGAAAATTTTAAACAAATAAAATAAATTATACCCACTTTATAATCTTAAAATGAATTTTAATCAAGAGATTTTTACTTTATCTTATATATTAATACGCAAGCCGATTTTTGTTAAGAGAACTCCTCCGTTATTTCTGAACCGATTTTAACGATTGAGGTACCAAAATATTCGTACTGATTTGTAGTTATGCATAAAGGTTTTCATTTTTTGATATTTTTAATCTGAAGGGCACGGACCGCTCTCGGAGTTCGTTTTTTGCCCATAAGATTAACATGGGGAATAATTTGATTTGAATTGCAGCTGTTAATAAATTATTATTAGGTTATTAGCAATACCATATGTTACAAGTAAGGAATATATTTATTATCTATATAAATAAAACAAATCTTTTTCTACATTGCTTTGAAGAGTGAAATGTTGTATGCAATGGAGATATTAAAATTGTTATTACAATGTGTTTATCCGCCTATCTGTTTATAAGCCACACAACACGGTCTGTGGCTGCCAACGCGTTTCACAAAACAGAACTGTACTGAATTAAATCAAATATTTTGCCCATATTATTGTGAAGGAGGAGACCTTTTGGCTGTTTAAAATCATAGTACGTCATTAGGGGCATAGGGTTATGCCCCTATGTTCGGCACTGCTAGAAAGTCGATCTTAAGGGTACAGATTACTCAACCTTTCACTACAAAATGCACCATATTTTGTTCTAATGAGCATTTAGTCAACCAATTATATTTTATCACAGAAAGGAGGAAACGCGTCTGCTTTATTACGCTACAAAGGTATACTTAAGCATATTAAATAAATGCACGGCAATGGATCATTGCTTACGAAACACATAAGCCCTTGCAACATGGTATTTCAAGATCAGTTTGCCTAGGTAGTTACTGTGATTATAATACTGAATGTTTTATTTGTTTTTAAGTCCACCATCAATAAGATCAACAAACTAAGGAGTTATTTTCTCAAATAAGCAAACCAAATATTGACGGAGAAGAACCGTGAATACAAGTACTCTAGGAATTTTTAACAAACTGACTGGTTTTTCGAGCAAAGCTTGACTGGTCCCCCAGGTGCTTTAATAAATGTAACTAACTTCTTAGTTTTTTTGGGACTGAGCAAATATTTGGAAGAATATAGGTCCATCCCAAATAAAACAGTTATGGGCATATTCCCGTTCGAATGAGGCTGGGCCCTAAACGATCTTCAACAGTTCCATGTTAATTAATATACTTACTAGAACGTTTGAGCAAAAATTTGGAAGAAAGGCAGCAGGCAATGCACTATATTTAGAAAGAGGCCTATTCCTTCCAACCCGTATGTCTTTTGGCACTTATCTGCTTCGTCGGCCTTTAAAATTGTAATTTAATCATCAGTGACGTTAGTAGTTAACTGGACCGATTGAGCATCATTTGTTAGCAGGATAGTTAATACATCAGAATAAAACCTTTGCTTACTCCTGCTCCAAAAATGCTTTACTTTCTTTACTTTAGAGCTCTCCAAATGTTGGAACCATCGAACTTATTAGTTAATAAATGTGATGTAATCAGGCCTCATCCACCGAAAAATATAGTATTGTGTAGAAAGATATTTAAAAAAACTATCATTGGGGTTATTGTTAAGATTTGTAAATAAAAACAAAAGGATCATAACGGATGTTTAAAAGCAACCATTCAAATGTAAAAATCACACTCACTTGGTAAAGTATCATATGATTTTCGTTAGAATAGTGATTAGAATCAATACATACGTAGCTTTAAATATACATCGTGAGAAACATTCAAACTGAAGATTGAAAATAAAACGGACATGCCTAAAATGAAAAGAAACGAGCAAATAAGCAAACCAAATATGCTCGCCTTGGAGAGGAACTGTGAATTAAAGTAGTGTACTCTAGGCATTTTTAACAAATTGAGTGGTTTTCGAGCAAAGCTCGGTCCCACATGTGCTTTGACAACAGGTGCTTTAACAGGTAACTAACTTCTCACACATAACACAGTACTGTGATCGCGAGCGAAGCCACGACGGGCTACTAGTTTATTTCTACTATAATTAAATTAATATAAAACCCGAAATTACCTTTAAAATATATTTTAGGCGTGGAAGACTTCATTGACAAGTTTTTAAACAAGTTAAGAACAACTCTTCCTAAAAAAACAACAATTCATGAAATACTTCGTTGTCAGGAAAAATGTGGTTTAAGCCAAATGCCTTTGAAAAAAATAAAAATCCAATTCCTGGGAAATATATACTTAAAATAACTGTAATAATGAGTAACTGTTATTAAAGTATCAGGGTTTTAATGTCTCTAAATATGGTATGTTTTCTGGACTGGAAAGCCTAGTTGTATCAATATATTTTGAAATATTACATGTTTATTCGGTTTATTTAATCAAACAGCTATTGGGGTTGTTTGTAGGGAATCCAAATATATGCTTGAATAAATTATTGAAGAAATAATCTGTTATGTATTTAAACTTGAATTTCAATCATAATTGATAATTAATATCAGTGTCAATTACTAGCTTAACAATTAATAAGTATTAATTGTTAAGTTGATATGTCATTGTTTAGCTGATATGCTATTGTAATAATATAAGTAATAGTTATTCGTAATTGGTATTTTACAAATTGGTATTCTGTGACCAATCAAATTATAACCTGTATATACATAAATCCTACCATATTCCATATAGAACCTACATTATTATCATATACAAAATTTCGTATAAAACTATATTGAATTTGAAATATTTAAGAAGTATTATTTTTTTCAAGGCTAAACAAACATTTTAAAAAAAATCACAGAATGTATGTGGCTTTCATGTGGTTTACGTTCCCGTCTGACTGTTTCTTTTACATCAGTTGCTTCATGAATATAAAATGAAATCCAAAGCTGATCTTCTCAAAACAGAAATGTGTATTTCAAGCTGGACTTAGGAGAAATATCTGTTATCGTTATTTTTAGTTCTTAACCAATAAATCCTACTAATATTATAAATGTAAAAATTTGTAAGTTTGTTTAGATAATTGTGGCTCAATCACGTTCCAACCACAGGACTGATTGAGCTGAAATTTGGCAGAGAGGTACTTGATAGTCCTGAATAACATAGGCATATTAAGTTGCAAAAATCCTATAGGGCTTTGCCCCAAGGGGGTTCAAAGTTCCCATGTATTCCTTATGGTCATCCATTTTTGTTTGAGCTGATGAAAATACAAACAGCTGATCTTGATTCGTAGTAGTTTCACGGGCTAACCACAGAATGCAACACACAAAACTGCCATAGTTTTTATAAATCATTTGTGGGGCAAAGCCTGTGGGTAACCTCTATTATTAATGTATTATTAAAGTAAAGTTACGTAACAAATCAAGTGTTTATCAAGATTTAAATCATTACAAATGTTCACTTCAGAAACGCTTTAAGATTATCAATTAAATTTACTCTGAAAATATATCATAGTGCAACAATGGATACACTTTCCTGATAATCCTTTTTAAATGTTATTCATCTGCAACATTAAGTTTAAAAATCGCTTGAGTTAAATATTTTAAAATGGTAAGATAAAATAATATAATTACATAATATTAATAAAATCAACATTTTAGAAAATTTAGGTTCAAATATAACCGTGATTTAAAGATTGGATAGTGAATAATGGATATAAATCAGAACTAGTTGAACAAAATAGGGCTATAACCATTTGCTGTAGCTCTTGCCAATCATTTATTCAATGCTAAATGTTTTGACTTTACTTCACACTTATTTTTAATTCACTGGTTCGTTCATGATAAATATTTACAACCCAAATTCAAATTTCTACATTAATGTTAATTATACGCTTACATTTGCCGAATTTATCAATGTATTTAACCCTAGAACCAGTAATAATATTTAATTTAAAAAAATAATGTATTCTATAATATATTGTATTCTATATATGTATAGTGATTTAAAATAAAAGCAAATATTTCTAAAAAATAGTGGAAGGAATGAACGTCAAGAAGCAGTAAGCAATATTTCATAAATTTCATCAACACTGGATGTGCAGGTTGCCGAATTGTATAACGAAATATTTAAGAGCTCCACAAGACTAGACGGATAAGTCAAGACTTTGATTAATCTTCCTTCCGATCGAATTACCTACTATCCGAAGTTATCTATGGATATTCTATAAATGTCTACGTGACGGGATTATTTAATATTATAACAGAGGGCTTCATTTGTCATAACTTTACAATGTTTAAATGTTACTTTGACAGTTCATTGGTTATTCATTCACAGCTGGTAATTATTTTTGTGTGAAACTCCATAAAATTTGTTGCTGCCAATGTTAAAATTTATAAATATCAAATCAGTTTTTTTACAAAATATGAATTTTTCTGGGGTTAAAGTTTTCACCAATTGGTTTCGGAATTAATTTAGAAAAATATATATAAACATTTATTTAGTCATTCTTTTAATTTCTTAAACCTAAATAATCCTCATTTAGTGTATCATTTTACAAAATATTTGTAAATATTACATAAAATATAAAAAAATTGCTTAAATAAAATAAACAAGGTTAAACAATTAAATTTAATGGATTTAATGTTAACAGTGATCATAAAAGGTGGTATATCATTCATGAGAATACAAATTTTCGATGAATACAGCAAAGAGTAAACAATGGAGGGAAGATCTAAAATACATCTGGCTATGTCAAAGTTCGT
The DNA here is from genome assembly GCA_963675035.1 of Allygus modestus. Classification (NCBI taxonomy): domain Eukaryota; kingdom Metazoa; phylum Arthropoda; class Insecta; order Hemiptera; family Cicadellidae; genus Allygus; species Allygus modestus. Next base: position 1,924,968 of record OY776114.1, on the reverse strand, counting down.
TATGGCTTTATGACCACGTTTTTCCAGATCTTAAGCGTATTCTTCCTTATTTTATACAAATTTAAAGTTATGACAGTTAAATTTTAAATGTGATGATCACTCGTATAATTATATGATGATTATTATGAGATGTCCTCATCCCATTGACGATGATCTCTAAACACTACAACAAATGGTTGTAAAATTACAAAGGCTAATGATTTTAGTGAATCCATGACAAAAAAGCAAATAAATGTAAGGAATTTCATTTCCAAGAGTAATACGTGACTGACTTCAAAAATTTCTGGGCGAAGCCTGGTACTAGATTTAGTAATGTAGGCAACATTATTTCTCCAAAATAATTACCCTTTCAAAGCTTTAAAATTACTAGCAGCTAAAAAAAGGCATGAGCCACTGGAAGTGGTGACTTTGCCACCCGAAGGAAGCCGAACTCGTCCGATGACGAACGAACTATCCGCAACAGATGCTTTATTATGACATAAACAATGAGTGTTTAAGATAACCAGTGAAATTAAGTATTTTAAAATTAACAGAAGAAAAATTATATTCTACAAAATTAGGCTACATTTACGAAAAAATATATAATAAACTAATCTAACCTAACCCCGCAGAGCGCTGTATGGCGGGCCTTTTCTTTGAAACATATTATGAATTTTTTTTAAATATAACAAATGATTTTACCTCAAAAAGTAAAAACACAAAAAGGTAGAATTGAACCTGGGACCGCATGATCGTGAATCCAATGCCATATCCATCAGGCTGCCCTAGCGTATCGAACTAAGTTAAAGTTACAATTCATCAAGCATGGCGCTGTGATTTGAATTTGCCACAGGTAGTGCTCGGTGTGATTTCAAAGTTTTACACTGTCAGCGCTCTCAGAGGAAATGTTACCACTTCCAGTGGCTCTACCTTTTTTTAGCTGCTATTTTAAAATTTACTATAATGGAACTATTGCCATAGTAATAATTTAAACTTGATATTTTTAAACCTAGGAAACAATCCTGGTGAATTTTCATCTCTAAACCCAATTGTAAAGTTATTTCATCGTCAGTCATGGAGTCATTGAGGAGCCTTTGGTAAGTAAAGCTAAATTTTTTTATGAAAAAACTAAACTCAATATTCAGTTGTTATATTTTAAGTACCATCAATAAAATCGAAATTTTAAGAAACAAATTAAAACTCTTGATGATATTCTGACCTTGTAGGAGAAAGGTGAAATAAATAACGATGCCCTTCAGCTTAAAAATGTTGTCAATAATTTTGTTTGTTTGTTGACGGTATGTGGTTGGCGGCCGGAGCTGTTTGCCTGGGCAGAGACGCTCAGACAAACAATATTGGGCAGAGTACAGTGTGTTGGGGAAGCCGCCGTGCCATCACCCGTCGTGGCCGCCAGCGGGTAGTGGATATGGGGAGCCATATTTCTTGGAAGATTACTGACAGGAGACAGAGGTGGTAGTGAACGACTGTGAGGCAGAGACGGAGGTGGAATAAGAGTAAATTCGAGGAAAAATCGTGGAAAAACCTATTCACTTGATCAACCCCAAAGAGGCAACTACCTAAAGGAACTCCTCACTGCCAACAAAAAGAAAGCCATGAGCACTGTCCAATAGGATGAACTCACAGGAAGAGGGCAGAACATGGTGGAAGGAAACAAATAGTTGTGCTATTGCGCAGGTTTGTGACATTATTCGGGATACAATTCGGCACATCAGGTAAGCGCTGACTGCCGACTGTCAGCTGATTGTAAAAAAATAAATTGTATGTCAGCGAAGTGGAGATTGCATCCCGTGTGACGTAGATGCGCGGAATTGACTATTTTAGGCACTGGAGTAGCACACCTATTGTTTTCCTGTCCACCATGGGGGCAGAAGTCCTCGAGCACTGTGCCATTGGCCTCAATCTGTCGACAGATGTTTCGCCATTTCCCGATAATGCTAAGCTCTCCTTGGAAATCATACACCCTGGGTTCCTTAAAATGCTGCAGAATAGTTTAGATACTCTTGTAGATCGGTGTGCTCGATGTGGATCTCAATCCGATTGTTTTGTTATGACTTACACTCGCTCTCAATCACATTTTATAAATACATACTGCACCTTTGAAGCAAGTTTAGAAAGCTACAAATCTGGGAGTAATAATGACTTCAAACCTTGACCCAAGGGATCACATACCGTGCATTACCAACAAATCGTGTTGATCTTCGGTTTATCTTCGTGGATTTTGCCGGTGAGTGAGTTGCGGAAAACCCTGGCCTGCGTTTTTTGGAGCCGAGAAGGAGACCAAGCGTTTCTCAATTAACTTTTGAATGCTGGCATTAATTTTTCTCTGCTTGGTTCGGTGGACTTCAGAATACTGAGGAATACAGGATTTTATAAGCTGTTTAGCATCCTTCCATCCTTTCTACACTATGTATGATTAGCACAACACTATTCCTCAAATGCTGAGATTCGGAAATGCAGCTTCAACAAATGTTAATTTTTCGGTTCCTCCACCCTAGACTTCAAAACAACTATCAGCACTAAACTATCATTAACTATCATCTGTATGGATGTGGTAGTTTATTTTAGATATACTGTATGTATTTGTTATGGGCTAGTTATATTAAATATCTCTACTGTCGCATTTTGTTAATCTATCCAACGATAGAATAACATAAACTAGACAACTCTAGTATTTTACCATTCTTATTCTCTAAATCCACATTTATATAGGGTATTCATTAACTGAATGATATTATCGCTACTTTAACTTAATTAAAATCAATCTAATTTTATTTCTTTAAAGTATTTGTTGTCCTTGGAGCAATTGTGACATGTATTTTGGAGATGTTATATTTGTATATTATGTACTTTTGCATGTAAAATTAATACTATGCGGTAAATTACACTGCCTGTAGGATAAAAAATAAAATATGGTAAAACAACTTTCTATGAATAAATTAATTATAAATTATATATAGTTATAAATTCAAGATTAATTATATGTGTTCGTTGGTCATCATTTTTAATATGAATTCAATCCTGCTAAAATTATGATGCATTTGAGATTTATTATTTTATTTATTTTATTTATTAGTCTAACTACTATGTTAGTGTTTTTACAATTTTGTTGGAAATCTCATGGTTTCTCAAATGCCCCAAATTTATTCAATAAGTATAATATTCTATACTTTATGTAGCTCAAAAGTACGTTATGTACTATTTAATGGTAATGGATATCATGGTATGACAAACACATTTATTACTTTATTTGCCCCCTGAACTGACATCAAACAAGCGTCGACACTTTAACCATTATGTTCCAGTTCCTGAATATTACAGAGTTGTATGATTAATCGTTTACAGTCTTGTACTGGAGACTCGCAGGTTTGGCTCCCTCAATCATTCATCACTATGTTGACATAAATATTCTGTTTCTTTTTTTTCACTGTCAACAAAAAAGTTAAACTTTAGTTTTACGTATTTGATTGTTAACATAGTCATAACTTGAGACATCTAAACAATGCTTATACAGTGCTAAGAAATATAAACATACAAACATTTTTACAACATCCAAAGTAAAATAAATAAAGAGTTTTTAATGTAAATTTGTTGATTTTTTCAGAATTTGAAAGTGTTAAAAAATTATGTACAATGAGCATTTAAAACTATGACAATGGTAATATTAGCCTTGAGGACCTCTAAATATACGAAATTGTAACACGATTTGTAACCCCAGTAGTTATTCTTGAGGCGGTAATTAAGTAATTGAACTATATGTATCACTTTTTTAGTGCAAACATTTTTTAGTAGAATGCCATTTTACTGTATATTATGAGTCCAAATTAAAACACGAATAATAAATCTTACAGCTACATTTTTGTATCCCTTACTTAAATTACTTTTCAAACCCTAACATGAAACTTGTCTGTTTAGAGCTTATTTAGAGATCAGTTTGAATGCTAAATAATATAATATTGTCAGCTCTGTGTTCATAGTACCTTAAATTGGCTTTTGTTTATTCTTAAAGTGTGTCTTTATGGCTTAAAGCAATCCTTAATCCAGAGTTCTTAGTTTCTTTAATCTGTTCCAAAAAAGTCATCAATGATGACTTTCAACGTTCTCAAATTTATATCGTCAACGGAAACTATTTATTATAAATAGGCAGTAGGAAAACGTACAAGTCGGCTTATATAAACGTCAGTTGTATGCTTGCTATAAAGTAAAAAGAGTAACAGTATTACTATAGAAAGGGAACAGAACAAGGAAATGAACATATAGTCATACATCACATATGTGACGTGAGCCAGGATCTCAGTCGTTATTGTCCGTGTCACGTACCAACATTAGACTCCATGAAGAACAGACGATACACAATACTTTTCTTTATATGACAATATTTCACCAAGTTTAGGCTTCGTTCATGTAAACTTAAATCAACAATCCTTTTCTAACGAGTCGTACACTGACTGTCAGTACACTGACTGTCTCAGGGGCGATGTTCTAGTGTAGATCGTATGAACCTCAGCAAATTTAAACACCTTTACAGTAAAAGATGAGTTTTTCCAAACTAAAATCGGCCTATCTAGCTGTTCTATACGTCATTTTATCCCAGTTTACATGCTAGTCATACATATTTTGCTATAGGTGTATTTATTACAACCTATAAATGTCTTACAGTAAATAAACTAAAATTTCGCTAGAGCTCGTCCTGTTAACCTTAAAAGATTCCATGTTAACCAAAAACGAGGATTTATGTAATCAGACAATCACGCAAGAGTATAGATTCACCACAGAATGCGAAATATATAAGTGCATGTTTGTCACCTCCGCATCACTGATTAGATCAAAAGTATTACTTGTTATTTAGGTATTACCTGATGTAACTGTTAAATAATTCCAGTCTGTAAACATTTTCATAGCTGCTAAAAAGTCATATTTAAATTTTTACGAAAAAAAGAGTAGCCTATAAAACATACTTTTAATTGTTAAATGTGAATCTATGACTTTTAAATAGCTGTACCAATTGGATTAGTTGACGTGTGTGCAATAGGTAATTTAAAATCATGGTGTTGATATACTCAACAGTTTTATGTCCACACAGGATTTCTGTGAGATTTCCCATGGGATGAGAATTCCTTCTAGATGGGAAAAATTAATAACATACATTATACTACACCCGGTGGTCAACGCTGGTTTTGAGTCGCTGGCGTAGGACAAGGCGACGTACTTCGGAACTACGCAGTGGCCTGTTGTGGGATTGACAACCAATCTACTGTCGGATTCAAAATAATGGACACTCTTGTTTGACTTGCCACCAAAAATTAACCGATTGAGCTACAACAACGGCGGTTACATCAAAATTGTCCTTGTCTTATTCTTCGTGTTTCGATGTGAATACAAATTTTAAATTTTGATTGTAACTAATTTTTATTGCGGGTAGTAGGCTAGTCGCTTTTATCAGTATCGTCTAGCTTGTACCGTAACGGCTCGTCCTTAGCTTTGCTGATTCGTTTAACGCACACGCCTAAGGCCTGTTTGCACGGGCAGAGTATAGGGAAAAAAACCACTATTCTCTAAAAAGAATCTACATCCTATCCGTGGTTGTAATTTAGAATGCAAAAAGGATTTTAATCGAGTTCGTGTCAATTATCAAAGTTTTTTTTTTAATTCTTTAATATACAGTATTATTCTTCATATAGAGATTAGATTGTTATTTGTTTTTGTTAGGGTCTAGATTTGGATGATCTGCAAGGTTCCCTTAACAAATTGTATTGTTATTTGTTCATTTTATTGTTCTAGTAATTTTTATACTTATGAATTGCATTATATAACTAATTTGTATCATATTTATATTGTTTTGCATTGTGATACTAAGGGGAATACTTTTATAACATAGACTATTTTTTTTATCTGTTAATAAGTATTTTAGGCTATATTTATATTTAGTATACAAATCTTGACGCTGGCCCATGCACTGTTTTTGTGTTTTATGACAATAAAGAATCTTGAATCTGAATCTTGAATCTTGTCTAAGCCTTTACTTTATCATTGTCCCGAGGTTTTTAAAACTGAGCCTCAAGCAATTTTAATAATGATCCCGTAGATTCTTATGTCTTATCTTTTAATTTAATACTCATTCAACAGGTTTCATATCTTATGATGTATTATAATATTTTGTTTACTCAAAATATTTTCAATCCATATAGTTTCGAATTTGAAATTAATACGGGATGGGAATAGCTGCCTCTGGACAACAAAACAAGATATATGGACCACAAGGGGCGAGATATATTGGTCGTGGACTGACCCGTAATTCGACTAACACATATTTTGTATTCGTGTCTTATCTTAAAATTTAGGGTTTTATTATTTTTGGGTAAAGAAAAAATAAACATTAACATATATTTATGTAAGTTGCTAAATGTATATTTATGTGGTAACTTTATAAATAATTTAAAAGGGATTGATAGATTACACAACAAATAAATATACTCCTTCTGGATCAATTGTATTTTTTTTGTTTTTAGCCGCTTTCGTAATGTGTCCATGTTTTTTAGTGTTTGCCGAGTTCAAGAACAACAAAAATTAGGTGAGTGAAGTCCAATACTATATCCAACAATAGAATACACCTCACCCACAAACATGTCATTCAGAAATAAAAATACCCCTATTAGGTTAATCGTATACAATGTATCTATATTCTTTTAAGAATAAAGTATAGATAGTATATTAACTATCATCATAATATACCATAATAATAACCACCATAATCAGAATATAAGTCATAGGAATATCTCTGTCTGTCTGTTTGTCTGTCGTTATCTCTGTTCCGTTATAACGCAAAGTTCCATAACCAATCGAACTAAAATCATCCATGTAATTGGCACGTATGATTACACTACATATATGGCCTATTCGTGTATCATAAATTACCTATATCGTCCGTTCAATAGATACCCAAAACTCCTATTTTATTCGGATAGAAAATTATCGGTAACGATTAATTATTAAATTGAAAACAGCTTTTCAGATTGGAAAAACCTATAATTTTGTACGGCTGTAAGAACCCTGTGCCGAGAATGGGATGGCACCCGGTCATTTATAAGACATAGTTCTAAGGTGGCAATGAACAGCTTATTTGTACATTTAAAAGTTCAAGTACAAACAACTGTAAAGTGAAAACGACTTACACTAAAGTCAAACGTGACACGTATATTATGGCCTATAGTAAGAATAGTTGAATCTAATTTTATCACTTAGTCAAGATATAGTTTTTCTGACATTAAAGTATCTTAAATAGCTAATAAAACAATTACATACTTTATGTGTTACAAATTTAGAGAATATTTTTAGAGAAGGTTTTTTTGAGATATTTTATGTTGAATAACTCAATATAAAACCATAGAATATAGAGATGGAGCGTACATTGGTCTATAGTACAGATCAAACAAAAAAAAACATATAAAACCAACTTGAGACAGTAACATAAACGCAATGGCGTAGGGCAAACAGAGACATATGTGACTATTTCACGGACATTAACTTTGTGGGTACCCCAGATGACGATCATATACGCGCTCATCGTATGCAGCTTCGTTTTCATATATTAAAAAAATATTCGCTTAAGAGAAAGGCATTTCACTTTATTTTCTGAACATTTATTAATAGTAGTAGATTATTTATAATTTTTTCTCTCTTTTACTCTCATTTCTACGTTTTTATGAAATTTTATCTCCGAACATGAATTTAGACTGATATAAATTATAAAAGGTTGTATGGTTGTATGAAATGAGTATCAGCTTTATTATACATACATATTACTGTAAATACCAGTACTAATTTCTTCAGTAACATTTAATTTCATTGTCGCGAACAATTTACATTAAAAATTAAATTAGTTAAAGAGTTTTTACTATTATGAAATAAATCTAACATTTTGTTTATACTCTCAGGCAAAAAAGGCACCTAATTATTCGGTAAAAAATTGTCAATAAATAAAAATTAACAAATTGGTTACGGTATCGGTAGTGTTCAGAGACCACTTTCATAAAGTTGTGCTTACATTGTAGATATCCAATTGTTAGTGCTGTATACTAATGCCTTTGAAATGAACTGTCTCTTAAATGTCCATATTTAATTACATGAATAATTTTATTACTTCATAACGCCTGTAATGTAAGATAATTCCCTGAGTAAATATTTTCAACAATTAATTATAAGTTATGTAATTAATTAAAAGAGTTAGTTAGGTTAAGGAAAATAGTAGATTCCCCTACCTATTTAGATGAAATGAAGGTATTTATCGTGATTTTTCCTTATATGAAACAACGTTGGCTTTCTGAATAATAAAATCGAACGATAACCATTAAAATAAATGTTTGTTGTGGTGGGTTTAGTTAGGAATATATTTAAAGGGGTTTGGAAATAATTATACTTTTAAAATAAATAACATTGGTTTTAATAAATAATTTACGAAATAATAATTATATAGTTTACAACAAATGGTTTTATTTACCTTTCTGGTTTGCTAACCAACCAAAGGACGATGGTAGACAGGTTGAAAATGCCGCACTCGTCTGTAATGTAACCAATATGTACACTAAGCTAAATTTAATACTAATACTATCTAAAGCAATTTGAATTATTACTTACTTAATAGAAAATAAGTACGGCAAAAAATGTAAACTTATTAACATAACCCTTGTCTTTATTTTATTTATTTATTCCCAGTTATCAGTTTTATTTTAATTAGACATATTGAATTAAAAATATTGGATCAAGATTATAATACGGTAAAGCACACATAAACCGTAATATACGGCTTTCGACACAAGGTCAAGTGGTACATTTGTAGAATGTTTATTTGTAGAGTTTAAACGTACTGCTTTGCCAAACGTGTTTAGGAAAAATTCACTATGATTATAGACAAAATATCTTACTTGTAATTATTTTTATTATAATGATCAAATGGTTAATTAAAACAAACTATTGAAGGGTCTCACTTTGAGAACAGTAAACTGTAAATATCTAACCTCACGAAGCACCTGTTAAACAATGTTCACACTTAAAGGAATATAGAAGAACATCAAACACACAAATAATAAACAAGCAAAACACTGGGCTGAACTGAGGGGAGGGGGGAGTGGAATCGCGATTTAATTTTTAATTACAACCTTTGATTTAGGCATTTAGCTTTAAGTCAAATTGTATGTACTTTTGATGTATTGCGTATTTCCTGTTGAAATAAATAAATACAAAATTTCCCCCCAAGAATTTTCAGAATGGAAACGTAATGAACGCATGGAAAGAATAGGTTATTTGTAAGGAAATATATCAATATAGAAATTATTGATAGTTGAAAAATGTTAATTTTTAATTTTTTGGCACTCATAGTAACTTAATTTTGGAACTTGTGGCAGCCATAAGGATAGAAGCAGGGATGCCATTTTGATTTCCCCTCATTGGACCACTATGCTACCCTCTCATTGGGCCTGATAATGATTGTTCTGATCAGTCAACATCGATTGTCTTATACAATAGTTTATTTTTTGTATATTAAAACAGTATAAATGTAAATATAATACTAACTGTTAAAGACTTTCAAAAATTGTGACATGCTAATTAAGCATTCATTTAGAAAAATGTTGTAAACCATCAAATCGTACTTCAAATCAAGTATTTAGTAGCTATTTTATAAATAATTAAAATTATTTATGTAAACTAAGGAGGTGAAAGTCTATGAGCTAAATACAAGGCAGTTGTTTGATTAATCGTGGATGTCCTAATGCTGTGAGGATCACGTGTTGGCTCCGTTTAACATTTATCACAGCGATGACGCAAGATTTATCATTCCTATTGTTTTCACTTCTAACTGCAACATATACTGTCAATATGTCTACAATATGTGAACTGGCAGGAAAATGTCTGTGACTTACTTACAGATTGTATTATTCATTTGTTGTTGTTATAGAATAATTTACGAATACAACTATTAACTAGAACACGACAACCCAGACTTTGTCCATTTTGTCCATTTTTTCCACATATGTGCATTTATCAAGTTCTTCCGTAGTTTTCCAATAATAGCAGAATGAAGTAAGATTTCAATGATAATCATTCCAAAAACAATAAATGCCTTTAAAACACTTCATCGTATAGGATTAATTGAAAATTTGTTAGATTTATTAAGACTTAATTTATTGGACAGTTTAGGTGATGCTTAGGAGGAACAGAACAAGGAGACGAACGCACAGCTATGCATTACATACGTGACGTTACAAGAGCCTTGACGTCATTACTGCAATCACGATGCAAGTGTACGAGCCTGCCTTAATATATGCTCTATTACTGTGAGCAGCCGATTTGAATTTAATTCTTGTTATGTACTGTAGTGGATTTACATCACTATAAGAAAAGCTAGGAAATAACACAAAGGGGCTTCCTTTACCAACATTAAAGGCATTGCATACGTCCAAAGTTATGATAGATTTGATGGTGAACTTTGTTGAAACTTAAATATTGGAATGAAAACTGTTTTTAAAAGTTTTTTTCGGATTGGCATTTTAATGAGTATCCTATAAACACGTATTTTTAACTTTCCATGAAATGGTTTCCTTTTTAGCGAATTTCCCCTATAGGGAAGAAGAAGCTATTACCTAGTCTCATGGTAAGACTTACGCCCGAGACCATGATAACTACCCAGATGCCAAAAACACGATTCGTTCAAATTTATATATTTTTCAAATTATATAAGTTTCGTGTTCAAGTTAACACGATAACTTGAGTAAAAAACGTCCGATTTTGATGAAATTTGGCTCAAATGTGTAAAGTGACATTCATGACTTCGCTGAATTCGAAAATCATAAACATCTGACCATGAGAAGGGGGGTTTATGGAAGTTTTAAATTTTCCAAAAATCAGTTTTTTACATTTTTCACCCTAAAATGTTAAAAAAAACTTAATTTTGGTTTTTACCATGTTACAGAGCTTAAAAAAACAAATAATATAGTATCTAGAATGATTAACCTAGGTTAAGTGGTTGCGGAGAAAATCCAAAAAAACCTACTGATAAAATCCCCCATGTTAATCATATGGGAAAAAGGTTTTTGGCTTTTCCCCAGTTCATTTTAATGTAAACTTCACATTTACTTTTACCAATCAGTTTAGCTACACAAAGCCAACATGTTGGTGTTTAAATTGTGAATCTACATCCAACTGTTGCAGATATATTCAAAGTGCTAAACACAGTACGTTGTCCAATTGTTATCCTTATGGAGAAAAAATAAAATTTGATATCTCGATTATTTATGAATGTATATTGATGAAACTTGGTTTTGGCTTCAGGTAGTACTAGTATATTGATATTTGCACAAAAAATTGATTTTTTGTTGATTATCTCTTTAGCAGCAAACCTGCGTACTCAGCCCCCAGTTTTTCTTATGGAAAATAAGTAAAATGTAATGACTCCCTTAAATATGAATAATAAAAAACTCCTTTAAATATAAATTAATAAAACTTAGTATGTGGCTTCACCTTGTTGAGTTACATTGATAATTGCATAAAAAGCTATTTTTTCGTTCCTTTTTGCAGCAAACCTACTTACTCAGTCCCCATTTTATTCTTATGGAGAATAATTAAAATGTTATATATCGCTTATTTATGATTGAATATTGATGAAACTTGGTATGTGGCTTCGCCTAGTTAAATTATATTTATATTTGCATAAAAACCAATTTTTTGTGTTCCTTGTTTCAGCAAATTTACGTACTCATAACCAATGTTATTCTTATGGAGAATAATTCAAATTGTAAATATGGCTTATACATGGATATTTTCTTTAAACTTGGTATGCGGCTTTATGTGGTATTAAGACATATATTATGCATTGGAAATTCGCTGGGTACGCAGGTTTGCTGCGACGGGGGTATTTTCAATTACCCTGTCAGTTGAGTTGGCCACTTGGAGGGCAGCCTGTTTGAGCCTGATCACAGCTGTTACAGGAGCACGGGAGCTGGCCCTCTGTAAGGTCAATTTGGCTGCCTGTCCCATCCCACCCTTTCCTTTCCTGCTTTATCCTTTCCTTCCGGTAACCTGCGCAAAATTCCCGCTTGTGGAAGACGTGCCTAAGCAGCTAATGCTGGGGTTTCCTAATCCAGCAATAACAACAACACTTTTTCAACATATTTTCTGTGACGGGTTAATTTAATGTACATCGGTGTCACCTAATGATCTAATAACACATTAAATGTAAAGGATAAACTTTATATAAGTAATAAAGTTATTTTTTATTTGACTAACATATTTGGAGATATTTAAAAAAGTTTAAATAATCTATTTTATCCTTTAATGATGATTATTCTACTCACATTAGAACATTTTTGTTCATGCTTGAATTTGCTTAATATTAAAAGTATTTATCTGTATATTATTACAATGTTTTCTTTACTTGAGTTTCGCAATACTATAACTCTAAAACTATCATTTTGTATAAGCTCTCATTTTGTATAAGCTCTCATTTTGTATATTAAGCTCTCAACGTCTAGATGTACCATGTTTGAAAAACAAATCCACTTTTTGGGCTCCGCTCATGGTCTTTCAAAGTTCCACTAATAATCTTATGGTATTGTTTTATTAATTTTTAATTACCAGAATATAATATTTGATTAAACGATTGTTTCAAAATACCTTTAGGACCCTCCTGTAGAGGACGCGGCAGCAAGTATTATTATTTTAATAACTCAAGTCCTTTGCCTGAACCTATCTAGGCGTTAAGGTATCATAAAGGTAAATATTGGCATGGATTTAATAAAATATATATTTGGCTAAAGTAAAAAAATTAACAATTTGAGGTCAAAGCAACTTTTATGCAAACCGTTAACTTACTATTACCATGCATAAAACCACTTTACACACTTTATTTTTGTTAGGTTAATAAATCAAAAAACTTCTTAGAAAACTTAACAAAGCTGAACTATTAACTAAAATCCTCAATAGCAGAACTTCCATTGGGAACCAGAATGTTTATTGAAATGTTTATCGTTGGAAGAGGGGTTATTCAAATATAATTATTTTATTGTAAATTAACGGGTTGACCAATGTAGAAATAGGTTTCAGCGTCTGTTTTGGAAGTTCAGGACCGCCGCCACAATAACATTTGACATGACCAAACACTAAAAGCATTGTGTGTTCCTCTATGTTTGTGCCCACCCATCACATATTGCTAAACTGTAGTGGAATATAATATAATACTATAGCTATACATTCAGATTGATGGCATTACTTTCGAAAAACATACACATTCGCTTCCAGACTCAACAATTTAAACACTTTGAAATATTCTCTAACCTTACTGTGAATCGTTGATGCAATACACAACTGCTCTAATACATTCAGTAAATGAGTCTTGGTTAAAGTTTAATCTCGGACTAATGGTAATCCGTCACATTATGCTTTTTTGCTTTAGTTGTATCCCAACGGATCAAACGATTTGATTTTTTTCAAAATATATTTTATTATATACTCATTAAATGAGTAATTGCACAAGTTCACAACATAGATACATTACAATTAGATATAACTGTTTTAAAATGTCATTCTCTCTGTAATGAGTTTACGCAGACGAGTAGAAATGTTCGCTTTTTAACCTGAATAGTAACAGAGTCATAAAGGCTTTATCGATAAAAAATGTCTCGGTCATATTACATGATATATGTAGTGACATGTTGGTTCATGTTACTACATGTTGTTTACATGTTACAATAGATTTAGAAATATAGCATGAAATGAAGTTAGTGTTACAGATTGGTTGTAGAAAAAGTAGAGCCTAAATCTAATAAAAAGGTGTACTTCAAAAATCTTTTTTAAAAAATACATCATATTATTTCAACTACAGAGTCATCAAACCCTAAAATATGGTAAATCGTGTTAAAGGTTATTTAATGGTCAAGGTTTGGCAACAACTGTCAAATCTTTAAATAATTTAAATAGGCTAATGTATTTTGAGCTAAAACAAAATCATAAATTTTACAGGTTCTGATTTACTAAACCTTACAACTGTAATCTCAAACATATATTTGAATAAAAATTATAACTTGTCGTGTTAATATAGTTGTAAATTGTATGTAAAACTGACTATAATATCAATACGAGCTCATATAAGCTGAGAAAATTAGGTTTTACTGTAAAAAGTACCAAATTGAATTAAAATTAGAAAAATGGGAAAAAGTGCTTTCATTATACATATTTTTTTAATAGGAATGTTTTAAGTACCGGTATACATTTATATTAGATTTAGGGTATACTATATGAACAAAAAATCGTTAACACTAACTTCTTTCCATCCTGTATAAGAACGAGGGTTGAAAAAATCATGAAATACTCTCAGGTTTATCATGAACAGTGTAATTTATCCAAATAGTTCTTGAAAGTGTAATTATACAAGTAAATTTAACCTATCTAATTCGAGTGCAATCTAATAAGAAACATGTGATTTGTATACGTGAGCTTTCGAGTAAAGTGTTGCTGGTATGTATAATTAAATCTAGCAGGAAGCTGGGCTACGTTGTTCAAAGTACAATTAATTATTAACGTTCTTGTGGGTTGTGGCGACCCGTCTTGGACCATCACAACCATCCATCATTTAGTTGACGGTCAGATTTATCTTTCCGTTGTCTTCTCGCGTAAGTGAAAAATGTTGATGCAATACAAGTTCGGTGTTCGTGCGACTTAAGTTTAATTTCGTGCTAAATGTTGTATTTCATTCCAGGACTGCATAGGCATAAACGGTATTTACTGAATGGTTTAAAATTAATTTGATTTGTAAATATCACTATACAGGATGGATAAAATACGTCTTACAACACTACAAAGTATATTTACACTTATACTGTACTTACATACAAGCCGGTAAAATGTACACAAAAGACGGTACAAGGCTTGTAAATATAAATATAAATGTAAATATAAAACAGTAACAGAATAACCAGAACAAAATAAAATAACAGAAAAGCTGGAAGTTTAAAATAAATACTTTTCTTATATAGGTATACAAGTATTAACAGCTCCAGGTTGTCCCTGTTATTGTGTTTTTTTATAATGGTCATCATTCTAATTACATGCTTCTCATATTACTACTTGAGATTGTGTTGCAATCTAAAAAAGGCACGGTAATAAAACTTAAGCACCATTTAATAACATATTAATAGGAATATACAAATAGCTGTTCCACTATAAACATAAATCTCTGTCAGTAAATATCCCTGTTTGAGTTTTCCCCCCAAAGATTTTCGCTTTTACAAAAACAATAAATGCATTATAAACCATAGTAACCCAAGAATATTTCAATAAACGTTATATAATTTTCCTACGTTTTTCATGCGCTTTTGCGTACAGGCCCTCCACGTTCAATACTTTTTCTTCAGAAATTCTTACGTTTATGGTTCGCCTTTGTAAATAAATGACTATTTTAAATACTCAGAAATTATAGTGACCAACACAACTTAAAATTTTATATTTAAGTTATTTAAATTGTTTAATCGTATTTGGAATTATATACCACCAATAAATTATAATATCTCACAACAAATATGGCGTATTATTGTTGTATAAATTAATATACAACTAGTGGCTTGAAGGGGCCTAAGTCCCTAATGTTGCTTCAATACTCTGCCTCGTCTGTTTTTCTTTCTTTACTCTTTACATTCTGAGGAAGTTGAAGCGATATAAGATAGAAACACATTGTCAATTCACATACAGAGTAATCGCCTAATGCAAAGAAAACCCGACGTTTTTAAATCCCCATGCTATTTAAATGAGAATTATTTTCTTCCGTATTAAATATCCGGTACATATTTAGGAAAAATGAATAATTTCCCCAAACTTTCATGCCTAGAACTTTAAAATGAGACCCCTACCACGTTTCTACGACCTCCCGTTTGCTCACAATTTCATTGCAAAATTTGGGCTTGAACAGGCCATAGCCCCTAACTTTACTCCTCATCTGGTTTAATTTACTCTTTACGCGCTGAGGAAATTAAAACAATATATTTAGGAACACATGGCAGTTCACAAAAAAAGTAGGCATTTAATCACATGTATTAATGCAAACAAATCAGACATTTTTAAATCCCCATGAATATGAAAATGAATATCTTAAATGTGAAATATTTTATTCCCTAACCATTTCCGGTAAAAAATAATAATAAATTTTCCGTAAGAAAAATGAATAACCATCCCCAAAATATCCTGCCCAGATATTTAAAATGAGACCCCTCCCAGCTTTCAACGACCTCCCATTCGCTCACAATTTTATTGTCAAATTTGGGATTAGATGTTTAAATTTGGAAATTTTCAGAAATAAAGTTTATAGAATATGAAAAAGATTAGTAAGCCATTTTAACAGATCGTATAAGCATGCATAACGTAATAGTTATCCATTTTTTCCAACGGCAAGGTCATAATTTTCAGAGTAATATATCATTGATACTTGGTATTTTTGTAGAGAAATACTTATAAATACAGTGGAAGTAGTAACATTAAATACTTTCAACAGAGAAATACATTTTGTTAGCAATATCAACTAATAATATCAGCTAATCAACAGGGAACAATTTATAAATATGCTAAAAAGTAAAACAGTAAATTTAAAAAAAAACTAACTTAACAGCTATAGCGTGTTGTTGGTTGAGGCAAACCGACCAGGTGATGCACTCGAGTCATTATAATTTGACATTACGAGCAGTGAAGCAGGCATATTGCCATGAATATAACGAACACCACTCACTCCTATTCCCCTCCAACGTTTTTTTAGCGAATTTCCCCTATAGGGAAGAAGCTATTACCGTAGACGGCATGGTAAGACCTAGGCCCGGGACCATGATAACTTTTCGTTTTGAGGTCCCCAGACCCCAAAAACACCATTCGTTCGAAACTATATATATATATATATATATATATATATATATATATATGTGTGTGTCCGTGAGCACGATAACTCTCGTAAAAAGTATCCGATTTTGATGAAATTTGGTATAAACGTGTAAAGCAACATTTATGACTTTAAGTTCGAAAACCAGCCAGATCGCTCCATCCGAAGGGGTATGTTGGGGGGGTTTGTACCCCAAAAATGTTTTTTTTTTTATTTTTTACATATAATTTTGAAATAGTCAAATATTAGTTTTTACCTTCGGATTCAGCTTAAAACAACACAAAATTTGGTATTTTGATCATTCCTCTACGTCAATTGGTTACCAAGATATTGTGAAGTGCTAAACACAGTACGTTGTCTAATGTTATTCTTATGGAGGAAAAGAAAAATGTCATATCTCGCTTATTTATGAACGTTTATTGACGAAACTTGGTATAAGGCTTCATCTGGTTGTGGTTTATTGATATTTGCTCAAAAAAACAATTTTTTACCAAAGGCTCTCGTAGCAGCAAACCTGCGTACTCAGCCCTATGTTATTCTTATGGAGAATAATTAGATGCTATGTTTCCCCTAATTATGAACGTAATTGAATAAAAACTGGTATACGACTTCACCTAACTAAGTTATATTGATATTAGCATAAAAGCCCACTTTTTGTGTTCCTTTTTGCAGCAAACCTGCGTACTCAGCCCCGATGTTATTCTTATGGAGGATAATTAAAATTGTATATACACCGCTTATTTGTAAGTATATTTTTATGAAACTTGGTAAGTGGCTTTATGTAGTATTAAGACATTTATATCTCCATTGGAAATTCGCTGAGTATGCAGGTTTGCTGCAACGGGGGTATTTTATTTGTTGTAAATTAAACATAACAACAAATTGTAAACAATAAACAAACAAATGAAACAATGAACCCAAAAATCATAGCATATGTTTTAATAAATAAATATGAATTGGTATGCTGACCAAGACGTGTGGAGGGGGTAAGTCATTAATGCGCAAGTGTGAACCGACACCGGACTGTGAATAGATCTGTACATTCAGAGTTACAAGACCATAGATATCTAAAGGAGCTAATTAACAATCTCGTGCCGACCTTTCTGGCAGTTTCAACGGCAAATTCTGTTTGTTTATCTGACCTGTAAAATATTTGCATAAGAGGAGGAGTGACATGATTAATCTGATTTAAACTAATGTTTACATTTAGAAATTTAATGGTGTCTTCCAAAATGTACGCAACATTTTAAACTGAAATTAATTTGTTGTGCCGTTTGCTTGGTGGTAAATACGATGTAATCTTTTAACGTTTTTACTCAATAGTGGATCCTATCAGTTAAAACCACATAACACTTATATGTCAACAGGACTTACTATTTTTTACTTAATTATTTACAGTTTGCTTTGCAAAATAGGTACACACACACAGACTTTGCATTCCTGCAAAGGGGCATTGCAATCTATTAAGAGGCCGTAAACCTCTATAAAATGTTTGGGGCGTGAGCACGCATGATCAAAGACTAAGATGAATCTTGTTAAAAGAGATTTATTTTCTCTTTGAATATAGTTTATTTGATTAGTTTGTAAAAAAGTAAAGCTGATTTTTAAGAAAAGGATAAACAAATATGTGGGAAAACACAGAGAGAGAGGGAGATCTCTGTGCACAGCTAAACAGCAATTTATCTTTGTGTCTGCTATTGTTTCCTTTATGCATTGTGACAGCGGAACACCTGGTAAACCTTATCTCCTCCATCTACAGTTACCCTCTGATACATTTTTGTACATTCATAAAAAATGCTGTCCGTTTATCAGGAAGGACGTAAGTAATAAATATTGACAAAAATCAAGTTAAAACTGAAATATATAATCAGTGATTACTCTAAGTATTTAACTTTTACGGAACTTAAAACGGAAAAAGACCTGTTACCATATCATGTATTTAATTTATTCAATTTGTTTATTATTTTTCATTTACTCTTTCATTATCTTGAGACTAAGCTCTACCAGGACCATGAATAATAAACGTTTTATTACTGAAAACATATTTTAAATATTTAAAGTACGGTTCATACGTACATATTTACGATACAAGCTGTTATAAACAACGGATTTTAAACATTATTATGGAGACCAAAACTTGAAGAAATAAATAAGTTATATCATTATAATATGTTTTTAGTGATCAGCAGTGTTTGCCTTCTACACTTATATTTGTCATATACCATTCACCGACTCATGTAGTGATCACTGTATCTAAACAAAAACAAAACGAGTTTGCACGCAGCACGCTGACGTGAGGGAAGTGAATTTCCACATAAAAACTTTTAAAACTCAAAATCAGTGTAAAAACATACATTTGTCCAATTTTTATTGAAATCTGAAAACATTGATTTTTTGGCTGTTCTGATACTCCTGGTTACATTTACTTGCAAAGCTGGGAATACAATTTTGCGCATTATAAGGTTAGGAGAAGGTCCAGACAGGCTTAAAAGTAGGCGTGAGGTTGCTGGGGATGATAAAAGTACTCTAGTGTAAACCCCCCATAAGACAACGTACTGTGTTTATCCGATACACATTTTCTTTAATAACTCGGTAAATATTTATGCTAGAATGACAAGAGAGGGCTTAAAACTTTTGCCTCTCTAATTTCCATCTTTTTACATGCATTGATTTTACATCTGGGGCTTTAATGACCCTTTTTGGGCCCAAAAACTCGAAATTTGAAAGATTAATCCCCAAAAAATGGGTTTAGATTTTTCCGATTGTTTTGCCCAACAAACTTCTCCAACAGATTATAGAAAGGAACGTCCCTACCAAATTTGAAGTAAATCGGACAAAAGGTGCGACCGCTAGAGTGCATACACATATATATATATATAAATATATATATATATATATATATATAATTTTGAACGACCCCCCAAAACATGTTCAGGGGGTCACGTTAGGAACTTCTATGGTGGTCCCGGGCTTAAGTTTCACTGTGCGGGTCATGCTAATAGTTCACTTTCCAAAGGAAATTCACTAAAAATAAAATAAAACATATGAAGCTGCAATTTTGTATGGGGTTTCTCCTGATGAAGTATATGTGTAATAAGGGTGGGTTAAACAAACATATAGTTCTCTGTCGTACTAGACTCTTAGGACAATGTTATGGTCACTACTAGTTACTAGTTAGTAGTTTGAGCTGGGATTTGGTAGGAACATAACTAATAAATGAGAGTAGACTGAAGTTCAGTATATAGATGTCTAATACACCCAAAGCAGACATTGGGCTACTTTACGAATGAATACACTGTAATATTACTGAATTTGTTTGATAATATCATAATAGCTTATTCATTTGTTGTCCGATTTTTTATTAAAGGTAAGGTGTAGTGTAATTGTTCTTTAAATTATGAAATCTTTATCCCACTTAATAACTCAATATGAACAAAACTTTCTGTTATTATATGATTGTAATGACAGATTTTGGGGATAAATATTTAAACGGGCACGATTCTGAAAAGTATAAAGTCAAACGAGTTCGCACGCAGCACGCTGACGTGAGGGAAGTGAATTCCCACATAAAAACTTCTAAAACTCAAAATAAGTGTAAAAACATACATTTGCCCAATTTTTATTGAAATCTGAAAACATTGATTTTTTGGCTGTTCTGATACTCCTGGTTTCATTTACTTGCAAAGCTGGGAATAGAATTTTGCGCATTATAAGGTTAGGAGAAGGTCCAGGCAGGCTTGAAAGTAGGCGTGAGGTTGCTGGGGATGATAAAAGTACTCTAACAAAGGAATAACGGGGTTTTCTAGTGTAAAACCCCCATAAGACAACGTACTGTGTTTAGCCGATAATCTTTAATAACTCAGTAAATATTTATGCTAGAATAACGAGAGAGGGTTTAAAACGTTCTCCTTTCTAATTCCCATCTTTGTACATTCATTAATTTTTCATCTGGGGCTTTTCTGACCCTTTTTGGGCCCAAAAACTCGAAATTTGAAATATTAATCCCCAAAAAAAGGGGTTTAGAGTTTTCCGATTGTTTTGCCCAACGAACTTGTCCAACTGATTACAGAAAGGAACGTCCCTACCAAATTTGAAGTAAATCGGACAAAAAATGTGACCGCTAGAGTGCAAACACATATATATATATATATATGTCTATATATATATATATATATATATATATACATATATATATATATATATATATATATATATATATATATATACATACATATATATATATACAATTTTGAACGACCCCCCCAAAACGTGTTCAGGGGGTCACGTTAGGAACTTCTATGGTGGTCCCGGGCTTAAGTTTCACCGTGCAGGTCATGCTAATAGTTCACTTTCCAAAGGAAATTCAGTAATAAACGCAATTTCTTACACTTACGTTATTCACTAAATACATTCTTGTTCAGAAATTTAAACGTAAAGCGTCAGATTTGCACATTAGCCACGTTATCATTGTAAAACTAACAATATTTAATATGCTTTAAATCAGATTTTCTGTTTTGTAGTAAGCGCAGTCGATCGAGAAAGAGGAATTTTCGAAACGTTGACAGCTCGCGTGTGAATAATAAAGAGGCAATCAAGTGACGTCGTTAACAATCTGTTATCAGTGTTATCAGCAAATGTCGGAGCTTAATTTATCAGTATCAACAGGGTGTTCAGGATCGGGATCCTGAGGAATGTGAAAAACCTACTTTATCGAAAACTGCCGATTGATATAGTAAAATGAACAAAATAATATGCTGATCCAGGATTGTTGAGTCAGTGATGACTGATCATTTCGACTATCAAGAGGTATAGTTACCATGTATGTTGAATTATTCCGAGTACCCCATAATTGGAAACTCCAAGGACAAACTATTTTGCCAATATGGGCTGACAAAAAAATATTTGTCAGCAATAACTAATCAAAGGTAATCAGGAAGGAAGTCTGGAAAGGCTTGAAGAAAATGCAACCATTCTGCAGGGAGAGAGGCGAAAAAAGGTTTGGCATCGGGACTTCCAATGATATGGCGCGTAAAATAAATTATGTGTAATTCAACCGAGATAACAATTTTGGGTGGTAAAAATTGTATTAATTTGTTACCGTATTGTATGTGAAGCTTAATCACATACAATACAGTAGCCAGATTAGTGGTAATCAATGAAGGTCGATTTAAGAAAACAGCCTCTGCTTCTACCATCACGAGATTTTTTCACCAGCAGGTTTCAATCAGTGAGTCTTCAGAGAAGTTTTGCGTTTCTTGTATTCATATAAACCAGTAGTAACAAGTGTAATAACATGTTCAGTGATCATTTGTTTCCTACATATAAATTATAAACTACGAAAGTAGTAACAAAGATAGCACAGTTTTATTACGTACTTTTCCTCAGTTATGAAAACCTATTCAAGGTACTTGAATGTAACTAACGAAGTATCTTCAATAACCTGCTCAATGAACTAAGACCTTCCAATCAAGTGAGACGTATAGTCGTAGTTCAACGTTGAATCAAGGGCTATCACGACAGATTATGATAGAAGACTGTAGATAATGGCAACTGCAGATGGATGGGATTGGTTTATACTCACGGATGTTGCCCGTCGATAACCGCTACTTATTGCCATAACTTACAAGACTTTGTCCTAAAGCTTAATAAGACTGTGAAGGTTACCTGCAGTTAACCGTATCATCTTATACTAATCGATAATGCGCTAATATTATTTTATGTTATGCTTTTAGTTTTTTATGAATACAAAGATGTAATGTTTTTCTTTTTAAAGAAAATACACTGTGTACACAAGTTGTCTAGCCTAATAAACCCAATAGTTGTGATCTAGCAACATCGAGATCTACTGAAATAATTAACCATTTCTGTCAAACTTTCATCCTTAACCTTAACACTTATGCTGAACGTAGTTTACTCATATTGTAGTTTAATTCCTTGTTACTGCTCTACATCTGATCTGACTGAAGAGCAAAATCGTAATAAACCAAGGTGATTATTAAAGTTTAGCATAATCGTGATATACACTTAACATAAACATTTATTTTGTCGTAATGGAAGAATTGACGTATTGATTTTATAAATTCCATTTGGACACATATACACTTAATCTTCCAGTTTTTTAAAATATTTATGATTTTACACTCTTTAAGTACTTCACTTCCTTCATAAACTAGTTTGGGTAGTACGTTGGGTACTACATTGGTAAACAAGTTCATGAAGGTTATGTTGTGTTTGGTTTACTGGTTATTCTTAATGCAAAGTGGATTATAATTTTGTATATGAGGTATATGCATAGTGATATATAATATGTGACTTTCGTTGTGTTTTAATCACATATGTGAATTATTTAATATAGGGATACAGTATATCTAACTCATATTATATGAATAAGTGTCGCTTATGGGGCTTATGTGTCGCTCGACGGTGCTTTATACTTCAGAAACGTTCAGTTTAAGCTCAAACGCTTAAATGGCATCTACTTCGTGGAGTACCAATGGTAATAAGTTTACAATAATTATTATTATTGTATTCACCCAATCTCGCTATAAAGAGAAGTTAACAGGGAGATAACACGAATCAAGGCATTAATTTAAAAGTAATTTAAACTAAAGTAAATGGAAATTCAAATAAATGATGACAATAATTAATGAGGAAGTTTTGATGCAATCCTTGTCAGATCAAGAAATCTGATAGACTGAAAATGTGTGGTTTTAAAAAATTCCTTGCGGAAATTATTTAACCAATCATAAAATGTCTATTAGTGGCAAAACTTTATAAAATAATTACTCAACCACATAGCTCTATTAAAAAAGAAACATGTTTGAAATACACTTTCTATGTGAACTTAGAGTAAAAATACTTAAAATTCACTGCTACGATGTTATAATGAAAGAAGAAATAAATAAATTCAAATATTGATGAAAGATAGGATCTAATTATTCGAAACAAATAATCGAAAACAAAAAGGATCGTCTCTATGTTCTAGATCGTAAGCGAAATTTTAAGTCAACATTGAGGGAGTTTGGCAAATCGCAGGATGATGGGAGACGGCTCAAGATAAACGTCTTGTCCCAGGGACTTGGGAAAAATATCAGTATTTCTAAATAGCTACCAGCAAACGATAAATAACGTAAAACATTAAAATGTCAGCTTTGTTTACATTACAACATGTGACTAAGTGTCTACTTTTTTTACTTACTGACATTTGTTCCTACGGATGTTGTTTCATGTTCCTCAGCATGTAATGAGTAATATTAAATTTAGATAAGGCAGAGTATTAGAGCAAGGCGGCAAGGGGCTATGGACGCTTCAAGTCTTAATACAGTAAGCAAATCGGTCCCCACGACATTTTTCGAGCTAAAAAGAAGGTGAGACAGCTTATGACGATTCATTAAAAAAAATTAAGGGTTCAAGGATGGTGGGAAAAATATATAAGAAATGAAAAAATTACCTGGGCTACGCCCCACTGGACTTCAACGATCCAATGATTTCCTTATGGAAATGTCCCTACAGTGATTTTATTAATAAGCAACAAATTAAACTAACAAGCTGGGGACAACAATCAGCGCCCGGTTGCACTAGTTGCTGTTTCCGGCTTGTGCAAGCAAACCTTAAAAGTGCATTTACTCGCTTTTGCGTTGGCAGATTGCGTTAAATAAATTGGTATTAGATTTCTAATAAAACTTGTATCTTTCTTGTCTCTTGTAACATTTTTATAAAATTTATGTTTTTTTTTTGGTACCCTATGTGACTTTAAAATATTTAAGTGCCATTTTAAAAATATTTAAGGTAGTTTAATAATCATTTTCTATTATTTGCTTTTTTAATTAATTAACGTCCGTGCAAAGTTTAGTTTCTGCAGCACAAAATGGCGGCTAGCGGCTAAACGTACAACTTTTCGACCTATGTTTATATCAAATTTGTTGTTCAAATTGATAAGTACTACGAGCTCCCGAAGTTTATAATTACCATTTCTAAACACCTTGTACATTCCTGACATAAGCTACCATTGGTAAGTGGACATATTTTTAAAAGAAGACAGACTATGAATCTGTAAATTTAAGACCAATTTATTGCATTTCAGTTGACTTGAGCATTTTTATGACGAATATTAATCATCTTTTGCATGTGTATCTTAAAATAACATTAATATTATAGTATTTATTTAATATTTATAAGTTATTGATAATCATGTTTATTAGTTTTATATTGGCTAAATTTAACTAACTGGAGGTTGAATTGTGAATTATTGATTGACTTGCCAATAAGGCCAGAGGGCATGACTGATTGAGGGCGAGGGTTTGACAGAGATAATTAATCATGTCAACCCAAGGTCAATTTTCCTAGTTCAGAACATCTTCCTTCCCAAGCAAAACCAGACAAGTAAAGTGAAGGATAAGTCCTAATTATTGTACTTTTACTGCTAGTTTCTTGGTTGTTATAAAATTCAGGGACTTGGCTGAATTTGTTTTAAAAATCAAAGAAAGCGATTGTTCGATTAGTAAATGTACATATTTTCATCGCTTGTTGAGCGCACTTAAATATAGATATTTGAAACAAAATACAACGATTAATTATTACTAGGTGAACTCGTGCGATTCCGCACAAATTTAAATTGCAAATTTTGCTTTTATAAGTAATTGTATTCAGGTTTAAAACAAATCAATTGAAGATATGTAGAGCAATAAATTCAAAATAAGTAAAAAATATGTTTATGTTAATTAAATTTAAATGTATTGTTTACAATATCTCTTTAAAAACTATACAATACTAAAGTTGTATGGATTTCATTATCGCTGTCAACCAATTGTTCGTTAGTTTCTGTTAAACTTTTTGAAGTATAAAGAAAACATATATTATTTTTATAGATATATATTTTGGACAGGTAATCAGCAAGATTACATCTATATCTATATAGTTATATCTACATATCTAACTATCCATCTATCTATATATTTATCTATCTATCTATCAATCTATTCTATCCATCTATATTATTAATATGCTTCATACAAAATTTGTAAACAATAAGGAGTTTTTGTTTTAAGACTTACCCCCTCATATTATACACAAAAACGTGCGTCTAGGTGTGCAGATGTGCAAACTGGCTTTATATTTTCGGCTTAGATGATAGAACTCGAAAATATCGCAAAAAAGCTGAAAGTGTGTAACATTTCCAATTTCCCATTCAAAATCCTCAAATGTTTCGTTTGTTTTTCCACCAAATTAATTGCAGCAGTTAATACATTATGGCATTCGGTTATGTATACATTGATTATGGGCAGGTAATCAGCAATAATACTTCTATCTATCTAAATAAAATAAGTTTTCTTTATTTATATAGACATAAATTGTATTAACAGCTGCAATTCAAATAAAATGACTCCCCATGTTAATCGTATGGGCAAGAAACAAACTTTCAGGGCTGTTTCAGGGCTAGCATAACCTTCATGACCTTGCTTAACTTTGTCACGCATTAAAGTTATAGATGAAAAAATTAGTTAGTGGAGTAATTGAAAAAATTAACGAATGAAAAATCATAAATATTTAAAAGAATGTATGACTAAGAACACGGTTTATATGCTCCGAATGTAATTGATAAAATTCATACGAACATTAATTCATTACAACGAAATAAAAAGGTATGTCAATTGTATATCACGATTATTCAAAATGTAATAATCACTTTGGTTAGCTTTAGTTGGAATAATAATAAATATGAAGGAGCTGAAAAGGGGAACGCCGTTGTTTAATCATATAGTTACAAAGTTTTTGCTGTAGGTATTTATTTTTATTTTTGTTTGTATAACTAGGTTAAGATTGTCTCAAGGTAGCTATAGGAATGCTCAATACAATTTTTCAGGTAAACATTGGAAAATAAACTAAGATGTCATGAAATTTGGAGGGTCCAATAATATTTTTCTTTGAATTTGAGAACCGTCTTATAAGAGGTCGTACCCTTGCGACTACCTCTAACATCCTGCCCTTCCTGGACTTATACTGTCTTACAAGAGGTCATACCCTTGCGACTACCTCTAACATGCTGCCCTTCCTGGACTTATACTGTCTTACAAGAGGTCATACCCTTGCGACTACCTCTAACATGCTGCCCTTCCTGGACTTATACTGTCTTACAAGAGGTCATACCCTTGCGACTACCTCTAACATGCTGCCCTTCCTGGACTTATACTGTCTTACAAGAGGTCGTACCCTTGCGACTACCTCTAACATGCTGCCCTTCCTGGACTTATACTGTCTTACAAGAGGTCGTACCCTTGCGACTACCTCTAACATGCTGCCCTTCCTGGACTTATACTGTCTTACAAGAGGTCGTACCCTTGCGACTACCTCTAACATGCTGCCCTTCCTGGACTTATACTGTCTTACAAGAGGTCGTACCCTTGCGACTACCTCTAACATGCTGCCCTTCCTGGACTTATACTGTCTTACAAGAGGTCGTACCCTTGCGACTACCTCTAACATGCTGCCCTTCCTGGACTTATACTGTCTTACAAGAGGTCATACCCTTGCGACTACCTCTAACATGCTGCCCTTCCTGGACTTATACTGTCTTACAAGAGGTCGTACCCTTGTGACTACCTCTAACATGCTGCCCTTCCTGGACTTATACTGTCTTACAAGAGGTCATACCCTTGCGACTACCTCTAACATGCTGCCCTTCCTGGACTTATACTGTCTTACAAGAGGTCGTACCCTTGCGACTACCTCTAACATGCTGCCCTTCCTGGACTTATACTGTCTTACAAGAGGTCGTACCCTTGCGACTACCTCTAACATGCTGCCCTTCCTGGACTTATACTGTCTTACAAGAGGTCGTACCCTTGCGACTACCTCTAACATGCTGCCCTTCCTGGACTTATACTGTCTTACAAGAGGTCGTACCCTTGCGACTACCTCTAACATGCTGCCCTTCCTGGACTTATACTGTCTTACAAGAGGTCGTACCCTTGCGACTACCTCTAACATGCTGCCCTTCCTGGACTTATACTGTCTTACAAGAGGTCGTACCCTTGCGACTACCTCTAACATGCTGCCCTTCCTGGACTTATACTGTCTTACAAGAGGTCGTACCCTTGCGACTACCTCTAACATGCTGCCCTTCCTGGACTTATACTGTCTTACAAGAGGTCGTACCCTTGCGACTACCTCTAACATGCTGCCCTTCCTGGACTTATACTGTCTTAAAAGAGGTCGTACCCTTGCGACTACCTCTAACATGCTGCCCTTCCTGGACTTATACTGTCTTACAAGAGGTCGTACCCTTGCGACTACCTCTAACATGCTGCCCTTCCTGGACTTATACTGTCTTACAAGAGGTCATACCCTTGCGACTACCTCTAACATGCTGCCCTTCCTGGACTTATACTGTCTTACAAGAGGTCATACCCTTGCGACTACCTCTAACATGCTGCCCTTCCTGGACTTATACTGTCTTACAAGAGGTCATACCCTTGCGACTACCTCTAACATGCTGCCCTTCCTGGACTTATACTGTCTTACAAGAGGTCGTACCCTTGCGACTACCTCTAACATGCTGCCCTTCCTGGACTTATACTGTCTTACAAGAGGTCGTACCCTTGCGACTACCTCTAACATGCTGCCCTTCCTGGACTTATACTGTCTTACAAGAGGTCGTACCCTTGCGACTACCTCTAACATGCTGCCCTTCCTGGACTTATACTGTCTTACAAGAGGTCGTACCCTTGCGACTACCTCTAACATGCTGCCCTTCCTGGACTTATACTGTCTTACAAGAGGTCGTACCCTTGCGACTACCTCTAACATGCTGCCCTTCCTGGACTTATACTGTCTTACAAGAGGTCGTACCCTTGCGACTACCTCTAACATGCTGCCCTTCCTGGACTTATACTGTCTTAAAAGAGGTCGTACCCTTGCGACTACCTCTAACATGCTGCCCTTCCTGGACTTATACTGTCTTACAAGAGGTCATACCCTTGCGACTACCTCTAACATGCTGCCCTACCTGGACTTATACTGTCTTACAAGAGGTCATACCCTTGCGACTACCTCTAACATGCTGCCCTTCCTGGACTTATACTGTCTTACAAGAGGTCGTACCCTTGCGACTACCTCTAACATGCTGCCCTTCCTGGACTTATACTGTCTTACAAGAGGTCATACCCTTGCGACTACCTCTAACATGCTGCCCTTCCTGGACTTATACTGTCTTACAAGAGGTCATACCCTTGCGACTACCTCTAACATGCTGCCCTTCCTGGACTTATACTGTCTTACAAGAGGTCATACCCTTGCGACTACCTCTAACATGCTGCCCTTCCTGGACTTATACTGTCTTACAAGAGGTCGTATCCTTGCGACTACCTCTAACATGCTGCCCTTCCTGGACTTATACTGTCTTACAAGAGGTCGTACCCTTGCGACTACCTCTAACATGCTGCCCTTCCTGGACTTATACTGTCTTACAAAAGGTCGTACCCTTGCGACTACCTCTAACATGCTGCCCTTCCTGGACTTATACTGTCTTACAAGAGGTCGTACCCTTGCGACTACCTCTAACATGCTGCCCTTCCTGGACTTATACTGTCTTACAAGAGGTCGTACCCTTGCGACTACCTCTAACATGCTGCCCTTCCTGGACTTATACTGGCTTACAAGAGGTCGTACCCTTGCGACTACCTCTAACATGCTGCCCTTCCTGGACTTAAACTAGATATAGATTCTCTCCTCAAGATTTCTTCGATGGACTCTTCTGCCTGGGTGCCTTTAAAGGAAGATATCGTGCTATCAACGAGATAAAACCTTAACAATTTTATACGAAAATTGCAAGTGAAGTTATGTACCATTGTCATTCAAGTGGAGTGCAATTAGTTTTGAGTGGTAAGTCTCTTTCTAGCGAATTTCCCCTATTGGGAAGAAGCTATTACCGTAGTCGGCATGGTAACACCTAGGCCTGGGACCACGATAACTTTTCATTTTGAGGTCCCTAGATACCAAAAACACCATTCATTCAAAACTGTATATATATTACATATATTTTATATATGTAATATATATAGCTGTACAATTAAATGCGAAACTGAAAAAGTTAGTTAAACACGCTATAAAACGAATTTCGCTTACCGTGTCTTCAGGTGTATAAAATAAAGTATATAAAATGTATAAATTGAAACTATAACATTTAATAAAATACAAAAACAAAAATTAAATATAAACAAAAATCATATGTAAGTTATTTTTTAAGAACAACTGTGGCACAATCTATCTAAAGTTTAGAAAGGGGAAATTTGTCTTCATTAACATTTGATGGGCCTTTCCATGTATCTCAACTCTTGTACTGTGAATTCTTTACTGTTGCCGGATTGGTGTTATATTACAAAAGTCTTCAAATCTTTCTTTGTGGGAATCGGCGTGCTTTACCAATGGTTGTTCCATCTTTACATTGTTGAATGCATACCTGTGTCCTATAACTCTGGTTCTAAGCGTATTCACAGTTGAGCCTATATAATATTTCGGACATTGCTTGCATTTTACCTGATAACTATGTTAGATGAATCACAGGAGAGATTATTTTTTATAGAGTACGTTTTATTCGTCATCCACTTGAGAATATTGAGGAGCTTGTCAGCATTTTTCATACGAGGCATCTTGGTTTTTTACACACTTTTAGCGAATTTCCCCTATATGGAAGAAGCTATTACCGTAGGTCTCATGGTAAGACTTAAGCCCGAGACCATGATAACTTTTCATTTTGAGGTCCCCAGATGCCAAAAACACCATTCGATCAAATTTTTTATATGTATATATATATATATATATATATATATATATGTGTGTGTGTGTGTGTGTGTGTGTGTGTCCGTAAGCACGATAACTCTCGTAAAAAAGTTCCGATCTTAATGACATTTGGTACAAATGTGTAAAGTACCATTTATTTGAACGAGTTCAAAAACCAGATGAATCGCACCATCCGAAGGGGGTTTTGGGGGGGGGTTTTTTACCCCAAAAATGTGTTTTTTTGAGTTTTCACATGTAATTTTAATTTAAATCAGGTTGTACTTTATACCATTGAATTTACCTTAAAAAAAAACAATTTGGTATTTTGATCATTGCTCTACGTCAACTGGTTACCGAGATGTTGAAAGTGCTAAACACAGTACGTTGTCTAATGTTATTCTTTTGGAGAAAAATAAAAATTGTATATCTCGCTTATTTATGAACATAAACTGGTGAAATTTGGTTTATGGCTTGATCTGGTTATGGTTTATTGTTGTTTGCACAAAAAAACAATTTTTCACCTATGGTTCCTGTAGCAGCAAACCTAGGTACTCGGTCCCCATGTTATTTTTATGGAAAATACTTGAAATGTTATATATCGCTTATTTATGATTTTATATGGATGAAACTCAGTATGTGACTTCACTAAGATGAGTTCTATTGATATTTGCATAAAAACTCATTATTTTGTTGCCTTGTTGCAGCAAACCTGCATACTCATCCCCAATGTTATTCTTATGGAGAATAATTAATATTTCAAATATCGCTTGCTTGTGAATTTATTTCTTATGAATCCTGTTAAGCGTATTAATGTGTTATGTTATATATTCATTGGAAATTCGCTGAGTATGCAGGTTTGCTGTGACGGGGGTATTTTGCTCTCGAATTGCCGGTTTGTCTTTAGGACGAAGTTTTGTCTTCGACAACATTTCTTTTAGTACAGGTGGTCTTCGAAATGTTATTCTTTATAAATTCTTTATAAAAGTTATGTGTGTGTGTCCATGAGCATAATTCTCGTAAAAATAGTGCGATTTTGATGAAACTTGGTACAAACATGTAAAGTTACATTTATGACTAAGTTCTAAAACCAGCCAGATCGCTTTATCGAAAAGGGTATTTTATTTCATTTTTTTGTTGGGGGGTTTACCCCAAAAGTTTTTTTTTTAGTTTTTTAGTTTTTTTATAATAATTTAGTAAATCAAATTTGATTTGTCACCATTGAATTTAGCTTAAAAAAAATTGGTGTTTTGATCATTTTTCTACGTCAATTTGTTACAGAGATATTGAAAGTGTTAAACACAGTACGTTGTCCAATATTATTCTTAAGGAGAATGAGAAAAATTGTATATCTCGCTTATTTATCAACTTATCCTAACGAAACTTAGAATATTGCTTCATATTGTTGTGGTCGATTGTTATTTACACAAACACGATCTTTTAGCCGATAGCTCCCGTAGCAGCAAATCTGCGTACTCAGCCCCCATGATATTCTTATGAAGAATAATTAAAATGTCATAAATCATTTACTTATGAATGTATATTGATGAAACTTGGAATGTGGCTTTATGAGTATTAAGATACACATATATATATGCATTGCAAATTCGCTGAGTACGTAGGTTTGCTGCTACGGGCGTATTTTATGTTACAGTTTAACCCCTGTTGTCTTGATTACCTGTTTACTTAATGATGATTGTTTCATTTTTCATTTTTTGACTTGATTGCTGATGTATGGTTATCATCTCCATGTTAAATAGTCTAAGAGTGTAATTGAGTTTTCTTGCCACATGTGAATGTTCTTATATTGTATACATTATTTATTATCATAAAAACATATTTATTTGTTGATGCAATTGTTCGATATATTTGTTAATAGCCTATTTGTGTTTCTCGCACCCAAGTTTTGATGTATGTTATGTAAGTATTAATTCAATGTTCATATTTTGTTAGTTTTAAATATGTTCTTTTTGATGAATTTAAGTTTAAAATTTATACTAAATAATTGTGGTCTTTGAAGGCTAAGCTAGTCTAGCTAAGCTAGTATAACTATTATGCGTGTTCCATACATTACAAAATTACATATTATTACATGATCTTGTATGAAATATCGAAATTAATGTTGTGACCATTTACAAATAAATTACATCTATGAGTACATACGTCAAACCATTATGGGTACTCGTGTGCTATCTTAATGCCAAATTTTGGTTCGATTTAACCAATGTTTTTGCTAGATCAATAAATAAACTGAATCCGAGGTTCGTTTAGTAAAAATCAATGAAATATACATTTTTATTAAAACATCGAATGTTCAATAGCATTATTATTATATTTTTGCCAAGTTATTCGCTTTACTTTAAATTCACATTAATTAAATAAATTTGAATTTCAGGATTAAAATTGTGACATGTTAAGCATCTTAAATATAAAAAACATTAATTCTTCTACAAATACGACCAACGTGAGAATTTATACAATGTTCTCATTTTGTTACTTTTACAACTTTTTTTTATAATTATACAAGTTTAAAACTTAAATTCAATTGTCGTTTTTGAAAGCTAAGCTAGTCTTCAGTATTTATAACTCTTATGCATGTTCCATATTACATATTACCTTGTTCTTGTATGAAATATCGAATTAAATGCTGTAACCATTTACAAATCAATTACATTGAGGTGTACACATGTCAAACCAGGATGGGTACTTGCTGCCAGAAAACTGTGCTTTATATGTATATTTATGTAGCTAAATTAAACAGGGTTTCACCTAAAAATACATTTTTAAATAAGAATAATATAGTGATTTCATTGTAAATACCAATATCTTTAATTGGTTCCAAAATGGTAGATGAGAATAGATATACTGTATATCCAAATCGGTCATGTGTGTGCCAAATTTTGGTTTGATTTAACCAGTGTTTTCGCTAGAACGATAATTAAACGGAATCCGAGGTGTCTAAACCGAAACTCAAGGAAACAATAGGATTTGTAATTATATGTTTTCTTTTATGTTAACAGTAATTAACTATCACTAAAGGCTACTCCATAGGGAATTCAACACACCCACATCCCCTAAATACCTCCGGAGCTACGTCAAAGGCTCGTCTGGTTGATTGGAGCTTGTCTTGCAAACAAAAGCTAGTTACGTCAGCCGGCCCTGATTGCAGGTGCTGTTTTCAACAATATATCTCAGTTGCATCATGGTTATCTAGCATGATAACCATAGGAAACTATAGGTATATATTTAAACCATATTCAATTTAAAACATAAATATTGAAGTATGTTTTAATGGGGATTGTTTTTTCACATCAGCCATATATGCGTTTTAAATTGTTCAATCATAAAGGTGTTTTATGCGATTAATGATGTCATTTTTCCAACTGCTTGTGAACTGTTATAGGTGTTTTAAATGATTACCGGCAGACATATAGTTACAAAACGTATGCATAGTAATAGTACATTTCGCACCAAGGGCCGAAAGTGGGGTTTTGCTTGCCCGAGATCGTGTTTTATGACCGAGACGAAGTCGAGGTCATAAATCGTTCGAGAGCGATGCAAAACCCTTTCGGCAGAGGTGTGAACGCTATTTTTCACCATACTACAATTATTAACGGGTTAAATATGATCGGTCATAAAACACAGCGACCTCATGCAATCTCGGACTAAAAACAGTTAGGCAGAGGCTACGTACACGTCCGACGTGAGCCACTACTATTCACGTCCGTTCCAAATGATGCACCGTACGTTACTTTTCCTGTAATTTTTAATACAGATTGAGAGCCAGTGACACATAACGAAAACCTCCTAACCTAACCTAACCTAACTTAACCTAACCTAAGCGGTAGAGGCTTACGTCGTACGTGTACGTAGTCACTTCGAAACAGTTAACTAATAAACAAATCATCGATAGTACAATGTTTTGAATTTTATTATTATTTGTTCCAGTGTTTCAACCAAAGAACGCAAAATAGTATGCACGTATTAACCAGATAACGTTGTGTACGCTTGAAAACAAGTTGGCAACACTGGCTAAATAGATCAGCTGTCTTTCGGCCTTAGGGCCGAAAATTTACGGCCCTTGGGCGGAAAAACTCTACTTTCGGTATTCAAATGACGTTCGGAAAACAGGTGATTATAGCGTAGTGTGGTGAGAAATATATTTCATCGTGGAACTGTTCTTATACCAAGAACAGTTCATTTCTGCTTGAATTTTATTCAAACCTTTATAATTATGAAACTAGTGGTTTTATAATAACCTTTCCGTCACCAGTTCTGTTGTAATCGTTTTTCACGACCAAGTTTCGATACTAAGTTGTACCATGATCACGTGGAAGAGGTCCGAGAATCAAGCTGTGACTATGAAGCTGTCCAGTAGACGTTGTCGAAAGTTAAAAGAGAACAGATACACACACCTCGAAGAACACACGCACATTGTTAACATTTAAAACACGACAAAATAAAATTTAATTAACGGACGGTCGGCGGCCACAATGACTTTATAATTATATTATCAGGTCTAATAAAGGTCGATATGCCACTTTGTTCAGCTGGGTAATGTTGGTGGTTTTACCAGTTGTATTCATTAATTTATGACGAATAATACAGCTTAAATAAATTATAGAATCTAGAGTTGTGTAAATTAAATGGATATTTCAATCGGGAACTAAATAGACTTAAATACATTTAAGCTAAATATTTATACATATGCAGCTCATGATTATTTTATTTATTTATTTTTTTAAATTTTGTATTGTTTTAAACAAACCAATATTTTTACATTATTCTGCGGTGTTATCGTAATGAGAACCTTATATTTCATAAAAAAAAGGTAAGAGTAAAATAAAATAATGCGCGCATGATTTTTCGTTATTATGTTTTTATTACCTGAAGCTGAAATGTAGTGGATCAATTTGGAGGTAAAGCATTCCTCCATTAAATTATTTTATTATTTTCCAAACTAACTTTATACTCGAGAGTCTGTAATACCCAATTTACTATGTACGACAAAACACGCTCGTAGGTAATAAAATTCACTTACCTATTTCTTTACATGGTGTTTGCTCCTCTAAGGCCTAAACTAATTAATTAAGGGCGTTCCTATCTTGATTAAAACCTGATAACGTTGTTGACGTCACCGGCGCACCTGATTAGACCTTGCCTTCCTGTTTAGTACCTATTTAATATGTATCACATTTGCAAGTTTATTACATAAAAATGTGTTAAATATTTTCAGCCATTAGTAACATTTCTAAAACTAAACAACAGTTGCAAAGTTGCACAGAAATGTATTATTTTTTTACATTTCAATTTTTGTAGAAAATATTTTACTTGGCTTCGAACATCTTTATGGACCATTTCTACACTAACCACGTGGCTTAAGACATTATGACGTTAGTTTATAAGAGAGGTGAAAACCAAGCAAACAGTTTCCCAAGGATTAAAATTGCTTGTTATCAACAAAGCAAGGGGAAACATAGTGAATATTTTAACTTTAACTTAAAAATGTATACCCAACAACTTAATAAGCATGTAATTATTAGAAATTTTAATTACAAAACTTAATACCCTAAGCTTAAAAAATCTATAAAATGATGTAACAACATAAATAAAGGATAAACGTTAAATTTAAACAAGAATATTGTCTCTAATTAGAACACGCTTTAGATTTATTCTGAAAATATTAAAAATATTTTCTCAAAACGCTCTCCACCAACACGGTAACATGTCCACCCTATATGTGTCACGTGCAAAATATTCTTTCAGCCACCGTTTCAATTTCAGGCAATACTAAATTAAGTGCTTTATGTTTGTGATACGCGTGGGATCGTATTTCTATAAATACTTTATTGGCTTTATGTTTGTGATGCGCGTGGGATCGTATTTCTATAAATACTTTATTGGCTTTATGTTTGTGATGCGCGTGGGATCGTATTTCTATAAATACTTTATTGGCTTTATGTTTGTGATGCGCGTGGGATCGTATTTCTATAAATACTTTATTGGCTTTATGTTTGTGATGCGCGTGGGATCGTATTTCTATAAATACTTTATTGGCTATATGTTTGTGATACGCGTGGGATCGTATTTCTATAAATACTTTATTGGCTTTATGTTTGTGATACGCGTGGGATCGTATTTCTATAAATACTTTATTGGCTTTATGTTTGTGATACGCGTGGGATCGTATTTCTATAAATACTTTATTGGCTTTTAGTTTCGTTTACCGAAATAGAATACAGTTCATAGTAGCTAATAGAACAATTATAGCCACACGAAGTTAAAAAATATATAAGGATATATTCACAACGTTAATTATTGCAAAGTGATTATTGATAGCTAGCAGAATTATTGCTAGCAATCACATATAGTCCTGTTATAGCTAACCTTTTGGTGGATACAGCACAATATGTCGAATTGGCAGATGTCCAACGACAGAATAAAATGAAAAATATGCTTCGTAAATCATAAATATTTACTCATTGATTTGTTTTATTTTTTAAATAAATAATTTTAAACATTAAATGTTTGTCATTATAGGTTTTGTTAAAGGGAAAGTTTAATATAAATAATGTTATAGATGGAATCGTTGGATAAAAAGCGGCCTTTCAAAATTACATAAGCAGGCCTAATTAAGAAATGTTTAATGGAAATTTGTACTAATCTAATCAATACTAAGTTTATAACTACGTCGAACTCTATCATAAACTAATACAATTAATATTATCTTACGTAAAAATTATATATTTTTATCTTTGTACTAAATTCGGAAGTTTTATAAGTGTAGAATTATTTACATTGAAAAAATCCAGCTCAACTAGTTGTTTTTACATTAAGTAAAAGAATGGTACTAAAGTTATTTAAATCTAAAATCAAACAATCTTAAACCCCTGAAAACGCCAAAAATGCCGGAAATAAACATTTTAAACCCAAGTTATTATTATTATTATTATTATTATCGAAGTATTATTTTTTAACCTAAATGACTAAACATTAGTTTTATAAAACACATATACATAGAATCCTTAGTTTGAACACCACTAATTTACTTAAAGTTTTAAATTAAAAACTATTGTAACAGAGGTTTGCATTTAATATAATATTTATTAAGTGTATCCAAGAGCAATATAAGATTCAATTTCAATAAGTACTTGATATCAAATTCCAATTTGCCCAAAATATTTTAGCGTTGATATTAAAGTCACGTCACGTCTTCGCTAAAGTCACGCATCCAATTTAAATTTTTCATTACCTGTTTACATAAACATATTAAGTCAGAATACCATTACTTAAATGGTGATTTAAACGTATATAATTTTGTTCATTCTTGAATTCCCACCAGAATTGTTATTTTGTTTAAAACAAATGTTTTGGCAATTGCTTGTGACTTAATTGCAAATGACTTAAATTTAAGTATAGGTTTGCTTACCTTCAGTCAACAGTTTTAAAACATATGTAGGATAAAATAATGGAATTAGAACTGAATTAAAATTTCGTAAAGCAATTTCGTAGACGGATATATAGCCTGGTGGCCTTACCCCATAAGCCATGATATATTGCTTTTGACGTTCTTTGTAACATGTCTTACATTGTTGAATTAAAAGAGGGTT
This sequence comes from Allygus modestus, assembly GCA_963675035.1. Classification (NCBI taxonomy): domain Eukaryota; kingdom Metazoa; phylum Arthropoda; class Insecta; order Hemiptera; family Cicadellidae; genus Allygus; species Allygus modestus. The sequence goes on along the minus strand of OY776114.1, from coordinate 1,886,682 downwards.
TGTGGTTTATATTTTCTGGCTCTGCTTACCAGTATATACAAATTACGAATGCAAAAAAACGAACAAGGAAAACAGGATATTGCCGTTATGATATAATTTTCAATAAAAAAATCACAAAATTTATTTAAAAAATAACCATTTGGATCGTAACCAACAATAACATACTGTTTAGATAGTTCACGATACTTGCTGTTATCGCTAAACATCAATATGTTATAATTGTTTTAAGAAGTTCCCACTCACCCATGCAACTAACGGAATAATCACCATCGTTTGTGCTTACTAACCAAAGCTGGAATCAATTTAGCACGGTGTCAGAAGGCCGAAGTCCTGGCAAGATACACCTTCCATTAATCTCATAAACACAGTCATTAATAAAACTGATTACATATTATGTTTAGTAAAAATGAGAAGTTTTCGTACGAGGTTATTTTGTGAAAACATTTCTTTACATTTTAGTCAAGTATATTTTTGACCGAAAATAACACAGAGAAAGAATCTTGTAGTTTGTTCTTTTTATATTTATGTGTTCATATGAAATAGTATTATTAGATAGTGCAGTTTAACGCAGTATAATATACGTTCCCTTAAAATATGTATTTCCCTTATAATATGCTATTATATCAAAAATTTCAACTTTTTGTTTACTTACGTGATGCGTGTTTTTCTTAGGAAAATATTTGAGATGTAAAATACCTGAAACAAAAAGAAAAAAATAAGATTAGAGATTTGTAATGCCACAAACTTGTATTTCATAAGTAAGTTTAGAGTGACATTTAGTTATCTCTTGAAATGTTATATTAAGTCTACACACTCACATCTCGCTAGCTCAATGGTTGGCGTCTTCAGGTCAAGAAGCCACGAGTTCAATTCCCAGGATCTCCACTTCAATACAAAATTAAGACAAAATTAAGATCACTTCCCCTAAAAATTGTTCAGTAACATTTGTAACAAATTACTTTTGGCGTGGAAATAGCAAAAACGTTCATATCTGAATCTTGCTAGCTTATCAATTGTCCATAAATCAGTTTAGACGTGTGACTCACAGGATTTTTTAGTGCTTTCTATGATCAGTAATACTTATTTCTTTATAAAAATTATATTAATTTGTGTTATTTTTCTTATTGTGTGTTCTATATTATTTAAACAACTTTTTGATTAGCATATTACGTGTTGTTATTACTTACGGGATGTAATAAAAGACGTCTTACAACACTTAAGTACATATTTACATTTATACTGATTCACATACAGACGGTAAACATATATAAAAGATGGTACAAGGCTATCGATTTCGACCAGTGACCACCGGTCATCATCAGGCCAATGAGAGAACTTCAATGAGAGTACAAATACGAAGACATTAAAGTCAATGCTGTTTAGGTGCCAGCTACCACAGTGATGGAAATATGCAATAAATAAATAATACTAATAAATAATAGTAATAATAAATAAATAAATAATACTTTTTAATGGGAAATTTGGGTTACAAATGTTTGCCATTTTACTCATGTAAAACTAAAATGTTATTAAGATAAATCTTCTGAGAAGAAGCTATGGTGTTATATTGAGACATTTAATAGTTTTAGGTCCACTAATGCGTGGAGTGGAAAATAAAACACAGACACACAATTAACTTTACTGCGTTATTTGTCTTTAGAAGTAAGTAATCACTATAAATATGATAGTTATACCTCTTAGATTAAATGCCTTATTTAGCGAATTCTAATGGACCCCACAATTAAAACTAATATTGGTGCAGATAAGCGAATATCCCCATGATGCATTTGAATTGTAAGTTTACAAGTAATTAAGTCAAAGTTTATTTTATGCTAGTACAAAATTAGAGTGCGACTTAAGGAAAAGGTTTTTGATACTTTCAGGTTTCGTCCATGAATATAATGTTTCAATATACACCATGCAGTGAGAGCTTTCCCGTGATTGGGCCCTTATTATTTCTACATTTTTCATGTTATTTTTCGCAATATTATATGTAAACACTTTTCTGACTTAAATGTATTTGAATCTAACTCTTTGGACATATTCACGGCAGGTTACCGGCGCCAGACCCGATCCTTGAGCTCACCACTGATTACTCTCGCCGGCTTTTCCTCTACCGAGCTCGTCCAGCTAATGTGAAACTTTCTTAAATGTCAGCATTAAAGCACTGTCAGCATTAAATCAAAAGCTTAGTAAACATTTATGTAATTAATCCATATTTATTTTTAAAACATTTCTATCTTTCTTTTTTCTCCCGTTTATTTTTTAACACGTTTTAAAACAAAATTATTCCAAATTCAATAAATTACTAATTTAAACAATAAGAAGGTCAGTAAGTTATTATTTAACAGCAACGCAGCAGCCGAACAGGCCTTTTTTGCCATTATCTGCTGATTCCCATGACCATTTTTGTATGTATATTTCTATTATGACAGCTTATTGTAAATTTTATATTATTTTTTCTACAGTAGTATAGATTTTTAATGATGATTTCATTATATAAGTGAAATAGTAAAAGCTGTAACTTTGTTGGAATAAACGTTTTGTTCATTTAATTTGTTGATTTCATTTCATTTCATACAGGATGCTGTGTCAAAGGCCGGCTTGACTGATTGAAACTCGTTCAGTAAACAAAAGCGTATCAAATCAAACGATGCTGATTGGAGGTGTTTTATTTCATAATGATTATCTTATTTTTCTTCATAAACGTAAACAAAAATCATTAGTTTATCTTCAAAGTGGGAACATATCTTCAAGAAAATGTCCCTGCTACCCATGAAGAAAAATTGTTTCATTCTTTAATTCGCTATTTATAAAAGTAGTCTGGAAAACGTAACTTGCCTTTGGAGATGTCGTATTTTTAATCCTTTATATTTTTACAAGCAATTAACAAATAAGGATTGGGAAAAAGGGTCATAATTTTTATCAATGTTTAATGTTTTAAGCGAAAACCGTAGAAATTGTTAAATAAAAGTCCAAAACACCTATAAAAGTTTTTCCATCTAAAATAGAAGAACAATTCGAACAGAGAGGTAGTTGAAAGACAAAACAATATCAAAAGGCTCAATTCAGAAATTATAATCAGTTAAGAAACTTAAATATCCTTTATTTTGTTTGGTACCACTATTTTGTTAGGTAACTTACATTTCTTTCCGTTACCTTCTCCGAAACAGAATTAATTAAACACACCTTGAACTTGATTAAACTTTAGTGAAAGGCGGAGTTGACGCCACAGCTTCCCCTGATTAAAATTCTTTAAATCAGTTTAGCTTAACAGCAGACCGGCACCGGCATTGGTTGAAAACTGTAATACATTGATATTAAACGTATCGGCATTATGTTCTTCATCAAAAGATAATAAACCAGTATCTTTACTATGATTCTATAGACAATTTGGGGTCTATCAAAATCGGCTTACTTCAACCCCGAATACAATCAAAAGTTTTCTACTAGAACTCTTTTTATAGAAAGAAATAAGTTATTTCAGTAAGAAAAGCACATTTTAGCCCAGATACGTCAATTAGCACCGACGTCGGATTATTGTGCAGTTGCAAAACTTAAATATGTGGGAAAGTACAAGCAAGTATAATTATTACTGTGAGGTTTAAAGTTTCAACATGGCGCCAGTGGCCACCTGTGTCTGACAGCTGAAGCCCGGGCTGACACGTTTGCGGCCCGGGCTCTCGCACAGGTGTGCTAGATTGAAATCTTATTGTTAATGATTACAAAACTATTGTAGTGGAATACATTTCTTTGAATTATCGAAATCAAAACTTATTCAAAACTAAATTGAAGAATTACTAAATGAAAACAAACCATTTAATAAAAAAAAACTGTCTAAAACATTCTATGTCTGCAACATATATGTTCAGTGTCTTTAATATAGATAATAGAACCAATGAAATCTATTTCATTAGGTTTTCTATTATACGCCAGCATGGCTCGGTTAAGTTAGGCAAAACATTGCATGGTGGTAATGAAACAATTTCAATAATATAATACCCCCGTAGCAGCAAACCTGCGTACTCAGCGAATTTCCAATGTATATATATGTATCTTAATATAGAGCTACATACCAAGTTTCATCAATATACGTTCATAAGTAAACGATTTATGACATTTTAATTATTTTCCATAAGAATAACATGGCGGCTGAGTACGCAGGTTTGCTGAAGCAAGGAATACAAAAAATGGGGTTTTATACAAATATCAATATAACTCATGTAGGTAAAGCCACATACCAAATTTCATTAATTTATTTTCATAATGAAGGGAGATAACACGTTACTTATCCTCCATAAGAATAACATGGGGCTGAGTACGCAGGTTTGCTGCAACGGGAGCCTTTGGTAAAAAGTTTTTTTGAGCAAATATCAATGGTCCACAACCAGATGAAGCTGTGTACCAAGTTTCGTCAGTATAAGTTTATAAATAAGCGAGATATAAAATTTTTCTTATCCTCCATAAGAATAGCATTAGACAACGTACTGTGTTTAGCACTTTCAATATTTCGGTAACCAATTGACGTAGAGAAATGATCAAAATACCAAATTGTGTGTTTTTTTAAGCTGAATTCAATGGGGAAAAATAAAATTTGACTATTTTCAAAATTATATGTAAAAAATAAAAAAAAAAAATTTTTGGGTTTCAAAACCTCCCCCTTAGGATAAAGCGATCTGGCTGGTTTTCGAACTTAGTCATAAATGTTGCTTTACACGTTTATACCAAATTTCATCAAAATGGGATAATTTTTACGAGTGTTATCGTGCTCACGGACACACACATATATATATATATATATATATATATATATATATATATACAGTTTCGAACGAATGGTGTTTTTGGGGTCTGGGGACCTCACAACGAAAAGTTATCATGGTCCCGGGCGTAGGTCTTACCATGCCGACTACGGTAATAGCTTCTTCCCTATAGGGGAAATTCGCTAAAAACAGATCAGTTTTATCTATTTACTACTATAGAAACTAAAAATAACGAACCTCAATTAATCACATGCAATTTTTTACTTTCCATTAGCCTTAAACGCAAACATTTCTTAGAAGACGTTTTTGTTATTGTATTATAAATGTTTATTTCTGGCCTAACCAAAACAAATATGTGGTTGTGTTACACCCAAAGACGCACTAAAACATACGTGGTTAATTGAGTGATTGAGATACCATTCTGCACGTTCTGACACAAGTCAAGAGTCAATCAACATTTCTGCTCTGATAAGATAAATTTATGACAAGCAAAATAGTCACTCTGAGTCATTATAAGGCCAAACTTTATAACTGACGTTTTTTAATGTTACCGTTATAATAATGTAGAACTTATGCTAGAATACAAAACAATTATGACATTCTGCCGAATAATAGAAAGACCCCGTGAGGTGGCTTAGTTAGAAATACCAGAGCATGAATTATTCGGAGCTAAACTATGGTAATATATGGTGTTATTGAACTATATTTAGACTATTTATAAAAGTCACGTTTTCCATTAAGCCGCAAACGCCTTCCCGATGTTTCATTATCTGTTATCATATGTTGTTGACATAACTTCATTCGAATAGCAACTTGATGTATCACAATAACGAGATATTAATCTTTAGTTATGTTAAACATTTATACAATATATTAACTCATATTTCAGTAAAGCAAACACACAATATTCAAGTGAATTATAAACGACTTTTTATTAATTAAAATAATTGCATTAAAATTTCGTTATGTAGAGGGTTTAATGGTTTCAAACAATTAGTTGAATGAACATTGTAAACTCTGTGTATTTCGTTTATGAAACATTCAAATAATATAAGCCCAATGCGACGTCAGTGGGAACAATGGATAGTTTATTTTATTACATACATAAACGTCATCAATATTCATCAATTTGTTTAACTCTGTTCAAATTAAAAATTATTTTTAAATCATTTCTAACATGATGGTATAACAATATTTAAAGACGTTGACGGATAAGTTTTTATGATAAGGTTATTCCTATTGCGTTAATTAGTGACAGTTAAAATATGGCCAGATAAATGTAATTGTTTCTAAGTTACAAGGATACACAGGATCGTTTGTATTGTTTGGTTTTTCTTAAACGATCTAACAAATATGATGAGAAAAAAATAAATAAATTTGTAAGTTGTTTGAAGAGGGAATCGTTTAATTATTCTTTAACTTCAAGAGAAAATATAGAGCTAACCTGAAAAGAAACGGCTCAATATCCTTGAAAGCAGGCTTTTACAAGTTCCTCAAAACAAATTTACCCAAGACGTGCTTCGAATTTCACTCAGTAAACCTACGCAAAGTTGAGATAGCTGTTCTGTATATTTATATATGTATCTAAAAGAAAAAGTATTGATGCTTATCTCAAGAAATAATCAATTATTTTTAAACAATAACGATTTATTCCCGTTTATTGAAAGACACTTAAATATTAAATGTATAAATGGGAGATACTTTGACAGAGCGTGTATTTTAGTTTTAGAATGGCTTTATTGAAAACTAAATTAAATATAATTTTCTGGCATTGGTTAACTAATTATAATTATAAACCCAAGATGAGGTGAAACATTTTGGTTAAGCTCAACACTTTCGTAAGAATAATTTTTAAACGTTTCTTGTAGTTTGAGCGTTTTATCCATCGCATAATATAGTATTAACTCCTATTATAATGAAAAGACAATTTAGGCACTACACATAATTGAGTTCGCTGTGAATTGTTGAAGCAACTTAGATGTATTTATCAACCTTTAATAAACTTTATATTTTTAAACAAAATGTAAGTATTCATAAAATAATAATAATAAATATCCCAAAAAAATAAAATGTATTAACTTGTAATAAATATTGTGAAAAGATATGGGATTTTCCAAAATTTCATGTAGTTTTCCAAGTAGTTTTGCCGGATTTATTCACCTTGTCAGCCTTATATTCTAATACTGCCAGGTGAATATAATGGCAAGCTATTGATGTTACTTTTAAAAACCACAACATTATGCACATTAAATAAATATTTGACTGAATCTACCGTGATAAAACATTAAAATAACCTTTTAAGTACTTTTTACCATTTATGATGATGCAATGTCACTTTACACTCTTAAGATCCACCACTAAGAGGTCTCAAGGAAGGAATGTAGAGGGTTAATGACCCTTGACCGCTCCTCTACCCTTAGGCTGGCTTCACTTACATGGCTACCTCATTAAGCAACAGTTACGGTGTTGGCTGCCTCAAGGGGTGAGTTTATTTAAAAGTTTTGTATATTAAAAGATGTACTACATATTTTTTGCTTGTTTACCAAAACGAGGTATACTTAATAAAGCTATCATGTCAGTTATAAAATAAAATTAGTTCCGTCACTAAATTTTCATTAGGATTTGATATAAATTGATTTCATAATGCAATATATAAATAAATGTCTATCAAATGCGAGAACACCTTCCACACATTTTGCCTCTAAAGTCAATTCAACCAAAAATGTTGCTACTGTTATACCAATCTACTACAAATCAATCTAAAGGAAAACTAGAACGGCAGTTTTTAGTAATTTTGTTTGGATTTACTTACCACTGTTATTTATTTTAGGAGGATTTGTGTTTTTCATAGATCATGAGTTAGATAAACGTGGATAAGGTAGTAGTAATTGGATCGGCCATCCATCTCCAAATACACCTTTGACCTTGGCTGAACTCCATCATAATCATAATCTCCATGTATCTGTAGTGGCAGATCCATAACGAAACAATATTTGTTCAGTAACGCGTGTGATCAATAACTTCTCCAAGTGAATTCCTAGTCAGGATGTCCTTAAATACCGTTTCAAAGATTTCGCACACGTTTTTATGGGTAGGCCTAAAAAGTAAAGAATCCTATAAACGTCAGTCTTTATGTTTTTATACTTTTGTTAAATACATAATATTTGATAAATTAAGATTTTTACTTAACATATGGCACATATATTGTTAAATTTAAAATATAATTTGGCATTTGACAAAAAATCTAAATTTCATGAAGCAAAAGATGGTTGCGTGACTATCAAACAAGCAACCTGTCATTGCACAATGTTATCAACACCTGCTCGTAAGGTAAAACTAAGCACTTGTGTATTATAGTAGCACTTGAAAGAAACAGAGGTCAGTGCCCAGGGTGATCTTTAATGTAAAATGAGGAAGAGGTGGCGCGACACATCATCCGTTTCCCCAGTTCTTACGTGGACAAACATCCAAGGAAGCTTGAGTCTGTACATAAATTAGGTTGTTACAATTTATTTAAACATGAAACCTCAGCTTCTGAAGAAGAAAGTAGATTTAGAGGAACTGAAATGATCGTTAGAGAGAGAGCCATTTCATCATTTGAAGGAGTCTGGAATCTGTCTGATGAAATCCATTTTTCGAAATATCTTGGAAGCTATTGCTAAGTGCAGTCAAAATAAATATTCTGTGTCACTAGTTTATACCTTACACAAAGTAAAATTGTTTGGAAATGTTTTGCCTAGTTCAAGCTAGTATAAACTAGACTGAAGCACCTGCGATATATTGAACCATTAATTAAGCGTTGTCAGCCGTCGGTGATAACACTGATATCAGGTTATTGACGACGCGGCTTGATTGTCTACTTCATTACTCTCAGGACTTGGGAATACATTTGAACAGTCGCACCTTTTGGAAATTTAAGCTCGTAAATTCCCACTTTTGGTTTAAATTACTACATGTAAACCCCATATAAACTAATTGAAAGATGGTTTGTAACAACTTAAATTATTAACGTCTTTAGAATTCATTGACGTCTAGTTGAGTGGCGTAAAAGCTCTTAAACTTACAGAGGTAATGAGGTATTGAATGAAAGTACTGATTATTTTTATCATTTTAGAATGACTAAATAGTAAAACATATTCAAGCTACAACAAATGAATGAAAATGATTGACAGGTTTATAAATACCTCAATGGCAAATGAAATAATATGAACATTGTTTTTTCGACTCATACATTCTATCTAAGTTTTAGTACACTGATTAAACAATACACTAGAGTTTGGACCAAACCATATTAAAGGCAAAAGATTTTCTGGTAAAACTACGTTTGTATGAGTAAAACAGTATAGGGGAACCGAGACATGGCTAAAGTAGCAAGGCCGTTGTAGCGTCAGCTGTTCCTGACATAGGCACGGTTGTGGCCAGAACTGAGCCATGTTGAGAGGGTCTCGTGGTTAATACGTTAAGCAAACTGAACAAATACAAACTAGTCACTAAAACCTGAAAAACTTATACACCTGTAATATTTTATATACGTTTTCTAAACGCTTGAACACGGGATTTTTTTACAGCTTACCTGGTTACAAATGCCAATATTTATTACAAAATGATCAGAATACTTCTATTTTAAATCTGGCAATATTTTATTTTTCAGCGCAAATGAACAAGCGGATGCGGGACTTTCATATTTTTTCACAGCTTTGCTAATCCTATATTTACTATAAAAGATGAGTATGCTACCACTTTAAATCTGTAATAGTGTAACTACGGGTATTATGTAAGATCTGAACGAACTAGGGCAAATGGTTTGCTCGTGCTTCTGAATTCACACTAATCTTAAAAACGTATTGGGACTAAAATGTTGTTGTTACATTAATCATTTTATTTATATCACATTTGTTACATCTCTTATTGCTGCTGTGCTTATTATGTCAATGAGTTAACAGCTATTCCATTCATCTTTATATCTCAGTGGATTTACATTATTTTATAAGATAACTTGCATATTTGAAGGGCCTGTTGGGCGGAACCTTAAAAAAGAACGTAAATTATAATGATTTTCGTATAGTATACTTCTTGGCCTCCTTATAGATTAACACATCAATTTAAATTCAAACAGTCTTACGCTAATTTTATTTATTTTTTCACAATTTTCTTACGTCTCTGTTTAAATTTTTTCGTTATTAATATGTTGTTATGTTCTTCTAGTGTTTAGTTCTGTTTTGTATTACACCCATAATAATTAACACAAAAGTTGACAAAATTTTAAAAATATTAATTTAATATTAATTAAAAAATTTAGCAATTTAAAAGTATTACCCTCCACCCAAATGTTTTAATAAACAGCTATCCAGTGCTTGTTCAACATGAAAACACAGAACTGTCAGAGTGATCATTACGTAAATTATTTACTTGAATCTTCCTTTATTCAAACTTTGCATTAATTTTCTTTTAAACTCTTTATTTCCTGACTTTAACAGGAATAATTAGAAGAATAATTAGACCAAAATCTTAACTATTTTAATATTTAATTTAATTAATGGTTCTCTCGTTTCGTACTTTTGCGATTTCTCTACCCTACATGGCCATAGCAAGGATACGCGACGAATAACGGCTATTCCCAAACAATAGTTATTAAATGTAGATTACAATTATATAGTGTATTTGTAACATTGCATTCATATTTAGTAATAATGTAAACTACTAATATATTATAGCTAAATAATATATTATGCAGTGTTGTGAGACGTAGTTTTATATTAACCTGTTAATTGTAACAACACGTGTTATGATCCTCAAGAAATTAGTTAAAAATAAAACACAAAGTGTTTTATTAAATTTAGGAATAAAGTAATTTTAAAATTACAGAATGCAAAATAGTAAAGAATAGTAAAGCAAAAGTTAAGAGTGAAAGTAAATATTACGTAATATTATATACTGTATTTAAACCTCCATCAAAATACTCTTAAGACAAAATGTAAAATCGATTAGTTTTCATCTTTATAAATTCTATGTTTAGGTTAGTTATATTACGTTTAATTAAAATGTGTTACAAAACCCCCGTCGCAGCAAACCTGCGGACTCAGTGAATTTCCAATGCATAATATTTGTCTGAATTCCACATAAAGCCGCAAACCAAGTTTCATAAAAATATATTCACATATAAGAGATTTTAATTATTCTCCATAAGAATAACATTGGTAATGAGTATGTAGGTTTGCTGAAACAAGGAGCAGAAATAATTGGTTTTTATGCAAATATAAATAGAATTTAACTAGGCGAAGCCACATACTAAGTTTCATCGATATTCAATCATAAATAAGCGATATATGACATTCTAGTTATTCTCCATAAGAATAACATGGGGGCTGAGAAAGCAGGTTTGCTGCAACAAGGAACAGAAAAATGGGTTTTTATATAATTATCAATATAACTCAACCAAATGAAGCTATATACCAAGTTTTATTAATTTATGTTCATAATTAAGGGAGTCAGTACATTTTACTTATTCTCCATAAGAATAACATGGGGGCTGAGTACGCAGGTTTGCTGCTACGGGAATAATCAACAAAAAATTAATTTTTTATGCAAATATCAATATACCAGTACTACTTGAAGCCACATACCAAGTTTCATCAACATACATTCATAAATAATCAAGATATAAAATTTTATTTATTCTCCATAAGGATAACATTGGACAACGTACTGTGTTTAGCACTTCGAATATCTCTGCAACGGTTGGGCGTAGAATCACAATTTAAACACCAAAATGATTTTTTTGTGGAACTGAACAGATTAGTAAAAGCAAATGTTAAGTTTACATTAAAATAAACTGAGGAAAAGCCAAAAACCATTTTCCCATAAGATGAACATGGGAGATTTTATGAGCAGGTTTTTTTGGATTTTCTCCGCAACCACTTAACCTAGGTCAATCATTCAAAATACTAAATTATTTGTTTTTTTAAGCTCTATAACATGGTCAAAACCAAAATTAAGTTTTTTAAAAATTGTAGGGTGAAAAATGCAAAAAACTGATTTCTGGAAAATTTAAAACCCCCATAAACCCCCCTTCCCATGGTCCGATTTTTCTGGTTTTCGAACTTAAAGTCATGAATGTCATTTTACACATTTGAGCCAAATTTCATCAAAATCGGACGTTTTTTACTCAAGTTATCGTGTTAACGGACACACACACACACACACACATATATATATATATATATATATATATACACGGCTATGCCCGGAGAGCCAGTCACTGAAATTATACTCGGGGAATGCAGTCAGTAACACCCCCACATATACTTGGAAAATATGCGATATATATATTTTTGTATTTGCTCAAATATTGTCGTTGGCCATTTCCGATTATATATATGTCGTATATATTACAAAAATAAAAACTTTATATACGTAAAACTTCCTATGCTAAGCCAGTCACCGGCGTTTTTGCCGGGAAGGCCAGTCACGTAAAGTTTGTACTGCTAAGCCAGTCACAATATATTGAACGTAATTGCCCGGGATGGCAGTCACTGAAAATCTGCACTGGGAAGCCAGTCAGTTACACCCTCAAATATATCTTTGCTTATCTGTTGTTTAGTTAAAGCGATAAAGCATATTTCACTGATAATATGTGTGTCATTATAACAAGCGAGTCTTTGAAGCTCCCACGTGTTCCATCAAATTTATTTATAAGTTATAAGTCTTATAAATCTTGAAAGGTCACTCTGTAATTTTACAGAACTCCAAAATGTAATTTTATTCATACAAAAATAATAACAGAAATAGTAATAATTAATAATGGCTGAGCAATATATGTTTTTTGAAATAGGTCATTAAAAGAGAACTTATAATAAAACAATTAACATTTTATATTCTACTAGCTGCTATCGTACCCGGTTTCACCCAGGAATACAACAGTTGTGTGTGCTGCATTCTGTGGTTAACCCGAGGAACTACTAAGAAACATGATCGGCTGTTTTAATTCTCAAGAGATCAAACTAAAGTGGATGTCTATAAGAATAACACAGGATTGGAACTTTGACTCCCCGTGGGGCGGAGCCCTTTGGGGATTTCTTAAAATCCTTTCTTAGTGGCTACCTACGGTATGGAAAGAGTACACTGCCAAATTTCGTGGTAGTATTTGCAGAACTTTGGCCTGCAGGATGATCGGTTTTTCGAATTTATAGATACAGATTTTTACATTCGCATTCATAGCTATTCATATCAAGTCAGGTATCTTACATATTAGTTTACGATTATCTTATTACGTAAAGGTGTTTGCCTTTTTATGGTATTTTAATTACGAAAAATTTATTAAATAATTAGTGTTTTAACTAAATACATTTGTGGAGACTCCCCTAGGGTATTTAAAAGGTTTATTATGTTTGATTTTTGCCTGAAAAGGTTACAAGGCGATCGTCCTTTTGCAACCGGCACTGATCGTAATGGAAAGTATAGGTTAGCTTGTAACGCTAATCATATGGATGTTAGCATATGATATATCTAATTTGAACGTTATCATTAAAGCACACAACTGTCCCCCTTTTTTCTCACATCGTAGGAGAAATTCAAGCATACCGTCATTAGAAAGGTATTGTTGTATAGATGTGCAGAAACACCTTATAACTTACACCAGCCCTCAGGGCTACGCCCCACAGGCTTTCATAGTTTCAATGATAATCTTATGGAAGAACAGTAATTAATTGAATTGTATATTTGAATGTTGATATAATAACAAAATGCTAGCACAACAGCAAAAATAGATCCGTTTTTCGGACGGGATTTATTTGACCTCGAGATTATTTCGGGGCGGGATTATGTAATCAAATTGGTAATCTGTGGTTCGATCGTCTTTTACGAACATGATTACGCGGTACGATCGTAATTTACGGCCGTGATTATGGTCGCCGTTTATGGCCAATATTACGTGGTCCAATCGTCTGTTTCGGCGAATAGCGGTGCGATCGCCATTATTCTTTTATAAAGTGCGGTGCGATCGTCATTTATGACCGATTGCACATGTTGCGATCATAAATTACGGCAACTATAACGCGGTTTGGTCATCTATTACTATAAGCGTAATTTCTGTATTTGTATCGGAAGGCAAACATGGTCGTGATTATTATTATTGGGACTTTTCATATATTACAAGAATATTTTCGCCAAATTATTGGGGGTCAACCACCTCCTTGCCACCCCCGAACTACGCTGATATCTATTACGTTGATGGTGCATGGTCCTCTTTTACTGCCTATATTATGTTTTTCGATCGTCAATTATGGCCGATGTTATACGGTGCGATCGTCATTCACGGCCGATGTTACATGATGCGGCCGTTATTTAACCGAAAGATAAATCAACCTAGGACCCTTTAGATCAGACAATTTGCTTTAAGGGGATTCCAGAGGTGTCCCTGAGTTTAGGCAACCACTCATTGGTTAGAAAGAGATGGAACTCTACATTGATAAGAGACAAAGCTACCTGACGCTGGTATGCCCTTAACGCTTAACGCATCCACAAAATGAAGCTACCTTGGGCCGCGTTCAGGGTTCAGACATTCGTTCATGGAGTCATTTCGACAACCCCCCTCCCCACCCCAAAGAGTTGAGGGGGCTGCCAAATCAACTCAAGCCTATGGTGCCACACATCTTAATCAGGCCCTGACCGTGTTTAATTGTGTTCAGTTTCATAATAAGATTAAAGTAATTTCAAAGTTAGTGACAAGCTATTCAATCCTCTTTCGTATACCATTTTGCATGGTACTTTAATTTATTAATTAAGTTTTGCTTACCATAGTTAAAACAATAGTTGTAAAATTTTATGAATGTGATTGAAAAACCTATCGTTTACGACACTGAGTAATATTTGGACCAAAACTCACAATTTGGTATCTAATTTTCAGAAATCTTCTACTAGGGCCCCCGGACCAAATTTTGTTTGTGTAGGTCCCATCCACGATACTGTTTATCCGGTATTATAATTGATACCCCAATTTAGGTTTCAACGGATCTTGTCACCTTAATCCATGTTGCATCTTCTATGTGCTATGTGTTCCGTACCGTCATATATGTTATTGCGTGCCGTTATATGGTTTAGTATACCGTTGTAGAATAGTGAAGCAGACGTGTTTCCTCCGTTCTGTGGTAAAATATAATTAGCTCATTAGAACAAATTTGTGCATTCTATAATTAAAGGTTAAGTAACCTGTACCCATAAGATATAGTTTTGAGCACTGACGGACCAAGGGGCGGCGGCATAACCCTAATGACGTACAATGATTTAAAACAGCCTAAACGTGTCATGCTCCAAACGACGATAGCAGTAATTTTTGTGAAATTCAGTTAAAAATGGCTGTTAACAAGACAGAAAGATAAACAAATATCAACAGAAATTAAATTTAAATATCTCCACTGCATACAACATTTCACTGCTCAAAGCGATGTAGAAACAAAACTTATTTGACTTCCATCGATAAATTCCTTACATCTAACATCTGGTATTACTAATAATCTGTCCATAACGTATTAACGGCTGCAATTCAAATACATTATTCCTTATTTTTATCTTAAGGGCGAAAAACGAACTTTGAAACCGGCCCGTGCCCTTCAGATTGAAAATATCGAAAAATAAAAACCTTTTTGCACAACTAGTTATCAGGTCAAATAGGCTATGTTGAAACCTCAATCGTCAAAATAGGCTCAGAAATAACGGAGGAGTACTCTTAACAAGAATCGGCTCAGCTTAATAGTATAAAGATATAGAATGATAGTAGGCCTAGTTTCATAACAATTTCTTTCCTATTACTGAAACGTCATCAATACTAAAAATGTTAGATTTTCCTCACATAGTTCCTAAATTGAAGCAGCACTAGATTGCCCGAAGATGTCACTGTGTTGACGGAACGCATTCAGTTTAGGAACTGTCGTAAAGTAAATCTTAAATTTATAACATAGTTTGATATTTGTCAGTACTATAAATTGAACGGAACTGGTTTTATAAAAAAAGAAGGGTAAACTAACCACTATGCCCCAGTCTACTAGATTGACTAATAATAATTTTAAATAAGTGACGAACTTTCAACTGCAGAGTTCTGTTAGGCCTTGCCATCCGTGGTATACTTTCCTCATATGTTTTATAGTATCGAAGAGTTTATTAACATTGAATTGTATGTCATTAACAATTTCAGCGGTCTTATAGAGTGTGTTTCATGTTTGATTGCGCAAAGTTTGTCTACAGAAACGGAAGTCCCAACATACCTACACTTCTGTCCCTTAAATTAAACTTAAATTGGAAAATGTATAATACAAATGATGGCGATTTTAAGAACAAATGGAGGGGAAAATAAATACGCAAAGTGAAATCTGCACTCTTCATTTGTGTCGGTTTTGACGTTTTCTGTCCTTTTGTGAGGAAGAATAAATATAAATAATACAAAAATACAAAATACTTTTTAATAGATATAAAGAGTAAAAACTTAAACTTAATATAAGTGCCTAATTTGTACTGACCTCTTTTCGTTGTTCATTATTAGGTAATTTTAGAGAGTACAGTAAAATTATAAAACCTCTTCTTATAAGGATAAGCAAATTCATACATTTGTATCTTGCTTCGAACAAAAATTATAAAAAAACGGCGGAGATAACTTGCTTTTAGATATAAGTAAGTTACAATTATAAAGCTATACTACAAAATCACTCCTAGCTAATTAAAGTTATGATTTTAGTATTTTATAGTTTTTGTAAAATTATTAACAAAATAACTGAATGCGTGTTCGACAGGATTAAAATCCAAGTACTGTATTTTGTATTTGACAGTCATACGTCAGTTAAAACTAGTTTCCACTACTCGACTGAGCACGAATGTGACAAGTAGTTCCACATACCGGCACACTATAGCAGCACCAGTAAGCCGTCTCGGTATGTAAAGGATGCACGGCAAGCCGTACCTGACTGCCTTTCGGGAGGGCTGACTGGCTTTCGGGCAGATGACTGCCACACCGTGTAAAATACCAGCGTGGTGACTGACTTACCGGGCGCAGATGAATGTATATATATATATATATATATATATATATATATATATATATATATATATATATATATAAATTTGAACGAATAGTGTTTTTGGCATCTGGGGACCTCAAAACAAAAAGTTATCATGGTCTCGGGCTTAAGTCTTACCATGAGACCTACGCTAATAGCTTCTTCCCTATAGGGGAAATTCGCTAAAATGTAAGATATGATAAGTATTTTAGGTTTGTGTAAATACAGTAAACTGGGATTTTATAATTAAAATTAGCAATACAGTTTTCATATCTTCAGCAGAACAAAGGTTACGATTTTAGGACGGTTCAGTGGTTTTGTGATGTGATATTCAAGCTCTTTGCAACAAATTTCCTTCATGCGTGCTTAGAATATTAATTTTGTTGTTCTGATGGCTTTACATTTTCAACAGCCATATTTCTCGTTGCTAACAGGAAAATATCGATACTGATACTGATTTGTTTCTCTTACTTTGGAAGAAAGAATTAAGCAATATTATTTTCAGACATCGAACAAATTTGAAGTTTATACGAAGTAACGCACTAAAAATCCGACTAGATTAAAACCATCGTTTAACATACAAAATACATTGCAATGCTATTGGAATAATAGTAAGTCTATTATAACTTGCAATCAGTCTATTATGCTTTACAGTAGAAATTCATATTTTTAATAACACCAAATATGAGAATACTGTATAAACATTCTCATGTAAAAATAAAATTATATCTATAGTCAGAACCTTGTAAAACAGTTAGTTTGTTAGAGCTGATATTGTGTCCCTTGTATGTTAAATTGATTTATTATATGTTTAAGTTTGCCTAGCATGAAAACATAAAGGATACAGGGAAGCTTGTGAAACGATTGTCAAAATACATAAAAATTCATCAAGTTTAACTGTGATCCTAACTGTAGCCGAACTGCAATCAGAGTAATCTCTTCGCGTTTAACAGTTCAAAGCACGATTCACTAAAATTCATTTTATCTTTCAAAGCCTTGACACATTTATATTTAATATCTCACCTACATGTTGTAGCCTATGGTGTACAATTTGTCTGTCTCTAGTGAAACCGGTTTAACTTTCTCGTATGTCTGCATAAATACTGTGTTTTGTATGTATACACTCGTGCCTTATTGTAACTTTGACAACAATTACGAATGTGTAATATAAGGAATTTTATTTTAAAATGGCTGAAGAGGATTCTAAAATTAATTGAAACCTGTTCCACTAGACATGGAAACATTGTGGCACGATGCGCTACTAAAAGTACTGGATCTGTTAAAATTCTGTAAAATAGCTTTCTCAGGTAACCTCCCAAAAAGTATGCACAAAATAATTAAACATAAACTTGTATATAAAGTAGGAACTAACACATACTAACAATAAATGAGTTCGCACGCAGCACGCTGGCGTTAGGGAAGTGAATTTCCTCATTAAAAACTTTTAACAATCTAATAACGGGTTTAAACAACGATTTGTGTGATTTTTAGCAAAATGGAAAATATTAGATTTTTGGCTGTTCTGACGCGCCTGGTTCTATTTAAATCCAGTATTGGCATGGCAATGTAAGCTTAGGAGGAGGTACCACCAGGATAAAAAATTGGTATAGGGGTATTAGGAGTGATATATCTACATCAAGATATGAAAAACAGCCTTATCCAATGTAAAATCCCCATAAGACAACGTACTGTGTTTACTCGATCATTATTTTCTTTGATAACTCAGTAAATATTGGGACTAGAATGATGAAGGAGGGCTTACAATTTCCGCCTTTTTAATTCCTATAACGTAATTTGCCTAACATTTACATTAGGGGCTTTTCTAATCCTTTGGGCCCAAAAACTCGAAATCTTAAATCCCAAAAAAGAGGGTTAGAGTTTTCCGATTGTTTTTCCCAACGAACTTGTCCTATTAATTACAAAAAAGGAATATTTCTACCAAATTTTAAGTAAATCGGACAAAAAAATCGACCGCTAAAGTGCAAAAACACTCACGCACACACACACATATACATATTGAACGACCCCCTAAAACGTGTTCAGGGGGTCACGTTAGGAACTTCTATGGTGGTCCCAGGCTTACGTTTTACCGTGCGAGTCATGATAATAGTCCACTTCCACTTTTCCATAGGAAATGCACTAATAACTCAGGGTAAACCACCCTGTTGTAAACCATTTGGTACGAGTTTTACTTTTAATTTAATGGACAGAGCAAGGATTTTTCAAAGACCTCATAGTTCATAAATTAGAACAAATTTTCAGTGTTTAAGTTTAAGTGAGAACGAGATAATCATTCATTTCTTGTGAGGCACTCTTCTTACTAATATATTTTTTTAAATTATATTACTGATTCGATCTTTTTAATTTAAAATTAATGAAATAATTAATTTATGAAGTCTTTCTCTTGTGAAGTAACGAAACTCAAGGTATATAATTAAAGAGCTTAATTTTGTCCTGATTCATTTGACTCGGTAACTAGTTAGATAGTTCAATGCTGGTTTTGTGCCGAACACTGGCGACCTGAAAACTACCTATGGTAAAGTAAGTAAAAAAACCTTAGGTAAAAGAGAGAATCCTTGTACCATTTATTCTACACAAGTAAAGGCTTAATTCAAAGTTCCGATATTCTCCCCCAGCGAGCGTAAGGAAAGGATGTAAAGAGTTAATGATCCTTAACCAACGTCCTCAGAACGAGGGAAGCTTAAGTGCTGAAGTCACTGACCGGGACCCTCATTAGGGCAGATTCTATTTAGCCTTTTCATCATAGATGAATAGGTTGAATAAATTAGGTTTTTTAACATTTTGAAGTAGTGAATACATTTCATAAACCATTAAATATGAATGATTAGTTCGTTACAAGTAATACATGTATACACGAGTTTGCATGACATAGTATAAAAACTTATCTACAAAATGTTAGTACTTTTTAAACATAATTCAGCAGTTTATATAAATATAAATATGATATGCCACATAGCAATTATATTTGTAACTCTCGCGTAATGAAAACTTTTTTAATGCTTAAAATTGCATATCATAAAGATTTGATGGATTTTTAAAAATATTTCAACATTCAATTTACATTGTAAAGAAGAACGTGTATGTAAAGTTTGCAGACGATCACCGCAGAGGTTTTGTCACTAATGCTATTCGCACACAGATTCACTCATTCAGACTGGATTGAATGAGAAGTTCAAACTCGAGCACATTGCATTCTGAATCCCAAAGTCACAAGTCAAAGAATCCATGATAAGGCCAAAAGACTCGATACCTTGCGTTTTTCCTTATAAACTACACATATTATCCCTGTAATGACGAACATTTTACTTTTTGAACACAATAAAATTGTGATTGTTTTCATAGTAAATTTGTTATATACAAATATACCCGTTACAAAAGGAAGTCCAATGTTCACAGAAGTGTATGCTGATGCCGGTGTGCGTCATAGCTTCAAGGGTGACTTAAAATGTATTATCTATTTAATGTATTCGCACCTAATAAATATCCAGTATCCGTAATAGCTTGATATTAAATATTTAGCCTCACTTGTAAAGGGTGAGCTTTACTAAAAAGGGTTTTGTTGGAATAAATAAAGTTGATAACTGTTTCCTAGTTCATAGCATACCAAATAAAAACTGCGATGATCATTTAAGCCTATAGTTTAGGTGAATTGATATGGTACGCATGATAACGCTACGATTGTGACCCAGTATCAACATCAGAGGGTTAAACCCACCATGGTGAGTGACACCTTTATCCTCAGTCTTGGTTAACCTTCCATTGTTGAGCTAATGTTTATAAAACCTCGCTGTCTTATAAACTTCTCGTCATGGATGTTTTGTTCATGGTAGTAAAACTGTAGTTGAGTAAAAACTAAATATTAAGTTTTTTAGGAGTTATCTCTTTATTTACTAAAATCTAGCTAAAAAATATTTTGAAACGTATCAGTTATTTGCCTCAACGAGATTGTGTTAATGATTATAATGTACTACAGTTATTGGGAATGTGTTCAAAATAAGGCTCAGTTCAATTACCCGTTTATTGTTTAGTACTGTATAATAAATAGTGTCTACTGTCTAATAAAATCCTACACCATGAATGTTTTTATTTTATGTTCTAGTACAAACAAACCTACTTCCCTTACAATTTTGCTTCGTCAAAACAAATTGTATTAATATATATTTTTATCTTTGACGCTAAATGGTAATAAATTATCTTGATTGCTAGAAAAACATTATCCTAACTTTATAATCAAAAGTACAGCTTATTAATTAGTAACTGATAGACATTGTAACTACGTGTATTTTTCACGTCAATATTCATTACAATACCCCCGTAGCAGCAAACCTGCGTACTCAGCGAATTTCCAATGCATATATATGTATCTTAATACCACATAAAGCCACATACCAAGTTTCATCAATGTACATTCATAAATAAACGATTTATGACATTTTAATTATTCTGCATAAGAATAACATGGTGGCTGAGCATGCAGGTTTGCTGAAGGAAGGAACACAAAAAATGGGGTTTTATACAAATATCAATATAACTCATTTAGGTAAAGCCACATACCAAATTTCATTAATTTATTTTCATAATTAAGGGAGATAACACGTTACTTATTCTCCATAAGAATAACATGGGGCTGAGTACGCAGGTTTGCTGCTACGGGGGCCTTTGGCAAAAAATTGTTTTTTTGAGCAAATATCAATGGTCCACAACCAGATGAAGCCGTATACCAAGTTTCGTCAGTATACGTTCATAAATAAGCGAGATATAAAATTTTTATTTTCCTCCATAAGAATAACATTAGACAACGTACTGTGTTTAGCACTTTCAATATCTCGGTAACCAATTGACGCAGAGAAATGATCAAAATACCAAATTGTGTGTTTTTTTAAGCTGAATCCAATGGAAAAACTAAAATTTGACTATTTCCAAAATTATATGTAAAATATTCGAAAAACCCATTTTTGGGGTACAAAACCCCCCAAAATACCCCTTCGGATAGAGCGATCTGGCTGGTTTTCGAACTTAGTCATAAATGTTGCTTTACACGTTTATACCAAATTTCATCAAAATCGGATAATTTTTACGAGAGTTATCGTGCTCACGGACATATATATATATATATATATATATATATATATATATATATATATATATATATATATATATATATATATATATATATATATATATATATATATATATATATATATATATATATATATACAGTTTCGAACGAATGGTGTTTTGGGGTCTGGGGACCTCAAAACGAAAAGTTATCATGGTCCCGGGCCTAGGTCTTACCATGCCGACTACGGTAATAGCTTCTTCCCTATAGGGGAAATTCGCTAAAAACGAAAACAACCTAACATTCAGTATTAAAATGTAGTTGAATCGCATAATTTACAAAAAGAATATACGCATACGAATAAATAAATTACTTTAGAAACATTTAAAGAGGAAAAAGCAGAATCATTAACGAGACAGAGGCTGTAGATTACTATATGGTATTAATAAACTGTGTTTTGTATATGCCAAATTAAGTGATTAAAGTGCAGTGAAACAAAACAATATAAACTATCTATAGTGAACGATTAGGAAGTAAATTAATGTACGTTGCCCACACAGCCTTAACACTGACATTTTATTTTTGAAATTAATTTTACATAATAACTTTTAAAGGATAAACACTTTTAAAGGGTAAATATTGTCTACAACTCGAAGCTCTTGTACACTGTAAATGTATAAAATTACAGTTTCAAGTAACGTTATTACTTTATGGTGGTCCTGGTGGGCGTTGACTACATCCTGATAGTTCAGAACTAACATTTACTACCGCGAGTTTGCCATTAATCCTGGACCTTCAACACTCTTCAACAATCTTCAACTCGAGACATTTGCTGCTTTTATGACCGAACACAATGTTAACGCAGGAGAACAGTGTTAGAAATGTATTGGGACCTCTCTTAAGTGTTTTGACCTGTGCTTGAATCACATCAAGCTGTCATTTTCTTACCAAAACTTGTTTTAACGCCAATGCCATTTTTCGTTAACATAGCACACAACCGCTATTAGGGAAAGCGGCCCAAACCCCTCAAATTTGTGTGGAAACCCCGGAATTTGAACTCGTGGCCCCTTGAACCGAAGTCCAAGATGCTAACCGTTAGGCTAGCGACATGTCCACATTAGATGCCCATTTTCAATACTAGTCATTTTAAATTGTCACCTTTTTCTGTCTAACCAGCCAGGAGTAATTATCAATTGTATGTTTGTAACCTCACGTAGTTTAAACCTGATCAGTTGTAGGGTAATGCAAGTAGATATTATCAATGTAATAAATAAAACATTTTGCAGCTGAAAATAGCTTGAAACGTTAATTACAAGTATGTATCACAAATTCAAATATTTCAAGCTGCTGTGAGAGAAGGAATTTGTACAAATTTTGTTGTGTGTTGGTTCGTCCGTATCCCTGAAGAACACATTTTAACTACGAACCATAACCAACACACTAAATAACCTACCTTAGTACACAGCTTGAATTATATGCATGCCTTCCTCAACAAATACAAGCTAAAGTAAAAAAAAACGTGAACCCAACTTATTTAAAATAAGGGTATTAATCTGGAAAGACAACTAAATTTTAGAATTTTGTCACATGAATAATATATTTTTAATAGATTTGCAGCTTATTATTACCCATTTTGTAATAGTTAGTTACAATACTACAATATTATAAGACTAGCACACATCTCCAGTATTTTTTCATACATCTAAATCAATGTATTTGATTTTAGCGAATTTCCCCTATAGGGAAGAAGCTATTACCGTAGTCGGCATGGTAAGACCTAGGCCCGGGACCATGATAACTTTTCGTTTTGAGGTCCCCAAACTCCAAAAACACCATTCGTTCGAAACTGTATATATATATATATATATATATATATATATATATTTATACACCTGTATCTATATATATATATATATATGTGTGTGTGTGTGTGTGTGTGTGTGTGTCCGTGGGTGCGATAACTCTCGTAAAAAAGGTCAGATTTTGATGAAATTTGGTGCAAACGTGTAAAGCAGCATTTATGACTTTAAGTTCAAAAACCAGACAGATCGACTTATCCGAAGGGGTATTTTGGGGGGGGGGTTTACCCCAAAAAATGGGTTTTTTGAGTTTTTACACATAATTTTTGAAAAAGTGAAATTTTGTTTTTCATTGGATTCAGCTTAAAAAGACGCACAATTTGGTGTTTTAATCATTGCTCTACGTCAATTGGTTACTGAGATATTGAAAGTGCTAAACACAGTACGTTGTCCAATACTATTCTTATGGAGGATAAGAAAAATTGTATATCTCGCTTATTTATCAACTTATCCAGACGAAACTTGGTATATTGCTTCATTTCATTGTGGTCTATTGATATTTGCACAAAAACCCATTTTTTAGCCGATAGTTACCGTAGCAGCAAACCTGCATACTCAGCCCCATGTTATTTTTATGGAGAATAAGTAACGTGTTATCTCCTTTAATTATGAACATAAATTAATAGAACTTGGTATGTGGCTTTACCTAGTTGAGTTATATTGATATTTGATAAAAACCCATTTTTAGCGTTCCTTATTTCAGCAAACCTGCATACTCAGCCGCCATGTTATTGTTATGGAGAATAATTAAAATGTCATAAATCGTTTATTTATGAATGTATATTGATGAAACATGGTATGTGGCTTTATGTGGTATTAAGATAATATTATATGCATTGGAAATTCGCTGAGTATGCAGATGTGCTGCTACGGGGTATTTAATTATTTTGTTATGTTACTGGGTCAAATTTTAGTGAATTTCCTTTGGAAAGTGAACTATTAGCATGACCCGCACGGTGAAACTTAAGCCCGGGACCACCATAGAAGTTCCTAACGTGACCCCCTGAACACGTTTTGGGGGGTCGTTCAAAATTTTATATATATGTATATATATATATATATATATACATATATATATATATAGACATATATATATATATATATATATATATATGTGTGTTTGCACTCTAGCGGTCGCATTTTTTCCGATTTACTTCAAATTTGGTAGGGACGTTCCTTTCGGTAATCAGTTGGACAAGTTCGTTGGGCAAAACAATTGGAAAACTCTAAACCCCTTATTTGGGGGATTAATCTTTCAAATTTCGAGTTTTTGGGCCCAAAAAGGGTTATAAAAGCCCCAGATGTAAAATCAGTGCATGTAAAAATATGGGAATTAGTGAGGCGAAAGTTTAAAGCCCTCTCTCGTCATTCTAGCATAAATATTTACCGAGTTATTAAAGAAAATGTGTATCAACTAAACACAGTACGTTGTCTTATGGGGGTTTTACACTAGAAAAGCCTGTTATTCCTTTGTTATAGTACTTTGATCATCCCCAGCAACCTCACGCCTACTTTCAAGCCTGTCTGGACCTTCTCCTAACCTGTATAATGTGCAAAATTGTATTCCCATCATTGCAAGTAAATGAAACCAGAAGTATCAGAACAGCCAAAAAAATCAATGTTTTCAGATTTCAATAAAAATTGGACAAATGTATGTTTTTACACTTATTTTGAATTTTACAAGTTTTTATGTGGAAATTCACTTCCCTCACGTCAGCGTGCTGCGTGCGAACTCGTTTTTAATTCTGACGTTTTCTTAGTATCTGGATAAAATATTTCCAAAGTAAAATAAGATATATAGTTATTATTATACTAACACAATTTGACAAAATAAAATATAAAAAGGATTTATTTAAAGCTCTAATCTATTTTCGGTCTAAAGAGTTAGATAATAGCTTTTAAAATCAATCGGCAAGTAAATAGTTCTTTTCATCACTAGGACCAAAAGTGATGCTTTTCGGTACGAGCTTAAGTTTAACGACCGAGGCGGAGCTGAGTTTGGAAAATGATCGAATGGATCGAAAAGCCACATTTGGTCCTAGTGATGAGCTATATTTTTCGTCATACTGCAGACAATTTCAAAATAACAATTTAACAGCGACTAAATTTTGTTTACTTTTTTACCATTAAAAGTTGGCTTCCATCTTGATTTTGCTATTCTAAACAAACAGCTGTTACACAAGTTTTCATTGTTTAAACGTTAAATATAATTCGTTCGATTCTTTTCTCACAGCTGATGATCTCGACCGAAAGGTGTCATCGAATGATGTTTTTGTCCTATAGGTGTAAAAAGGAACAACTTTGGCACCTCATTGCATGTTTTTGAAATAATGACGAAAATGTACTCGTATTTTGTATGTTTTACAAAATAATAAATATAAATATTTGTCAAATTATAATTGTATTAGTGCAATGTAGTATATTTAAAACTGACAATAGATATAATAATTATCTCAAGAGATTATCAATCATATTAATGTATAAATTAAATTATTGTAACCATATATTTTAGTATATGGTGTAGTATTAACGATCTTAAAAATAAATAAAACTAAAATAAATAAACTCGAAGTATAATTATTTTATCCCCTTTTACTTTCTCCCCTTATGCATAGTATATGGAGAAAGTATTGTTTTCGTCAAAAGTTTTGAATTTGAGTTGTTTGTGGAAATATTTGTTTTGGTGCTCCCTGAACCCAAAAAAGTGGTTTTTACGTGATGTCTGTCTGTATGTGTGTGTGTGTGTGTGTGTGTGTGTGTGTGTGTGTGTGTGTGTGTGTCCGTGTCTGTGTGGATGTGTACAGAGCTAGAGCCCTAACGAACGGACAGATTTTTATGAAACTTGGTATATAGGTACTAATCCACGATATCTCCAGGTATTTTTTCATTTTTTTAATTTTTGATTTTTAAGGGTAATTATCCCCCCAAAACCGCCAAAAAACATGAAAAATAAAAATTTCTCAAAAACGGCTCTAACGATTTTGATTAAACTTTAGTCGTTTGTAGAACTTTAGTTTTCCAACAAAATGACACTACCCGCATTCCTGTAAAAATTCGGGTTCAGAAATTACAAGACATAAAACATCAAAAATTCAGTTTTTTGGATTGTTCATAAAAATACATAAATATAAACAAATTACTATTCACCATTAAAAAGAGCTTAAACACTAAATAATTTAGTATTTTTAATTACTATTCTACGATTGCTGGTTTCGGAGAAAATTGAAATTTTTATTTTGCGGTAAACGCAGTACGTTGTCCAATGTTATTCTTATGGGGAATATAAAAATTACTATTTAGTAGTGGGTAAACAGGAAAGAGGGGCCGTAATCGGCGCTTTTTTCCCATGTTATTCTTATGGGGATCAGTTTTTGGACCGACGCCCGATGCTGCCTTACACAAGTTTCCTTGTTAGCCTATACTAACGTCCAACCCTTGCCTATATTAAATATATTTTCCCAATCCCCATCCCTCCTCTATATTTTTTAAAATTAATTTTCAAATTCAGGCTAAAAAACTATCTTTGGTGTTTACTGTCCGATTTGTCTGCAATTTGGATATGTTATTGTCCTAGGCAAGTGTTTTAATAAATTACACTTACATTTCCCAAATTCACTATAACGGTCAAATTAAAAAATTTTGAAAAATACTGCCGCCAACTTCTTTATTTACTGTCCGATTTGTCTGCAATTTGGATATGTTATTGGTGTTTTAATAAATTCCCCCAAAAATACTGCCGCCAACTTCTTGATTGTCGTAGTGTTTTAATCCCAACTACGGTCGAACTGCCAACTGATTAAAACATCCGCCGCTTGCTCACGCAACGATCCGCTGCCTGCACACGCTGACATACTAACACACTAAGTCAGTCAAGCACGCGTCACATTGACCAGAATTTCCACTTAGAAAGTCCAGCCAACGCAATTTCCTGGTTAAATTGAAAATCTGATGTGTATATAAGGTGCCACCGACAACACACAACAACAGTGACCTCCACCACCAGCACCGACTGACGCCACCACACGCGCCACCAGCGACCACCGTCACCACACTCCAGCGACCACCAGCACTAGACGACGTCACCACACTCCAGCGACCACCGGACGTTACCACACTCGGCTCACCGCGCCTCTCCGCGTCTCCGCGCCACGGCCTCTCCACCTAGGACTCTGTGTGAGTGTTAGCAATGGTGTAGGTGATGTCTTTAGGGACAACTGTTAATCCATCACTATAATTGTGAAATAGCCTAATATTTGTAAATCTCTAATTCACCATTTCCAAATTCAATATTAAAAATAAAACAATATATGTTTTAAAGCCACTTTCAACACTTTGATACCCATATATCTCTTGAATGTGTATGAAACAAATAATATTGCACGACCAAATTGGAAATTTTTTTAATTTTTGCAGTAATTAAACTGCAAAAATGTCTTATTTTAGAGTTAAAAAATATGTTTTTATTATTTAAAAAAGATAAAATTTTAAAATTTTCAACCAGGGTTATATATAGAAGCCCCAAAATCACCACCCTCATTCCAAAAAAAAATGTTGACCTGTGCACAGTGCTCCACGCCCTGCTCCAACAGAAGCAATTTAATCAGACACTATCGTAACATTCACAAAGTTATTCCTAAAATTTGTAAAAAATGCCATCAAATATTTGATAATAAAAATTTTAAAATTCACATGCTAGAAAAACACAATAGTTGTAATGTGTGTAAGAAGGCTATTAACTGTCACAAGAAACGCCACCACCTACGATGTGACAAACGACCTTACAAGTTGTATATTTTTAACGGTGAGTCCGTGGAAGTATTAGACACACTTCAATCTTGTCCTTTACCTATAAAATGGATTCTTATTAGGAGAGTGAAATTTATCAAACACACAGTGGACAATAATGGTGATTTAATCATTGACAAAGAATGTATTGCTGATTTTCGAAGTTTAACTAATTTATCAATTGAGAAAGCACAATTAAAGACTCAAATTAAAGAAGCACTTTTTAAGATCGATACCTCCATGCACAAGTATCAAGCCCAAGGCAGTGGATGGATATATGACCACACTAAATACTGGCAGCTGCATGTTTACAAATATAAGCCCCTAACTCCCAACTCATACATACCCACACCAGAAAATATAAAATCAAAACACGCTGTTTTAAATATTAAAAACAGTGATAATAAATGTTTCGTGTGGAGTGTTTTAGCAAGCCTGAATCCAAGGAATCATGGAGAACATGCAAATCAAGTATTTTACTACGAACCCCACATGGGCCAGTTAAATATGTCAAATATAAAATATCCAGTAAAAATATCCGACATTGATAAATTTGAAAAACAAAACAACATAAGTGTTAACGTATATGGAATTGAAGGACAATTAATATATCCACTGAGAATAACTAAACTAAATAGTAACACGCACGTCAACCTGCTGCTTCTACAACAAGGTCGGAAATCACATTACTGTTTAATTCGTGATTTTGACAAGTTAATGTTGCGGTCTACAAAATACAATAGTAAGAAATATTTTTGCAAGTTCTGTTTGCAACATTTTGGCACCAAAGATATATTGGAACGTCACACAACACACTGTAAAACCTTTGATGCTCAAAGAGTACAAATGTCTGAAAAAGATACACTACAATTTACGAATTACAAATATCAACTTAAAGCTCCCTTTGTGATTTATGCAGATTTCGAATGTTTTATAAACTGCGACAAACACACTCCTTCTGGATTTGCTTATGTTGTGGTGAGAGACTCTAAAATTATTTACGAAGAGTTGTACAGCGGTGAAAATGTGATGGATGTATTTTTCGAAAAGTTATTTAAAACTTATGACTTTATTAAAAGTCAGATGGAAGTATATGTTCCCCTTGTAATGACTGCAGAGCAAGAGGCTTCCTTCCAAAACTCTACACGCTGCCACATATGCAGCCAGCCGTTACTGTGTGATAAAGTGCGCGACCACTGCCACCTAACAGGCGAGTTCCGAGGACCCTCCCACAACGCTTGCAATTTAAACTATAAAGTAACCAAGAAAATTCCAGTATTCTTCCACAATCTTAAAAACTATGACGGTCATTTAATAATGCAACACTTGGGAAAATTCAATCGGAAATTGAATTGCATAGCCAAAGACATGGAAAAATATATTTCGTTCTCTGTTGATGATTTGGTATTTTTGGATTCATACAACTTTCTGTCTCTTCCCTTAAGCAAATTAGCTTCCAATTTAAATACGTTTAGATTTATAGACAATCCACTACTACAATGTAAGGGCGAATTTCCGTACGAATACATGACAGGACCAGAAAAGTTTTTAGAGCCCCTCCCACCCATAGAGGCATTTTACAGCAGCCTAACTAAAGAATGTATATCTCCTGCACAATATGAACATGCTAAAAACGTATGGAATCATTTTAATATAAAGAATTTAAAAGAATATCACGATTTATACCTTAAAACAGATGTGTTGTTATTGGCTGATGTGTTTGAGACATTTAGGGACTTGAGTTTAAAGGATTATAAACTCGACCCTGTCCACATGTACTCACTGCCTGGACTAACATGGGAGGCGTGTCTTAGAATGACCGGCATAAAATTAGAATTATTTCAAGACATTGACATGCATTTGTTTATAGAACATGCCATTAGAGGCGGTGTAAGCATGATTTCCACGCGCTATGCTAAAGCCAACAATAAGTACATGGGCGAACATTATGACCCAAATCAAGAAAGCACCTATCTTGTATACTTAGACTGCAACTCGCTATACTCTACAGCAATGTGCGAGTCGTTGCCCGTTGATGGCTTTAGATGGACAAATGAGAAAGATTATAAATACAGTCAAAATGAAAACTTTGGATTTATTTTGGAAGTTGATTTAAAATACGATAAAAGTTTACACGATTTGCATAATGACTACCCGCTCGCACCAGAAAAAATGAATGGAAAATTAATACCAAATTTAAATGACAAAACCAAATATATTTTGCATTATAAAGCACTAAAAAAATACGAAGAACTGGGTTTGGTAGTTACAAAATACCACAGAATCTTAAAATTCAGACAATCAAAATGGCTCGCGCCCTATATTAATTTTAATATTGAAAAGCGACAAAAAGCTGAACATGATTTTGAAAAAGACTTTTACAAACTGTTAAATAACAGTCTCTTTGGTCGAACAATTATGAACCAACGCAAGTTTCGTGATATACATCTTGTAGACGAGTCTAAGTTAACAAAGTATGTTACAAAGCCAAGATTTGACTGCAGCAAAAAGTTTGATAACAACTTGCACGCTGTGCATTTAAATAAATTAATTGTAAAGTTTGATAAACCAATATATTTAGGAATGACCATTTTGGATATCAGCAAAGTAATAATGTATGATTTCCACTATAATTATATGTCAAAATTTAAGAATAAAAAGTTCTTAATGACAGACACAGACAGCCTTCTTTATTCTATAGTAACAGAGGACTTTTACAAGGAAATACAATGTGACTTGGACCGTTTTGACACCTCTGCATACAGTAAAGATCATTTCTTATACTCTGATAAAAACAAAAAAGTTACGGGCAAGTTTAAAGACGAATTAAATGGTCAAATTATGTATGAATATTGTGGTTTAAGGCCAAAATTATACTCTTTCATTCCTTTACAATGGTTATACGAAAAAGAAAAGCAAAATGAGCTAGAGGTTAAGAAGGCAAAAGGAGCCGACGGCGCTACAGTTAAACATCTCTTAAGACACCAACATTACTTAAACTGTCTTGCAACCGGAGAAGATTACTACGAGAATGTTACAAGAATTAAATCCACAAACCACCATCTGCAAACATTAACGATGAACAAAAAGGTGCTCTCTTTTGATGACGACAAGAGGTTTATTGTGGATGGCATCAACACCCTTGCCCTTGGTCACTATAAAATTGGTCAAACATAAATCTGTATTTGCCATTATTCTTTGGCCTTTCCTTGTCTATTACAAAAAAGCCATATTTAGACCTATCCCAGCATTGATGGCAGAGATTTCTAAATTGGTTAAATGAAAAATCATTTCCCACATGATTGTTATACACATGTTTTAAATTTAAATCGTCTTGTTTAAATAATATTAGAAAATTAACATTGTCACGTAAATGTTTGTTTACTTTACTGTAAGATTGACACAAGTAAAAACTGTTAACATTTTTGTGTCTGCCCATTGAGAAAAATTGTGTGATATTTGGACTATTTATGTCGTCAAATACAACTATTGAGTGTGATTCTACATCATTTGGTGTGATTTCACAGTTTGAATATGTGTGTAATTTAACTTCATCACACAGACGGAATATTTCAATTATTTTTTTATATTTTTCTTGTTCTAAAGATTTGGATATTATATATAAATTTGTAAACTTTAATCCTTGTTTTTTTACAATTAAGTTATAAATTACAACAGTCTTCCCCGAACCACTGGGCCCTATTATAAGACAGCGAATATTATTAGGAAATAGGCCCAACTTCTTTGGTGTATTTTCTTTATGTGCAATTTTAAATTTGTTCTTTTGTTGAATAAATGACATTTTTTATATAATGGTGTATTTTCTTTATGTGTTAAATTTGAATAAATGGTGTATTTTCTTTATGTGCTATGTTTGTTAATTTTTTTATATAATAAAAATGGCAAAGAGAAAGTGTAAGAAGGGTAAGGGATTATTCTTAAAGCCATATAGAGGCCGTGGCTTGTTAAATACCCTTATAAACAACCTTCCTTTCCCTCTCCACCTGCCTGGAAATTATAAATGGTGCGGGCCCGGAACTAACGTGCGTGAAAATTTAGCCAGAAATGTACCTCCAAAAAATAAGCTAGACTCTTATTGTAAAGAGCACGACATATTCTACATGAATAATCCTGATACAGCCGCCCGGAACAAGGCAGATATGAGATTGGCGGACCAGGCTTGGACTAGGGTTTCGGCAAAGGACGCCAGTCTGGCCGAAAAAGCAGCAGCTTATGCAGTGACAAATTTGATGAAGGCTAAGGCAAAAATGGGAATGGGATTAAAATTTAATAAAAAAGATGGACAACTTTCAGCTGTTAGAGGCAGCAAGAGACGTGCCTCACTTTCGAGGGGTGTACCTAAAAAACGAGCTAAGAAAACTGAGACCAAAAGTAAGATAATGTGGAATTATTAATTTAGACAGTGACAGGGGCACACATTGGACAGCATATCGTAAAAATAAAGATATTGTAATATATTTTGACCCTTTCGGAATACAGCCTCCAAAAGAGGTAATTGAATATTTTGTACCATCTAAAATTTACTATACAACTGATCAAATACAAGATTTAAACAGTTCCATTTGTGGAATTTTATGTTTATCATTTCTGAAAAATTTTAGTTTATAAAAATGGATTCATTTACTATAACATTCACAGGTACAGAGCCAGAGTTGAAGTCGGTGTTCTTTCCTCCTATAGAATTAAATGGTGATTATGTAATTGGGCTGGTAGATTTTCAAAGTTATAATTCTATATTTAATGTTAAAAAACCTCTAAATACTTTGACATATTACAAAATGCACAAAATTACAACCCCAAAAGGGGAGGTTACAATTGACGAATTAAACCGAGCATTAGATGGTAAAGTTGAAGTTATTATACAAAATAAAGTAGCATTAATTAATACAAAAGTCAAACTTATATTTTACAAAGAGCTAGTTCCAAAATTAAATAAACTTAAAGACACAAAATTAACTATAGACGAGGGTGAGGATGTGTATTATTACGATCACAAAGCTCCAAATGTAATTGAAATTGTTGAAGGTACATACGAGGTGTTTGAGCTTGCGAAGTAAATTCAAAAGCAACTCCCAGATTTTGTACTTATAGCCGATAATAAAACTATGAAAGCCACATTACATTCTAGCCATGTGTTTGATTTTACAAAACCGTGTTTAGGGTCTGAATTATTGGGATTTAAAGGATTTTCTACTCCAGATATTGCGTTTAAATCCGTAAATAAAATCAACATAAATAATGTAAATGTGATTAGAGTAAAATGTAATATTGCGAATGGGTCTTATTTAAATGGTGACAAATCACACACCATACACAGTTTTTACCCAGAAGCCCCTCCGGGCTACAAAATTATTGAGGTTCCCAGAAATATTATATACTTCCCTGTAAATAAGAGAAGTTTAGATGTTGTTAGCATTACATTTGCAGATCAACACGACAAGCCAATTGACTTTAATAAAGAAGAAACTACAATTACTTGTCATATAAAAAAGATATGAGAATTTACAAGAACGGGCTGAGTGTGCAAAATGCCAGGTTTCTGCGATCAATTGGGTTGAAGTTAAAATTTTCTATTAATAAAAATGGAAGATTTTCTAGACGTTGCAGGAAAATTCCAATATGATGATAGCCTGGTTAAAATTACAAATCACTCCTATGTTCCACACAACACTTTAGCAATAAATAATTCCGATGAAATTCGAATATGCATAAATAATCAAGATTTACTAACACTCCCATGTAGGAGTTATCTGTATATTAAAGGAGAAATAGAGAATCATGATAAAGGACATTTTATAAATAATGCATTTGCATTCTTATTTGACGAAATTAGATACGAAGTTGCTGGTAAAGAAATAGATATTGTAAGAAATCCGGGAATTTCCAGTCTTATGAAAATATTGTGCTCTTACAATAAAACAACTAAATTGTCAAATGTAGCATTTGATTCTGATGAAAATTTAAAGGAGTTCCATAAAAGCGGCAAGTTTAGTACTTGTGTCCCGTTAGAGCTGTTAATGGGTGTGTTTGAGGATTTT
Source organism: Allygus modestus (assembly GCA_963675035.1). NCBI lineage: Eukaryota > Metazoa > Arthropoda > Insecta > Hemiptera > Cicadellidae > Allygus > Allygus modestus. The sequence goes on along the minus strand of OY776114.1, from coordinate 1,852,092 downwards.
AATAAGGTTTTAGTAAATGTTAAACAAGAATTGGTGTTGAAAAGATCCAAAAACGACTTAAATTGTATATTAACAACATCTAATGCTCCAACTGGGGTCGATCCTATTCCTAAAATTACACTTAAATCGATTCAGTGGGTGATGCCGCACGTGGTACCATCTGATGGGGAGAAGCTTCAATTACAAAAGATGTTATTGCAAAATAAAAATTTGCAAATTGCATTTAGAAGTTTGGAGCTACACGAACTCCCATCATACCCCGAAACCAAGAGACACACATGGTCAGTTAAGACGTCTTCGAGTTTGCAGAAGCCCAGGTATGTTATATTTGGTTTCCAAACAGGTAGGGACAACAGTGCACGAAAAAGAACTGATGAATTTGATCACTGTAAATTGAAAAATCTCAAAGTGTTTTTAAACTCTGAATATTATCCTTATAGTGATTTAAATCTCGACTTTGAAAATGGAGATGCCTCTAAAGCTTATGAGATGTTTGTGAGGTTTAGGGAGAGTTACTACAACACTGTCCCCGATCCTATGTTTAACAGAGCTGACTTTATAAATAAATATCCTCTAATTGTAATAGATTGTTCTAGGCAGAATGAATCAATCAAAGAGGGGGTTGTAGATATTAAATTAGAAATTGAAACTGCAGAAAACGTCCCTTCAAACACATCTGCATATTGCCTAATAATACACGATAAGGTGTTTGAGTATAATCCTTTGACAAATGAGATAAATAAAATGTAAATAAAATGAAAACAAATATTCAACAAGAATTGGTAGAGTCTGCAAAACAAATAAGAGAAAAATATAGGGCGTTAAAACGTGGTAAATTTCTAGAGGCTGAAGAGAGGTTCCAAACATTCCAACCGTTAATAGAGCCTTTGCAAGAATTAAAAAATTTAGCCACAAAAACAGAGAGGCCAGTTCTCCCAATGATTTTAGAAAAGACCCCGTCTAGAATACCAAGAATAACACAGATAACACCGCACAAATTAGATTTTGGTCTTTTAGCATCAGACTATTTAGGAAATTACCTTAGTAGAAGTAGTATGACAGACACTACATATGGTATTAGGCGAGAAGGAAATAAATTTTTTGTTGGGAATCAGGAAGTTCAAATTGCCAATGATGATGTTACGGTTGGAGAAAAAATTTATAAAGGGACAAAGGGATTGTGGGAATTGTTAACTTTAAAAGAACCCGTAAACTATAGTCAGGCTGATTTGCAAAATTATAAAGAGATTTTGGAAGCTACAAATGCACATTTAAAGGGTTATAAAACAGGTGCGGCGATGTCAAGTAATAAACACACTAAATATCTTAATATAATTAAGCCCCTGTTTAAGACTGTTGGTGAAGGTTTAAGGCAGGTAACTGGTAATAAAATAGACTATGTTTATTGGGACGATCCTAATGAGCTTGTAGATAGGTTAAGACTGCTTTGGTTAAGCCGATTGGCGGGAAATTCTGGAGTGGATAATGAGATAGATTCTATCATAGAAGAATTGAGGGAAAGTGGAATTGTTTATTAAATAAAAAGATGATAGATAAATTTTATCGCGTATATAACCCGTATAGTAAACCAGAAGCTAGAAGTTTTAAAGAAACTACTTTAAATCTAAAAGATGATGGTTGGAATGCTTTAAATTATAAAATTAGTAGTGTTAAAGGTGGGGAGTTTACTGATGATGTATCGACTTTGGGGCAGACGTTAACCAGAAAAGGTGATGCTTTTGTACAAGGTAATACTAAATAAAGTTTTTAGAATCCAAGAATAATAATTGGAACGCTAATAAACGCAAAATTACTAATGTTAAACGAGGTGAAAGCGCAACCGATGTGCCCACATTAGAGCAAACTTTAATAAGAAAAGATGGTGTCTTTGTACAAGACAAAAATAATTATGAATTTTTGGAATCGGAGGGAAATGTTTGGAATGCCAAAAAGCGAAAGATTAGTAATTTGTTGGCTGGTAAAGAAAGCGATGATGTTGTAAACGTCTCTCAAGTACCAAAAATGGATCTAAACTTTTGGGATTTTAATAATAAAAGGCTAGTTCGTGTTAAACCCGCTGTTGATGAGAACGATTGTGTTACAAAACATCAGACTGTGACTTTAGACGGTCTTAAATTTGATGGTAAAAATAAGCAATTAACAAACATTTTACCTGGAACATTGCCAAATGATGTGGCTGTTGTTAATCAAATATTAACAAAGGGTGAGAAAAGTATAATAAAACAGGGGGATAAATATTATAGTGTGTTAACATTAGATAGAGATATGTGGGATGCAGAGGACAAATTAATAAAAAATGTACCTGAAGGCAAAGATAGGAGTGATGTTTGTTTAATGTCGCAGGTTTTGAGGTATGACGATAATATTAAAACTTTTAGACAAGACAATATTAAATTTGATATTTGTTTAAAATCACACGCATTAAGGTTTAACAATAAAACTAATAAATTTATGCAAGACAATAATGAAATTGATTTGATGATGTACAATCCTAAATTGTTGGTTGCAGACCCTACATCTTTAAGCGGATTTAAGACTTTAGATGGAGGGGCATATTTGCCAAAAAACTATGTATATCAAAGAATGAGTGATGGTATGTTAGTTGGTAGCAATGGAGGTGTTTTTGAAACGACAGAGACTGGCAGATACGTTAACATTAAAAATAAAGAATAAAAAATGGAAAAAATTGCTTACGAATTGCATAAGCCCGCGAGAAAGAACTTTGTTAGAAGGTCTTTTAAGGTGTTGGGTATAAACGAAACTGTTCAAATCGATTTAATAGATATGCGGAATTATGCTAGAGAGAATTCTGGGAATAAATATATTTTAACTTTAATAGACACATTTTCTAAAAAAGCTTATGCTGCTCCACTAAAGAATAAAACTGGATTAGTAGTCACAGAAGCTATAAAAACTATTCTCCCAAAGGGAGTTAAAAATATTCAATCTGATAACGGAAAAGAATTTTTTAATGAACATTTTACCAAACTAATGAAAATTCTAAATATTAATCACTACCACACTTACTCTACAACTAAGGCAGCTATTGTGGAAAGGTTCCAGAGAACTTTAAAGAATTGGTTGTATAGAGAGTTTAGTGCACAAGGGAGTTACAAGTGGTTGGATTTACTTCCAAAGTTAATAAGGATATATAATAATAAAGTACATAGATCCATAGGCATGAAGCCTAACCAAGTAAGTGCTAAGAACTCTAAAGATGTACATGAAAGGTTAGCATCTAAAGTACAAGTTAAAAAGCCAAGATATAAGGTGGGGGATAGTGTAAGGATATCTAAATATAAACATGTATTTAGTAAAGGATATACCCCCAACTGGACGGGAGAGCTTTTTACAATAGCAGAAGTTAAGAAAACAAAGCCTGTGACTTATATTTTGAAAGATGAGAATGGCAATATAATCAAAGGAGGATTTTATACAGAAGAATTGTTAAAAACTAAATATAAAGACATGTATTTGGTAGAGAAGGTAATTAGGAGGAAGGGTGATTTATTATATGTCAAATGGCTCGGGTTCCCAAGTAGCCAGAACTCGTGGATTTCTGCAAAGGATGTCTTAAAATGAATTTTAGGGTCAAAATATGGCAAGAGTCAAAACGGAAATTAGGGTGCAAAAGTCAGTAAAATAGTTGGCAGTATTTTTTTTTTTAATTCAACCATAATGGTGAATTTGGGATATGTAAGTGAAATTTATTAAAACACTTGCCAAGGTCAATAGCATATCCAAATTTTAAATAAATCGGACAGTAAATAAAGAAGTTGACAATTGGCAGTATTTTTCAAAAATATTTTTAATTTGACCGTAATAGTGAATTTGGGAAATGTGGATGGTGCATATACACTAGCCTACAACAATAACATATCCAAATTGCAGACAAATCGGACAGTAAATAAAGAAGTTGGCGGCAGTATTTTTCAAAATTTTTTAATTTGACCGTTATAGTGAATTTGGGAAATGTAAGTGTAATTTATTAAAACACTTGCCTAGGACAATAACATATCCAAATTGCAGACAAATCGGACAGTAAACACCAAAGATAGTTTTTTAGCCTGAATTTGAAAATTAATTTTAAAAAATATAGAGGAGGGATGGGGATTGGGAAAATATATTTAATATAGGCAAGGGTTGGACGTTAGTATAGGCTAACAAGGAAACTTGTGTAAGGCAGGATCGGGCGTCGGTCCAAAAACTGATCCCCATAAGAATAACATGGGAAAAAAGCGCCGATTACGGCCCCTCTTTCCTGTTTACCCACTACTCTATTTCTCTCTTATTTACTGATAAATTTCATTCAAACTTGATATAATTGTCAATTTAGCATTGACCAACAGAGGAAATTCGAAATATGTTGCCCCTTAATAACCCCCGAGGGGGGGAATAGGGGGCATTTCCCCTCTTAAAACCATGAGTGTAGCAATGGATTCTGTAGTGCCTCAAAAGCAGGGATTTAGGTGGATGTTTTTAAAAAAAACTTGTTTACAAGATTTTCTGTACATTCGACAATGCTTTGTATTCTATATTTAGTAAATAAAAAGTAATTTATTCGTTAAAGTTGGGCTAAAAGGGAGAAAGTATGTGTCAGTTTCCTGATACCGTTTATTTTAAGTATATATTTTGTACAATATTTTTCTCTTAACAATTATTTACCGAAGGTATAAATAAAAACTTTTTATATTGTGTTTTTAAACGTTACAATAAGCTAAATATTCGGACCTATTTATCGTACTGCCTTTTTACAAAACGACATTATTTATGTGTCTGATTTGCTCAAATTGGTTAAACAATCGCAAGTTAAACGAGTTAAATGAGTTTAAGGGGAAGTGCACAGAAGGTTTTTTTATATACCACTTAGGTTAGTAAATTTTTAAAATTTAATTGGATGCTGCTTTGAGGTAGTTTGTGAGTCACAGGAAAAATCAGTTTCCACTTGATGTGGGGTAAGGGAGAGTGAATATTTGACATTTAATTAGCGAACGGACTGGGGAACCTTTGCAATTAAAAAATATTGCCTCGTCACGTTTTGTACCGGAACACATATAGCAAGTCCTACATAAAGTGATTGCGACCAAAGCGCCATCACGAGCTTAAAATGGTAAACTGGTTTGGAGGTCATAAAAACTACATACAAGTAAGATAGGTGCTGCCTGTGGAAATATTTTTTCCATTAATGGCTTCCTACCTCCTCATGTCAATATATTTCCATGGAGGATCGATTCTTATATGAACGTGGTTTATGGATGAACAAATATTATTCTAGTTTGGAGACATCGCAATAGACGCTTTAACAAGCCAATACCTTGTAATCTTATAGATATTTCCAGGATCACTGGAAAAAGAGAGGGAAGACCAACCATAATTGTTTAAGTGAAAGTTATGGTAGAAAGTAACATCAAAAAAGTATTTGGTAACGTTTATTGAAATACTACAAACACTGAAAAAACATATCTTGTTAAAATAATCAACTAGATTGCAGGAATATAGATACTAATAGTAAATATGATATTTATTCTGAAAAATAAGGTGACTTAGGGCAAGCAGCTAATAATTTCATAGAGCCGATAACTACTGGAACTGCATGCCAGTTGCGGTGGTATTTTAATGTGTTTCATCTGTTTTTAAACATTATCCTTTCTTCTTCTCCAGATAATGAAGATATTACTAAAAGGGAGACACACAATAGAAGATGACACTAGGAATATTTAACAATAAGAGACACATACTTAATAATACATTAATATGTTACCTATAGAAAACAAAAACTAAAAACAAAAAACTTTACTTTTTATGAACATATTAACTTTCAAGAAAAAAGCAATAAATAAATTTAATTCTTACTCTTGAAATAGTTACTTTCGAAGCAAGATTTTGATATATTTTACCACTGTTAACTATTTTAACCTTAAGAATTTAAGAAAGGGATAATGCATTAAACCTGCTTACAGCACACTGCTTCTAGTTTCTTTTACTTTATAACTTATGAGACTTAAGAAATATAACTATTTGTTGGCAACTTTGAATACCAACGCCAGGTGCAACCACTTCTAACTTTACTCCTCCCAATACACTTCCTTCAACAATACGCTCACAGCTGAAGTCAAAGTTTACCGTCTGGGACTTGACTCATATTTCTCATCTTTTATCTAAATAAAACAAAATAGAAGTACTCCTGATTTTTCACTATAATATTCACTATAATATACTCAGGCTGAAAACCATTATGTGTCATTATTATTTTAATCAGCAGAACTAAAGTATTGGAAGACAAAGGAATGTAATATCTGTCTGCCATAGTTAAAGTTTTAATGCAAGAACTCCTAAGCCGAATGAGTTTAATTTTTGAGTGAAGGTAGCTAAAACATAGATCTTCGAATAAACCTTCCGTTTCAAAATTATCTTAGGGCTTCTCAAATGTACAGGTTACACGCAGAGTTTCAATAGTTTAATCACAAATAAACATCTCATCAGCTACAAAACACCGCACATTTGTAAAAGTAATAATAGCTTTGGTGTTCTTAAAAATGTATCACAAATTATTTTAATTTATGCTTGAATTTACTAACCTAAATGTGAATAATTAAATTTGTATTAAAAATCAAAGAGTTTTTATCATATAATTACAATTGTTGCTATACAATTATGATTTAATTTCCAATTTTTATGATTCAGAGTGTTAAGAAGTATTAAAAAAATGTAAATACCTGATACATTTGTCAGAAATAACGAAATACAAATACTCTATAAAAACACTAAACACTGAATTAATTTATTATATTTCGAGTTAATAATACATTAAATAAAATACAACTAAAACAATTTCCATATATTATATTTAAACATCGTAGTATTTTTTTATATTAGTAAAATTATAGTTATGTCTGTACATCGCTTACAATATTGACACTTTAAGTTATTTAAGTTAGATGCATCAGACAAGTCCAAATCTATGTTTAACATATCTGTCTTTCCGACTGCTACGCACATAGACCGTTTCAGTGGGAATCAGCATTTTAATTAGTGAATTTCCTATGGAAAGTGAACTAGCCCGGGACCACCACACAAGTTCCTAACGTGACCCCCTTAAACACGTTTTAGGGGGTTGTTCAAAATTATATATAGATTTATATATATATGTGTGTGTGTGTGTGTGTGTGTGTGTGTGTGTGTGTGTGTGTGTGTGTGTGTGTGTGTGTGTGTGTGTGTGTTGTGTGCACTCTAGGAGTCGCATTTTTTGTCCGGTTTATTTTTTTGGTAGGGACGTTCCTTTCTATAATCAGTTGGGCAAGTTCGTTGGGCAAAAATATCGGAAAACTTTAAACCCCTTTTATGGGGATTAATCTTTCAAATTTCGAGATTTGGGCCCTAAAAGGGTCAGAAAAGCCCCGGATGTAAAATTAAAGCATGTAAGGAATGGGACTTAGTGAGGCGAAAGTTTTAAGCCATCTCTCGTCATTCTAGCATAAACATTTACTGATTTATTGAAGAAAATGTGTACTGACTAAACACAGTACGTTGTCTTATGGGGGTTTTACATTAGAAAAGCCTGTTATTCAATTTGTTGTGTTCTTTTATCATTCCCAACAACCTCAAGCCTACTTTCAAGTCTGACTGGACCTTCTCCTAACCTTATAATGCGAAAAATTATATTCCCAGCATTGCAGGTAAATAAAACAAGCAGCATCAGAACAGCCAAAAAATCAATGTTTTCAGATTTCTATAAAATTGGAATAAATATATCTTTTTACACAAGTTTTGAGTTTTAAAAGTTTTGTATGTGGAAATTCACTTCCTTACGTCAGCGTGCTGCGTTCGAACTCGTTTTATATTGCACTGAAACTCCAAGGAATTGCGTTATATTTTAGGGCTCTGCCCTATAGTCTATAAAATTTCCGATCTTATCGGAATATTTTACTCTACATTTTGCCATACAATTCACCTATGACTTCATCTCCTATTAATTATTCAGATTTATAATCGGTTTTAACAAAATAACTCCCCTTTCAAAAATGATCAAATTAATCAAAGGTAATTAATTTGAACTAGAAAATCTACCACAATAGATTTTTCTAAAGATGTATTAATGTATTAATGTATTAATGTATTAATGTATCAATCAAACACAACTTATTAAAGATGAAGATCATTCGTAGTTTAAAAATACCTATTCATAAGTTTCTATTGCCAGCAAGGCAATCAAATCAATTCTATCGCTATCACTCTCTGATGCGGTAAATTGCAGCGTAAATATTTCATTTTCAATTAGCTAATGGAAACGCTAATTTATTTTCACGATAGGGAACCTTGGTGGGTCACCTAACCCTTTTTACAGCACAAATGTATACAGAAATGTTGTTTCTCATTTACATCATACATTTATTTATACCCTAGACGGAAAACATACTTTATTTTATTGTTAAAGATTCAAATAAATTAACAATCAACTTTAAAAAATTCTACGTTGACGTTTAAAAACAGAAATAATGAGATAATAATCACGTTATAATTAGTGTAACAATTATTTTCAGAGTTTCGTAAAGTTAATAAAACAATGATTAAACATTTAGTGAGAAAACATATGTAATACTACGTACAAAAGGTATTTTACACGTATAAAACGCATCACAATATTACAGTACTTGTTAACGTATTACGAAAAATTATTATTAAGTTGTTATTTTTTGTCCATTTTAATGCCAGATAGGTCAGGTTTTGATAGGGTTTTCCACAGGTTTGACCTGACCTAAACGCCACAGCGTAATGCAGACGTTTAACGACCAAAACAGTTGTTTTTAGAATGTCATGAGTTAGTAAAACCTAATAAAAGCAAAATAATTTAACTGTGGTTATTGGTTCAATTAAAAACGAGTTCGAACTCAGCGAGGGAAGCGAATTTTAGCAACATTTTAACAACTTTTAACAAATAATATCCGGTATTTAAACATAGACTTATCCCTATTTTTACGGAAATTGAAAAACATGTTTGTTGACTGTTCATATACTCCTGGTTGTATTTATCTAATGTTTAACCAACAACGCCAACATATGAAAATCAAACTTTGTCTAATGTAAAATCCTAATAAAACAAATGTATTTAGTCAATTTACATTTTCGTTGATAACTCGGTAAATAGGTGTGCTATAATTTGTCCAGGGCTATTTATCACCAATTTCTTTTCCGAAACACAAAATTTTAATTCTCAAACCCCCAAAAAGAGGGAGTTTAACTTTATTTATTTATCCCTTAACAAACTTGACCAAATGGTTGTAGAAAGTTTTTGGTCTCTACCAAATTCAAAGAAAATCGGACAAAAATGCGACCACTACTAGTACTAGGAGAGAGCAAGCCCACACACACATTTGTACATATAAAATATCCGGGGGTAAAGTTAAGAACTACTGTGCTGGTCCGGACTTCAGTCTTACCATACGGGTCATGCTAGAAAATTCGCTTAAAACAACCACAAAAACGGCGGGTCCCTAAACTGCCTCTTTAAATAATGGGTAGTTGATACAAATTTTGATAAACTAAAAATTAGGCACTGTTGGATTTCTTCAAAATAGGGGAATTTGACTGAAATTAAGGCAGCACAGGGACAAGCCCTGATCTTATACATATTTTCGTATCATAATATAAAATAATAACCCCGTAGCAGCAAACCTGCGTACTCAGCGAATTTACAATGCATATATATGGGTATCACTACGATCTAGAACCACTTACCAATTTTCACAAAAATACGTGATATTATAAATATTATATCATAAATTAATAAGTGATATATATCATTTTATTTATTCTCTATAAGAATAACATTATAATTGAGTACGCAGGTTTGCTGTAACAAGGAAGATAAGAAATGTGTTTTTTTCAATTATCAATATAACTCAACCAGGTGAAGCTACATACTAAGTTTTATTAATTTAGGTTCATAACTAAGGGAGATATAAAACTTTACTTATTCTCCATATGAATAACATGGGGGCCGAGTATGCAGGTTTGCTGCTACCGGGAAAAATCAACAAAAACCATTTTTGTTGTGCTAATATCAGTATACCACAACTATATGGAGCCACATACCAAGTTTCAACAATATATATACATAAATAATCGAAATATATCATTTTATTTATTCTCCATAAGGATAACATTGGACAACGTACTGTGTTTAGCACTTTGAATATCACTGCAACGGTTGGACGTAAAACAAAAATTAAAATGCCAAAATGATTGTTTTGTAGAGCTAAACTGATTGGTAGAAAGAAATGTGGAGGTTTTAGTGAAATTACTTGAGGAAAATCTAAAAACCGTATTCCCATAAGATTAACATGGGAAATTTTATGGAAACATTTTTTTACTTTTCTCCACAACCACTAAACCTAGCTTAATGATTCAAAATACGAAATTGTTTGTTTTTTAAGCTCTATAAAACGGCTGTAACCAAAATTAAGAGTTTTTAAAATTTTAGGGTAAAAAGTAAAAAAATTTGGAATATTTTAAACCCCCATAAAACCCCCTTCCCATTGACCGATCGATCTGGTTTTCATACTTAAAAGTCATAAATTTTACTCATTACATTTATGCCAAATTTCATAAAAATCGGGCGCTTCTTTCAAAGGTTATCGCGGTAACGGACACATATATAATTTATATATATATATTATTTTATATATGTATATATATAAATTTGAACGAATAGTGTTTTTGGCATATGGGGACTTCAAAACAAAAAGTTATCATAGTCTCGGTCTTACCATGCCACCGACGGTAATAGCTTCTTCCCTATAGGGGAAATTCGCTAACACGAGTACCATTTTAGTGAATTCCCAAAAATGTCATTGCTTAATTTATTTAGTAGAAGTGCACAATTTCCACTCTAAGAATATCACAAATTTATGTACTAAACATTTTGATGAATTTTCATGAACACTGAATTGCATGTATCCATCACATCGTAAATTCATACCTCTGGACGATGAAAGCTTTGATGTTTATTCTATTGTGGAATTGAACTTCCAAGAAACAGATTAAAATGTTGAAAATATTGAAAATATTAACTTTTAACTTTTTACACTAAAAGGTTATGCTGTTTACACTAAAATTAGCTATGAGATACTTTGAAATATAACTCTCTTATAAAGACACGTAGTTAGTGGAAGAATGATCTAAATGTCTGCGGTTTATATCTTTAAATGGTTTCGTATTGGAACAGCCAATGACCAGAAATAGACATAGTCATTTGGAGGCAAACGGAAATGGTCATCCGAGCGAGGCCACAGAGTTAGACCACAGTATCCTATCGCGATAGATATAGAACATGCATTAGTATCTTCTTCGGAGTTACACTATAATTAATGTTTGGTGTGTAATGTGTGTGCAATGTTATCTGTTATACATGTTATACCTTTTACTGATATAAAAAATGTAGAAAACACGATTATTTTTAAAATTATATTTGGGTAGTTATGTTTTGTATAGTCATCTTTCAAATAATGCTTTACATAAAATGATATTGTATTAATAAGTAATGTTGTAGAACACTTGATGAACTGCATTAATCTTAGCTACAGCATGTTTCGAAAACACGTTTGGTAATCTCAAAAATTAATCCTTTAATATCCATTCAAGAATGTACAAGAGTTAATCAAACATTCGCACATTACCTATGACATAATTTCATCGTCCTAATTAAACAATCGGCCCTTTACATTTGTATTTTACATTTATTTTCACAGTTTTCTAGTTGATGTACCCGTTGTTCGCATGGGATAGAAAAACTGAGATCTTGAAACAGCTGTTCTTGCTTATGCTATTTATAAGCTGTCAAATGAAAGTATCCACAGCTGTTCGCATTACAGTTTCTGAATGTTTACTTTCTTCTGAAATTTAAACATAGAAACTTAGGACGTTCACGGGACATGGCCCGAGGGGATTTCAAGGAAGTGAATAGGCCTGTGTTGCATGGGTTCAATAACTACCTTGTGTAAAGTTTCAGCCCAGTTAGACAGGCAGACAGAAACCACCTCTTCTTTATAATATTATAGACTAGCTGACGTACCCGTTCTTCGCACAGGGGGTTTCTCTACCCGTTCTTTAGTCAATGCAATTTCAATTTTAGTTAGCTTTAAACAGCTGTTCTTGCTTCTGCTCTTTAAGCTGTCAAATGGAAGTATCCACAGCTGTTCGCATTACAGTTTCTGAATGTTTACTTTATTCTGAAATGTAAACACTGAAACTTAGGACGTTCACGGGGCGTAGACCGAGGGGATTTTAAGGAAGTGAATATGTTGCATGGGTTCAAGATCTACCTATGTGTAAAGTTTCAGCCCAGTTGGTTCAGTAGTTTTTGCGTTCACCCGGAACATCAGACAGACAGACCTCTTCTTTATAATATTATAGATTAAATATCGAATATGTTACTCTGTATTACATTATATTTATTAAAAAAATTAAACTAATCACTTTTTGAAATAAATAAATTTACTTCATTAGAAAATATAATTGGTTTTAATACCAAATGTTATGTCTCGTAACCGATCATCAAATTAATGAATTGATTTATTTATTTAGTGGGTATACATATCGTGTATATTGTTTATACAAACCCGAAATTAAAATTGGACAACAGTATAAATTTGATACATTGGGTGGACCTCCTAATTCAGGCTAATTAAGTTGCACTGGCGAATTTCGATTAAAAGTATACCTAAACACACATTATTTATAGTTATTTCTTCTAAAAAAATTCACTAGTGAGAAAATTGATGTAAGTATATCAGTGAACAAGCAAAGTTTCTTTCAGTAATTATTTTGAGTATAAATCCTAGTTTACGTGTTTACAATTTAAAACTTATTTTCAAAGAAGGAATTATCTGCTTACAATCATGTAAAGTCATTGGTATAAAAGAAATATTTCTGATAAACGTTAACTAACAATTATACAGTTTTAATTTTGGTTAAGTGTATTAGTAGATCTTAAATTTGTTAACTTCTGTAACTTCCTCATTGTATGGATTTAATACTCGGAGGTTTTTAAAGTTTACCCAAATCCTGTAATAATATGAAGATGAAGGTGATATGGAGGTAAACTATTCTCTGACACTTATATCACAACAAATTCAATAGAAAAGTTTCCGATGTATTCTATGAATACCACAATACAACAAGGATTCGGGAATCAAACTCGTCCTTTGTCGAAGATTACATTATGCAAATATATTCTCGGCCTCATGCCCGACATGGTTCGCAGCCCTCACACAAGTAAAAGACTTTGTACGAGCTCTCTTTCAAGCCAAGAAAACGTTTTATATACCCACCACCTAGGAATATTTGTATCGTCATTCTTATGTTTACTCATTCCACCCTCATCGTCACTTGTAAGTTATAAGGGAAAATTAATTATTTTATTTTACCTTAGGGAAAATACTTAAACCTATTTTCATCATCATAATCTCCTGAAATGAAATTAATTAAAAATTGTGTCTACATTTACATCCCACTTCGATTTATTCCACAATTTTGTAGCACTTTTAAGTTTTACTGTAAGACTTCATAATTAGTCACCAAAAACAGTTGTTTTTTATTTCTAGATTAAACTCAACTTTTCAATAATACAGAAATGGCTATTTAAAGTAATAAATACAAACCACAATTCATACACTTACTATCACTGATGGTCTTGCAACAACCAACACGGTGCGACAGATGGGAACATAAACATTAACAATCCTGGCCCCGTAATAAATCCTGAAGGACCTCCAGCAATCTCCGTTACATCCGTTAACTGCAGCAGACATCGTGTGTCGGACACTTGTGCATTTACTGCTTGCACTAAATGTCGGCAGTGGGGAAACCCTAAAGTTTTGAGAAAACTATTACTATACTCACACAATTATTGTACAAGTACCAAGTGAAACGTACTTTTTTACCTTATTTGTTCATGACTAAAGTATTATTATATTAATATTCAAGCACAATCTTTTTAATTATTCAACGAATATTAAATGATAATATTTTTAAATTAATTTAGAATGCTTAGTAAGAACTATCATCCTAGGTATTTTAGGGTCATATGATCTAAATAGCTAATAGTTACTTTCCAAAACAACGTACATTGAAACATACCTTTCTTAATATTGGGATATTTATGCTTGGCGTTTTCATGATTGCCTTGGATTGAATTTACTCTGATTTTCACAGCCAAGTCCACAGTAAATAAATACTAAAAGAAAACAAAAGGTTTAACAGGTTTTTCTATGACAAGCAACTAGGTAGTTGCTGAGGTGCATAATTCAACTTTGGTTCAAATCTCTTAACGTTTAAGATAGGGTATCGTATAGCTTTAGAAGCAAATTAATGTAGCTGCTTCCTCAATGTCCTTCTAATTGAATATTTTATTCCTTAATAAATTAAAGTAATACATCTTTAGAAAGTCGTTGCAGTGTTGACTGTGACCTAGGAAATTGTTTTTATTCAGGCATTTGTATTTAACTCAATATTTGGAGAAATAATATATTTCGAGGTCTACATTTTACCATAGATTAAGCATACATAGTTTTACTTTTTAATTAAACTCACTTCAGGAGACATCGCAGTCAATGATCCACTACGTTTTGACTCTGTGTGAGTTATTGATGCTTTAGTCAATTATAACTAATCTTTTATCTTATTTAACATAGCTGTACAGTATTCTTGTATTTATCAAAATTGTTTTTACTTTAAAACATAAATGTAATAGTATCATTATTGTATTATGAAATATATTTGGATAAAAGGTTTTATGTTTGATTTAAGGTGTTTTACATTTATTTTAAACAAAAATAAACGTCATATAACTTTAGTTGGACCATTTGTAGTATTTTAGCGAATTTCCCCTGTAGGGAAGAAGCTATTACCGTAGGTCTCATGGTAAGACTTAAACCCGAGACCATGATAACGTTTCATTTTGAGGTCCCCAGATGCCAAAAACACCATTCGTTCAAATTTTTATATATGTAAATATATATATATATATTTGTCCGTAAGCACGATAACTCTCGTAAAAAAGGTTCGATCTTAATGAAATTTGGTACAAACGTGTACAGTCTCATTTATTTGAACGAGTTCGAAAACCAGATGAATCACACCATCCAAAGGGGGGTTTTGGGGGGATTTTGTACCCCAAAAATGTGTTTTTTGGGGTTTTTACATGTAATTTTTATTTAAATTACATTTTTATTTATACCATTGAGTTTAGCTTAAAAAAACAAACGATTTGGTATTTTGGTCGTTGCTCTACGTCAATTGGTTACCGAGATATTGAAAGTGCTAAACACAGTACGTCGTCTAATGTTATTCTTATGGAGAAAAAGAAAAATTGTATATCTCGCATATTTATAAACATAAACTGACTAAATTTGGTAAATGGCTTTATCTGGTTGTGATTTATTGTTGTTTTCACAGCAACAACAATTTTCGCCAATGGTTCCTGTAGCAGCAAACCTAGGTACTTGGTCCCCATGTCATTCTTAAGGAAAATAATTAAAATGTTATGTATCGCTTATTTATGAATGTATATGGATGAAACTTGGTATGTGACTTCACTAAGATGAGTTCTATTGATATTTCCATGAAAATCCATAATTTTGTGTGCCTTGTTGCAGCAAACCTGTGTACTCATCCCCAGTGTAATTCTTATGGAGAATAATTATTCTTATGGAGAATAATTAATATTTTAAATATCGTTTGTTTGTGAATATATTTATTATGAATCCTGTTAAGTGTTTTAATGTGTTATGTTTTATATCCATTGGAAATTTGCTGAGTATGCAGGTTTGCTGCGACGGGGGTATTTTAAATATTATCTCGGTAAAATAAAGAAACGCACACATTTGTACATTTTACATTGGTTTAGAAATGTATAACACCGGAAAGTAGGATGTTTGTAAGCCCCGTACAACTCTTGAATCACAAAACAGCCTTCTTAATCCTTCTTGGATCCTTTAAAATGATAATGTTGAAAATATTCAGCTATCATACAACTTTAATAACACTTAAAAGGACCTAAAGTTTCGGTGACAAGGGGAGACTGTTTATTTTAAAATTTATATTTAAGATTGCAATCATAAATGTAACTTGTAATCGTACACATTTTTTAACTAAGTCTCAGGACAAATTATTATATTTCTACTTACATACTATTTAGGCTGATCTTTACCAGATGTTATCATTGATTCTGCTACAAGGATAAAAAACTTTACAAAAAATACTGAGGCAATTCTTGTTAAAGGTTTCTTAAGCGTCTCGTTCTTTTCATAACCTTGTAAAGTTTATTGACTGGTAATGTACAACAAAGTAGTGGATTGAATTTTATAATACTTTTTAGATTTAGAACATGTGAAGTAATCTTAATCGTAGTAAGCACCATTTTAGACCATACATTTTTGCTAAATTAATAATTTAGTTACATATTCAAGATAATTTTATTATTACAAGTGTAAACACAATACAAGAGTGTGAGGTACACTTACCAAGACTTTCATCTGAAAACCTGTTTGCTTACTGAAATATCGCATACACCAATAGAGGCATTTTTCTTTCTTTCTTTTCTTTCCATAGTTTTTTAATCAAACCAATTCAATATTTGTTGTCTAAATTCCAGAGTATGAAAAATCAAATGTCTATAAGCTTAAAATATAATAAAGGACAAATTAGTTACATTTATGCAGCTACGCATAACCATTGAACACAGATGAATTCTGCTTATGAAGAACGAATGAGCGCAAATATGCAGAATACAAATATGTCATCGTTTTTTTACAGCTTAGTCTAACATAAAGCATTTATGACCATGGAAACGTACTTAAAGTACATTCAGTACGTACATTCGATAGCAGAATTAGTATCTGAAAAGTAATGATGTATTATAATGTTTTGCAAATAAAACACTCCAATAACCTGTTAAAAGATCCATAGTATTGTTAAAATAATATACAGTGTACGAAAAGTATATAGGTATATGATATATCAAAATTAAATGATTTTATATAAAATAACAAAGTTAGGAATATTTTACTTGTTTCAAACCACGTTTATAAAGTTTGTCTAATGTTTGTTTAAAAAAATTAAAAAATAAAATTTAATCAACCTAGCTTCCTGAAACTTACTCTTTCCTTTTAAATCCCCTGCTGCCAGATTCGCAGTAGGCTATATTGTTTGCAATTTCAAAAATTTCAAAAAATCAGTCAAACACATTATGTAAAGAGATTGCGAGCTAAACTAAGCCAGTCCATTTATAATCAGATTAATCAGTCATTTGTCAAGCGAACAATTGAAACTAAACTGATCATCTGCCAAGTATACCGATCGTTTTTGCTAGAATACTTTAGCAGATACGTGTATTTTCACCGTGGCTAGGGAAACATTGGAAACAGGTAACAAGCTGAGTTCTATTTTCACAAACTATTATTTGGACCACTGTTAGTTGTTGTGAACTCCAACACAAATAATGGCTTGGTAAATAATTTGTTAAACCTTTATTAACAATCAAACGCTTAAAAAATAAAAATGATTAGGTTGATTAGAGCTATGTAATAAGATTGGTATTGTAAGTGATTTCTAACTCTATTTTTTTTAGGTCTATTGATAGTTTATACTTTTTTAAAACCTCATGTTTTTATCCTCTATAACTTGTTTCTGATACAAGTCTATTTTAGACGTTCAGTTATCAACGTTGGATTTCAATATAATAGTACAAAGCAAACAAGTAAAAATGGTAAAGTTAAAAACCAAATGTCAACTCATTCAAAATGTGGTTGTGGCAATTAGTTGGGACGTGTTTACTCTTTCTATGTTAGTTCTATCTTTAGAGCAGAACTATTTGTATTTGCAAATGCAAACTGTAACTTCAACATTATTTATACGTTAGTTCAAATACGAACTTTATCCCGAAGTGCAGGTTTTTACTTTGGAATATTCTTAATTGTATTAGTGTAGAAACGAACAAATTATTCGTATTTTAGTTTAGAAGGAGTAAGAATATTTTTTTTAAATTAAAGGAACGTTGAAGATTAATATTTGAAAGATTAGAATTAAAAACATATTATTCACCTAGAACAAAATAAATAGATAGTTGCTGAAAATAGATTAACCTTTGAAACACTATTTGATATTTAAAATGGTCAGGTATGTCAAATAAATAGAAATAATCTTTTAAAACTTTATGCAACAAAATAATCCAACTTAAGTCAAAGATAAAACTTTGGGACGGAAGATTTGGGTATAATCCGAGCTATGTGGTTTTAAAACATCATTCTGCATCTATTTTTAAAGATTATTTATACCGGTATTTAAAATACGCGCACACAATTGTGGGACAGTTTTTAAAAACAAATTTAAAGATATATAGAGGTATTATCATGTCATTCATTACAACTCCAACTTAATACATTATTAATGTAAGTTTAAACAGATAAATACAAATGAAAAACTGCCTTATACTATATGCATAAATAACAAAAATTTAAAACTTCTACAAGTTGTTTAAACACGCGAAAAAATTTAATATTCAGATATTAAACGCGTTATTCTGATGTAGATTTTTTATAAATTACGGATGTTTTAAAAGCGTTTAAGCGTTGAAAGGTTTGCTTCACTTAAATTTTCACGTAAAGCTTTGCCAAAACATGCTGGGGGCAGGCGCTTTGTCTAATCTCAAAGAGTAATGCTGTACTTTTCTGTCGGGAGAGGGTCGGTCTAGAAGCGGGGTAAAGCGGATTGCCATCAGAGCAAACTTTATTGAAAAATACATAAATGGTCTTTGAAAAATACAAAGAACTTAATATTTACCACTGTACAAGCGAGATTTAGCGTTAAATACTGCAAAGAAATTTGGACTTCTTCTATCAATGAGAGTATTTATTGAAAATACATCTTTAAAAATAATACTATTTTGTTTAAAAATAAGTGTTGCTTTGTAAAACGATATATTACATCTCATTACTCTAGGTGCCCTATTCATGCTTATGATATATTTCATACATATTTTTTGAACATATTTTAAATATATATGTGTAGGTAATACAAATATATGTAGTCAAGAAACATACAGTTTATGTAACAAAAGCATGAACTCTAACAAAATTTAATAAAGGAAGTAGTATAGAAAGACAGTACGACTAATGAAGTCTTCATCAAAGAACGCTCTGATAGAAAGTGAATACTTGAAAGTCAAAAGGGAAAAGAAATAAGAAGTCAAGTATTATTACAATTAATATATTCCTTTAAGGATTGTTGTCTTTAGTAACGTTTAATGTGACAAAGCCGGATTGTAATAACGATTATTATAAATATTTAAACAATAAACCTGAAAGTTTATTATAAAAACATGTTGATGTTTTTATTACTGAAGTACACATTCACTATTTTTATTATTTTAACTATCAGAATAAAAGCAATATTAAAGAAAATTTTTTGCAAGTAAGAGATTTAATTTAAATAATTAATTATTAGTGGATATCCTATTGCTAGTTCAATGTTTATGTATTTTTCTATGTTCTATCTAGACACACTATTTACACGTTACAAAGCTACATAAACCTCTTACAGTTTAATTAAAGATTTTGGGATAAATAACCGTTTTTTATGTAAATCTAACGATGAACAAATCTTTTTTTCCTAGAATACTTGGTTATAAGCAATATAAGTGGTTTCTAACAGGACATAAAGTGTTTTTTTTTTCTCACGAAAGAGCTTTTATAACGGAAAACTAATATCGGATAACTAAACCCGATTTAAATGAATTGTGTAGACTTTCACTTCAAGATTATAACATATTTGGGAATATAATCAAATACTGTATTTACAAAAATAAATGTTAATTCAATCATTCATTATTTTTTGCTGATTTTATTAATTTTGACAATTGATCAACTTAAGGGAATACATCGGTTATTCATGACATTTCATTAGTTTTAATAATCTAAGTTAGAATTTTAATTATATTCTGCAAGCCTTGAATATGATTAGTATTTCTTAAAAAAAGTATTTACTACAGCTTCTTCAACAAACCTGGAGAAACCATAATCGATATTACTGACTAATATTATATTATGGAACTCGAATTCCACAAGTATCGTATGCAGAAGTGTTATGGCATTATACGGCTGGTACAATGCTAAAAGCCCTACAAGATTTATTAGGAGCTCAGATTCTTAATGTACTCGTGTTTATGTACTCGGATGTTTATGTACTCGGATGTCTATGTACTCGGATGTTTATGCTCTCGGATGTTTATGTACTCGGATGTCTATGTACTCGGATGTTTATGCACTCGGATGTTTATGTACTCGGATGTTTATGTATTTGGATGTCTATGTACTCGGATGTTTATGTACTCGGATGTTTATGTATTTGGATGTCTATGTACTCGGATGTTTATGTACTCGGATGTTTATGTATTTGGATGTCTATGTACTCGGATGTTTATGTACTCGGATGTTTATGTACTCGGATGTCTATGTACTCGGATGTTTATGCTCTCGGATGTTTATGTACTCGGATGTCTATGTACTCGGATGTTTATGCACTCGGATGTTTATGTACTCGGATGTTTATGTATTTGGATGTCTATGTACTCGGATGTTTATGTACTCGGATGTTTATGTACTCGGATGTTTATGTACTCGGATGTTTATGTACTCGGATGTTTATGTACTCGGATGTTTATGTACTCGGAAGTTGCACATTCATTAGTTAATCTCTCATTGACAACATCAAGAGTTCTAATCTTGTGTTATTGTGTCTGAATGTCTTATAGTTTAAATAATTATGTACCGTCAGTCAGCTCAAATTGGGGAAAATAATTAGTATCTACTGCCCAGGAGCTAAAACCATGGATGATTAAAATCATTTTTCAAAACTTGTAATAACGTTATGAGAACTTCAAACTAATGATAATTTGTTTGTTTATCATGAAAATGTAATTAATAAGGCTTACA
The DNA here is from genome assembly GCA_963675035.1 of Allygus modestus. Taxonomy (NCBI): domain Eukaryota; kingdom Metazoa; phylum Arthropoda; class Insecta; order Hemiptera; family Cicadellidae; genus Allygus; species Allygus modestus. The sequence goes on along the minus strand of OY776114.1, from coordinate 1,831,084 downwards.
AAATAATAAGTACATAAATTGAATTCATCTTGAGTTTTTAGGTACACAATCTACTGACTTCGAATAAAATATACTACTAGATGCAAAGAAGAAAATTTAAATTATTAGCAAGCACATTTACTATACTAAACTGAGCTTCTTAGCAACATTTTCGTACATTGCTTGGACATAAAATTTTACGAAGTGGCTCCCAAGAAATCTGTTTTCAGGTATAAAAAGACTAGTACACTTACAATTATGAAGTAAATTTCAATACAACGTAATACTAAAGATATGAGCTCTTTTGCATAATCCCGGAATTAAATGGTTCTTTAGACGTGATATTTACTGTATAAGTTACTTTATTTCACATCCACTTTTAATCCAGCCAAAATCGCATTTACTCGTACATCGATCCCAATGTTATAATATCTTACCTCACGATCAGTACACTTTTATTTTTAACATAATTCTTCTACCGTAGGCCATGTAGATAGTAATTTAAATGTCAATGATACTACATTTTTAAAACTTGACGATATGGTATATCAAAATATTATTGATTGTTTATCCCTTTAACCGTATACATCTCTTTAATTGTATATGTCCGTGCACTGTGTGGCGTACGAACAATATTCTGTTTCCATTAGTGGTTCCTAAGTATTATTGAAAACTCTTTCCAACCTTTAAGAGGCGTGGGACCATCCAGCTGTATTGATCGATATTGTGTTGATGGCAGCAATTGTAAAATGTTGATGCCAATCAAACTGTCTTTTAATTATTTGTATTTTTTCGATAATAGTGCATAACACGCTGACACTACCATGCACATTTTTATATAAGTCGGATAAGGGTAATGTAAAATTGTAAAGGGAATGGCAACAGGTAGGCAAGCCATGACTTACCGCTTGACGTAAAGAAACCCCGATTCTAATTTCGTTCTTACTATGTAGCCATTTTTTTATATATTACAGACTTTTGGTATTTGAACCTCAATTTTGAAATATTGCCTCACGGTCAGCTTACTTAGTGTTCAATTGCCTTCCAATATTTAGTTGAGACACGATGCAATGTTATATGAACGGGATGTAAATAAACACGTTTTACAACTCTCTAACATATATTTACTCTTACACAAAACGAGGTATACAATCTGGCAAACTTATATACAAGTTAGCAAAAATATATAAGATATTGTAAAAGGCAATCGATTTAGACCAATCACATCGGTCATCATCGGGACCAATGAGAACGCGTATTATAACAATATGCGCATTTTTACAACACGACCCATGCTGATAACAAAATTGTTATATTAAATAATAATTTAATGAATGCTCCACAAGACAATGCCTCACACTTACACTTATGAGAAATTTGCAAATCAAGTAATTAATACCTTACGGTGTGGTTAGAAAATATTGATTAGTTCAAAAATAAATGCTGATTAAGACATTTTATTGTTATTCATTTTTTTTAATTGCAAGATAATCCATTTGAGGTATGACAGCTAGGGATTATTTCACATAGTACTGTAAACCGACATTGTCTGACTCATTCCATTTTAAAGTGATTTTTCATAAAAGCCTCTTCTAACCATTTCAAAAAGTGAACAAAAGATAATCTCTAATGAAAAAGCAGGATTCATCTACTTTTGTGCACCAACAGCATGAGAACACAACTTTTTGGTTAGGAAGGATGTAAGGGACTTTTAAAACTAAAAAATATATATATTGAAGAACACAGTTTGAGAAATATAACTCTTCTAATAATGCCTTCCTCCTAAGTGGTATTTCACAGATTAAATTTCAACTTTGTTAAATCCACGAAATCAACGTGTTTTCGACTTTCTGCCTATATATTAGTAGATCAATAACGTGGGGAAAAATAGTGCCCAGAACCGTTACCCATAAATTACCTGAAATTCCTTGAATGCACAAGAAAATTCATTTTAAAAACTACTACAAAATCGTTAACTACTACGAAATCACTGAATCTCATCCCACAGTTTGCTTTAAAGACAGCATTTAATGGGTTTGATTATTCACTGGATATAATGATGTCACTCTGCAGTTTAATGCCCACTGTTTCATCTCTCAGGCCACTTCAGTCCTAGAATACTTTTATTTGACTATAAAATGGACAACGGAATTTCATCAATCCATCTCTAAGAATCCTTTTGCAATCGAAAGTAATATTTAAATCTAATTTATTAGATTACTATTTATTATTACTTTAAAAACGGCCAACTAAAATGCACGTTATTAATAAATTTGTGTTATTGAAGTTTTAAACAACAGTAATTTTCCAACATAAATATACTATGCTTGTGTTTAAGAAGGTGATGGTATATTCTTACGAAAATTAGATGTTAAGGGTATTTAAAATATAAACGAAATACAGAAAATACAGTTTAATTGAAATCATAATGTGATCATTTGTGCCATCAATATCAATCAATACAACAGTTAAAAATACAAGTAAAGAAAAATTAAATCCCTGATAAAATGGATAATGTTATTTTTAGAGATTGAAAAGTGATATGGTCAACATTGTGAGCGTAGGGTGGGATCATAAAACGAACTATAACGTTTATACGAATATTATAAACAGGTTTATTGACAAATGTAAGTACGAAATGTAAGTTATTGACAATTGAATTGGCAATATTGAATTTCAATAGAAACTTTTTTTAACACGTTTATATTTGTTTTTAACCAGTTTTTTTCATGGCAATGGCGTTTTTGAAGGTACTGTATTACATATTTTGTTTACACACATATTATACATATGTTTTATTTTGTCAAAAAACCACTAACTGAGGAGTAACTGTCTTTGTTGATTAATTGCACGCTTTCCGATGGAAAAAAACATTCCTAAAACCAAATCCCTCCATTCCGTTATAAGGATTTATTGGATAAAAGTAACCTTTTATCAAATACAAGACATCATCCCCAAACTTACTATCGTAAGACAAGTTATAGTTGGCTAACTATTACATCTTTATAAATGTAATTATTTATAATTCACAATTTTTGTAACGTTGAAATGATTGGTTATACTACATTAAAGCACTCCCCGAGGGTTAGGAGAGCAAGACCTTTACACATCGATGTGTTAGGTGTCAGGGATCGTGGCAAACAATAACCCCCACATTCACAATTTTTGTAACGTTGAAATGATTGGTTATACTACATTAAAGCACTCCCCGAGGTTTAGGAGAGCAAGACCTTTACACATCGATGTGTTAGGTGTCAGGGATCGTGGCAAACAATAACCCCCACATTCACAAGAAGATGAATATCGAGACAGATGAAGTACACTCACGCCACCACGGATATTGCTTTTGCACACGACCCTTCCTGTACCTCACTCTAAACAATTTCAACAGTTTTTATTTTGCACTCCATATAACATTTTAGAAAACAATATCAGACATGATTCTAATCAGTTAAAGTCGACAAGTTGTGTTAATTTTCCTGATACATTAATACCAGAAACCAATGTTTGATTAAGTAGAATATAGGAGAATATAATACATATTTATTTTCATAGACATTTTTTACAAATGCGTTACAGTCACTGTTCTAACCATTCTAAGTGATTCCATTTGTGTATTGACTGACTCCCTTTTTAGAAGTTTTCGCCCTCATTTAAATTAGCATAGCTGGTCATGGTCAACACTGCGAATAGATTTATGTTTTTAAAACAGTTTACAATGATCAATAATAGTAATCAAATATGCAAAAACACGCAGTTATTATCTAGTGTTGTGCAAATTTTAAAGTTATTTTTAAATTTATTATACTAAACAAAACTGATTATATTAAAAGTATACATATTTTCTATGTGAAATAAAGTCCTTAGGGAGATAGAAATCTAGGTCGTAAACAGCCAATAAATCTTGCTACGGCTCATTCAGAATCAATCTTGACCCAACCACAGGCCTTCTGGCTACCTCATTATTCTTTCTCTCTCTCACATACATCTCACTTTCCACATCCCAATCAGTCTTAAGATAATCACCCCACAACAAAACTGAGTTTCAAAAAAGTGAACAAAAGATAATCTCTAATGAAAAAGCAGGATTCATCTACTTTTGTGCACCAACAGCATGGAACAAAAATATTTGGTTAAGAAGGATGTAAGGGACTTTTAAAACTAAAATATATATATATATATATTCAAGATATAATTTGAGAAATATAACTCTTCTAATAATGCCTTCCTCCTAAGTGGTATTTCACATGTTAAATCTCAACTTTGTTAAATCCACGAAATCAACGTGTTTTCGACTTTCTGCCTATATAATAATCAATCAATAAATACCTCATTATTCTTTCTCTCTCTCACACACATCTCACTTTCCACATCCCAGTCAGTCTTAAGATAATCACCCTACAACAAAACTGAGTTTATCTCATATTGTACTATCCGATAGTGTAATATTTTAAACAATCATGAGAGGAGTACTTTAACTGGTATATTCTAACGTAGGTTTTGGTAAAATTGCTTGGCCCAATCAAGGTAGTTCCTTAGCTGTAGCGTTGTAACTTATAATTTACCAACATGAAATGACGTAGATAAATAATGTACAGAATAAGACATGAAAAATGTTTTTGTGTGATTATAAACACATAATTGCATTTTTCAGATATATGAGTTTAGAGGAACTACGCTCTTATTTCTAGACGGGAGCATTTAGTGATTCCCCTGTTTGTAGTAGTATTTTAAAGAATGTTTAAAAATGACGGTAGCAGTCACACATTTTACCTAACCATGGTGTTTCACGTAAGCGTAATGTGAGTAGTGGGGGATTGGGTGGGGGGAATGGTTGTGTTGGTGATTATCATGACTTTTCAAACATTATTACGTTAAGAACTCGTAAGTACTCCTAAGACCGTAAACACTACTTTGTAAGACAAAACGTTGACCTGGCGATTAGTAATGATTTGTTCACGTTTTATTTGTTGGTAAATTTCATTTCATGTTGGTAAATTATAAGTTACAACGCTAAAGGAACTACCTTGATTGCGCCAAGCAATTTTACCAAAACCTACGTTAGAATATATCAGTTAAAAGGTACTCCTCTCATGATTGTTTAAAATATTACACTATTGGATTGTACAATATGAGATAAACTCAGTTTTGTTGTAGGGTGATTATCTTAAGACTGACTGGGATGTGGAAAGTGAGATGTGTGTGAGAGAGAGAAAGAATAATGAGGTAGCCAGAAGGCCTGTGGTTGGGTCAAGATTGATTCTGAGTGAGCCGTAGCAAGATTTATTGGCTGTTTACGACCTAGATTTCTATCTCCCTAAGGACTTTATTTCACATAGAAAATATGTATACTTTTAATATAATCAGTTTTGTTTAGTATAATAAATTTAAAAATAACTTTAAAATTTGCACAAGACTAGATAATAACTGCGTGTTTTTGCATTTTTGATTACTATTATTGATCATTATATTATGACTGGATTGTTAAATTTCATTAATCGTGTTTATGTCGTTTTGGTTATCTACTCTAAACAAGATTGATTTATGTTACAATTTAACACGCTATTCAAGATACAACGTTGTGATCTGGTTAAAATGTAATTATGCGTAAGTATTAAACAAATATAAAGTTTTGTTTAACTCTGAACATATAGTTTCAGTTCCTGCATAAAAGGAAAAATATCCCCGTCGCAGCAAACCTGAGTACTCAGCGAATTTCCAATGCATATATATGGGTATCACGACTACCTAGAGCCACTTACCAAGTTTCACAAAAATACATTCATTAATAACTGATATATAGCATTTTATTTATTCTCTGTAAGAATAACATTATAATTGAGTACACAGGTTTGTTGCAACAAGGAAGATAAGAAATGTGTTTCTTTTTTGCAATTATCAATATAACTCAACCGGTGAAGCTACATACCAAGTTTTACGAATGTTATCGAGTTAACGGACATATATATATATATATATATATATATATATATATATATATATATATATATATATATATATATCAGCCCTAATCAATCAGAAATATTCAATATATATTTATATGAATTTGAACGAATAGTGTTTTTGGGATTTGGGGACCTCAAAACAAAAAATTATCATGGTCTCGGGTTTAAGTCTTCCCATGGCACCTACGGTAATAGCTTCTTCTCTATAGGGGAAATTCGCTAAATCTAATCTAACACAATTTTATCAGTAGATTATTATTGTAATTTAATTTTTAACACAAATTACAGCGGATACCGATTGAAGTTTTACTCTTCGTTCGCAAATTACGGGTACTCACAATATAAAACTTACAGTTTTTCCTGGGACTATATGGATTTTGATTAACACAATTGTTGTTATACATTAGGCATATTCAATGACAAAGGCTCATAATTTTCTAACACTTACTAAACTATATTTTTAATTATAAGTTATTATTTTATTCATTACATTCTTAACAGTTAGATTTGTCAAGTATACCTATACTATATTAACAAGCACAATATCATCTCCAACTTATAAAATATATATTACGAATGTTACAACAAGCACAGAATATTGTTGAGATAGCAAAGTACCAACCAATATCCCCAATATCCGCCAGAATATGAACATCGCTGAGGATAAGATTCACTCACGCTAGCCACAGACCGTCCCAACACACGGTCCTTCCTTTATGTTTGTTACAGTATTTCCATTAATACTAAACGTTATCCATTAATTAATGTAAAGCTCACGTTATTTATTTTGAATTAGGTTTTTTCAAAACAAGTTAAAGTACTTTGTTTAAAATTCACTGTCGGTGATGGTGAGTTTATATTATTTAATAAATGATTTCTGACATGAATGATTAGTAAAAACAAGTTTCACGACGTTTCAGGATCTTGTATCTGATCCCGTCTTCAGGTGATAAAAGTACCTAGAACATAACAAAATTACACAAAATATTAAAGTCTCGCTCCAGTAGTCGCGCCGAGCAGTCCTGTACCGCACCGTGTGTTCTTTTTGGTGCCTGGCTTTTGTGTTTGGTTTGATTTTACCATTTGTTTTATTTTTACTGCGTTTACAGTTCTCTGTTTTAGCTTTTTGTGTTTTTTACAGCCTTGAATAGATTGTGCCTTTAATATTTTGGGTAATTTTGTTATGTTCTAGATATTTTTCTCCCCTGAAGACGGGATCTGATTCCAGACCCCGAAACGTCGTGAAATTTGTTTACAATCAGTAACGGAAAATGTCCACAATCATATCTTAAATAATAAGTTAGAGTAGATTAAAGAGGATTTGAAAGAATCAACCAAACTAACCTTAAAAGTTAAAAAGACAAAGTAATTAAATATTACTAAATACTTGGGCTGATGTTACTACATGACTGATTCGTTAAACACCTACCTATAAACAGCTGTTAAATCCCTGTCAACGCTACTATGTTAACTGAAATCTCAAAAATGCGTTTGTAGAGTATTTTATCTGTAATTATTAAATAAAAAGTATATATTACCGAGATTTCTGGGTCCAGTAAACTCATTTTTTACGATTAAATCAATTGTTAAATTAATTTAACGCTGTCGTCTTGCTTGTGAGTAGTCTTTTGTGTTGTGAAACGTATTTATTGTATCTTTTTTATTATTATTTTATATTTGAATTTATGAAAATCCAAGTTCAAAAATTAGTTAACGTTTGTTATTTTCCTCGCAGCTGATTATTTGTTTTACCTTTTACGAATATTTACTCGAATTAATAAAACATTGTACTTAAAATATTAAAAAAATAGAAAATGTAATAAGATACTTCCCATACAAGTGTCATGTAGTTTTATCGTAGAGTATATAAGTTTTAAACATACTGCAATAAAACAAAACTGGTTGATATATGTTAGGGCACTTAATGTAAAATTATTTATCTTGAAATGAAAGCTTTGTTGCTTAAAACCAGTGACATCACCAAGCACTATTGAAGAACACTAAATAACCAAACAAGTATATTTGACAAATAAAAACGTCATTTTTATTCGATCACTTTATTATTCACTGAGTGATCAAACCAAATGGTGAGTACCAGATAAATCTGATCACCAACAAATTGGTTTTATAAATACATGAACTTTATAAAAGCGAAGCGGGGACATGAACGTGAGGGAGGTGGGGTATTACATCACAAGCATTAAGGCTTATTCGATTTGAATAAATATGGTCGTTATTTTTGACACGTAAGTATATTAATGTTGCTTTGGTGCACATATAAAGCTGGAGATTTTGTTATATATTTTGAACTTTTACATACAAAAATATATCTGATGAGTTATTACAATGTATGTGTTTGTAAATTTACACAGTTTTATATTTTTTTTTGTGGGTTGATTTTTAAAACTACCTTTCGAAGTTCATTTAATTAAAAGATTAAAAAGAAAGTGGTTTAGTATTTTTGAGTTTTGTAGAGGTGTTATGTTCTGCACCGAGGCTAAATATCAAGGGCTGTGCTGGCTTTGTAAATATTATACTAAACAAAAACGTATACTGATTTGTTTAAACGTTCCTACAATATATCAATAAAAATACCACAAATAATACTTGTTTTAAAAGTATGTGTTTTTCAACTAAACAGCTTTAGTTTTCCATTAATTTGTTTATGCTATTTTAACCCCCTCTGCTTTAAAAAAATAAACGAAAATTTGTTTACAAATATATTTAAATATTATTTGTGCGTCTAAAGGCACTTGAACATTACATTGTTTCAACCAATCGCTGTAGCTTTTTTACCACATATTCACACAAAATGCAAAGTAAGTCAGGAGACCCGTCTAGCATGAATAACGACAGAACAGTTTGGTATCAATAATCAGACAAAATTTATCCCAACTAAAAACACATATGGGCGTATATTAAAATATTTTTATCAAAATAAATATTTATTCACAAAATAAATTTAAGTTCACAGGTTCGATCCTGTAAATTGTCTAATGTCTAGTAATTAATTGTCATAGAGCCAATAGCATTGATTTTAAAGATATTGATGCTGTAAATTAATTAAGATTACACATTCCTTTAACATAATGGATTTTTATGGTTATATAACTATGTTGAAAGAATGTTTCTGATGGATTTTTGTTAATCAGCAACTTGTAAAGGTATATATTTGTTGTTTACAGTTGTCAGTGTTTCTAAACACATGATTCTTGAGTGTGGTAGAATTGGGCGAAAGTAGATAACAATAGTGCTTATATTCAGAACGCAGCCAACTACATCACTGCCTGGTTAGGTGAGCAGTATTACATTTACGAGTTTTGCTAGTGTATTACAGCTGTATATGATATAAGATAAACTGTACATTATTATAATAAAGATTGGGAGTACACTTAAGCACAGATATTTATTATTTGTTGACTGATAGGTCTGACATTTTAAGTGGTGGAAATTATTATTGAGGAGCATCATGAGTTTACGCAACAAGTAGCTACAAATTTAATAAGATCTAAGTTTCAGTACAATTTGTATACTGTATTTGTATTTGTATATTGTAAAATATATATAATCATGGTTACTAAACGAATGTTCAATAACTAAAACGCAGCAGTAATATTTCACTAGCACAAAGTGACAATTCAGTTTAACAGCTTACGTGGAGCTAGGTTTTAAAGAATTTTCACACAGAAAGTGTTAAGAATTTTTAAATTAAAATCTTAATTCTGTTTATTTTGGAACAATATATATTATTTCTGTTTTTGGTCATTCTTTAAACGTCAATACTTCAATAAAAGTTCATTTTAACACTAGAAACTTGTTACTTTAAATAATTTAAAACAATATTTTTGTTGAAAGAAGTTTGAGTGTCTATTAAATGGACCCTAATAAAAACAAGGTTGGGCGTTTAATAATAAGTTCAGTATTGAGTGAAAAGAATTGCTCTTAGCGTGACAAAAGGGATCTAAAGACCAATTTCCGGCACAGTGCCTGCGCCTGGTGTCACTGACTGAATTCATGTTATTTTTATTGTTTCTGCAATCTTTAACAAGACATTTTATAGGAACCGTCTTCTCCCACTTCTTTCTTTAACTCACTCATCAACAAGGATTTTTTCGTGTTCATACAAACTGCATAAGTCCTGCGGTAGCCTCTTCGTTTGGATAGATGTAGGGAGCTAGTTTATCCATTACATTTTTAAACTATATGTGTAGGAAGATCAGTATTAAGAAGTGATGTAATTGTGTTCAAAGCTGAATTATAAAGTACCTAATAAACAAATTGTAATGAGTATACACATAATAAATTTCAACTTAAGAAATATATTAATTAACAATTTAAAATATCTATGATATTTGAAGACGTCAATATAACCTTTCACAAAATCTATCAATTTCTAAATCTGACTTCTTTATGATCAATTTGCTTAGGATTTCACATAAAACTCCATATTTAAACTTAATAATGGTCTATTTAATTTGTATAAACTGATTCCAACACAAAAATAGCTTGAGCAACTTTAATTAGAGTATTTAAAGTTGGATCTTTTTAGTTTATTGGTATTTTTCTTAAAATAATCTAATGAAATCAAAATATATTTCTGTTGTATAGTTTAAGGAGGTAGTAAACAGGAATACAGGGATTAGGCTGTGTAATGTTTAAGACGACAACTATTTCAAAATAACTTTTGTAATAATTATTCTACATTATGTCTTCACTCACAGACTATTTATCCAGACTGTTTCATTAGAAACCCTGGCGCTGTTTCTGTTGTTATGTTGGACACACTGCCCGTCACGCCGACGAGGAGAATAGCGAAGTCTGCCATTGTTGACGAGATTACATTAGAATACCCATTGTTAAAATGTTATTGAAGGAAAGCCTGAAGGACATAGAATATCAAATTTAATAAAGGTTGGGAAAAAGAGTAACTACTTGTCCCTTGTAAATGTGTTCTTTTCATAAAATAAAAAACGTATGTAATTTATATATTCATATCGTAATTACATATATATATGAGTGTATGTGGGTAAAAAATGTAGTTTATTATAATTAATGCAATTTATATATTATACGTTCATAGCTTATAAGTTAATATTATATTTTAAAATGTTCTTACATAGATTTAAACTAAATCCCAAACCCTTAGCATTTTAGATATCGAACCAGACTAAAAAAATGATTCTAGGTATAACGTAAATCAGTGGCATAAAACATGTATTGTTAAAACATCTAATACAGAAACCGGAAACATCCTGCTATTGATCCGATGATAAATGTCGTCATGTTGGTATTAAAACAAATTGTAAGTATTTCAAAGGCAGTAAAGAGTTTACAGGAATTGTTGAACTCATTGGGGAGGCGAAATGTATATCAAAGCTAAAAGACAATAAAAAAGTTTGTATTAGTATCTAATAAAGCTTTTTTAAAGCAGATGTATTTTTAACTTAAAAAATAAAATTTCTATATTATGAAAACTTTATTTTCCATCTCTCGGAGTCATTTTACCTTCACATATTTACTACACCTGAAATCTTTTCTTTAAATAGATCAAAGTTAATAGCATTTGTTTTCCGTAATATAACAATAACATTAGATTTGGCATGTTCACAACTTTCTTGGTACACAGATCTCTATATAATTCTCTTAGCGAAATGTTTAAGTCAAAATTGTGGGAGTTTGGCAAATTGCAGGATGATGGGAGAGGGCTCAAATTAAAGGCTCAAATCCCAGGAATTAGGGAAAAAAGCAGTTTTTGGAAAATGTTACCATCAAACGAGAATTAACGTAAAACTTCTCCCATAAGAAAAACATGGGGATTTAAAAACATCTGCTTTGTTTACATTAAGACATGTGATTAAGTGTCTACTTTGTTTACGAACTGACATGTGTTCCTCCTTGGAACAAGGTTAGGATTTATCGCTCCTTCAAGCCACTAGTAGTGTATATAATTGTTAGGGATAAAAACAATGTACCTTGTTTTTATTTTATTTTTAATTATTCTTTTATTTGTTTATCCGAACCCTATATCTTGTTCCTGGTCTCAAAACATTCTTAGCATGTTATATAAACTTGTATATTGACTTAAAAAACTGAAATATGGAATATTTTTAACAGTTTAATTATTGGCAATGTTATCAATGAAACAACAGTATATTATATATTGTATATTGCAGACTCAGTATATAGTATACTTGTATACTCAGTATACAAGTATACTCAGTATACTCAGTATAGTGACATAGTATATTTCTCAGAAAGTTGTAACACCAAGGAAATACCCCCGTAGCAGCAAACCTGCGTACTCAGCGAATTTCCAATGCATATATATGTTTCTTAATACCACATAAAGCCACATACCAAGTTTCATCAATATACATTCATAAATAAACGATTTATGACATTGTAATTATTCTCCATAAGAATAACATGGCGACTGAGTATGCAGGTTTGCTGAAGCAAGAAACACAAAAAATGGGGTTTTATACAAATATCAATATAACTCATGTAACCACATACGAAATTTCATTAATTTATTTTCATAATGAAGGCAGATAACACGTTACTTATTCTCCATAAGAATAACATGGGGCTGAGTACGCAGGTTTGCTGCTACAGGAGCCTTTGGTAAAAAAATTTTTTTTGAGCAGATATCAATGGTCCACAACCAGATGAAGCCGTATACCAAGTTTCGTCAGTATACGTTCATAAAGAAGCGAGATATACAATTTTTATTTTCCTCCATAAGAATAACATTAGACAACGTACTGTGTTTAGCACTTTCAATATCTCGGTAACCAATTAACGTAGAGAAATGATCAAAATACCAAATTGTGCGTTTTTTTAAGCTGAATCCAATGGGAAAAACTAAAATTATATGTAAAGAATTCGAAAAACCCATTTTTGTGGTACAAAACCCCCCCAAAATACCCCTTCGGATAGAGCGATCTGGCTGGTTTTCGAACTTAAAGTCATAAATGTTGCTTTACACGTTTATAACAAATTTAATGAAAATCGGATAATTTTTACGAGAGTTATCGTGCTCACGGACACACACACACACACACATATATATATACAGTTTCGAACGAATGGTGTTTTTGGGGTCTGGGGACCTCAAAACGAAAAGTTATCATGGTCCCGGGCCTAGGTCTTACCATGCTGACTACGGTAATAGCTTCTTCCCTATAGGGGAAATTCGCTAAAACAGAATATTTCATGTGAACATATCTTGCCTTGAAAGGTTTCTTTCACCATGATGTTTATAAGAATAGACAAAGAAATCCATGTTTTTCGTCAGTGATTTTAAACGCGTTATTTACTTTTCTGTCTACATTGAAACTGAAACACGGACAATCTTTGACCAGACTGTCTATTGGCAATGTGTTATATATAATATTTACCAATCAATAAAACTTCTAGATATGCGTAACTACTAGCTCATTTTGTAGTTTCAGTTGTTAGTATACAAATTGACACAACTAGTGGCTTAGAAGGATATAGCCCATAGCTTTTTTGTACGTCCCGTTGCTTATTTTACTCAATGATTTGTCCTAGGAAATTTCGTAATACAAGTTTTTTTCCGAAGTACGTAGCATGAATATGTTTAATTCAAGTAATTTACTTTTATACATCGAATTACCAAACCTTATTGATTTATTTTTTTAATTTAAACTCTTTCAACATTAGATATATAAACAATAGTGCGATATTGTTATAAAACACATCAGGTCCAATAAGCTGAAAGTATACAAGTCTTGTGGTGTTTCTATGTAATACATCAGAATAACATTATAAATGATAGAGGAAAGTGCCTAAAACCGGACCCCTCCCCCCAAAGTGGACCCCAGCTTTCCTGCCTCTGCATTCACCTCAACTCTAGAGGGATTAAGTGTAAATCGTAGTTTAGGCTTCTACCACTATGTAGCAGAGTGCTCGCGTCACTCGCTTCACTTGCTGACTGACGTTTTGCCATTACGTGTTTTGCCAGTAAAATTAGGTTTTACATCATTTGTTACTCCTGGATACTGGCAGATAAGCCTTCCCACCATATATATTATTAAATGGTAAGGTGTTAGGCTTATGTTTATCGCCAAATCGTTTCATTTAGACTTTTGGTTAAACATCTATTGGGCTAACAAAATATAAGCTATAGTCGCACAAACCAGACCCCCATTGGTTTCCTAAACTGGACCCCTTTAATTTTCATTCTTAAGCCTGTCCATAGTTGTACAAACTCTTATTTTCTTTGAATTTGATCTACGTTATGTGTTCGCTGTGGGTCCATGTGCTGGGACCTAGAAGGACGTGTATACTTCTATTTTTGTCATTACGATATTTACCCATTTTATGTAATTTCTTACTATATTTAGAACTGACTCTTTGTAGACTATATTCTTTAATTTGTTAAAAAATAAAACCTGTAATTGTTATATTAAACTCATATTATAAAACAAATTTCTGATTTAGTACCCATTCCTAAGTTTTTTCTTGTATTTTTAATAATTATTCTGAGGGGTTTGATTTAGGCAACTATTTTTCAAACCACAAATGTGTAAGGTTTTGGAAAAGTAATTGTTTAAATCATGATTTTTAACTGCATTTAGTAAGAGTTAAATTTAAATTACACATAACATAGTAAAGTAAATAGTTAACGCTTTTAAAACAGACTGTCTTATCAATTTCAATACTTTTTTTATCAAAAACAAAATGGGGTCCGAGTTTAGAGTTTGGGAAAAATAACAATTTGTTAGAAAATAGTTTGTGTGTCGTCATGTTTCTTGGAAATAAGAAGACAAAAACAAAAATAATTTACAATCGAAACAGTTTTGCTGTGAAATACTACGTTTGAATTAAAATTAGGCACATGAAATATTTTGTCATCATATCATGATTATGAACTCCAGCAACGTATGACTAAACCAACGCAACGTGTATGACTAAACCAACGCAACGTATGACTAAACCAACGCAACGTATGACTAAACCAACGCTACATATGACTAAACAAACGCTACATATGACTAAACCAACGCAACGTATGACTAAACCAACGCTACATATGACTAAACCAACGCAACGTATGACTAAACCAACGCTACATATGACTAAACCAACGCTACATATGACTAAACCAACGCAACGTGTATGACTAAACCAACGCAACTTATGACTAAACCAACGCAACGTATGACTAAACCAACGCAACGTATGACTAAACCAACGCAACGTATGACTAAACCAACGCAACTTATGACTAAACCAACGCAACGTATGACTAAACCAACGCTACATATGACTAAACAAACGCTACATATGACTAAACCAACGCAACGTATGACTAAACCAACGCAACGTATGACTAAACCAACGCTACATATGACTAAACAAACGCTACATATGACTAAACCAAAACAACGTATGACTAAACCAACGCTACATATGACTAAACCAACGCTACATATGACTAAACCAACGCAACGTGTATGACTAAACCAACGCAACTTATGACTAAACCAACGCTACATATGACTAAACCAACGCTACATATGACTAAACCAACGCAACGTGTATGACTAAACCAACGCAACTTATGACTAAACCAACGAGACGTATGACTAAACCAACGCAACGTATGACTAAACCAACGCTACATATGACTAAACAAACGCTACATATGACTAAACCAACGCAACGTATGACTAAACCAACGCTACATATGACTAAACCAACGCAACGTATGACTAAACCAACGCTACATATGACTAAACCAACGCTACATATGACTAAACAGACGCAACGTGTATGACTAAACCAACGCAACTTATGACTAAACCAACGCAACGTATGACTAAACCAACGCAACGTATGACTAAACCAACGCAACGTATGACTAAACCAACGCAACTTATGACTAAACCAACGCAACGTATGACTAAACCAACGCTACATATGACTAAACAAACGCTACATATGGCTAAACCAACGCAACGTATGACTAAACCAACGCTACATATGACTAAACAAACGCTACATATGACTAAACCAACGCAACGTATGACTAAACAAACGCTACATATGACTAAACCAACGCAACGTATGACTAAACCAACGCTACATATGACTAAACCAACGCTACATATGACTAAACCAACGCAACATGTATGACTAAACCAACGCAACTTATGACTAAACCAACGCTACATATGACTAAACCAACGCTACATATGACTAAACCAACGCAACGTGTATGACTAAACCAACGCAACTTATGACTAAACCAACGCAACGTATGACTAAACCAACGCAACGTATGACTAAACCAACGCAACGTATGACTAAACCAACGCAACGTATGACTAAACCAACGCTACATATGACTAAACAAACGCTACATATGACTAAACCAACGCAACGTATGACTAAACAAACGCTACATATGACTAAACCAACGCAACGTATGACTAAACCAACGCTACATATGACTAAACCAACGCTACATATGACTAAACCAACGCAACGTGTATGACTAAACCAACGCAACTTATGACTAAACCAACGCTACATATGACTAAACCAACGCTACATATGACTAAACCAACGCAACGTGTATGACTAAACCAACGCAACTTATGACTAAACCAACGCAACTTATGACTAAACCAACGCAACGTATGACTAAACCAACGCAACGTATGACTAAACCAACGCTACATATGACTAAACCAACGCTACATATGACTAAACCAACGCAACGTGTATGACTAAACCAACGCAACTTATGACTAAACCAACGCAACGTATGACTAAACCAACGCAACGTATGACTAAACCAACGCAACGTATGACTAAACCAACGCAACTTATGACTAAACCAACGCAACGTATGACTAAACCAACGCTACATATGACTAAACAAACGCTACATATGACTAAACCAACGCAACGTATGACTAAACCAACGCTACATATGACTAAACAAACGCTACATATGACTAAACCAACGCAACGTATGACTAAACAAACGCTACATATGACTAAACCAACGCAACGTATGACTAAACCAACGCTACATATGACTAAACCAACGCTACATATGACTAAACCAACGCAACGTGTATGACTAAACCAACGCAACTTATGACTAAACCAACGCAACGTATGACTAAACCAACGCAACGTATGACTAAACCAACGCAACGTATGACTAAACCAACGCAACTTATGACTAAACCAACGCAACGTATGACTAAACCAACGCTACATATGACTAAACAAACGCTACATATGACTAAACCAACGCAACGTATGACTAAACCAACGCTACATATGACTAAACCAACGCTACATATGACTAAACCAACGCAACTTATGACTAAACCAACGCAACGTATGACTAAACCAACGCAACGTATGACTAAACCAACGCAACGTATGACTAAACCAACGCAACTTATGACTAAACCAACGCAACGTATGACTAAACCAACGCTACATATGACTAAACAAACGCTACATATGACTAAACCAACGCAACTTATGACTAAACCAACGCAACGTATGACTAAACCAACGCTACATATGACTAAACAAACGCTACATATGACTAAACCAACGCAACGTATGACTAAACCAACGCTACATATGACTAAACCAACGCAACGTATGACTAAACCAACGCAACTTATGACTAAACCAACGCAACGTATGACTAAACCAACGCTACATTTGACTAAACCAACGCAACGAAAGACTAAACCAACGCAACGTATGACTAAACAACGCAACGTATGACTAAACCAACGCTACATATGACTAAACCAACGCAACGTATGACTAAACCAACGCAACGTATGACTAAACCAACGCAACGTATGGTTAAAACTGCCGCTGAGTGGTGACGCTTGGCCATTTGACATTTATGCTTTTAAAGTAATTACAGTGCGTTGCACGAGTGAAAAACCACGCCGTCCATAAGCCCAATGTTAAAATTAACACTAGTCTTATGGACGGCCTGGTTTTTCACTCGTGCAATGCACTGTACTAGTGTACTTATTTCCAAATTGTACCACACGTCAGTAGATAGACGAAGTTGTATGTCCACAATTATCGTTAGGGTGTTTTAAATAAGCGTTATACCTATAAAATCACAGTCTAATTAATACACATGTAATTAAAGTCCGTGGTGAATTCCGGAGATAAGTTTAACTTACTCCTTGGTCTACAGTCTGGATACATGTACCGTATTGTTGCACCGCCAAGGGCTCTTTGATAACAAACGCTTTTAGGGAAATCTTTCAAAACACAAAACATGCCTACTTTGCTACTTATAAAATTTAATTACGAATTAATATATTTATTATCAAGAATAATGTCCCGAGATTGGATTTATGGAGTAACGATGGCATTATTTTATAGTTAATGTCACAGAAATGCATTTGTTATTATTCACTATAGCTGAATTAAACTTTAATAAATGAAATAAAGATTTAATTGATTTTAGATTATTATTAAATTATTTGTGGTTTATAGAACACTAATAATTCAATATAACTGATATTCCGTTAATGAAAACTGAGTTTATTGGAAAAAGCTACAACTCATAAAATAACAAAGGGACCGACAAAACAACCAACCGCTGCTCAACTTGCAGTAATTTAAAGTTTGTGATAAAACCCAATCTTGAACAGTTAGTTGGTTTCCGACATTTATCAAAACCAAGCGCGGATAATTAACTGGCACTCGATCTGAGAGCTGGAGTTCCCCTCAGTTTCTGAGAACGACATCAAGTTGATTTCTTTCAATGGGTATTCGATGTTAGAAACTCATATATGGATTATATAAGTACATTATTTTTATAAGTAAAGAATATGTTACTTACAACTAACTTCAATAAACTAATCAACCTAGAACCCTTTCATAATATTGGACAATTGTGTTTACCAATATAGTGAATAAATTACGAAGCAATATAGAATGGATGGTCAGTAAATCTTTAAGTATCATACACAGGTTGAATGAAAATTTTTTAAGTATCCCTCGTAAGGTGAGATCTCTGTATATTGTACCAAACTAGATTGCAAACTGTTTAATTTTGAATACTGAGTAAAAATAATGCAGACTTACCAGCTGGTACCAATAGAGAAAATAGTACCTGCAACAAAATTATTAATTGCTAAAGAGGCGTTCATCAATAAAATGTTAACGATACAACAAATAAATTTGAAAATAATTTAAATACTCTTATAGTTCAATGATAATTATTTTATAACTTAACTTCGGCTATGTTTGCTTATTTGCATGCAAAGTGGAACCAATGCAGAATTCATTACGGTACTTGGTGCTCAGTAGTGTGTGCACATACATCTGTTCTACAATTCCATGACATTGGGGCCAGCTGGTTTGATAACAAACAATGTAATCAGGATACTTCGCATTTAACATTTGTAATAGTAGTTTGTTAAACAGACTTCTACCTTATTATGCTTCCCTCTATGACAGTATAATGAAGAAAGTAATAACTACGTAAACGTTTTCTACTTTGTTTTGTTAACTTAGTTATTCGTGGAAGTGTTTACTGAGTGGTCAGTGAAATAAAATCTGATCATAAAGATGTCTATCTTTATAGACCTATAAATCTCACAAGAGACGTAGTTTCGGTTAAACTTAATTTATAGGTCAGCTCTTGCAATATGCGGATAAAAGTTAAACAAATTTTCTAAAGAACTTATTCTATGATCATTTTTATAGTTTACGTCATTATTTGTAACGCAACATTGTGTTTTCATTTGTCACTTAAGTCTGTATTAGGAGAGTGATTAGAAATCAATTGATTAGGTGTGAGTTATCCTGTACTTGATGATGAATATTGTAGGTTGTGGGAGGGCCTCACGCCATTGAGCACTAAACTGTTCAAACAAAATGTACACCATACACGAATTTTCACTCGAGGTACCTCATCAAATGGTGCAAAGGGTTTAATATATTTTAGTCTTACGATAAACATGACTCTTACAGAGATCTTTAAAAAGTTAAATATCATAGCTTTAAGTACCAAAATGCAAGAACTGAACATAGTGATTTTATTTTTGCACATAAAATATGTTGAAACTGCAGCAGTTAGTTTCTTATTAGAATGCAATTAGCAGTTAGTTTACTAGAGTGAAAATGTCATCGTTGCAGGTCAAAGTTTCATCCAAACTTAAACTTGTTACATCCATGGTTCATAATAATAAAACATATTCAAAATTTCATAAAATACTTTAGGGTTAGTGATGTATATTATTCTGTAACTGTCGGTTTATTTAAAAATGCATGCTTCTTTACAGTGTTTACTTACTTTTATATACTTACTACATAATTAATTTATTTAATGTCTTTAACAGTATATTTCATATGTGATTCATAGAAACTGTACAGGACAGTATACAAGACAGTATTAAAAAAATACATTATTTTTTCATTAGTAATCATTATAAAAGGGTAGTTTTAAATTTTACGGGGTATTTGTATAACCCAAAGTTAAAAATAAGCAATCAAAATGCATTAAAACCTCTTTAAAACAAATCCACTAAACGAATAAACCAATAGGAATTAGTATTGTGGTTTCGTACAAACCGTGGTATTGCTCTGCGTTGTAAAACTCCAACCTTCATAATTGAATTGGTAATCGAAACAGTAATCACAAAATTAGGTTATTTGTATCGTAAAACACATACGCCATACTAGACGTCATCTTTATTTGCCAACAGTATCACTATTAAATGGGAGATTTTAAATTAAGTTATGTGATTTAAACTAAATAAAAAAACAATAGCAAACACGAGTATTACAGTAACTCTCATACACTACGGTAAATTGTTGGTTTTGATTACCGTCATCGGTCGTTGCTGCTGGGGGACGGACACAACAACTTCTCCGCTCCTGTCTTTCTTGTTGATGCCTCGTTCCCCTCACGTCACCGGGTCACGCACCCGTCGGCGACCAGTTAGTGTTTCGCTCCAACTTCGTTCGTCTTCTCTGATCTCCCGATCTCCGCGCGTCCCCTCTCGGTCGCCGCGCCGTATGTATTCTCCCTGCACCCCTGGGCCTTTGGGTGCCGAACTTCGACGCCTCGAGCAGCAGCGGATCTTGCTAAGCCCGCCGCGACACAGCACCGTCCTCGCCCACCTTCAGTTCAGAGACGGTCGCTCTTTGGGACCCCAGTGTCACCTCCGATTCAACAGCGCCGCTGACTCGTCCGGCCGCTGTCGGCTTCGCCCCCTCCGATGGCGCCCTCTTCTCGCACCAGGCGACAGAACTCGCCACCACGTCTCGAGGAAGCATTGACTCAGGCGCAAGAGCAGCTCCAGATCCTGACGGCCGCTGTCGCCAGGATCGCCGCCAACCCCGCGCAGCCCGCCGTCCCGGCTGGACCTGCTGCCAGCGATGCCGCCGTTCTTGTCAGACCTCCCGAGGATCCCGCCTTCCAGTGGCATCTCCTGCGGCAACCGGCGGAAACCTCCTTCCCGCCGGCGACCATTGGCCAAGTCATATCACGGCTGGGGAGCAGCTATCGCCACCTCTTCTGTGACTTCGGCGTCCATCGCAGTGCTGCCGGCGGGTTTCCAGCTGCCTCCGCCCCAGGGACGTCGTCAATACTGCCGCCAACCACCACCTCCTGCCGCAGCCGCTCCTCCGCCCCCTGCAGATCCCGCCGCTCCGAAACGGGGCCACAATCGTCGTCGTGGCCACAGTGGCGGCCGTGGAGGTCAGTTCCGTTCTTAGTGACCCGTGTGCGCGATGTGCCTGACGTTCTTTGTGTTTCTTTGATTTTTTGTTCTCTGGTCTTGACCTCTACATTCTGTTCGGTCAAAGGCCTTTGTTATCCTGGGCCCGTTTTCAAGCACATGATATGCCCATCTTTGTATGATTCTACGTGTCTAGCTTCTTGCCAATGTGACCTCTGTGTTAGGAAGTGTTTATACTCTGTTTAGTTGTTTATATCGTCCTTTATTGTAGTCGCTTATATCGTCCAATTTCTGTCTTTCCTAAATTTAAGACAATCTGGCCCTTCAGGCGTCGCTCTTGGCGACAGTTTCTTTTGTAATCATACTAAGTTATTTTTCTGGCCCTTCTGGCATCGCTGGTTGCGGCGTCCCGATTCTATCGGCAATGCAATTCTTTAAATAAAGGTACTGACGACACCACACCCCTTCTGAGCGGGTGGGTCTTGTCCGTAATTGCTACCTCCCACCACGGCCGGTGCTACGCACGGTACACCTTCTTTACCACGCTCTTGGCGAGGTGGAGGCAGGTGCGCCGTAGCGTCAGTCATCGGTCGTTGCTGCTGGGAGATTGACACAACAACAACAAAAAATAAATCCAGAACTTGGCAAATTCAGATAGTTGGGGATTCTGACAAATTAAGAATAAGAATAGTTTATTATTTACTACCTGAGTCTAGTAATACTAATACTACCGCTATATACTATCGCTATTCTTAATTTTCCCTTTTGTATTGTAATTTGTAATTTCTTTTTAAAAAGCCTGAAGATAGGAACAAATTATTTTTGAATATGTTACCCTAAATATCATAACGAATTATCATTTTAGGCCAACAGGTGTCATTTTTAAAATAAATATTCTGTGAATCCCATCAAAAAAGAACTTGATCTTCAAAGTAGTAATAATTGTTTAGGACACACGATTCCACTTATTATTGATTGATTTGGACTTTATCGCTTCTAGTATTTAAAAAACTACACAACGATTTTGTAAGTAAGGAACATCTATACTATACATCTACATTAGATGTAAATACGTTTAATTGGAGGAGTTCCTCCCAACACGTAGTATAGTTTTAAACACAGAAGCAATGTTTCAATTTTAAATAAATCAATAATAAATAGAAATACATCGCTATCATGAGATTAAAAAACACACTCGATGAAATCTAAGTAGGTAGTTAAATTGTTGACATATAGCTTAAACAATGGCGTAGTTGTTGAGTGCAAGCATGGTTGTTAACTATTATGAAATATAGTAAATCATCTAGCTTCATATTAATGAGTTTTAATTCGTAGGAAGTAGCTACTGGTTTAAATTACTGCACTTAGCAAGTTTCAAGAGGACTAAAGACCAATTCCTAACAAAGACCAATTCTCTAAACGGCTGTCACAGACAGTAAGTAGTCTTTGATTTTTTCTGCCCGTCTCTTTTATTTCTCTTCACTTTCGCTATCCAGCTAAATATATGTTTTATATTTTACAACTATTAATATTTCGTAACCTTAAATAGAACAGAATTGGCATGCCATATAATAATTCATACGACACTTAAATTTGTCAGGGACTCATATTCAGGGAAGGCAATAAGTGTGATTATTTTTGTTTTGTTAAGACCAGCCACAGGAAAAACGAAATGGTAAACTTAGTCTAAGTCAACTCTAGTTAAGGGTGAAATATAAATAACGATTAAGTGTAAACGGGTTTAACGCCAATAAAGGCTAAGCAGTAAGTGGCTGCTCTTTAACCTGTTATTTGAGTTAAGCTCAACCACCTTAACTATTCGTAAAATGGTAAGAAGCGAGATCAAAACAAGTAATGTATTAATTTGTTTACTCGTTTTATTAGCTAAATATTTATATATAAGAACTTTATCCTTATACTGGCATTTTCAATCAATATTAAACAAATTACTGCAAAAAGCTTCACATATGCATCTTTGGATTGCGTAATATAAAAAAGTTACAACTATTTAGAACAACAATCACTTGACTTAATAAAAAACGAAATTTTAAAACTCTACAAGGTAAATAATACGATTACGATTTACGATTTACGATTTACGTACGATTTACATATGATGTTTATAGGTTAGTTACTGATACATATTTAACCAATAGTATTTTCATCCAATCACCCCAAGTTAGAAACTCGTTGCTCCCATTTTCATTTTCAGCAGTAGTGCACAAATAATCACCTCTCTTTGTTTTGGATGTTTTTATCAAGTTCGACAAAGTAAAACTTTACTGTGCTTTGCCAGACAACTCGGTTATCAATCGTCCCGATGATTCACCTACATTACATATCTATGATAATTGGTTCAGTACCAAAGTAAACCAGTATTGGACCCACCAAACCGTACTGCGAGGCAGTTCCAGTGAAAGTTCGTGCGTGTTCTGCATTTCGTCCAAACAGTTTACTGCTCAAGGGCGTGAGTTTCTCCCACTACCTACAATATTAATCATCAAGTGGCTTATTACTCACTCCTGCTAACAACGGGTCGCAAACAGGTTAGAACTTACTACGTAGAATATTTTTGGCTGCTCATAATTAGTCTAATTGTGTATAACTTGGCTTTTCACATTTTACTCTGTTAAAAACTCTACATTATGTTTTCCTGTTTTGATTTATGTTATACAAACGTCTATAATTTGTTTATGTATGGGCTGGAAAGAATAATATGAAAGAGTTAAAAAATTTTGCTCTCTTTTACATTACAAATTTGGCTCATACTGCATGCAGTTTAGATACATAGTAGTGGAGGAAATGTTTGTTTGCTTTGACTACATAAATGGCAAATCACAGAAACATGTTTCGTCGATTGGTTTGTAGATTGTGTTCGCTCAAACCACAAAATTAAGGCCACATGTGTTTTTGATGTGAGGATATGCGATCATAGAGAGCTCAGTAATCCAGCAATGTGTATTTAGTTTATGAGGTATCCAGCAACGAATAAGCAAACCAATAAACCGTGTTTTCATATTCATTGAATATAGCTATTGTTTTTCATAAAGTAAAACAATTTATAATTTACATTTATGTATCAAAAATGTTTTAAGCCAATAACCTATATAAAAAAATATATTTTTGTATGAGATTATTTCATTTGAGAGCAGAGCCTAGAGCAAACCTCCCAGTCACACTTATGAATCCACACATGGGGAGGTTATATTTGTTAATATTGTCGATTGTTTTAAGTACGGCACGTATGTTTTTTTATATAAAAAAGGTCGCAGGAATAACTATGGATATTTGTTTATTTTGTTGACTGTACTAGAAAATTAAATACAAAGTTGTCAGTAAAATGTTTAAAAATAAAAATATATTTGGTAAAAACATTAAACAATATTTCAAGCCATTTTTGTTAGTTTTCTAATATTTTGGCTTATATCACAATTCATAATCCTACTTGACCTCTTCCGACATATTTTTAAAATATTACAATTAAACTAATACGAATAAAATTTACAATTGAGAAGAACGACTAAATTTGTAGGAAAACGTTTCATTTGCATGAATAAACGGATTATTTGCCGGATTGCCAGTCAGGCTTACGCTCTTAATCCTAAATACCCCCGTCACAGCAAACCTGCGTACTCAGTGAATTTACAATGCATATATATGTGACACACTACTAAATAGAGCTACTTACCAAGTTTCACAAAAATACATCCATAAATAAGTGATATATAGCATTTTATTTATTCTCCGTAAGAATAACATTAGGGTTGAGGACACAGGTTTGCTGCAACGAGGAAGATAAGTATTTTTTTGCAATTATCAATATAACTGAACCAGGTGAAGCTATATACCAAGGTTTATTAATTCATAATTCATAATTAAGGGAGATATACAACTTTACTTATTCTCCATATGAATAACATAGGGGCCGAGTATGAAGGTTTGCTGCAACGGGGACTAGAACAAAAAACTTGTTTTTTGTGCTAAAATCAATATACCACAACTAGTTGAAGCCACATACCAAGTTTCATCAATATACATTCAAAAATAATCGAGATATAGAATTTTATTTATTCTCCATAAGGATAACATTGGACAACGTACTGTGTTTAGCACTTTGAATATCTCTGCAACGGTTGGACGTAGAACAACGATTAAAACACCAAAATGTTTGTTTTGTTGAGCTAAACACAGTAATAAACAGAAATGTGAAGTTTTTAGTAAAGCTATCTGAGAAAAATCTAAAAACCTTTTTCCCATAAGATTAACATGGGACACTTTTTGGATTTTCTCCACAACCACTGAACCTAGGTTAATGATTAAAAATGCTAAATTATTTGTTTTGTTAAGCTCTATAAAATGGCTATAACCAAAATTGAGTGTTTTTAACATTTTGGGGTCAAATTTGCAAAAAACCGATTTTTGGAAAATTGTAAACCCCCATAAAACCCCCTTCCCATAGTGCGATCGATCTGGTTTTCGAACTTAAGTCATAAATGCTACTCTCCACATTTGTGCCAAATTTAATCAAAATCGGGTGTTTCTTTCAAAAGTTATCGCGGTAACGGACACACACACACACACACACACACACACACACACACACACACACACACACACTCACATATATATACATTTGAACGAATAGTGTTTTTGGCATCTGGGGACCTCAAAACGAAAAGTTATCATGGTCTCGGGCTTAAGTCTTACCATGCCACCTACGGTAATAGCTTCCTCCCTATAGGGGAAATTCGCTAAAACGAAATTAGCGCCTCATATTAGTGAAATTATCAGCACTTTGGGGTTTGTATTTGTTTAAGTAGTTTAAGTAGTGTAAATGCTATTTAAAACTCTTTTTAAATGTAGAAAAGGGGCGTTGTTAAACAATAACCTAGGGTGGATATATCACTTTGATAGTATGAGAACTGCGAATGTAAATTTGTATTATTTATAATATTATCTAGCTTGTGATGTAATAAATTTAAAATTTAATAAGGTAATGTAGGTAAAAAATTTTCAGTGAAATACAAAAGACAAAACTGTATTTGGAGATTGGTAATATTATTACTGAATTACAATGTTGAGAGGTTGAGGGCTTTTGAACAACTTTTCACGAACCCATTGTTGTATTGACCTCGACCGCTAATAGTTTGTGTAACGAGCCCCACCAAACATGTACAATACCAGGGATATGTTGACTGTTTCCACCGTTGTTGCATATCTTTTTTTTTAAATAAAAATAAAATTTAATGTCAGCATTTATTAATTTTCCCAAATAAAAATGGCATACTTCTAATTCATATATTGTATTTTCTATATTGTGTATGATGGAAACAATACCATCATACACCATATAGAAAATACAATTTATGAATTAGAAGTATGCCATGTTTACAATAACGGAACAGAAAACAATAAAGGAATAGAACTTTAATAACATCTCCAACCTCTATGAATTCACAAATTTCTAATGGAAGTAAAAACGTTCACTTATTATTTGACGCTAATCTTAAGTACGTCTTTTAACTTTACATTTATTTTAATGGAGTTTGTTAATTCCTCGCCGGACGGTCTAAATGGATTCTTACTATCACTAAATGTCATCTACTACTCGTGTGCATATATTTAATTCATAGTAAGCTTTGTTTTTGTTTAAGTAGTTAGTGATTGTGTTTAATATGTACCTCAGGACTTTATACACATTAATTGCAAGCATTATGTACATTATTGTGCATTACATTGATGGGGTTTTCTAGTAAAAAGTAGGTATGTATTTCAGTCTCTCTAAGGATGTTTCTACTAATATGTATTTTATTATCAGTATTCAGAGCTAACGTTGTTTTCTCAATTAAACCTGAGGTAACGAGAGAGTGCATCGCGTGATCAAACTGTACACATGCATGTGTTATGATTGACTGCAAAGGACAGTAAACAGAGTTTTAACTAACTTGAACAAATTTAATTCCTCTCAGTAAGGTTTTGAAGTATAAAGTAAAATTTACCTGAATAGACACTTTAATGTTCGACCTCTATATTAATTGAGTATAGTAACTACATTTTCGTAGAGACATTTTATAGTAAGTTAAATATAGTAAATTCAAAATTCATATAAACATTTTAATATAAAAACACAACTACTGACAACTTCATTATAAATAGCATGAATGAACGAATGAATTTAAACAAATGTGTTTATTACAAAATAACATCAAGAGAGTACAAGTGGCAATAATATCATGCACATATTTTAAATATATAAATAGCCCACAGTGCAAAGTGGGGCAACCATGCATAAATTCATAAAAAGGTAATACAAAAATGACATGCATTTTTATAGTTCTACATGCCATGGGCAGGAGCCTGTGTGTAGGCCTGAGTTGCTACTCTAAAAACAAGTATGGCCTTCATATTTTTAAAACTTTTAAATTTAAGATAAAAGAACAGAAGTTATACGAGTAGGATCTTCTTTATTATAGTAGAAGTGTAATTAATTAAAAGCAGTCATTTGGCCTTTAATGTAGTGAAAAAGGTGTAGTACGCCTTTTGTATTTTAAATTATGATCAAGTTTAGCATAATATTTGTATTAAGATTTATAGTTCATGAAAACTTGTATTATTTAGACAAACATCAATTAATTTTATACCTTCACTGCACCACTGCATTAATAAAAGATTGAAATTCACACAGTAATTAGTTTGTTATGCAAATAATGAATATAAAATCTTTAGTTAATGTTGTTTTATTTAAGGGACATCAACATACCATTTAAACGGCGAACTCCTGCGATATCTTGGGGCGGTGAGAGTTCCTCAAGCGCTCGAATCCGATCAGGATCAATTTTTATACCATCAGAGTCAATCAGGTTACCTAGAAATTTTACAGATGGCTGTGAAATAGAACATTTCTCTTTGTTTAGTACCACGTTAGCTTCTTTCAAACGATGTAACACCTGAGTCAACCGATAATCATGTTCTTCTTGAGTTTGGCCATGGATCAGGATGTCATCCATATGACACAGAACTCCGTCAATGCCGTTTAAAAGTTTGGACATTTGAGCTGTGAAAAATTCAGGTGCACTTGTGATACCAAAGGGTAACCTTTTAAAATAAAATCTCCCAAAAGGAGTTATAAAGGTTGTTAATTTGGCTGTATCTGGTGATATTTTTATCTGCCAAAATCCCGACTGGGCATCCAGTTTACTAAATATCTTAGAGCTCCCAATCTGGCCAAGGGTTTCTTCTACATCTGGTAAAATAGCTTTTGGGCGCTTAACATTTCTATTTAGCTCTGTATAGTCAACACACAAACGTATGCTGCCATTGGGCTTTATTACTGGTACTATTGGTGCACACCAATCTGTGGGAGACTCCACTCTTTCTATTACTCCTAACTCTAACATTCTACTTAATTCTGCTTCTACTTTAGGACGTAGGGGAATGGATATGTTTCTTGGAGCACGCACTGAATATGGTTGTGCATTTTCAACCAATTCAATTTTATATTCTCCGGGAATGTTACCTAGGCCTGAGAAAAGCTCAGGATAGCTATACAATACTGAATCCATTGTAATAGAATTAAGCCCTACAGTCTGATTTGGGGTTGTTATTGAGATCAGGTTCAAAGCTTTAATAGCAGGAATTCCTAATAGAGGTTCATTTAAACCTGAAACAACATAAACCTTTTCTTTTATTTGTCTTCCATAGTATGTTATGTCTGCAATAAACATACCTACCACATTTAATTCCCTCTGGTCTGCATTCTTTAGTATACGATCTGATTTTACCATGTTTGTTTGTATAATATTAGATGGAATAGCTGTCACTTCTGCCCCTGAATCTATTTTAGCTTTCACTACATGACTGTTAATGGAAATTTCTACATACCAAGGAGAGGAGCTGTTGCAGTTGACATTTACCGGTCCTAAATATGCAACTGTAGCTTCACAAGAGCTTGACTCTTCTGACTGTACTATTTCATTTACCTTCTTGGCGTTTCCCGCTGACTTAAGTGTTAATGATCTGCTTCTACAGTGCCGAACGAAATGACCAGTTCTATTGCAATAATTACAGGTTACATCTTTAGCAGGACAAGAGCTACGTGGATGTCTTGGCCCTCCACAGTTCCAGCAATAATCTTTACCCTGAATCTTGAAATCTGATACTTTATTAAATGGAAAATTAACATTTTTCTGTTCTGATTTGATTTTATCCACAACAGCATGTTTCTGTCGATCAATCATTTCTAGTTCTGCCGATTGTTTGCTGATAGCCTCCTTTTGTTTGCATTTTTGAATGGCTTTTTCTAAGGTTAAATTAGAATCTTCTTGTAATTGAGCGGATAAATGTTTATCTGTGATACCAACAACAATTCGATCACGAATAAGCTCATCTCTTAGGTTTCTAAATGCGCAATGTTCAGCCATAGAGCTTATGTCTGCTAAAAAACTGTCAAAAAGTTCGTCTTGTTGTTGAAGTCTGGAATTGAATTTTGCTCTTTCATATATTACATTACGTTTACCAATAAATATATTATCAAAGGCCCCCTTTACTGTATTATAAGAATTCTGATCATCTTGTGAAAGGTGTATTGATGAAAGGATATCTTCAGCATCTGATCCCATACAGTAAATAAGAGAGCTTACTTGTTTTTCTTCGGGTTCGTGGTCTAGACCTGAAGCAAGCCTATACCTTTCAAATCGTTTAGACCACTTCTCCCATAGCTCTGGCTGTTTAAAATCAAAATATCCTGGGGGCTGAAACATGATTGCTGAGGTTGTTTTCTTGTTAGACCTTGAGTTCTGCAGTTCATCAAATGTTTCTGTATTTGATGGCTGATTAGTTTTACTGGATGGTTGATTATTGTTTCTTTTAGCTCTTGGCATTATCAAAAAATAACTACCGCTGCCACCATGTCTAATAATGATCAATTACATAGTTTTATACCATTTTATTATAAGTATTGACTCACACAAGTAACTGGTTGTTTACAAAAAACTCAAAACATAATAAACATAAAACACATGATTTAAGATTAAATAAAACATCATATGACATAAACCAACGCAACGTATGACTAAACCAACGCAACTTATGACTAAACCAACGCAACGTATGACTAAACCAACGCTACATATGACTAAACAAACGCTACATATGACTAAACCAACGCAACTTATGACTAAACCAACGCAACGTATGACTAAACCAACGCTACATATGACTAAACAAACGCTACAAATGACTAAACCAACGCAACGTATGACTAAACCAACGCTACATATGACTAAACCAACGCAACGTATGACTAAACCAACGCAACTTATGACTAAACCAACGCAACGTATGACTAAACCAACGCTACATTTGACTAAACCAACGCAACGAAAGACTAAACCAACGCAACGTATGACTAAACAACGCAACGTATGACTAAACCAACGCTACATATGACTAAACCAACGCAACGTATGACTAAACCAACGCAACGTATGGTTAAAACTGCCGCTGAGTGGTGACGCTTGGCCATTTGACATTTATGCTTTTAAAGTAATTACAGTGCGTTGCACGAGTGAAAAACCACGCCGTCCATAAGCCCAATGTTAAAATTAACACTAGTCTTATGGACGGCCTGGTTTTTCACTCGTGCAATGCACTGTACTAGTGTACTTATTTCCAAATTGTACCACACGTCAGTAGATAGACGAAGTTGTATGTCCACAATTATCGTTAGGGTGTTTTAAATAAGCGTTATACCTATAAAATCACAGTCTAATTAATACACATGTAATTAAAGTCCGTGTTGAATTCCGGAGGTAAGTTTAACTTACTCCTTGGTCTACAGTCTGGATACATGTACCGTATTGTTGCACCGCCAAGGGGTCTTTGATAACAAACGCTTTTAGGTAAATCTTTCAAAACATAAAACATGCCTACTTTGCTACTTATAAAATTTAATTACGAATTAATATATTTATTATCAAGAATAATGTCCCGAGATTGGATTTATGGAGTAACGATGGCATTATTTTATAGTTAATGTCACAGAAATACATTTGTTATTATTACTGTAGCTGAATTAAACTTTAATAAATGAAATAAAGATTTAATTGATTTTAGATTATTATTAAATTATTTGTGGTTTATAGAACACTAATAATTCAATATAACTGATATTCTGTTAGTGAAAACTGCGTTTATTGGAAAAAGTTACAAGTCATAAAATAACAAAGGGACCGACAAAACAACCAACCGCTGCTCAACTTGCAGTAATTTAAAGTTTGTGATAAAACCCAATCTTGAACAGTTAGTTGGTTTCCGACATTTATCAAAACCAAGCGCGGATAATTAACTGGCACTCGATCTGAGAGCTGGAGTTCCCCTCAGTTTCTGAGAACGACATCAAGTTGATTTCTTTCAATGGGTATTCGATGTTAGAAACTCATATATGGATTATATAAGTACATTATTTTTATAAGTAAAGAATATGTTACTTACAACTAACTTCAATAAACTAATCAACCTAGAACCCTTTCATAATATTGGACAATTGTGTTTACCAATATAGTGAATAAATTACGAAGCAATATAGAATGGATGGCCAGTGAATCTTTAAGAATGAAACTTTTGTAAGTATCCCTCGTAAGGTGGTATGTCGTACCAAACTAGATTGCACACTTGTTTAGTTTGGGATACTGAATAAAAAGAATGCAGACTTACCAGCTGGTACCAATAGAGAAAATAGTACCTGCAACAAAATTATTAATTGCTAAGAGGCATTCATCAATAAAATGTTAACGATACAACAAATAAATTTGAAAATAATTTAAATACTCTTATAGTTCAATGATAATTATTTTATAACTTTACTTCGGCTATGTTTGCTTATTTGCATGCAAGGTGGAACCAATGCAGAATTCATTACGGTACTTGGTGCTCAGTAGTGTGTGCACATAAATCTGTTCTACAATTCCATGACATTGGGGCCAGCTGGTCTGATAACAAACAATGTAATCAGGATACTTCGCATTTAACATTTGTAATAGTAGTTTGTTAAACATACTTCTACCTTAGTATGCCTCCCTCTGTGATAGTATAATGAAGAAAGTAATAACTACGTAAACGTTTTCTACTTTGTTTTGTTAACTTAGTTATTCGTGGAAGTGTTTACTGAGTGGTCAGTAAAATAAAATCTGATCATAAAGATGTCTATCTTTATAGACCTATAAACCTCACAAGAGACGTAGTTTCGGTTAAACTTAATTTATAGGTCCGCTCTTGCAATATGCGGATAAAAGTTAAACAAATTTTCTAAAGAACTTATTCTATGATCATTTTTATAGTTTACATCATTATTTGTAACGTAACATTGTGTTTTCATTTGTCACTTAAGTCTGTATTAGGAGAGTGATTAGGAGTGAGTTATACTGTACTTGATGATGAATATTGTAGGTTGTGGGAGGGCCTCATGCCATTGAGTACTAAACTGTTCAAACAAAATGTACACCATACACGAATTTTCACTCGAGGTACCTCATCAAATGGTGCAAAGGGTTCAATATATTTTAGTCTTACGATAAACATGACTCTTACAGAGATCTTTAAAAACTTAAATATCATAGCTTTAAGTACCAAAATGCAAGAACTGATCATAGTGATTTTATTTTTGCACATAAAATACGGTGAAACTGCAGCAGTTAGTTTCTTATTAGAATGCAATTAGCAGTTAGTTTACTAGAGTGAAAATGTCATCGTTGCAGGTCAAAGTTTCATCCAAACTTAAACTTGTTACATCCATGGTTCATAATAATAAAAAATATTCAAAATTTCATAAAATACTTTAGGGTTAGTGATGTATATTATTCTGTAACTGTCGGTTTATTTAAAAATAAATGCTTCTTTACAGTGTTTACTTACTTTTATATACTTACTACATAATTAATTTATTTAATGTCTTTAACAGTATATTTCATCTGTGATTCATAGAAACTGTACAGGACAGTATACAAGACAGTATTAAAAAAATACATTATTTTTTCATTAGTAATCATTATAAAAGGGTAGTTTTAAATTTTACGTGGTATTTGTATAACCCAAAGTTAAAAATAAGCAATCAAAATGCATTAAAACCTCTTTAAAACAAATCCACTAAGCGAATAACCAATAGGAATTAGTATTGTGGTTTCGTACAAACCGTGGTATTGCTCTGCGTTGTAAAACTCCAACCTTCATAATTGAATTGGTAATCGAAACAGTAATCACAAAATTTGGTTATTTGTATCGTAAAACACATACGCCATACTAGACGTCATCTTTATTTGCCAACAGTATCATTATTAAATGGGTGATTTTAAATTAAGTTATGTGATTTAAACTAAATAAAAAAACAATAGCAAACACGAGTATTACAGTAACTCTCATACACTACGGTAAATTGTTGGTTTTGATTACCGTCATCGGTCGTTGCTGCTGGG
Organism: Allygus modestus; assembly: GCA_963675035.1. Lineage (NCBI taxonomy): Eukaryota > Metazoa > Arthropoda > Insecta > Hemiptera > Cicadellidae > Allygus > Allygus modestus. Next base: position 1,796,947 of record OY776114.1, on the reverse strand, counting down.
GGACGGACACAACAACTTCTCCGCTCCTGTCTATCTTGTTGATGCCTCGTTCCCCTCACGTCACCAGGTCGCGCGCCCGTTGGCAACCAGTTAGTGTTTCGCCCCGACTTCGTTCGTCTTCTCCGATCTCCCGATCTACGCGCGTCCGGTCGTCGCCGCGCGTCCCCTCTCGGTCGCCGCACCGTATATATTCTCCCTGCACCCCTGGGCCTCTGGGTGCCAAACTTCGACGCCTCGAGCAGCAGCGGATCTTGCTAAGCCCGCCGGCGACACAGCACCGTCCTCGCTCACCTTCAGTTCAGAGACGGTCGCTCTTTGGGACCCCAGTGTCACCTCCGATTCAACAGCGCCGCTGACTCGTCCGGCCGCTGTCGGCTTCGCCCCCTCCGATGGCGCCCTCTTCTCGCACCAGGCGACAGAACTCGCCACCACGTCTCGAGGAAGCATTGACTCAGGCGCAAGAGCAGCTCCAGATCCTGACGGAGCCGCCAACCCCGCGCAGCCCGCCGTCCCGGCTGGACCTGCTGCCAGCGATGCCGCCGTTCTTGTCAGACCTCCCGAGGATCCCGCCTTCCAGTGGCATCTCCTGCGGCAACCGGCGGAAACCTCCTTCCCGCCGGCGACCATTGGCCAAGTCATATCACGGCTGGGGAGCAGCTATCGCCACCTCTTCTGTGACTTCGGCGTCCATCGCAGTGCTGCCGGCGGGTTTCCAGCTGCCTCCGCCCCAGGGACGTCGTCAATACTGCCGCCAACCACCACCTCCTGCCGCAGCCGCTCCTCCGCCCCCTGCAGATCCCGCCGCTCCGAAACGGGGCCACAATCGTCGTCGTGGAGGCCGATAAGTGGCGGCCGTGGAGGTCAGTTCCGTTCTTAGTGACCCGTGTGCGCGATGTGCGATAGTTGGGGATTCTGACAAATTAAGAATAAGAATAGTTTATTATTTACTACCTGAGTCTAGTAATACTAATACTACCGCTATATACTATCGCTATTCTTAATTTTCCCTTTTGTATTGTAATTTGTAATTTCTTTTTAAAAAGCCTGTAGATAGGAAAACATTATTTTTGAATATGTTACCCTAAATATCATAACGAATTATCATTTCAGGCCAACAGGTGTCATTTTTAAAATAAACATTCTGTGAATCCCATCAAAAAAGAACTTGATCTTCAAAGTAGTAATAATTGTTTGGGACACAAGATTACACTTATTATTGATTGATTTGGACTTTATCGCTTCTAGTATTTAAAAAACTACACAACGATTTTGTAAGTAAGGAACATCTATACTATACATCTACATTAGATGTAAATACGTTTAATTGGAGGAGTTCCTCCCAACACATAGTATAATTTTAAACACAGAAGCAATGTTTCAATTTTAAATAAATCAATAATAAATAGAAATACATCGCTATCATGAGTTTAAAATACCCCCGTCGCAGCAAACCTGCGTCCTCAGCGAATTTCAAATGCAAAATATTTGTCTTAATACCACATAAAGCCGCATACCAAGTTTCATAAAAATATATTCACATGTAAGCGATTTTAATTATTATCCATAAGAATAACATTGGTAATGAGTACGTAGGTTTGCTGAAACAAGGAATATAAACAATTGATTTTTATGCAAATATAAATATAATTTAACTAGGCGAAGCCACATACCAAATTTCATCAATATTCAATCATAAATAAGCGCCATATAACATTTTAGTTATTCTCCATAAGAATAACATGGGGGCTGAGTAAGCAGGTTTGCTGCAACGAGGAACAAAAAAATGGGTTTTTATGCAATTATCAATATAACCCAACCAAGTGAAGCTACATACCAAGATTTATTAATTTATGTTCATAGTTAAGGGAGTCATTACATTTTACTTATTCTCCATAAGAATAACATGGGGGCTGTGTATGCAGGTTTTCTGCTATGGGAATAATCAACAAAAAATCTATTTTTTGTGCAAATATCAATATACCAGTACTACGTGAAGCCACATACCAAGTTTCATCAACATACATTCATAAATAATCGAGATATCAAATTTTATTTATTCTCCATAAGGATAACATTGGACAACGTACTGTATTTAGCACTTTGAATATCTCAGCAACGGTTGGGCGTAGAATCACAATTTAAACACCAAAATGATCGTTTTGTGGAACTGAACAGTTTGGTAAAAGCAAATGTGAAGTTTACCTTAAAATAAACTGAGAAAAAGCCAAAAACCTTTTTCCCATAAGATTAACATGGGCGGTTTTATGAGCAGGTTTTTTTGGATTTTCTCCGCAACCAATTAACCTAGGTTAATAATTCAAAATACTATATTATTTGTTTTTTTAAGCTCTATAACATGGTCAAAACCAAAATTAAGTTGTTCAAAAATTTTAGGGTGAAAAATGCTAAAAACTGATTTTTGAAAAATTTAAAACCCCCATAAACCCCCCTTTCCATGGCCCGATTTTTCTGGTTTTCGAACTTAAAGTCATGAATGTCATTTTACACATTTGAGCCAAATTTCATCAAAATCGGACGTTTTTTACTCAAGTTATCGCATTCACGGACACATATATATCTATATATATATATATATATATATATATATATATACATATATATAAATTTGAACGAATAGTGTTTTTGTCATCTGGGGACCTCAAAACAAAATATTATCATGGTCTCGGGCTTAAGTCTTACTATGAGACCTACGGTAATAGCTTCTTCCCTATAGGGGAAATTCGCTAAAACACACTCGATGAAATCTAAGTAGGTAGTTAAATTGTTGAAATATAGCTTAAACAATGGCGTAGTTGTTGAGTGCAAGCATGGTTGTTAACTATTATGAAATATAGTAAATCATCTAGCTTCATATTAATGAGTTTTAATTCGTAGGAAGTAGCTACTGGTTTAAATTACTGCACTTAGCAAGTTTCAAGAGGACTAAAGACCAATTCCTAACAAAGACCAATTCTCTAAACGGCTGTCACAGACAGTAAGTAGTCTTTGATTTTTTCTGCCCGTCTCTTTTATTTCTCTTCACTTTCGCTATCCAGCTAAATATATGTTTTATATTTTAAAACTATTAATATTTCGCAACCTTAAATAGAACAGAATTGGCATGCCATATAATAATTCATACGACACTTAAATTTGTCAGAGACTCATATTCAGGGAAGGCAATAAGTGTGATTATTTTTGTTTTGTTAAGACCAGCCACAGGAAAAACGAAATGGTAAACTTAGTCTAAGTCAACTCTAGTTAAGGGTGAAATATAAATAACGATTAAGTGTAAACGGGTTTAACGCCAATAAAGGCTAAGCAGTAAGTGGCTGCTCTTTAACCTGTTATTTGAGTTAAGCTCAACCACCTTAACTATTCGTAAAATGGTAAGAAGCGAGATCAAAACAAGTAATGTATTAATTTGTTTACTCGTTTTATTAGCTAAATATTTATATATAAGAACTTTATCCTTATACTGGCATTTTCAATCAATATTAAACAAATTACTGCAAAAAGCTTTACATATGCATCTTTGGATTGCGTAATATAAAAAAGTTACAACTATTTAGAACAACAATCACTTGACTTAATACAAAACGAAATTTTAAAACTCTACAAGGTAAATAATACGATTACGATTTACGATTTACGATTTACGTACGATTTACATATGATGTTTATAGGTTAGTTACTGATACATATTTAACCAATAGTATTTTCATCCAATCACCCCGAGTTAGAAACTCGTTGCTCCCATTTTCATTTTCAGCAGTAGTGCACAAATAATCACCTCTCTTTGTTTTGGATGTTTTTATCAAGTTTGACAAAGTAAAACTTAACTGTACTTTGCCAGATAACTCGGTTATCAATCGTCCCGATGATGCACCTACATTACATATCTATGATAATTGGTTCACTACCAAAGTAAACCAGTATTGGACCCACCAAACCGTACTGCGAGGCAGTTCCAGTGAAAGTTCGTGCGTGTTCTGCATTTCGTCCAAACAGTTTACTGCTCAGTGGCGTGAGTTTCTCCCACTACCTACAATATTAATCATCAAGTGGCTTATTACTCACTCCTCCTAACAACGGGTCGCAAACAGGTTAGAACTTACTACGTAGAATATTTTTGGCTGCTCATAATTAGTCTAATTGTGTATAACTTGGCTTTTCACATTTTACTCTGTTAAAAACTCTACATTATGTTTTCCTGTTTTGATTTATGTTATACAAACGTCTATAATTTGTTTATGTATGGGCTGGAAAGAATAATATGAAAGAGTTAAAAAATTTTGCTCTCTTTTACATTACGAATTTGGCTCATACTGCATGCAGTTTAGATACATAGTAGTGGAGGAAATGTTTGTTTGCTTTGACTACATAAATGGCAAATCACAGAAACATGTTTGGTCGATTGGTTTGTAGATTGTGTTCGCTCAAACCACAAAATTAAGGCCACATGTGTGATGTGAGGATATGCGATCACAGAGAGCTCAGTAATCCAGCAATGTGTATTTAGTTTATGAGGTATCCAGCAACGAATAAGCAAACCAATAAACCGTGTTTTCATATTCATTGAATATAGCTATTGTTTTTCATAAAGTAAAACAATTTATAATTTACATTTATGTATCAAAAATGTTTTAAGCCAATAACCTATATAAAAAAACATATTTTTGTATGAGATTATTTAATTTGAGAGCAGAGCCTAGAGCAAACCTCCCAGTCACACTTATGAATCCACACATGGGGAGGTTATATTTGTTAATATTGTCGATTGTTTTAAGTACGGCACGTATGTTTTTTATATATAAAAAAGGTCGCAGGAATAACTATGGATATTTGTTTATTTTGTTGACTGTACTAGAAAATTAAATACAAAGTTGTCAGTAAAATGTTTAACAATAAATATATATTTGGTAAAAACATTAAACAATATTTCAAGCCATTTTTGTTAGTTTTCTAATATTTTGGCTTATATCACAATTCATAATCCTACTTGACCTCTTCCGACATATTTTTTAAATATTACAATTAAACTAATACGAATAAAATTTACAATTGAGAAGAACGACTAAATTTGTAGGAAAACGTTTCATTTGCATGAATAAACTGATTATTTGCCGGATTGCCAGTCAGGCTTACGCTCTTAATCCTAAATACCCCCGTCACAGCAAACCTGCGTACTCAGTGAATTTCCAAAACATATATATGTGACACACTACTAAATAGAGCTACTTACCAAGTTTCACAAAAATACATCCATAAATAAGTGGTATATAGCATTTTATTTATTCTCCGTAAGAATAACATTAGGGTTGAGGCCACAGGTTTGCTGCAACGAGGAAGATAAGTATTTTTTTTGCAATTATCAATATAACTGAACCAGGTGAAGCTATATACCAAGGTTTATTAATTCATAATTCATAATTAAGGGAGATATACAACTTTACTTATTCTCCATATGAATAACATAGGGGCCGAGTATGAAGGTTTGCTGCAACGGGGACTATGAACAAAAAACTTGTTTTTTGTGCTAATATCAATATACCACAACTATTTGAAGCCATATACCAAGTTTCATCAATATACATTCAAAAATAATCGAGATATAGAATTTTATTTATTCTCCATAAGGATAACATTGGACAACGTACTGTGTTTAGCACTTTGAATATCTCTGCAACGGTTGGACGTAGAACAACGATTAAAACTCCAAAATGTTTGTTTTGTTGAGCTAAACACAGTAATAAACAGAAATGTGAAGTTTTTAGTAAAGCTATCTGAGAAAAATCTAAAAACCTTTTTCCCATAATATTAACATGGGACACTTTTTTTGGATTTTCTCCGCAACCACTGAACCTAGGTTAATGATTAAAAATACTAAATTATTTGTTTTGTTAAGCTCTATAAAATGGGTATAACCAAAATTGAGTGTTTGTAACATTTTGGGGTCAAATTTGCAAAAAACCGATTTTTGGAAAATTGTAAACCCCCATAAAACCCCCTTCCCATAGTGCGATCAATCTGGTTTTCGAACTTAAGTTATAAATGCTACTCTCCACATTTGTGCCAAATTTAATCAAAATCGGGTGTTTCTTTCAAAAGTTATCGCGGTAACGGACACACACACACACACACACACACACACACACACACACACACATATATATATATAAATATATACATATATATATATACATTTGAACGAATAGTGTTTTGGCATCTGGGGACCTCAAAACGAAAAGTTATCATGGTCTCGGGCTTAAGTCTTACCATGCCACCTACGGTAATAGCTTCTTCCCTATAGGGGAAATTCGCTAAAACGAAATTAGCGTCTCATATTAGTGAAATTATCAGCACTTTGCGGTTTGTATATGTTTAAGTAGAAGTAAATGCTATTTAAAACCCTTTTTAAATGTAGAAAAGGGGAGTTGTTAAACAATAACCTAGGGTGGATATATCACTTTGATAGTATGAGAACTGCGAATGTAAATTTGTATTATTTATAATATTATCTAGCTTGTGATGTAATAAATTTAAAATTTAATAAGGTAATGTAGGTAAAAAAATGTCAGTGAAATACAAAGGACAAAACTGTATTTGGAGATTGGTAATATTATTACTGAATTACAATGTTGAGAGGTTGAGGGCTTTTGAACAACTTTTCATTAGCCCATTGTTGTATTGACCTCGACCGCTAATAGTTTGTGTAACGAGCCCCACCAAACATGTACAATACCAGGGATATGTTGACTGTTTCCACCGTTGTTGCATATCACTGTTATTTAAATAAAAATAAAATTTAATGTCAGCATTTATTAATTTTCCCAAATAAAAATTGCATACTTCTAATTCATATATTTTATTTTCTATATTGTGTATGATGGAAACAATACCATCATACACCATATAGAAAATACAATTTATGAATTAGAAGTATGCCATGTTTACAATAACGGAACAGAAAACAATAAAGGAATAGAACTTTAATAACATCTCCAACCTCTATGAATTCACAAATTTCTAATGGAAGTAAAAACGTTCACTTATTATTTGACGCTAATCTTAAGTACGTCTTTTAACTTTACATTTATTTTAATGGAGTTTGTTAATTCCTCGCCGGACGGTCTAAATGGATTCTTACTATCACTAAATGTCATCTACTACTCGTGTGCATATATTTAATTCATAGTAAGCTTTGTTTTTGTTTAAGTAGTTAGTGATTGTGTTTAATATGTACCTCAGGACTTTATACACATTAATTGCAAGCATTATGTACATTATTGTGCATTACATTGATGGGGTTTTCTAGTAAAAAGTAGGTATGTATTTCAGTCTCTCTAAGGATGTTTCTACTAATATGTATTTTATTATCAGTATTCAGAGCTAACGTTGTTTTCTCAATTAAACCTGAGGTAACGAGAGAGTGCATCGCGTGATCAAACTGTACACATGCATGTGTTATGATTGACTGCAAAGGACAGTAAACAGAGTTTTAACTAACTTGAACAAATTTAATTCCTCTCAGTAAGGTTTTGAAGTATAAAGTAAAATTTACCTGAATAGACACTTTAATGTTCGACCTCTATATTAATTGAGTATAGTAACTACATTTTCGTAGAGACATTTTATAGTAAGTTAAATATAGTAAATTCAAAATTCATATAAACATTTTAATATAAAAACACAACTACTGACAACTTCATTATAAATAGCATGAATGAACGAATGAATTTAAACAAATGTGTTTATTACAAAATAACATCAAGAGAGTACAAGTGGCAATAATATCATGCACATATTTTAAATATATAAATAGCCCACAGTGCAAAGTGGGGCAACCATGCATAAATTCATAAAAAGGTAATACAAAAATGACATGCATTTTTATAGTTCTACATGCCATGGGCAGGAGCCTGTGTGTAGGCCTGAGTTGCTACTCTAAAAACAAGTATGGCCTTCATATTTTTAAAACTTTTAAATTTAAGATAAAAGAACAGAAGTTATACGAGTAGGATCTTCTTTATTATAGTAGAAGTGTAATTAATTAAAAGCAGTCATTTGGCCTTTAATGTAGTGAAAAAGGTGTAGTACGCCTTTTGTATTTTAAATTATGATCAAGTTTAGCATAATATTTGTATTAAGATTTATAGTTCATGAAAACTTGTATTATTTAGACAAACATCAATTAATTTTATACCTTCACTGCACCACTGCATTAATAAAAGATTGAAATTCACACAGTAATTAGTTTGTTATGCAAATAATGAATATAAAATCTTTAGTTAATGTTGTTTTATTTAAGGGACATCAACATTAAATTAGTAAACCTCAATTAAAATTTAACTTATACGTTGGACACAGTTAATAGTTACAGAATAACAAAGTGCACACTGTTTATCTAGAATAATTCGATAATCGTTAGACGTCGTCGTATAACACACGCTAAATATTCATGTTTTTGGTTTTAATCAGGAAGTATTTCGATAACATAAAATTTGGAGGACAGAACAAATTACTTATGCCAGCGATCTCCAGGAGGAGAAGAAAATAAAAACGCTTAAAATTACCTCTATGATTACCATGAGGTTTGGCACGAAGTGCAAAAGTTAATTTAAAGTAAAATCTAAATGTAATCAGAATTTAAGATGCATTTTATTGAACTGGAACTCATTGATCATTCTTTAATTTGTATGGTAACAGTTACGATACTCGATATTTGTAATACTTAAAATAACAGAATTGTAAACACTACGTGATTTTAAAATAAACAGTGTATATTTGCATTCAAGAGGAAGGTACTCGTACAATAAAAATGGAAGGAAAGCAGGCTCAAAAAAATAATTTGAGTTACTGAAAGAATTTCCAACGTATGTGTTACGTAAGTAAATAAAACTAGTAGATTGTATAGAGTTAGAGTAAGGTACCTAGAGTGGATACTAAAACTTATGTGAGCAGAGAGGTAAAAGAATCTACTGAGTTTTACGATAATTTAATAACAAAAATATTCGTTATCATCCGTATGAATATGGTGATTAAAAAAGGTTGAAAACCAATTTAGAGTAAAACTCGATTAAGACACACTCTCTGCTGGTGGAAATTTACTGAGTTTTAACGCTCGACTTTTCATGAATTTAAAAGTCAGTCTATTTATTTTGGTTTAAAGGTTTTGTTCATGCCTTCGATTTATAAAACCTTAATGTATTTTCCTTAAAACAAATGTATGGTTACTGATAAACTTGTGTGTAATTTAAGTATAGTTTACGTGAAGTATTTAAAAGTTTCGAATAGTCGTATCAAACATTTTTACAACATAATGTGCGGGACAGGTAATCAACTTAATCGAAGTTTACTCATTAATTTACTGATGACCAAATTATTCATTTATAACTCAACGCAGTTATCTGCTAGTGACATTAAACAAATTTAAAAAATCTCCTCATTAACAAGTAAACATTTCATTGATATTAAATCCAATAATCTAATCCAATAATCCTTAAGAACCAAAATAACATTTAAAAATGTTATTTTGAAATATTGGTAAACAATATTAAAATAAAATAATCGTTTAAATGAGGCCCACTATACAAAATCTATATTTACTTTATATTCATAACTAATATTTCCCTAGCCTTTTATAAAATAATATTTATTAACTTAATAATTTAAACGAAAAACAAGTTTTAGCTCAGGTTATATAATTTTCAAAGTCTTCAAAACAAACTAGTATTGATATACGTGTCTCATTTTTGCATGCGAATTCTTGCGATTGTTACTCCTAATCCTAACAATACTCAGACAGATCTGTATTCATCGCAATCTTTTCCACCGCATATGAGCGTAATTTTGTGTATCTATAATTGTGTAGACTATCCTATATTATATTGAAACACAAAATTAAACATTTTCCGGAAGAACGTGTGAGACTTCCACTGGACCAATATACACGCGGGTCGTGTATAATGAAAGGGAATAATAACCCCTAAATTTTCACATTTTACCTTAAATGTTGGTATCTGGTCATGGGGTAAAATTTAATTTTTGCACCTCTTTGATCAGTTCATTTGAGGTTTCCACTGAACCGTTTTACACGCAGTTTGTTTTATGTGAAAGATCAACCTTTTTATATTTGCACAAATTACAAAATCGTCTGTATTTATTTTATCAAGTTAAAAATTAATAAAGAACTTTTTACCGTGGACAAGGTGGGTACAAGTATGATGACCATCTAAAAAGACAATTTTGGCATTGAAATAAAAACCATTATAGTTCTTTGCTCTGTATTAAACATATTTTACACAAGCTATTTAGGGAACACGTCGTGGTCGTGTTGCCTTATCTCAATGAGGACCTCTAAATAACGACAACTTGACTTGCAAAATATGACAAATGTTACTTTTGCGTGATCAGTCTCCTAAATGAATACCATGCATGAACCTTAAAAGTGTATTTCCCTTTAAAATTAAAACATAAACAACCCATCATCTACTCATTGTAATCGGTAGATTAAACTAATTTGAATAACTCCAAAATATGTATTTTAATCCCACGTCCAAATGAAATTAAAATCCATCAAATCTAATTTATCTTTTTCAATTTAAATTAAATGAAAGAGGAAAATATTAAAATTTGGTCAAAAAGGGTACATTTTAACAAAATTAAATTCACAAATCAGAAACATAAAACAGTAAAAATATTGTATACTCATTCTATAGACAAACAATAAAATCAAGATATAAGGTCATATTTATCAAGGCCAAGGTCAAGGTAAGGTCAAGGTTTATTTTTAGATAACTTCAGTTCTATTAGAGTAATATAATTTTCATAGTACAAATGTAAAATCTTACTATCGATGAGTGCAAAGAAAGTAAAACTTAAAGAAACTTGATAAACAATATAATTATTTAGTCTCTAATAAAAATTAATATAAATAATATGGCTAACAAACGTTTTATCTTATAATTAATATTAACACACTTTCACCTATTTTTAATAGTTTTTAAACGTTTATTTGAATTGATGATTGTATTTGTTTAAGACGTAATTTATAATTTTAAAAACGTACATATAATAATTACTTTTCACAATAAAATACACTGTATTATCGAAATGACCAATACCTGTTGAACTGTGAACAATCGTTACCTATAATATTTCCATATCATTATACACTAAAACTTGAAACATTTTTAAAAACTTTTCAATATAAGTGAAACATGTTTTTAGTAACTGAAAAGCCTGGACCTGTAGATGGACCTGTAAGCTGTTTGACGATTTGCATTGATGTTGTGGAAGAACTCACGCCATGCGACAGTAAACTGGCCAGACAAAATGTGAACCAATCACGAACATTCACTTTAGATTACATGCATGTAGGCATCACTCTGGTCTAGTTTATTTTGATTTAATACAACCTTTTTGTAATTACAACCTTCATTAAAGGCCAAAAACGTAATTTATACTGTACTATGTCCGGCCTTGCGTGTTTTTCTTTAGAATATTACAAATAAATGTGTCACTTTTTTAAAGTATTTTTACAAATTTCTTCTATATTTTTGTTGAAAATAATTCAGGTTACCATATCACAGGGATAACGTGTAGGCTTTTACTATATCAATAAAATTTTATTATTAATACAATAATATATAAGTTAAAATGTTCTAACTGTATTTTCTGAAAATGGTATAATAAATACTGAAGTGAGTTATTTTTAATTAAAGACAATTATTCAGCAATAACAATAACGGTAATTTGGTTATTATTTTAATAATAAAGTCTTAGGAAAATTAAAATCAATACCTAATGGGTTAACTTAAAAACAGCACCACAATTTAAATTAGGCTTTAAAAATGCTATTTGGATAAGAATATAACTGAAGGAATTACTAATTGAGGAAAATACGCAGTCATTGACATTTACCTTTGGTTATTCTTTCTCTTTTTATTTTACCTTTTTCACTTGCTTATTACCGACGAATAGTGTAGGGTTCTGTAGTCGAATTCCTATAAGGTCAATTATCTTGAAGGGCTTTTAGGAGGAAACCTTGTTGTTACTTTCTATAAAACTACGTGAACGTGGTGCAAGAGGCTTTACGGTGCTCATGTAAATATATGAAAAGCGATATCAAATGATCGCATCCTTGGTAAAAAATATAAAATAAAAAACTACTGATACATAAGACATCTCTTTCATTTTACTCTAAACATATTTTATCCACGATTAGCTTTAGTGTAGAACCGGTGTCGTCATTTAAATTATATTTTAGTCAATAAAATAACTTGGTGCGCTTTATAAGAAGGAGTCAAAAGCTTACATTCCACCACGTAAATTTAGTGAAATAATAACAAATTAGGTTCTTGCTGGTTTTATGTGCATGAAATATACTGCCGTAATGCTGTAAAGTAATAACTACAAGTGTTCCACTTAGAACTGGACTGGATATAAGTTGTAGACCGCGTCTTATTCGTAGATCAATAACATCAATAAACAATAATGTTAAGAGACTGCGCGACAATTGCGTACCTTCTCTAGGAATACTTCAGCTGAGACTTTTACTATTGTAATAACAGGCAATAATGATGTTAAAGTAAAAATATTGACACAAATTATCACAACCCAAAAATTTCACTTAATAATCTACCCACTAACAATATATATATATATATATATATATATATATATATATATATGTGTACATACTTTAGTAACCAAGTTTCCTCTGAAATGGTCTTGTATAACTGGTGCCATGCCGTTTTGATTGCGATGATAACCATACTTGAACAATGAACTGACAATGAAACGCAGAATTATTTTATTTTATGTTATTGCTACTCAATTACCGCTATCCATCTTTTACCGGTTATTGATGTAATTAATTTACTTTTTGTTTATAAACACATTACATATTCAAAACAAATCACCTTTCTTCTAGTTCATTTAGTTTATTTGATTTTAGTTTACAGTTACGATCAGTAGCAATGGACAATGAAACAAAACATAAAAACATGTGAAGTTCATATAAATGTTACAAAACGTTTATAATGAGGTTTGTGTTTATTATATAACATATAAACCGGGTCGGAATGTCTTTTATACTGCAGTAGAGCTGTAAACAGTTATTCTGTGATTTACGGCCGAGCTCCAGACCGGCCTGGCGCCTACTCCGAATACGGTGCGAAGTAGTTTCAACTGTTGTTTTATTGCATTAACATAACTTAGAACCGCATATTTAATTTGTGCTTTAAGTAGACCGACTTTATCGAGTTTTATTATTTAGTACCTTGGGATACCTGGGGATACCTGGGGATACCTGGGGATACCTGGGGATACCTGGGGATACCTTGGGATACCTGGGGATACCTTGGGATACCTGGGGATACCTTGGGATACCTGGGGACAGTGCTTTACTCAGAGGAAAAACATCTTTAATCAGCTGATATGTTTATTTTAACCCAATGTTGATATCTAATTTTCAAATGGGTTTCCAAGCATTGGAGTTTTCTTGGGAGAGTGGATTTGGTAATTTCATTTCTGAGACCCTAAAACCTTTTTTTAACTAAAAAAAAACCTTCCACGGCATTGAGAGACATTCAGCATTGCTCTCTCGATAGTGAAGGACAGAATTAGTCAAGCAATATACTCCAAAAAAGTCTAATTAAACCTTTAAGCACCACCGTGTCGTAAATTAAATGATTTCAGAATCCTAATGATATTCACCTAGTTGTATTCAAAATTAAGTTAAAAAACAAATCCCTGAGTTTTTATATAATAACTATTGTATGATATAAAAAATACATTCGAAAATTAAAATATATTTACATATGTATAGCATAGTTTTTTACCTTAAAAATGAAATAAGGCAAACAACCGTAAATTACAGTACTACTTCAAACTGTAATGTATTGAAATAGTTATGATTCCTTGAATTCGCTTAAGTTACTTTTTATTTTGATGAATTTGCATAGTCGTAACTCAGTTAACAATAGTAGTTAAATAGTGTTTTCTAAAGTTTGTTTCTCCCAAATATCAAATATCCCCGTAGCAGCAAACCTTCGTACTCAACGAATTTCCAATGCATATATATATGTATCTTAATACCACATAATGTCATATACCAAGTTTCATCAATATACATTCATAAATAGGCATTCATAAATATAAATTCATAAGAAATACATGTCGGCTGAGTATGCAGGGTTGCTGAAGCAAGGAACACAAAAAATGGGGTTTTATACAAATATTAATACAACTCAAGAAGGTAAAGCCACATACCAAATTTTTATTAATTTATGTTAAAGCTTGTCACGGAGAGGAAGCCTATGGCACAGTCTGAAGGAACTAATTATACAAGAATAATAACTACATCAAAGTTGGGGATTTAGTCGTCAAAGGAAAAAAACTATGAGAAGTACGAGTGACGTGATGGGGATTCTTTGTATGTTGTAAATATACTGTAGCCGAAGACCAAATTAATACTCGCTAAACTAAACTTAAAACTATTTATGTGGCGTATGATGTTCTAGTTCTATTATAGGCATGAACAAAGGCCTGAAAAGGACTGCAAGAATAATAGTTAAAATCGTCATGGACCATTACATTTTTGTTACACTTTATAGCCTAAGAAAACTAAAAAGTTAGCTTGATTTCAAGCAGATTTTTTATGGTTATTGGTTTATGAGTTATAAACCAGTGTTGTATTATGGTGTTGATCATAAAAAAATACTTATAATAATCTATTGTATAGATCACATACGAGCCATTACCAATAATTCATATTATAGAAATACACACAAATATATGAATACATTATATACATATTATCATTATATTTTCTTTTTTAATAGTTCTGTCTAAAATGAAAATTGTACCAATCGTTTACATTTTAAGGTCGTACAATTTTGTCTTAGAATTACAACTGATATAGATGTTTTGTTTTAAAATACGTATTTTTAAAGGATAACACAAATAGTATTATTTCCACTTGTATTATTTGTGAAAGTAATATAATAACAGAATAATTCCGTGTTTTTTAGTTATCAAATACACTAAAAGTTAAGGGAATACAACTCGAAGAGACAAAGATAACAAAGGTTTGGAAATTTTACTGGTAGAAAACGCGGCTCATTCGCATTAGCTTTTAAATTGGTTTTTAACTTCTGATTAATCACCATATTCATTAGGATAATGGCAAATATTCCTCAGACATTATTCAGAGCTTGCGGTTTACCCACAGTCTCTCGACTTGGAATTTAGATTACATGATGATAATAATGATGTAAATATAATATAAATTATTTTATGAAGTTTATATTTCGGCGAACATGAATATATATCAGTGTATCAGTTCAAATCAGTAATGTATTAAATAAAATAAAATAAATTAGCAGAAACTTATAAATTTAGGTATTTTATTTTAAAATAGTCTTAGGTAAGTCGTAAAAAAACTTAAAAACCAATTTGATCTTTTTTTTGCTAACGTATTTATTATAATTCATTGCCTCGTTTTACCTCTTATTACATATACTTTCTGTCAGTTACTATGTAAAATTGTATATGTTGTTAGATAATGAGCACATTTTAAGTCTGAAGAGTTGTCGGGTTTAGCAGGAATAATTCAAATTACTTAATTGAAGTTGACATATAATACGCTCTCATAAAAAGGTGGTGTGGTTTCGTTAGGCAACGGCCGAGTCGTATTTGTGTGCAGAAGGAATCACGAAAACGAGTATGTGGATTATTTGTACGCTAATGGTGCTTAATTTTATGGATACATAAACTGGTATTTTAAATATCATAATAATGAAACAATTACACAACGTGGTATTATAAAGTAAATATATCTATCCCCTCTATAATTCAATATCTGAAGAGTATAACAATTTTTACTGTAAAGCCAATAGTTTATAAGGTTGTGATGGGAATGGGAGTAACATGAACCAGTATCAGACAAATACATAGTTCATCCCACAAATTTACAACATTGAACGAGTTATAGTTAGTATACATTCTATTCGTTTATTTAACATTTATTCATTAAATATTAGTACACTGGACAGTACAAAGTATTTCCCCAACTCTTATTAACCACCTTTTTAGTGAATTTCCTATGGAAAGTGAACTATTAGCATGACCCGCACGGTGAAACTTAAGCCCGGGACCACCATAGAAGTTCCTAACGTGACCCCCTGAACACGTTTTGGGGGGGTCGTTAAAAATTTTATATATATATATATATATGTATATATATATATATATATATATATATATATATATATGTGTGTGTGTTTGCACTCTAGCGGTCGCATTTTTTGTCCGATTAACTTCAAATTTGGTAGGGACGTTCCTTTCTGAAATCAGTTGGACAAGTTCGTTGGGCAAAAGAATCGTAAAACTCCAAACCCATTTTTTGGGGATTAATCTTTCAAATTTCGAGTTTTTGGGCCCAAAAAGGGTCTAAAAAGCCCCAAATGTAAAATTAATGCATGTAAAAAGATGGGAATTAGTGAGACGAAAGTTTTAAGCCCTCTCTCGTCATTCTAGCATAAATATTTACCGAGTTATTAAAGAAAATGTGTTTCGGCTAAACACAGTACGTTGTCTTATGGGGGTTTTACACTAGAAAAGCCTGCTACTCCTTTGTTAGAGTACTTTTATCATCCCCAGCAACCTCACGCCTACTTTCAAGCCTGACTGGACCTTCTCCTAACATTATAATGCGCAAAATTGTATTCCCAGCTTTGCAGGTAAATGAAACCAGGAGCATCAGAACAGCCAAAAAATCAATGTTTTCAGATTTCAATAGAAATTGGAATACTAGTATGTTTTTACACTAATTTTAAGTTTTAAAAGTTTTTATGTGGAAATTCACTTCCCTCACGTCAGCGTGCTGCGTGCGAACTCGTTTGCTTTAATGTCGTCATGAAAGTTCCATTTAAAACACAACGATCCAAAACCGTCCAAGAGCAAACCAGACCGGAGAAAATCAGCGAGCCAATTTCTGTGATAGCCTCTCAGGACTATCTGTCAGAATTTGTCTGCATTAAGAACTTAACTCACAGAGGGCAGTTTTCATCTCAGTTTAAAAATTCTTTGAATAAAAATTTGGAAGTCTTACAGATTGGATTGGTCATAATAACTATTAATTATAACAGTTGTTATGCTTTTATTTTTGTGAAAATGGGTAGTTCTGTCAGTCTAGTGTAAGAAGGAGCAACATTTGATCTTCCGAGCCCATCAGACCGATTGTAAAGTTTAGTAGTGCAATGGAACTCAAGAACCAAATAGCAATTAACTATCGATTCACTCCATTCTATTTTTACACGCTCCAAAACTTTCCTTTGTTTATAGGCCTACTGTTGCAGTAAGTACATAATAATCCATTATTTTACAATACGTATGCAATATTTTATATACCCATATAAAAAGTGTCATAACAGTACCAATGCTGAGATTATTCCATAGATAAATAGTATTACTAGAAGGCGCTACGCGACTTATAGTGTCAGACTTGACGAGACCACTCTTAATAAAACATGAATATTCAATTATTGCTATTAATTTTAATAGTATCCATTAATAAGGTAATCAAGGGTCATTAATTAATTGCTATTCAATGGTCTTTAAAGATTGCAATAATGCTTGCATTTAAGTTATATGTCTAATTTGTTACGCTAACTTATGACTCTTGAACGGTCTTTTGTTCGTGAATCTCGTATTTTGCGACAGGGGTTTATTGTTTTCTGCTTCATAAGGATATTTATTATTATGTGGGACATCTATTGCCTCTGATTTCGTAACACATTAATTTAAAATTGGAATATCTCTTTTATCCCTCTTATTTTTTTAATTAGTTACAAATACCGCAGGTTTCCATTTTCCTAGAAGAATTATTCAGTTTGAGCACATAATTTAATCATTTCAATAATACAAAAACGTAAAAATCCTGATCATGTATTTAAAATGAAGTTATAAATATAAAATAAACTATTTATTTATGTTCAAATATTAAGTTAAAAATGTAAATATGATTATTTAATTATAACTATTTCTTTATGTACATTACTAGATTTAATTCCAGCCTAGTTTTGTGATTTAATATAATCCACAAAATGAAAGACTAAACCTCAATAATAGTTTAAATAGTGTTTTTGAAAGAGCATGAGTAGATATATACAACATTAATTTATCAATACCAAAACTAATTTTGTTTTGACTGAAATAGCGATAGTCTGTTTTTCGTTAACCTAATTAATACAATTTAATTATTTACTAAAGAAAACCATATTTAAGTCGGAATTAATCGCTGATATAGTACAAGTTCAATAGAAAAATCTACTAAGAATGTTGTAAAGTTAATGTCGACCAAAATAACTGGACTGAACGTTGCTTCTCAACTGGAGCGTCAGTTAATTATCTGGAGGTTTGTTCAGATAAGTCTCTCGAAACCAACCAACCGTTATAGAGTGTCATTTAACTTGCTACTGAAACAACTTACATTTTACAACAATACAAAATATATTTACATTAATACTGTACTTACATTTCATACGGTGAATTAAAATAAAATATGTTAAAAGAAAATCGATCTCGACCAATCACACTGACCATTATAATCCCAATCAGAGAATGTTCTGTCATTCAAGAAAAAAGTACAGTATA
Organism: Allygus modestus; assembly: GCA_963675035.1. Taxonomy (NCBI): domain Eukaryota; kingdom Metazoa; phylum Arthropoda; class Insecta; order Hemiptera; family Cicadellidae; genus Allygus; species Allygus modestus. The sequence goes on along the minus strand of OY776114.1, from coordinate 1,778,284 downwards.
AGCGTACCAATAAATACATTTTGTAGACATAACGTTGTGTGACATAATTTATAATTTTTATTTATTTATTTGTATTCCATTTAACTTCCTTGACATGCTACTCAATAAGTTTTTTAAAACAACAAAATTAAGCTATATCATCCTACTTATAATAACCAAAACGGATGTGTCGTAAACCAAGAAAATGTGCATGTAACAAGAGGAAATAACATAACACATAACATAAACGGTATTATTAACCTTACTTACAATTTCTATTTCCTTTTCCTACTATTTTCACTGCGTATAAGTGTTGATTTATCATGCTGATAAAATAATTTATTTAAAATTAAACTTTATAAATTCGTAATTGCTTGCACTTATTATTTTATTGTTTGGCTAAAGTCGAAGGAAATTGTAAAAGCTTGTAAGCCCTATCATTTTTTACTCTACATTGTCCCACATTATGTGACCAGGTGGTGTCATTTTGTTATAGGTACCCTCAGTAACATAAAATAATAATTTTAATCAATATAATTACAGCTGATATTACAAAGTCTTTATTTTTTATGTTTGCCTTTTCTTTTTTTAGGGACAATAACCCTTTAAACAAAAAATATGAATACTGAAGTAGGGAGATACGGAACAATGTTGTGCTTTCATATAAAATCCCATCAACATTGTGCTGTATGCGGTTTTGAATATATATGAAAAACAGACATAAAGCACAGTGAAAGTTACATTTTTGGGTACATGGAGCGTCGAAACAAATATTTGTACAACTTAAATTTGAAAATATTTACAAAACTACCTTATAATGTAGTGCAAAGCTTTCTTAGCATGGCAGATACAAAGAACTAAGAGTACCAAACAAACAAAATACGTAACATATTTTCAAATTTATACAAACCAAATTTTGATAAGTGATTCCAACACCGTATTTTATTTTGTTAATATTTGTAATGCTGATATCTGCGCGCAAGGTGATCCGTTTCCTCTTTATTCCCTAAGGTTACCGTATTAATTAAGCCTTAGAATACTTTTAATCGCAAACCAAAAAGAACAACTGAGGGATACTTTGCGTCTGAGTGTTCGTGTGAGTCCTAATAAAATAAGTCCGTTTTCCTAATCAACAAACTTCAGGGTTAAACCTCCTTAAAATAAGTAAGTTTACTCGGAACGTTTAAACTAAACGCAGATCACAAGAGTTTAGTCGTCATCATTGTTGCTAGCCATGTTGTTATTGATTGCCTTCGTTCACCAATTAAATTTTAAAAACGCTTCCTCTACAAATCAGATTTTGTTTAATAAACATTGAACATGCTTAAAAAAATATATGATTTCCATTAGACAGAGGTTAAACAGAACACAAACAGAATAAGTAATATTTTATTAATATTAAACGAATTTTCCTGTGTGCAAACTTAGGCAGGGATAACTAGACCCAACATATATGTCGTGTGACATTTAAGTAACTTATGTAAAAATACCTAGTGCTTTACGAGACAATTCATACTATCCGTCGTTTTTAAAATACCTCGAAAAATAAAGAGATAGTTGAACAAATAAAAGCCTGCAGCTAATTTCAGATGTATTGGATTTGATGTGGGAATTTCGCTGACCTAACTCTAATTTAATGTCTTAACCTGTGGCAAGATGTATTTTTATAAAAACGAACCTAATATTTCATTACATTTACATAATTTCTTACGTATTAGTATTTCTCCTAGGAACATAGCTATTAACTTGTATGACCTTGACGACAATTTATAAACTAATATGCACCACTAATATATCGTCATAAACTGATTCCGAAGAATTAGTTCCGTTGTAATATTATATTACACTACATAACATGACTGTCCCTATATTTTGTGTTTTAAAAAGATGTTAATTTTTATATTTGTAATGGAAATTTTAAATTATTTTATATTATTCCCTCTTAACAGTTTTAAATACGTGTACTAAACTGAATTAGATCAAAAGTGATACGTCCATAAGACCATTTCAAATTAATAGAATTTACTAATAATATTATTAATAAAATATTAACAATATTATTAACAATAATAAATAGTATTCATATTTTGATCTCAAAGTTAGACATTCCCATATTAATGCCAGTTTGTCGTCAAAACAGCTGTTCTTCGATGTGTTACGTAAATTCAGCATTAACTTACTTCTAACTCTCGTACGTTTTGTATGTGCTTTCAACTATATATGTAAATATATTGGCTCATCATGAGTTTGTTTGTTCTGCCATCATCATATTTTAATTTATGTTAGGGTGGTTAAGTTAACACAGGTATAAGAAATTGAATGTTCCTGTATAGGAATCGTTTCATCCTTCTCATTAAGACATTATATGTGTTAATTTTAAGTCCTAAGAAGGACTTCACAGTAAGTAGATTGTTGAATTTTAAAATGACTGAAACAGACTATCGCGTTGAAGAAGGGTTTTCTTTGTTATTTATATTTTGGTGGATGGAAAAGTAGGTTTACAGTTCTCCATTGGATTCATGTGTGTTACTAAATTTTAGTTCAAAATACTAAATAGTCGACTATGAAAAGTAAACATAATAACTGTAGACAAATTTGATATTATAAACATAGATCCAGACAGAATAGTCAACAAATTGTATGTGTAGTTGATTTGAAGTTCTTCTGCGGAAAAACTTCAACACTCCAGAATTTTAAATTAATTACACAGTTTAGAACTTTAAGATATACGTATATTTCCAGTTTGCTTTTGCTTTTGGAAACGACAACAGAACACAGAGTGGACTTTTTTCATGTTGAGTCTTTCTTATATTTGGGAGAAAAACACATTATAAAACACTATTCAGCAACCCGAAAAACTTCAAAATTAGTTTAAAATCCTAAGAGAAGTTCCACTAACAAAAATCCTACCACATAAATAAATAAATTTTAAAAGCAAAACAATTTATATTTTACAACCTAAAGAAAATTAGGGTTCATTAACTCAACAAATTTCTTAAAATCTTCATAAATTTTAAATTTACTGCAGTTATTTATATATAAAACGGATGCGTTAGGAATATTATAATCTCTATCTTCTACGATGCCACAGGGGTTCAAGTGGGACTCGAAGGCAATTTCCGGAATGGAGAACCTTTAGTGGCTGCGGACAATAGGACTAAACATCTACAATCTGCTCCACTGCTCTCTGGAGAGAGAACTAGTATTAGCATTGCTTTAGTTATTAAATTTGAAATAACTAAAAAGTGTGTAAAGTAAAAAAGTTCAAAATATAGATGTACGACACAGTAGAAGTCCCCAACTACCTGAACTCATCACCTTTCACTGGATGTTATTCACTATTTCGAACCATTTGTATAGGCGAAATATTTATGCCTAACATGCTCTTTATTTTTCGTTAAATTCGTCAAATACTTCGTAATCTTTGCTAGAATACCTTCAACCAGGTTATTTATTTAAACAATTTTCCCTAATCGTCTTTTCCTCCAAAATAGTAAGCACAATGAATATTAGAAGTTTAAAATAACATCGTATCTTAAATGTGAATATTCCATTATATTAATTAATAATAGATCCTGCGGTAAGTATTAGTGAAAACGAGTAGTCTTTTGTTAATAGTTTTATAATTGTAATATACAAGTTTACTGTAATTTTCAAATGGAACCATAACATATCGCTCGCCCAAATTTTGAAACTAAAGTTAATCTGGTTACAGTTATATACCGTAATTTATATTCCACCCCCAGACAGTCCAGGCGCCGGCCGTGTTCTGTGTAACATTGGAGAATATTGAATATTGAATATTTTTTATTTTGGTAACATTAAAATCCCGTGTGACCATGAATCCCATTTAACATGTTTTTAATTCCTAATATTAAATCAAACAAAAATTCATTACATGCTAATAAATATTCAGCAAATAGTTGAATTTCATTAGCAACATGTAATTTGGTCTTTATTGCTTGTGAGTAATCTACGCATATACCTTTTAAAATATGTTATTTTACAATATATAGTCTAGGATTTTTACATAAATATAACATATTAATTAGTTCAAAAATTATCTTAATCTAAATAAACCTTATTTTTGTGACTTATTCCGCAATCAGAACCTATTCTGCAATTATCCATTTCAAAACTTACATACATTATTTTAATAACATTATATTATATATAACGTTATATATAAAAGTTTAATGACAAGGAGCATGGCCGTTAAGTTTCTATTTGGGATCGAAGAGCAAAACTATAAGTAGATCAACGAAATAACAAACTTATTGCAGGACAAACTTATTCAAATTAGAATGACAATTCTCAACAAACCAGCAAACAAAAAACACAAAACTAACCTGGCTGACGGCAGTTTAGATTTTGTGTAAGTAAACTTTCTCCTTTTTAAATATTTTTAAGGCCATTATAAACTCAAAAGGATCCTTCTACTTCAAATTCGTAAAAAACCTCCGTCGTGAGATGCAAAATATAATCAGAGTTAGCTTCAACTTACATTTCTGATGTCATGACACAATAGTAATCAAGTTAATATGTCGTTGCCCGAATGTCGTACATCGGGCAGTGTTTTACGGGAGTGTTATATATTGTGTTTTATTTTTACCGATCTATAACTAAAAAGGTATGCGAGAGAGCAGCAGTCATTAAACACCGAGGAGTGTTTCCTCAACAAACCACGGCCCCGTTGCAGCGAAGGGTCTGGTTTATGTCCTCAGTTTATGAGGGACCCATTGTCTTTTAGTGACGGAAATTCTGGTTGAAAACGTAACCCCGAGGGTGTGCAGTAAACAAAATTATGTCCTTTTACCCCGTACTTAAACAAAAAATATATCTTAAACTGTTACTATACGTTTACCTCGGTTTTAGCTAAAAAATATCTTGTGAGGTACAGGGCAGTTGTCACATAGCCTACCTATATACCTATAATTACAACTAGAGTTGTCTTATTCTGTGATTTGTATAAGTACATAATACTCTTTAATTTGAATAAAAATTGCTCATACAAAAACAGTTAAGGTCTTTAGGAAATTCCGAAGCCTCTCTAATGAATATCGTAGATTAGTTATATTTTAAACTTTTATAATCAAATCCGTACTAAATTATACTAAAACATTTGAATTTGTATTGTTATGTCTTCAATTCTTCAAAACTTTGCCTATAAATTACCAATTACCTTTATTGTTTATATCTGACTCAACACACAACAATCCGCAAACTAACTAATAATTTTAATTGTTTTAATTTGATTTTAAATAATATATTAAGTTATTCTTCATTTAGGTTTGCATTAAATATTGTGGTTAAACTACTTGTAATTTGTTATTTAAGTAAATAAAACAATGTTAAACTAAATTGATATATATATTTATTTTTAATTTTTAGTGTTCAAGTCGAATTTATGTATTATCTATTAATAACACTATCAGTAGCTTACTCACAGCTCCAGTAACGTCAAGTGGATATATTTTACCTGAAACAAGCATATAAAATCAATTGTCTTTATTGAAGAAGGCGTGTTTTGTGATGTTGATACAGTCTTATGAGAATAATTCATTCAAATCATAAATAACCAAGTAATTTGATAAAACCTCACCAACTTCTCTGACCCACTGATGGGTTTCCAAAGGGTTGTACTACATAATTTTCATGCAAATTTATGTCATATCAAAAATTTACTTTGTGTTCAAAACCCTTTTTATTTTAAGTAATTTTGTCCATTTGATTAATGAAGAGAAAATCAAAAGTCAGAAGAATATAAGTAGAAGATTACTCTTAATATTTCATGACATCTTAACCCTTCGGTGACCATACGTTCGATTTTGAACGGGACAGTCCCGTTATTTCAGGATTTTGAGGGCGTCCCGTCGGTTTCGAAAACGTCCCGTTTTCCCAATCAATGTCCCAATCAATGAAAACATTTAAGTAAATAAGGTTAAAGCATAGTCTTTACCATCACATATGTTACCCACAGTTTGTTAGAAGAATTATTTTGCGATATAAGTTTCTAAAGTAAAGTTTTGTTGATAATTCATGTTAACTTCAATCTTCGTAGGTCCATCGGTAGAAAGAGTATTTCCCATAATGAGCTACTTAAGGTCTGGCGAAAAATCACGCCTTGAAAATGCACCTCTAATTCAATGTGCAAATGGTTCCAACACAGACAACTACAAAACTATAGTTTCCTGTGGTTATAGTTTTTTGTACTTGTAACTAACTCTAATAAATACTTCATTAAAGGAAGTTTTGAAAGAGAATAGTCTCTCTCAGAAGTAGCCACTTTTGGCATTACAAATCTCCCAGCCATATGCCCTTAAGTGAAACATGCCCTTACTGCCCTTATTTATGTTGTTAATTTACAACTGAGATCAGAAGGATGTTTATACAGTTTAGTTTTATCTGTAAACTAAGGTTAATTATTAAGCTTTCTGGACTGAGTTGGTAATAAATGTAACTTAACATATCTAATTGAACATAATTTTATCCTAAAACCTTCAAAAATATTTTGATATCCTTAAAAAAACCTTAACTGATTTTCTCCTAACTTTTAGGGTACTGCAATAATTCACTTTTTATGTAAACATTTTCATCACATTTCATACATTTTTAAATAATTAATAATCATATTTTGCACATGCGCCCTGTTTAATAATTCAGTATGTTAAAACACCTGTTTTCCCCCATGCGTTACTTTTTCCCAGTGATGTATTAATATAGTTTAATATAATAATTATGTATTGTTTTTCATTTATTTCATCCCTGTGAATATTTCACTTTAGTTATTAATCATTTAATTCCGTGAATAGATATTTTATTATAATTCACAATAGCCTACTTAACATTTAATTAATTTAAATATTCATTCTGTACAATTATATCAGATCACATTTTTATATATAGCCTAAAAGTATTTAAAATTCAAAATTGATCTAATTTTATAACCAGAAGTGAGATAAAACATGTGTTTTCCCCAAAGAAAGTAACTTTGGGCTCAAGATTAGTGTTTTGTGTTTAGTTCTGTGAACCTTACAACAATCAACAGAAAATGCACCTGGTGATCAAGGACTCCTCCATAAGACATGACCTGTGTTAGATGTTTGTTGGACACTGTCCCAAATTGTATTTACATTTTCCCCACATAATTAGTATTTAGACACCAAAAGTCTAATATCGTCATCGGAGCCCAGATTAGTTTACCTCCCTTTATTTGGCCACCTCAAGATATTTAATAATATCTGGGCGAAGAAATATATTGCTGAACCAGTGAGATTATTCCATTTAGTAGGCATAACTACAAACGTCAAGACCTCACCAGTATAAATTACCTCAAGAGCTATTAAAACATTTAGGCTTAATATTTAAATCTGAAATAGGCTATTACTGTTATAGCCAATCAAATTTACCATATACAAACTTTGAAAAGAATATTAGGACTTTAAAATATAGCCCAGAAAACTTTTGTTGATTGACAACCATCTCGAATTCTATAGCAGCTAAAGAATACCAAGAGTAACTTTCATTAAATTTATTAGAGAACACTAACTAGACTTTTATTAATATCAAATTTGATTTGCATTGGCTTGTTTATCAATTCTAATTTATTTTATAATATTTATTTATTCAAATATCAAGAGCTTTATGGAATTTTGCCGTCACGATCAACTACACCCTGAGACAGAACCCCTTGTGCATACCAATTGAGCTAAGCCACCATTATTGTAATTAAACTATTAAGTCAAATTTTATAAAGTCCCAAGGATTGTAATATATGATTGTTAGTCCCTTTCACCTAATTAATAGTACAAACACATGTAAATTCCTTTAATAAACAATCTATCTACCCATTGTTAACAGCTCTTTCCTTTACCAAAGCTAAGTAGTTGTATAACAGCGAACATAATAAGAGGGAAAATATTCAAGTAACACAGTTGTTTTTTTATTATTTCAGTACCCCTGTCCCAAAAAATGAATAGACACCTAACATTAAGTTAGGATTAACCTCCAGGTTATTTCAATCAAACACAATTTTCATTGTTGGGAACCAAAAAAAAAACAGATGGTTTATTTTTTTCGTAGCTTGTGTTAGATGCAAAGTAAAATCTGGTAGAGTAATCTTCCCGTATATAAATTAAAATAAACTAACATTTATTACTAAGTGCGATATCATAGAAACTAATATTCTAATTCGATTTTCACAGTTAATATAATGTATATTAATTATATGAATTAAAACTACATTATGACACGATTGGATTACACCCTAACCGATAGCCCTTGTTTTTATGCCTGTTTTAAAGGTATTTGTTTAATCAACCTGGAGGATATCCAGCAAGTTTGTAATTGAACATTCCTAAAGTTGTTAATTAGTAAAGATGGCAAGAGTATTAAACATTCGTTTATCCTTTCAGCAATTATAAAAACTGTATCCTCTTTCTTTTACACTTTTCTCTACTCAATTTAAAAATCAGATTGTTTTTTACTCAGATCAAGACTATTAAAAAACATTAACATAACATATTAAACATATCAAAAGGTACACAAAAAATTGAAAAACCTTCTTTACTTTTGTGCAACTGCTTTGAGTTTTATTAGTATTTGAGAATTACGTTGTATGTTTTTCTATGATTGCGTTCAATCATATTGTATGAATTTACCTACTGTACTTGTGAGTAAGTACAATATTAAGTTTAAATATATTTTACCGTGTTGTTGCACGTAATTTATTATGTTTAATAAGTTTTTATAATTTTCTAAAAAACCTTTTTGAGACACTGACATATCTGGATGATGGCCTATGAATCGGCCCATCTGTTTATATTCAGAAAGAATAGTCTTGAATATTGTTTTTTCTACGCCTACAACATTTTTTAGCGTTTTCCTCTGAACATAGCAAAGCAACCTAAAATTTAAAGCAATTGTTAAAGCTATGTATACAGAATATTATGAAATTGTATTTGATAGAGAAATCAGTTATTTGTTTGGGTTATTTAAAATCTTCAAGCCGTTATTTACTAGACACAAAATTAAAACTTTTTAGACTTCTAATCTTTTTTATTTACGTTTTTTTATATGAATATTTGAATAAAAGAAATATCGCAATGTTAGCAATGAGGAAATGCACTTTGAATTTAATACGAATTTTATACTTAATAACATATAACGTATGATATATTTCAAATAAATACTTCGCGAAAATTTTCCTGTAGGTAATACGAAAATTGGTAAAACTTGGTATGTTGCTTAATCTGTTGGTGATCCATTTATATTTGCATAAACCCCCCATTTTTGTGGTCAATGATGCAGCAAACCCGTGTACTCAGTCTTCGCGTGCTCTGATAAAACTTGGCAAGTGGTTTTTATTCGCTGAGCTTGCAGGTATGCTGCACCGGGGGTATTTGTTATCTTATACATCGTTGTAAACACACAAACGGACAAAGACAGCAGATATAAAATTAATATGGAGAAATGCAGTTAACACTGTTATAATTTTCATTATTATCATAATTATATGGACTTCAATTTAGCTAATTATAACTAGAGATAAAACGAATGAATATAAGGACTAAGAAGAGTTTAACTATTTCTGATATACATAATGTGATAAAAGTAATGTATATTGCTTCCTACGCGCACACTGTGCGTTTTTAACTTGAACTTATTCATAAAAATATTTATTAACTAACCCCATCAATATAGGAAGAAACTCCTAGGTCCATTTCCCTACCAAGCCAAGCGTTCACGTTTACTATATTATATATAAGTTAGTAAAATTTTTGACTACAATATTTCAAAATTATTTTACTGTGGCATATTCAAAATAACCTATTATTTGGGACACTATATAGCAGTAGTCGAGATGTTATATTGCCACAGATGAACATAAATTGACTAACTAACGTCTACCGTTCAATATGGAAAAATTCCACAGCCGTGTAGGAATCTTATATTGGTTAGGGGTCGGATAAATGCTCAAGGAATGCGTTTTCTCGGCCATTTAAAGCAATAGATTTCCCTTAACATTATTCAAAACAACATTATCAGTTTGAAAAATATGCTTTGTCTCGGCCTAATCAAAGATCTGACTGATTCTCAGAACGGTTCGATTATTCAAAAAATCTTTCTTATGATTAGTTGTATGAGTAATTGATGTAATAACGGGAATTTTTATATATTTGGTAAACAAAACTAATTTTTCATGACATATTGTTTGTCATTGTGATGGTCAGTTGTTTTGTTTCTTTGTGCAGCATTGTTTGGTTGTTTGATTAAAAAATCTGCGTATTGTAATAAATAAAATATTGTTTACACTTCAATAAGTATATACACTTATATAAGTACATTGATTTGATACGTGAAAAGACTTGTTATGTGTATAACTGTAAACTCTCTTGTTAACATTAAATATTGATAACACAAAGTATAAAATGCCCTATGAATATGCTTAGTTCATTAAAACTTGTTTAATTGTTGACAACGTCGCTGGGTCTCTTATAATGGGTTAAACTTGTTCACAGAAAAGCTTGTTAGACCTTCGTCTCTCCAAGTTTGTTATTTATTGGCAGTTCAGGCACTGAAGATTTTGTTGAAGTGACATTTCCACTTGTAAAAAAAGATATACCTGTTTATATATTTAATTAATCTCGTTATTTACTATTTGTTTTGACAAAGAAGGTAAGGACTGAATTTAAGTTTATATAAAAGAGTTTGTTATGACGTACAATTAGGTAAGTGTTAAGTGACGTAATTATGCAAGTGTCTAGCATAAAACTTACGACAATTTGAATCCCTCTCATATCGCTGGGTTTGCGATAAAAATGAATAAAAACTAAAGGAAATGAATAAATTAATTAAAGTTGAATAGAAACTATTCAAACTATTAAAAATGTATTTTTATTTGTACTTCAGGAAGATTCCTGTTATTTACTTGCTCTGAGTTAAAGACCCTTTACCAACATTCTTACTTTAAGAGAACAGGAACTACATTTTTATATCTCGTACACTCCCTATGATAACACTGAAGATAAGATTTTATGATGTAAACATTTTTTATCCATTTTATGATTAAATAAAGCCTACGATTACTTTTTGAGGGAACAGTAATGAAGGCAAATCAAGTTATTTAGAAAATGTAGTAGTTTTCTAAGCATCAATAAATAAATACAACTAAACACTATTAAATAAAATCACTAAGCAAATTTCCTAATTCAATTGAGGAAGACGAACGGGCATACATATATCAAAATGTTTGATAAGAGCTTCAACAACGCAAAGCAAACCAAATTATATTAGTAAATATAACATTTCTCTAAGCATGTGTCTATCGAATACTACTAACCCTATTAAATAAAATCACTCAACAACGTTTCTTATTAATCTTAGAAAGACGGACTGGCCGTACACTGGCCTATTCCAGTACCGTATGCCGTGAGACATACAACTTGCATAATTACGTCAATCAAAACTACAACATTACGTAATACATACGAAAGTTAGTGACGATGTTATGTATTTATTTATTACATATCAAGAGGTTTGATGAGAGCTTCAACAATAACCACGGACAGGTTAAATTGCTCTAAAAAAATCAAGAATTCCCAGAGAACAAAAATTGATACGAACAACTTAGTTTACTATCGACGTTTTTGGAGCTTTAAGTTTTGTGTCCCACCTCATTATAAAATTACTATTCCATATTATAAATTACTTAAGCATGGACCCAAAGTCATACAACAAGGCGTGAACGATTAGTCAAATAGTTGATGAGGCCTCCATATTCATGAGGAGAACGCTGACGAAGAAGGATATCATGTAGCACGAAGATTTATGTAATTAGAGAAAACTAATGGTTTGTTAGAGGCCCTTAACTTACTATTTTTAAGACTCGTGTAGATACGTAAAACAACAGACACTCCTTATATATGTGAACATGAAAAATTAAATGAAAGTGCATGCTTTACAACCTCCATTATTTTTATGGGAACAATTTGTCTTTTGGCTTTAGCTTTAGAAACAAAACAAAAAACATTTTGCTAGTGCCTTGGGGCAGTACCTTTAATTTTAGTGATCTCCCATCATGCTGCAATTTACCTAATATACACATGTTGTATTTAATTAATTATCTTTATGTGTGTATGCACTATAATTTGAATCCAACAAACTACCTTTGTTTCCTTGTAAACAAGATTTCCTTTATTAATTTGTTTGTAAATCTCCAGGATTTTCCTCGATAAAAACTTTGTAACTTTTTGTTTCCTTAAACTGGTATATATCTACATACTGTTAGAAATAAACTTCCAAGAAACTTCCAAAATTACAATACTGGTCTTGGTTATTTCTGCATAAGACATTGGTGGTTATTTCAAAAGCCCAACTTATGAAAACACACCGGCCATCTCTTTATTTTAAACACACCTGTTACACCTTCTTAAATCTGAACTAACCCAACGCAAGTGAACCTAATATATAGTCAAGGTGATAATTTACGAAACAACCGAACCCAGTTAGATTGCACAGCTTAGGTTGGGCCAGGCTAAGTTAGTTAACTAAACATAAAAAGCCCATAATCTTAACTCTTAATTTACTAAGGAATCGTATTTCTGGTAAAATATTTTTATTTTTATTTCAAGGTCAGTTGTTATGCTTTAGTCCAATTGTCAAATTAAACGGATTCCCCCCCCCCCTAAAATGACTCGATAAGTCGAAAGAAATCTATTTTCCCTTAGACCTGAGGGTCCACTCCACTGACTCAAAAGGGTTTCCATGTTAGTTCCTATGAATATTGGGTTTATGTAAAATCGTTTTCATGTATTTAATTCATTTATCTCAAATAAATAGTCTGTATAACAAATATTGCTAACTACAGAATTTCAATGCTTTGTTTAAATGAGGAGTTTGTACTTAATTCCATTTTATGAATGCAAGATATCCGTGAAAATTAACGTGGCACCAGCATAATAACTCCTTAAATTTTATAAATTCTAGTTCTCTTTACCGAGAACTAACCTCTTCTGTCTGGTTGAGAGCATATGTTGCCGAGTGAAATATAAATCATAAACTATTTCGAATTTCTTAACACTGACTTAAACAAAACTTGTAATCTAATAATGTAATAATTCTGAATTCTGATCCATTCCACACGGATAACTGGAAATGTATAAATAACTGAACAAGTAAAGACATACTTATAGAAAACGATTCTAGTGGGAACGTCGCTGCGTCGTGCTCTAAGCGCAGATTGAGTTGCAATCGCGTATTTAACGCTTTTAGCTCGGCGAGAAGCGTTAAAGCCACGGATAAAGTATATTGTTAAATTATTAACAGCTGGCAGGAATATTTATCCGGGCATTTGTCAATACTTGGTTTATTACCAAGTATACAAACCAGTATACATATTTTAATTGTTAGAAATCAATAATGGCTTGTGTAACGGGCCAAGGAGAAGAAGCAGGAACGAGCACTGCTATTTAACACAACCTCGTGGGTGGGAGAGTATTTTTTAATAGTCAAAAGGCATAAAGGAATAATTTATGTTATTAAATATTTATGTTACTTGCCATAAAAAAATAAATGTTCATGTTTGAAATAAGTTAATATTATGAAATTTGGTATTCATTAATCAGCTGTTTCCTTAAAAGTGGAAAGATTGTTCTTAGATAAAAAGTTTGATTTACTACAATCAACTAACGAAAGTGGCATTGACAAAACATACGTTTATTTTTATCCTTAATGGAAAAGGAATACGTACTGTTAAATCAATTCTATGGGTCTTTTTTGATGAACTAAACAATAAATATATCTGCCATTTACGAACTGCAAGTTATTTAAGGGTTAAATATTGTAATTGGGGCGCGGGTTTCTGATAAATTTTTGTTTGATCATCGAAAGTTGTTCAAATATGGGGATTATAAAATTATATACTAATTTTATTTTAAGGGGAAAATGTAACCCTTTTAATATTATACTGTTTTATCCTCCCTCGTTTCGCCATCATTAATAATTAAATCTTGTTGAATTAATAAAGAAAACCTATTATTAAGAAACATGATTAAAACAGGGAAAAGCTTTCACGAAAACCTTTGTGTTGTGTGGACTATTGTGTACATTAATAATAACTTATATTAACTGGAAACACATAACCTTGCATGTACTTAATAATATGTGCTTAATTGTTTAAAGGCTTAATTGTTTAAAGAAATTCATATGGTTTGAAGTATGAGTCATTCCGTCCATGGATTGTAAGATCCGATGAATTAATTTCATAATTAAAATGGTATAAACGTGAAATTGCATACTCAAAGAAAAGTGGTGTATAATGAAATTCATTAGCTATTAATTGGTTAATAATTCATTTACTTGGACATTTCTAGAACGTTTATCATATTAGAAAATTGGTAAGGACTTTAACACTATAATGTTTTTATAAACAAATGGCAGGAGTGGTTCCAGTTGATTACCAAACGTTCGGCCTTGGCAGGTACAGTGAAAACCTCTTAGGCCTTTTAGAAGAACAATTGTCTGAAAAATATATTATTCATTAAATGAATGGAATATTTGTTAATAGACATACAATATATTGTGACAGAAAGCACTTTATTTAGGCTAATGTCGCGTATATGTTAAAATCTTGTGAAATAGTTTTAAACATGGAATCTATTTAATAACTATCATAATAAGTGTTATTTTTTAACTGTTTGGATTATAAAAACCCATAAGAAACTACAAAAAGAATCTGCAGTTGTTTGTGTTACAGGTTGTTTGATTAGCGAAATAAGTATATCTGCAGTTGTTTGTGTTACAGGTTGTTTGATTAGCGAAATAAGTATATATATTTTTGGTATAATACAACTTTGTTTGAAGGTATATAAATATTTTACCAAATTTTTATATTTTTAAAACATTTATTTTAGAATTTTTACATTTGAAGATAAACGTTTCCTAACACAATTTTGCAAATGGTTCTAGAAAGATAAGGTAAATGTGACCTGTATGATTTATGAAAATCTTTGAAGTATATAATAGTACAAATAAAATTAATGAACAGTATAAATTCCAGTACTTTATATTATTCCCTGTGGTTTTCAACTCAAATTTGTTTATTTTAGTAACATATTTTTACTATGCCTAATCAATACGATAAATAAACTACATCTCGCAACATTAAAAACATTATTAGGTGTTGGGGATATTTTAGTGTAGTGAGACGTAGTTTATTTATCCTATTTAGTTGTAACAACACGCATCATGCTACTAAAGAAATTATTATTAATACAAGTTATTCAATGTTTAATGTAAATACTAAGAATAATTATTCTCTAAACATTAACGCTTTTGGAATACTACGTTGTATCAACCAAATTTTATAACATGTTATAGATGTCATAATAAATACAACACGCTAAATCGAGTCCATATTTAGGAGGTTAACCTTGCATGATAGAACAGAGCGCTTTATAATGCAAAACAGGGAGACCTCAAGAGACATCACCTGGGCTTCCCTTTTGACATTATTTTCAATCCTGATGCACATAGAATATTCCGGTTCCGTTAGAATACCTTCAAGGTTATTTTTGTATCCGAAGGCCTCCAACGTAATTGCCCTCGAAAGCCCCCGACATAATAAGCGTGTATTATTTTAGTTGTATCAGTTAAAAAGTCCCTTTAATATGTTTATGCTTCAATAGAGTTCATTTTTAAATAATTACTTGAAAAGTTATAGATTTCATAAATCGCGAAGCGTAAACTGTTTATGTGATAATGGTTTAACTTAATATAATTACCTAACATTGCTCATGTTTTAACACGCATCACGTCTGATTTTATTATTTTGCATTATCTGACTGTAATTGTATTTTTATCTCAGTCTATATTGACAAATTCGGTGGAAATACATAAAAATAGCATGTTTCACAGATGCTATTAACGTTTAATAAATTATTGTTTTAAGTCAGTAAAACCAATGACTTTTGTTGCTGAATATTTGTATAATGAATTAGGTCATAAATGAAGAATCCACCCATTTATATTTTAAATGTATATTCTGATCGTCCTATAATCAAGATTAAATAACTTTTTTCTTTAATCAGGATTAAAGAACAAACAACATTACCTTTGGCATTCTTAAATAAAGTAAATAAATATTAATTTATTTAAGAATTCATGTACTAAAGGATTGTTGAAATCTCAAATTAGTGTAAAGTCAGCCACGGCAGGGAAGTTATTAGTTAGAACCAGAAAAGCGAAGAAATTTACTCATAAACTGAAGTTAATACTAATTATCAACAATGAAAATCTTATAGATACGTTAGTGATAATAGGTATACAAATAACAAAGGCATAAACTGATACACTGAAGATAACACAAAAACAGCAATTTATAGAACAAATAAATAATCAATAAAACCACGATTACATGCATGATTAAAAAAATTTGCGAGTTTATTTAAGTCATAGATTTTCCAATTTGTATAAAATAAACCAACAGCCAATATTTTTTGGATTTATTCAATCTTTAAGTCTGGAATGTTTAAAATTAAACTAAAACTACAAAGAAAACTTCATAGGACTTTACAAAAATTGTAATAATACCGATTTTCTGATACCGGAAATACTACTAATTGTCACTCATATTAACGAGGCATATTTTTAGAAACATAATTTTTATAGCACGATAATAAAACTGTGTAGCTCGCATAACCCAATAGATCTTTGCGTGTATGTAATTTCATTGATTTAATATAATATATTAACCTGCCCGGGTACGTTTCGTCAATAATTATTTCAGGAGTTAGAACTACAGCATGTTATAACTACAGGAGTTACATTAAAACCCAGCATGTCCATGTAATAAATCCTTTAAATCCTGATAAAAGGAGAGCTCATTGAGGGTTCTGTTAAGTTAATTAAGAAATTTTATAAAGCAGCATTTTTAAGTGACGATGTTATGTGCAATTTCTACAGAACTAATTAATTTACTTCACAGAAATAAGCTATAACTGTTTCCCATGTTTACACTTCGTCCCGATAACATACACCCACTCATAGATTTTATTTTAAATGATTCGTAAAATCTAAAATAAATTTAAATTTAAAAAATGACAAATATTGAATAATTTTAATAGTTTGTTATACTCAAACTATTAAGCATTGGTAAATGTTTTAATGACAAAATTGTTTAACTAACCAAAATTACGGCTTCTCTCTGAAGAGTAAAATCATGTTAAAAATCCAAATGTTAATTTTTTTAAATATAATGTGCCACTAAGTGTATTATATTATATATAAGTGCGCAATATTATTTATTTTTTAGGGGAGATAAAATTACTTTGCTGAAACCTGTATTCACTGCTTGCCATAAAAAGTTACCGTTAAAAATATTTATAATTTTAAACTGTTATGACATATAATATAATTTATACGTCTAGTTTAAATTATTATTTATTTACTCTAATTTTTTCAAGTTCCACTTATAATTAAGGAAATATTATAATAATATAGCATCGTAAATGGCTCAAGCTAACAGAAAAACAGTTTTGGTCTAACACTCGTGATTGTGTTCGGGTGTACAGTAAACAGGAATTGGTTCAAACTGGAGCTTCCACCCTTCAACTGAGTCTGTCACTGAGCCTTGTTGGAATTGTTTCAAGGATAACTCGATGTAGGGGTTTCCATCATTAGGTTAAGCAGAAGTATAACCGTTTAATATAACTTTTTCATCTGTTAATTTACAAATAAATAAATATAAAAATAAATATAATTTTTAGAATAGCTTATAGGAAAATTAAGTACTTTAAACGTAACGGATTGTAGAGAGACGCATGATAATTCTTAGGTCAAAATATTTTTATAAATCACATCTTCTTAGGTATGAATAACTTATCACTCACATTGTTTTAAGACTGTTTCGGATGAAAATATTGTATCCATTATAATCTGTTTTTTAGATTTGTTATGTAATCCGACGATTTTTTTTATGTCCTTTTCCGATTTATAATTGTACTATAAAGATAAAATGTATTTATGATTTTTTCATACAATAAACAATAGAGTATTATATTTTTGTAATCTGATTGTGGAATATTTTGGAAATGTTGCTATGACATTATTAACACTAGTGTATTGAATCACCAAAACAAGTGCTGTGATGGATCAACTAAATTCGTTAAATTACTTGAATCTTAGCTTTAAGCTAACCAATGTATTTATTATTATATGAATGAAACTAACATAATAATTGCCCTAACCCGTTTGGTCCCTTTTTTAATTGTATGTATTATAGCTGTGTTTGCTGAGTTAAAGTGATACCGCATATTTATATATAAAGGAAAAAGGGATTAAATTAAACAAACAGTGTTTTGCAAGTGGTAATTAACAAAGTAAAAACCACTTCACAACATTTTTAATAAGTTTTTTTTTTATGTGAAATAAGATAAATTCTTTCACCCTGACGAAAAGGAAACCTACTTTAGTACTCTCAAACTCTTAAAGATAGTTTGGAAACTAATAAAATCAAAACTTGCGCTGTATTTATTATTACAATACAGTGGACTGGATTATTTATTTTATATTATCTTTAAAATTAGTAAGATAGAAATATAATGTTTAAAAACATAACTGATATTTTATGTTAAGTCACAAGTCATTTATTGCAATAAAGAAGTTGACAATGAATTGGCTAAATCATAATTCAATAAGGACAAATAATAATAAACTTATAATACGAAACTAATACAATTTATAGAGTGGAAAATTCGGTCTTATAATCATACTTCACATCGTTCGCCCGTCAGAAATAACATCACGGACCCTGTAGTAGCAACATGGAAGAAGTATTGCTTTGAGTTGTCTTTTAAACATTACAGGGTTTGACTAAGTTTTCACATGGTACGGCAAAGCTTTAAAAAGGTGGATACCATTATGCAGAATATGATTCATGAAAAACGTTGTTGAGGGTCTGGGGTATTTTAAATTCATAATATTGCACAAAGAGTAAGAGTAAATGTAAAAAAAATTGTGTTGTAAGCAGAGAAACGATTCTTTTTTTAAAATGTGAGGGTTTCTAGAATATGAATAGAATGAAAGTTTAATATTCTGAAGACCGAAAAAAATCTCTACACGATGTCCTATGATTGATATTGTGTATGGCCCTTATCATCTTTTTTGCAAGCAAAATAAGAAGAGAGCTCTTTCAATTTCACACCCCCATATCGGTACAGCGTATACCAAATGGGGATAGAGGATGCCATAATATGCAGTCAAAAGAATATCAAGGCGAGAAAATTTAGAAAGTCGCCTCATAGGAAAATGCCTGTGCCCATTCGCCGGCCAACGGCGTCAATATGAACATGGCGATATGAACAAGCGAAGGTGAGTGTCCAATGTTGCGCCAAGGAATTGACCTCATTTGACGAGTCCAGTTCAACATCATTAAGAAGTAATCTGGATATTGAAAAATTCAACAAATGGGTTTTTCTTGGATTTATTCTCGATAGGTTTGAGTCGAACCACTGCTTTAAGTTGCAGGCTTGCATATTTCGACGCCGTTATGAAACTTGTTATTGATTTCCAAGCAAAGTATTTCTGAGTTCTGAATTTTCTAATAATTGTATAAAAAATTATATTTCCAAGAGGAACATTTTAACCATTAAAATAGTAGGTAATTAGTATTTTAGTATATGGTTTGATTAAAAACTACCCATGTTCAGGTTATCTTCGTATTTTATAAAAGCTTAAATGCCCTGTTATTGATGTAAAGCTTTTGCACAATTGAACCTCATCATATGACGTGTGCATATGTAAGTTTTTATTTCAAATTGTTAAAAATAATTGCATTCATCTAATAAAACATTTAAATTGATGCTTTGTCAGAATTGATATTGCAAAGAAGAAATGGACAGTTTTTGTTCGACGGCTGGATAGGATCATTGGATCTCTCCCTCATTGGTATTCCAACTCGATCTCATCCGCATCGACCAGATCAGTTGTTCCCGATATTGAAAAGGTCTGAGATTACAACGTGTATCCGCCAAAATCGCAAACAACTTTTATATTTAAAATGTTCTAATGAAATTCAAATTTAATTGTTTAAAACATCACACCATAAAACATCACACCATTTGAGTAAAAAACAGAAAAAACTACAATCCAATCAAAAACCTGGACTTCATGCTTGCAAAGCACAAATCTTGCAAATCTCCAACAACAACAAAATACCAGAGGTGAATACTTTTACCAAAAGCACAAATTCTGTCTTGGGATATGATGATGGAAGGGCAAAATTCAACACCTGGATTCCTCACAAGTGTTTCGTATTTTGTGTTTAAAGCTTTTACAAATACCCGTCATAGAAGCTTCCGTTTTGATCACCACAACGTCAAACGTAAATCGCTTTACTTATAACAAACTTGACCTCACATATACTTACCTGGACTTTGATCACTACAACGTCAAACGTAAATCGCTTTACTTATAACAAACTCGACCTCACATATACTTACCTGGACTTTGATCGCAACAACGTCAAACGTAAATCGCTTTACTTATAACAAACTTGACCTCACATATACTTACCTGGACTTTGATCACTACAACGTCAAACGTAAATCGCTTTACTTATAACAAACTTGACCTCACATATACTTACCTGGACTTTGATCACTACAACGTCAAACGTAAATCGCTTTACTTATAACAAACTCGACCTCACATATACTTACCTGGACTTTGATCGCAACAACGTCAAACGTAAATCGCTTTACTTATAACAAACTTGACCTCACATATACTTACCTGGACTTTGATCACTACAACGTCAAACGTAAATCGCTTTACTTATAACAAACTTGACCTCACATATACTTACCTGGACTTTGATCACTACAACGTCAAACGTAAATCGCTTTACTTATAACAAACTCGACCTCACATATACTTACCTGGACTTTGATCGCAACAACGTCAAACGTAAATCGCTTTACTTATAACAAACTTGACCTCACATATACTTACCTGGACTTTGATCGCAACAACGTCAAACGTAAATCGCTTTACTTATAACAAACTTGACCTCACATATACTTACCTGGACTTTGATCACTACAACGTCAAACGTAAATCGCTTTACTTATAACAAACTTGACCTCACATATACTTACCTGGACTTTGATCACTACAACGTCAAACGTAAATCGCTTTACTTATAACAAACTTGAACTCACATATACTTACCTGGACTTTGATCGCAACAACGTCAAACGTAAATCGCTTTACTTATAACAAACTTGACCTCACATATACTTACCTGGACTTTGATCACTACAACGTCAAACGTAAATCGCTTTACTTATAACAAACTTGACCTCACATATACTTACCTGGACTTTGATCGCAACAACGTCAAACGTAAATCGCTTTACATATAACAAACTTGACCTCACATATACTTACCTCGACTTTGATCACTACAGCGTCAAACGTAAATCGCTTTACTTATAACAAACTCGACCTCACATATACTTACCTGGACTTTGATCACTACAACGTCAAACGTAAATCGCTTTACTTATAACAAACTCGACCTCACATATACTTACCTGGACTTTGATCACTACAACGTCAAACGTAAATCGCTTTACTTATAACAAACTCGACCTCACATATACTTACCTGGACTTTGATCACTACAACGTCAAACGTAAATCGCTTTACTTATAACAAACTCGACCTCACATATACGTACCTGGACTTTGATCACTACAACGTCAAACGTAAATCGCTTTACTTATAACAAACTCGACCTCACATATACTTACCTGGACTTTGATCACTACAACGTCAAACGTAAATCGCTTTACTTATAACAAACTCGACCTCACATATACTTACCTGGACTTTGATCACTACAACGTCAAACGTAAATCGCTTTACTTATAACAAACTCGACCTCACATATACTTACCTGGACTTTGATCACTACAACGTCAAACGTAAATCGCTTTACTTATAACAAACTCGACCTCACATATACTTACCTGGACTTTGATCGCAACAACGTCAAACGTAGATCGCTTTACTTATAACAAACTTGACCTCACATATACTTACCTGGACTTTGATCACTACAACGTCAAACGTAAATCGCTTTACTTATAACAAACTTGACCTCACATATACTTACCTGGACTTTGATCGCAACAACGTCAAACGTAAATCGCTTTACTTATAACAAACTTGACCTCACATATACTTACCTGGACTTTGATCGCAACAACGTCAAACGTAAATCGCTTTACTTATAACAAACTTGACCTTACATATACTCACCAGGACTTTGATCGCAACAACGTCAAACGTAAATCGCTTTACTTATAACAAACTCGACCTCACATATACTTACCTGGACTTTGATCACTACAACGTCAAACGTAAATCGCTTTACTTATAACAAACTTGACCTCACATATACTTACCTGGACTTTGATCACTACAACGTCAAACGTAAATCGCTTTACTTATAACAAACTCGACCTCACATATACTTACCTGGACTTTGATCGCAACAACGTCAAACGTAAATCGCTTTACTTATAACAAACTCGACCTCACATATACTTACCTGGACTTTGATCGCAACAACGTCAAACGTAAATCGCTTTACTTATAACAAACTTGACCTCACATATACTTACCTGGACTTTGATCGCAACAACGTCAAACGTAAATCGCTTTACTTATAACAAACTCGACCTCACATATACTTACCTGGACTTTGATCACTACAACGTCAAACGTAAATCGCTTTACTTATAACAAACTCGACCTCACATATACTTACCTGGACTTTGATCGCAACAACGTCAAACGTAAATCGCTTTACTTATAACAAACTCGACCTCACATATACTTACCTGGACTTTGATCGCAACAACGTCAAACGTAAATCGCTTTACTTATAACAAACTTGACCTCACATATACTCACCTGGACTTTGATCGCAACAACGTCAAACGTAAATCGCTTTACTTATAACAAACTCGACCTCACATATACTTACCTGGACTTTGATCACTACAACGTCAAACGTAAATCGCTTTACTTATAACAAACTTGACCTCACATATACTTACCTGGACTTTGATCACTACAACGTCAAACGTAAATCGCTTTACTTATAACAAACTCGACCTCACATATACTCACCTGGACTTTGATCGCAACAACGTCAAACGTAAATCGCTTTACTTATAACAAACTTGACCTCACATATACTTACCTGGACTTTGATCGCAACAACGTCAAACGTAAATCGCTTTACTTATAACAAACTTGACCTCACATATACTCACCTGGACTTTGATCGCAACAACGTCAAACGTAAATCGCTTTACTTATAACAAACTCGACCTCACATATACTTACCTGGACTTTGATCACTACAACGTCAAACGTAAATCGCTTTACTTATAACAAACTTGACCTCACATATACTTACCTGGACTTTGATCACTACAACGTCAAACGTAAATCGCTTTACTTATAACAAACTCGACCTCACATATACTTACCTGGACTTTGATCACTACAACGTCAAACGTAAATCGCTTTACTTATAACAAACTCGACCTCACATATACTTACCTGGACTTTGATCACTACAACGTCAAACGTAAATCGCTTTACTTATAACAAACTTGACCTCACATATACTTACCTGGACTTTGATCGCAACAACGTCAAACGTAAATCGCTTTACTTATAACAAACTTGACCTCACATATACTTACCTGGACTTTGATCACTACAACGTCAAACGTAAATCGCTTTACTTATAACAAACTCGACCTCACATATACTTACCTGGACTTTGATCGCAACAACGTCAAACGTAAATCGCTTTACTTATAACAAACTCGACCTCACATATACTTACCTGGACTTTGATCGCAACAACGTCAAACGTAAATCGCATTACTTATAACAAACTTGACCTCACATATACTCACCTGGACTTTGATCGCAACAACGTCAAACGTAAATCGCTTTACTTATAACAAACTTGACCTCACATATACTTACCTGGACTTTGATCGCAACAACGTCAAACGTAAATCGCTTTACTTATAACAAACTTGACCTCACATATACTCACCTGGACTTTGATCGCAACAACGTCAAACGTAAATCGCTTTACTTATAACAAACTCGACCTCACATATACTTACCTGGACTTTGATCACTACAACGTCAAACGTAAATCGCTTTACTTATAACAAACTTGACCTCACATATACTTACCTGGACTTTGATCACTACAACGTCAAACGTAAATCGCTTTACTTATAACAAACTCGACCTCACATATACTTACCTGGACTTTGATCGCAACAACGTCAAACGTAAATCGCTTTACTTATAACAAACTCGACCTCACATATACTTACCTGGACTTTGATCGCAACAACGTCAAACGTAAATCGCTTTACTTATAACAAACTTGACCTCACATATACTTACCTGGACTTTGATCGCAACAACGTCAAACGTAAATCGCTTTACTTATAACAAACTCGACCTCACATATACTTACCTGGACTTTGATCGCAACAAATTCGTCATAAGTTACCATTTTTTTACTTACGCATTATGTTTTTACATTTTCAGGCTGACATCTAACATTGTTAGATAAGCTAAATCACCCAAAGTAAAAATTACACAAAATAATGTTGAAGTTTAAAAACATAATAAAACTCATGTTATAGAAAGATTATTTATATTTAACTATAGTACTGAAAATAGCCAATCCTATTACTTCCTCGAAGCTAACTATATTGGTAGAGAAAGCTTTTTTGTGTTTACTTGGCAGCTGTCGCTCACCCTGCAGGCCATCAATGAGGTACAACCAGCCCTGTCATTCTTTCTGGTTAAGAATATATTTCCAGAATATGATTTTTTAAGCCCTGACCAAGAGGTTTGTTAAATTTACCGGTTAACTAAAAAAATTATTGTTATGAAATATAGCCATGCTACCCCAACTTTTTCAAAATAATTCTAATGGGGAATATTTATTGAAAGTAATTTCTCGACGTCCACGAAACAATTACAAATAGATGTAACTCACTACCTAGCTTATCTAATATTAGTGACAACTACCACCATTGTAACAGGTACACAGAAGTATACAGATTGTCATCACTTTATTATACTTTCTGATAAAGGTTTTGCGACAGTTAACTTGTGTTCTCAATTTGACAGTATAGTTTTCGTTAAAATTGTCAAATATCAGTTTTTAGTAGAGATATTTGTTTTTTAAGGTCCCTGAACCCAAAAACTGGATTTTGCTGTGTTGTCTGTCCGTCTATCTGTCTGGTTGGGAAAAGACCTAGATACCATACTAATGGCCCAATTTCAATTAAACTATGTATGCGGGGGCAATTTTATGGTATATCTAGATATTTTCTTCCACTTTTGAAATTTTTAAGGGCCATAAAAGTCTAACACCAAAACCACCTAAAAATGCATGACAAAAATAAATTTATCTAAGTAATCTGAAGATTTTGATCAAAATTCGGTGGTTAATATTGCTTCAGCTTCCTAACTAAATGACACCACCTCAATTTGTGCAGGGAAATATGTAGTCAAAAAACAAAGAGGTTAAAAGCTAAAAAATACAATCGTTTTGGATTTTGGCCAAAGCCATAAACCTTTATTAAAATGTACTTAAATATAGATCAAAATTCTCAATCAGCAGTATCATCAGTGCATTATTATTATGGGAAATCAATGAAGTATGATTTATCTCGAACTTACAGTTCGGGTTTATTAAAACTTGCAATAATTTAGGTTAACGTAGCCCATTGGAGGGATTTCGGAATATGTTGTGGAGGCGGAAGAGGGGATTTATCTTTTAAAAAATCCTGCATATAAATAATGGCTCTGTAATGTTTCCAATAGGTTTTGGATGAACCTTTAAAAAATGGTAATTTAGATCAACTTTGTAAATAGATTAGTAAACTTTATATATATATAGAATACGTATGTATTCTTCGTGAATGATTTATACAAACATATTCACGTGTATTATATTCTACGTAAATATAAATGTATGATTAATGGACATAAAAGTGTACATGGAACGAAATATACATTCTCTGACACGTATACAATTGAGTAAATACCGAGTACTTAGACCTTATAAATATAAAACCATTGTGACTCTCAAGATAAAATCAAAACGGGATTCTATAATTGTTACATTTTCCCAGATTTTAGTTAATTTATCCGTTATATTACATTAGAATTACGATATTATGCTGGTAAAAGTTCTTTTTGGTTATGCTGGCTTAAAATCTATTTTGAATTTAAAATAACAGGAATTATATTAATATAAACAGTATAAAAAAACGCATGCCAAAAATCATTTTACTCTGAGTCAGGAAGACAAAAATCTGAATAAACCAGACGCGGTGGCTTTTATCATGCAAATGGAAGGTGATGTTGAAGACCTCATGAGAATCAGGTCGCGCCTTACGAGGTCTTGATGTTGATGAGTCGCGTTGCGTCGCCCTTCTACCTCATCAGAATCAGGTCGCGCCTTACGAGGTCTTGATGTTGATGCGTCGCGTTACGTCGGCCTTCTACCTCATGAGAATCAGGTCGCGCCTTACGAGGTCTTGATGTTGATGAGTCGCTTTGCGTCGGCCTTCTACCTCATGAGAATCAGGTCGCGCCTTACGAGGTCTTGATGTTGATGCGTCGCGTTACGTCGGCCTTCTACCTCATGAGAATCAGGTCGTGCCTTACGAGGTCTTGATATTGATGCGTCGCGTTACGTCGTCGGCCTTCTACCTCATGAGAATCAGGTCGCGCCTTACGAGATCTTGATGTTGATGCGTCACGTTGCGTCGGCCTTCTACCTCATGAGAATCAGGTCGCGCCTTACGAGGTCTTGATGTTGATGCGTCGCGTTGCGTCGGCCTTCTACCTCATGAGAATCAGATCGCGCCTTACGAGGTCTTGATGTTGATGCGTCGCGTTGCGTCGGCATTCTACCTCATGAGAATCAGGTCGCGCCTTACGAGGTCTTGATGTTGATGCGTCGCGTTGGTCGGCCTTCTACCTCATGAGAATCAGGTCGCACCTTACGAGGTCTTGATGTTGATGCGTCGCGTTGCGTCGGCCTTCTACCTCATGAGAATCAGGTCGCGCCTTACGAGGTCTTGATGTTGATGCGTCGCGTTGGTCGGCCTTCTACCTCATGAGAATCAGGTCGTGCCTTACGAGGTCTTGATGTTGATGCGTCGCGTTACGTCGGCCTTCTACCTCATGAGAATCAGGTCGTGCCTTACGAGGTCTTGATGTTGATGCGTCGCGTTACGTCGGCCTTCTAAAGTCTCCTTTTGCTCCTGTCTTATTAAAATACCAAAAAAATAATGAAAAAAGTCCTGTTGCAGTGTGTCAATCTCCCCCTCCACAACCACCCTATCCGACGGCTGAAGAGGGCCCAAGCGCCCTAAAGCATCCACAGTGGGCCAGGGACTTTCCCGCCCACTGGAACTTCACAAAACAACAACAACAATCTAAATCATTTAATAATAACGCAAAGCAATATACGCAAAGTATACATAGTGCGTTTTATTATAATCTTACTATTTATTCAAACAAATCCTAATTGAAAGTTTTGGATATAATTCTCAAGGAATTAGATATTGTTTCTTAATTTTATTTCTGGAACTGATACGCCATACCCTTACTAAATATATGTAGTAAAATATAAAACATAAAACATAAACAGTAGTAAAACACTGAGTTATTGAGGATATGTTAATAGAAATAATTACATTCTACTTAATCCCTTGTTAAATAAAGTACTCCTTAACGTATGAACTATATTGTTCAGAAGTAAAATGTATTTTATACCTTAATCTAGTAAAGGCTTTAACATTTAAATAAAAGTGTAGGATTGGTCATTTCATGTTAATAAGGTAATACAAAGCTTTATATAAATACAATGGTTTGTGTATGTTTAGTCTGATTGAAAACTAATGCATGTATTAGTTTATGGTTCTGAGGTTAAGTTGAATATTTCTTAACCTTTTTCAATTATTATCTTCCCCTACATAATGGTGAAAAGGAATGGTTTGGACTACTACATACATTTGAAAGGATAATTACATTTTTTAAGTTATTCCTTGAAATATAATTAATGGAAATTAATTTGTTTCTTCATAATTTCTTTCCGGTAATACACATAATACATAATACATGCATACATACATAGGCATATTACATAAATCACTACAGTAAGAGGGCCGTCCGTGACAGCTGAGATGGACCTAGCTGATAGCTTAGTGTTTGCTTCTCTAGGACTCTCTGAATATTAAATCTTTCGAATGCTGATGACAGCTTAACTTTTCACGTTTGACACAAAGTATTTTTTTAAAACACTTTTTAAACATATCACAGTAATCGCTCGTATATAAACAGCAAGAGGTTCATTTAGTTTAACTTTATCGTATAGCTGAAATATTTATTGAAAAATAATAGCCTATAATAATAAATCAATAGGTAATTCAAAATCTTAAACGTGAAAATGAAAAATTATCAAATTGTTAAGGGTTGTGCCTTAATGCATTCATGTGCATTCATGGAAAAGAAAATCCATTTATCATAAGCAATGGATGTAGTTAATAAATATAAAATAAAGTTTTATAACTAATCTTAAATGTAACAGTAATAATGATACCCATTTACTTGGAATATTTTAAGTGTTGTAACTCTGTCTAAGTAAACAGTCGCAATTTGAATCTCATGAATATGGACGTTCTGATGAAAACATTGACTAATTACTTAAAAACTTCCGCAATTTAAAAGAAAACCAATCTCTTTCTAAATAAACCAAAATAGTAAATCAATCTCCTCTTTTATATTTATTATTACGTTTTAACATTGTATTAATTTTAAAAATCACTACTATTTTTTATTGTGTTGTTTACAAGCGGGATTTGAACCCAGTTAAGCCAGTTTCACCCCATTCTTTTTGTGTTGTTCGGGTTTTAAATCACAGTCTACAATATAACCTGAGTACTGTTTAAAATGTAATCAATAATATGTAATCATGGTTTATTTTAATTATTTTAAATAGTTAACAAGGCCGATCAAGTCTTTGCAATCATTTATGCTACACACAAAAATAAAAAGAGAAAATTTTTTGTGTCCTAAATTTCTTGAGATATCTAATATAAATTATGCTTATGAATATGCTTGACTAGTTGAACATCTTTGATTGATGACAAAGTTGGTCACCTTTTGTAATGGATGGACCGCATTTACAGCAGGGTCAGTTACGCAAGTTTTGTAATTATGGGCAAATTTTCAGCAACTTTTGCCTAAAGTTAAATATTAACATATTATAAACTTACCCATTTATTAGTAGCCGTAGCCTATAGATGTCAAAATTTGATCATACAGTTGAAACCGGTTTAGTAGTAGTAGTAGTAGTAGTAGTAGTAGTAGTAGTAGTAGTAGTAGTAGTAGTAGTAGTAGTAGTAGTAGTAGTAGTAGTAGTAGTAGTAGTAGTAGTAGTAGTAGTAGTAGTAGTAGTAGTAGTAGTAGTAGTAGTAGTAGTAGTAGTAGTAGTAAAATAGTACTTTAGATTGTAGTAGTAGTTTCATAAGTTGCAATCCATCTTGAGCCACAATCCTCCCTAGCATATTCCATAAACTATAGTACACTTTCATGGTTTTTGGGATGTAAAAATATTTACTATACCAACCAAAACTGCATAAAATTGACATTTACTTAAATCAATACCATACCGGCAGGCCTGTGCGCATATTTCACTTTCGCAGTTGTTGTCCATGCCGACCTTGGCCGGCCTTGTTGTCGTTATCCTACCTACCTATCCTACCTACAGTTAAACCTTTGGCCAGCCGGTAATTACGTTGAAATATTAAGTTAAAATGTAAAGTATGCCTTTTCGTGGAGGCTGTTTTCCCTGAGAGGAACAGTTGTTGTTTATACATACCCTAATAAACAACCACTCCCTGTTTTAAATAGAGGTGAACTCGTTTGAAAATTGGAAATTTTAACATTGGGCGTATGGATTTAAAAATCATAACACCGGTTACTATGAATAACAAACACAAACCATTAAATCAGTTTCTATAAATTAAAATATTGTAAATAGCTGTTTATCATTATGGAAATAAAAAACCTACTTGAATGGAAACTCTCATAATGGAAATTAAAAAACTACTTGGATGACAACTCAAATTTCTTTTTCGATAGGCGAGTTAGCTTAGCGAACGAGCTCATCCGGGAGGCGATTGAGCGAAGCGAACAAGCTAATCCGGGAGGCGAGTGAGTGAACGAGCTCATATTGAAAATTAACGAGTATTTTAAATAAAACAAATCCAATGCCTCTTCTGCGGAATCAAACACCGTCATGGCTCGGTCTTCCGGTTCGTATTTTGGTATTAGTATAATATTGTTTTAGTATTGTCAATTGAAGAGTTATGCCACAAATATTATGTAGGCAGATGTTATATTTCAACTTTTAGCAAGTTAGTAAAGCTACGGTTAACTGGATGCATACTAACAGTTTATGAAGAGAGTAGTAGTGTATAGTAGTATTCTTATGAGTAGTCCTGAAAAATAGGTGTAGTTTTTTATAATATTAAGATATGCATAAACGGTCGTGAAATCTTAGACAAGTGCTAGACAGTGTGTGACCATTTTAGAATTCCGGCTATTCTAATTCCGAATGAACTGGTTTGCATTTAATTAAATTAATCATTATAACGGAAAATCAACAAAATAACGTAAGTGATGTACACGCTGAACAGTAATATGGATGTGGTAGATAACGTTGACGATAGTGAATGACATTGCGAATGCACTGTCTGACTGATGATATTTGGCGAGGAAGATGGATGTGAAATATGTCAAATTGTTTTCCTAAAGCAGTAAATAATGTTTTATTTGTTGTCTTTTTTAATTGAAGCATCAAAGAAGATTTAGCTATTTAAGTACTGGTAGCATAAATGAATATAGAAATTCTGATTCTACTTCATTAAGTTTTTATATATTGAAATATCAAAGTTGAAGTTGAAATGTAGACCCATTGTCTTATGAACAATCCAAAAGCTTGGAAGAGTTCTTTAATAATTACTTCCAAGAGCAGAGGTTTCCAAAGCAGGGACGTCGTGTTTCGTTCACTTCTCTTGCTCAAGTTAATTATTTCCTTTTTGCCTAGCAAACCATTATTAAGTTTACTTGGCATATGCATTTATATCTAAGCTAAGTAAACTCTAAGCAAACGTATATGCTAAGCATATACTCTTGTCCATAAAATAGGCAAATCTACTTTTAACTACTATTAAGTAACATTTAGCTTCGTTGCTAAGAGATTTTTAAAACTATTTAGAAAAACATTGTAAAACAAATTACATATTATTCTTACTAATATTTTGTATAGGATAGTCCACGCCAGAACCTTTTTTTTATTTTCGCCCTTCTAAATTTCCATAATCATTTCGGCTAGCGAAACATCAACTAATTTACTAATTTATAAAAGCTATTTCTAACGAAAAAATCCCTTAATACTGTATTGTTTTAGCTACCTTTATTTGTGTTGATTTGTAAACAGATAATTTTGTAAGATAAAAGGATTTTATTCTTATTTAATTAAGCTGCGGAGTATTTTGTAGCTCAAAATAATTTACGGTTTTAAACTGATTTTGATGCGGTAACTACAATACCGATGGATGGAATTCGGCCTGAAGTTTTTTTTTAGGTAAATACAATAGAAGGGTCCTCTCTTCACTCAAAGATTGTACACTACCTAGATTAACATTGCCAATGGATGTGCTTTAATCTCATACTAAATAAGCTGTTGAATTAGTAACACAGAGTTCAATAGTAATAAACAGCTGGTGTAACATGCTACTGACTGCTTGAATGGCATCCCAATCTTTAAAACATTATGAAGTAAAATAATGGTTTTCTTCGGAGAGTGCAACTCGAATGGCTAATTAACGGTATTTCAGACGAATATTTATTGAGTCTCAGACAACGGAAATAACAATGGGAACCAATCTGACAAACTTGAACAGCAAGACTGTCAGGATCTAGCGTTATAATAGAAAGGACTTGTAAAAGAGAAGTTCCAGATTCGCTTAGAGAAATTCTTTGAAAAACGGTAGAGAATTTTACGGAAAGATGTGCTTTATACGTAAAGGGGGTTGATATTTTCCTGGAAGAATAGGCTTATTATTATATACGGAACATAAGTAATGCTGACAGAATATTCTTTTTCTGTGCTGATAATTTCCGTTGTATGTTAGATCAGAGAGAATGGTATCAAAGTCCTGATTCGATCTCTGGGTGTAGATGATATTTGGTCTAAACTAGGGGCATATAGCTGCTGACCTCACAGTCTTTCCTGACCCACTTTGCACCATCGATATTTGTTGTTAATTTGGGGTTTACGTGTATTTCATTTCGGTTTTATAATCAATCACGATATACGTTAGTTTTTTTTAAACAGTAAAAAATACCAATCCATGGTTGGTATATCTGTCTATAGTGAAAGAAGTTGTATTTCTTAATAACGATATAGCATGCATAAGCATGAACATGAGTAATCTTATCTATCACTAACCGCTTGAAATTGTGATCAATAAGTATTTAAATTATCTTAATTCCTACTGTACTTCATTCATGCCACGTACTCTAAATTATGCAATAAACTATACCTCAAAACTTATAAAAATCCATCTCAATGTCTGAATAAAGGAAAGTTATATCTTCAACTGAATATTGCATATTATATTGTCCCTGCAGAGGAAATTCTCAAAAGACAAAAAGATTCCTCTGTTGGTTTTCTTGACCATTCATCATACTTCTCGGCTGTAAAGGTATAAATAAACTCTGACGGTTTATATTTTTCTTAGTTGAGTTGTATTAAGTAATTTCAATATTGTACTTAAATAAAATGTAAACTTTTTTATGGAAAAATCACTCAGACGTAAAACGATGACTAAGCATTGCATTTTTATGTTTAAATTTAACTTTGTGAAGACACTGAAATGCTTAAATGATTAGGGAAGAGGCTGGTAAATCATACTACAGTCCAAGTTTACTGACATTAATAATACGAAATTAAATATATATCCTTAGGGAGAAAATTCTGAAATTATAACTATTTAAAGTTAAAATAAATGAAAATCAAGTAAAAGTTAGTTAATATGATTAAAATACAAGTTGTTAAATAGTTTCAACTGATTATAAGGCATAAAACCATTAATTCTGAGGAAAATGTAATTAATTTCACACGATACGCTTTCATACTAGAGCAAGTTTAGATTACATTTCCAACTTGCAGTAATCCCCCCCCCCCCCAAATTTTATTGGGGATCAGTTTTAATTTGTAATGTGGAAAATGTTTAACTGAGCAATTTTATTGTGAAAGTAAACATTCACTCAAACGATACACAATTAATTAAGTCAAAGAGGAGGTTTCTGGCTGAATAATTATAAATATTTGTCTCAAAATCGCTTTCTTATTTGTAACTACTTTTCTAACAGCTCTACAACAGCTATTAGATTATCCACATAATATCCTGTAAAACTGATAATCCAATTACAATTTCATGTGGAAGATAAATCCTATGATAAAACCATTAAAATAATAAACACGCTTCTAGTGTAAAGTGGTAAATATATATATTTTTTTACTTTGGTGCAAATCTATAAACATCCTCTATTGGTTATTGTTAACTGACTCTTCATAAGACATTTAATTAAACAGTAAATAAGAAAAAATAATTTTTGTTTTCATAAGAATAACATGTCAGTCTGGGATTTTCAATCCAATTCTACATTTTAGTTCATCTGATGCCTGTCTAACATTGGTACACATTTGTATTTTGTATATATTGGTAACTAGTATTATCCGATTTTTATTTAAATGTAATTGTTTTTGTGTATCTTATTTTTAAATCGATTAAAGCATATATGTATAGTTGTTCTCTCAGCATTTAGAATTAAAAATGCATAATATCAAGTAATTTAACATATTTTTTTTGTATATATAACAAGTGAAAAAGTAGGTTATATTTAATAACATTTCGCTTCGTAGTTTGCAAAATGTAATGATAAATAACAATATTGGACCTTTTTATTATTTAAAATGTATTACATTTATACCTTGTTTTTAATTATTTGAAATTTAAAATACACTGCAAGAATTTAGGAAAAAACAATATATCATTATAATAAACTGAGTACCCTGTTTTTTTCTGATAATGAGTTGTTTATTCGACTATACATTTGTTTTATAATAAATACAGTTCTATATGTTATATACTTCAATACTATTTAGTTAACCAGTATTTCCTCCCTTCCAAGTTATTCTATGTTTATGCGGCAATACTATACACTTACTGTATATAGTACTATTTGAGTAATGTATATCGCATCTACGAAAACACAATTATGCAGTATACAAATTTGCATAGTAAATCAAATATTTGGTTTTATATTTTGGAAGAATAATAATGAGTGCACAAACAAAACTTTATTATTGATCTATATGTTTTAAGTTTAAAATTTAAAATCAATAAGGAGACCAAAGAAGATGGATTTATGAGTTTGTTTCTTATAATGCTTAAAATAAGAGGAAAGTAAAAATTTAGATATAAAAATGTTGGAATGCAGTGGAATATGCAATACACAATGTGAAGGGTTTCACCAGGTCCAAAGAAGAATACTCAGTTTGTAAAGCATCCGTAAATGCAATTTGTCTAGATAGTAGTGGTCAGTAAACTTGGAATACCTCCACCAAGTTTTAATTAAACATTCCTGGTACTCATCGTTAATTAGAAAACATTTCTAGGGCCACTAAAGTTTATTTTTCCTAACCAGGTACGTATTACGTATTTAATTATTTACAATTTGGTTAAAAATTAATAAAAAACCACGCGCTCTTTATGAAATAATGTAATAAATGTTTTGCAAGACACCCATTGATTTCGGACTGTTTTTAAATGTATCTATCTATTTATAATTTATTGACGGACATTCCATTTTATAAATTGTGGTAAAATAATTACATTAAAGTTTGGAATGCATTGAAACTAATCATGATCAAGATAACAAGGTACCTAATTCCAAAGGTACCATAACAATCTACAGAGCAAAACCAATAACATTAACAATAAGCATAATGTACACGAAGCGTCAAACTAATCAATCAATGGGACAAGCAGCAAGACAGTGCTAATCAAGGTAATATACAGAGACAATAATAATGTGACATGCCTCTACACTACAAGAGAAGTAATTTTTGAAGTGATTATAGAAAATACAACATTAAACAAATACATAAAAAACTAGCAAAGCATATGTTAAGTTACAAAGTATACAGAGTTTTCTAGAAATAAAGCTTTGAAATAATAGAATGGCCACCATTTCGAAAGGTAAAGGTAAAGGAACCACCTGTTATATCCACATGTTTTGTTTTCCTAGAGTATAATAAATGTTAACTGATTGCAACGAATTTCGGATGGGTAATTATATTCAATATACACATCGGTTTTCCTGACAAGATTATCAGTTTGAGTTTTGAGTTGGCTGTCATCACTGGACCGACGCGACGACGTGGCGGCCCGGCCGTGGATGCGGATGCGTTTTTAAAACGTAAGCGATTATTTTTCGAAACGCTAAAACTGAGTTTCACTATGCGTCGGTTTCTGGCTAGGTTATACCTCCAAAACTCATTACAAAAGAGTCAAATATTTTACTGAAAGGAGCCTTACAAAGTCACGAGTTCCATTTTTCCTTAATAAGTATTAGGGCGTAACTCGACTGGTGAAACGGTCTAGTCGAAGTGCAGTCAAGCGTAAGGGAGTACAGTCAGTTTTAGAACTAACTTGGTAACGGCTAGGCCTCCTACGTCTGCTGTCGTCGGTTCACCCCACTCTTAACTATTGCATGAAGAGTACTGTAGACATGTCTTGACAGGGACAAGCATAAAATGTTATAGTTACATGACGCTTTTAACAAGTGTGTCACCCTTTTGCCTTAGGCTCCTTAAATAATCACTTATAATTTAATGTTGTGCCCCCCTTTTTATAGGGCGATTATCGAAAGAAGGAGACTGGTGGAGCGGCCGCCCGGCGACCAAGTTTATGAACAAACATTATATTTTGTAACCTCGAGGAAACGTAAAACATATGGTTATAAAATTCCAGTAAACGTTATTTAAATAGCCATTTAATGACTATTTTTTTGTAAATTCAAAACTATGTAAACAAGGGTGAAACCAGGTTTGAAACCTACTATACAGACTTTGGATTTCTGGTACTATTTACAGGTACAGACGAATTCATGGTTATATAAGGTTTATAATTTGGTAATTATATAATAATATAATTGAGTTTATTGGTGAGTTTTGCTATGTTCCACAAATAAATTCATTAGATTGTAGGTTCCCTCAGCTTTTCATGGAGCTACGATACAATCCCATTAGGTTTTGGGGTGGTTCTGAACGAAACTGTACTTAAACCTAATTTCGACCACCTCGCATGGGTGAACACTGAATGCGTTACCCATCGAGTTGTCCCCAAGTATTATACAAACTCGAATCTACATATTTTTTATATTACACAAAAATTTAATAGCTCACGAACTCAATAGAAGCCGATAATATTGATGAAAGTAATCAACTAGCAAACATTTGCCTGGTTTAACAACTGATTTTCCTCGAAAACTACAAAATAAATACTACAGCTTAATCTCTGCATAGTTCGAACTCTAAAGTACTAATAACAATGCCAAGTAAGATGTGTTACAATAAAATCCGAAATATTTATAATTGGATGTTAGGTTATTTAGGAATAATGAATATTTCTGTGTGGTGTCATATAGTCCTAAAAGCCCTATACGTAGTTAAAATTCTGAACTATTGCTATTCTGTACATATTATTGACCTTCGTTTAAAATTCACTGTCACTGATGTTTAGGATATGTTGTTAAAGAGATTATTGCGGACATTTCCGATCACTGATTATTAAATAAGTCAATTTCACCTACTGTAAAACAAACTATTGATCTATTGACTCTTATATTAACGGTTATATTATGGGGGTTAACGGTTTTATCTTTCAACGAGTGGGATATCAAGGGAGACGCAGTATTATGCCAAAACAAACAACCAAATAAATCCTAATAAATCATATAACTATTGTGTTAATGAACCTGGACGGGGAAATGGAGAATGGAGAGTCCTTTGTCATGCAAATACAAGTTGAGGCATAAGACCTCATGGGATTTTATCCGGCTTACTTTAAGAGATATTGATGCGGATGAGTCCCAACGGATAAAATTCCGAATACGTTTGGAAAACTATTTCTTTAAAGGTGAGTTAAAACAAATATTACATTAACAATATTAGTTAGCATAATAAAACGTAATAACAACTGTAAAGTAAAATTACATTATATAAAAACCGAAATATCTGTTATATCACTGTTTGGAATAAAACTAAGTTGAGTGGCACCCAAATATGCATAAAACAAATCAATGATTCTTGTATTTTCATTAACATCAAATTAATAATAAATATATGAGATGTATATTGCGTTTAACTTAATATTAATTATTTAATTTAATGTTTAAAATTAAATTCTTGGGGCGATTATTGAAACAGCCAAACACATTGACAAGCTTTTATTGAACTAACTACTAATAAAATTTTTAATTCAGTATTTTATACATTTTAAACATTAACTATCAATATTGGAGATTATTAACCTATCTTAAAACCATAGTTTTTCAGCAACAAAATAATAGTAAAATTACTCTCGTTTTGTACATTTAATTATTATCAACTATGAGAATTAGGACGTTAGTTATATCTGAAGATGATAACAAAACACTCCACACAGAAAATCTAGTGTCGTTTAAAATTAAATATATTAATTTATTTTGATTAGAATATTACAGTACTAACTGTATGACAGATGCATTATTTTATGTGGCACAAAATCCCATAACCAGTAGTGATTCACTATTCGCTAGGCCCTGGGGAGTTGTTTGGAATGATCGCATTGAACGGTTGAATCTTCTTTGCTTGAGAGGATTTACTTTTACTTGTTCATCGCCTAGAATGAAATATTATTGAATATTAACAAAATAACTTTTGCAATACCGAAACATTTCAACTAAAATTTTGAATACTGTGTTACGAATGCATAATGGTTATTGTCTTTACATAACATAACTTTAGAATTTAATAAATTAGTCCAAAGAAGTTGAAAATTCTTATCCTGAGTATTTTCAATCTTACAAGTTATCACTACTTCATATTTAATAAATACTATAGCAGTTCTATTAATCACTGAACTGAAATGCTTTACATGACTTCGTATCCGTATCCGTATTCGTATATAAAATAATTTTGATAAACAAGCATCTTATAAAGATAAAAAATTTTTAAATAAAAAACTATTCAACTTTTATCATGTGACAATTAGTCTACAGAGTTACAAACTGAATGAACAATTTTGACCTCATAGACTCGAAGGTCAAATAAATATGAAGAGCAAGCCAGACATACGGAGATTAAACAAAATATTATTTTGCATACCAAAGTAAATAGATAAAATACAGTATGTAAAATAAATCAATTCCATTGCTACATATCAACATTGCAATCATATATATTAACCAACAGCCAATTGCTACAATATTCAAGTACGTACGTACTTGCAATATTCAAGTTGCAATAGTACGTATTCGAGTAAACATGTATACAACATAAAATGTTTATACCATTATTTCCTGTTTTTAGTATTCAAATACAATGTCATGATTTGTCTTTTGATAAAGTGATATTTATAATTAATATATTCCCTAATTCTTCAAAGTTTTCCGTTAAGGAATCAAGCAAGTTTTAAATTTCTTCGAAGAAATAACCATTTATTCAAAATTTCTTAAGTTAGGAGAGCAAAACCTGAATAGGGCAGTAAATTTAGAAATACCACATGCGTATGGCATCCTTATTGACTTGGAGCCGGCGTTGGTGAATGGAAAAAGGCATTCTGTATATTAAAATTGATTGATTTCCGTCCTTACCTCATAGAATCACACTGTATTTCTTAGTGGTATGTATTATATGATGTATGCATTAACAGTGTGCACTAGACAGCGTGCAGCAGAATGTACAAGCTCGTACGTGTTCACAGTAAACGGTAAATCATATTAATTTAAAACGAGTTCGCACGCAGCACGCTGATGTGAGGGAAGTGAATTTCCACAAAAAAAACTTTTAAAACTCAAAATATGTGTAAAAACAAACATGTATTCCAATTTTTATGGAAATCTGAAAACATTGATTTTTTGGCTGTTCTGATGCTCCTGATTTCATTTACCTGCAAAGCTGTAAATACAATTTTGCGCATTATAATGTTAGGAGAAGGTCCAGGCAGGCTTGAAAGTAGGCGTGAGTTGCTGGGGATGATAAAAGTACTCTAACAAAGGAATAACAGGCTTTTCTAGTGTAAAACCCCCATAAGACAACCTACTGTGTTTAGTCGAAACACATTTTCTTTAATAACTCGGTAAATATTTATGCTAGAATTATGAGATAGGGCTTAAAATTTTCGCCTCACTAATTCCCATCTTTTTAAATGCATTAATTTTACATCCGGGGCTTTTCTGAACCTTTTTGGGCCCAAAAACTCGATATTTGAAAGATTAATCCCCAAAAAAAAGGTTTTAGAGTTTTCCAATTGTTTTTCCCAACGAACTTGTCCAACTGACTACAGAAAGGAACGTCCCTACCAAATTTGAAGTTAATCGGACAAAAAATGCGACTGCTAGAGTGCATACATATATATATATGTCTATATATAATTTTGAACGACGCCCCAAAACGTGTTCAGGGGGTCACGTTAGGAACTTCTATGGTGGTCCCGGGCTTAAGTTTCACCGTGCGGGTCATGCTAATAGTTCACTTTCCAAAGGAAATTCACTAATTATAACACTCACCAATATTTTTTTAATTTGTATATTACAAATATTGGTGAGTGTTATGATTTTAAATTAATTTTTAACCAATATTACGGCTCTTTTTTGAAGGTAAATCATATTTTTCTTATTTTAACACTAAATACATGCTCTTATAATTTGTTTATGTTAAGTTATTATACTGCGTATGTTAATAATACATATTTTTCGTATGCGTTTTAGGATAGTATATTTATATATAAATACTCTATTGGGAGTTGTATTTAATCCAATTAAACTAATCACATAATATCCAGTTTAGTAATAACATATATTTACTAGATAACGAACCGTCATAAATAATATTATAACAATAGGTATTATACTGGGTCATAATCCCACTATAAATTAAGCGCCTGATGGCATTTACATTACGATGTTAATTTATGGATAATTTATCTAGCAGTTAGAATATTACAAGCAAAAAATTTGTAGTACACCATAATAATATTAACCTAAAATCTGCTATTATTGATATATAAAAAAACATAATAAAAAACTGCACATTAGTTTATATGGACAAGATTTTTCTTCACAGCATCTGTTCATAGATATATGAATATGTTCATAGATATTGAACATATTAGACAAAAAGAAATAATTATGATACCATCTAAATTTGTAAATTATATCAGGTTATTGATTCATTTTATGAAAAAATTTGATTAATCAATGTTATTTAGAATCCTTAATGTAAGGAGGAACTTTTGCAATCGGGACGGATATGCCAAACCACGTTTTGTTGGATTTTTTCTCGCCAATCTTTTGTTTTGCAACTTGGATATTGTAGCCTTGTTTGCACGTAACAAAATAGAGAATACTAATAACTTATAACCATTAAGTGAATTTCAATATTGATAGAGAATGTAAATAGTATTTACTTTTAGACAACCTTTCCATCGATTGTGAGCGTGATTTTTACTTTAATCCCATATAAAATCTCAACATCCTATGGCAATCCACATGGCAATCAGCAGAATACATCTTCAGAACGGATTTTTTTGTTAATTTGGTAATGTTTTACTGATAGTTTAACTTAATCCAAAATCTGTCAATGGATGAAAAGCTGTTCAAAACCTAGAGTTCTTAGGTTCACTGCATAGGGTCCCAATAACAATGGCAGAGACATGAATACTTGGGAAAATGAAACATATTAGGTTATAAATATAGTGTTTTTGATTCTTTCAAATATATTGTCTGTTGAAACTACTGTTAAAACCGTGATTATCCCTGTTGTTTGGTTTTATATATTGTCTATGACGTACCTCTACATATAACGAATAGTTTGGTAATAGATTGCTATAGTATCATTCCGTACACGTCTGTTTTGTGATCTTGTGTTTTTTTTATTTAAATACCAGAGATATTTCTTTAACGCTTTTGAGGGAAAGCGATCCAAAATTCTCAACTTTTGTGGACATCCCCGAAATCAATCCCAGGGCCCCTTGAACCGAAGACCAAGAATAACCTCATGCTAAACTGAGATTCCTAAACTGCGGTTTGAGTTGTCGCGTCTCTATATTAGGATTAATTGTAGTTTCATTCTAACCCTAATACCTAAACTGGTAAAATTGCTTCTTACAATGCACTGTAGGCGTAATTTAGCCTAAACTGAACCATGCGTTCGTTATCTGCAAGACCTCTCGTCACGTATTAGGCCCCTAATTGTATTTCTAGTTATTAAATTATTTATGTAATTTTAATTGGATTGCTTGAATATATTTTACAATAGTAAAATCATATTTATGTGTCTTGGTAATTTAACTCAGCTTAAGCAGTCCGTAGTTGAGCCAATCTTAGTATACTAACAACTATTACTATTTTTATGATATTAGTAAAAAAACGCACAAATATTTACACTGCCAATTTTTTAATTCAGAGAAGTTTGGTTTATTTTTAAAAAGTATTTTGTTTTCGCACTCTGCATTAATTATCAAACGACGCAAGCAACGTTATTTGTTGCCTCTGTGTTGCCCAAAACTTTAAATTATGAATATACTTTGAAAGTTTTTAAACAAAATAAACTGGTTTTCCTCGTCAAATACCATGTTTAACAGCAAGCTTTGTGTATCAACGGTTTTATAACGCAACCAAAACAAAGTGCTCTCAAAGTTGCCTTCCGCCTTTGTTCGTAACAGTCCGTGAAGCTGAAAAGCTTTCATTCGCATTCTTTCCTCCTCAAAGTAAAACTACGTCAACTTCGATTCCAAACCCCATCTCCCAACACTTGGAGCTTTGTGAATTCTGTTTCAGCTGCTGCATTTTTAACAAAACCATTCTATACTCCATTTTCAGTATACAAATCCACTGATACTAAATTTTATAACTGTGAAAGCATAACAAATAAATTCTAAAAGACGCAAAATGATTTTTTATTCATTTTTACCAATACATCTGTTCCTGGAAATTGAGCAACATTTAGTTTTTACATGAAAGGATTTTTTCAATATCATCTGTATCATAGTTTTAAATATTAAGGCCAATCTCACATTAACATAAACCCAAAGTCAAACATCAAATTAAACTGAAGGATTCAGTCCGTCTTGACTCAAGTTAATAATAAATTGAGCTTTTGGTAACCCACGTTTTTGGCATTTCCATTCCGTGTAAAGTGCCAATTTTTCTAAATGTATGCTAATTCTTATCCAAATTATAACTTGATACATCTGTTACTGTCATGTGAAGTACTTTTAGCCCTAAAGCGTACCAACTCTCCAAGTTTGATCTATATTATTAAATTAAAATGATCATAAAGAAGCTATTTAAATTAGATCGTGTATTTTCAACATGTTTTCAAATCAAATTCCAAGTATTTCCTTCCACAGCAGTGTCTCTCCCACCTTAAAACGCCTTAGAGAAGAGAAAATACACGGTTCTAAAAATGTAACATTCCCTGGAACTTTTTATTGTGTCTTGGAATTAAAATATTCTTAATAAAGAAAAGAACGGGACACAATGGTTACCTGTTCTGACGAGTTTGAAGGTGACGGCGTTGTGGTTTTTGAGCTGCTCGCTGAGCGACGGGTGCGACAAGTCCCGCAGGGTGCCCTCGCCCGCCGCCGCCATCTTGACGTTCCTCTCCAACTGCTCCTGCTTCTGGAGGAACTTCTTCTTCTGCGAAGAGTTCTTCTCTTTCTTGGACTTTGGGGGGACTTTGAGGGATCTACTTGGAGAAGGCGGGCTAGCTGGTGTCGGGCAGGACGGCGATCCTGGAATAAAAACGTAGGTTAGTTTGATTTTGCTTTGCGAGGAGACGGGTTAAGTGGCTGCTTAAAATCTGAAATATATATTATTTAAATAACTTATCGTTCTTTGTTCTGAAGTTTTCAGCCGCTGAAACAATTTTTTGTATACATATTTTGTATCAATAAAAGTTCTTTCTCTCTGTTCGTGCTTTTTATGGTTTTCAAAAATATCCACCTTCAGGGCTCGTCCCCATGAGCTCTCAAAGTTCTAATTCGATTTTGTCACCCTTATACACATTTTCACAAGTTTCGTTGTAGCCCAAACACTTAGAAATGTGACATGCATGCAAAATACGAGAAACGGGTGCAATATAAAGTATAAACTAAATATATGGAATCCAAGATCATTCATGAGTAATTCGTCTAAGCAGACATAGTTCTGGTAATAGTTATTGTGGGGGAGGGAGTTACCGAGTTATGATGGTAAGATAGGGAGAGGGTCTGACAGTTAGCAAAAACTGATTACGTAGTTTATTAACGGCACCGTACAGATTGTTTGAACAACGCTTCTGTATTTAAAACATAACATCCTGGTATTGCAATATTAGCTTTAGAATACCAACTAAAGATAGAAGAGTAATGAGGATAAGAGAATAATGGAGTACGGTTGGATCACAGCTCGTTATGACTGCTTTGTCAAGCAAGTGATTGCAGCACACGCCACGTCGAGCATTGCCACGCCCAGACTAATGAAACAAATTTGAGTTAACCACTTTGTATATTGCCGTATATGACAACAAGCGTTAAAATAAAACATACGTTTTCACCAAATTATGAAATAAATATGTTTTTATTAATTTTTATTCTTGCTCAAAACAATACCTAGCCTTAATGTGAGAGTATAACGCCAACTATCTTCTTGAAAGTACGATTTAATACAGTAGTTTTAAAATAGATTCAAAAACACGTTTAGAGTGACAAGTAAATGACTTTACGATTTGTTTAATATTGGCCTCACAATTATTTCTTAGCCATATTAATCAATTGTTGTAGGAACAGATTTTCAACTATCAATATAAATCATTTTACTTACGTCAGACACAATTCTTGTCTCAAATCTTGGTGTGCACATATTTAGGCAATTTATGTCACCCTCAGATCTTGATTTTCGTCCTGATTACTACACCATATTCTGCTAATGGCATCATTGATTTTCATGGCTGTCAAGTGGCGGCAATTTATATATGAACAATACTAATTAAGTTAACATCGAATTACAAGTACATTGACACACTACACCCAAATAAACGAACATAGTTACAATTAAGGCCACGTATTAAGGCCTCTTTTCTTACGGCACAAGGAGATTTGGTTCACAGCTAATAACATAGTGTTTAAGATGGCGTAACCAGAACAAGAATTGAGGCTGAGGATGGTTTAAGTTACCGAAATACAAACACTCCAAGGTTTATAATAAGGTTTTTATGTTTAAGTAAAATGGTGTAAATTTTTAATCTGAAATAGT
Source organism: Allygus modestus (assembly GCA_963675035.1). Lineage (NCBI taxonomy): Eukaryota > Metazoa > Arthropoda > Insecta > Hemiptera > Cicadellidae > Allygus > Allygus modestus. The sequence goes on along the minus strand of OY776114.1, from coordinate 1,733,527 downwards.
TTCAAGATTTTTTGAATTTCAAACTATTACGGGGCTTCAATAGAATAACAGCAGGACATTTTACCTATTGATAAATTATGTCTTTTTATATAATTAATCAGTAATAACACATCATTTACGCATCCTGAAGTTAATGTATTTGTTATTGCGTATCGTGATGTAAATGTTTTATAGTCAAAGTTTAAACCGTTAATTGAGCCAGTCTAAATCTATTTCTAAATGTTATGCTATCCCACCATGGATTTTTGTTTGATGATCTGGAACACGTAATACCTATGTTGTAGTAATTTTATTGAAATAGTTAAGTTGGATCACTTGTTTACAGTTAACCTCCATAGCAGCTTTCTATGTCAAAACCTGGATTATAATTCCATTAGTCGACCGGTACACGTGCTTGTCGCTATCTCCAAACTGGATTATCTTGTACTATAGGGCTCAGTTCAGTTCAAAATGTTGCAAAGATGTGTGTGGCTCTTCGAGTTATGAACATTTTATAAATGATACATTCTTATACTTGATGTCTACAAGAAACATATATTATTTGTTTATTATTACACTAAGGTATTCGATAATTTACTTGTAACCAGCACATATTTTACTCTTGTTTAAAATACACTAGAATAGTACATGACAGTGTTAATCCTATGTATGCTATGTGTTTATCATAATAACAAACCCATATACACACACACAAACACATATCGGGACGACGTGGGATATGTATGTATGTATGCAATAAATTACGCACCAAAAATCTTGGAAAACTAGCTGGAAATGATTAAATATCTTTACATTGAAATTCGTTAAAATTTACTTCATCAAAGAGCTCATTGGAGTGCACATGACATCGAGCACGAGGCGCGAGGTAGGAGGAACTGTGTCTACTTTATATGTCCCAGTACATAACAGTGGACAACACATTTTTTGGTGCATCAGTTCTTGGACTAATGAGTTGGTCTAAAAATATAAGATAATATAATTTAGGAGTCAAAAATTCCTATTACTAAAAAACCTCTGAAAACTCTGTAATTGTCTTGATTATAAAACAAATTGTCTCAAGAGACAAAACAAATACAATAGATAATCCAATGATACTTCCCATTACTTCCATTATAGATTTAAAACTGTACTACTACATTAATAGAGCTGTTTATAAATGCGGTCAATATGGAGACATATAAATCTCCTGCTGGCCCTATAACAGTGCTGGGATTATAAATCCATTAGTCCTCGACACCCCTGCTTATTGCTGCACTGCAACTGGACTATATATATTGCAACGGTCTGAATGTGGGCAAGGTTTATGGTATTAGGTGTGGATGTTGTTATGGTAAACTACTCAGACGATGAATCTCGGCAGAGGATCGAAATATATCACTGTTTACTAATTAAAGTGTTTTATTTTCTAATCAAAAGTTACTCATAAATATTAAAATTTGCATTGTTTTATAATTCATGAAAATAGTCAAAGCATGAAAAAATGTAAGTCAGCGTTAAGGTTTTAAAGTGCAACGTAAAACAATTTTGTATTTGTCGTATTGCAAAGTGTTGGAGTCTTGTTACCTTTATTCGTTCGAGGGAACTGACTCATCAAACATAAATGTGGAACCATAACAAATACAATTCAGAACCACCATTCAAATCTTTTTGAACATAGAAATTTGGACAGAGTACACTTGAATATAAATAGGATAAATCATACAGTTTCAAAGGTGTTATGCCTGGCAACGGAAATTTTTGCTAAGAAGATTCTGAATGGACAAATGAGTAAAGATTGTTAGTTTTAAAAGGTTTTTCTTGCAGAATGTTAATATAAACTTTGATTCGATGTTCTTATTTTGGCATTCACTTCTACCTTTAAATTATAATGCTTTAGAACTGTGATACAGTATACAAAAATCTGACTCAAACATTGACCATGGAGTGGACTTGTCTGTTCTAAATTGGAGTCTTAAACTTGACATAAAGTGGACTTAGTGTTTGTTGAGTTTCTCGAAGTTTGTTTAGACAACGATAAAGCCAAGACAGTTTGAATTTAATTTATAAAATTATTGTTGATACACACATGTGTAGTTAAGTATGTGATGTAATGTAGGACATAAGTTGCATACTTTTACTAGTTCAATACTCGTGGTACTAAAAACATGAAAAGCGTAGTTTTTCAGGGGTAGTTTCCCGGAACGTAGAGTTTGTGAGAATCTAAACTATTAGGAAAAGATGAATTTTACATCAACAAGTATATTTCTAACTAGTGGCTTGAAGGGGCCATAGCCCCTAACCTTGCTTCAATACTCTGCCTTTTCCGATGTCTTTTACTATTTACATGATGAGGATAATAATCACAAGTCAGTTCGAGTTCGTAAACAAAGTAGACACTTAATCACATGTTTTAATGTAAACAAAGCAAACGTTTTTAAATCCCTATGCTTGTATTATGGGGGATGTTTTACGTTATCTAGTTTGCTGGTAACTTTTTGGAAATACTGCTATTTTTCCCGAGTCCCTAGGATCAATACCTTTAATTTAAGCCGTCTTCCATCATTCTGAGATTTGCCAAACTTCCACAATTTTGACTTACAAATTTCACTTACAGAATTATATATAAAGATATGAGATTATTAGAAATATTCTTAGTTTCTTGATTCCGGCATGTGTTTTTCGTGATAGTATTCATAATGTAATAACTTCATTTGTTACTCATCACTAGTGTAAATAAAATACCAATTATATTCCAAAAGGTATATTTCAAGTTCAAATCTGAATTCATCTTCAACCTAGTTTAACTTTTTTCTTAACCAACTTAATATAAGTAATTTAATTTTAAACAAATGCTTTTAATTGCACACATGGCAAATTTATAGACTGTTTGTTTACTTTTTCAAATATGTTGAACTAGGTTGAAGATGAGTTCAGATTTGAACTTGAAATATACCTTTTGTAATTTAATTGGTATTTTATTCACACTAGTGATGAGTAACGAATTAAGTTATAATAATACTTAGTTTCGTTATACAGCGGTAAATATATCAACCTAATCCGGGAATTCCTTAAACTTTATTCGTCACGGCTTATAGCATGTAAGACTAGGATGACCTTTAGTTGCAGCGCAAGAGCGTCAAGAGAGGTCGCAACGCCTCAGTTGAGAGGTGGAGGAGGCTCTCACACTAATGACCTCTTTGAGGTCGCCCCAACACAACCCGAGCTGATGAGACGATACCTTTGAGCCCCCTGCATGGTTGGGTTGGGGGTAGCCCAAGGCCCCCCCTCTGGATTGGACTGTTCTTACCCTTATCTCGGAATTGCCCACTTTAGTTGATAAAATGTCAGTTTTATAGGTTAGGTATAATTATTAATTTTTATCTGTGCCTTTTAACTATCATAGTCAATAAACAGAATTGTAACATTTATGCTTTATATACTAACTATTCCAGTTGCTTTCCCAGTTCGTAGTGTGATACTTATTATTTTTATTTTTGTTTGTAATTCGCATTACTTCGGTACACATAATCACACTTTAAAAAACCCGTTTAGTTGATTTTTGACCATAATTCCATATGGTGCCCAGTGTTTTGATTAAACAAAATTAAAATAAATAAGATATAAAAAAATTACATTTATCAAATTATAATTTATTAATCAAAATATTATTGTCTGTCCTCCATCCGAAAATTGTATTATTAATATCTTCTTATAAGTAGATTGAAACTATTGGTTGAGATGATGATGCGGTTTGTTATAATTCTACAAAAAGTTTTTTAAGAAGCCCCCCACCCAATCCTTAGGTGCCATTTACAGTAAATTGTTTGTTTTGATTAATTTTTAGTGAATCGAAAAAAAAACGATTTTTATAAGAGTTCTAAATAGTACTCATATATTATTAATTAATTATTTATATTATTTAGGCAGCTTATATCACCTATTAACATAAAATCCAGCGTAAAAAATTGTTAAACAATGAAAATTACACGAAACCTACAAATAATACTTTAATTTGCTTTGTTACCTTAAAATTCGTCACACCGACAACAGCATAATATCTTTACTTTTTGCAAATGCAACTTTATTTTTACGTTTAGCAAAACGTTTGGTCAGAACGTTCCGCAAAAAAACTTTTTCAACTGCGAATTTTGACCCTACTCAAGGAATAGTCTCATTATACAACCTTAGTATATTAGGAAACAATTACAGTGTTTAATTTTGACCCTACTCAAGGAATAGTCTCATTATACAACCTTAGTATATTAGGAAACAATTACAGTGTTTAATTTTGACCCTACTTAAGGAATAGTCTCATTATACAACCTTAGTATATTAGGAAACAATTACAGTGTTTAATTTCATATTTTTTGCGAGTACCTACGTTATTTTAGTATATTTTTTTATAAATACTTTAATTTCTTTTTAGATTAAAAATGAAACAAGTAAATAATTAATTTTGTAGATAAAACAAGATTAGGAATATGGCGGCTTTTTTCTTTTTAAGGTACTTATAACTATACCAGTGTAAGCCAACTAACTGAAATAGTTTTAAGAAAAATATTTTGAAGGAAATTTATTCACTTGGAATTGTGCAAGTTTTCGTAGATTCGGATTTTACTAATCGACGTTGAAATCCGATATATGCAATCTATACTTCACGTCAATCACCCTTTATTGTTAGAGATCAAATTAAGGTGGTTTTAGATCCTGTAATAGAGCACTTAAATTAGTATCATCGAAATATACTTAAAAATTCTACAAGTTGTATTTTTAAAAGAGTTTGTTCTAATCATTGATGATGATGGTAATTCGTTAATGTTGGCAGCAATTTATTTGCACGAATTTCTCAACATTAAACAAAATATTAAGGGCTTCAACAATTCACAATTCCAAAAACGACATTTGTAATTATTGAATTAAAATTATTTGACTTTTTAGGAGACATCACTCGAACTAAAATGTGTGTGTTTGGACGAAGGGGAGGAGTTATAATTGGGTTTTATCTTTTACAATATGATTGAAAATTCGTCTAAAGGTTTTCAGACCACTTATGCATATCACATTACTTTTATTGTGTTTGTATGATAACACTATACGAGCAGTTTGTACCCTGTTTCCCTGCCACCTCCCATTACTAGAGTCCCAGTCAACTATGTTTTTCAGTAGTGATAAATGATTTCTAAAGTTACCATAAGAAATAAAATAAAAAAGTCAATTTCGTAATTTATAATCTCAAATATATTATTTTGTATTATATGTAAATTAATTTAAATGGTATAAACCTACTAAGTAATAATTTTTATTGAAATATACTTTAATTAAAGATTTTGAAAATACATTACATTATAAAAACAACTTTATTAGATCAAAAACTTGATCATTAGGATTGAAGTTCAAAACGGAATTTAATAAACCGGTTGGTGCATGCATGTAGCTTGTTAGTTTAGTTTGAATGACTAATTTTTTTTAAATGTACTATTAGTCAAAATAGCTGTTTTGTGTTTACTACCTGTAGCTATCAAGGAATATGATTGTTTGTTGTCGAGTATTTTGTGCATGCACTTTTTTCAATAAATAAATAAATAAAAGGTTGCTTATTTGAGTTTTAGGTTACCACTTGAAAAAAAAACTTATAATTAAAGGTTTGCATAGTATAGGTAAGGTTAAAAACAACTAAATACTCCAAGAATAATAAAAAAATAAAACGTATTATTATTTATTCAGTGGTCTTATAACTACTTCCGAATTAAAAGTGTAGCTTAATACAGTAAAACTATATAACCAATCAAAAATAACTTTTTATTTAAGTTTTTTTTAACATACACAACTACGACCTTATGTTATATACGATGTGACCAGTATGTGACCAGTATGAATATTTTGTGATTCTTGACTAGGTCCGGAAGTTTTCAGCTAAGAAAACCCAGACGTAGAGCCACATCAAGAAGCAAGACCACCACGTAACGCTGTTCTCTTATTCAGGAGGTCATTTTCTAAATGGAAGTGGGAAATGACGGTCATTTTAAGGTAGCTTTTTATTGATGCTAGGATTACATCAGACATACTCTGTTATTCCACATTTTTCAGGAGCAGGAAATTACAAATAGAACTAATTTCTATTGAAAATGAAATGTATTGTTAAGTAAGAAGCATTCAGTAACAAGGTGACACAAACTCTGGTCAGCTGTCCAAATCCTTAGTGGTGTGGGTAACGCGATAACAAATGTTTAATCAGACTTAGTTTTTGAACATAATTTGTTTTATTATCAGTTTTATTATCTAAGCATCTTCTTATTTCTTCAAATATTTGGGTAGTGTTTTTCTCTTGGATTTATATAGCAACTTTTGTTAGCAATAAAACTAAATATAATTACAACTTAGCAATGGAGGTTTATTAAAATAATCATGTATCGGAGAATTCCTTTGGATCGCCTATTAATTAGTGCTCATAAACATTGATAAAAAATATAATAGCACATAAAGTGGTGTTGGGACTATTAGATACATTATAAACTTACAAATAATCCCAGATACAAACTAATATTATTAAATAAACATTAGTATTACATTTATGTTTAAATTACTTCTTAAATTTTCCCCAATTTTGGCACATAATAACTGTTTTTATACAGTTTATTGTGTTGGTATAAATATTATTAAATATTTTTTTATATATAAATACTGTTTTGGCCATTATAGTAAAACATTTGAGTTTTACCTTAATTTAAAAAAGTAAAACTGTTACCTTTCGCACTACACAACATTTGGTATTTGTCTTTATATTTTCAAAATTAAATTGATCACACTCTAATAAAGTCAATTAGAATTTATAGAGTATATTTCTAAAGAAGAGTTAGTTGTTATTACAATATTATCTACGCTTGAAAACATACTTAAGGACTCCCTGGACTGAAATAGATTTTGATATCGGCTACCTTGATATCAGTTGAGGTAAGGAACAAATTTCCCTACTAAGTCCTTATAAAAAATAATGCTTGTACTTCATCAACTCATCCTTTTAATTTAATAAAGCGGTGCATGATTACGCACGACTTCAACGTTTTAGCAAATTAAATATAATATTCAAGTTGAAGTGTCAGTCAAAAACAATAATATCAAAACATTTAATTACTCCTTGTTTCTTATTCTGACAACACGTAGTTATTATAGAGCTCTGAAAACTTTTTAAATATTTGAATGAAGTAATTTACGCATAGTTTTTTATTGAGCTACTTTCAAAGTTTACGTTGCTCAAATTCATATCTAAAATTTCCCTATTTATGTTTTAGAATGATGTTTGAACTTTTTCATGTTTAATAATCATTTATAACAATTTGAAATTTAATTTACCATTCTGACTCGTTCATTCAGCAAATACTCTGTTTTTAGCGAATTTCCCCTATAGGGAATAAGCTATTACCGTAGGTCTCATGGTAAGACTTAAGCCCGAGACCATGATAACTTTTCATTTTGATGTCCCCAGATGCAAAAAACACCATTCGTTCAAATTTTTATATATGTATATATATATATATATATATTTATATATATATAAATTAATTATATAAATTAATAAATATATTTATATATATATATATATATATATATGTGTGTGTCCGTAAGCCCGATAACTCTCGTAAAAAAGGTCCGATCTTAATGAAATTTGGTACAAATGTGTAAAGTACCATTTATTTGAACGAGTTCGAAAACCAGATGAATCGCACCATCCGAAGGGGGGTTTTTGGGGGGTTTTGTACCCCAAAAATGTGTTTTTTGGGGTTTTCACATGTATTTTTAATATAAATCAAATTTTAATTTATACCATTGAATTCAGCTTAAAAAAATAAACAATTTGGTATTTTAATCATTGCTCTACGTCAATTGGTTACCGAGATATTGAAAGTGCTAAGCACAGTACGTTGTCTAATGTTATTCTTATGGAGAAAAGGAAAAATTGTATATCTCGCTTATTTATGAACATAAATTGGCGAAATTTGGTATATGCCTTGATCTAGTTGTGGTTTATTGTTGTTTGCACAAAAAAAATTTTTAACCTATGGTTCCTGTAGCAGCAAACCTAGGTACTTGGTCCCCGTGTTATTCTTATGGAAAATACTTAAAATGTTATATATCGCTTATTTATGAATGTATATGGATGAAACTTGGTATGTGACTTCACTAAGATGAGTTATATTGATATTTGCATAAAAACCCATTATTTTGTGTGCCTTGTTGCAGCAAACCTGCGTACTCATGCCCAATGTTATTCTTATGGAGAATAATTAATATTTTAAATATCGCTTGTTTGTGAATACATTTCTTATGAATCCTGTTGTGTTTTAATGTGTTATGTTATATATTCATTGGAAATTCGCTGAGTATGCAGGTTTGCTGCGACGGGGTTATTTTTATAATATTAAGCAATAAATGAAAATACATTTGGAATAAACCCTACCGGAAAAAGTAAAATTATCTGCGAATGCTGTTTATTGATTCTGGACACTATTTATATTCAGTAACATTGCAACCCACCAGTGTTAAACTCCCTTCGCTGAATTATTTAACGTGACTTTAAACTTTAACTATTAAACCCTAAGAGGGTTGTTAAGCACGTAAGTGGCTTATGTAGGTCTTCTCTATTATGTTTACTGCCGCGTACTTACATATAAGGGCTTAACGTCTCTTGGCTCAAAAACCGAGAAAATAAAATTTAAAGAGAGCTTAAAGCTCTCGTCACGTATGTACAGGTGGTTATGTTATTAGAAAGACTACCTTAGGGGTGGTTTTTCAATAGGTTTTGTTAAATTTATATGCAGTAAAATATGTTTCGACCTTTTAGTCGGACAAATATAATTCATAAAGAAATCCGCATTCATTTTTCATATTAACTGTTTAAATGATCACTTTTTGTTCATTTAAAGACAGTATGACAAATCCTTCCCAAATTTAAAATAATAAAGGTATGGTAAATAATGATTTTACAATAAATTCAAATCTCTGTGACTGACTGTCATGCTATTAAATAACAGTTAATCTACTAGATATTTTATATTTATAACAATTATCCTGGTATAAAGGGTGTATAATGGGTGATGTAACTGACTGTCATGCTATTAAATAACAGTTAATCTACTAGATATTTTATATTTATAACAATTATCCTGGTATAAAGGGTGTATAATGGGTGATGTAACTGACTGTCATGCTATTAAATAACAGTTAATCTACTAGATATTTTATATTTATAACAATTATCCTGGTATAAAGGGTGTATAATGGGTGATGTAACTGACTGTCATGCTATTAAATAACAGTTAATCTACTAGATATTTTATATTTATAACAATTATCCTGGTATAAAGGGTGTATAATGGGTGGTTAATGAATTTTTTCGTGCCACAATGTAATTTCTGTCCTGTAATGTATTTATTTATAGTAAAAATACACTTAACCCTGTTTAATTATTTTAAAAACGTTATTCCTTTGTTTTTATTCAAAACTATTCTACATAATTCGAAATACCGTCCGTGTTTCAAATATCAGTTTATTTTTATTTTTGAGGTTAAACGTTTATAACTTTAGTAAAGACTCACCGAAGATAAACTTTTAATGAGGTAGGAGGAAACAAATTTGAGGAATAAGATGCGATACTAAGAAAGATGCGATATACGAGTAAGAATCAAGTTTCCGTAACAGTTGTACCTTTTAATGTATATACTCCTTAACTGATTTGCCCGAATAATATTAATACAATGTAAATATAAATATTGGTACCTTTCTCGATAGGCGAAATAGAATTTAGTTAAGAAGGAATCAGCTTATAAGTAATTACAATGAGATGCAGAGCAACTACATACAAATAAACTAAATATTCTATTCGCCTAAAATTAAATCTTTAACCTGGACAGTAATTTCATTTGTATTCTTGTTTCACATTTGAGGGAAACATTTTAAGGGGTTTCAGTTGCTCAGAGCTAACCATTTTGAAAGAAAATAAATTGGCGAGTTAAAAGTTTCTTTTGATGTAATTTTCCTGCATCCTAGCGTACATTTCACAGCCTCTAAAACGTTGCTTAAAGAATGTTTAACATCTTTAAAATGAACTAAAGAAGTAGTTGACCCATTTATGTAATTAATAAATCTGTGCTTGACATAGAATACTTTTCAATACATATATGATTTTTATACCCAAACAGAATTATCACCTATGGAAAACCGTCTATCGTGCTTTTTGTACTGATGTTATTTTATTTATGTTTATTTGTGCTACAAGTTCTTTTGAAACAAAAACCAAGGACACAATGTCATAATTTCAAATAATGATTGTAGTTTTTAATACAAAAGAATATCTTAGCAGATTTACCACTCGGTTAAAAGCAATTGTACAACAATTAAATTTACTTACGAACCAGCAACAGATCACTTTATTTAGACACTCTTGTAAAATAAATACATTTAAAAAACAATTGAATTTGACATTTCTAGAAAAACTAGTTATATAAGTAGATTTAATATGATTCCATCTTTAATAATCCTTCATTAAAATGAATAAATCTCATCATTACCCAAACAAAAATAATCTGTTTTTAGCTTCATTATTTATGTCTTAAATACGCATCTATCACGATAAAAACTTGAATAACCTAAAGAATTCATAAAAAATAACATAAAGAATGCGAACCAATAAATAATATAAAAATAATGTCAAAAAATATGTTAATATAAAAAAATAATGTAAAAAATAAAAATATGTTGCCTTTAATTATATATCGTTCAGTACAAAAACCACCTTATTATATAATCACCAGTATTTTTTTTGTCCGATGTCCGGATCAAAATTTCTCAGTAACCAGAAGTGCCCCAATTAACAAGATTTAAAACATAATAGTTTGTAGGGGTGCAGGAATATATTTAAAAGTTCATTATAGGCCCCGTAGGCTAAAATATTAATTTAAGTTCGAAATTTCGCCATTAAGAATAATAAGAAACATGATTTTTCATGCCACATTCGTTAGTAGGTTGTGATAAAAAATACGTCCATCTATATTTTAGGAATATTATTTTTCGTTTAAAGGAAAGAGCTGATTTGAGTTGTAATGAAAAGTTCATATCAGTAATTTACATCAACCATATGGTTTTCAGTTCTTTACTGGCCAGTGTATTATAATTTCAAATGTTACTATATGTTTTAAAATGATATATGTAATAAAAGCGTATTTAAAAACAACCGGCTTCATTTAGTTGGTATAAGTAAACAATAGACTATTTATGACAGTTTAAGATTTAAACTGCTGGTTAAAACTAATTTAAATAAATGTTAACACAATAGGTAGTTTTAGTAATTTATAGAAGAGTCACAACTCAATAACTGTAGTCTATTTATCCTCAAGCAATTAAAATTAAACGCGTTATTTGTTTTTAAAACTTTTGACTATGCTGAATAATTGGCGATATAGGCCTATTAAATTACTATTTACTGTTTACGTGATTTTTCACATATACCTATTAAACAGCAAAAACATTAGGACAAAGATTTATTTCTCCAATGATTCGGCAACAAACAAATAATTTAGTTAATTTCTTAAAAACACTCTGCTTACTGGTAAAAATAAATTTATAATTAACACATCAAATTAATAATATTATTTTTGTTTATTTTGGGGACAAGGCCTTTCGTTTACAAAGTAAATATCGTCAGGTCCCAAATGTTAGGTTATATAATTATTGACATTAAAATAATTGTAAACAATTATATAAATAACCTAACATTTGGGAAATGACGATGTTTACTTTGTAAACGAAAGGCCTTGCCCCCAAAATAATAAAAATTATATTACTTATTTGATGTGTTACTTATAAATTTAATAATTTAGTTATTTGATTAACCACATGCTTAGTTATTTTACCAAGTTATCGTTGGTAGATAGGTCGCAAACACTGAGCTCTAATTAAATATTGGAGTTAATATACGTATCATGTAATTAACTGGTGAAGATAATTATAATTATTAATTTATTAATTAAATTCCAGTAAATAAGGCAGGTGCTATTAGATAATAATTAATTATTAGTTAGTAATTATTATATTAATACAAAATTTACAATAATTTAACTTAGCACAACCTAACTATCGTTATAAGAACATGCCTTGCAATGTATTTGAATTCTGTTTTTGGGGTAGTGGAATCTTGATGACTACAAAATTAGGTAAGTTATACATGCTTTGTACATGCTTTATGCTATATACATGTTTTGTATTACATATTCTATGTGATGACCTGCTATGCCATCTTGTAGCGTAAATTTCTATATGATGTATGATCAGCTGATAGAAATATAAACAAATCACTTTTATTTAGATGTCAAATCAATGTTATTTGAATGTATTTATCTACTATCTTACGGATAATGATTTAAAAGATATATAATTTCAATTCTAAACAGTAAACACAAGACGTTTTAACGAAAAACTATGTGACCGCGATGCTTAATTCTTGATAACTCTTTTTGATTAGTAATTTATTAATTTTACAACGTGTTTCACTCTGTAACTGGTGATATTTTTCAATGAGTATACCGTTATTTCCTTATTGCTAGAAATTGCAAGTACTTTTTTGTAATCTTTCTTCGTTTATAATCTGATGCTATAATTTCCAAAAATGCTTAAAGTATAAGTAAAGAGGTCAAAAGTGGTTTCAACTACTAATGGTACCTAACCGTCAAAGGTTATGGTAAGATCATTGTAAAACTTAAGTTACACGTCCTATTCGGAATAATTTGCACGTAGACACCGAGTTCATTACGACTTCAGATGTGTTTATAAAACTGCAGTGCAAAGTCGGGGATGCATCTGAGGTGATGTGTATTTCCAAACTCTACGATTTCAAGCTCAACCAGTCTATATATAATCTGTAAGCGAAATTGTTAAGTCTAAATTGTAGGAGTTTGGCAAATCTCAGGATGATGTGAGACGACTCAAATTAAAGGTCTTGATCCCTGGGACTCGTTAAAAATAGTAGTATTTCAAAAACATTACCACTATACGAGAAATAACGTAAAACATCCTCCATAAGAAAAGCATGGGGATTTAAAAACGTCTGTTTTATTTACATGACAACATGTGGTTAAGAGTCTATTTTGTTTACGAACTGACATGTGTTTTACTCACCATGATAAGAGTAAAAAGAAACAGATGAGGCAGAGTACTGGAGCAAGGTTAGGGGCTTTGGCAGAGTACTGGAGCAAGGTTAGGGGCTTTGGTAGAGTACTGGAGCAAGGTTAGGGGCTTTGGCAGAGTACTGGAGCAAGGTTAGGGGCTTTGGCAGAGTACTGGAGCAGGGTTAGGGGCTTTGGCAGAGTACTGGAGCAAGGTTAGGGGCTTTGGCAGAGTACAGGAGCAAGGTTAGGGGCTTTGGCAGAGTACTGGAGCAAGGTTAGGGGCTTTGGCAGAGTACTGGAGCAAGGTTAGGGGCTTTGGCAGAGTACTGGAGCAAGGTTAGGGGCTTTGGCAGAGTACTGGAGCAAGGTTAGGGGCTTTGGCAGAGTACTGGAGCAAGGTTAGGGGCTTTGGCAGAGTACAGGAGCAAGGTTAGGGGCTTTGGCAGAGTACTGGAGCAAGGTTAGGGGCTTTGGCAGAGTACTGGAGCAAGGTTAGGGGCTTTGGCAGAGTACTGGAGCAAGGGTTATTAGTTACTAAGTGCTCACTAAACTTAGATTTTTGGAAGGCAGAGCTTGGTTTAGGTATTTGTTCATTCAATATTTTTTCAAAGATTGCCCTGTTTGACCAATATAAAATTTGGGACATTCAGAACATTTCAATTATGCACCCCAGTTTCATGACAAAATTCCTGATTGCTGTTTGAAGGTTTTAATTTTTGTTCTAATTAATTGGATGTTTAATAAGCCAGTGTAAGATTATACTTTTTCAATTCATTTTTTAGGGTGTAGTGTATGTTTTATTCATATCCTACGAAGATAAAACGTTTTTGTTGTTGTTGTTTTTGTTGTTGATCAGGTGTAGGAAGGAGATTTGTTTTATGTTTTTGTTTACTTACAATTGTATCTACAATATTACTATTGTAGCCATTACTTACAGCAATGTGTCTGATAACATTAAATTCAGTTTTATAATCTTCCTCATCCATAGGTATTCTCAACAATCGTTGAACCATACTATTATATGCTGTCATTTTGTGTGCCATGGGATGATAGGATGTGGCATGTACAGTGTGATCGGTGGCTGTGGGTTTTCTGTAAATGGAATACTTGAGTTTACCATTTAGCTTTCTCAAATGGAGGTCCAAAAAGTTTATTGAAACACCCTATTCTATTTCCAATGTGAATTTCAATTTTTCTGTGATGCTGTTAAGTTATTGTTTTAATGTCTGTAATTGTCTATTGCTCCCTTTGTAAATTACAAATGTGTCATCCACGTATCGACTGTAAAAATAAATTCTGTTGGCATGCTTCTTGAAGGGAACTGCTCCTAAACACCCTGAAATAACTTGAGATTTACAATAGTTACAAAAACAGTCTTGAAAATATTCTGAAAGAGAAACTAAAATATGGGTGTAATGTTCTATATAATAGATAATAATTATTAAAGACAAGAAATAGGAACACTTGATAAGGAGTTCCAAAGTTAAACCCAAGGTATGCTGTCGTGTTATTTGCTCTGCTTCCTTCCTCAGTCGGCGATCACCTACCGGCCGGTACGCGCCAGTGCCTTTGTTTAAATGTTTTTTGTTCGTATTTTAGTGTGTCTTTTGTGTATATTTTAACTTTTGATGACAGACAATGTGAACTTTTAAAATTGAATTCAACCTGATGATGGAAGTATTTTGACTTCCGAAACCGTGGTCGTCCATTTGTATTGTTTTAAAGCTGAAGACGGAGGTAAAGTAACCTTATTTTATTTTTTATCAGCTTTGAATGCTATTCAACCATGAATAAGTAACATTACTGTCCTATAAAGCATAAAAATATAGTTTTTCAATAACAACTCTTACAATATGCTTAAAACAAGTAAATCGTTTACCTTAGAAAATCCAGTGCTGCATGGAAAGAACATTTAATCAGTATAATGTTATAAATTAACGTAATAGGGGTTGGCTTAAACTACACAATTAAATATTATATTTCTTAGAACTATAGAGTACACAAGTTTTATTTCCAAATATTGAAACACATATTATAATTTTTTTTAATATAGGTGCATTTAAACAGGAAATATATTAAACTTATAACAATGCCCTACAAATCATATTAAATCGAACATTTCCTATCTACTCCCAAAATTAATGAAAATTAAATGATCCAAACAAACTTTTGAGATGTTATAATCAATACTATTACTTATTTAAGATATAACACTAATAAAATCACCTGTTACTTTAAGTTTTATAGACGTACTCAACCACGAATAGAGTACTGAACAGGTTGATATAAAGTGTACACATATTATACGAACATCTATTATGAAAAGATGTCATAATCATAATTTCATGATCCATTTTTACGATCTAGAATATTTGAGGTCATGAAAAATATCACAAATAACTTTTGTGACCATATATAAACAAACCACGTTTATAAATATATTTATTGCATATTTCTTATATTATTTACCTTTTTTACCTTTGGTATTTAATCCCAATTTTAAATAGCAAGTTTGTTTAAACCTAAACTCATTTTATTTGTTCTAAATACAAAGCTCAGTGTACCTTTGAACATGTCAATTATGAAAACATACATTAATAGATAACAATCACAACATCTTATGCTAAAACAATAAAATAATATAAACATTTTAATTTAATAGAGAATCATCTAAACTATAAACACACTTCTATAAGAAATGTTATTTTAATTTTTTATTATGTATTTTAGTAAAGTTATTTATATAATAATTTACAGACCATGGTTTATATTTGCTGATATTAAATGATCATTCGTAATTTGAATGAGAAGACTTTTCAGGTCATTCTAGCCACAAAATACTTACCACAAAATGTTATTGTTAAGCTCGATCCATAAATGTAGGTAAAAAT